>JAYESD010000011.1:45479700-46805765 GCA_036927565.1 Tuctoria greenei
TTGCACCTACAAACATGGCACAATGTTTATTTGTTTGGGATCCTGGCTCAAGTGAATGTCCGCTCTAATTTGATGGACAAGATCAAGATGGTGCACTATGTCGTCCGCCACCTTGGCCTCCTCCTTTCATGCATACAAGAAGATTTGATGGTGTTGCACATTTGGACCAACACATGAGAGAAGATGAACTTGAGTCGAGGATGAATCCAATTAAAGAAGAGGAGGATGATGAGGACATCACTTCTATTGATACAAACAACATTCTATTGAACATACAAGATGCAATCAATAGAGTTCAGACACAACAATTAAGTTCAGAGGCGAGCTCGTTCTTATATGTTTCCTTATTTGTTTTTGACAATAGATCTACCTAATGATTTAATTGTGATTAGGATCCATGGATAGTTTCAAGGAGTACTTGGAGAAGTCTTAGGGACGTGGAGGACTAGAGAATACGTTCAAAGAAGATGGAAACCGAGCCCAACTCAAAATTGTATCCAACTTGGAGTCCAGGAGCAGTTCACACGAAAAGGGAAGCCTAGGACGCATACAATCTCTGTTTTGGACGTTTTACATATGAACGGAAGGAGGAGAGGATAACCTTTCCAATGTTGCTGGTCCCATGTCAAAATTGCTATCGTCAAAACAAAATCGAGTTAAGAATCTGTCAGGGTGCTGCGCCACTGTATTGGGCCATTGGGCCTTGTATCAAGTCTACATCTCTTACTTTCGTGTCTCAGGGTTAAGTCACGACTCCAACACCCCCTTGGATGTCCTCCCACCTATATATACTCTATAGTAGCCGCCATGAACAATTGGGTTTTGCTTGGATTAATAATATCGCTGTTCTACGGTTTGTGAAATCCAACATCGCGATTTCAGATCGTGTCTTCTACATTCTTGCTTGTGTTCTTGATTGCACTCGCAGGAATTAGCCTTCTCGGCGAGCTCAATCTTGTACAGTACGGTTGATAACCAATGGAGCGGTGGTGTAATGATTGCAGGGGTTTTTCTTGTTCTACTCGAGAGCCTCGGATCATCAACGTCGAGATCTCCATCAATCAAATTAACCATTACCTTTTGGAAGATCGGGACTCATCTTATTATCACCCAAAGCCCGAAGGAATGTATCATAGCCTAGTGAAACCAGAAAGGAGGACAAATGTCTAGTTTACCATGATGTCCAAGAATTCCGTTCCAACGGTATTGATGGAGGATTGGCGGCTAAGCAATTGAAGGAGTTTCTTGACTTATGCAAAATGCACCCGAAATATTATGTTAAGAGGATTCATCGCCATGGACGTGAAGAATGGAGGGCTCAAGTTACTGTTCTTTCCAGAGATGAGGTGGTCACTCGACACTTTGCATCCACATGGAGAAGCACCAAGGAGCAAGCTATTGATGATGTGGCTTGGGATACAGTTACCAGATTGTGCCACATTTATCGGGAGCAGGTTGGAGGTACTAGTTTTGCGCTGCACCCGCAACACAAGAATGGAACAAGGGAAGTCTTAGGACCCCAAGATGGTGCTCAAGTCAGTTCTCGTGCCATTGACAGATCTCAGGATGTATTGGTAAACTTGGGAAATCGTTATGCTGACGCCATGGAAGAGATCCGTTACCCTCGTAAGAAGATGTTCATCATGGAAAAGCAAGAGGAAGTCCGTGCCATTGTAGAGGTCAATGCTGTAGCTACCTCTCCAGTGCCTACATGGACGGCCAACTCACCTTGGCGTGTGCCCATGTATGACTCGCCGTCGCCATCGCCTTCGCCGCCTCATGGCCAGGACAGCCACGGCTCACATAATTAAGTCTAGGTCTCCTGTCTGGATGTTAGAAAAGTGTTCAGATCATTTTAGTCATATTTAGTGTGGTTTGCTGAATTTTCTTGGTGTGTGCTTCAGTTTCTGCGCTTGGTGTGAGTTGTGGGACGTCTAGCATTTGTCCACATCCGCACATAGTAGAGAGTTGTGGGATCCTTGTCCATATCCTCTAATAGGGTTATAGTATTAACAAAGGAGTTGTTTAGTTATATACACTACAGGAAACGGGCAAAAAGCCATCGGCCATATAGCTGATGGTAGCCTCTTAAAACCGATGTACATACGTTATATTCGTCGGTAAACCGACATTCCTAGCCGACACCTCAGATTCGACGTTTTAAGTATTATAAGTGTCGGCCCCGACAGCTTTAAATGTTATATGTGTCGGTATCAACACCCGAAAATTTTAACTCGATATGAATGTCGGTTAGAGAACCGATGCTTAGATCATCCGCACCAGCATACTCTAAAGCATACTCTATACACTATTCTCCTTCAGCTTTTACAGTATGTACTCTAAATTACACTGCGAAACCATGTATTTAGTATGCTTTACAGCATACCACTGCGGAAGGTCTTAGAACGCAATATGACCGTCGGAAGGGAGCCACCCGACGGCTTTAAATGTAGGACAAAACAAAAAAACACCGCATTATACAAAACCGGATTTCTCAAGGATTGATCGAGCCAGCTTCTGCAAGATGGAGCACGGATAAAAACAGACATAAGTAGACATTATACACATCCAAATTTCTTGGTGATAATACAAACATATCTTGATGATAAGAACAGACATATCTCACATAAAGAACATACCACATTTCGTAGTGATACAAACAGATCGAACAATAATGGATCACAATCTTGTGCTAAATAGATCAAACAAAAAGTATGAGGAGGCGGTGCTTGGCATCCTTGGTTCCTCGCCGCCGTCCTCCGCAGTGTGGAGGTTCATGCAGACATTGCTGTTCATGGATCCCGTGGTTGAGGTTGAGTCTGCTGTTGGGTTGATGCCGCCGTTGATGGATCTTGCCATTGGGGTTGATGCCGGATCTCGCACAGCTCTCCACGAGGTGGAGCTGGCCAGAGGAGGACGAGGCGGTGGTGGACGACGGCTGGTGGATCAGAGGATGAGAGAGAATGAGACTGGAGAGACGGAGAAAGCAGTGGGCGACAGCGGTGGAAGACGAAGAGACTGGTTTGCTTGGGTTTGCCTGGGTATTGCATCCTGTGCCCCTTAAAAAATCGAGAGCCACGGTCTTGGTCTCGGCGGTGGGAGTCACCGTGCGGGCTGCGACCGACTAAAAAATTTTGTGGCCCAGCGTGCGTATTAAAAATTTTGTGGCCACGCCAGAGATCTTAAAAATTTCGTACTCGGTGCGCGCAGAAACTAAAAAAATCCCTGTCGGGAGAGCGCGTCTTTACAACCATTGGTTGAGGCGGCTGACAGTTTTAATATTATAAGTGTCAGTTTTTTTATAGATACGACATATTTAGATCTCTTCACGACCTTACATATATAGCTGTCAGTTTTCGTGGCCCAACTGATGGTTATATATTTATGGTTGTCGATTTGTTCTGCCGTCTTGACGCCTTTATTTAAAACTGTAAGCCTTTGTTCCGCAGCCGACGTCTTTACTTATTGATGTAATTTCTTTTTATCCCGACGTCTTTATGTTATTTCAATGCGACGGCCCTGACGTTTCTAAGGAAACCAACGGCATATTACTGTTTTCTTGCAGTGATACACCTTGATGCACATAGTTGGGGCGTTTCATTTCAAATTCTGAATTCTTCCGTCTCTACCATTCTTTCACCAACAGATGCCGAGGACTCGCAACTGGAGGAATGCCAATAGTGAGTAGGAGAACAACAAAGCACCCCAGAACAACCAGGGACCTCCACGGGGAGCTATCAACCTTTTGCAGTTATTGGCTACGCAGAACAAGCTCATGCAGACCACGATACAGACTATGGGACAGCTGCAAGCTGGCAACAACAACCAGCCCCACATGCCACCACCACCACCACCCCCGCCGCCCCATAACCGTTTTGGAGAGTTTATGAGGACCAGGCCGCCTACCTTTGCTCAGGCCACAGATCCAATGGAAGCAGATTATTGGCTGAAGTCCGTAGAGAAGAAACTTGCTATTGTCAAGTGAAGTGACAGAGAGAAGGTTCTTTTTGCCTCACACTAGCTGGTTGGAGCTGCTGTAGATTGGTGGGAATCTCTATGCAATGCCCATGAAAATCAAGAGAGAATCACCTGGGCTGAATTCAAGGAGAAGTTTTGTTCTCACTATGTACGAGAGGGAGTCATGATACTGAGAAGATAGGAATTTGAAAATCTCAGGCAAGGAAGGATGAGTGTGAGTGAGTATCTCAACAAATTCACTCAACTGTCAAGATATGCTCCAGAGGACATCAGTACTTACAGCAGGAAGCAGTACCTCTTTATGAGGGGTCTCCACAATGAAATTCGGGTTCAGTTGCTCAATGCTGACTATGCAAACTTTCAGAAGCTGGTTGACAAGGCCATTGTGGTTGAGAACAAGATTCGAGAGATGGATCTAAATCACAAGAGGAAGATTCCATATCAAGGACAACTGCAAGGAAGCAATGCCCATCCTCGCTATGCATTGCCCGCTGCACCATATTACAACTCGTCTGCTGTTGCATACCGCCTTGCTTATCCACCGTGACCGCAACAGCCAATGAAGCAACGCCTGCCCCTGCAAGCACCTCGCTTACCTATGCAGCCTGTACCACACCCAAATATGTCTGCTCATGCTCAAAACCAGCCTCGCCCTAACTTTGTTGGTGCCACAAGTGGAAAGACTTGCTATACTTGTGGTCAAGCAGGACATTTTGCAAACCAATGCCCAAGGTTAGGATGGGGTCAGATGAACAATGTTCCAAGGCAGGATCCAAGGCCAAATGGAGGAGCAACTCAAGGCAACCGAGGACCCCAGAATTTCGCTCGTGGTAAAGTCAACCATGTATCTTCAGAAGAGGCTCAACAAGCTGAAGATGTTGTGATTGGTATGTTTCTCAAAAACTCCAACCCCGCTTCCATATTATTTTATTCTGGAGCATCCCATTCATCTCATCAATGTATGTTGCAAAGCATAGCATGCCTATATCATACCTGAACTATACTCTGTTGGTTAAATCTCCTGGAGGAGAGATGAGGACGAATATAGTATGTCCAAAAGTAAGTATTTCCATAAGTGGGGTAGATTTCCTCGCCAACCTTATAGTCGTGAATTCTCAAGGCTTGAAAATCATACATGGAATGGATTGGTTAAGGGAGCACAACGGGGTAATTCAGTGTGCCACTCGGATAGTGCAGTTGACAAACAAAGAAGAGGTCAGTGTAAAATTCAAGGCAGTTCAGCCGATGACCGAGAAGGCAATGGTAAATCATGCAGAAGGGCTAACATTGAAAGAATATTTGGATTGTTCGTGAGTACCTAGATGTGTTTACTGAGGAATCGCCAGGTATGCCACCTGATCGTGACATCGATTTTGTCATTGAATTAATATCTGGAACCGCACCTATAGCAAAGAAGCTATATAGGATGCCTCTGAAGGAATTAGCAGAGCTCAAGAAGCAGATTCAAGAGCAGTTATAGAAGGGTTTTATACACCCAAGTTTGTCACCAAGGGGAGTCCAGTGCTATTTGTAGATAAAAAGGATGGGTCCCAAAGAATGTGTGTTGATTACCGGTCTCTAAACGAGGTAACAATCAAGAATAACTATATACTGCCTCGCATAGAGGATTTGTTCGACAAAACGAAGGGAGTCAAAATATTTTCTAAGATTGAACTTCGGTTGGGATATTTCCAAAATGAATATTAGATCGTCAGACATACCTAAGACAACATTCAGGACACGGTATGGATACTATGAGTATACAATCATGTAATTTGGATTGACTAATGCACCCGCATACTTCACGTATCTTATGAATAAGGTTTTCATGGAGTATTTGGATAAGTTTGTAGTAGTGTTCATAGATGACATCATGATCTACTCGAAAAGCGAAGAGGAGCACGAATAGCATTTAAGGCTGACGTTGTAGAAATTGCGAGAGCACCAGTTGTATGCCAAGTTTCACAAGTGCCAATTTTAGTTGAGGGAGATATCATTCCTGGGCCATGTTATCTTTGGAGGAGGAGTGTCAGTTGACCCAGGAAAGGTTAGAGATGTGCTAAAGTGGGAACTGCCGCAGAATGTGAAGGAGATAAAGATTTTTCTTGGAATAGATGGACATTACTGTCGTTTTTTCAAGGACTTTTCCAAGATAGTAAAGCCCATGACTGAGCTGTTAATGAAGAAGAAGGCTTTCAAATGGACTCAAGATTGTCAAGACAGTTTTGAAGAGCTAAACAAGAGGTTAACAACAGCACCTGTTTTGGTATTGCCAGATAAGAGCAAGAGCTTTGATGTCTATTGCGATGCTTCAAGACAAGGACTTGGTTGTGTATTGATGCAAGAAGGCCGAGTTATCGCTTATGCATACAAGCAATTGAAGAAACATGAGCAGTATTATCTGACGCATGATCTCAAGCTTGCAGCCGTAGTGCATGCGTTGAAGATTTGAAGACATTATGTTCTTGGCCATATATCTGAGATTTATACAGATAATAAGAGTCTCAAGTACATATTCACTGAAAAGGATCTCAATTTGAGGATACGAAGATTGTTGGAGCTCATTAAGGATTGTGATGTGGGAATCAATTACCACCCTTGAAAGCCAACGTAGTGGTTGATGCTTTGAGCCGGAAGGGAGCAAGCCACCAGCTCATAGTTCGGGAATTACCATCCGAGCCATGCAAGGAGTTTGAATGGTTAAATATTGGATTCGTAAATGAGATGGGAGCAATGGAAGTGAATCCAACCCAGGAGCTAGAAATAAGTGAAGGACAGAGAAGGGATAACGAAATACAGGAAATTAAGGAAAGGACCCAAGAAGGTAGAGAATTCAGATTTGATGAGGATGACCATGGTACTCTATGGCTTGGAAAGAGGATTGTTGTACCTAATGATAAGAGTCTCCGACAGTTGATATTAAAAGAGGCACATGACTCAATTTACTCCATCCACCCTAGCTGCACGATGATGTATAAGGACCGGATGACACGCTATTGGTGGGATGGTACGAAAAGGGACATAACTGAATATGTCGCATTGTGTGACGTGTTCCAGCAAGTCAAAGCTGAACATCAAATGCTAGCTGGAGTATTGCAGCTGTTAAAGTTTCCGAAATGGAAGTGGGAAAAAGAAGGTATGGATTTCATAGTTGGTTTACCTCGCAATTCAGCGGGATTTGATTCAATATGGGATATTGTGGATCGATTGACGAAATCAGCGCATTTCATTTCTGTCATGACTGCCTATAGTGGAGCAAAGTTGGCAAAACTGTATATGGGAAGAATAATGTGTTTACATAGAGTACCAAAGAAAATAGTATCCGATAGAGGTTCTCAATTTACCTCATGGTTCTGGCAAAAGCTGCACGAGTCTATGGAGACTCAATTGAATTTCATTTCCGCATATCACTCTCAAACTGATGGATAGGCCGAGAGAACAAATCAGATTTTGGAGAATATGTTAAGGGCTTGTGCGCTAAGGTATGGAGGGAGTTGGGACAAGAGTTTGCCTTATGCTGAATTCTCTTACAACAACAGTTATCAAACAAGCTTGAAGATTTCTCCATATGAAGCATTGTATGTGATAAGGTGTAGAACACCCTTGTTTTGGAATGAAATGGGAGAAACTCAAGTGTTTGGACCTGATGTAATACAAGATGCCGAAAAACAAGTCCAGACGATCCGCAAAAATTTGAGAGTTGCACGGTTGAGACAAAGGGGTTACGTGGATAATAGACGAAGAAGCCTGTCTTTTGAAGTGGGAGACTTTGTATACCTCAAAGTGTCACGTAAGCGAGGTCACAAGCGATTTAATGTCAAGGGCAAGTTGGCACCTCGCTATATTGGACCATTCAAGATTTTGGACAAACGGGGAGAAGTAGCATATAAATTGGAGATGACAGCGCATCTTTCCGATCTCCATGATGTGTTTCATGTATCTCAACTTAAGAAGTGCTTGAGGGTTCCGAATGACCATGTACCGATGGATGAATTGAAGCTTGAGGAAGATTTGACCTATGCTGAGCAACCTGTCTGAATTTTGGACACCAAGGAAGGGGTCAGAAAGAACAGGGTGATTCGATGGTGCAAAGTGCAATGGAAGAATCATACAAAATTGGAAGGAACAAGGGAGCTAGAAGATGATCTCAAGAAGGAATTTCCCTCTCTTTTCTTCCACGTCAAATCTCGAGGGCGAGATTCATTTTAAGGGGGGGGGGGGGGGGGTAGGTTTGTAACTCCTTCATTTTCATGCATAATGCATTGCATACATCCTCATACATGTTTGTCCGACCCAAAACCCGGACTAGTCCGGCCTTCCCTTTCTGTTTTAGAAATTCAGTTTTTTTAGGACTACGGACTTGTCCGGCACAAAGCACGGACTAGTCCGATCGAGTTTCTGATGTTTCACTGGACTAGTCCGATGTCCGAGCGGACTAGTTCGATCTGGTCTAGTTTCAATTTGAAAGCCTTCTATTTTGCTAACCCCGAATTTGTCCGGCCAATGTACGGACTTGTCCAAAAACCCTTCTGTTGCAAAACAGACTTGTCCGGCCATCCAAACTGGGGTTGTCCAAAAATGACTTTGTTCCATAACGGACTTGTCAGGTCCCTATTGCGGACTAGTCCGACCTACTGAAGTCAACTCAGATTCTAACATTCTTCCATGACTGGTTATTCGGTAATTGCCTTAATTGGGCCCAAGAACTTTGTGCTCAACATTAGAGGAGCCCATATGGACCCCACCTCAGCCGCTACATGTCCCCCACCAAAATCCACTTAGAATCCACCCAAAAACACTACGTCTCCACCCCTATATAAGCAACCCAACACCTTCACCTCTCCAACCTTTGCGAAAAACCCTCGCTGTCATTCCTTGATAGTGTTCCACCGTCGAGAAGGACCCCAGGAGCAAGGAGAAGGAGGAGAAGAGGGAGAAGGCTCAATCAAGATTGATTTTCGTCAACTTCTCATCAATTGAAGTTCTTCATCATCAAACCTTCATCAACTTATCTTCATCAAGCCCTAAATGTCAAGATTCAAGTGTTGCATCCAATCTTCGACCATTGGATCTCTAAATATGTGGTAAACCTTGCACATTCACTTTTCCACCAAAATTCAACCCTAAAACCCTCTGATGAGAAAACCCTAACTCTGCAGTTCTGTATAGGGTGGACTAATCTACCTCCTATACCGGACTTGTCCGGTGTCTGAATCTGTAAATGCTGAATTGAATCCAAATTGACTCAAATCAATTCCAAACCTATTTAAACTTTTTAGAAACTATTGTGACTAGTTAGAAAACATTGATAGTAACTCATTAACAAGTTTTACTTCACAATTGCATTAATCATGCGTATTATGGAATATTGAGTAATATATGAGCATTTATTGATTGTAATGTTTGTTTTGCATGTTTGTTGCGCGGAATAGAAGGTATCGCTGTAGAGAGTGCTTTTGATGACCTGCAGAACAACAACTTTGAAGCTTCCGATCCAAACCAAGCCCAAGAGCAAGGGAAGTGTCCTTGACCATTTTGATCCAGGTTTAATAAAAGTTTTGTTTGAAAAATTGCATGCTTGTGTCAATTGACGGGAAACCCAATTCTAGGAGTTTACTAGCTTTGTATGACCACCCTTGTCGCTTGAAAACTATGTAGAGAGTCGGGAAGGGTATTTTTACACTTTTGCATAGCTACACTTAATTGGGTTTGGAAAATAATCATATTGCTTAACTTTGAACTATTGAACACATGAATGATGAGAATTGATGTTAATGACCCTTTAGTAACATGGTGACTAGGGATATAAGCAAGTCGGTTATGTGGAATGGGTTGGACTGTTTTGGTGGTTTTGCATTAGATCTAATGACCGATTCGTGGAGCGACCAACCAGGATTTACAGTGCCACCACAGGGCCAAGTATGGGTGAGGCTTAGCTGATTAATTAGTATTTTGCGAGTACTATTTGGACCATTAAGAATGCTCGTGGAAGGGGTAGTCGGATGGGTTTGTAGAGATTGGTGGGACTACCCTAGGATCCAAATCGCTCGAGAGAGGGCCCTTTGGTTGGATGTGCTAAGTTGGACCGGTGAAACCTCAGTGGGGTCGAAATATGCTAGTAATAACTTTGTAAAGGCTATTTTGTGATCTCTTGGCCACACACCTAAGGAAGAAAATTGAGATTCCTTAGTCATTGAAAGGTGATGAAATTACAAACTTGTGGGTAAAGTGGTATAACTCTGCTAAGTGTGTTTAAAACTATCATGATAGCCGTGCTCTCGAAAATAACCAACCTGGACCCTCACATGATTAGAGTTATGGACCTTGAACATGGTTTAATGGCTGGAATTTGTATTTGTTTATTAATTGGCTTTGGTATATGGAACTGATGAAATGGAGGCATATAAGCAGTTATGAGTTGATTATGGATTAATATTGCTGGTATTGGCGATTTAAGTTGAAATTAATGATATTTGGGTTATTCCGGGAAGGACCTCACTTAATGATGTTATAATTGCATTTTCCAACTGTTTTGAATGTACTTTTATGCAATTAGCCTTTATTATTGTCATTACTTGTTTAAGCTACATGTCATACTTTCCCAAACTTGTTGAGTACGACATGTGCTCACCCATGCTATTCCCCCAACAAATTCAGTCGCAAGTGACAATGTGGAGTACCAGGAGGTCTTTGAGGAGCACTAGGCGCGTGTGTTACCGTCAAGCTTACCTGTGGAGTTTAAAGTCTTCGTGTTTAGTATTTTCCACTGCAGTCGTTTAGATCTTGTACTATTATTAGTATTATTATTGGATACATGGTTATATCTATTTATTGTTTTTGAAGCACTTGTGTATGTGTCTTAATGTATGATCGAAGATCACGTGAAAAGCTACCAGAGGGGGGGGGGTGAATGGTAGATTTAAAAATCTTACGCAGCGGAAACAATTAAACCCCAACCCCTTCGGCAAAAAAACAATCTGTTAAAGAAATCGTATGTGAGACTAATATAAACGTGTTTCACCGTGACAAAAGTGATAGATATCAGATAGAATCACGTCACGAAGACAACACAACAAGAATCACTTAAATCCGTCGAGAAAAACTCAAGTTATGATCAAAAGATCAAACAAAGGTCAATCTGCCCTACCCGAGAAAAAAAAACAGTTCTGGAATGCTGCAAAGAAACTCGTCTAGATCATATACCACAAATCCAATGACCGTGAAATTTTGACAGATTATAGATAATCAAGTTTTGAAGACAACCCAAAAAGAATAACGTCAATTGCATCTACAAAACCCGAGTTATGATAAAACCACCAACGAAAGGTAGTGCTGTCCAGAAACTCGACGAGTAAAACTTGTCTGGAACAAGTCGGACGAACAAGGCACAAAAGTTCCTTCAAACTACGAATTTTATTCTATAGAAGACAAGAGGAACAGCCCCAAAGTCGTCCACCAAGAGCTCTGGGCTCCCTTTCTTATATAACCATCTCGAAAGCCAACTCAACTCAAATCAGGAGCCTAATCCTACTCTGTTCACGAATCGTAACTTTCCATAACTGCTTATGATTCTTCTATACGCACATAGAAGCAATCTTAAGACTTCCAAACACCTTAGGAACGCATCCTATATTCCTAAAACAACTCAAATTCGTGACCCACACGAAATCCTATCATAACCAACTCAAATCTTTCCATATTTGAGTCAAACCCGACTCAGCCGCAGCCTGAGTCCATAACCTAGTCGGTTGGACCTTTCCGACCAACTCTTTACGTCCACATCTCTTCATCACGTCTCGAAACCATGTAGCCACGTCCATGCACTCCTTGCACACGTGCAAACATCTTCCAATGACGTCCATGATACCTTCACATGCATTGTTCTTCATTCAATCATGTTGCGCAACCTCCTGATCAGCTCAACCACAATTCCTCCTGAATTTGGTTGTGGGAACCTCATCTCCTCCCTAAGACTAGTCCAATGGATCCCGTTACCAGCCATGTCTTGAACTCAAGCAACACCTGCACCTGAATAAACAACCAATCCATACGAGCCCAAGTCCTCGACTTGACTAAAGTTAGTTCCAAACACAACACCTTACGTGAGAACCTCACATAAGCATGTTGCAAAACCACAGTAACATGATATTATCCATATCAACCAAAACGCACCAAAAACTTAGCAAATGAATTCTAAGCAATCATTCCAACAATGTAAAGCAAGTACGAAACATTGCAAATGAAAAGTAGAAGCACTGCGGTCAAGTTCCGGACCTTGAGCCGAAGCTAACAAAAGCTAGTAGAACCTAGCGCCGGAGTTAAAGACAAAACTCACCGGAGCTAACCAAAACTAGTTGGATCTCAATAAAAAGGTGTTTTGTGATATTCAAAACTTTTATCATCAAAGCAAGTGTATTCACTACAAGCCAATGTATTAAGCACACATAGGTCTTACAATCTCCCCCTTGATGAATGCATTGGCAACACCATTTAAAATCCGAACATTGGCTTATTCACATAAATGTTTTGAAGGCAATTTCTCCCCCTTTGTAAATCAAAAGTAAAATGAGAAGAAAATCCAAAAAGGAAGAAAATCTAAAAATTATCCCATATTATCTCTCCTAATGCACATATTCTCTTTCTCTTCATGCTTATCTCTCCCCCTTTAACAATGTATTCAAAAAGTCATGAGCATATAAACAAATTATCTCTCCCCCTTTAGTTGTTATGAGCATATTATAACATATACATATAAACAAAGCTCATCCAAGTCATACTATCAAGTAACTTACACTATCACATCAATGAGATACATAAAGTAGTGTAAGCCATGCTAGAGATCAAGTGTAATTTTCAATTTTAGCAGGTCATGATCTCACAAATTTAACTATTTCAAAACCTGAAAGCATGACACTTGTTGCTGCATTTTATTATTTTTCAAAGCATAAATTTAGATCATATGATATTTGCAGGAGATTATATGCGCATCTGCCTTATTCTAACCAACCAAGCCATGCCTATGTCATTTGACAATCAGAAGCTTAAGGACATGGTTTTAGTCATACACAACTTCTTCCAAGTTCATATCTAAGTGCAATGATAAGCCGTCTCAAAAGAATAAGTGTGATGCATGCATATTCTCTTGATTTTTTCTTAATTTATATTTGTTCATAAAAACTTAACATGTGAGTTGATTACTTGATTAATTCTTAATGATTAAAAGCACCTGTGAACATGTAACAAGTTCAAAAAAGCAAGAAAGTTCGACCATGACCAGTTTTAGTGTAAGTAATTATTCCAATTACTAGACATGGCAAAAACTACAAAATGTATAACACGAGTAATGTAATAAGAACTTTCAGCATGTAAAAGGAATCACAAAGTCATATATGTATGAAATACTATGCTCATATTATTTTAATTTCAGATTCACACATAGACTTCCCAATTTTCAAAACTCCCCCTCATTTAAGACAAAAGGATGCATAACCCCTATTTCACTACGAATGTAACAAAAACGAGTGAAATCCAAAGGTTTTGTAAAAATGTCAGCCAATTGTTGTTCGGTATCTACCTGGTGAAGCACAATGTTTCCTTTTTCAACATTATCTCGGAGAAAGTGATACCTAATATCAATGTGCTTAGTTCTAGAATGTTGCACGGGGTTTTTAGTAATGCAAATGGCACTAGTGTTATCACAGAACAGTGGAACACTATATAGATCAACCCCATAGTCCTTATGTGTTTGAACAATCCAAAGAATTTGTGAGCAAGCACTAGCAGTAGCTACATATTCAGATTTGGCTGTGGATTGTGCAACTGAATTTTGTTTTCTAGAGGACCAAGCAACAAGAGAATTACAAAGAAAATGACAAGCACCAGAAGTACTTTTCCTATCAATTCTACAACCTCCAAAATCAGCATCGGAAAAAGCTTTCAAAGTAACGGTTGAGGAAGAAGGATGAAAAATGCCAAATTCTTGAGTTCCATGTAAGTACCTGAGAATCCTTTGGATGGCTTGACGATGTGAAGCACGTGGGGAAGCCTGAAACCGTGCACAAAGAAATACGCTGAATTGTATGTCCGGTCTTGATGCCGTGAGGTACAAAAGTGATCCGATCATGCTTCTATATTCTTTTTGATCCACTGGTTCACCATCTGCATCAAGTTCAAGTGTTGTTGTTGTTCCCATTGGTGTCCGAAGAGACTTGCTTTTGTCTATGTTGAAGCACCTTAGGAGATCTTTGGTATACTTTGTTTGATGCACAAAGGTACCCTCCTTTGTTTGCTTGATTTGCAGTCCCAAAAAGTAAGTGAGTTCACCCATCATACTCATCTCAAATTCTGAACTCATCATAGCTGATAACTTGGACACAAGATCATGAGAAACACAACCAAGGATAATATCATCCACATACACTTGAACGGATAATGAGTCATTGCCATGTTTAAGCACAAAAATAGTTTTATCAACCTTGCCCATGGTAAACCCGTTTTCAAGTAAGAATGTTTTCAACCTATCATACCATGCTCTAGGGGCTTGTTTGAGACCGTATAAGGCTTTGGACAGTTTGTAAACATGATTAGGAAAATTTGGATTTCAAAACCTGGTGGTTGTTTCACATAAACCTCCTCATCTATGTAGCCATTAAGAAAAGCACTTTTAACATCCTTTTGATATAGCTTAAAACCAATAGATGCAGCAAAAGCTAACAAAATTCTTATGGCTTCTAATCTAGCAACAGGAGCAAAAGTTTCATCAAAATCTAGACCTTCAACTTGAGTGAAACCTTGAGCAACCAACCTAGCCTTATTCCTAACCACAACCCCATCCTCACTTTGTTTATTTTTAAATACCCATTTAGTTCCAATTAAAGTGTGACCTTGAGGTGGAGGTACAAGTTTCCAAACATAATTTCTTTCAAAATTTTCTAACTCTTCTTGCATGGCAATAATCCAAGACTCATTAGTGAGTGCGTGTGATATATCTTTGCGTTCAAAAGAAGCAACAAAAGCAGAATGAGCATAAGAGTTTAGATCGCAAAACCTAGACCGTGTGACTCGTTCGTGAAAGCTTCCAATCATCTGTTGTGGGGGATGATCTTTGTAAAACCGTAGGGGAACATATGTCTCACAAGTTTCATCTTCATGTTCATCACAAATCGATGAGCTTGTGACTTGAGGACGAATTGAATCAGCATTGATGGTTGTCGGTGCTGGTTGAGAATTAACATCCGGAGCTGAACCAAAGTCTTTAGCTGCTGAATTTTCGGGCAGCAGCTCCAATTCTTCCTCATCTTCAACGAAAATGCTCCCCCCTACGGATATGGATCTAGACCTGCAATGTTTGAGCTAGTACCTGGGCTAGCTTCATCAAAATACACTTCACAAGTCTCCAGAGTTTTGTTAGTGTCAAGTAAAAGCACACGGTAGCCTCTAGTATGAGATGGATAACCAAGAAACATGCCATCAATGGATCTAGGTTCAAATTTATCAAGATTACCATGTTTCTTAACAAAGCATTTGCAACCAAAGACTCGAAAGTGTGTAACACTAGGCCTATGTCCAAACTGGAGCTCATATGGTGTTTTACCTAGCTTAGCACGCAAGAAAACACGATTTGAGACATAACAAGCGGTTGCTCACGCATCAGCCCAAAATTTCCTAGGAGTTTGATATGCATCAAGCATAGTCCTGGCCATCTCAACTAAGGTTATGTTCTTTCTTTCTACAACACCATTTTGTTGAGGTACATATGGTGAAGAAAATTGATGATCTATTCTATTTTCAGCACAGAAGTGATCAGAAGATTGATTTTTAAATTCTGTTCCGTTATCACTTCTAATTGCTTTTAAAGATCCTGGGTGATCAATTGATAATCTAAGAAATAAAGTTCTAAAGTGACTAAAAGCTTCATTCTTAGACGCCATAATGTAAACCCAAGAGTATCTAGAATAATCATCAACAATCACAAGAACATACCATTTACCTCCGAAGGATTGAACACGTGAAGGTCTTACGGTGTCAAGATGCAAAAGTTGACATGGTTCAGATGTCATGATCATTGTGAGAGGAGTATGTGAACCTGCAACCATCTTAGCATGTCTACAAGAAGAGCACACAATTTCTTTGTCCCCTTTAAGCTTAGGCAGCCCACGTATGCGATCAAGAGCACTAACACGCGTTAGGTGATCAAAGCCTACGTGACCAAGTCTACGATGCCAAAAATATACGTCTTTTGAATCATTAGCAACTAGACACCTATGCTTAGAGGAAGACATATCAAAATCAGCTTTAAAAACTCTTCCAAACCGAGACATATTAAAAATAAGCTCACTATTTGAACTTACAACTTTGCAGCAGTTTTTATTGAAAATAATTTCCAGATTTTCATCTAGCAATTGTGAAACAGAAAGCAAGTTGTATTTCAAATTTTTGACAAGTGCAACATCCTTAAAAGTGTAGTGATCATTTACTCTAACCGAACCCTTAGCAATTATAGGAGTTGATGAATTATCGGCAAAAGTAACATTCTCTACACATGACACAAAAGAGAGGGAGGAGAACCAATCTTTGTTACCGGTCATGTGGCGTGAGCAACCTGAATCCACAATCCAAATGTTCTCCTTCCTCAAACGTGTAACCTACATAGAAGCACAATATGTCGATGACTCAATACTGGGGTTAGTCAAAAGGCATTTAGGAATCCAGTACTGAGTCACGCGACGTGCAGCACGAAAACCACGCGAAAGCTGAGACAAAACAGCAGGTTTATGAGTCAAAGTTTGAGATTTTTTATTCTTAACTACTGACCTATAAGGTGTTACTTGTGTAGCACAAAAATCAGTAGCTCCAGAGGCAAAAATAGAAGGTCCGGAGGTAAACTTTGAATGTTTTTGACTCAAAATAGTAGGTTGTACATTCGGTTCAATATGTGCAGCAAATTTTGCATGAAAGTTATGAGATCTAACAACCATTCTTTCCCTTTTCTGTTGTTTAGCTAGTCTATAACAAAAATCCATGACATGACCATCTCTACCACAGTAGGTACAATGAAATTTAACTTTGTGTTCATGTCTAGATGAGCAAACAATATTTTTATTTGAAACCGAATGAGACAATACTCCTGCAGATTTGAAAACCACTTCTTTTTGTTTAGGAACTGTTTGAATCAAACCGCTTCCTAATGATTTTACAATTTTAGGTGGATGTGCCTTAACATGAGCATGAGAGTCAAAACCTAAACCAGTTATATCATTGCAAGACTTGGAAGAATTCAGCAGCAAGTTTAGGTTCTTACTCCCATTACAAAACTGATCTAATGTTCTATGCATGTCATCAAGTTTATTGGACATATCAAGGCAATTTTCACATGAAGTTTTTCCTTTTAGTTTGCAATTGGAACAAAATTTAACTTCATGAGAATGTAAAGCATTGTTCAATATAGAAATTTCATTCATAGCATCCTGTAGTTTCTTATCAAGATCATCACAAGTAGAACAATGCAAATCAATTGTAGAACAGCTAGCATCTTTCAAGTTTTTATCATTAAGTGCAGCAAGTTCTTTGTTCTTTTCAATTTCTAACTCAAGTTTATCAAGTTTGGAGGTGTGCGCACTTCTTAATGAGGACAATTGTTCATATATTAAGTCACATGAGGAACAAGAATCATCACTAGGAATCAAGGATTTCAAATGATTAATTTCAGATTCTAGTGACTCAATTTTAACAGCATTGTCCCTAAGCTTTTTGTCCTTTTTCTTAACAATAACAGTGGCACGAGAAATAGCATCACACATTTCTTCGCAAGTAGGACATACCTCTTCATTGTCCCTGTTGTGTTCTGCATCCTCCTGACTTGATCTTGATCTTGTTTTGCCCGCCATGAAGCATAAGTTGGCCAGATCATCATCATCTTCATCACTTTCAAAGTCTACATCACTTGAACTGAGTTCTTGAAGTGCGGTGATGAAGCTGTTAATCATCTTGCGTCCTGTGGTGCCCTTCTTTTTCTTGTTTGGATTTCCAGAGGTGGTCTTGACCTTGTTCTGTTTTTCTTCACGGGTAGTAGGACCTGAAAGGTTAGGGCAATCTAAATGAAAATATCATGTCTTACCACATTCAAAACATCGTTGAGGTCCGGAGCTTCCTCTCCTTCTAGTTCTCACATTTTGCAATGCTTTTGAGAACCGGGTAGAGATGAGCGCTAGCTCCTCCTCTAGAAACTCCTCATTCTGTTCAAGGGTTAGAGAGGACAGCAAAGCAAGTGTACCACAAGATGATGTTTGACCGGAACTAGGCATGTCACGTTGAGAAACAAAAGCAATATACTTGTTGGGGTTCTTACGTGAGATTATGTCAATTTCATGAGTTTTTAAGTTGGAATATAGCACATCTAAAGTAAGTGAACTCATGACAGTAGATTCACAAATAGATGTGACTTTCATCTCCCAAATTGACATATCTAATGCACTTAGCAATTGCCTAGCATTTTGAGCATCTGAAAAATTAACATTGACACTACGCAAGTTGCTGAGAATCTTATTAAAGCGATCAAAAAGGTCATTAATAGACTCACTGGGTTGCATCTCGAAGCGCATGTATTCTTTCTTGAACATGTCTTGCCTTACCTCTTTGATCGTGTTGGATCCTTCATGGTAGTCACAAAGTGCTTTCCACACATAGTATGCAGATCGGAGGTGTGCAACACAGTCGAAGTCACTTTGTGTTAATCCTTGTATGATCAAGTTCCGAGCCTTGTTTTTGTTGTCGACATCTCTCAGATTTGTAGCTGTAACTTGATCGTTTGATGGAACTTCGTAAGGCTTGTATACCTTCTCCCATATTGCAAAGCCTTGTGCCTGGATGAAAGCCTCCATGCATGCCTTCCAAACCTGAAAATCAATACCAGCAAACACACAAGGTTTGGCGGAGTACTTCTCCATGATGATTAGTCAAAAACACGTGCAAATCACAAAGATTAGAGCACCGTGGCTGTGATACCAATTGTAAGATCGAAGAGCACGTGAAAAGCTACCAGAGGGGGGGGTGAATGGTAGATTTAAAAATCTTACGCAGCGGAAACAATTAAACCCCAACCCCTTTGGCAGAAAAACGATCTGTTAAAAAATCGTGTGTGAGACTAATATAAACGTGTTTCACCATGACAAAAGTGATATATATCAGAGAGAATCAAGTGACGAAGACAACACAACAAGAAACACTCAAATCCGTCGAGAAAAACTCAAGTTATGATCGAAAGATCAAACAAAGGTCAATCTGCCCTACCTGAGAAAAAAAACAGTTCTGGAACGCTGCAAAGAAACTCGTGTAGATCATATACCACAAATCCAATGACCGTGAAACTTTGAAAGATGATAGATAATCAAATTGTGAAGACAACCCAAAAAGAATCACGTCAATTGTATCTATAAAACTCGAGTTATGATAAAACCACCGATGAAAGGTAGTGCTGTCCAGAAACTCGACGAGTAAAACTTGTCTGGAACAAGTCGGACGAACAAGGCACAAAAGTTCCTTCAAACTACGAATTTTATTCAATAGAACACAAGAGGAACAGCCCCAAAGTCGTACACCACGAGCTCTGGGCTCCCTTGCTTATATAACCAGCTCGAAAGCCAACTCAACTCAAATCAGGAACCTAATCCTACTCTGTTCACGAATCGTAACTTTCCATAACTGCTTAGGATTATTCTATACGCAGATAGAAGCAATCTTAAGACTTCCAAACACCTTAGGAACGCATCCTAAATTCCTAAAACAACTCAAATTCGTGATCCACACGAAATCCTATCATAACCAACTCAAATCTTTCCATATTTGAGTCAAACCCGACTCAGCCGCAGCCTGAGTCCATAACCTAGTCGGTTGGACCTTTCCGACCAACTCTTTACGTTCACATCTCTTAATCACGTCTCGGAACCATGTAGCCACGTCCATGCACTCCTTGCACACGTGCAAAAATCTTCCAAGGACGTCCATGATACCTTCACATGCATTGTTCTTGATTCAATCATGTTGTGCAACCTCCTGATCAGCTCAACCACAATTCCTCCTGAATTTGTTTGTTGGAACCTCATCTCCTCCCTACGACTAGTCCAATGGATCCCGTCACCAGCCATGTCTTGAACTCAAGCAACACCTGTACATGAATAAAAACCAATCCATACGAGCCCAAGTCCTCGACTTGACACAAGTTAGTTCCAAACACAACACCTTACGTGAGAACCTCACATAAGCATGTTGCAAAACCACAGTAACACGATATTATCCATATCAACCAAAACGCACCAAAAACTTAGCAAATGAATACTAAGCAATCTTTCCAACAATGTAAAGCAAGTACGAAACATTGCAAATGAAAAGCAGAAGCACCGCGGTCAAGTTCCGGACCTTGAGCCGGAGCTAACAAAAGCTAGTAGAACCTAGCACCCGAGCTAAAGACAAAACCACCGAAGCTAACCAAAACTAGTCGGATCTTAATAAAAAGGTGTTTTGGTGATATTCAAAACTTTTATTGTCAAAGCAAGTGTATTCACTACAAGCCAATGTATTCAGCACACATAGGTCTTATAGTTAAACATCATGGGCACACATATGCATTACGCTTGGTTCATTTTCAGAACCAGGGGTCACACAATTTTACGGATACCTAGCACCTTCCCGTAGCTATTGTCGCCAAGGTAGATGACTTCACTTGGATCATTATTTATTTATATTCTATGAATATTTTCCTGTGTCCGTCATGTGGTTGGTGCATCCACTATCTAGCATCCATTTTAATGCACCAGAGCAGTAGGCCGACAAAACAAGCTTAGATCTTTGTTAGGTACGCAAACTCGGTTGGCTCTTTTGAGGTTAGTCACAAGGTATTTGGTAACCCAGACACAAGTTTTTAGGTTCTCATGAAGTTACCAAACATATTTAGCATAAACATGGCTATACTTATTTTTCATTGGCACATATGAGGCAACAAAGTTATGGAACATTGTTGAAGGAGCAGCTTTTGCATTTTCGTGAATAATAGTTGCAAGATTATGGTTTCTCAACTTGATATGAGTCTTCTTTGACAAATACAATACAATCCTTATTATTCTTGAGGAGTCCAGCATTTTGCTTTCCTCCACTAGAATAGCCAAGGCCATCTTTGATTGAAGGAGACCTTGTGATCGAATATGACCTACGTGCATATTCGATCTTCTCCTTGTTAGAGATGCCACTTTTATGTGAGCGTTTGCTTTGTACCACTTTGAGTTCATTTTAAATTCAAGTACAAGGTTAGCACATTTGCACGTTTTAGAGTTGGATTCCATATTTGATGAGGATGAACTTTTTGGGAAGGAAGAGGAGACACTTGATTTGAGAGTATTGAATTGCACTTCAATATTATTGTGAGTTTTTGTCAAACTCATAAGTTCATTTTCAAGAGACACATTCAAACTCTTGAGACTTGTACAAGTCTCCTTGCTCAAGGCAAGTTCAACCTCAAGTCCTTTACTCTACTCCCTCTCAAGTTCAAGGAGCTTCTCAACCTCAAGATTTCTTTCCTTCCAATTCTTTTTATTGGTTGAGAAGTTCTTCACTTTCAAATATTTCATCCGATATTTTTTTTCATTTTAGCATTAACACTTCTGTTTAAGCCCTTAAACAGATAATTATTTTCACTACTACTATCAAATTCATCATAATCTTTGAAATTTAAGTTGGAGACTTTAGATTTGACCTTGTGCTTTCCTTCCTTGGCCATGAGGTATGTGTGGCTTGAGCTCTTCCAATCACCCTTGCTTGGCAAGAGTGATTTCTTCATTGTGATCTTATGGATGGCAGCAGTTGTCACCTCTTCTTCATCTTCGGAGGAATACTCTTAATTGGAGTCCCACTTCTTTCTAATGTGAGCTTGCCCATAAACCTTCTTATTCTTGAAGATCTTCCTCTCTTGTGGCTTCCCGTCCTACTTCTTCTTCTTGTCATCTTCCTTGTCATGTCAACAATTGATGATGAAGTGCTCGTACTCGCAACAATTGTAGCAAACCCTCTTGGTTCTTGTCTTTCTCTTACTCTCATAGTAGTTGCTGCCATTTCTTCTTCTCATCATCCTCTCATAGGCCTGGCTCTTGTTGATGAGAGTCATGAGCCGGTTGTACATTTCCAGCGTGTCTCACCATCTCCCATGGCGAACCTTCCAAGCTCTTCCTCGGCCATCTCAATCTTCACCTCACGAATGGATCGGTTCTCTTCTTCTGCAATCTTCAGGGTGTTCCAAATGTCTTTGGCAAGCTCCAATCCATCCACTTTGCTGAATTCCTCTTGGCTCAATGATGAGTCTAGCACGACTAGGGATGAAAACGGATGGATACGGACGGATAAAATGCTTTTCCATATCCATATCCAGATTATAATTTTGGAAATGGATTCAGATCAGATGTTGACGGAAACAGATATGATATCGGATATTTCAAATGTATCGAAAACGGATTCATTGAATCGGGAAATTTTGGATATCGGACGAAATCAGATATTTATTTCGGATAAAACAATTCACAAATACATTTAATTCATAATTCATACACATAATTCATAACACATCCGCATCAAATGCCTACATGGTTCATACATGAAACACACAAATAGTTCATGCATAGTGCATATATGGTTCAAACACCCAAATATATAACTTGTCATAGTTCATACACATTACAACACACGTGTAGCAACAAAACAGCAGCAGCATGTGAGTACCCTCCACCCTACACCATGCACCACCTTGTAGGCCTCCACCACAAAACAGCACACATACAGGCTGCAGCAAAAAAAAAAACAGCAAGAAAAAAGAAACAGAACAGGCTGATTTCGGTAGAGCGGAGTGGACTCAAAAGTAGCTGATGTGGAGGAAGGGCTGATTTCGAAGACGGTGTGCTAGTGGGTGTCTCTTCCATCGGCGGACTAAATAACATTGACAATAACGAACAAATAAGAAATCACTATCATGCCAATGTGAGTATGTCCCAAATCAGATATTTCTATGGTCATCCAAAACACTTTAATTCATCCTACACGCTGCCATAACGTGTGGGTTGTCACTACATAAGAAAGGCTCATTCGAGACGTGCCCGAACAAAGAAGGGAGACGAACAAACAGTGCGTCTCGGTCGTCACGTCTCGCATTACGTTATCGTCAGAGACGAGCGGCAGGTGCGTCACCGATCATACAAAGTGCGAGACAAGCTCAAAGAAAGTGTGTCTCCTTTCTTTGAGTCATAACAGACGGACTTTACAAGGTCATTGGAGACGCGCAATGTGCGCGTTGCCAATCATCGTACATGAGAGACACGCTCTAATATAGTGCGTCGCAGATATGTTGACTGATCCGAGACGGGCTTTATGATAGGTCGTCGCACATTTGTTGACTGATCTGAGACGCGCTATAAGAAAACGTGTCTCCTTTATTTTGGTAATGCAATCCTCTGTTACAGCGCGTCGCAGGTTGTTTATAGGCAGGTTCAGTGTGGTGCTAACGGGGGATGCTCCCTACTAGACGCACATCTCCTATTAGGTGCCCCCACCCCTGATTATCCTGGTTCTCGGCTGCATCCTGGAGCTAGCCAGGATTTGGCAGCAACATTGCCTGTGTCAGCAACATACACATATAAAAACATATGTATATCCAATGTCACCTGTTCATCTAGCTTAACATGTAACTAGTAAAATATTAACAAATATTAACAAAGTGTACACACATTGACCAATCAAATAATAACAAAGTGTAAATCGTGGTTACCAAGTAACTATTTACACAGAATTCCCCTGTTCATCCAGCTTAACATATAACTAATTTACACAAAGAATAACTATCACCTAATCCTCTATTGGGTAATGAAATTCTTCCTTTGAATTAATGATTTCAGAAATGATAAACCTGCATAGGACGTCTATAATTTGCTCAGAGCTACGACCTTCAGCGTTCCTGAAGGCGGGTCCGTAGTCCCGCCACACGATAAAATTAGATTTAGCAAAAGATTAGTAATAAATTAAAATAAATGCACTTACACATATATTTCAATTAGGTTGCTCTCCAAACAAAGCCATGTGTAGGCAGACGTGGAAGCAGCACGTGTTGCCCGGAGCTTGTTGTGGGACGTCGAATGCAATATGATGTGTAAGATGTCGGCGTTTTCCTTTTACTTGTCAAAAAGCCCTAAACAAAAATATTCACAGTTAATGTAAAATTATCGTGCAAGGAAACAAAAGTGAAGAAGGAACTAACTCGTCAATAACAGAAGAGATATCATTCCATGATTGGGTCTTTTACTCGCCAGTTTTTTCATCTATCAGTCTTGAGGAGTCACAGTACCAGACCTGGTCGTACCGTGTAGATATTGCTATGATTACCCAATGGTTACCCGGGTTGAACGGTACGACTAGGAGGTCCTTATCACTGCAATGTTTCATTGCCTTCAGAAAATATTGAACAATTTATTTCCTGTCACTCGACGTTTGAATATAAGTCTTGGATGGTACTTGCGGGTCAAGATATGCAGAAGATGCATTTCCCGTGTTATGACGAGCATGTTGTTGCCAGTGCCTACATGCAAAATGCCAAAATTTTCACATATAACACTTGTATTGAGTATGTATTGAAGAACCTAGTTTTTGAGGAGACCTACAATACGAAGCAGCGTATTAGGGAGACATCCAACGCGTCGAGGTTGAAAAGTTCATAGAGACCGGACCATTAGATGACAAAAGCGCCATCACCCAAGAGAAAGTGTTTATCCTTCAATGCCACTAGTATGGTATCTGAATTTTTGTAACTTTCCATGTAGTATTGATGAAGTTGAATACAAGGTTTACCAACTTGTTTGAGTGCGGCCACAGTTAACATCGACGTTCCCTTTTCATACTTCGGGTTTGCATGTGTCATAGCTTTCGGAGCCCTCGGGTTAGGTTTCGACTCTTTCATTGGTTTCGTACAACCTTCCTTCGACGATAATCGCTGCTGCGGCAGACTCTTGTTCTTGGCATGTACATTCTTTGTGTGCTTTGCCGGTGGCTGATCAGGTGTAGGGTGCAGCACACTTTGAGTGCGAGGTGGAGACCGACGCGGCTTCTCTTCAAGTGGAGAGTTCTGCGGCAGCTCTACAGTTGGAGACAAATGCGGCTTTTCTGTAACTAGAGGCAACTGCTCTCCAATTTGAGACTTTTGCAGCTTCTCTATAACTGGAGGCAACGATAGCTCTGGAATTGGAGACAGATCCATCTGTTCAAGATTTGGATGCAGAAGCAGACGTGCCTTAGGAGACAATGAAGTGGTCGATGCGGAAGCTACTGCTGCTGCTGGGTCAACAACAATAAGGCTCCATCTCCAATAAGGCCTTCTAGTAACTGCATCTCGCATAGTCAGCATTGTATCATCCGGTGGCACTTCGAGCTGTAGGTTTTTCATATTTTCATGCACCATGTCCACCTTGACCACAACATAGGATGTTGTTTTTACCTTTATGTCATCAAGCATGTTCTGATCGGGATACACTAGCCCTCTCTTGACCTCCATTTGAGCGATTGCTCCGATCATTAGCAGAAGGCAGCATTTTGTTGGCTGAGCCAAGTTATCTATTGTGTTTAGCTCAATTGAAGGTCCATACGCTGGTGCCTGAAGATCCTCCTGTGGTTGTCCACCCCCAGATGCTGTCGAAGCAAAGCTGCTCCTATGCTCCTCGTCGTTGAAAAACACGTTAGGGATTGCTATACCTCTTCCCTCCAGCATTTGCTTCATGTCCCCTAGGAGCTCCTTTCTCAGCTGTGTTTTCAGCTCCTCGACATCAACCTGTGATGTCGAGGCCGTTTTCCGCTTTCGATAAGTAGTTTTGCGTTCTAGAAAACCCTCCCTCCAGGTCTACCTACTGGAAACACCACGAACACGACCTCGTTGCTCCGGTCTTTGTAGGGCCTTGGTGAGGGCATCATTTTCCCTCTCACCATTTGACTCTTCGCTGCTCATGTTCTAGGCTCTTTGAGTGATGTGTAAGGTGATCGGGATGTAGAAGTTGATACCGTCTGACTCAGACAGCTGTGAACGAGCACGTATAAAGGGTTTCAACTGTCCACTGAAACTGTCGTATGGATTTGCAACACCTAGCTCGGCAAATGTTTCATCCTGTTGTTCCAAAATCCATTTTTACCGGCATAACCGGTGTTGCCGAGGTGGTGGTCAAGCTCGTTCTACGATCGGAGCCACATCATATGTTGACTGCTCTTGGCAAATTCCTGTGATTCGCACTTTTCAACAAATCTCGTTCAATCCTCTTCTGACACATGTTGATACTTATGGAAGGGGATTTCACAATTCTTCCGAAACTCGCGAAGCTTAGTTTTGTAGGTCCTCCATGCATGAGAGATCATCTTCATAGCTAGCTTCTCCCCCTTCTGTTTCTTATGTTCCGGATATTGAACATATGTTTGGATAGAGCTTTCGAAGAGTTCATCCTTTTCATTGCGATCAAGTGATTGAATCTCTACAGGTTTAGCGGCACCCTTTCCCGAGTAGAAAGACCACAAATTCTCGACAGTCTCGTATTCACATTATGGTCCAGAGGTACGCCTTCATCATTGTACTCATCAACAATCACAACATCTTTCGGCCACGTCGTTCGTGACCTTTTCTTTCTTGTGTTACCAGAGGCAGATCTATATTCTTCATGTGTCTACTACTGAGTCTGCTGCTTAGTCTGCTATTGAGCCTCCTCTTCAATATGTTGCAAATGCTCCGACTGAGACATCTTCAAATTCACAAAAAACATTAAAATCCGGTAAAACATTATCAAATTTCAGTCACATTTGAAAAAACGGTAAAACAACGGAGCAAATTCTCTCATGGCATTTGTACCTTAAAGAAAAAAAAGATCTATGTGGCAAGTGTAAGGACAATCGAAACCAAGCAATCATTAAATAAATCACTAAACATTGAGTAGCACTTAGCCAAAACGTAATACTCTAAGCGTAGGACTCCGGAAATATACTAAACATTGACCGGTGAACCACCAAAGCGCGGACCATTTCGACTCCAACAAAAGCATAATACTGTAAGCGTAGGACTCCAAAAATATACTAAACATTGATCAGTGAACCACCAAAGCGTGGACCATTTCGACTCCAACCAAAGCACGAACAAACCTTATTAGGGCAGTATCGAGCTGGTCGACCGGGAGTCAAGGGTCGACGGCTGCAGCGCGACAATGAGGAAGAGGCCAGTGTCAAGGCGGTGACGAGCTCTGGGGAAGCAGAGCGATGCCGCGGCGTGCTTCGGGGAAGGGATGACACGGCGGCGGTTTCTCGGTGAAAAGTGATCAGCGCGTGTGAAAAGTGAAAAATTTTGCTAAGTGTTGCGAAGAGAGCGTGCGAGAGAGATAAAAGTACCTTGGGGCAGCGTCAAGGCAGCGAAGAACTCCGGGGAAGCGTACAGACGCGACGGCGTGCTCCGGGGAAGGGGACGACGCGGCAGCGGTTTCTAAGGCGAGAAGTGATCAGCGCATGCGAAAAGTGAAAAATTGTGCTAAGTGTTGTGAAGAGAGCATGACAGAGAGCTAAAAGTACCTTAGGGCAACTATTGCAGACACGCCTCAGAAGAGCCACCACTAAGTGCGTCTCTTTTCTTTTGAATTAATCTGTGTCTGTTGCCATAATGCCATTCGAGCACAGAATTCAAAGCACTCCGACCTCTTTGTCTATGACATGTGGGACCGTGCAAAAACTTAATATGCAAAAGCTCAAATATGTGAACCTTCATGATTGGCACATTAAATTTTGTTTAATTTAACATCACGAAGGTCCATGCGGAACTTGTTGCGAACTTTACAACACCACGCCTTATATGCTCCTTGTAACGCGCTCACAGTTCCAAGGTGGGACAGAGAGCTAAAAGCTTAAAGTACCAGGGCAACAATCGTAGATGCGCCACAGAAGAGCCACCGCCAGGCACGTCTCTTTTCTTTTGAATTAATGTGAGCCGTTGTCAGTAATGCCATTCGCGTAGATTGAAGCGTCTAAATTGGAGATGCGCTTCAGAAAAACTCATCTCACATTATCTTAACACAAGGCATCAGTACTTCACCATAAGAAATAGAGCACATATGACAAATGAAAGTCAAAATTTCACTCAAATGGCAATATTTTCACACATTTGAGCATATATCACACAAATATCCAAATGGAAGTCAATTTTTCACTCAACTGACCATATTTACACACAATCAATTTGGTATTTACATTGCGGTCTTGGTTTTTTTAAAATCTTGAGTTTTTCATGGTGGCCATTCTGCAAGTAAGGAAGTTCGTTGGCCGATGGTATTCTTAGATTGATCATCGAGGTGACAAAAGGAGGAATCTCATCAAATTGGCCAAACTCCTCCTCATTGACGGCATTCTCGAATCCGATGATTCATCGTTTTCCATGTATAACCACCTTAAGTCTTTTATTTGTTGTGTCTAGAACATAGAATACATGAGCAACATGTTCTGCTAACACGAAAGGCTCCCACTTATATCCTCGACTGTTAAGATCAACGCTAGTGAACCCGTACTTGTATTGTACAACACCTTTGATTCCATCAACCCAGTTGCAACGGAAAAGAGAAATCTTGAATCCTTGAAAGTCAAGCTCCTAGATCTCTTATATTTGACCATAGTACATGTCTTTGTCTTGGCCTGCAGCATTATAAGCATCAACACGGACACCACTATTCTGATACGTGCTTTTCTTATCTTGTTCTACAGTGTAAAACATGTATCCATTTATGTCGTACCCTTGATATGTAATAACTGTGAATATAGGACCATGAGCCAACTTTTTTAGGTATTCACTTGTTTGAGTATCCGATGAGTAAGAAATCCGATCTCAAAGCCATCCAATGAATTTTCTAATGTGTTCATTTGCTAACCATGATTTATTGTGGTCAGGATTGTCTCTAAGCACCACCTCCTTGTGCTCACACTACCAGGATTCCGGTTTATTGCAACGAAAAAAATCGTTGCAATAGGTCGAAATTCGCCGCGATAGGTTGTTGTCGCAACGAAATAGAACGTCGCGATAGTTTTTCTGACTCGTGGCAATAACAGGCGTGGCAATAGGTTATTGCGACGACTTGACATCCATGGCAAATAGTATGGTATTGCGACGACTCCACGTTTGTTGCAAATAGTATGGTATTGCAACGGTTTAACCTATTGTGACGATTTAACTATTGCGACAAAAATACCGGTGTTGCAACGATGTCACATTCGTGGCAAAAAGTATGGTATTGCAACGACTCCACGTTCGTGGCAAATAGTATGGTATTGCAATGGTTTAACGTATTACGACGATTTAACATATTGCAACGAAAATAACGGTGTTGCAACGATGCCACGTTCGTGGCAAAAATTATGGTATTGCAACGACTCCACGTTCGTGGCAAATAGTATGGTATTGCAACGCTTTAACGTATTGCGATGATTTAACGTATTGCAACGAAAATAACGGTGTTGCAACGATGCCATGTTCGTGGAAAAAAAGTATGGTATTGCAATGACTCCACGTTCGTGGCAAATAGTATGGTATTGCAACGGTTTAACGTATTGCGACGATTTAACGTATTGCAACAAAAATAACGGTGTTGCAACGATGCCACATTCATGGCAAAAAGTATGGTATTGCAACAACTCCACGTTCGTGGAATATAGTACGTTATTTGCGACGATTTCACATCTGTGGCGATAAGTACAATATTGCGACGATTTCATACTCGCGGCGAATAGTACGGTATCACGACGATTTCATACTCGTGGTGAATAGTATGGTATCGCGACGTTTTCACAATCACGGCGAATAGTATGGTGTTGCAACGATTTCACATCCGTAGCGAATAGTACGGTATGGCAACGTTTTTACATTCGTGGCAAATAGTATGGTGTTGCAATGATCGGAAGTTGCCACGTCAACAGGCTTGTTTTGTATATGTTCCTCATCGGTCGAATACTTCTTATAGGTGGCATGCAATGTTGATCGCCACCCCTTGTAGCGCTCACCAGCAATCTTCAATATTTTTCTTCTGGTATCATCTGTGTCCTCCAAGTCCTAGGCATTCTGTACATTGTATATCACACTGTTATAAACGTACAAGATGTAGGTCGCTAGAAAAAATACTTATGTGGGGTGTCACAACACTAACCAGAATGTCTCTCACTGTATCGCTCTTCGAAGTTTCGCCAACCTCTACCCACTTCCTTAAACCAGCGAGGGGTGCATCTTTTTTTGTTGTAATAACCACATAATCGACAAAGTGCCGCTGATTAGGACCAACCGCAGCACCCAACCTATCGGACCACTGAATTTGTAGCTTCCGATTCTGATCATTCGTTCTATTTGCAGATGCTAGATACCGCAATTTAGCAACCTTAAGTACTTTAGCCACCCCTCTTCCAAACTTCTTTCCTTCTGTTAGTGTCATTTAAACGGTAAATGTTGAAATCAAATTAGCAACTGACCAGGCCTAGTATCATGTACAAATAGTGTGAAAGAAGAAGAAGTCTGATGTTTACCATCTTCAGGACGAGTGCGGCAAGTATGAGCGTGGGAACACTGCGTCGCAACAGCATTTTGCTCCATATTGGATGATGCATCGACTTGTTGACTTCTTTGTTGCTGTTCATACCCTACAGTCAGTGGCGCTACAGCACCCGTAGTACTGCAGGGGATTTTTAGTCCAGCTGCGAAGAAGGAAAGACGGTAGCTGGTGATGCTATAGAAAGATAGGGTTCGCCGGGTGCTCATCCTCTGCAGTACTGCCGGTTCGGTCTGACCGACATCAGCAGGAGCGCGTCTCTAGGTGAATTGGTGGCAGGGCGAGTCATGGACGTCAGTGGTATTAGCAGGTAGAGGATGCAAGACAGATGAGGCGGGCAGCTTGCAACGTTTAACAAAGCTAGGGTTCGGTCTGGCAGTGCAGTGACCACATTTAAGTCAGAGGATCGACGTCCAGATCACTCCGGTGATCTCACGTGACTTACATTTTTACTGCAGGTGATGTAGAAAGATCCAATGGTGTGATTCCGTTGGATCTTTACTGCATTGCGTGCAGTAAAAACATATAAGTCAGGTGATCTGTGTCCATTGATATCACCCCAGATCACGTCTCGAGGCTAGGAGGACAGTGTGGCGGATCTAGGAATTAAATTTAGGTGGATTGCATACTGATATTTTGCTCTGCATGTTAGCATCTCGCCCTAAAGTGCTACTAGAACGGATACATGAATATAATCTTGAATTAATTACCAAACATCAGCAACACATTTGGCAGTGTAAAAAATGGAATTAAGATCATATAAGCAGCAATGAACCCTCATGTACATGCATCTCTAAACTATATGATACTAACATTTCTTAGTGGACAGGGGTTAATGATATTGGACTATTTTTTCTAGGGTATGCCATGTCATATGGGGCATAGCATGTAGGTACGCCGTAATGGCCAGGGGTTTGCGGTCAGCGGGGTCATCATGGCATGCGAACGATGGGACGTGGAGATGGAGGGAGACACGTCGGGGAGGACAGGGAAGTGACCACCAGCAGGGCGTGGGCGCCGGCCGGTGACGGAGTGACCGGCGGCGACATGGGTTTGCGGGCGGCGGGGTCATCATGACACGCGAAGGATGGGACGTGGCGATGGTCGAGGGAGACGCATTTCTGAGGACACTGAAGTGAGCAGCAACAGGGCATGGTCGCCGGTGCCGGAGTGGCGGTGGCGAGGGAGCCCAGCGTGCGCTTGTAGGCATCAATAAATCACGCCATCACATATACTCACCAGCAGGGCGTGGGCCCCGGTCGATGCCGGAGTGACCGGCGGCGACATGGGTTTGCGGGCGGCGGGGTCATCATGACACGCGAAGCATTGGACGTGGCGATGGTGGAGGGAGACGCGCCGGGGAGGACACTGAAGTGAGCAGCAGCAGGGTGTGGTCGCTGGTGCCGGAGTGGCCGGCGGCGAGAGAGCCCATCGTGCGTGTATAGGCATCAATAAATCATGCCATCACATATACTGATTAACTATTAACTGGGACTAGGAAACTACAATCGCAATGCTAAAATATTTAGTAGAGCCCGGTACATATTTATACTCGTAGTACCAGCATGGGATGACGAATCTCGGAGTTCCTGAGCATCAGGTGCTGCAATATTCTTTGCATACGATGCAAAGGGATTAACGTGTTATAAATATGTGTATTTTGATAGTAAAAACATTTATAGTTATACCAGGTGCTTCTTGCCCATCACGATTACTTGTAGACGACATGACGGTTTGGTGTCTTGTTCCTAAAGTAAAGAGCATATATAGTAAGTAACAGTGATAACGTTAGATTACATGAGGATGTGTATTTTAGATCGGGCGGTGTGGTTGCTATGAACTGAAAATGTTTGTTTTGAACAGAGGAATTAGAAATGAAGGAGTAGGAAAAAATACCGTACAATCCGAGAAAGTAAAACAAGAAAAACGTGTATAAACCGTGGGAACTGAAAATCTTAGGAATACAAGTTTGGAACACAGAAATGAGAGTACAACATTGGGAGTGGTTGATAAGATAACCCTAGCGTCATTTACTTCTAAATCAAGAAATTACATAGTACATGCGGTTTTTAATAGTTATCCTTCCTGACATGGAAATGTACTAGAAATACACTACCATAAACTGTCGAAGCGACATTTATTTCGGGGCAGAGGTGTAGTGTATTTTATATATGGAAACAAGTAGAATGCAGTCAGATGCTAGGGTAAAATAAAAAGATGAATCGACTGTAGGATGCAGATCTAACGATTGAGGATGGTTGATTGCACGATTGCACCATTAATCAGATTTTATACTAGACATTCATGAAACATAAGAGCATATAAGGAGTTGGGACGACAACTAGGAATGAACTGGTTGCAGCTGTTGGGACGACAACTAAAGCGATAAGGAGCGAGTAGCTCTAAACTAGGAATGGACCGTGTAGAACTTACAACTAGGAATGTCCCACTAAAGTTGGGACGACAACTAGGAATGAACTGGCTGCAACTAGGCACGGATCGTGTAGAACTTACATAGCACAAAACTGGAGTCCGGGATGTCGCAGGGCGGGGTCGGCGACGAAGAGGTTCGGTAGAGCCCGTCAAACTTGGTCGCTCGACGTTGTACCCACAGTCACCACCACCACTCACACGGGAATTTCATAGGAATGCAAGTTTGGAACACAACACTAAGAGGAGAACATGTGTGCCGGGAATAGAAGCCACTGTGGGATTACAGGGAGACGCACATTTATATTCGTCGTGGCTAGCTACAAATGGGCGGGACTGGAATTTTGGGCGCACGGAGTGAAGTTTCAATTGTGAAAATCTCGATTGTGCGTGCCAAGAAGAACAAAAAAATTTTCGAGGGACCGCTACCTGCCGTTCATCTTTGTTTTCATGGAGATGTAAAAGCAGTCATGTGGTAGTGGGACATTCCAAAAAAAAATACGAACAAAAATATGAATCACCAAATTTATCATTGTGCTAATGCAAACGACATGCAAATACAGAACACCCAAGTCCACGAAAGGAGGACGGCAAATCCATGGTCTAGTAAAAGGTAAACAATCAGCATTTTATATGTTCGCAATGAAATGATAACATATATAGAGTATATACTACTACTACAAAAAAACATTTTCCCCTGTGTTGTCTAATCTTCAGGCCGTCGATCCAAAGCCGCCTGTGATACGAGTATCACAGGTACATACAATATGTATATCAACAATGTCATCGAATATTAGTTACAACGGATAAAGTACTTTTCATGCACCTGTTGCATCAGGCGATGGACTAGTTAGCAATTTAGATGATGTAATTTCCTAATCAAGTTAATTATGCATCATGTCTGTTGTTAGTTCTATTACTTGTAAGGATAATGTTTACCGGATTTCATTCATTTAGCCACATGAAATATAGATGGTCCCAAGTTACAAATATATAGGAGATGTTTTGGATAAAAGAAGTTTTTCAATACTGCATATATAGAACACATTGTTCATGAATATAAAGACATATTTCATTAACAAACAAGTAATAGGAAAACACGTAGTAGACACCAAGAACAAGATGAACTACACTTAATACTACTCTACTCAGAGATCATGAAATAGATAAACTACTAACACTACTCTACTGGGAGAAAACCACGTCCTCCTCCTCCCCTGTTGTCGCCTCCTCTGCCTCCGCCGCCGGTGCCGCCTCCTCCTCCTCCTCCGCCGCCGCTGCCGCCGCTGCAGCCGCCTCTGCCTCCGCCTCCTCCTGCTGCTCCTCCGCCGCTGCCGCCGCCTCCATAGCCGCGTCCACCTCTGCCTCAAGAGATGCCTCCTGCTCCGCCTCCTCCGCTGCCGCCGCTGCCCAAGCCGCCTCATACTCCTCAACCTCCGTCATAGTCCGAAGCTTCCCGATGACGCGGTTCTTAATCTTCGGGAGGCCCTCTACCCCAGCAACCTCCGCGATCGTCTCATGGAGGGCATCGAGATGACCGGCCACAGTCATCAACCCGTAGCAGTAGTGGCCCGTGGTGTGCATGCTCGTGTGGAGGGGAAGGGTCCCAAGACCCAGACGGTGACACAAGCAATCTGTGTCGGAAAAGACCTTCCGCGCCACTGCGTTGAGCGCTAGTGCACTATGAGCGGTGGCGGACTTGGCATCGGTGGCCACCTTAAGGCGGTGATCGAGTTTGTCGATGCGGTCGGTGAGGAGTCTGAGAGTCTGCACAACCCAACCGGGATGAGGAAGTGCAGGCGCTGCGGGCAGAGATGCGGGCACCGCCATCAGTTCCACCGGCATTGCTGGCGGCGATGGAGACGGAGAAGGAGGTTCGGAGGACGTCGATAGTCTAGAGCGCTTCGGCGCGGGGCTACCCATTTGTGTGGCGACAAAGGTGCAGAGAAAGAGCGAGAGGTGGTCAACGGTGGCGGGGGGAGAAGTCTAGAGGCTAGGATCTAAGGATTGGTGCGGCGGAGAAGCAAGAGGCGCTGAGCCTTTATAGCGGGTCATCGTCTAAGCGGGCGTGTTGAGATGATCGAACGCTAGAGGAAACCGCGCTTAATTATGAACCGGTCGGTGGCCCCGGTTTCCTCGAAACCGCGGTTTGCATCCTCTCGGTCCCAACGGTTCGACGCGTCCCATTAAGAGTAAATTTACATGCAGGGAAAAACAATTTTTTCGTTATATAAAAAAAATACGTCCGTACACGCCTAAGTCAACTTCGTGACCGTGCGTCCGTGCCAGCGGACGCCTTGCAGCGAACATGGGCCTAGTCCTACACGCATTACATTCATTCATATTTTTAACTGCAACTGTGCCCCATGCCTTATAACGTCGGTGCACCGACCTCAACTTTCCGTTGTGGGACTAATCCTTCGCACTTGTTCCATATGTTCTTTTCTTCTCTGTCTGTTGTCTAATACTATTTCTGTTCTATGTTCAACATGCATGTGCGACCCGATCGACGATCATGTTTCATGATGTTATACGTGTGTTTTCTCTTTTTGTTGAAAGATCATCATGTACTCTTTGAGGTATATATATATATGCATGCATGTTAGTGTTGTTAAACATGACCGAGGTGTTTTAATTCTAGCTATGTCTAACATGCACGGACCGCAAACACGATCAACCAATTACACTACGTAAGAAACCCAAATAGGAGACAACGATGGGCGATAGATCGGATGTCCATCGATCACAAAGTGATGCGAGACGCGCTTAAAGTCATTGTTTGTCTCCTTTAGCTTTGCAATTACAAATCGTGATGAGCTTCAAACCCTAAGATCTTTTGTTTTTGTCCAATTTGCTCGGTTCAATTCTCACAGATTAACACATCACTAAACTTGGAGCACATTCACTTGATTGAAATCCAGAAATTCTAACACACCAATATTCATTGACACGAATGAACACATATATATTACAAAACACAAGAAATATGTACAAGAACAAAATTGAAGCTAAACATGTACAAGAACTCCTAAAACTACAAAAGAAATATGTACAAGAACTCCTAAAACTACTCTGCCGGCCTCGCCTCCTCTGCCCTCTCCCCCAACTTCTCAAACCACGACAAGCGGTCCTCCTCCTCGTCCTCGTCATCGTCGTCGTGGTGGTGGTGGTCGCCGTCATCGTTATTAAGTACCAACCGCCTGTGATGATATTCACTTCTTCTTAATTAATATTCTTGATTAAAGGTGGGTCCTTTAAAAAGGCAAAATTCCAATTTCTTGTAATATTATTGATAAGTAAAGGTTACCGTTAAATTTCACTTCATAAATCTTTTGAAATTGGTCAGAACATAAAAAACATACAACAAATGCTATTTTTCATTTTTCTATCTTCATGAATATAATGCCTTTTTCATTTATTTTTTCAGTAGACATTTTTATTCATCATACCAACCTCTATAAATTTTTTTAGATTTTTTTAATTTTTTTGAATCAATGTGTGTTCATAATTTGATGAATGCCTCATATGGATATGAGAATTTAGTTAGAATGATGGATAATTTGAAGTTTGACATGTTGGAATGCTTTTAAAAAATTAACAAAATTCATACATGTATAAATGATACAAATATGTTCATACAAACAAATTTGAGTGAAGGATCTTTTTGTTTTAATGAGATACACAAATTTGAATAATATGTCAGTAGAAATTAATTTGATATTTACCAAAACATTACAATGTCAGCTATACAAGTTTTAAAATATTTTTTTCAGGTGGTAGATGTTAATTTTATACAAATATAGAAGAAATAATCATCGAATTTGGACACAATTTGTAGAATCTAAACATGTTTTAGTATTTATATTGGAATCTAAATAAAAAAGAAGCAAGGGATAAGGAAACTGAAGAACAGTATCGGGCATTATCTCAGGCGGTTGGTAAGTAATACCCGACTGAGATAAACATCTTCTCAGGCGGTTATTAAGTACCAACCGCTAGTGAAAATATTTACTTCTGCTTAATTAATATTCTTGATTAAACGTTGGTCCTTTAAAAATGCAAAATTCTACTTTCTTGTAATGTTATTGATAAGTAAAGGTTACCATTAAATTTCACTTCATAAATCTTTTGAAATTGGTCAGAACATAAAAAACATACAACAAATGCTATTTTTCATTTTTCTATCTTGATGAATATAATGTCTTTTTCATTTATTTTTTCAGTGGACATTTTTACTCATCATACCAACCTCTATGAATTTTTTCAGATTTTTTTAAATTTTTTTGAATCAATGTGTGTTCATAATTTGATGAATGCCTCATATGTATATGAGCATTAGTTAGAATGATGGATAATTTGAAGTTTGACATATTGGAATGCTTTAAAAAAATTAACAAAATTCATATATGTATAAATGATACAAATATGTTCATACAAACAAATTTGAGTGAAGGATTTTTTTTAATGAGATACACAAATGTGAATAATATGTGAGTAGAAATTAATTTGATATTTACCAAAACATTACAATGTCAGCTATACAAGTTTTAAAATATTTTGTTCAGGTGGTAGATGTTAATTTTATACAAATGTAGAAGAAAGAATCATCGAATCTGGACACAATTTGCAGAATCTAAACATGTTTGAGTATTTTCTAAATAAAGAAGAAGCAAGGGATAAGGAAACTGAAGAACAGTATCGGGCATTATTTCAGGCAGTTGGTAAGTAATACCCGACTGAGATAAACATCTTCTCAAGCGGTTATTAAGTACCAACCGCCTGTGAAAATATTTACTTTTTCTTAATTAATATTCTTGATTAAATGTGGGTCCTTTAAAAAAGCAAAATTCCACTTTCTTGTAATATTATTGATAAGTAAAGGTTACCATTAAATTTCACTTCATAAATCTTTTGAAATTGATCAGAACATAAAAAACATATAACAAATGCTATTTTTCATTTTTCTATCTTGATGAATATAATGCCTTTTCATTTATTTTTTAGTGGACATTTTTACTCATCATACCAACCTCTATGAACTTTTTCAGATTTTTTTAAATTTCTTTGAGTAAATGTGTGTTCATAATTTGATGAATTCCTCATATGTATATGAGCATTTAGTTAGAATGATGGATAATTTGAAGTTTGACATGTTGGAATGCTTTTAAAAAAATTAACAAAATTCATACATGTATAAATGATACAAATATGTTCATACAAACAAATTTGAGTGAATGATCTTTTTTTTATGAGATACACAAATGTGAATAATATGTGAGTAGAAATTAATTTATATTTACCAGAACATTACAATGTCAGCTATACAAGTTTTAAAATATTTTGTTCAGGTGGTAGATGTTAATTTTATACAAATGTAGAAAAAAGAATCATTGAATTTGGACACAATTTGCAGAATCTAAACATGTTTGAGTATTTATATTGGAATCTAAATAAAAATGAAGCAAGGGACAAGGAAACTGAAGAACAGTATCGGGCATTATCTCAGGCGGTTGGTAAGTAATACCCGACTGAGATAAAATTCTTCTCAGGCGGTTATTAAGTACCAACCGCCTGTGATAATATTTACTTCTTCTTGGTTAATATCTTGATTAAATATCTTATCACGCGGTTGGTAAGTAAAACCCGCCTGAGATAAAGTTAAAAACCGCCTGTGAAAAACCGACGCATTGATACTAACGTGGCCACACATCCTAATTGCTATGTTTGGGGTCCGTGGCCATTGATACTAACGCCACGAACCAGAGTATCGTTGCAACACGTCCTAATGCAACGATTCTGTTTCGTTGCATTACGGTCCAAATGCAACTGTTTGCTGTTTCGTGGCAACAGATCCTAATGCAACGACTGTGTTCCGTGGCAATAAAGTTGTAACGCCACGAACCAGTAATTCGTGGCAATACATCCTAATGCAACGATTGTGTTCCGTGACAATAAAGCTGTAACGCCACGAACCAGTAATTCGTGGCAACAGATCCTAATGCAACGATTGTGGTCCGTGGTGATAGATCCTATAACGCCACAAACCAGTAATTTGTGGCAACAGATCCTAATGCAACGATTGTGGTCCGTGGAGATAGATCCTATAACGCCACGAACCAGTAATTCGTGGCAACAGATCCTAATGCAATGACTGTGTTCCGTGGCATTAGCACCCTGGCGGCACGAACTAGTGATTCGTGGCAACAGATCCTAATGCAACGATTGTGGTCCATTGCATTAGCATCCTGATGCCACGAACTAGTGATTCGTGGCAACAGATCCTAATGCAACGATTGTGTTCCATTGCGATAGATCCTAGTGCCAGGAACTAGTGAATCGTGGCAAAAAGCCAAGCTTACTGCAACAATTTAGTTTTCGTTGCAGTACAATCGTTGCAACAGGTCGGAATCCTTGTAGTGTCATCGAGGTACTCCGACACAATGGACATGTGTTTCAACACGTAGAAATAAGCGCAGAAGAATAAATGTGAATATGGAGTTATAGCCTTCTTCCCAATGATCCCTTTCCTTTGAGCCTCCCCTCATGATGAGACATGTGAACACCATATGGGTTACTTGAGTCAGTGTAGTTTAGAGCTCACTCTACAGCTTCTGATGTAGAGTATCCATGCACCATGATGCCCTTAGGGTAAGCTCGATTTCTAACGAATGACTTCAGTTAGCCGTTGAATCTCTCCTAAGCATACATCTGGTGAAGGAACAAAGGGCCAAGTAGCTTTGTCTCCTTAATAAGATGAGTTGTGAAATGGACGATGATGTCGAAAAAGGCAGGTGGAAAATACATCTCAAGGAAGCATAAAGTTTCATAGTGCCTTTTTTCCAATGACTCGAGATCTTCTTGACATAGTACTTTTTGACCGATTGCGTTGAAGAAAAAGCAAAAGTTTGTTATAGCCTCTCGAACATTGACCGGTAGGATATTCCGAATTCCAACAGCAATCATCTGCGTAAGAAATACTTGGTAATCATGAGACTTCACACCACGAGCTCCTTTTAGATCTGGAAATGAAATAAGCCTTGAGACGTTCGTCGAGTAGCCAAATGGTTCTTTCACATTTTTCAAGAACCCACAAAACTCTTTCTTTTCATTTTTTAAAAGGGTGATGCATGATGTGGGTTGTTTCGTTCCTTTTACCAAGTCATCGATCCACAACTCAGGCCTAGTTCCCATTTTCTTTAGATCTGCCCGTTCATGTCCATGGTCCCTAGTTTTCCCATCTGTGTTAAGCAATGTTCCGAGTAGGCTCTCGCACACATTCTTCTCAACATGCATCACATCAATCGAATGACGGACGTCTAATTCTTTCCAATACGGTAGCTCCCAAAAAATTGATTGTTTCTTCCACATATCATCTTTGCCAGTAATCTTGCAAGTCCTTTTCCGCTTACCAATGACAACATGGATATCCTTGACCATTTCACAGACTTCATGACCCGTGAGATGAGATGGAGGATGCCTCTTCTCAGTGTCACCATTGAAATTTTCCTTCATACTCCGAAACGGGTGCTTCATCGGAATGTAGCATTGATGTCCCATGTACACTATTTTTCGTGACATGCTCAAGTACTGTGAGTCTGTTTCTCTCAAACAATGTGGACATCCGCAACCTACTTTCTTACTCTGTCCAGACAAGTTATGTGCTGCTGGAGAATCACTAACAGTCACAAATAAAGTGGTTTTGAGGTGAAAGTACTTACGCTTGTGGTCATCTCAGGCCAGCACTCTGTCGTTGTACCACAACTGCTTCAGATCTTCAACCAGAGGCCTGAAATAAGTGTCGATGTCATTTCCAGGTTGTTGTGGCCCCAGTATCAGTCCTAACATCATAATATAATTCTGTTTTTTTGCACAACCAAGGAGGAAGGTTCAAAATTGTAAGCACAATTGGTCATGTGTTATGTGTGCTACTGTTCAAAAAAAGATTCATTCCATTGGTGCTCATTGTGATCCTAATATTCCTCGGATCAATGGAAAATTTTGGATTTCATGAATCAATGTTTGGTCACTATGTGGCATCAGCAGGATGTCTTATCATTCCAGCATCCTGCTTATGCTTCTCTTTGTGCCATCACGACAATTCTGGCTCCTTGTTTGCAAACCAACGCTTCAAACGAGGAATGATAGGAAAGTACCAAAACACCTTTTTAGGCCCTCTTTTTCTTCTATTGTAGTTCTAATCATCGTCGTTGTCTTTCCTACGATTGAATCTATCCACTCCACAACTAGGGCATTTCTCGAGGTTTTCATACTCGGGTCCACGATATAAAATGCAATCATTCTTGCACGCGTGGATTTTCTCCACCTCCAAACCCAGTGGACAAATTATCTTTTTTGCCTCATAAATTGTCGTAGGGACTGGGTTGCCTTGGGGTAACATGTTCTTAAGGAGCGTCAACGATTCCTTAAACTACAATCACTCCATCCGTCAACTGGAAAAGTTTTATCATTGCAAATAGTCTGATGTACTTAGCCGCACAACCATGATACAGTGGCTTCTTCGAGTCTTCAATCATCTTCTTGTAATTTGTAGGTTCACTATTACTATACCGATCATCGTCGTCATGTCTCTCGACATTGCGTACCATCTCCTCTATATTATGCATCTGAAACTCAATGTCATCATTGGTGAACCATGATATATCTGGCTCGTTCACATCCTCGTTGTGATCTTCTTCAACACTGGTAGGTACCTCCTTCTCTAGATATGAATATCTCATCTCTGCTTCATTAAGCCCCTCCTCCCCATATTTTTTCCAACATTGATAATCCACCATAAATCCATGCGTGATCAAATTTGACCTCAACACTTCATCTGTGCGATATATCTTCTCAATATTGCAGTGTTTGCAAGGACAAAAAATAGTCCCTCTAGTATTGTCCAACATGTCTTTCTTCGCAAAAGCGATAAATGCATCTACCCCTTGGATATATTCATTGCAAAGGTGCGGCCCATACATGAAACTTCGATCTGACAACATCTACATACAAAAAAGAAGAGGTAAATCATAAAATTTGAAGCCACTGGTAGTCAAGACCTAAAGTTAAAAAAATAGTAAGGAACAAGAGAGGAGGAGAGGACTAACCCTTTGTTTTAAGATCTACGGATAATCACCGCAAGACTTTTAGAATGAAAGAGTGATAGAACGGGGCAAGAACAGGGCAGATTTGGTAGCCACTTGTTCTACCACAGCTGGGAGGTCGTAGAAGGGCAACCGAAAATTGAGATGAACTGATATAAAGCACATCTCTCTATAGAGGGAATGAGAGACGAGCCTGCTTTCATAACAAAAGGAGACGCGCTTGATCGGTGAGTATGGGAGACGCATCGAATTCGGTCATGAAAGGAGACGCACTTCAAGTAAAGCCTGTCTCTGTTACGAAACAAATATGAGTCGCGTTCAATGGAAGTGCATCTCCCGCTTGTCAGAGTGGAGAGAGCGTCTCAGATATCTACTTAACTAAGACATGTTGTATTGTAACACGTCTCCTTGTACGTTCATTTGAGCCATGTCAGATCCTCGCTGAAGCAGGCTCATCTCGCTTAAGGTTATCAAAGACATACTCCTTTTAGTGTGTCGCCCATCTTTGTTTCCTATTTGGGTTTCTTACGTAGTCTGTAAGATAGAAAGAACATGCAGCAAATAAAAGACTAATAATAGCCAAGCCGAACTCAGCAAGCTTTGGTGGTGATAGTAAAACGTGGAACCAAATTTTCAAAAATGGAAAACATTAAGCCATAAGCAACCCTCAGCAACAGGTTGCATCAACCACAGAGACGAGACCTAAAAATCGAGACCACAACCGAGCCCGCAGGAACCATCTTGAAGTTTCGTGCATGGATCAAACCAGACCCAGGAAGTCCCGGTCGCCCGCCACGGTCGAATCAATGATCTGGACCAAACATAGGCGAGGTAAGAGGTAGAGAGCAGAGGAGGGGAAGGGTTAGGACGGCAGGTAGTCGACGAACATGCGCTGAACGCTCGACCTCAACGCCTCGGCAGCGCCGCTTTGTCCAGTCGGCCTTCTGTATTGGGACAGCAAACGGCCGGACGGGGAACAGGGTCACGGGACAGCGCCTGGTGGACGACAGACGGGTATCGCCATGTCACGGACTCGGGGTATCACCGTCTCGGGGACTCGGGTGGACAGGGAATTAGAGTTATCCAGGCCGTCGCTGCCAGCAAGTTTTGGGTTAGGCCACCAGCAAGTTTTGGCCCAAAATCAAATTGGATATTAATCGGATATATCCAATGGAAAATAGATATCCAACAAAACGGACAGATATTGAGCCACACTGTTTCTGATCCGATATCCGACTAGGGATATTCGATATCCGATCCGTATCCGAATATGATCCGACCAAAACGGATATGGATCGAATATTTTTGGTTCCGACACCCAGACGAATCGGAAAATAATCGATCCATTTTTATCCATAAGCTCGACCACTGCTTGAGAATTGCGATAAATTCTTTGCTCTTGCTCTTGAGTAAGCTCATCATCATCCTCGAATATATCTATACTTGTGCACGCAACATTGCCAAAGACTTGGATTGAGGGAGATTAGATGTAACTTCTTGTTATGCTTCCACAGAGTATAGTTAGTTTCATCAAAATGAGGTGGTTTGTGCAGAAGTATTAACAAGTAGTTATAATAAGAACTTAAACGCTCATAGTCGAAAGGATATCGGAAGTAGTATTGTTGACTACTCCTTAGCTTCATCTCCATCTCTTCTTTCTTCTTATTCTTGACTTTCTCCTTTCTTTTCTTGAGGAGCTCCATGAGGCGGATCACCTCTTTATCTTCATCATCGCTTGAAACATCAAGAGGTGGAGGTTTTTTATTGATCTTTACATTATTTGGAAGAGGATTTGATCCTTGATCTTCTTGATTATTGGGATCGGTTCCATCAACCTTGGTGGGGTCATTTCTATCGTTATTCTCCATCTTCTTTTCGAAAGGTTATGTTTTTTGTGGAAAGTTAGGTTGTGATAAAATTAAAAGTAGCCTAGAGGGGGGTGAATAAGCTTGTAAAACCTGCAATGATTTAATTAAACAAGGTTAAACTCTACAGGCCGGATCGGTTTCAGGGTGGACTAGTCTGTGCATTTTGCAGGATTGAGACAAAGGTTGGATTTTTGTGAGTTTTTCTTCGATGTTTTTAGCAGAAATTATAGAAACGATCTTGCAACCTAAGAAGTTATGTAGGAACCCTACAACTAAACTTTATCATAAGATTTACAAGATTATTAAGTACAAACAATGATACACCCTAATATGCAATTCTAAAGAAGAACAATAAGGTAAAAGTACATGAGACGAGATTTATCCCGAGGTTTGCTTCCACACAGAAATCTACGTCCATGTTGAGGTGTCCATGATGGATCAGGAATCTTTCAACCCTAATCCTTTCCAAGTTCTCCACTAAAATCCCAAGATTAAATACAAGATCCTTGGTGCTTCTCACAAGTTGAGATCTCCCACATAACACCTAACAGCTGTAGGAATCGAAACACGACAGCCACAAAGCATGAATCAACAACAAAGTACGAGAGAATCAAACCGAGAGCTCAAAATTCATAAACCACCTTTCTCTCCTCCCACAAGTCTCCAAATCCCTCAAGAATAACCATTATGGATTAAGAAAGTGAGGAGAGAGGCTTAGAAGAGCTCCACGTTGCTATGGTGGCGCTAGGTTTCGATAGAGGTGAAAAAGAAGTCGGGAAATCCTTTTTATAAGAGCTTCGACACTTAGCCATTACCACCAACTAAAGTACAGACTGGTCCAGTCATGAACCGCACTAGTCCTACGTTACAAAGTTAAAGTCCCCACCATCTTTTGAATTTAGACATGACCTCCTTGTCCCTCTGATAATGGAAAAGTTTGGTGGCGGAGTTGTCTGACCGCCGGAGCGGACTAGCCGGCCTACCAGGAATCAGTTCGAGCAGCTCTCATTCCTCACAAGATCGCACTAGTATGATACACTACGGACTATTCTGAACTCAGACAGAAACACTTGATCCATCTGAAATCGGACTAGTCGAAGAGTACAGACTTGTCCGGCCCCACGGACAGACTAGTCCTGCCTTCCGGTACTTGGTCCTAGAGAGGCACACAAATACACATAAATGGACTAGTCCAGAAATGGGCATGTCCCAACTCACACAAGGGATATTAGTTCGTTTAATATTGGAATAGTCTGATATGTCCAGACTAGTCCGGTCAGAAGCCTGGACAAGTCTGGCCTAGTACTTAGAGTTGTCCTAAGAGTACTCGCTCACTAACTTCCCTAAAAATAGTTGAGCTCCCTTATGATTCTCAAGAACTCATGTTGGTGAGGCCATTTAAGTAGTACGACAATTCTAGACTCAATAAAATTGAAAGCCTAATTTCTACTCTTGTGAGTCTTCAACACTAATTTTCCATTCTTTTCTTTTTTGAGGGTTCCACATCAATTTTCAACCTAATAATCTATGCTTATACTCAATAAAGCTCATATCGCCATCAAGAATCTAAACCCACAAGGGATATCTAGACGAACTTTCAGTAAGATCGGGCTTTAACTTATTATATAAAAGAAAATATATGATACTGTTAGTCTTATACTACCGACTAGTATCAATTTCGCTGTGCGTTCGTCCTCGAGGTGGCCTGGCTTTGTAGACACAAGTGTTTATACTAGTTCGGTCAAGTTCCCAACGTCCATCGTCGATCTCCTACTTTTTGTTGATCAAACGAGAGAAATGAGGTTACAAGCGGTCGTTGGTTGTGCGTTATGTCGCCTGTGCATTCTGTGTGATTCCTTCTTGTGAAGGTGGCCTTTGGGATCTTTTATAAGCAAATCGGTCATACCCTGTATAACGCCCTATCTACCCTCGATTTCCTCATAAATAGGGCGGGGATTACAATGCTTTTTGTCTTGAAGGTATATCCTCCGGCGTGCCTCGGGGCGGGGTCGGGTTGCAGAAGTCGCCGTCGTACCTGCCTTAGTCTTGTCGCCTACCAGCGTTGTATTACATCGCACACCCACCACAGTGCCGGATGGGACGGAGAAGAGAAGGCGTCAGCAGGATCTATGGCCTGTGTCAAGAGGACGCTCGACTGCAGATGTCCTCTTAACAATGAAGGTGTCTACGCTGCCCACGTCATATTGACGGTCGTTACCTACCCTGCGCCCGAGCTCGGGCTCAGGCAGCTTCGCTATCGACCTCAACGGTCAGGGCTTGGGTAGGTTTCTTGCCGACCTCAGTGGTTGCGCATGTCGGGTGTTGTTTGGGATGGTAGTCGGATATGGCCGCGACCATATCTTGTCAAAACTTGATCTTTGATCCATGCTCTTCGTTAGTCGGGGTACGGATCCTTTTAGATACAATTTGTCCTACTCGTTCTCTTCTATACTACTAAAGCACGACATGGACTCACCTGGTAACCACCCCATTGTGTTTTAGAAGGATGAACAATGTTATTTAACTTTACAGAAATATCATTCATTAACATTTAGACTAGATGCTACAAGCTTCTTCACTCTAGATATAGAGTAGAGTAACCCTTTGGGGACAATCTTATGCTGCTGTCAACAAGGATGAGGACTTTCAAGAGGGAAAGTATCCACTCAAGATGTTGATATTTTGCCTATACATTGATACTGCCAATGAGTATCAATTTCGCCATGCTTTCACCCTCGAGGTGGCCTAGCTTCGTAGACACAAGTGTTTATACTGGTTCGGGCAAGTGCCAACGTCCCATGTCCATCACCTACTTTTTGTTGATTGAAAGAGGGAAATGAAATTACAAGCGGTCGATGGTTGCGCGTTATGTCTCTTGTGTGTGTCTGTGTGAGTCCTCTTCGTGAAGGTGGCCTTCAATTCAGGCTCTTTTACAGGCAACTCAGTCATGTCCTGTATAATTGCCCTATCTACCATCGATTTTCTCATCAATGGGTCGGGAATTACAATGCTTTGTATCTCTAAGACGTATCCTCCGGCGTGCCTTGAGGCCGGATTAGGTTGTGCAAGTCGCCATTGTACCTGTCCTAGTCTTGTCGGCTACCAGCATCGTATTACAGCGCACACCCACCACAGTGTCAGGAGCACGCACGAGTGCGGCCGTCCTCTCAACAATGAAGGCGTCTACGTTTTCCACGTCATACTGAGTGTCATTGACTATCCTGCATCCAAGCTCGGGATCGAGCGGCTTCGCTGTCGACCTCGACAGTCAGGGCTCGGGCAGGTTGATCGCCGACTTTGGCGATCGGGGTTCGGATGTCAGGTCTTGTTTGGGCTAGTAGTCGGATACGGTCATGTGACGTATCTTGTCATAACTCGATCATCCACGCTCCTCGGTAGTCGTGGTACAGAATCGTGTTAGATACAATTTGTCGTGCTCGTTCTCTTCTATACTACTACAGCAGGACATGGACTCACCTGCTAACCACCCTATTGTGTTTTAGAAGGATGGACAATGTTATTAAACTTTAAAGAAATATTATTCATTCTTATTTTTTAGAGTAACATTTAGAATACATGCAACAAGCTTCTTCACTCTAAATATAGAGTAAAGTAACCCTCTGGGTATAGTTATGCTGCTGTCAACGAGGATGAGGACTTTGATGATGGAAAGTCTCCACTAAAGACATTAATATGTTTAGCGGTCGGCGTTGTAGTATGTCAAAAATCATAGTTTTTTGGATATGTTCGAAGTTATAACTTGGGTTATGTTCAGACTATTTGACTTACGGACTCACGGTAGTAGCCTATGTATAATCATGCTGATGATTTACAGTGAGCATTGAGAGCCTCTCATTTGGTCTATGTGCTGCATCTATGTCAGTGTCTAAACAATGTTTAGGTTATCCATACTTATGGCCTTTAAACACATACTCTATATTCTACTCTTGTAGTATTTTCTCTATTCTTCGGGTATGTTTACTCTATGCACCTGCTCTATACTTTCATACGTTTACAATCTAGTATCTTTTACAGTAGACCACTGCGGACGGTTTTATACCTGTTTGATCTCCAATTCCGTTGAAATTGAAGTAGTTTCAATGATTAAAAAAGTAAACGTTTCTACCGGTAGAAAGCAGTTCACCAATAACCACAATTTATTTTGCAAGGGATCAATTACCACAAATTGGCCCGCGCAGTATATGCATGCGTCCTCCAAGATGTTGTCAACTGCGCTGAGCTTTAGCTGACTTTCTGAAGTAAAAGTGGCTTTAATTTCAGCAACGACTGAGTTCCCGCTGCCCTCGCGCACTCCTAGTCAACTCCCCCCGGTGGTTCGGCGACGACTCGGACGCACGGCAGGAGAAGAAATGTGTGGCCACGGATCGCACACGATCTCTATCCGCAAAGCTTGTGGAGCTTGCGAGTGACACTGTGTAGTACATACCTGCCTGGAAGGCCAACTGGTCGCACCTAATTAGTAGTGGCAAGAGTACATGATTGAGTAGAGGGGATTAAATATCGTTGACTTGTGATCTGATTCGGTCAAACCCGTGGCACTGCTTGGGTAAGACGAGCCTGACTTGCAGATTAACAACTAGCTAACCACTACAGGAATCGAGTAAAAAGCGGTGGGCGTTATAACTGTCTGTTTTGTACTGTAGCCGACCATAATAAATTATGTACATTGGTGCACCGACGATTATAGCAAACGACTTAAAGTCGACGTATTTAACTCATATAACCATCGGTACTGACTTCTTTAATGACTATGACCATCGGCTGCACCGAAACGACAGTTTTAACTCGTCGGTGCTCCACCGTCACCCTTAGACAGTCTTATAACCATCGGCCTACAGAACTGACAACTTTAATTCTATAAACGTCGGCCTGGGCAACTAAGCTGACAGCGTTAATTCATTTATGGACGTCGGTCTGTGCCAGGGGCTGATGCCTTTAAGTCTTATAACTGTCAGTCTAGACCCAGCAGCCGACAACTTTAAAGCTTTATAACCGTCGGCCAGGTCATTAACCGACGGCTATACATGTTTGTTTTTTAAGCAAGCCGTATTTCATACCTCCCCGGGTGGATCCTCCAGCTGCATTGAGCAGCACCATACAGCAGCAAACATCAGTATATCACAAATTTGCAAATTAAAGTCACATTAACAGCATACACATAAGTTGCATGTCTCTCCGCTTCACAGAAGTCACATGTCTCTGCGCTTCACAAAGTTCATACAAATCTAAGGATTCATGAGAACGGAAATCACATTACAAGATCACATGTTGTTGTCCGAAGCTCCACCCCTCCCACCTCCACAACTCCCACCTTGGCCACTCGTACTTCCGCCACTCGCACCTCTATTGTTCAAATCGAAGAAACCTTCATACGCATCGGGCGTTCCTTGATGGGAACCCTGCAATAAACAAATACATGTTCATGAGAGTTTACAATTCACAAGTCTAAATCTCTAAATTCGATTACCAGCTCCAGTAAAAGAATACACAAGGGCATTTCGATCAATTGCAGGAAAGCAATAACACAATACAGCATACACCAAGAGAGGACCAAAACTGAACTAAATACAAACAATATGCTAGTGCATACATGAAGCAAGAATTGTGTATGCCATTATCAAGCAAAGTTGCACTTTGAACAAGGAATAGAGGGATCAACCAAAGACAAGACGAAGTACAAAGTAAAATGTATGCAAAAACTCTACAATATGAATTCAATAAAAGAGTGCAGGACAAACAACATGGTCAACTGATCAGTGATTTAAATGTCATATCGCTGCGAGTGAAGGTGCTGATGGTTGAGGTTGCATTGAACCTAAGGACAGCGGCGGGAAAACACTCGGATATGGTGGCCATCCTGGATGATTTGCGGTCAACATCGACATAAATCTTTAAGGTGATGGAAAATATGTCTGACCATTCTCGGAACCCTGTGACAAATATGATTACTATTTTGTTTTGCAACTTGAATTAATAAGACATTCACTTATCCAGTGATGAGGGACCAACAGGAGGATGAGGCGTACCAAACTAAGATCCTATGCCACTTTAAGGTAAGAACTGCACTAAGTAATAATATTCAGTTAATTAATGTAACACATATTATGGTAAGCATTATTCGATCTTGAATAAAACAGACATATGTACCTGCGACATTGGGACGAACTGAGACTGTTGCAACATATCGAACTAAGATCCATTATTACCATGAGACAAGTATTGTATCAGTAAAATTATTTATAAGATCTTAAGTAGAACTATACAATTACTGAATCAAGTAAATTGTGCAATTGTTAAAATTACATGTTACCTGATTCATATATGAATTATGCATATGTTGCTGCATTTGTTGCATCTGCTCCTGGGTGCATCTCAATTCTTCCCTCAATTCATTCTCCGTATTAGACTGGGATCGACTAGAACCAGCAGAGGAAGACCGGCATTCAGCATAAGCAATGTGCTCTACATACCCTTCGCCCAACCCAAGCCTATGAAAGATGCAATTGTTAAAAATCCATAGTCATTAACCTATAAATTAACTATGAATATCTTTACACATACCTCCCATGTGGTAGACCTCCGCCAGCTTCGTACGCGGCACCCACATCCAACGGCTCTCTGACGAAGTCCACATCATCTCCACGTGTTTTGTTTAAACACTCATATTTTCCCTGCAATACATTTAGTTGACATATAGATATAATAAAAGAGAAATTAACTTTATGGATAGATATAACAAACGGTGAACATACAAACCAATTTTTGTGTTGATGCCTAGTCACACAACTGCTTCGGATGATTGGGGTCTGGACCTATGTGCCCTTTAAGGTAGACCTCAATAAAAGTAGGAGGCACACCAGTTTCAGCTACCTGCAATACAAACATCCATCATTTTAATCAATATAATTGTTTTAAGCAATCTAAGTATGATGGTAAGAATTCATACCATCATATTCTTCGCCCGCACAAATGCATCCAGCCCAAACTAGTGTTTTCCAAGCTTGCTCGTCCGGTTTCTTTGATTTCTATTAGAAACCTATTTGAAATCTTCTGAGGCCCAGTACTCGTACAACCATTCCCAACCTTCCCTATCCACACAGATCCAATCCACACTGCTCTTCAAGTACTCCTCCTTAGTTATGATTCACAAGTACAACATTGTTGTTATGGGCTATGTATCACGAGTTGTGGTTGACTTCCACCATTCCAAAATCATCCACTCTCGTGCCTGATGTTGGATCAAACCATTGACAGTCAAAAGTTGAAGTACTTTTGGACCATCAAATGTGTACTCAATTATTTTTTAAAGAACACTGTAGTATTCTTTCACTTCTCCACTACCCTCTACGGCAGTTATCAATACTCCACTGTTTGTAGTGGCAGAAAGTTGATGGATTGCTTCTAAACTTGCCATCCTAAAATGGTATCTGTTGATATTGTATCGATTAAATTCTCTTGCTTTCAATTGACCATGCGCCATCTGTCGCAAGTCGTTAGAGATGTTGATATCCTTCATAAATAAGACAAACTTAGCATCCTATGATTACAATGTGAACTATGATTGAAGTAAAAAAGTAGGATAGAAAACTTACGTGTTGACGAAACTAGTCCACGAAGTTTGGACCACCGTTTATGCCATGCTGACGTAGCTTATCCAATTGATTTTGCGTAGGTCTTGGAGAACATGTCCAATACAGGTTGGCAAACATTTCAAAATATAATAATACTTCTTCCATGTTGAAAAATATGTAAAGCATAATATAGCTTCTTCCAGAATCCGAAATGTAACGAGAAGTGGCATCCCTAACACCTTTACCCTTCCAGTGAAAAATCTTGAGTTCAGTCGTAGGTTTCTCTTCTATATTATGATATCGTATCGTAGATGCATTCACGTTGTTGGCAAGCGAAAAGTATTTTCTAGAGAAGTTTGTAATCTCTTTAGCAGCAAATGACTTTGCAATACACCCCTCAACTCTTGCCTTGTTGCGCATTGTAGCTCTAAGTTTCTTCAATTCTCTCTCTTAACTATATATCCGTTTGAACTAAGTAGGACCTGCCACTAACGCTTCATAAGGCAAATGCACCAGCAAATGTTGCATAACATTCATAAATCCAAGCAGGAAAACTTTTTCCACCTTACATACTGTGAGACCCATGTGTGTTAAATTCATTGGCTATTACGATAAAAGTTTTGAATATTGCCAAAACACTCTTTTCAAAGAGGTCTGACAATAGGTCCTTCATGTGTTCAATCTTTTGTAGGAAAATGGTATGTTCTTGTGATTGTTGATGATTATTCTATATACTCTTGGGTTTACTTTATGGCATCTAAGAATGAAGCTTTTAGTCACTTTAGAACTTTATTTCTTAGATTATCAATTGATCATCCAGGATCTTTAAAAGCAATTAGAAGTGATAACGGAACCAAATCTAAAAATCAATCGTTTGATCACTTTTGTGCTGAAAATAGAATAGATCATCAATTTTCTTCACCCTATATACCTCAACAGAATGGTGTCATAGAGAGACAGAACAGAACTTTAGTTGAGATGGCTAGGACTATGCTTGATGAATATCAAACTCCTAGGAAATTTTGGGTTGATGCAATTACCACCGCTTTTTATGTTTTAGATCGTGTTTACTTGCGTGCTAAGCTAGGAAAAACACCATATGAACTTCGGTTTGGACATAGGCCTTGTGTCACACACTTTATGGTCTTTGGTTGCAAATTCTTTGTTAAGAAACATGGTAATCTTGATAAATTTTAACCTAGATCTGTTAATGCCATGTTTCTTGGTTATCCATCTCATATTAGAGGCTACATGTGTTTTTACTTGACACTAACAAAATTGTGAAGACTTGTGGGGTTCTTTTGATGAAACTAGCCTAGGTACTACCTCCAATATTGCAGGTCTAGATCCATATCCATAGGGAGAGAGTATTTTCCTCGAAGAAGATGAAGAAGCGGTGTTACTGCCCGAAAATTCAGAAGCAAATGACGTTGATAACACTGCTGATTTTGCACCACTACCAGCACCAACAATTACTTTATCTGGTACATATCGTCTTAAAGCCACAAGTTCTTCAGTTTCCGATGAACATGAAGAATAAGAAGAATCTTGTGAAGTGTCTACTCCCCTCCTGGTCCTCAAAAGTAATCCTCCACAATAAGTTATTGGAAGCTTGCATGAACGAGCTACACGGTCCAGGTTTTGTGATCCAAACTCTCATGCTCATTCTGCTTTTGTTGCTTCTTTTGAACCATAAGATATATCACACGCATTCACTAATGAATCATGGATTATTGCCATGCAAGAAGAGTTAGGAAATTTTGAAAGAAATAATGTTTGGAAAATTGTACCTCCACCTCAAGGTCACACTTTAATTGGAACTAAATGGGTGTTTAAAAATTAACAAAGTGAGGATCGAGTGGTGGTTAGGAATAAGGCTAGGTTGGTTGCTCAAGATTTCACACAAGTTGAGCGTCTAGATTTTGATGAAACTTTTGCTCCTGTTGCTAGATTAGAAGCCATAAGAATATTATTAGATTTGCTGCATCAAAAGGTTTTAAGCTACATCAAATCGATGCTAAAAGTGCTTTTCATAATGGCTACATAGATGAGGAGGTTTTTGACAAGCAACCACAGGGTTTTGAAAATTCAAATTTTCCTAATCTTTTGTCAAACTGTCCAAAGCCTTGTACAGTCCCAAACAATCCCCTAGAGCATGGTATGATAGGTTAAAAACATTATTATTTGAAAACTGGTTTACCATGGGCAAGGTTGATAAAACTCTTTTTGTGCTTAAGCATGTCAATGACTCATTATTCGTTCAAGTGTATGTGGATAATATTATCTTTGGTTGTGCTTATCATGATCTTGTGTCCATGTTTTCAGCTATGATAAGTTCATAATTTGAGATTAGTGTGATGGAATAACTCATGTTCTTTTTGAGCTGCAAATCGAACAAACCAGAGGGTACTTTTGTGCATCAAACGAAGTATACAAGAGACCTTCTTAAGCGCTTCAACATGGACAAAAGTAAGCCTCTTCGGACAAAAATGGTAACAACAACAACACTTGAACTAGATGAACATGGTGACATGGTCGATAAAAAAGAATATAGAAGCATGATTGGATCACTCTTGTACTTCACGACATCAAGACCGAACATACAATTCAGCCTATGTCTTTGTGCACGGTTTCAAGCTTCCCCACGAGCTTCACATCGTCAAGCCATCAAAAGAATTCTCAGGTACTTATATGGAACTTAAGAATTTGGCATTTTTCTTCCTTCTTCCTCAACCGTTACTTTGAAAGCTTTTTTGGATGCTGATTTTGGGGGGTTGTAGAATCGATAGGAAAAGTACTTTGGGTGCTTGTCATTTTCTTGGTAATTCACTTGTTGCTTGGTCCTCTAGGAAACAAAGTTCGGTTGCACAATCCACAGCTGAATCTAAATATGTAGTTGCTGCTAGTGCTTGCTCACAAATTCTTTGGATTGTTCAAGCACTTAAGGATTATGGAGTTGATTTGGATAGTGTTCCGCTGTTTTATGATAACACTAGAGCCATTTGCATTGCTAAAAACTGCGTGGAAAATTTGAGAAAAAAGCACATTGACATTAGGTATTACTTTCTCCGTGATAATGTTGAAAAAGGAAACATTGTGCTTCACCATATAGATACCGAACAACAATTGGCTGACATTTTTACAAAACCTTTGGATTTCACTCGTTTTTGTTTCATTCGTAGTGAAATAGGGGTTATGCATCCTCATAGCTTAAGTTGAGGGGGAGTTTTCAAATTTGGGAAGTCTTTGTGTGAATCTGAATTTATATTAATATGAGCATAGTATTTTATACATATATGACTTTGTGATTCCTTTTACATTCTGAAAATTCTTACTACATTACTCGTGTTATACGTTTTGTAGTTTTTGCCATGAGTAGTAGTTGGAATAATTACTTACACTAAATCTGGTCATGATCAAACTTACTTGCTATTTTGAACTTGTTGCATGCTCACAGGTGCTTTTAATCATGAAGAATTAATCAAGTAATCAACTCACATGTTGAGTTTTTATGTCCAAATGTAAAATTGAGAAAAGATCAAGAGAATATATATGAGTCACACTTCTTTTGAGATTGCTTATCATTGCACTTAGATATGAACTTGGAAGGATGTGTATGACTAAAACCATGTCCTTAAGCTTCTAATTTTCAAATGACATAGGATTGGCTTGGTTGGTTAGAATAAAGCTGATGCGGCATATAATCTCTTGCAAATGTCATAAGATGAATTTTATTCCTTCAAAGAAAATAAAAATGCAGCAACAAGTGTCATGCTTTCATGTCTTGAAATAGTTAAGTTTATGAGATCATGACTTGCTTAAATTGAAAATTCACTTCATCTCTAGCATGGTTTACATTATTTTATGTATCTCATTGATGTGGTACTGTAAGTTAATTGATAATATGACTTGGATGATCTTTGTTTTATATGTATATGTTATAATATGCTCATAACAATTAAAATTTCTCTTTTAAACCTTGTTGTATACATTGCAAAAGGGGGAGAAATATGTACAGCGGGAGAAATATTTTTTTGTGAAATTTTATTTTTTTCTTTCTCATTTGATTTTCAAAAAGGGGGAGAAAATTGTTTTCAAAACTTTCGTGTGAATAAGCCAATGTTCGAATTCTAAGTGGTGTTGCCAATGCATTCATCAAGTTAGAGATTGTGAGACCCATGTGTGCTGAATACATTGGCTATTATGACAAAAAATTTTAATATTGCCAAAACAGTCTTTTCATCCAGGTCTGACAATAGGTCTGGCATGTTTTGGGTAGCTCCGGCAAGGTCTGACAACAAGTCTGACTTGTTTTGGGTAGCTCCGCCAAGGTTCGATGTTAGGTCTGACCTTTTTTTTTGGGTAGGCCCGTTGCAACGTCCAGCAAACTTTGGCTAGGTCCGACGTGAGGTCCGACAAACCTTGGCTAGGTGCGGCGAAAGGTCCGGTTAGCTTTGGCTATATCGGGAGCAAGGTCCGATGCAAGATCGTAATGGTTATGCATTGAACTTGCAATGTTTCAAACTTGCTTTACACTTATGGGAAAGTTTTCCTAGTATTTTTTTACCAAGTTTCTGAAGTGTTATGGCTGTTTATGGTGGTTAATGTTTTGATATTATTTTCAACATGCTTATGTGAGGTGCTCATTTAAGGTATTGTGGTTTTTGAACTAAGGAGAGTCAAGTTGAGGACTTGGGCTCGCAAAGTATGGTTGTTTATTCATGTGCAAGTGTTGCTTGAGGCCAAGACATGGTTGGTGACAGGATCCATTAAACTAGTCTTAGGGAGAACATGAGGTTCAACAACAAAGTTTAGGAGGAATTGTGGTTGAGTTGATCAGGAGGTCACGCAACATGTTCGGGTCAAGAACAATGCATATGAGGGTATCAAGGATGTTGTTGGACGTGGCAATATGGTTCCAAGGAGTGATGAAGAGAAGTGGACTTAAAGAAACCGGCTGGATTATGGACTCAGGCCGCGACTGAGTTGGTTTTGACTCAAATATGGAAAGATTTGAGTTGGTTGTGATAGGATTTCATGTAAGTCACAAAGTTGAGTTGTTTTAGGAATGTGGGATACGTTCCTAAGGTGTTTGGAAGTCTTAATATTGCTTCTAGCTGTGTACAGAAGAATCTTGAGCAGTTATAGAAAGTTTCAGTTAAAACTAAGTAGGATTAGAGTCCTAGTTTGGATTGGGTTGGCCTTAGGGCCGGTTATATAAGCAAGGGAGGACAGAGCTCGTGATAAGACGACTTTGGGGTGTTCCTATTGTGATCTATTGAATAAAAATCATAGTTGTAGAGGATCTTTTGTGCCTTGTTCCTCCGACTTGATCCAGACAAGTTTTTCTCGTCGAGTTTCTGCACAGCACAATGTTGCGTCCGTGTTTTCATTATAACTCGAGTTGTACAGATCCAATTGACGTGATTCTTTTTGGGTTATCTTCACAACTTCATTATCTATCATTTGTGAAAATTCCGGAGTCATTGAATTTGTGGTTCCTGATATATATGAATTTCTTTGTAGTGTTGCAAATCTGTTTTAACTCAGATAGAACATATTGACCTTTGTTCGATCTCTCGATCATAACTTGAGTTTTCTCGACGGTTTTCCGTGATTCTTATTGTGGTGTCTTTGTAACTTGATTTTCTATAATATATACTACTTTTGTCACGGTTGAACACGTTTAGATCAGTTGCACACAAGGTTTCTTAATAGATTGATTTTCTGCTGAGAGATATTTGTTGTTTCCGATCAAAGTTTTTAAATCTACCATTCACCCTCCTCTGGCAGCTTTTCACGTGCTCTTCGATCCTACACATACAAGCACAACAATTTCTTTCTCCCAATGCTGCATCATCTACTTCGACACTTCTTTAGCACATACCTGTCTATAAAAGTAGCTTTGTTCAGCAAATATCTTCTACAAATCAGGTTTGAAGTACCCACAGAACATTACCATACAAGTCTCTCCATCATATTATGGCAATCATGACCCTTCAGTCCATTGAGTTTACAGGTGCTGATATTAACACATCGTTTGATATTAGTTGCATAGCAGTCTGAAAACTTTAGTGGTTTCAACCAACTAAGTATTTGCTTTCTTTATTCTGGCTTGATATAGTATGGAGCTTGTGGTCTAACTTCATTCCTACTTGCATTTGTTATAACTTCAAGCCTCGAACGATCAAAAATATCAGCTAAGTCATTCCTCACACTCAAATTATCTTTGGTTTGGCCGGTAAAATCAAAACACATGCTTGTGATGCTTTCAGCGACATTACGCTCCTGGTGCATCAAATCTATGTTCTGCGGTAAAAGCAATGCTTTTGCATATTGTAGCTCTCAAAGAAAAGATATATGAGTCCAGTTATGTTCTTTACCATAACCTTCGAAAACACCTTCTGCGGACTCTTTTAACTTTGCATGTCATGCCATTTTTTGTTCGCCTATCAATCGACGAGGTGATACTTTTGTAACTCTTATGACTTTCCGGTTATTGTGTATCGCTCTTGAAAGGATGGTTTGAAGGAAGGAATCATTGATGACAATCAAAGAAGCTGACTTTTTTTTCCATACTTCAATCTGATGGCATCATTGTCAACCATACATATGGGGCAACAAAATTGTTCGGAGACACACCAATCATCCCAAATACAATATGCCAACAAATGATTTATTGACCATTGATATGCGACATGTAAGGTAAATTCACATTTCAGATGACTGTCATATGCTTTGACACCTTGCGATAGCTCTTTCAGCTCCTCAATCAACGGTTGCATAAACTCATTGATTTTCTTCCCAGGATGTTTAGGACCTTGAATGATGGTCGCGAGGAATATGTATCCTTATTTCATGCACATGTTGGGAGGGAGGTTGTAAGTCATGATAAAAATAGGCCAACATGAGTATGGGCTACTACTTGTGCTGAAAGGAGTGAAACCATTTGTTGACAACCCAAGACGAACATTTCTAGGATCTCTTGCGAACTCCGGATCAATACTATCTAGAGCTTTCCAAGCCGCGCCATTTGAAGGATGTGTCATAATATCTTTGTCATTGTTTACATGTATACCTTCAAAATGTCATCTCATCTGCTTTGCTATTTCTTGGGACAGAAACAACCACTTAAGCCTTGAAGTGATAGGCATGTACCGAAGCTTTTTGATAGGTACTTCTGTAGTTATTTCCTCTCCGTCATTGTTTAGAACCTTCACATATCTAGATTCTTTGCAATGCATACAATGAGTATTGTTCTTTTGTTCCTTCCAAAAAAGCATGCAACAATTCTCGCACGCATCAACCTTCTCATAATTCATGCCCAGATTAGCCAAAAGCTTCTTAGATTGGTATATGTCTTTCGACATCTTATGATTTGACAGAAGGATATTACTGCTCAGCTTCATGATACCATTGTATCATTTGTTTGCAAAATTGTACTTTGACTTCAACGCCATAAGTCGTATGACCGCTTGCAAAACGGTCTCATTGGTGCTTTCATACACATTTTCATCTGAGGCAGCAAGAAGCTTGTAAAACTTTTGCACCTCTTCCAGTTGTGACTCTTCTTTGTACTCTCTGCCAATGTCCATCATCATCTCATCCATCCAATCGTCATCCTCATTTCCGTTCGGCTCACTAGCATGATCCACCTTGCCATGCTTGCGCCACACTAGGTAGTCAGACACAAATCCATACCTACAAAGTGTAGCTCTATTTCAGACTTAGACAAATGCGATGATTATTGCACATGGTACACGAACACTTCGCGACATGAGCACCACTAGCAAGAGCTTGATTCAAAAAAATAGTTGCGATAGCCCATTCCTTAGGGTGCGCTCGAGTTGAACTCCATCCAACATACATTGCCTTACGGTTGTCACCCATTTTTCAGTTTATACATTCAAAGCAAACAAATCATTATTAGTTTATTTTTATGTTTTGTGATGTCCCTTACAACTAGGCAGATAAGTCCTATACCCACCCAAGAGTGACCGAGTAAACGTGCTTATGACGAGACACAGAGTCTGAATCTAGACAAAATTTTGGCAGCATAACCCCGCTGTTCTCCACTGCACGCCAAAAATGGTGCAGTAGAGAACATCAGGGTTATGCTGTCGAAATCACGTCCGGATCTAGACCCTGTACCTATCTCGTCAAAAGCACGTCCTTGGACACTCTCAGCCTGTCCAAAAAGGGACAATTCCAAAAACCTGCATGCCTCACATTCCTATCACATGTGAAACCTGCCGATTCAAAACGGGTAATCAAATTCTATAGGTCACGGTTGCTCATTTTCATTTTTCAGTCATTTATTAGAGAGGAAAGAACGAGAGAGAGTGGGAAAGTTGGTCAGAGTTGAATGTTCGAAGTTCGGGTCCACCGTCCACGTGCGGGTAATTGGTCATCCTCATTGTCGCCATACGCCTCCGTGCTTGTCTTGACGCATACGTTACGCCTAGAATCATCTTTTACGGGACGAACGCATTTAATGTGTGTCATGCCTGGTTAGGGCATACCATGCATTCATGCACGGTTAGTATAACTAAACTTTGAAATTTAGCATAACTAAGCATTCAAACATTTCAACATAATACAAAATTGAAATATAAAAGCTTCAAGATAATTTAAGATTAAACATGTAATCAAGCTCACATATAGAAGTTAACCATTGCTAATTCATAAAATTTTATTTATCATATTAACAAGTTAAGCATTGCCAAAATCATCAACAAGTAATCAAGCTCACATTAACATATTAGTGCGACACATTAATATCACCCTGTCCATTTTAGACATTGCTTTTGAACTCCCTACACCTAATAGCTAATATCTTCATTTTTAATCATCATTTGTACAAAATTAAAAGTTCACTCAAATGGGATCTTAATCATCGACAAATAATCATTTGTACATTTACATACTATCTCTAGCTAATAAGAAAAACATTCACTGCATCAGCGACATAATAATCAACAAATAATCAACCACAATGCAAGGAATCATCAAGTTAGACTTTATTGGAGGCGGTGCGCGGGCTCGAGGACAGCCGGGAGCGCTGCTCAGGGCTTGGGGAGAGGTGGTGCGCGGGGCTGGGGGATGGCCGGGGGCGGTGGTGGGGCTAGGGGACGGACGGAGGCGTGCGAGCTCGGTGATGGCCAGGAGGCGGCGCGCGGGCTCGTTGTCAGCTCTGTTGCGCCACTTTCAGAGCTCGGGGACAGCCGGAGGTGCCATGCTCAGGGCTCAGCAGGTAGGTGGCACGCTCGGGGCTTGGGGAGGCGCCGCGAACGGGGATGGGGAGGCGGTGGCTGTGGCACCGGGCGAAGAGGCGGCGGCAGCGGGCGAAGAGGAGTTGTGTGCGGGCAAAGAGGGGTTGTGCGCGGTTAGGCTACGAAACACGTATAAACGCGAGCATGATGTGGAGGGTTCGGTCAGGCCCAAAAATATGGCCGTCGGTTTCCCTGGCTCAGCCGACAATTGAATAGAGCTGTCAGTTGAATCCGGGTGGCCGATGGTCATAACTTAAGTTCGTCGGTTTTTCAGTGAAACCGACAGTCATAGCTTATGTATGTTGGTCCTCCGAAACTAATGGTTAAAATTCAACTATATTCGTCGGCCCTGACACCTCTGCTTTCTCCGACGGCCTATTGCCCATTTCCTGTAGTGAACCATTAATGCGATGAATGCATACTACTGCTACCTTTGGGTAAAGTAACTTTTGTCTAGCTAAGCATTTGTATTTCAACGTATGCGGCTGCTGTTTGATTATTTTTGCTTTATAACTGTCGAAAAGGCAAGTATGTTTTCATATGTGTTCCATTTTGTTAGTCAAACTTATTAGCCAAAACCTTGTTGTGATTTCGACACGCAAAATTTTGGAAGATTTTTTATTCATGAATTGCAGCCAATTATTATATATATGTATCGATAATACACAAAAAAAGAAAATAAGAATCATGTCAAGCTAAAACTCGAAAAGTCTTGCTATTTAGTACTTACAAGTCAAGTTAGCCAAAACAACGCCCTTATTTTGGCTTGTTGAAATCTAGACACAATTTTGTTTATTAATTCTGACCAATTGATATACATTGACGGGAATAGTTGATTAACTTAGTGGTTAAGTACTCTGTGTAGCACTATTCAGATCCTGAGTTTGAGTTTCGGTGACAGCGAATTTCAGGTTGAATTTCACAATACTAAAGTGAAGTATTTCTGCAGAAGAATTCATGAGTACTAAACCTGAGACGCACCTACGAAAACGTGAAATGATGAAAGTATGACATATTGGTCTATGAAGTCCGTTCCACAATCGTGTGTTTAGCCATCACTACAGGGATTCCAATGATTTGTGACGGCCAAAGCCGTTGCAAATAGGCTATTTCCGACGATTTTCCCTATTTACGACTATTTTCGTCCGTTGCCCATTTTTTGTCGCAATTTAACTAATTTTTGACGGTAGCCCGTGGCCATCGCAAATAAGGGCCCGGGCCCGGCGGATGGGCTGGGCCCGATAACTTTCGACGGCTACGCTGGCCGCCGCAATTAAAAAGGCCCTATTTGCAATGGCCATCCCTTAATTGCGAGGGTCATCCCTATCCATCACAAATTAGTAAGGTTAATTTGTGTCAGCCACAGTTGCAAATTATTAATGTATTATTTGCGATGGTACTATATATAAGCTGTAGAAAATAAGTTTATTTCTTTGAAAATAGAAAATACTGCCCAGCTCGATGGCCAGAACCATAGAATAGAACATATATAAGCATATACCACAACAGCAGCACAACAGCATCCATACAACACATATATCATATGTACATAGCACAACATGCTCACATCACACCACAAAGTCAAAAAACAAACAAGAGAGCTATACGCTAGCACCTCTACTACCTTCGGAGTCTTGGAAGTCGTCGCCGCGTGTCACTCCAGGCGCCGGTATCAACGGCGACGAAGTATGAGCCTCCGTCGTCAATCTCTGCAATACTTCTAAGTAGTTAGACATGTTTATTAGTTTGAAAATTTGTTTTTGACTAGAATTGTTAAACAAGCTAGAATTGATCATATTGAGCTTACTTTAGCTAGTTTGAGTTACATTTGGCTATGTTTGATTAGTTAAGACTAAGTAAGACTAGAATAGCTAAGTTGAGTTAGATTTTTCTATGTTTGATGAATTAAGACTAAGTAAGAATGTTTTTTAATAACCTGAAAAGCTGGAGAAGAAGTGTGCACTTGCGGCGGTGGCTGCACAGGTGGCTGTGGCGGTAGCGGTGGCACTTGAGGTAGCTCGAGCTGCACCCCCTGGGCTCCCTAGGCTTGAAATAGTGTCTGTTATTGCAAACATTACAGGATATTATATATTATTAAGAATGCAATGAATTTAAATTATATAACTTACCCCCATCGCCCAACTTTGTGCCTCCATCACCTTCTGCATCTGCGCCATGCAGGCTTGCTTGTAGGAGATGGTGGCCTCCATCGCCACCCACTGTGGCTCCATCATTGCCCTCTGCGCCTCCTGCAGCTCGCACCTCTCTTCAAACTGACAGGCAAGAGTCTCCACCTGCGAGACACGACAACTCAAGGCCACTGACGAAACATGCGTGAAGCTGTCTCTTGAAGATCATGCCACCCTCGGGTTGACAACTCCGTCGAATATGGTGAGCGTACAAAAAAAGAAATAGTAATATGAAATTGAAATATCTTATATTGAAAATGATAAAACAAATTACCAACTCACCTTTGGTGGGCTTTTCTGCCTCCGCTTGCATACGCAACTTGAGGATTGTTTGGTTCATTGCCCAATCAATGTCTTGGTCGTGTGTCCTCCTTGCCTCCTCCCCGTACCTAGCCTGAAAAAACAAGAAAACCATGTAAGTTCAACAATCAATATTGTTAGAATTAACTAGAATTATTTCTGAACTTACCAACTGTTGGGCTATGACCTGACTGCACCCGTCAAGCTGAGAAGGGTCCCTGTGACCTCTCTTCAAGACCTGAGCAGGGGTCGGTGCCAACCCTAACTCGCGCTCATGTCAATACGTGTTAGTACAAATAGTGTATTATGAATATCTAAACATAAGTTAGACACACTTACTATGCGTTCAGCTAAATGGAAGTGGTTATCATTGTCGTGGTTGTGCTTCTCCTCGACCCCTCTTCACCCCCGAGCCCTGTTGGACTTAGGCCTGAACTCATCGCTAGCCAAGTACCTACAAAGGGTCAGGTACGCATCGGACCGTCCCTGCAACCAGCTCACACGTCTCTGTACATATTTGTAGGTCATTAAAATACCATAAAAACTTATCAGAAATAATATTTACTACACCCAACATACCTGTGCGTGCTCCTCCTCCATCATGTGCCTATCGCTCTCCTGCTGGAAGTGTTGCACATCGTGCTGGTTTGCCTTCAAGTACTCGTTGATCACTTGAGTACAAGCATTTGACAAAGCTTGCCGAACCGTCTTCGCAGCGTTGAAGTGGAACACTTTTCCCGCATGTTTAGGCATGTCAGGGTCGTCCGGGTCCTCTAAAATATACCTTTTCTATAATTGAGAATATATTGAAGAGATGTTAATTTAAGAGTTGAAACTTAGAAATTTTATTTAACATACTTACTATAAAATTGGCCCATACAGTTTCGTGAACATTGTGGTGCTCCTAGTGAGCTGCACGAGCGTAGTCCTCCCACGAAGTAGCAGGCACCCGTCAATAACCCACGGATAGTGCATATGCACTAAAGACCTGAGTGCACCATTCACTAGTTTGTGGTGTCTCTCAGCGGTTAAAGACGTGTTGTACCAAGTGCTGCAAGATATTTGTTGATTCATAACTTAAGTAACCAAAAGAAACCGGAATTGAACATTATGATTGGTTAATGATCCCATAGTAATTGGTTTCACGCCCTTGAGAGTGAGTTTCCCTCATCACAACTCCGGAATTCGATGTTGCCGCGAGAGGACGAAGAGCTTTAAAATGAGTTGTATGGAATTGAAAGCCATTTAAGTCATGTCTAACATAGCTTCTAACTTTCACAAATCTATAAGATAGCTGCCGAAAATCTTGACAGACATCGTGCGTCATGCACTATCCAAAATGATTGTAAGGTATAAGAATACTTCTTTAATAATCATAACTTATATTATAAAGAAGACGAGGGAGTATTACATAATCACAAAATCAGGATAGAAAATTCGGCCCTCCATTTAGTCCATCTCGCTGCATCCCTTCTACTTGTTTGCTCGTAGGTTGATGCCTATGTGGCCAATTTTGCCTGTGAAACTCGCTGAAAGAAAGAAAAATCTTTTTAGAATACATGTGTAGCAAAATATGTTGATTAACATAAATGTAGGACAAACACTTACTCAAAATATTTGTCATGCCATCTGTATTTGCGTACATGTAGAGTAAAGCAGCCGTCCTTTCACGTTCGGGTAGGTCGTGGGTCGTGTAGCTACCAACAGTAGTGTCTCTCATTTGAAAAATGGAGAAGTCGCTACAAGGGGGTGCTTCGTCCACATTGTACTGCATTGCCAAAGTATTGACATTGTGTTCTTATGCAAAGTAGACACTTGAAAAGTATCCTACTTCCTTAAGAGTAAATGCTTCAGCGATGCACCCTTCACCCTTGCCCAGTTGCCAACCATTGGTTTCAGATATCGTAGCGCTCTTTCGATGTCATGCATAACCTGTATTGCACAAGACCGCCAACTTTAGCTTCGAATGGAAGATAGATAAGCAGATGTTGCATTGGATTGAACAAACCCGTCAGGAATTTTTTTTCAATCTTACATAATAGTATCGGTATCTCCTTCTCTAACTTATCCATCATCCCTATCTTGATTTCTTTAGCACATTGTTGTCTACAAAAATTGCTGAGCTCAGCTAAAACCTTCCACACCGCATCATCTGGATAGCCTCAAAACATAACAGGTAGGAGTCTTTCGATGATTATTTGATAATCATGACTCTTCAATCTAGTGAGGTTTCCAGTATTCACATTCACGGCTCATTTCAGGATAGTTTCTTAAACATCTGGGAATTTCAAAGTTTTCAACGATTGCATTAATTCTTTCTTTTCTCTAGGTCGAAGACAGAGAAGCACTTGTCTTACCACCACTTTCCGAGATTTCAAGAGTTGGACGATTACAAATCTCTACCAAATCCTGTCTAGCTTTTATATTGTCTTTTCTCCCATTATATCCATGCATGTGCTTATGATACTTTTTCCCATGTTACGCTCCTGATGCATGACATCAATGTTGTGAATTAGAATCAACGACTTCACATACGGTAGCTCCCAAAGTCCACATATGTGAGTCCAATTGTGTTCCCCTCCATACCCTACAAAATATCCAAGACGGCCTTCATCTGGCACCAGTTTGTCTAACATATAAGAAATTTCTGACTCGTTAAGACGTTTCAATGGTCCTTTAGTGACAACAATGTTCTCTCGGAAGACATGCCTCTGTTGACTAAATATGTGATTGGGAGGAAGCCAACGACTATGACAATCGAAGTAAGATATCTTGCCTCCACGAGTAAGTCAAAAGCAATCTGTGTCCAAATCACATATCGAACCTGTTAGACGACCATGGGTGCTCCACCCGGAAAATATGGTGTACGCTGACAAATCATGGATGGACCACAAATAAGCAGCTTGAAGGTTGAATTTCTGCGTCTTATAACAGTTGTACACTTCAACTCCTGCCCACAACATTTTCAATTCTTTGATCAGCGGTTTCAACATCATGTTGAGACATGACGCAGAATGATCTAGCCCAGGCACAATGAGGCTGAGGACCATGAACACATAATTCATACAAAAAGTCGGTGGTAGTTTGTACAGAATGACAAAGACGGGCCAACAGGAGTATGGCATGGCATTTGTACTAAACAGTGAGAATCCATCTGTCGCTAACCTGATGCAAACATTTCTCACATCACGAGCAAAATTTAGAACAAAATGTTCTAGCACCTTCCATGCATCACTGTCGGATGGGTCCTTCAAGAATTCTTTGTTCTCACGGATACCTTTGTTGTGCCATCTCATGTGTCTTGGAGTTCTTTTTAAAAGAAACAACCGCTTCAACCGAGGTGTCACAGGCAAGTAATGAAGCTACTTATGTGCGACATCATTCATCACATTATCACCATCATCATTAAGTGGGCCTAGGGACGTCGGTCCTAACTCTTTTAGAGCCCATGTGGGACTCTAAACCGGCCTCTACTTCTCTCAAACTCGAAATCCACCTAACCCTAGCCTCCACCTCTATATAAACAACCCCACCCCTTGGCTTGACATCTATTTGCCACTTTTCCACCCCACCCAAACCCTAGTTCGTGGAGAGCCACCATCAAGGAGGGAGGAGGAGATCCCAAGCAAGAAGAAGAAGAGGAGGAAACGAAAGAGGATCAAGATCTCCATCAAGTTTTGTTCTTCATCACCAATTCATCTCCTAGTTCATCATCAACCCTAGATCGCCAAGATCCAAGTGTTGCCTCCAAGTTTCTTGATTCATTGGAGTCCTAAACACCTGGTATACCTTTTATCCTTTTCCTCACGTGAATTCGACCCCTAATCTCAAAATTCACGTCGATCAAGAAAACCCTAGTTCGCTAGTTCTGCGAAGTGCGGACTAGTACGATTTTGCTGGCTAAATTGTGTTGAATTAATTCTAAAATTTGATCTAATCACATCCAAACCTGTATAAGCTTGTTAAAAGCTATTAGAACTAGTTAGCGATCATTAAAAGCAATCTATTAACATGTTCTACCTTGTATTTGCATTAATCATGCATGTCATGTCATATTGAGTAATATATGTGCACTCTTTTATTGTGTTTCTTGTCTTGTATGTTTATTGTGTGAATTAGACGGATTTGCGCTAGTGAGTGTCGCGGAGGATCTCCAGCACCAAGAGTTGGAAGGCTTTGACCCAAACCAACCGCAAGAGCAAGGCAAGTGTCCTTGAAGCATATTGATCCTGTTTTGAAATAAATGTTTTGTTTGCAAAACTGCATGCTTGTGTTAATTTGATGGGAATCCTATGATAGGAAGTTTACTAGCTTTGTTTAACCACCCTTGTCACCTGGAATATATGGTAGAGAGTTGGGAAGGGCTTTTTACCTTTTTGCTTCGCTTAATTAATTTGGATGGAAGAACAACTACAGTACTTAATTTTATTATGCATTAATGAGATTGTGGTTGACATGAACTGGTTAAATATGATATGGTAATGGGTGATCTAAGCAAGCCTGGTTTGTGTGTGGGTTGGATGTATGGTGGTTTTGCTTGCTTTAAATCTAAGGACCGTTTTGTGGAGCGACCATCTAGGATTTACAGTGCCACCACGAGGCCAAGTATGGGTGTGGCGTAGCTGATTAATTAGGGCTTTGTCAGTTCTATTTGGATCATTAAGGATGCTCGTGGAAGGGGCAGTCGAATTGGGTTTGTTGATGATTGGTGGGACTACCCTGGGATCCGAATGGCTCAAGAGGGGGCCCTTGGTTGAAGATGTGCTCAATTGGAGACATCGTCACCGGCGAAACCTCAGTGGGGTCTAAATAGGCTAGTAATCCCTTTGTAAAAGCTATTTTGTGATCTCTTGGCCACACACCTAAGGAAGTGTGAGACGACATAATTGAGATTATATAGTCATCGAAAGGTGATGAAATCACAAACACGTGGGTAAAGCGGTACAACCTCTGCAGAGTGTGTCTAAAACTATCATGATAGCCGTGCTCCCGGTTATAAGCAACCTGGACCCTCACATGATTAGAGGAAAATTTGGATTTGGGATGGTTATGGTTGGTATTATGGTTATGGATGGTTATGAATTGAATTCTGGTATTGAAATATGGATATTGGTATGTGATGATGGATATCGAATATGGACTGGTATTATGACAACTATATGGATTATGATGGGTTTATTTCATATACATGTAATATATTGCTTTTCAAATGTTTCAATGTACTTTTCAGCACTCAACCATTATTATATTCGTCCTTTGAATCAGCCACATGTCATACTTTTCACACTTGCTGAGTACGACATGTACTCACTCTTGCAATCCCCTCCCCCCCCCCCCCAATAGTTGCAGGTCAGGATTGGGAGTTTAATGGCGATAATGCGAAGTTCTAGGTCGTGGCTACCGTCAGCTTTGTCTGTGGTGTTGATTGGAGCTGCACTATACCCTATCGCTTATGTTGCCTAGCCGTTTAGTTTGCTTATTTAAGTTTATTTCCGCTGTACTAGTTGAACTTGTTATTAATATTCATTTGAGCTTGTATTCGAGGATAATATGGTTTGTGTAATAAAATTTGTTTAATTAATCTTGTTCTGTGGTAATTTTCTGTATACTCTTTTGTGAATGCACTCGTGTATGTGTGGTGAACGTCCTGGGCACACATATGCGTTCACTTGGTTCATTTTCCAGAATCGGGTGTCACAATCATTAACAACTTCGACATACCTCGGTTTATCACAATTCAAACACATGTTCTCGTTGGCGTACTTTTTTAAGAATAACATGCAGTTGTCTTGGCACACATCAATTTTCTCATAGTTTCATACCGAGACCAGATATCAATTTCTTCAACTAATACATATCTTTAGGCATTTTATGAGGTTGTGGAAGAATATCGCTGATCAATTGAATGAGATTGTCGTAGAAGTTGTTGGAGAAGAAGTACTTAGACTTAATTGCCATAAATCTAGTCATGATGGCAAGGATGGTCATATTTGTGTGCTCATGCAACGGCTGTTCTAATGCATTGAGATGCTTGAAGAACTTGTTTGCCTCCATTGTAGGAGGATCCTCTGCTTCTATAGCTTCTTACATCTAATACATCCTATCAACCCACGTGATATCCTCATCCTCATCTACTTCTTCTACGACTCGAGATTTAGTCTCCTCGTGGAAGCTCCACAACTCATAATGTGGCGTCAAACCGTTACGGCACAAGTGCATCAAAAGTTCCGTTCTATTCAAAATTTTGGTATTTGGGCATTTTGTACATGGGAACCGCACCTTATCATTCGTTGACAACGAAAATGCTCAACCCAAAAATTGATCTAACTTGGCAAACCACTCATTTGAGTGACCCCCAGATCTGCCCTTCCAACCAGTATACATCCAACTGCGGTCATCATCCATGTTTGACTCTATAGTATAAAGCCAGAGAGAAATTTTCGTTATTTCATACATTTTAAATGTCACGGTCCTACATCTATTAGAAAGGATCAGTCCTAAACCCAGCCAAGAGTAACCGAGGAGGCGTGCTTATGATGCGATGTGTGGTCTCGATCCAGATGAAATTTCGGCAGCATAACCCCACTGTTCTCCAACTGCACGCCCGAGAATGGTGTAGCAGCGAACAACAGGGTTATGCTATCGAAATATCATTTGGATCCAGACCCCCATCTCGTCACAAGCCATGACCCCTCGACCACTCCCAGGCTATCCAAAAAAGAGACAAATCCGAACCGACACACCTCACATGCATAACGCACGTGAGACGGGCAGGTTCGAAACGGGTAACGTATATTGTACAGGTTACGTTAATCTTTTATTTTTGTATCATTTACCATAGAGAGGAAAGAACGGGAGAGAGATGGAGGAAGGAACAAGAGAGACAGGGAATTGGGTCCGTCGAGGTCCGCCATCCACACAAGCAGGTGCTTGTCGTACGCACCGTTGTCGTTCGCCTTCGTGCCCGTTTAAACGCATACTTTAACTTCCAACTAGATAGGCCTTGTCGGACCCTAAATGGGTAGTGTCAGATCAAGCCGACCCGAATCCTATTTTTGTATGTATAATAACGCTCAAGCAATCAAAATAAAAATATACCATAATTTAAAAAACTAAACAATTCAATTAAACGTAAATATAACAATTATTAAATTCTAAACTTAACAATTCAATTCTAAGCATAACAATTATTAAATTATAAAAATAACAATTATTAAATTGTAAACATAACAATTCAATTCTAAGCATAACAATTATTAAATTATAAACATAACAATTATTACATTTAATTAAATTACTAAGTAGCAATAAACATAAACATAAGCTAACAACTGAAAGATTCTATTACATTAAATTCCATTGCATCTTACCTAGAGTTTCCCTACACGAGCAATACCAAAATGTACTTCATCAGTCTGCAAAATAAAATGATATTTTTTCTTAGTATTCCAGCACTAGCTGCAAGTCCAAGAATTAGGCCCTGTTTGGAACCTCTAGAGCTAATTGTTAGCTAGCTAACAATCTATTAGTTGAATTGGGCCAGCTAATTATTAGCCAGCTAATTATTAGCTGGAGGTTGTTTGCAACCACTAGAGCTAATTGTGTCTCTAGACACTGATTGACTATTTTGCTCCTAAATTGGAAGTGCTCTCATCACTCTCACGGACGAGAGTTGCGCGACGGGCGGCTAAATCCGGATACGGCGATGGGGCCGCGCGACAGGCAGCGCGGCTTGCTGCCCGACGGTGCGACTAGGGCTGTGCGACGGGCAGCGCGACTTGTTGCCCGACGGTGCGACTGGGCCCTGCACGACGGGCAGCAGCGCTAGCTGCCCGAGACGTGCGCCGTTTCGGAGCGGTGAAGGGTTCGGTTTGGGGGGAGATCGAGAGATAAGAGAAGGTGTAAAATAGACTTTAGCCAAGAATTAGCTGGAATTAGCTGGGTTGGAGCAGCTAATAAGATAATAGTTAGCTGAGGGGATAGCTATTAATTAGATGCTTTATTAGCTGAGGGGTTTGAAACCTCTAGAGCTAATTTTTAGCTGCTAAGGTTTCAAACAGAGCATTAGTCGAGAAGCTAATACATCTAAAAGTGACCCCTATGTGCCCTCTGGTTGACTGTACTATAGTGAATTAAACATATTGTCTGAAAACAACTCCAGCAGAGGTAATAACACGCAATCAGTAGTTAGCTCGAGACGAGATATGCATTACTGAACATAACCAACATGAAACTATAACAGTGAACATGAGAAAAAAAACAGGTGCAAGGGTAACATTTAAAGGATAAGCAAAACCATATTGTAGACAATAGCCAATGGTCTGCAACATCTCATGGCATTCATATCACATAACAATCATAGAACCAATTATTTGTAAACATAACATCGAGTTTATGCATAAACATCTAGTTTATAACATAGCAATGATTTGGGTGCTGTGGGATGTCGATCCTCACCTAATGCAGAGGAGGATGCGTTGGTGTAGGGGAGAAGCCGCGCCTGTGTTGGCGGCATCGGGGAGGAGTGCACGGAGGACGGGGGCCAGGAGTGCATGGAGGTTGGGCGCCGGGCATAGAGATCCGGGGCCGAGGGAGGAGCGCACAGAGGCCGGGGAGGAGCGCAGCCGGGGGCGACGGCTCGTGGCGACGCCAGCAAGAACTACGCAGCCAACGCAAGCGCGGCTGCCGGGAGCTCCGCGGGTGGTGGCGGACGCGCGGGACCACACCGGGTGAGGCGGCCGGCGGGTGAGCGCGACGGCGGGAGCTCGGCGGGCGGTTGGCGTGGGCGCGCCACTTCGGCGGGTCTCGGCGGCGGCTGCGTGGGATCGAAGGTTAGGTTGAAATGGTGAGTCAGGCCCGTGGGCTGGGGGTATATCCCATAAAGTGTGACGGTGAACCAAAATGCGACGGTCCTAGAGTTAGCCGTCGCAAGTTAACTAACTTACCACGGTACTACGCTTGGCCGTGGCAAGTTAGTCCTCTATTTGTGACGGTCCCCGTTTTTGCGACGGCGTTTGGGCTTGCGGTCGCAAATTGAGCTTCTATTGGTGACGGCGTAATAACTTTCGACGGTCATGTGCTGGTCGTCGCAAGTTACCAAGTCAGCGGTCGCAAATTGTTTTGGCCGTCGCAAATCATCGGGTTTCCTGTAGTGCATCCAATTATCGTTGCCTCACTCTAGACAATAGACTTTAAATATTTGCATTTGTATTTGTTTGTAATAATATAGTCATAACCAACTTGGAAGGAAAGATCAGAACTTTACCCATCATCTAACAAAAATTGATTATGTGACACTCAAACTTTGATAACACCAAGTATTTTTGGCACTTCATTTTATACGATCAATCAGTTTTTGCCAAAATGATGATGTGATTTCAGCACTATAGATCTGCTGTAACTCAGCTCACTATTTGTAGCCAATAATTATCTATAATCACGAGTGAAAAATTGATTGTTGCACAAATATGTTCATTAGTCTTGAGTCAATTATCATATGTTGACAACGAAAGAAATGATATCCATCCAGATTCTAGTCTCCTTACACTCAATTGGTGTCTAACATTAGACGCTTAAAATATCGCTCTCATTCATCAAGCACCACAACTTTCCACCACAACAAATCTCTTCCCGCAACTTTTGTTGTATTCCCTTCTGTGAGAGCTATGTGTGCTGAGTACATTGGTTATGACGATAAAAATTTTGAATTTTGCTAAAACACCCAACTCTTCAAGGTCTGACTCTAGGTCCGAGTTCCTGCAAGGTCTGACGATAGGTCCGGCTTGTTTTGGGTAGCTCCGGCAAGGTCCGACTTGCTTTGGCTAGGTCCGACTTCTTTGTCTTGGTCCGACTTATTTTGGTTAGGTCTGACTTGTTGTGACTAGGTCCGACTAGCTTTGATCAGCTCCGGCGCTAGGTCAGACTAGCTTTTGTAAGCTCCGGCGCTAGGTCCGACTAGGTTTGGTAAGCTCGCGCAGTTCGCGTTTTATTGTAAAGAGAGAGCTTTTCATTCTCTTATAGAAGAGAAGCCCGCGTCCACACGGGTAAAGCCCAGCGAAGCTGCAGGGAGCACTGAGCAATGAGGGGATGAGGGCGACTCCGCCCACGGGTTGTACCACACCACAGGCAAAAGTCCTTCCACGGCAAGAGAAGGGTGACCGGAACAAGAAAAGGGAGCTAGTCGTTGGAGGGAAGACAAGGCTCGTTCCGTGCGACTCCACAGAAGGGTACACGCGCTAGAAAAGGCAGCCAGCTTAAAAACGCTAGCTAGCAACTTTTGTAGCCTTATTTAGTTTGGTTGCCTACGCTTGCTCTCCGGGGCACGCCACGGCAACACCCCCTGCTTGCTTCTTTCTGTTCGACGCGGAGCTTGCAGCCTCCCCACCCTTGCTTAGCATTCTGGGTCCTGCTAGCTTTGGTAAGCTTCGTCTCAAGGTCTGATTAGCTTTGGCAAGATCCGATGCTAATTTGCAATATTTCTTCTTCTACCTTGAAATGTTTCAAACTTGTTTTACACTTATGGAAAGTTTGCTTAGTATTCTTTTACCAAGTTTTTTATGCGTTATGGCTGATATCATTTTTCAATGGTTTGCTCACATGCTTATGGAACTAATAAGATTCAAGTTGAGGACTTGTTCTCAGAAGTATCAAATGTTTATTCATGTGCAGGCGTTGCTTGAGTTCAATGCATGGCTAGTGACGGGATGCATTGAACTAGTCTTAGGGAGAAGATAAGGTTCAACAACCAACTTTGGGAGAAATTGTGGTTGAGTTGATCGGGGGTTGCGCAGAATGTTTGAATCAAGAACAATGCATATGAAGGTATTGTGGACGTCGTTGGAAGATGTTTGCACGTATGCAAGGAGTATATGCATGTGGATACATGGTTCCAAGGCGTGATGAAGAGATGTGGACTTAAGTAATTGTTCGGAAAGGTCCAGCCGACTAGGTTATGGACTCAGGTTGCGGCTGTCGGTACCCTGGGTACCGTATACCCCTTGAGATTGCAAAGATCTTAAGGAAATGTCATCTACTTGATTTGAAGACCTTCGGAGGCCCACATGGTAGACATAACCGGACCCGCTTCCCCGACATGGTTAGTCCCAGGGTCGCCACGTGTACCATCAAATCAGAGCTACCGCCCACAAGGGGGAAGCTTCGTGCTATGTACCATAACGGCACCCCCGGACCTAACCCCAGACCAAGGGAAGCTCCAGAACTGACACGTGTCTGGTGGCACCGGACCTATCTTTTCTCCACAGTATGCTCCAGAGCCGCCACGTGTCCAACCGTCGGATCTTCAGCCTCAAACCTCCGGAAGACTCCACAACGGCTCCGGATCTTCAAAGGGAAATCAAGGACTTCAAGACCCGATTAAGTGCCATTAATACTATGTTAATGACACACAATCGGACAACCTTAATTGCCAGTAACGGTGCTGTCAAAGCCCGTAACTCGGTCATTAAGGGGAATTAAGCGCATCAAATGTGTATTAATATTAGTAACCGCTGCGGCCACATGTTAGGCCAGGCCAACTTGTAACGGCCTGTCCTTATACTATAAAAGGACAGGCCGACGATACAAAGAGACGGATCTGACTTGCTCTGATCTGATCATGCACACTCAACTCACGTCACCTGAGTTGAGTTCATACATCCAATACAACACCAACACACCCCGTGGAGTAGGGTATTACACTCAGGCGGCCCGAACCACGTAAACCTTTGTGTCTCCTGTGTCATTTTACATTTCACCTTCTTGAATCTCCGCGCGCCCACAACAAACTTCAAACTCCGTAAACACCTTAGTAGTGTCAGGAGATCTGCCGGATCAAAACCACTGACAGTTGGCACGCCAGGAAGGGGGTGCCTGAGATTTCAAGAATGGTGAACTCAGCTGCTGGATCATCCAATGGTCATCCTACTGTTCAAGCTGCTGGGGGCAATCCCTCCAATATGCAGCCACCAGTAGGAACCTCAGTTCCAGCAGGAGTCACACTTCCACCACCGCCGCCTCCACCAGCAAATCAAGCTGGGCAGCGCGATAGTGCACCAGCATCAATCACTGTGTCGGAGAATCATGACAACCCGGAACACGCGCTCCATGCAGCACGTGCTCTCCTTCAGCGCCCACCACCTCCGGATGCATCCCGGGATGCAATGGAGCAGTGGAGGGCCGATGTGGAACACTTGGTTGCAGCAGGAGCCGACCGCATCAGTAACCAGGGTCCTCCCCCTTCAGGACGGGCCCCGTCACAGCGACAGACCTTGTCTGGCAGACTTGGTCCGCACGTTTCCAACAACAGGAGACGTGCTGCATCACAGCAAGTGACGTTGTTGCCCTCCGGGGCACGACGCACTCACACGATATCAAGGCTTTCAATTCATGACCTTCGGGCGGAGCTTGATCGCCGATACCGTCAACAAGACGGCCGATTCCATATCGAGCGTGCTCGTGAAAGATGAGAAGCTCAGGACATTCCTGCTCCTGAAGGAGTAGGAGGGGGCTGTTCAGCCCTGGCCATGCATCTGCGTATGGTCAGGTGGCCACAGAAATTCCAGCCTCACCTGCCGGAGAAGTTTGACGGGACCGTTAATCCCCTCGAATTTCTTCAGATTTACTCCACTGCTATCCTGGCAGCTGGAGGAAATGAGGCTGTAATGGCCAATTATTTTCTAGTGGCTTTAACTGGGACCGCCAGGTCCTGGTTTATGAGCCTTCCACCCAACTCCATCAACAATTGGGAGGAGTTGTGCCGGCAGTTCACCGCCAACTTCGGGAGTTCATACACCCGACCAGGCACCGAACTGGACATTTTTGCAGTCGTGCAAAAAGGGGGAGAATCCCTGCAATCATTCATCCAGAGATTCTCTCAGGTACGAAACACTATCCCTTCTATCTCTAGTGCTTCTGTCATTGTGGAATTTAGACAGGGCATACGGGATAAGAAGATGTTGGAGAAACTGGCGATCAAGGAGATCACCAGTGTCACGGAACTCTTCAGCTTGGCTGACAAATGTGCCAGAGCTGTAGAGGGCCGTGAAATGCACTCCAAACCACCTCCGGAGGATCACAAAAAATCCTCCAAAGTAGAATCCACTACCTCCGGGAGTGGCAAGAAGAAGAAAAAGACCAACGGCAAGAAGAAGCCGTCGGCCGGCGCATCTAATGCTGCAGCTGCTGCAGCTCTGGGTGGCCGGGGGCCACACCCCGAGAAGCGACCTCGACCGTCTTCTGAAGACGGTGGCAAACCCAAGGTGTGGTGTCCAATTCATAAGACGGACAGCCACAGTTTGGAAGACTGCCTGGAGGTCCAAAACCTTGTCGAGCGCTACAACAAGCGCCGGGAAGAAGTTCCTTTCCGACAGAGGGAAGGAAAACAAAAAGTTGACGAAGCTCCGGCTAAAGAGGAGTTAGGTTTTCAGTATCCTAAAAAGGTCCTGAAGGCCGTCTACACCTCCGTCGACGACGATTCTGACGTCTCTGACAACGAGCGTCGGAAGACCATGAACACCATTTTTGGTGGATCATGGGACATCACCTCCCGCCGCGTCCTCAAGACAATGCGTCGGGACATGGTCGCTGTAGCTCCTACAGCTAGGGCGGAGCCTCATCGGAAGTGGATGGACACAGCCATCACTTTTGATGCTTCGGACTGCCCTCGAAGCATGGTTGGAGCAGGCCAGTTACCTTTGATGGTATCTCCTACCATCAATAACATTTAGCTCCACCATGTTATGGTAGATGGAGATTCGGGGCTGAACCTCATAAGCTTCAAAGCTTTTACCAAGCTTCAGACCGACCTTCGGATCTTCATCCCTCCCAACCTTTCTCCAGAATAGGTCCAGGAGCCATTACCCCACTCGGTGCTATTACCCTCCCTGTTACCTTCGGGACCCGGGAGAAGTATCGCACTGAGAAGTTGGTCTTAGACGTTGCTCAGATAAACCTACCTTTCAATGCCATCTTGGGTAGACATGCCTTGTACAAATTCATGGCAGCTGCTCATTATGGCTACCTGGTGTTAAAGATGCCAACACCAGAAGGCATTCTCCGGATCCGCGGAGACCGCACTGCCGGAGTAACCGCTCTGGAAGAACTTCATGCGCTTACTACGGCGCAAGAGGAGGACTCCAGACAGGAGCAAGCTCCAAAACCCCCGAGCATTCATCAACGAGGCTCGACTTCTGCACCTCGTGTGCAGCCAAGCGGCGACACCGACATTCCCGTCAAAGTCGTCCAAATCGGTTCTGATGCCGCTCAGACCACCCGTATATCGGGGGGACTGAATGACAAATAGGAACTCGCGCTCATCGCTTTCCTCCGGGCTAATGTCGGCGTGTTTGCCTGGCAACCATCACAAATGTCTGGGATCCCCAGGGATGTGATTGAGCACAATCTGAAGATCTACTTTGATGCCAGGCCCGTGCATTAGAAGCCTCGGAAGCAATCCGTGGAGCGACAGAACTTCATTCGACAAGAAGTGAAGAAGTTGCTCGAAGCTGGATTCATCCGAGAAGTCTTCCATCCAAAATGGCTGGCAAACCCAGTCGTTGTGCCTAAGGCCGGCGAGAAGCTTCGGATGTGTATTGACTACACAACACTAAATAAGGCATGTCCAAAAGATCCATTCCCACTACCTAGAATAGATCAGATAGTGGATTCCACCTCCGGGTGTGAATTATTATGTTTCCTAGGCGCATATTCTGGGTATCATCAAATCAGAATGTCTAGGGAAGATGAAGAGCATACCTCTTTCATCACAGTAGATGGATTGTACTGTTATACAGCAATGCCATTTGGTCTCAAGAATGCAGCTTCAACCTTTGTATGAGCTATGTAAAAAACATTTGAAGAACTCATTAGAGACATAGTGGAAGTGTACGTCCATGACATCGTGGTCAAGGTCAAGAATAAGGAGTCACTCCTTGACACCTTACAGGCTGTCTTCGACAAGCTGCGGGTCACCCGCACAAAGCTAAACCCAGACAAGTGTGTCTTCGGGGTTAGCTCCGGAAAACTTCTTGGTTTCCTGGTAAGTCACTGGGGCATAGAGGCTAATCCGGCGAAGATCAAAGCCATTGAAGACATGCGGCCACCATCCCGCATCAAGGATGTCCAAAAGCTGACTGGATGTCTAGCAGCCCTCAACCGGTTCATTTCAAGACTGACAGAATGGGCACTTCCCTTCTTCAAGTTATTGAGGAAGTCCGGACCATTCCAATGGTCTGAAGAAGCAGAAAAGGCGTTCTAGGAGCTAAAACAGTTCCTCACCACCCTACCAACTCTGGTGGCTCCGAACCCCGATGAGCCTTTGTTGCTTTACATTTTAACAACTAACGAAGTCGTCAGTATGGTCCTGGTTGTGGAGAGACCAGAACTATCCCATGCTCAGGAATCCATACCCCTACAGGAGGGTCCAAAGGTTCCTGAAAGCGAGTCTGGGTCCCAGTTCCCAGACTTGAGTCCACAATAAGTTACTTCAGAAGACCCAGACCCCTCCGGGAGGGTCCAGGTCACTTCTGAAGAAGCTCCGGGTCCCTCCAGCAAGGATTCGGAGGTCCCCGAAGAAGGTTCGGATCCCTCCAGGTGGATCTGGGTCAATGAAGAGGAAGCTTTGGGCCCCTCCGAGAGGGTCCGGACCATCCAGCGCCCAGTGTACTTCATTAGTGAAGTACTTCATGACGCCAAGACTCCATACCTAGAGGTGCATAAACTGCTCTATGAAGTTCTTATCGCCTCCAGGAAGCTTCGCCATTACTTCCAAGCTCATAAGATTTCAGTGGTGACTTCTTACCCACTTCAAGCAATCTTTCATAATCCCAATTCAACTGGGAATATTGCAAAGTGGGCAGCAGAATTGGCCGAATTCGATCTCGAATTCATTCCAAGGCAAGCAATCAAGAGTCAAGCATTAGCAGATTTTGTGGCGGAATGGACTCCCTCTCCATCAAACCCTGGGGGCCTCAGTGAGCAGAAGCCGGAACACAAGGCTCTGGTCTTCACCGAACCTCACTGGACCCTCTACTTCGACGGCTCCATGTAAAAGCAGGGGGCCGGAGCTGGAATCCTTCTCCTCGCACAAAACGGGGAGAAGGTAAAATACATGGTACACCTTGACTTCAAGGCGACCAACAACATGGCCGAGTACAAAGCACTCATCTACGGACTAAAGGTGGCACTGTCATATGGTGTCAAGCAACTGCTGGTCAAGGGAGATTCACAGCTCATCATTAAACATGTGAAGGGTGAATGCTCCTGCAACAATCTCTAGCTAGCTGCTTACCTACTTGAAGTCCAGAGGCTTCAGAAGGACTTCGAAGTCCCAGACCTCCACCACGTCCAGCGTGTCCACAACGCTGAAGCTGACGAACTCTCGACGAAAGCGTCAACCGGAGCTCCAGCTCCTGATGGAACTTTTGTCCGGAGGTTGTCAAAACCCACAGCTCAGCCTGCCGAACTGAGCGAAGGGGGCGAGATCAGCCTCCCGAAGCTGACGATCCCGATGGCCCTGTTACCATGGTAGCCATCAAGGGTCGTAGGTGCTGCCAGAAGCTCTGAGCAAGCCAGCACGCAAGACTCGAATGCTCAAGTTAGCTCCGATGCATGGATCTCGGAGATTCGAAGCTACTTAAAAGACAACATCCTTCCTGACGATGATGTATCTGCTGACAGGATAGTTAGATTGGCTAAAAGATACATGTTGGTAGAAGGAGGTCTCTACCGGCGCGGTGCCAACAGCGTCCTAATGCGGTGCATCACGAGGGAAGAAGGTTGCGAGCTCCTCGCAGAAATCCATGGAGGCGAGTGTGGGAACCACACGTCTTCCCGCACGCTGATCGATAAAGCCTTCCTGCATGGCTTCTACTGGCCTACAGCACTCCAGGATGCAACTGAGCTAGTGAAAAAATGCGAAGCATGCCAATTTCATGCAAAGAAAATTCACACACCGGCTCAGCCTCTACAAATGATACCTCCTACATGGCCCTTCGCCATGTGGGGGATGGACATCTTGGGACCTTTCCCAATAGCCGTCGGAGGTTACAAGTTCCTGTATGTCGCCATTGACAAGTTCACCAAGTGGCCGGAAGCAACTCCAGTTGTGACAATAAACAAGCAATCTGCTATCAACTTTTTGCAGTCCATTGTATGCAGATTTGGAGTCCCAAACAAAATCATTACTGATAATGGGACTCAATTAACAAGCTCTGCATTTCAAGGATATTGCAAAGACCTCGGCATTCAAGTTTGCTACGCCTCCGTAGCTCACCCGGCAAGCAATGGCCAGGCCGAGAGAGCAAATGCTGAAATCCTGAAAGGACTCAAAACGCGCACCTATGAGCACTTGAAAAAACATGGAGCCAACTGGATTGAAGAGCTTCTGCCCACTCTATGGGCCAACAGGACAACTCCAAACCGGTCAACTGGAGAGACACCCTTCTTCCTGGTGTACGGAGCTGAAGCAATCCTTCCTCCGGAAATCACCTTGGGGTCACTCCGGGTCCGGACCTTCGACGAAGCCACGCAGGACCAGCTCCAGCGTGAAGACCTAGACCTCCTTGAGGAGGGAAGGTGCCAAGCAGCTGTTCAGAATGCCCGATACCGCCAAGCCCTTTGGCACTATCATCAACGGCATGTACACAACCGACAGCTCGAGGAAGGCGATCTGGTGCTACGGAGAATACAATCCAGAGAAGGGTTAAACAAACTCTCCCCCAGCTGGGAGGGACCCTTCCGAGTGATTAAAGTATCCCGTCCCGAAAGCGTTCGCTTGGCTATCGAGGATGGGACACCTCTCCCAAATCCTTGGAATATTGAGCACCTCCGTAAGTTCTACACTTAATATTACGGAGGTGAGTCTGTAATAACTTGAGGTGTATGTTATAGAGTCATTGTACAGAGTCGGGTAGTTCCTCCGGGAGAACAGCCGGACCTTTCCCAGAAGGTCCGCAAAGTTCATGCAACACTTGTCACAGTCGCAGGACTAAAAGTGTGGCTAGCTACCCTAGGTCAAACGAGAAATTAAACACGCTTAGCCTAGTTCCGTACCCTAAGAGTGTACTTGTTTCCCCTGTACCCCGGACCTATAATGAAAGACATCTTCATGTGAAACAGACTCCACGTGCATTTATTTCGTACAGGCTCAACATTTTTTATTTTTCTTTTTCTTGCCTATAACAAAGTTGTGCAATTCTTAAGAAATTTTAGTTTGACCAGTTCATGTACAATTCGAGTTGTATTGTCAATTCTTTTGGATTCAAATATTGTTCATGGCCCACTCGCCTGAATGCGGTCAAGCCAATCTAGGGCCGGAGTGAGCTATCGACTTAGCCTGGTCAAGCACCCTAAGTACGCCACTCTACCTACACCCCGGCAGGCCGAAGTAAGGCGGGTCCAAGTACAATTGGATCTGGAAGAAAGAAGGCAATGCACTCGGTTGTATTCAGAATTGTGTTTGACCTAAAACATTCTTGGGAATCGTAAGCCGCGACGAAGTTATCGGCAAGGAGCGTATTTTACTATTTTTCTTGGCTTCAATGTGCAGGAAAAATAAAGAATCCACGTTGATGGAGAAAAGACGGAGCTAACAAAGCTCCGACTCTCCCTAGGTGGCTTGTGATCGATGTTAAACATTGAAAACGAGCATTACCAGAGCAACCAAGCCCCGTCAAAGCTAGGGGGGCCAGCCGTCGGCGCAGAATAAAAGATGGTGAGAAGACCCCACAAGCGGAGTCTGCTGCCGACAAGCTACGCGTTGGCAAAGGTCACTGCCGGAGCTACTAAGCCCCGACACCCTGGAGGGCTAACTATCGATGCTCTACGCGTTTATAGGGACTATTCCCGGAGCTACTAAGCTCCGACGGTAGTCAATGTCGGAGCTTCTAAGCTCCAACAACCTCGGGGGCCCTTCACTATCGAAGACTTCAGACCTACATTCTACAAGTTAGAAGCAAACAAGTATTCCACAAAATACATTATCCTATTGGTACATGTTCACAATCAAATTGTGTACATCTACCAGGGGGCCATGTGAAGACAAAAGTGTTGAAGACAAAAAATGAAATTCGTAAAAATTTGGATTTCATTCATCTGGAGACAAGGGATTACAAAATTGGGGAAGAAAAAGAGAGAATACAAGTGGGAGCTACAGAGATGGTCCTAGACCCTATGGAAGAACTGGGCGACTTTTCGAGCAACCTCCGACACATTGGCTCGGGTGGCTTCACCTTCTCCTTCAACGGGACCTTCAAGCACCGGGTCCAGAGGAAATTGGGGATCCCGGCTGGTGTAGCACATCAGCACATACTCTGCAACGTTCTTCGCCAGGGGCTGCCCCTCAACTTCCAACTGGTCCGCGATGATGTCACCCACCTTGGAGAGTTTGTCACCCGCCAAGCTCAACGCTTGCAACGCCAGGTCCGGCTCCGGCTCCGGATCATCCGGACGCACGGGACTGAAGCCCATTGGTGTCAGCGCGTTGTTGGCTTTGCTCAGGAACTCCCAAACCTGTAGGCAGTCCGCAACCCTCAAGCCTGTGACACCCGGTTCCGAATATGAACCAAGCGTAACGCATATGTGTGCCCAGGATGTTCAACACACATACACGAGTGATTCACAAATGATAAACAGAATTTAACCACGTCTTAACTAATAAATAAGTACTTTATTACAATAATCCGATAGTTCACGAATAATAAAACTCTAAATAATTGCAGCGGAAAATAAACTAAACAGCACGACTCCAATCCACAGGCGATTGACGGCGGTACGCAACCTAGTACTCCACGTGATCCTCAGGGTACTCCCAATTGTCTCCAGTAGCTGTTGGGGGGGGGGATTGCAAGAGTGAGTACATGTCGTACTCAGCAAGTGTGGAAAGTATGACATGTGGCTAATTCGAATGACGACAATAATAATGGCTAAGTGCTGAAAAGTACAGTAAAACATTTGAAAAGCATTATACTATGTCTATGTGAAACAATCCCATTATAACCATCATTTAACAGAATATAAACCATATCCAATTATTGCCAACATTACCATTATCCATGTCCATAGTGCATAAACCATAACCATTACCAGACCACAACCATAAACCAACCATAACCATCCCAAATCCCAATTCCAACTCTAATCATGTAGGTCATCCAGGCGCTCATAACCGGGAGCACGGCTATCATGATAGTTTTTAAACACTCTGCAGAGGTTGTACCACTTTACCCACATGTTTGTGATTTTATCACCTTTCGATGACTAAGGAACCTCCATTGTGCCATCTCACACTTCCGTAGGTGTGTGGCCAAGAGATCACAAAATAGCCTTTCAAAAGGGACTACTAGTATGTACGGCCCCACTAAGGTTTCACCGGCAGGCTTGAATCTCTATTCTCCCACCCACGGGTCCCCTCGTGTGCCATGCGGATCCCAGGGCAGTCCTCATCGACTCCCATTCCCCGCGCCATACAATGGTCCATACAATACTAGCAGTGCTCCTAATTATTCAGCTACGCCGCACCCATACTTGGCCTTGTGGTGGCACTGTTGACTTGGCATATTCTCGCATGAACCGGTCCTTAGATCTAAGGCAAGCAAACCACCGTAACATCCAACCCATCCACAAAACCATGCTTGCTTAGATCACCCATCACATTGACCAGTTCACATTAACCAGAATATCATTGATACATAATTAAATGTGTAGTGTTGTTTGTCATCCCAATTAATTAAGCGAAGCAAAAAGGTAAAAACCCTTCCCGACTCTCTACCATAATTCCAGGTGACAAGGGTGGTCAAACAAAACTAGTAAACTTCCTATCATAGGATTCCCATCAATTTGACACAGCATGCAAGTTTGCAAACAAAACATTTAATTTAAAATAGGATCAATATGCTTCAAGGACACTTGCCTTGCTCCGGCGGATGGGGTTGCTCAAGCGCTTCGAAGTCTTGGTTTTGAAAATCCTCGTATGCGGCCTCTTGAGCACGTTCCTCTACGCGTGATCATACATACAAGAAAACATATACAATTCAACATAATGCACACAAAATAATCAACATGCAATGACATGCATGCATGCACAGTTTAATAATTAATTTACTACGGTCGTTTATTAATTAGATGCGACTAGTTCATACGTGTTCATATGAGTTTACGGGGGTTTTAGGGTGGATTAATGCTGCTGAAATAAAATTTATGGTGCAACTAAAATTAATTTACGCCTATTAGATTCAATATGATCGCAAAAATTCGCATCGGGAACGAACCCTACCGTAGATCTGACGGTGTGACGGTCGCGGAATAAATGCGACGCGTAGACGAAATAGGTGGTGCAGCAGTCCTTCGGCGGCACGACGACGGTGGCGCGATGTCGGCGACGATCTCCGGCGAACGGCGGTGTCCTCCTCTTTTTCTCCCTCTTCTTCCCCTTCTTTTTCTCCTTTTTTCTTCCCTGGGCGCAGCGCTCCTGGTGCCCTTTTCCCTCTGTACCGGCGGCTGGGTTTCTCCAGGCGGCGGCTGCTTCTGCGGTATCGGGAAAACCCTAGGGCTTCGGTACTTTTTATAGGGGCGTGGCATCGCGGCATGCAACGGCTCGGTCACGGAGCGTACGCGAGTCGGCATCGGGGCGGGCGCGTTCGGGAGTCGGGCGCGTCGCGGGGCGGGACCAGCAGCGGCGTCGCGGTTTGGCTGGGCTGCATCGCGCGTGGGCGTGCGGTCAACGCCGGGTCGGGGTCGGCAGCACGGGATGGGCGCGATGCTGGGGTGGGGCCCGGCGCATCGGGCGCGTGCGCTGCGGTTCGGCACATCGGCGCGCGGGCGACTCGCGGTCGGGTGTTGTGGTGTCGTGTCGCCCGGGGGCCAGGCGGCGGTGGGGTGGCGTCGCACGCGGGAGGCCGCGCGAGCACGCGTCGGTCGGCGCGAGAGTGCGCGCGTCGGGGCGGCTGCGCGGTACGGCGGGAGCGGTGCGGTGCATCGGGGCAGGCGGCGGGGCCAGCGCACGTGGGCGAGCGGGGCCCAGCGCGGCTGGGGGTCGCGCGAGCGCGCGAGATTCGCGCGGGAGGCGCATGGCGGCGGGGTCCGGGGCGCTGCGGCCGGGCCGGTTTGGGCCTGGCCGGCGGCTGCTTGTTTTTTCTTTTCTTTTTTTTTCTTTTTTTTATTCTTATATATATATATTATAATATATTTTATTACTTATATTTTATTTATTATTTTTTTTCATTTTACTTATTTATTATTTATATATATATATTTATTTATTATATATAATTTATTTATATATATATATATTTCTTTATATATATATATATATATTATTATTATTTTATATTTATTCCCTAATATATGTTTTACGCTATAATTATTGTTTTCTTTTCTTCCTTTGCCACACGTATTTGTATATGCATATGTTTTATTATTTTTCTTTTATTCTACTAGTGTTTAATGCATGACCATGTATGCAATGCATGATGCGAAAATTGAGGGTGTTACAAACCTACCCCCCTTAAAGTGAATCTCGCCCTCGAGATTCGACAGCGTGGAGAAAAGATGAGGGAATTCTGCCTTCAGGTCTTCTTCACGTTCCCATGTAGCTTCGGCTTCCGTATGGTGTTTCCATTGCACTTTGCACCAACGGATCCTCTTATTTCTCGTGACCCTTTCCTTTATGTCCAAAATTTTGATAGGTTGCTCGACATAAGACAAATCCTCTTGAAGTTCTAACTCGTCCATCGGCACTTGTTCTTCCGGTACTCTGAGACACTTCTTGAGTTGAGAGACGTGAAACACGTCGTGTACATCGGAGAGATACGTCGGCAGCTCAAGCCGATAAGCTACCTCTCCTCGCTTGTCCAGAATCTTAAATGGTCCGATGTAACGTGGTGCGAGTTTTCCCTTGACGTTAAACCGTCGCTGACCTCTGATAGGTGACACTTTGAGGTATACAAAATCTCCAACTTCAAAAGTCAAACTCCTTCGCCTATTATCAGCATAACCTTTCTGTCGAGACTGGGCAGCCTTTAAGTTTCCCCGTATTATTCGGACTTGCCTTTCAGCTTCTTGTAACACGTCTGGACCAAACACCTGATTCTCTCCGGTTTCATTCCAAAACAAGGGAGTCCTACATTTCCTTCCGTATAATGCTTCATAGGGTGACATTTTCAAACTTGCTTGGTAACTATTGTTGTACGAGAATTCAGCATACGGCAAATTTTTATCCCAACTTTTCCTATGCTTTAAAGCACACGCTCTCAACATGTCTTCCAAAATTTGGTTGGTCCTCTCGGTTTGTCCATCTGTCTGAGGGTGATACGCCGAACTAAAGTTCAGCCTTGTTCCCATTGCTTCATGCAATTTCTGCCAAAATCTGGAGGTGAATTGAGAACCTCTATCCGAGACTATCTTCTTTGGAACTCCATGTCGGCACACAATATGCTCCATATACAATTCTGCTAGCTTTGTGGTGGTATATGTGGTCTTGACAGGAATGAAATGAGCTGATTTTGTCAATCGATCCACAATAACCCATATTGAATCATAGCCAGACTGAGTTCGCGGTAATCCAACTATAAAATCCATACCAATCTCTTCCCACTTCCACTCCGGGATCTTCAATGGTTGTAACAATCCGGCTGGCCTTTGATGTTCAGCTTTAACTCGTTGGCACACATCACAAAGTGCAACATATTCGGCTATGTCTTTTTCATGCTGGCCCACCAATAACATGTCTTTAAGTACTTGTACATCTTGGTACAGCCAGGATGAATTGAGTAAGGCGAGTCATGTGCCTCCTTCAATATTGTTTCTTGAATATGCCTGACATTAGGTACCACAATCCTCTTTCCAAGCCATAAGGTACCTTGTTCGTCCTCATCAAATCTGAATTCCTTTCCTTCTTGGGTCCTTTCCTTGATTTCTTGTATTTCCTTGTCCTTCGTCTGTCCTTCCCGTATTTCCTGCTCTAATGTTGGGTTGACTTCCATCGTTCCCATCTCATTTATGAATCCAAGGTTCAACCGTTCAAACTCCTTACATAACTCGGGTGGCAGTTCTTGAACTGTAAGTTGATGACTTACTCCCTTTCGGCTCAAAGCATCGGCCACTACGTTGGCCTTCCCTGGGTGATAGTTGATTCCCACGTCATAATCCTTGATGAGCTCCAACCATCGGCGTTGCCTCAGGTTCAGATCCGTTTGCGTAAATATGTACTTGAGACTCTTGTGGTCCGTATAAATCTCACATCGGTGACCAAAAACATAGTGTCTCCATATCTTCAAGGCGTGTACCACGGCTGCGAGTTCAAGGTCGTGTGTAGGATAATTCAACTCATGTTTCTTTAGTTGCCTCGATGCATAAGCTACCACTTGGCCTTCTTGCATGAGCACACATCCTAATCCTTGTCTTGATGCATCACAGTATATATCAAAACTCTTGCTCACGTCCGGTAATACTAACACTGGCGCGGTTGTCAACCTCTTCTTTAACTCTTCAAAGCTATCCTGACAAGCTTGAGTCCATCGGAATGCCTTTCCCTTCATGAGTAATTCGGTCATAGGCTTGGCTATCTTGGAAAAATCCTTTATGAATCGGCGGTAATATCCAGCCATTCCAAGGAAACTCCGAATCTCCTTGACATTCTGTGGCGGTTCCCACTTAAGCACATCTCTCACCTTCCCTGGGTCAACTGATACTCCTCCTCCAGAGATAATATGGCCTAGGAAAGAAACTTCTCGTAACCAAAATTGACATTTACTGAACTTGGCATACAATTGATGCTCCCTCAATTTCTGCAGCGTAAGCCTCAAGTGTTCCTCGTGTTCCTTCTCGTCCTTCGAGTAGATCATAATATCATCGATGAACACTACAACGAACTTATCCAGATATTCCATGAAGACCTTATTCATAAGATACATAAAGTACACAGGCGCATTCGTCAATCCAAATGACATGACGGTGTACTCATAAGATCCATATCGTGTCCGAAATGCCGTCTTGGGTATGTTTGATGGTCTAATCTTCATTTGGAAGTATCCTGACCGCAAGTCGATCTTGGAGAAGATACATGCACCCTTCATTTGGTCGAACAAATCCTCTATACGAGGCAGTGAGTACTTGTTCTTAATTGTCACTTCATTGAGAGACCTATAGTCCACACACATCCTCTAGGTTCCATCCTTCTTATCTACGAAGAGCACTGGGGCTCCCCACGGGGATGAACTTGGGCGAATAAAACCTTTCTCTAGTTGTTCTTGAATCTGCTTCTTGAGCTCTGCTAATTCCTTAGGAGGCATCCTATACGGCCTCTTAGCTATAGGTGCAGTTCCAGGTATTAAATCAATAACAAACTCAATGTCTCGATCGGGTGGCATACCTGGAAACTCATCTGGAAAAACATCCAAAAATTCACACACTACCGGAATCTCCTCAATTGCGACACCGTCCACATGGTTCAGCTCCAATTGCTTCGGTGCGGTTTGAGATGCTTCAAATTCTACGGTGATCCCTTCCTCATTGGTCAACTTCACCGTCTTCGTGGCACACTCAATAACTCCATTGTGCTTCCTTAACCAGTCCATACCAAGTATAATGTCCAATCCTTGAGAGTCCAAAACAATGAGGTTGGCGGAGAAGTCTACCCCCCTTATTCTAAGGCTTACTTTTGGACATACTATATTTGTCCTCATCTCTCCTCCAGGGGACTTAACCAACAGAGTAAACTTCATATGCGAGATAGGAAAACTATACTTGGCAACATACTTTGATGCAATGAATGAATGCGATGCTCCAGAATCAAATAACATAGTCGCGGGGTTGGAGTTGGCAAGAAACATACCAATGACCACGTCATCCGCTTGCTGAGCATCCTCCGTAGAGACATGGTTCACGTTGCCACGAGCAAAGTTCTGCTGTCCACGACTTCCTTGTGGCTGTCCTCCATTAGGTCTTGGGTTTTGCCTCGGCACATTACTTCTTTGACCAAGGCTCGACTTAAGACATTGATTCGCAAAGTGTCCAGCTTCTCCACAAGTATAGCACCTCTTGACTCCACCGGAATTATTGGGACGAGCTTGGTTTTGAACATTGGCTCCAGGAAAATCAGCACGAGGTGCATAAGGCATTGCTTGCATGACAGGGCGTTGCTGCACAAACTGAGTTGGGCGCTGAGCAGGGATAGAGGAGCTGTAATGAGGCGCATTGGGCGGCGCAAAGCGAGGGCGCACATTACTTCCTTGTTGTTGTCCTTGATATGCCGCCTTCCTCTTGTTGTCTTGTTCCATCTCACGGATCTTGTTCTCGACCACAATTGCTTTGTCCACAAGCTTCTGGAAATTGACATAATCACAATTGAGCAATTGCACTTGGATTTCATTGTTGAGGCCTCTCATGAACAGATATTGCTTCCGGCTGTCCCGACTAACATCCTCAAGCGCATACCTTGAGAGTTGAGTGAACTTATTGAGATATTCACTCACGCTTGATCTTCCTTGCCTTAAGTTCTCGAATTCTTGCCTCTTCAAGATCATAACACCTTCCGGCACATATTGAGAACGGAAACTCTCTTTAAACTCAGTCCAAGTGATTGTCTCCTGATTATCATGAGTGTTGCAAAGAGCTTCCCACCAGTCAGCGGCTGCTCCAACTAGTTGATGTGATGCAAAGAGAACCTTCTCCCTGTCACTGCATTGGACAATGGCTAGCTTCTTCTCCACGGACTTGAGCCAATCATCCGCATCCATAGGGTCGGCAGCTTGAGCAAAGGTTGGCTGCCTAGTCCTCATGAACTCTCCCAATCGGTCATGAGGAGGCGGGGGTGGCGGTGGAGGCATGTGGGGCTGATTGTTGACATTGCCAGCCTGCAGCTGTCCCATTGTTTGTATCATGGTCTGCATGAGCTGGTTTTGCGTAGCTAGTAGCTGCTCGATGTTGATAGCTCCATGAGCAGGTCCTTGTCTGTTGTTGTTCTGAGGTACTCCATTGTTCTCCTCCTCATCATTGGCATCCCTCTGGTTGCGAGTCCTCACCATCTAGAGAAAAGCAATAGGTAAGAATTTAGAAACGTCCCCAACTATATGCATCAAGGGATATGAAACTAAACAACTAGCTACACTAGCCTAGGTGGACATGGCAATGCTAAAGCATCCCAAAATCCTCTATTAAGCACACAAGCAAACAATATATATAGCAAACAGCACTCCAAGCAAAAACACACCGATTCCTGAGTGCTCCTATGTGCTCTAAAGTGTCCATTCTATCTAGGCTGCGTCCTACGGTCAACCTGGCTTTGATACCAATTTGTGACACCCGGTTCCGAATATGAACCAAGCGTAACGCATATGTGTGCCCAGGATGTTCAACACACATACACGAGTGATTCACAAATGATAAACAGAATTTAACCACGTCTTAACTAATAAATAAGTACTTTATTACAATAATCCGATAGTTCACGAATAATAAAACTCTAAATAATTGCAGCGGAAAATAAACTAAACAGCACGACTCCAATCCACAGGCGATTGACGGCGGTACGCAACCTAGTACTCCACGTGATCCTCAGGGTACTCCCAATTGTCTCCAGTAGCTGTTGGGGGGGGGGGATTGCAAGAGTGAGTACATGTCGTACTCAGCAAGTGTGGAAAGTATGACATGTGGCTAATTCGAATGACGACAATAATAATGGCTAAGTGCTGAAAAGTACAGTAAAACATTTGAAAAGCATTATACTATGTCTATGTGAAACAATCCCATCATAACCATCATTTAACAGAATATAAACCATATCAAATTATTGCCAACATTACCATTATCCATGTCCATAGTGCATAAACCATAACCATTACCAGACCACAACCATAAACCAACCATAACCATCCTAAATCCCAATTCCAACTCTAATCATGTAGGTCATCCAGGCGCTCATAACCGGGAGCACAGCTATCATGATAGTTTTTAAACACTCTGCAGAGGTTGTACCACTTTACCCACATGTTTGTGATTTTATCACCTTTCGATGACTAAGGAACCTCCATTGTGCCATCTCACACTTCCGTAGGTGTGTGGCCAAGAGATCACAAAATAGTCTTTCAAAAGGGACTACTAGTATGTACGGCCCCACTAAGGTTTCACCGGCAGGCTTGAATCTCTATTCTCCCACCCACGGGTCCCCTCGTGTGCCATGCGGATCCCAGGGCAGTCCTCCTCGACTCCCATTCCCCGCGCCATACAATGGTCCATACAATACTAGTAGCGCTCCTAATTATTCAGCTACGCCGCACCCATACTTGGCCTTGTGGTGGCACTGTTGACCTGGCATATTCTCGCATGAACCGGTCCTTAGATCTAAGGCAAGCAAACCACCGTAACATCCAACCCATCCACAAAACCATGCTTGCTTAGATCACCCATCGCATTGACCAGTTCACATTAACCAGAATATCATTGATACATAATTAAATGTGTAGTGTTGTTTGCCATCCCAATTAATTAAGCGAAGCAAAAAGGTAAAAACCCTTCCCGACTCTCTACCATAATTCCAGGTGACAAGGGTGGTCAAACAAAACTAGTAAACTTCCTATCATAGGATTCCCATCAATTTGACACAGCATGCAAGTTTGCAAACAAAACATTTAATTTAAAATAGGATCAATATGCTTCAAGGACACTTGCCTTGCTCCGGCGGATGGGGTTGCTCAAGCGCTTCGAAGTCTTGGTTTTGAAAATCCTCGTATGCGGCCTCTTGAGCACGTTCCTCTACGCGTGATCATACATACAAGAAAACATATACAATTCAACATAATGCACACAAAATAATCAACATGCAATGACATGCATGCATGCACAGTTTAATAATTAATTTACTACGGTCGTTTATTAATTAGATGCGACTAGTTCATACGTGTTCATATGAGTTTACGGGGGTTTTAGGGTGGATTAATGCTGCTGAAATAAAATTTATGGTGCAACTAAAATTAATTTACGCCTATTAGATTCAATATGATCGCAAAAATTCGCATCGGGAACGAACCCTACCGTAGATCTGACGGTGTGACGGTCGCGGAATAAATGCGACGCGTAGACGAAATAGGTGGTGCAGCAGTCCTTCGGCGGCACGACGACGGTGGCGCGATGTCGGCGACGATCTCCGGCGAACGGCGGTGTCCTCCTCTTTTTCTCCCTCTTCTTCCCCTTCTTTTTCTCCTTTTTTCTTCCCTGGGCGCAGCGCTCCTGGTGCCCTTTTCCCTCTGTACCGGCGGCTGGGTTTCTCCAGGCGGCGGCTGCTTCTGCGGTATCGGGAAAACCCTAGGGCTTCGGTACTTTTTATAGGGGCGTGGCATCGCGGCATGCAACGGCTCGGTCACGGAGCGTACGCGAGTCGGCATCGGGGCGGGCGCGTTCGGGAGTCGGGCGCGTCGCGGGGCGGGACCAGCAGCGGCGTCGCGGTTTGGCTGGGCTGCATCGCGCGTGGGCGTGCGGTCAACGCCGGGTCGGGGTCGGCAGCGCGGGATGGGCGCGATGCTGGGGTGGGGCCCGGCGCATCGGGCGCTGCGGTTCGGCACATCGGCGCGCGGGCGACTCGCGGTCGGGTGTTGTGGTGTCGTGTCGCCCGGGGGCCAGGCGGCGGTGGGGTGGCGTCGCACGCGGGAGGCCGCGCGAGCACGCGTCGGTCGGCGCGAGAGTGCGCGCGTCGGGGCGGCTGCGCGGTACGGCGGGAGCGGTGCGGTGCATCGGGGCAGGCGGCGGGGCCAGCGCACGTGGGCGAGCGGGGCCCAGCGCGGCTGGGGGTCGCGCGAGCGCGCGAGATTCGCGCGGGAGGCGCATGGCGGCGGGGTCCGGGGCGCTGCGGCTGGGCCGGTTTGGGCCTGGCCGGCGGCTGCTTGTTTTTTTTTCTTTTTTTTCTTTTTTTATTCTTATATATATATATATTATAATATATTTTATTACTTATATTTTATTTATTATTTTTTTCATTTTACTTATTTATTATATATATATATTTATTTATTATATATAATTTATTGATATATATATATATTTCTTTATATATATATATATATATATTATTATTTTATATTTATTCCCTAATATATGTTTTACGCTATAATTATTGTTTTCTTTTCTTCCTTTGCCACACGTATTTGTATATGCATATGTTTTATTATTTTTCTTTTATTCTACTAGTTTTTAATGCATGACCATGTATGCAATGCATGATGCGAAAATTAAGAGTGTTACAAAGCCCTTCAGTTCCTCCAAGGATCTTTTGGCCGCCGCCAGTTCAGAATTCTCGCGAGCAAGGCGCTCAACCTCTTTGGCATTTTGCTGAATCTTTTCAGCAACCTGCTTCTCGAGTTTTCCGAGCTCCTCCTCCCGAAGGTGGATCTTGTTCCGGTGGTCGACCAGGTCCTTCTCCCGGCCCCTAACTTTCTTCTGCCTGGCAGCGATGGCACACTCTTGCTTGTAAAGTTCCTGCCCTCGCACCCAGGCCTTCTCCCCCTCCTCAACGCAACGCTCCTCCAATTTCTTGGCGCGTTCCTCGAGGCCCTTGTCAGCCAGAGCCTCCTTTTCGGCGAGCTCCTCCTCCCTCTTCAAAACGTCACCCCGCAGCTCTAGGAGTTTTTGCTCTTCGTCTTCGAGCCTCTTCTCCCTTACCTCAAGTGCCTCCCGACGCTTGATGAGAGTAGTGTTAAAGGCTTCAAGCCTTTCTTGGCGATCATCAGCCGCACTATTAGCTGCCTTGGTGTTCTCATAAATGGCCCGGGATTGAGCGTCGAGGGCACGAGTCAAGCTCTCCCTATCATCTAATAATTTGCCCTAGTATTCCAGGCAGACCTTCTCCTATTTGATCCACTCTTTGTCGTCTGCCAGACTCGACTGCGCCAGCTTGGTCTCGAAGTAGAGCCAGTTACGCCACCGGCTAAGGGTTTGACGCTCCTCTTCAAGAGCCTTGCTGTCGTGGTAGAACGCCAGCTGGACTTGACAAAGACTGGAGCAAGCGTTGTCAATGGACAGCGACAGGGGAATAGGGTCCGGACCTGCTGGGGTCTCCTCTGCTGGTTCCAGCGTGTTCTCGCTTACAAAACTTGGGTCCCACTCCACAAAAGTGGTCCTCTGAGCCTCCACGGCACTAGGGCCATCCTCCGGGATAGCCTCAGTCGCCACCAAGGAGGGTCCCGCAGAAGAAGATCCGACCTCCGGAAGTGGTTCCGAAGGCCCTGCCGCCAGGTCTTCATTTGCCCCCTCAGACAGGGGGCCAACAACTTCATTAGGGCACCCCGGCTCCGCAGCAGGCACCTCTTCTATCATCAATTCCGGAGTAGAGTCTACTTCCGGCTCTGGCCTGGGCTCCTCCTCCGCTGGTGGCCCAGGCGTTGGCACCTCGACCATCATAGGTTCGAGTGCTGATGCCTCCGCAACAACCGGCTCGGGCGCCAGAAGGTCAACAACAACCGGCCCTGAGGCCGGAGCTTCAAACTCAACCGGCTTAGGCGCCAGAAGGTCTTCAACTGCAACCGGCTCTGCAGCCGGAGCTTCAATGGCAACCGGCTCTGAGGCTGGAGCTTCGGAGGTAGCCGGCTCAACCGTCGGGACTTCCTCACCATCCGGCTTGCTCGCTGGGACTTCAATAACCTCCGGCTCAACCGCCGGGGCTTCGACAATTTCTGTCTCTGGGGCCGGAATTACTGCTTCCTCCGGCTCAACAGCCCAAGCTTCCAACATCTCAGCATCAAGACCCGGGGCTTCAACGTTCGGGGCAGGTGCCGCTGGCGCATATTATCTCCCGTGGTCCGGCGCTACCACAGGAGTCTCGGGGGATGAGTCGAGGTCCATGACCACGACAGCTAGCGCCAGAGCTGCCGCAGCTTCAGCCACCACTTGGGGCGGTATCGAGACAGGAGCAGAAGCCTCCGCTGTCACATCTTCAGCTGCTGTGGCTGAGGGTGGAACCTCACTCCTCTTCTTGGGGACACTGCAGATGATGGATGAAGAAACTTAAAAAACAGCTACTACAACAAAAAAACTGTTTGAGGTAAAGATTAAAAATTACCTCGGAAGGCTTCCGCACCAGCTTGCACGGAATCTCTTTCCCGGGCGTTCTGGACTGACCATGGCCGCCGCCGGCATGGTAGTTCCTGAAGGCCCCCCGGAACTTGTTGCAGCCGCGGGCACTTCCTTAGTCGAGGCCCCCCTCGACCGGGAAGGACCTCCAGACCCAGAGGACTCAACTGGTCCTAGTGCTGGAGTCATATGCCCGGAGCTAGCACTCCGGGAAGACGATGCTGCAGGTACAGTCGCCGCAGCTGTAGAAGACCTTCCCCTCCAGGGAGAAGGAGCTGCTGCAGAGGATGCAGGCCTGACGGACCTTCCGTCGGCATGCTTCAGTTTCCTCTTCCGGGTCGAGGGTTCGGCCGCTGGCTCCTTGCCCTTGCTGACGACTTCAGTCCTTGGCTTTGGGGCAGGATTGGAGCCACCTTAAGAAGCCCCAGGGATCACCACCCTAGAAGTCGATCGTCTCTAGACGACACCAAAGTCGTCAAGCACCGGCATCATCCGCCGGAGCTCCCTGTTGAACTCTAGTTCCACGTTCAGAGGGAGGAAAGCTGGTGGCGGGGTCAAGTCATCACCCGCGACGTCGATGCCAAGTTGGAACTTCTTGAGATGAAACTCCAAGGTCGCCCCCTCCATGTTGGACTTCAGCCCGGTCTCGACCCGGTCGTCGTCCATCACACTGTTGAGGGCCCAAGCGAGTTTTTCTCTCCTCTTCAGCGGTGCCCACCTGTTGCCCAGGAAATTGCAAAATACTGCCTGAGGAGTTACTCATCCCTCCACACAATGGCGGTTCCTGTTCAGAGCAGGGTTGAAGGCATCCGACAGCACCGGAGCTTCACTCCAGACTGCAGTGTCGATGTTGGGGAGGCCTTCGGGCAGCTCCTGCTTCTCGTGCTCCTCCACCCGGATGACTACCCAGTCTTTCTTCCAATCGTCCCACTTTCCAGAGGGAAACGACCGGAGGTACTTGAATGGGCACTTCTTGCGCTTCACAGAGTAGTAGAAGCCAAGGTACTCATCACACCTTCCGGTGGTATGGACGGTGAAGAAGGTCCGGAAAAGCTCAATGCAGGGGGGATGCCCACCCACATTTCGCAGAAGTGGACGAAGACAGACACTAGGAGAATGGAGTGGGGGCCAAGGTAGTACAGCTGCAGACCATAGAAGTCTAGCAGCATCAAGAAAAAGGAGGAAAAAGGCGACATTAACCCCACCATGGCGTATGCAAAGAAGTACACCATCTCGCCGGCATGCTCCTTCTCGAACGGGAGCTCCCCACCAGCGCGGACCAGGTGGCTGAAGAAGTCCGAGGACCACCCCATGAGGGCCCGGACCTTCTTCAGGTCACCTTCAGTCTTCAAGCGGCTCTTGGGGAGACCCAACTCCATCGCTGCATAGCGAGGCAAGGGAGGGAAAGCAAGCGCAAGTTTGGGAGTTCGAGCGCAAGTTCATATGAGAGGCGTAAAGAACCCTAGACGGTACACGCTTTCCTTCTTAAGTAAGCCCCCGCAACGCTTGGATGGAAACCGCACGGAAGTCAAAGATACTATTTAAAAATTTCCCCCTGCCGATGACAAGAGGGCCCGGGACCACCCCAACGATCAAGTCGAGGTTCTTACCCAGGCGAACGGTTGTCATCATGAGAGGCGGGAAGCCCGAAGGTGGTGGCCTGACAAGGCGCACGGAACCGATACGATTTTCGTATCGGGAACCGACGACCTTCAATTGCGTGAGATCTGCATGCCAAAGATCTCATTTGCCGCACCCGGGATACGCCACGCGGTGAGGATTTAACTCCAAAACTATCGCCAATGGTACATCTGAAGACCTTTGAAGACTCGGCTCAAAAGTCGAAGGATGGACCCACCTCTGGCGGAATGACTTCACCCAAGGGGTCTTCCCCAGAGGTGGGCCCAGGGGGCCACTGTCGGTACCCTGGGTACCGTATACCCCTTGAGATTGCAAATATCTTAAGGAAATGTCATCTACTTGATTTGAAGACCTTCGGAGGCCCACATGTCAAACATAACCGGACCCGCTTCCCCGACATGGTTAGTCTCAGGGTCGCCACGTGTACCATCAAACCGGAGCTACCGCCCACAAGGGGGAAGCTCCGTGCTATGTACCATAACGGCACACCCGGACCTAACCCCAGACCGAGGGAAGCTACGGAACTGACACGTGTCTGGTGGCACCGGACCTATCTGTTCTCCACAGTATGCTCCAGAGCCGCCACAAGTCCAACCGTCGTATCTTCAGCCTCAAACCTCTGGAAGACTCCACAACGGCTCCGGATCTTCAAAGGGGAATCAAGGACTTCAAGACCCGATTAAGTGCCATTAATACTATGTTAATGACACACGATCGGACGACCTTAATTACTAGTAACGGTGCTGTCAAAGCCCGTAACTCGGTCATTAAGGGGAATTAAGCACATCAAATGTGTATTAATATTAGTAACCGTCGGGGCCACATGTCGGGCCAGGCCAACTTGTAATGGCATGTCCTTATACTATAAAAGGACAGTCCTATGATACATAGAGACGGATCTGACTTGCTCTGATCTGATCACGCACACTCAACTCATGTCACCTGAGTTGAGTTCATACATCCAATACAACACCAACACACCACGTGGAGTAGGGTATTACGCTCAGGCGGCCCGAACCACGTAAACCTTTGTGTCTCCTGTGTCATTTTACATTTCACCTTCTTGAATCTCCGCGCGCCCACACCGAACCTCAAACTCCGCAAACACCTTAGTAGTGTCGAGAGATCTGCTGGATCAAAACCACCGACAACGGCTAATTCGGATATGACTCAAATATGGAAAGATTTGAGTTGGTTACGATAGCATTTCGTGTGGGTCACGAAGTTGAGTTATTTTAGGAATGTGGTATACACTCCTAAGGTGTTTGGAAGTCTTAAAATTGCTTCTATCTGCGTATAGAATAGTCTTGAGCAGATATAGAAAGTTTCGGCTGAATCTGAGTAGGATTTGAGTTCTTGTTAGGATTAGGTTGGCCTAAGGCTGGTTATATAAGAAAGGGAGGCCATAGCTCGTGGTGAACGACTTTGGGGCGATTCCTCTTGTGTTTTATCAATAAAATGCATAGTTTAAAGGAACTTTTGTGCCTTGTTCATCCAACTTGTTTCAGATAAATTTTTCTCATCGAGTTTCTGCACGACACTATCTTGCTTTGGTGGTTTTATCATAACTCGAGTTTTACAGATCTGATTGAAATTGTTTCTTTTTATGTTGTCTTCACAACTTGATTATCTATCATCTATGAAAATTTCACGGTCATTGGATTTGTGGTTTCTGATCTATATGAGTTTCTTTGCGGCGTTGAAGATCTATTTTTTCTTGGGAAGAACATATTGACCTTCGTTCAACCTTTCGATCGTAACTTGAGTTTTTCTCGACAGACTTTGTGATTCTTGTTGTGATGTCTTCATGACTTGATTCTCCACAATCTATACTGGTTTTTTCATAATTGATCACGTCTAGATTAGTCACACACATAATTTCTTAACAGATTGATTTTTCTGCCAAGGGGTATTTGTTGCTTTCGCTGAAAAAGTTTTAATCTACCATTCACTCCCCCCTCTGGTAGCTTTTCACGTGCTCTTTGATCCTACAATTGGTATCAGAGCCGCGGTGCTCTAATCTTTGTGATTTGCACTTGTTTTTGACCAATCATTATAGAGAAATACTCCGCAAAACCTTGTGTCTTTAGTGGTATTGATTTTCAATTTTCGAAGGAACGTATGGAAGCTTTCATCCAGGCACAAGGCTTCACAATATGGGAAAAGGTGTACAAGTCTTACGACGTGCCGTCAAACGATCAATTCACGGCTACAAACATGAGAGATGTCGACGACAACAATGACAAGGCTTGTAACTTGATCATACAAGGATTAGCTCAAAGTGACTTCAACAGTGTTACTCACCTTCGATCTGCATATGATGTGTGGAAAGCACTATGCGACTACAATGAAGGATCCAACACGATCAAGGAGTTAAGGCAATACATGTTCAAAAAGGAGTACATGCGCCTTGAGATGCAACCAGGTGAGTCCTGAAAGTGCATCTAGGAATCCCATATGGGTTTTGGATGATTTATGACAAGCAAATGAGATCCTAACAACTTTGTTGAGATGAGCACAGGTTTTAATGTGAAAATAAGCAAAGTGCTAAAAAGAAGGGAGAATGAGGAGCAATGAGGAGAAGATGTTAAGGAACAAGAGTAGTAGATCATTGTGTGTGGAGTGTGTTAAGGAAACACACCCCAAGAGCTCAATCACAAATAAACACACACGTTGCACAAATTTATATAGGACCGGACTAGTACGACTGACACCGGACTAGTCCGATGTCATTTTTGCACAAGATCGGACAAGTCCGATATCCATCGGACTAGTCTGATATTTCTCTGACTAGAATCGGACTAGTCCTCACCAGTGCGGACTAGTCCTCAAAACACTTCACAAGTCACACAAAATTTGACAAGTCCGATGACACACCAGACTAGTCCGATATCTTTCTGATGTCAATCAGACAAGTCCGATATTAGCACGGACTAGTCCGAAAAACACTCTGACCTAAATCGGACAAGTCCTGCAAGTGCGGACTTGTCCTCATAACCACTTAGGGTTTCACTATCCAGACAAGTCCGATGTTTATCGGACTACTCCGAATATTTCCAGAAGCGAAATCGGACAAGTCCGCTCCTAGCCAGACTAGTCTGATATTTCGGGACACTTAGGGTTTGCTACACACAGCACACCGGACTAGTCCGGTATCCACCAAGGACTAGTCCGATCTTTCTAAACCCTAACAGTCACTTTTAGAAACCAATATAAATAGAGGTGCACGACCCAACTTTAATCTCTCTCGAACCCTAGCGTCGTCACACCTCCCAAGAGCCTCAAAAACACATCTCTCCACGAAATCTAAAGCCAAAAAGATCAATACCTTGAGGATACACATTGGAACATTGGAGAGACACGATTCATCACTCTTGAGCTCTTGGTTTGATTCCCTAACACACTCCTGTGATTTTCATTGTAATCTTTTGAGTGTGTTCTTGGTGGATTTGTCATTGTAATCTAGGGGAGCCCTCAATGTGTGAGAAGGACCCTTGAATTTGGTTATTTACCCTTTGTGATAAGAGAAGAGGATTGGCCTTCGTGGCGATCCGACGAGGGTAGGGTTGGAGAAGACCCGGTCCTTTTATGTACTCCTCAACGTGGATGTTGGTTGCCTCTGTGGGAGCGAAACCACACGATAAATCGTTTGTGTTCTTGCTTTGTGTTCATCATTCTTATTCATCACAACAATCTAGGGTTTGAATCAATATTGTTACTTTATGTTGAGTCATTAAGTATAAGATTGAATTGTGATATATCCTAGTCCATAATCTTGCGACACTTCAATTAACTTTATATTTCCGCTGCATACATTGTAGAATCAAATTAATCGATCAAACTTAATCAACCTAGTTGGTACACACCGGACTAGTCCGCACTTTACCGGACTAGTCCGATATCTCTGGTTTTGATCTGGTTGTTATGTGTTGCAGGTTCCGACAAATTTTCAAAAAGGCCTATTCACCCCCCCCCCCTCTAGGCCACATTCAATTGGTATCAGAGCAGGATCTTCAAGAAAGAGACTAATTGCTCAAATAAGATCATGTCGAACATGAAGGACATCCACAAGAGCAACAACCAAGAAAAGGTTGATGATGACAGGAACCAAAAGGTGGAGAAGCTCCTCGAAGCCATTCAAGACTTCGAGGACAACGATGAGGAGACGCTGGAACTAAAGGCGCTCCTAAGAAAGAAGACACTTTCCAAAGGGAAAGTAAAGATTGAAGAGAAGAAGAAGGGGAGTAGTCACACCGACTACTGCCGATATCCTTTCAACTATGATCATCTTAATCCCAGCAATAATCATTATTTATCTATCCCTCTAGGAAAAGCCCCACACTTCGATGGAAGTGATTACTCAATGTGGAGGCAAAATATGAAAATGCATCTATTTTCCCTCAATCCAAGTTTATGGCATATTGTGTGCACAGGGATAGATATCTCGGACGACGATGAAGAACTTACACCAAGCCAAGAGTAGGCAATTCATCGAAATGCTCAAGCTGCGGCAGTCATTACCTCTTCGCTAAGTCGGGACGAGTTCACCAAGGTGGATGGACTCGAGATTGCGAAGGAGATATGGGACACATTGCAAACTGCACATGAAGGTGACCGTCATGTGCGTGAAGCAAAGATCGAAATGATCGAAGATGAATTAGGAAGATTCACAATCGAAGAAGACGAGTCACCTCAATATATGTACAACAGACTTAAGACGCTCGTCAACAAGGTTCGATCTTACAGAAGCAAGAAGTGGAATGACCACGAGGTGGTGAAGATCATCCTCAGAGCTTTCTGCCTCGCAATGTCATCCTATGCTCAATGATTAGAGAAAGCCCCGAATGCAAGAAAATGACTCCGGATGAATTACTTGGAAAAATCATCAATTTCGATATGATGAAAAAACAAGCAAAGCATGTCAAAGAAATTGCCGACCTCACCTCGGCAAAGAAGAAAGGGGTTACATTGAAGTCCACCCTCAAGCCCCTATCTAAATAAGCTCGAGAAGCTCAGCTAGAAGAAGACGGTGATGATGATAGCAGTGAATTAGATGAAGAAGACATGATACTGTTCATGAAGAAATTCGAGAGAATAATGAAGAAGAGACAATGTACTAAATCAAGTGAAGGAAAGTACAAGGAAAGAACAAAGCCCAAGTTGAGGTGGGCATGCTATAATTGTGGTGAGTATAGCCACTTTATAGTTGATTGCCATATGAAGAGAAGAAGAAGAAGACCAAAGAAGCCAAGCCTCAACCCAAGAAATTCTTCAAGAATAAGAAACAAGCCGAACAAGCGCACATAGGGAAGGAGTGGGACTCAAATGATAAGTCCTAATCATCCGAAGATGAAGAGATGGCTAGCATAGCCATCGAGAAGACATCCAAGAAGTCTACTCTCTTCCCTACACTCGGCGCATGGAAGGGAAATGGCACTTGCCTCATGGCAAAGGATGGTAAACGCAAGGTAAACACTTAACCCCCTTCCGTGCATTCCTATTCTAGCAATGATGAAATCAATAGTGATAATAAGGATATGCTTATTGGATTAGATAGGAAAACTGCCACAAAATGAAAATTTTACTTGATCAACTTGTTGAGAAGGAGAGGTTGATACATTGTCAAGAGGACATGATTATCTCCCAAAAGGAGGAATATGTCGAACTTGACAAACTTCCCGAATTTGAAAAGGAGCGAAGCAAGTCACTAGAGGTTGAGTTAGCTTCAAGCAAGGAAGCTTGCTTGGAGTTAAACAACTCAAATGCTGCAATCAAGGAAGAACTTGCTAACCTAATCAAGGTTAACAAGATCCTTGAAGTGCAAGTTGAGTCACTCAAGCTAAGTGACCCTTCATCCTCTTCAAGTTCACCTTCTCAACACATTAAAACTGAAGTTGCTTCTACTTGTACATGTAATAAAGTAGACACCAGTTTGAAAGACAAGCCAACCTCTTCAAAGGATAAGCATCCTGCCCAAAGTGGCATATTTGACAAGGAGAAGGTCAAATATGCACGTAGTGCATACTTGGTCACAAGACCACCAAATGTCAAATATGGCATTGGTTACTCTTATGGTGAAAAGCAACATGCTAGAAGCCATAAGAATAACAAGGAGAGGATTTCCTTTGTAAAGGGAAGACACTCTCAAGCTGGAAAGTCCAAGATTAAAACATTAAACACGCATGAACATCGGACTAGTACAGTCAAGGTCTGGACAAGTCCGGTACTCCAGACAAGTCCAACCTCCCAAACTAGTTCTGTGTATAAACAACAACAATTATTATTTAGAACCTTTGATGCATCGTATGTCCTAATGAGAAATAATTTTGGCAAAGTTTATGCTCATTATGTTGGGCCACACCATGGGAACACCAAGTCCCATGTGTGGGTGCCCAAATCTCTTGTGACTAACCTCCGAGGACCTAAGCAAGCTTGGGTACCTAAAACCAAGGCATAATTTGTTTTTGCAGGCCTATTCCTCCGGTGGATCTAAATGGGTGCTAGACAGTGGTTGCACCAACCATATGACCGGAGAAAGAAGAATGTTTGTTGAATATGATCAGAATGAGGATCCAAATGAGGGCATCTATTTTGGAGATAATAGTCAAGGGAAGGTGCTCGGTACCGGTAAAATTGCCATATCACCACAACACACTATTTCTCATGTATTACATGTTGATTCCTTAGATTATAACCTGATGTCCATATCTCAATTATGTGACAAAGGTTATAATTGCTTGTTCACTGATGAGGGTGTGACCATCTCGAGGAGGAGTGATGGTTCCACTGCATTCAAGGGTATGTTAAAGAGAAAACTTTATCTTGTTGACTTCAACAAGGATAAAGCTGAACTTGACACATGCTTGATTGCAAAGACCAATATGGGTTGGTTGTGGCATAGACGGCTAGCACATGTTGGTATGAGGAACCTTCAAAAACTCCTCAAGGGCGATCACATTCGAGGTTTAAAGGATGTTGTGTTTGAGAAAGACAGGCTTTGTAGCGCGTGCCAAGCAGGGAAGCAAGTTGGAGCACCTCACCCCGCCAAGAACGTCATGACTACAACAAGACCGCTCGAGCTACTTCACATGGGGATATTTGGTCCAATTGCCTACATAAGCATCGGCGATAACAAATATGGTCTTGTAGTTGTTGATGATTTTTCTCACTTCACTTGGGTTTTCTTTGTGCATGACAAGTCAGAAACACAAGGAATACTCAAGAAATTCTTCAAGCGAGCTCAAAATGAATTCTCATTGACAATCAAGAACATTTGAAGCGACAACGGCATGGAGTTAAAGAACACACAAGTGGAGGAGTACCTAGATGAAGAAGGCATAAAGCAGGAGTTTTCATCACCGCACTCCCCTCAACAAAACGGAGTTGCCGAAAGAAAGAACCGAACTCTCATTGAGATAGCGAGAACAATGCTCGACGAGTACAAGACCTCGGATCGATTTTGGGCGGAAGCAATTAACACTGCTTGCCATGCCACAAATCGACTTTATCTTCATCGACTACTCAAAAAGACATCCTATGAGCTACTTACCGGTAACAAGCCTAATATTTCATACTTTCGAGTTTTCGGTTTCCCATGCTATATTTTAAACAAGAAGCCTAGGACTTCAAAGTTTGCTTCGAAGTCCGATGAAGGTTTCTTGCTTGGTTATGATTTGAACTCTTACGCCTATCGTGTTTTCAACAAGACCTCTGGACTTGTTGAAGTAACACGTGACGTAGTGTTCGATGGAACTAATGGCTCCCAAAAGGAGCAAGTTGATCCATGTGTGCTAGATAAAGAAGAAGCTCCTTGTCAAGCATTGAGAAGAATGACGTTCGGCAAAGTTCGACCACAAGAGCCACCTCTGCATATCCATGAGGAAAACGAACCACAAGAGGAGACCAATGATCAAGGGGGAGCTTCCATACAAGATCAACCTCAAGAAAGTGAAGATGATCAACAAGTCAACAAAGGCAATCATTTAGGGGGAGAAGAAGATGATCATGAAGATACAAGACAGAAAGTACCACACCCAAGAGTACACCAATGCGTCCAAAGGGATCACCCAATAAACAACATTATCGGCGACATCCAAAAGGGAGTAACTACTAGATCTCGCATAGCTAATTTTTGTGAGCATTACTCATTTGTATCCTTTTTGGAACCACACAGGGTTGAGGATGCATTGAAGGATCCGGATTGGGTGGTGGCCATGCAATAAGAACTCGAAAATTTCAAGAGAAACAAAGTGTGGGAACTAGTCGATAGACCCAAATCCAACGTCATTGGCACCAAATGGGTCTTCCGCAACAAACAAGATGAACAGGGGGTGGTGACAAGGAACAAGGCACGACTTGTGGCTAAAGGGTATTCACAAGTCAATGGTTTGGATTTCAATGAGACCTTTGCTCCCATAGCTAGACTTGAATATATTAGAATATTACTTGCATATGCTACTCACCATGATTTCAAGCTCTATGAAATGGATGTGAAAAGCGCCTTCCTCAACGGACCAATCAAGGAGGAGGTGTATGTGGAGCAACCCCCCGGGTTTGAAGACGAAGAGTTCCCAAACCATGTATTTAAATTGCGTAAGGCTCTCTACGGCCTCAAACAAGCTTCTAGATCTTCGTATGAGTGTCTTAATTGAAAATGGCTTTAAGATTGGCAAAGTAGATTATACACTGTTTACAAAGAATTTTGACAATGATCTTTTTGTTTGTCAAATCTATGTTGATGATATAATCTTTGGTTCAACTAACCCATCTTTTGTGAGGAATTTAGTAAAATCATGAAAGATAGGTTTGAGATGTCCATGATGGGAGAGCTAAAGTACTTCTTAGGATTCCAAGTGCGGCAACAAAAGGAAGGGACGTTCATAAGCCAAACGAAGTACACTCAAGACATACTCAAGCAGATTGGGATGGACAAGGCGAAGCCCATAAAGACTCCCATGGCAACAAATGGTCACTTGGATCTCAACGAAGATGGACCTAGCATTGAACAAAAGGTATATCGCTCCATGATTGGATCTCTACTCTATTCATGTGCATCCAGGCCAGATATTATATTGAGTGTATGTTTGTGTGGAAGATTTCAAGACAATCCTAAGGAGTGTCACTTGACTGCCGTAAAAAGGATCTTTAGGTACTTAGTTCATACACCCAACCTTGGTCTTTAGTATGCAAAAGGCTCCAAATTCAATCTCATTGGTTACTCCGATCCAGATTATGCCGGATGCAAAGTAGATAGAAATAGTACCTCCGGCACATGCCAATTCCTAGGTAGATCCCTAGTTTCTTGGTCCTCCAAGAAACAAAACTCCATTACCTTATCCACAACCGAAGCGGAGTATGTTGCACCCGGGACTTGTTGTGCACAAATCCTTTGGATGAGACAAACTCTAAGGGATTACGGTTACAATATGAACCGTATTGCACTCCTTTGTCATAATGAGAGTGACATTAAAATTGCCCACAATCAAGTTGAGCACTCTAGAACCAAACATATAGACATCCGGCATCACTTCTTGAGAGACCACTCCATGAAAGGAGATATTGCCATTTCCCATGTCAACACCAAAAAACAATTGGCCGACATATTCACCAAGCCACTTGATGAAAAACGCTTTTGCGAGCTCCGAAATGAACTAAATATCCTTGATGCTCGGAGTGTGGCTTGAAATTTTGCATAGCTGTATGATTTCTTCAAAATATGTTGATTGGATTGTGAAAATCATCTCTCTCAATTTTCTCCGGAGAACTATGTCAATTACTAGATCTTGGTGAATTATGGTCATTGCTTGGTTGGTGTATGCTTACTGATCATATTGATCAAGATTATTTGATTTGATTTGCCTCCCTATTTTCTAATATGTACCTTGAAATATATATGAATGGGCTAAGAAGTTCTTGCGTGGTGACCACGGACTAGTCCGTGGTTACCCGGACTAGTCCGCCCTTGCAGACTAGTCCGTAGAGCGTCGGTTAGGCCGGACTAGTCCCGTAGACCACGGACTAGTCCGATATAGCCTTTGGAAAAGTGCGGACTAGTCCGGTCATTTCCGGACTTGCCCGATTTTTTGTGTTCGTAACCCTAGCCGCCGCCAAACTCTAATTACCTCACCTCCACTCTTGCCTCACGCGTTCTCCCTCTTCGCGCTCGAGCTCCCAAGGCGATTTCTTGCTTTCTCCACCAAAAAGCTTCGCATTTGGGCGGAAATCAAGCTTCCTTGCTCGAAGATTGAAGTTCACGGACTTGTCCGGACTTCAACACCCTCATCTCCAAGTTTTAAGTGATTTCTTCAGTAATTTTTGCCCAAACCCTAGAAATCCCTATTTTCTTCATTGTTGATCGAATAGCCTAGCTTCTCTCACTTAATACTAGTGTCCTTGATGTATTACATTGCTGTTAGGCTAATTTTGCATTGAATAGTCCATTTGTCTCATATGTTAGGTTTTGAGGATGAATACCGGACTAGTCTGGTCCATGCACGGACAAGTTCGGTCACCCCAGACTAGTCCGTGCCTGTACACCGGACAAGTCCGATTTTTCTAAACTCAAAACCTAACCTTTCAATTCCTCAATGCAATTCCTTGTTATTCTTTCTCACCTATACCTTATATCATCCATTCTCATTTGTGCCTTAAACAATTCATTCTTAGGGCATGTCGAGCTCAAATGACGAGATTTCTGATTTCGAGGCCGAGATGGACCATGAGGTCGCACCTCGGCCCTCGACAAGCCTTGGCAAGAAATGACAAGAGCATCCTTCCGAGCCAGCTCCATCTCCTCCTCAGGCTCATTGGAAGGTGCTGGCAAAGAAGCCAGCTTCCAAGGCTACTGCAGCAACAAGTGGCCCTCGCCAAGCTAAGGGCAAGGGCAAGGAAATAGCAACGGGCCCGGTTGGCCCCCTAAAGTTGCATGCTCCAAAGGAAGGGGTCAGGGACCCCACTGAAGAGAAGTTCAATGGAAAGGGCAGCGACTCGGCTGCGAAGTTCAGAAGTATTGATTGGTATGGTCATCCGAAGCAAGCTGTGGATGGCAGATTTTGGAGTAACTTCCATGCAGACTTCTACAAGTCTGTATATCTCAAGATGAAGATGCCTGTAGTGCGGAGCCAGTGGATTGATTGGACATTGAGAAGAAGGGTTGCCCACCATTTGTTGAAGTGGTGGAAGCAATTGAGAGGCACGGCCTGAAGGATCTCTTTGCCTTCAGGAACAATTGGAATGAAGAAGTGATTGCACAGTTATTTGCAACTTGTCATTTCTCAAGTGAAGATGAAGAGAGTGTTACTTTGATGACTCACGGATCCAAGTACAGTATATCCTATGAAGACTTTGCAAGCCTGTTGCATCTTGACACCTCAAGCAATGACTGCTTAATCATCCACAACCTAGGTGTCATTGAGAAGGACAGGATGAAATTCCTCTACGAGCCAAACTCCAAGTTCAACCCTCCCTCCACAAAGAACATGAAGCCTTTCTTTGTGGTCCTGAACAGAGTATTGAGGAAGACAATTGCTCCCAAGTATGGAGATGCTGGGAGTGTGCAGGGCTACCTCCGGACACTGATGAGAGTGATAAGCAAGGATCGTCAGTTTGATGTGGCTGACTATATTTGGAATGACATGGTGAAAATTTCTTGCACACCCAACAAGTCTTGTGGCTATGCTCCATATCTGATGTTTGTGATTAAGAAGGTAACTGGGATTGAATTTGTTAAAGATGTGGAGCACCTCCCTTTGAGGCCTCAGATGCCTCAGAAGCGCAGCATACAGGCTACTCCTTCTCCGTCCTCCAGTCCTAAGGCTTGAGCAAGATGAAGTGAAGATGCCAGGGCTGCCCCTGCTACTAGGGCAGCTCCTCAAAAAGGATCTGCAAGTGGCATCTTCAAATACTTGGCTGCTATCTTTGCTTCCTGCAAAAAGGCCGAAGTGAGGGCCCACAAGCTAAACAATAAGAGAAAGGAAGACATGAAGTATGTCAAGGCCAATGTGAAGCAGATATGCCAGAAACTGGAGATTGAGCCCATTGGATATCCGGTAATCTCTGAAGATTCCGATTCTGACTTCACCGAGCTCGGGCCCTTGACCCCCTCCGAGCTTGCCTACTTTGGCATTGGGGGCTCGAGCAGCTCCAAACCTCCTCCTCCTCCTTATCAGCCCGAAGACGAAGATGAAGACGATGAGAGGACCGACAGCGATGCGTGAAGACTTTAGGTCCCTCCTCTCCTTCTTTTTGGTGTCTTGATGCCAAAAGGGGAGAGGTTGAGGGGGAGTCTTAGGTCTAAGGTCTTAGCTGTAGGATGCAAGGAGAGAGCTCTCTTTTATGCTTTTTGTCTATTTTGTTGGTTGTAAAACTGTTTAATATGCTATTTTGCTACTTAATGGTTCTGTGATGCAATGTCTTCATCTACTTGTGAATTAATCAATGAAATCTGTAATTTTGCTCCTAGAATGACATATATGCTTGTTATTGATATGTTAATGTCAATTATGTAATTCTGTTCATGATTGTTGTTTCAATACTCTTAGTTATGCATCCCACCATAAAGAATGCACATATGAATCATGTTTTCATTGCTTGATGTATTTTAAACTCATATGTGCATACTTTATGAAAATATCAATTTTTTATCATATTATGTGAAATCTCAATAGGTTTTCATCAATCAACAGAAAGGGGGAGATTGAAAGTGCATCTAGGAATCCCTTGTGGGTTTTGGATGATTTATGACAAGCAAATGAGATCCTAACCACTTTGTTGAGATGAGCACAGGTTTTAATGTGAAAATAAGCAAAGTGCCAAAAAGAAGGGAGAATGAGGAGCAACGTGGAGAAGAGCTCAAGGAACAAGAGCAGTAGATCATTGTGTGTGGAGTGTGTTAAGGAAACACACCCCAAAACCTCAATCACAAATAAAGACACACATTGCAAAAATTTATACAGGACCGGACTAGTTCGACTGACACCAGACTAGTCCGATATCCTTTCTGCACAAGATCGGACAAGTCTGATATCCATCGGACTAGTCCGATATTTCTTTGAATAGAATCGGACTAGTCCCCCCCAGTGCGGACTAGTCCTCAAAACACTTCACAAGTCACACAAAATCGGACAAGTACGATCACGCATCGGACTAGTCCGATATCTTTCTGATGTCAATCGGACAAGTCCGATATTAGCACGGACTAGTCCGAAAAGCTCTATGACCTAAATCGAACAAGTCCTGCAAGTGTGGACTTGTCCTCATAACCACTTAGGGTTTCACTGTCCGGACAAGTCCAATTTTATCGGACTAGTCCGAAGATTTCCAGAAGCGAAATCGGACAAGTCCGCTCCTAGCCAGACTAGTCCGATATATTGGGACACTTAGGGTTTGCTACACACAGCACATCGGACTAGTCCGGTGTCCACCATGGACTAGTCTGATCTTTCTAAATCCTAATGGTCACTTTTAGAAACCCATATAAATAGAGGTGAACGGCCCAACTTTAATCTCTCTCGAACCCTAGCGCCGTCACACCTCCCAAGAGCCTCAAAAACACATCTCTCCACGAAATCCAAAGCCAAAAAGATCAATCCCTTGAGGATACTGAAAGTGCATCTAGGACTCCCTTGTGGGTTTTGGATGATTTATGACAAGCAATTGGTATCCTAATCCTTTTGTTGAGATGAATGCAGGCAAATAATGAAAAATGAGCAAAATGCCAAAAAGAAGGGAAATGAGAAGCAAAGTGAATTTGAGCTCAAAGAGAAGAAAATAGTAGATTATTATGTATGGAGTGTGTTAAAGAAACACACCCAAGAGCTCAATCACTTTCAAGCACACACACAATGCACAAAGTTATACAGGACCGGACTAGTCCGATATCAGCTGGACTAGTCCGATATCACTTTCTGCACTAGATCGGACAAGTACGGTATCCACCGGACTAGTCCGATATCTTTCTAATCCACTTCGGACTAGTCCTCCCCAATGCGGACTAGTCCTCAACACAATGAACAAGTCACACAAAATCGTACAAGTCCGTTGTGATCCGGACTAGTCCGATATTCTTTCTGATCCACTTCGGACAAGTCTGGTGTCTACACGGACTAGTCCGATATACACACTGATCTAAATAGGACAAGTCCTCCAAGTGCGGATTTGTCATCCTAAACACTTAGGGTTTCATATATCGGACTAGTCCGAAGATTTCCAGTAGTGAAATCGGACAAGTCCGTTTTCAACCGGACTAGTCCGATATTCCTGGACACTTAGGGTTTGCTACACACAGCACACCGGACTAGTCCGGTGACCACCACGGACTAGTACGATCTTTCTGAACCCTAACGGTCACTTTTAGAAACCCCATATAAATAGTGGTGCACGGCCCACTTTTACACTAACTCGAACCCTAGCGCCGTCACACCTCCCAAGAGACTCAAAAATCACCTATCTCCATGAAATTAAGTGAAAAATCGATCAATCTATTGAAGATCACTTGTAGATCATTGGAGAGACACTTGGCACACATCATTGAGCTCTTGGTTTGATTCTCTAACACACTCTTCCGTTTCAATTTGTAATTTTCGAGTGTGTTATTGGTGGCTTTGTAAGTTGTAATCAAGGGAGCTCTCAACGTGTGAGAATGCCCCTTCAACTTGGTTATTTACCCTTTGTGATTAGTGGAAGAGGATTGGCCTTCGTGGCGATCCGACGAGGGAAGGGTTGGAGAAGACCCGGTCCTTTTGTGGGCTCCTCAACGTGGACGTAGGTTACCTTCGTGGTAGCCGAACCATGGGATAAATCGTGTGTCTTGTCCTTTTGCGTTCTTCATCTTAATTGATCAACTTAATCTAGGGTTTGATTCACTTTGTTCAATTTGAGTTAAATTGTTGAACAAGAGCCTTAATTGTAATAGAATTTGACATACAACTATTAAACTGTCATTCAAGTTTATATTTCCGCTGCAAAAATTAACGAATCAATCAAATTGACCGTACTTGATCAACTTAGCCTGTGAAAACCGGACTAGTCCGCACTTTACCAGACTAGTCTGATATCTCTGGTATTGACTTTGTTGTTGAGTGTTACAGGAACCGAGAAAATTCAAAAAGGCCTATTCACCCCCCCCCCCCTCTAGGCCTACATTCAATTGGTATCAGAGCAGGTTCTTCAAGAAAGAGTGCAACCACTCAAAGAGATCATGTCGGACATGAAGGAAGTTCAGAAAATCAACAACCAGGAAGAAGTGAACAACGACAAGAACCAAAAGATGGAAAAGTATCTCGAAGCAATTCAAGACTTCGATGATGATGACGAGGAGACGCTGGAGCTGAAAGCACTCCTTAGAAAGAAAGCACTTTCCAAAGGGAAAGCCAAAGTTGAAGAAAAGAAGAAGGAGAGTAGTCACACCGACTACTCCCGATATCCTTTTAACTATGATCGTTTAAATTCAAACAACAGCCATTACCTATCTATTCCTCTTGGAAAAGCCCCACACTTCGATGGGAGTGATTACTCCATGTGGAGGCAAAATATGAAGATGCACTTGATTTCCCTTAACCAAAGTTTATGGCATATTGTGTGCACAGGAATAGACATCCCAAATGACGACGAAGAGCTCACCCCAAGTCAAGAGCAAGCCATCCACAGAAACGCTAAAGCCGCAGCCATAATCACCTCCTCTCTAAGTCGAGATAAATTCACAAAGGTGGACGGACTGGAGATTGCCAAGGAAATATGGGACACACTACAAACAGCCCATGAAGGTGACTGGCATGTGCGGGTGGCGAAAATTGAAATGATCGAAGGCGAACTAGGAAGGTTCGCAATTGAGGAAGACGAGTCTCCCCAAGACATGTAAAACCGATTGAAGACACTTGTAAACAAGGTTCGATCATATGGGAGCAAGAAGTGGAATGACCACGAGGTTGTAAAGCTCATCCTTAGAGCCTTTATGCCTCGCAATGTCACACTATGCTCTATGATCAGAGAAAGTCTCGGGTACAAGAGGATGACTCCAGATGAATTGCTTGGCAAAATTATCAACTTTGAAATGATGGAGAAACAAGCCAAGCACGTCAAAGAAATAGCCGACCTCACATCGGCCAAGAAGAAGGGAGTTGCCTTAAAGTCCACACTCAAGCCTCTATCCAAAGAAGCAAGAGAAGCACAACTTGAGGAGGACAGCGATGATGAAAGCAGTGAGATGGACGAAGAGGATATGATTTTGTTCATGAAAAAGTTCAAAAGAATAATGAAGAAAAGACAAGGAAAAAAATCAAGTGAAGGCAAGTACAAGGAGAGGACAAAGCCGAAGATGAGGCGGGCGTGCTATAATTGTGGTGAGTATAACCACTTTATAGTCGATTGCCCGTATGAGGACAACAAGAAGAAGAATAAAAAAGCCAAGCCTCAACCGAAGAAATTCTTCAATAAGAAGAAACAAGCTAAAAAAGTACACATTGGAAAGGAGTGTGACTCAAACGATGAGTCCTCATCATCCGATGAAGAAGAAATGGCTAGCATAGCCATTGAAAGCACTTCCAAGAAACCCACACTCTTCCCCACGCTCGGTACAAAGAAGATACATGGCACTTGCCTCATGGCAAAGGAAGGTAAACGCAAGGTAAACATCAAAACTCCTTCCATGCATTCCTACTCAAGTAATGATGAACTAGATAGTGATGATGAAGATATGTTAATTGGATTAGATAGAAAAACTGCTGCTAAAATGAAATTTTTACTTGACCAACTTGTTGAGAAGGAATGGCTAATTGATCATCAAGAGGACATGATTATCTCACAAAAGGAGAAGTATGTCAAACTTGACAATCTTCTAATTCTTGAAAAGGAGAAAAACAGCTCACTAGAGCTTGAGCTAGCTTCAAGCAAGAAAACTTGCTTGGAGTTAACCAACTCAAACGTTGCAATCAAGGATCAACTTGATGACGTGATCAAGGTTAACAAGATCCTTGAAGTGCAAGTTGAGTCACTCAAGCTAAGTGAATCTTCCTCCTCTTCAAGTCTACCTTCTCAACCCACTTCAACTAATCTTGTTCATATGTGCAAATGTGGTAAAATCAACACCAGTTTGAAGGAAAAGTCTACCTCCACAAAGGATAAAAATCCTACCCAATGTGGAATACTTGACAAGGAGAGGATCAACTATGCACGTAGTGCATACTTGGTCCAAAGACCTCCAAATGTCAAGTATGGCATTGGTTACTCTTATGATGGAAAGCAAAATGCTGGAAGTCATAAGAATAACAAGGGAAGGATTACCTTTGTGAAGGGAGGACCCTCACAACCTGGTAACTCGAAAATTAAGAACCTGAACTCTCATGAACACCGAACTAGTCCGGTCAACCAGACTAGTCCGATCCATAAACAACAGCAACTTTTGTTCAAAACCTTTGATGCCTCTTATGTATTAATGAGAAACAATCTTGGTAAAGTTTATGCTTATTATGCTGGGTCACGCCATGGGAACACAAAATACCATGTGTGGGTGCCCAAATGTATTGTAACTAACCTCCAAGGACCCAAGCAAGCTTGGGTACCCAAAACCAAGGCATAATTTGTTTCTGCAGGCCTATTCCTCCGGTGGATCCAAATGGGTGCTAGACAGTGGATGCACCAACCACATGACCGGAGAAAGGAGGATGTTCGTGGAATATGAAGAAAACGGGGACCCAAACGAAGGCATCTACTTCGGAGATAATAGTCAAGGAAGGGTGCTCGGTACCGGTAAAATAGCAATATCCTCTGGACACACTCTTTCTCATGTTTTACATGTTGAATCTTTAGATTATAACCTGTTGTCCATATCTCAATTATGTGACAAAGGTTATAATTGCTTGTTCACTAACGAGGGTGTGACCGTCTCAAGGAGGAGTGATGGTTCTGTTGCATTCAAGGGTATGTTGAAGGGAAAGCTTTACCTTGTTGACTTCAACAAGGATAAAGCCGAACTCGACACATGCTTGATTGCAAAAACCAACATGGGTTGGCTGTGGCATAGACGGCTAGCACATGTTGGTATGAGGAATCTTCAAAAACTCCTCAGGGGCGATCACATCCGAGGTTTGAAAGATGTTGTTTTTGACAAAGACAGGCCTTGTAGCGCGTGCCAAGCCGGGAAGCAAATTGGAGCACATCATCCCGCAAAGAACATCATGACTACGACAAGACCGCTCGAACTACTTCATATGGACTTGTTTGGTCCAATTGCTTACATAAGCATTGGCGGTAATAAATACGGTTTAGTCATTATTGATGATTTTTCCCGCTTCACTTGGGTGTTCTTTTTGCATGACAAGTCAGAAACACAAGGGACACTCAAGAAATTCTTCAAGCGAGCGCAAAACGAGTTCTCACTATCGATGAAGAGTATTCGGAGCGACAACGGCATGGAGTTCAAGAACATACAAGTGGAGGAGTACCTTGATGAGGAGGGAATCAAGCACGAATTTTCAGCACCATACTCTCCACAACAAAACGGAGTTGCTGAAAGGAAGAACCGAACGCTCATAGAGATGGCAAGAACAATGCTCGATGAATACAAGACTTCGGATCGATTTTGGGCGGAAGCAATTAACACCGCTTGCCACGCCGCAAATCGACTCTACCTTCATCGACTACTCAAGAAGACTCCTTATGAGCTACTCACCGGTAACAAACCAAACATTTCATATTTTTGAGTTTTCGGCTCTCCATGTTATATCTTGAACAAGAAGCCCAGGACTTCAAAGTTCGCTTCGAAGTCCAATGAAGGTTTCTTGCTTGGTTATGATTCGAACACTTACGCATATCGTGTTTTCAACAAGGCCTCCGGACTTGTTGAAGTGGCACGTGACGTAGTGTTCGATGAAACTAATGGCTCCCAAAAGGAGCAAGTTGATCAATGTGAATTAGGTAAAGAAGAAGCTCCTTATCAAGCATTGAAGAGAATGGCTCTAGGCGAAGTTCGACCATAAGAGTCATCGTCACAAATACAAGAGGAAAGTGAACCACAAGAGGAGATCAACAATCAAGGGGGAGCTTCGATACAAGATCAATCACAATAATATGAAGATGATCAACAAATCAACGAGGGCAACCACTCAGGGGGAGAAGAAAATGATCACCAACACACAACTCTCCAAGTGCCACACCCAAGAGTACACCAATGCATTCAAAGGGATCACCCAATCGACAACATCATCGGTGATATCCAAAAGGGAGTAACCACTAGATCTCGTATAGCTAATTTTTGTGAGCATTACTCGTTTGTCTCCTTTTTGGAACCACGTAGGACTAAGGATGCATTGAAGGATCCGGACTGGGTGGTGGCAATGCAAGAAGAGTTGAACAACTTCAAGAGAAACGAGGTTTGGGAACTTGTGGCAAGACCCAATGCAAATATAGTGGGCACCAATTGGGTCTTCCGCAACAAGCAAGACGAACACGGAGTGGTGACAAGAAACAAGGCACGACTTGTGGCCAAAGGTTACTCACAAGTCGAAGGTTTGGATTTCGATGAGACTTTTGTTCCAGTAGCTAGGCTTGAATCAATTAGAATATTACTTGCATATGCTACTCACCATGATTTCAAGCTGTATCAAATGGACGTGAAAAGCGCCTTCCTCAACGGACCGATCAAGGAAGAGGTGTACGTGGAGCAACCACCCGGGTTTGAAGACGAAGAGTTCCCTGACCATGTATATAAACTGCATAAGGCTCTCTGTGGCCTCAAACAAGCTCCTAGAGTTTGGTATGAGTGTCTTAGAGATTTCTTAATTGATAATGGTTTTCAAATTGGCAAAGTAGATTATACATTATTCACAAAGAATATAGATAATGATCTTTTTATTTGCCAAATCTATGTTGATGATATAATTTTTGGGTCAACTAACCAATCCTTCTGTGAAGAATTTAGTAGAATTATGACAGACAGGTTTGAAATGTCAATGATGGGAGAATTGAAGTACTTCTTGGGATTCCAAGTGCGGCAACAAAGGGAAGGAACATTCATAAGCCAAACCAAGTACACGCAGGACATACTCAAGAAGTTTGGCATGGACAAGGGAAAGCCCATAAAGACTCCCATGGCTACGAATGGCCACTTGGATTTCAATGAAGATGGACCGAGCGTCGACCAAAAGGTATATCGCTCCATGATTTGATCTTTACTCTACTTATGTGCATCTAGGCCAGATATTATGTTGAGTGTATGTTTGTGTGCAAGATTTCAAGCCAACCCTAAGGAACGTCACTTGACAGCCGTGAAAAGAATCTTGAGATATTTAGTTCATACACCCAACCTTGGTCTTTGGTACCCAAAAGGCTCCAAATTCAATCTCATTGGTTACTCCGATGCAGATTATGCCGGGTGCAAAGTTGATAGAAAAAGCACCTCTGGCACATGTCAATTCGTAGGAAGATCTTTGGTTTCTTGGTCATCTAAGAAACAAAATCTCATTGCATTATCCACAGTCGAAGCGGAGTATGTTGCAGCTGGGAGTTGTTGTGCACAACTCCTTTGGATGCGACAAACTCTAAGGGATTACGGTTACATTATGAACCGTATTCCTCTCCTTTGTGATAATGAGAGTGCCATTAAAATAGCCCACAATCCAGTTGAGCACTCTAGGACTAAACACATAGACATAAGACATCATTTCTTGAGAGACCATTCCATGAAAGGAGACATAACCATCTCACATGTCAACACCCAAAAACAATTGGCCAACATATTCACCAAGCCACTTGATGAAAAGCGTTTTTGCGAACTCCGAAATGAGCTAAATATTCTTGATTCTCGGAGTGTGGCTTGAAAAGTTGCATACCTGTATGATTGCTTCAAAAATGTTGATTGAATTGTGAAAATCATCCCTCTCCATTTTTCTCTCGAAAAACTATGTCAATTATTAGATCTTGATGAATTTTGATCATTGTATGATTGTTGTATGCTTACTAATCAAATTCATCAAGATTACTTGAATTGTTTTGCCTCTCTATTCTCTATTATTGAACCTTCAAATATATATGAATGGTCTATGCAATTCTTTCCTGGTGACCACGGACTAGTCCGTGGTTACCCGGACTAGTCCGCCCATGCAGACTAGTCCGCAGAGTGCCGGTTAGGCCGGACTAGTCCGATAGACCATGGACTAGTCCGATATAGGTCTCTGGATGACTTCGTACTAGTCCGGTCATGTCCGTCCTTGTTCGATTTTTCGTGTCCATAACCCTAGCCGCCACCAAACCCTAATCTCCTCACCCTCACATTCGCTCTAGGCTTCCTCTCTCTTGCGCTCGAGCTCCCAATGCGATCTTTTGCATCCTCCATCAAAAAGCCACTCATTTGGGCGGAGATCAAGCTTGAAGACTTGGGGATTGAAGCTAGCGGACTAGTCCGGCCTCCAAACCCCAAAACTTCGAGCCTCCATCGATTTCTTCAGTAAAAATCTTCAAAATCCTAGAAATCATGTTTTTCTTAATTGTTGATCGTTTGGCCTAGCACCCTTCACTAGTTACATGTTTAGTTGATGTACTACGTGTATGCTAGACTAGAGTTGCATTAGGGATTGTATCCTATCCAATCTGTTAGGTTTTTGAGGATGAACACCGGACTAGTACGGTCCATGCACGGACAAGTCCGGTACCCCGGACTAGTCCGTGCCTGAGCACCGGACAAGTCCGATGTTTCTGAACCTGAAACCTAATTCCTTAATTCCTTAATGCCATCAATTGATATCTTGTCTTACCTATGCCTTGTATAATTTGTCATTATTCTTGCTTAATCATTCTCAGATCATGTCGAGCTCCGACAACGAGATCTCCGACTTTGAGGCCGAGTTGGACCACGAGGTGGCACCTCGGTCCTCGGCGGGTCTTGGCAAGAAACGCCAAGAAAGACCTTCCAAGCCTGCTACCTCCCCTCCCCAGGTTCGGAGGAAGGTCTGTATCAAGAAGCCCGCCTCGAAGGCTGCTACGTCTTCAAGCGGCCTTCGTCAAGCAAAGGGAAAGGGCAAGGGAGTCGCAACGGGGCCAGTTGGGCCCTTGAAGCTTCATGCTCCCAGAGAAGGGGTCCGGGACCCCAATGAAGAGAAATTCAATGGGAAAGGCAGCGATGTGGCAGCCAAGCTAAGAAGCATTGATTGCTATGGAAGGCCAAAGCAGGCACCTGATGGAAGGTTTTGGTCAAACTTCCATGCAGATTTCTACAGGCTGGTTTACCTGCCGATGAAGACTCCGGTGGTGCGCAGTCAGTGGATTGACTGGGCCCACCTAGAGAAGAAGAAGTGCTCAGCTTTTGATGAGGTCATTGCTGCAGCAGAAAGGCATGGTCTGAAGGATCTGTTTGCCTTCAGACACAATTGGAATGATGAAGTGATTGCACAATTCTATGCAACGTGCCACTTCTCGAGTGAAGATGAAGAGAGTGTGACTTGGATGACCCATGGATCCAAGTACTCCATCACTCAGGAGGATTTTGCAAGCTTGCTCCATTTAGACTCTGCTGGACATGACCACCTGATCATCCACAACATAGGGGTCATTGAGAGGGACAGAATGAAGTTCTTGTATGAGCCCAACTCTAAGTATGTTCCTCCCTCCACAAAGAAAATGAAGCCCTTCTTTGTGGTTCTGAACAGAGTTCTCCGAAAGACCATTGCCACCAAGGATGGGGATGCAGGGAGTGTACAGGGCTACCTCCGGACTCTAATGAGGGTCATAAGCAATAAGAGACAGTTTGATGTTTCAGATTACATATGGAACGACATGGTCAACATCTCAAGCACCCCCAATCGGTCCTGTGGCTATGCTCCCTACTTGATTTTCATGATTGAGAAGGTCACAGGAATAGAATTCGTGAAGGATGTAGAGCACACTCCCCTGAGGCCTCAGGAGCCTCAGCCTGTGAGTGTCCAGGCTGCTCCCTCGCCTGCCTCAATTCCTGAGGAACCGGCAAGAGAAAGAGATGCTGCTAGGGCTCCTCCCCCCTCCAGGGAAGCCCCTCGGAGAGGATCCGCCAGTGGGATCCTCAAATACTTGTCCGCGATATTCTCCTCCTGCAAGAAGACTGAAGTAAAGCTTCATAAACTCAATCAGAAGAGGAAGGAGGATATGATATATATCAAAGCCAATGTGAAGCAACTGAGTGAAAAGCTGGAGATCAACCCCATTGGATCTCCAGTAATTTCTGAAGATTCTGATCTTGACACCTCCGAGCTCGGGACCTTGTCCCCCTCCGAGCTTGCCTATTTTGGCATTGGGGGCTCGAGCAGCTCCGCTCCTCCTCCTCCCTCTCCTCCTCGTCAAGCAGAGAGCAAAGAAGACGAAGAAGATGACGAGAGGACAGACAGCGAAGAGTGAAGAACCTAGGACCTTCCTCTCTCTCTTTTTGGTGTCTTGATGCCAAGGGGGGAGAGATTGAGGGGGAGTCAAGTCTTAGCTTTAGCTGTAATAGGATGCGAGGAGAATGCGAGGAGAGAGCCTTCTCTGTACTTTTATTTGTGATTGTAATAGTTTAACACTGTTTTCATATTATGTTTGGTCTTGTGATGAATTGCTCAATTTATTTGCGAGTATGTGATGAAAACTGCATTTTTGCTCCTGGAATGTCATATGCACTTGGTATCGGTTGATTAATGTAAATTCTGTCATTCTCAATGTATTCATGCACTTAGTATGCATCCCACCATAAAGAATGCACATATGGATAATTCTCTTGTTGCTTGATGTATTTTTGAGTCATATGTGCATACTTTATGAAAATCTCATTTTTTGCCTTATTTTGTGAAATCTCAATTGGTTGTCATCAATCACCAAAAAGGGGGAGATTTAAAGTGCATCTAGGACTCCCTTGTGCGTTTTGGATGATTTATGACAAGCAATTGGGATCCTAATCCTTTTGTTGAGATGAATGCACGAAAATAATGAAAAATGAGCAAAATGCCAAAAAGAAGGGAAATGAGAAGCAAAGTGAATTTCAGCTTAAGGAGAAGAAAATAGTAGATTATTATGTATGGAGTGTGTTAAGGAAACACACCCAAGAGCTCAATCACTTTCAAGCACACACACACAATGCACAAAGTTATACAGGACCGGACTAGTCCGATATTAGCCGGATTAGTCCGATATCACTTTCTGCACTAGATCGGACAAGTCCGGTATCCACCGGACTAGTCCGATATCTTTCTGATCCACTTTGGACTAGTCCTCCCCAATGCGGACTAGTCCTCAACAAAATGCACAAGTCACACAAAATCGGACAAGTCCGTTGTGATCCGGACTAGTCCGATATTCTTTCTGATCCACTTCGGACAAGTCCGGTGTCTACACGGACTAGTCCGATATACACACTGATCTAAATCGGACAAGTCCTCCAAGTGCGGATTTGTCATCCTAAACACTTAGGGTTTCATATATCTGGACAAGTCCGATGGCAATCGGACTAGTCCGATGATTTCCTGTAGTGAAATCGGACAAGTCCGTTTTCAACCGGACTAGTCCGATATTCCTGGACACTTAGGGTTTGCTACACACAGCACACCAGACTAGTCCGGTGACCACCACGGACTAGTCCGATCTTTCTGAACCCTAACGGTCACTATTAGAAACCCCATATAAATAGAGGTGCACGGCTCACTTTTACACTAACTCGAACCCTAGCGCCGTCACACCTCCCAAGAGACTCAAAAACCACCTCTCTCCACGAAATTAAGTGCAAAATTGATCAATCTATTGAAGATCACTTCTAGATCATTGGAGAGACACTTGGCACACATCATTGAGCTCTTGGTTTGATTCTCTAACACACTCTTGCGTTTCAATTTGTAATTTTCGAGTGTGTTATTGGTGGCTTTGTAAGTTGTAATCAAGGGAGCTCTCAACGTGTGAGAACGCCCCTTCAACTTGGTTATTTACCCTTTGTGATTAGTGGAAGAGGATTGGCCTTCGTGGCAATCCGACGAGGGAAGGGTTGGAGAAGACCCGGTCTTTTTGTGGGCTCCTCAACGTGGACGTAGGTTACCTTCGTGGTAGCCGAACCACGGGATAAATCGTGTGTCTTGTCCTTTTGCGTTCTTCATCTTAATTGATAAACTTAATCTAGGGTTTGATTCACTTTGTTCAATTTGAGTTAAATTGTTGAACTAGAGCCTTAATTGTAATAGAATTTGACATACAACTATTAAACTGTCATTCAAGTTTATATTTCCGCTGCAAACATTAACGAATCAATCAAATTGACCGAACTTGATCAACTTAGCCCATGAAAACCGGACTAGTCCGCACTTTACCGGACTAGTCCGATATCTCTGGTATTGACTTTGTTGTTGAGTGTTACAGGAACCGAGAAAATTCAAAAAGGCCTATTCACCCCCCCCCCCCTCTAGGCCTACATTCAGATATACATTGGAACATTGGAGAGACACGATTCATCACTCTTGAGCTCTTGGTTTGATTCCCTAACACACTCCTATGATTTTCATTGTAACCCTTTGAGTGTGTTCTTGGTGGATTTGTCATTGTAATCTAGGGGAGCCCTCAACGTGTGAGAAGGCCCCTTGAATTTTGTTATTTACCCTTTGTGATAAAAGAAGAGGATTGGCATTCGTGGCGATCCGACGAGGGTAGGGTTGGAGAAGACCCGGTCCTTTTGTGGACTCCTCGACGTGGATGTAGGTTGCCTCTGTGGGAGCCGAACCACGGGATAAATCGTTTGTGTTCTTGCTTTGTATTCATCGTTCTTATTCATTACAACAATCTAGGGTTTGAATCAATATTGTTACTTTATGTTGAGTCATTAAGTATAAGATTGAATTGTGATATATCCTAGTCCATAATCTTGTGACACTTCAATTAATTTTATATTTCCGCTGCATACATCGTAGAATCAAATTAATCAATTAAACTTAATCAACAGGTACACACCGGCCTAGTCCGCACTTTACCGGACTAGTCAAATATCTCTGTTTTTGATATGGTTGTTAAGTGTTGCAGGTTCCGACAAATTTCAAAATGGCCTATTCACTCCCCCTCTATGCCACATTCAAGTCCATCGACGATCTCTTTGCTCGCTTTAATAAAATTCTCAGCAACTTGTGTAGCGTCAATGTTAATTTTTTAGATGCTGAGAATGCTAGGCAATTACTAAGTGCATTAGACATGTCAATTTGGGAGATGAAAGTCACATCTATTTGTGAATCTACTGTGTTTAGTACATGTACTTTAGATGTTCTATGTTCTAAATTAAAAACTCATGAAATTGACATAATCTCATGTAAGAACCCCAACAAGTCTCTTGCATTTTTTTTCTCAATGTGACATGACTAGATCCGGTCAATCTTCATCTTGTGGAACACTTGATTTGTTGTCCTCTCTAACCCTTGAACAGATTGAAGAGTTTCCATAGGAAGAACTTGTTCTCATCTCTACTCGGTTCTCAAAAGCATTACAAAATGTGAGAACTAGAAGGAGAGGAAGTGTCGGACCTACTTCGAATGTGGTAAGACAAGACATTTTTGCACAGATTGCCCTAACCTTTCAGGTGCTACTTCCCGTGATGAAAAGCAAACAAGGACAAAGCACTCCTCTGCAAACAACAAAAAAAGAAGGGTTTTACAGGATGCCAACTGGTGAATAGTTTTATCTCCGCACTTCAAGAACTTGGCTCGAGCGATGTGGACATCGGGAGTGACGAAGATGAAGATGATTTGGCAAACTTGTGTTTCATGATGGCCAAGTCAAGATCAATTATGGAGGAGGCAGAACACAACAGCGATAATGAAGAGGTATGTCCTACTTGCGAAGAAATGTATGATGCTATTTCTCGTGCTACTGTTATAGTTAAGAAAAAGGACAAAAAACTTAGGGACAATGCAGTTAAAATTGAGTCACTAGAATCTAAAATTAATCGTTCAAAATCTTTGATTCCTAGTGATGATTCTTGTTCCTCATGTGATTTAATATATGAACAATTGTCCTCTCTAAGAAGTGCACATACCTCCACACTTGATAAACTTGAGTTAGAGATTGAAAAGTAAAAAATGCTTGCCGCCCTTAATGATAAAAACATGAAAGATGCTAGCTATTCTACAATTGATTCGCATTGTTCTTCTTGTGATGATCTTGATAAAAAACTACACGATGCTATGAATGAGATTTCTATATTGAACAATGTTTTACGTTCACATGAAGTTAAATATTATTCTAATTGCAAACTAAAAGGAAAAAATTCATGTGAAAACTGACTAGATTTGTATAAGAAACTTGATGACATGAATAGGACACTAGAGCAGTTTTGTATTGAGAACAAAAATCTAAACTTGTTACTGAATTTATCCAAATCTTGCAATGATAAAACTGGTTTAGGTTTTGATTCCCATGGCCATGCTAAAGCACATCCACCTAAAATTTTAATCATTAGGAAGTGGTTTGATTAAAATAGTTCTTAAACATAAAGAAGTGGTCTTCAAATCTACAGGGGTGTTGTCCCATTCGGTTGTTAATAAAAATATTGCTTGCTCATCTAGACATGAACACAAAGTTAAATTTTGTTGTACCTACTGTGGTGGAGATGGTCGTTTCATAGATTTTTGTTATAGACTAGCTAAACAACACAAAAAGGAATGAAGGATTGTTAGATCTCATAACTTTCATGCAAAATTTGCTGCACATGCTAAACCGGATGATAGGAACATGCAACCTACTGTAATGAGTCAAAAACATGCAAAGTTTCCTCCCAAACCTACTGTTTTTCATGCTACACATGTAACACCTCGTAGGTCAGTAGTTGGGTACAAAACCCTCAAGCTTTGGCTCATAAACCTGCTATTTTTTCTCAGCTTTAGTGTGTTATTCCTGCTGGACGTCGTGTGACTCAGTACGGAATTCCTAAATGCCTTTTGACTAACACCAGTATTTAGTCACTTCTATGTAGGTTACATGCTTGAGGAAGGAGAACATTTCGATTGTGGATTCAGGTTGCTCATGCCACATGACCGGTAAAAAGAATGGTTCTCCTCCCTCTCTTTTGTGACACATGTAGAGAATGTTACTTTTGCCGATAATTCTTCAACTACTATAATTGCTAAGGCTTCGATTAGGGTAAATGATCACTACACTTTAAAGGATATGGCACTTGTCAAAAATTTGAAATACAACATACTTTCCGTTTTACAATTGCTAGATGAAAAATCTGGAAATTATTTTCAATAAAAATTGATGAAAAGTTGTAGGTTCAAATAGTGCACTTATTTTTAACATGTCTCGGTTTGGAAGATTTTTTAAAACTGATTTTGATATGCCATCCTCTAATCATAGGTGTCTAGTTGCTAATGAATCAAATGACTTATATTTTTTGCATCGTAGACTTGGTCACGTAGTCTTTGATCATCTAACGCGTGTTAGTGCTCTTGATCGCATACGTGGGCTACCTAAGCTTAAAGGGGACAAAGAAATTGTGTGCTCTTCTTGTAGACATGCTAAGATGGTTGCAGGTTCACATGCTCTTCTCATAATGACCATGACAACTGAACCGGGTCAACTTTTGCACCTTGATACCATAGGACCTTCACGTGTTCAATCCTTTAGAGATAAATGGTATGTTCTTGTGATTGTTGATGATTTTTCTAGATACTCTTGGGTTTACTTTATGGCATCTAAGAATGAAGCTTTTATTCACTTTAGAACTTTATTTCTTAGATTATCAATTGATCATCCAGGATCTTTAAAAGCAATTAGAAGTGATAACGGAACCGAGTTTAAAAATTAATCATTTGATCACTTTTGTACTAAAAATGGAATACATCATCAGGTTTCTTCACCTTGTGTACCTCAACAAAACGGTTTTGTAGAGAGAAAGAACAGAACCTTAGTTGAGATGGCTAGGACTATGCTTGATGAATATCAAACTCCTAGAAAATTTTGGGCAGATGCAATTGCAACTGCTTGTTATATCTCAAATCGTGTTTTCTTGTGTGCTAAGCTAGGTAAAACACCATATGAGCTTCGGTTTGGACATAGTCCTAGTGTCACACACTTTAGGGTCTTTGGATGCAAATGCTTTGTTAAGAAACATGGTAATCTTGACAAATTTGAAGCTAGATCTGTTGATGGCATGTTTCTTGGTTATCTATCCCATACTAGAGGCTATCGTGTGCTTTTACTTGACACTAACAAAATTGTGAAGACTTGTGAGGTTTCTTTTGATGAAGCTAGCCCAGGTACTATCTCAAAAATTGTAGTTCTGGATCCATATCCGCAGGGGGAGAGTATTTTCATTAAAGATGAGGAAGAAGAGGTGTTGCTGCCTGAAAATCCAGCAGCTAATGACATTGTTCCAACTTTTGATTTTGATTCACAACCAGCACCATCGACCACCATTGCTAATCCAGATCGTCCTCAAGTCACAAGCTCATCGATTTGTGATGAACATGAAGAAGAAGTAGAATCTTGTGAAGTGTCTACTCCCTTCTGAGCACTCAAAAGTCACCCACCACAACAAATCATTGGAAGCTTGCACGAACGTGTCACACAATCTAGGTTTTGCGATCCAAACTCTCACGCTCATTCTACTTTTTATGCTTCTTTTGAACCCAAAGATATATCACACACACTCACTAATGAATCTTGGATTATTGCCATGCAAGAAGAGTTAGAAAATTTTGAAAGAAATAATGTTTAGAAACTTGTTCCTCCACCTCAAGGTCACACTTTAATTGGAACTAAATTGGTTTTTAACGATAAAAAAAGTGAGGATAGGGTTGTAGTTAGGAATAAGGCTAGGTTGGTTGCTCAAGCTTTAACACAAATTGAAGGTCTAAATTTTGATGAAACTTTTTCTCCTGTTGCTAGATTGGAAGCCATAAGAATTTTGTTAGATTTTGCTGCATCTAAAGGTTTCAAGTTATATCAAATGAATGTTAAAAGTGCTTTTCTTAATGGATACATAGATGAGGAGGTTTATGACAAGCAACCACCAGGTTTTGAAAATCCAGATTTTCCTAATCATGTTTACAAACTTTACAAAGCCTTGTACGGTCTCAAACAAGCTCCTAAAGCATGGTATGATAGGTTAAAAACATTCATACTTAAAAAGGTGTTTACTATGGGAAAGGTTGATAAAACTCTTTTTGTGCTTAGGCATGGTAATGACCCATTATTCATTCAAGTGTATGTGGATGATATTATCTTTGGTTGTGCTTCTGATGATCTTGTGTCCAAGTCTTCAGTTATGATGAGTTCAGAATTTGAGATGAAAAATATTTCGGGTGCTTGTCATTTTCTTGGTAATTCACTTGTTGCTTGGTCCTCTAGAAAACAAAGCTCAGTTGCACAATCCACAGTCGAATCAGAATATGTAGCTGCTTCTAGCGCTTGCTCACAAATTCTTTGGATTGTTCAAACTCTTAAGGACTATAGGGTTGATCTAGATAGTGTTCCACTGTTTTGTGATAACACTAGTTCCATTTGCATTGCTAAAAACCCCGTGCAACATTCGAGAACAAAGCACATTGATAATAGGTATCACTTTCTCCATGATAATGTTGAAAAAGGAAACATTGTGCTTCACCTTGTAGATACCGAACAACAATTGGCTGATATTTTTACAAAACCTTTGGATTTCACTCGTTTTTGTTACATTCGTAGTGAAATAGGGGTTATGCATCCTCATGTGTTAAATTGAGGGGGATTTTTGAAACTTAGGAACTCTATGTGTGAATATGAAATTAAAATAATATGAGCATAGTATTTCATACATATATGACTTTTTGATTCCTTTTACATGCTGAAAGTTCTTACTACATTACTCGTGTTATACATTTTGTAGTTTTTGTTATGACTAGTAATTGGAATAATTACTTACACTAAATCTAGTCATGATCGAACTTTCTCTCTGTTTTGAACTTGTTGCATGCTCACAAGTGCTTTTAATCATGAAAATTAATCAATCAACTATTCTCATGTTGAGCTTTTATGATCAAATGAAAAATTGAGAAAAGATCAAAAGAGTATGCATGCATCGCACTACTTCTTTTAGATGGATTATCATTGCACTTAGATATGAACTTGTAAGAAGTTGTGTATGACTAAAACCATGTCCTTAAGCTTCTGATTGTCAAATGACATAGCCTTGGCTTGGTTGGTTAGAATAAGAAAGATGTGGCATATAATCTCTTGCTAATGTTATACGATCAAAAGTTGAGCTTTAAATGATATTGAAAAATGAAAATACAGCAACAAGTGTCATGTTTTCATATTTTGAAATAGTTAAGTTTGTGAGATCATGACTTGCTTAAATTGAAAATTACACTAGATCTCTAGCATGGCTTACACTACTTTATGTATTTTATTGATATGATAGTGTAAGTTACTTGATAGTATGACTTGGATAAGCTTTGTTTTATATGTATATGTTATAATATGCTCATAAAAAATGAAAAATTATCTTTTGTACCATGCTGAATACATTGTCAAATGGGGAGAAATTGATCACACATTGCGCACATTCACAAGTGTTTTGGCACGATGCTTCTCAGGGAGATAACTTTTTGTTTTTCTTCTCATATTTTTTTCTGATTTACAAAGGGGGATTAATATTTCGGGGAGAAATTTTTTTTCAAACTTTTCATGTGAATAAGCCAATGTTCGGATTTTTAGTGGTGTTGCCAATGCATTCATCTAGTGGGAGATTGTGAGACCTATGTGTGCTGAATACATTGGCTATGACGATAAAAGTTTTGAATTTTGCCAAACACTCCAATCTTCACGGTCCGACTCTAGGTCCGAGTTCCTGCAAGGTCCGACGATAGGTCCAGCTTGTTTTTGGTAGCTCCGGCAAGGTCCGACATAAGGTCTGACTTGCTTTGGCTAGGTCCGACTTCTTTGTCTAGGTCCAACTTATTTTGGTTAGATCTGACTTGCTGTGGCTAGGTCCGACTAGCTTTGGTCAACTTCGGCGCTAGGTCCGACTAGCTTTAGTAAGCTCCGGCACTAGGTCCGAATAGCATTGCTAAGCTCTGACGCTAGGTTCTGCTAGCTTTGGTAAGCTTCATCTCAAGCTCCGATTAGCTTTGGCAATGTCCAGAGCTAATCTGTAATGGTTCTGCTTTTACCTTGAAATGTTTCAAACTTGTTTTACACTTATAGAAAGTTTGCTTAGTATTTTTTTACTAAGCTTTTGATGCGTTATTGCTTATATCATTTTGCTATGGTTTGCAACATGCTTATGTGAGGTGCTTACGTAAGGTGTTGTGGTTATCGGAACTAACGAGAGTAAGGTCGAGGACTCGTGCTCGAAAGTATCAGTTGTTTATTCATGTGCAGGTGTTGCTTGAGTTCAAGACATGGCTGATGACGGGGTCAATTGAACTAGTCTTAGGGAGAATATGAGGTTCGGCAACCAAGTCCAGAAGGAATTGTTATTAAGTTGATTGGGAGGTTGTGCAACATGTTTGAATCAAGAACAATGCATATAAAGGTATTTTAGACGTCGTTGAAAGATGTTTGCATGTGTAAAAGGAGTGCATAGACGTGACTACATGGTTCCAAGGCGTGATGAAGAGATGTGGACATAAAGAATTCGCCGGAAAGGTCCAACCGACTAGGTTATGGACTCAGGCTGCGGCTGAGTCGGGTTTGACTCAAATATGGAAAGATTTGAGTTGGTTACGATAGGATTTCATGTGGGTCACGAAGTTGAGTTGTTTTAGGAATGTAGGATATGTTTCTAAGGTGTCTGGAAGTCTTAAGATTGCTTCTATCTGCGTATAGAAGAGTCTTGAGCAGATATAAAAAGTTTCGGTTGGGATTTGAGTCCTAGTTAGAGCTGGTTATATAAGCAAGGGAGGCCAGAGCTCGTGGTGCACGACTTTTGGGCTGTTCCTCTTGTGGTTTGATCAATAAAATTTGTAGTTTAAAGGAACTTTTGTGCCTTGTTCGTTCGACTTGTTTCAAACAAGTTTTTCTCGTTGAGTTTCTGCACAACACTACCTTGTTTCGGTGGTTTTATCAGAACTCGAGTTTTACAGATCCGGTTGACGTGATTCTTTTTTGGTTGTCTTCACAACTTGATTATCTATCATTTGTGAAAATTTCACGGTCATTAGATTTTTTGTTTCTGATCTATACGAGTTTCTTTGCAGTGTTGCATATCTGGATTTTCTCGGGTAGAACAGATTGACCTTCGTTCAATCTTTCGATCGTAACTTGATTTTTTCTCGACGGATTTTTGAGATTCTTGTTGTGACATCTTCATGGCTTGATTCTCCACAATCTATACTGGTCTTATCACAATTAATCACGTCTATATTAGTCACACACACAATTTCTTAACAGATTGATTTTTTGCCGAGTTGTTTTTGTTGCTTCCGGTGAAAAAGTTTTAATCTACCATTCACCCTCCTCTAGTAGCTTTTCACGTGCTCTTCGATCCTACACCTTCTTCTCCTCGATCAACCGATTGCACTTGAACTTGGTAGAGTTATCAGCATGCAGTTCGACATAGGGAGCTGCAACAAAAATTCAATTACAAATTTGGCCATAGCCTCTTTGAGGTGAAGGCTGGATTTATTCCATTATCTAAAAAAAATAGTGCAACGGAAGGTTTTCATCTGCAACAAAGAGAATCAACAGTTACAAAAGAATGTGATACGGACATTAAAGAATGGTAAAAAAGAGATCATATTGAACCAAAATTGACTTGGATTTGTAGATCCTTTGTGTAAGGAAACAGAAAAACAAGTATAACAGCTAATGGAACAATCAATAGATCTATCACAAGGGGTAGAACTCCTGCGACACCACCAGTGTGAAACGATTATTGCAGCTAACTGAAAGACCCATCATAGCAAATAGAAAAGGCCTGCCACAACAAATTGGAAGACTCTACCACCGGCAATGACTACTATACAATCAAAAGTTTCATGCAATATGCAATCAAGCATCCACAACCATCGGATCTACATCATACGGTCGTTGCTTGTTTTTATTTAATCCCCTCCACCAGGTAGAGGGATGGTGGAGGGGATTAAATAAAAAGTGCACTAACCGTTGGATACAGATCTATTGATTGAGAGTGTTTGATTGCACAATTGCACCAAACAGCTCATTTCATTCTAGTTGCTGCCCTCTACCACCAGGTCGAAAGAAGTACCACAACACACTGAATTACTGAAATATCCTCCACAACAAACCAGTTCTTTTTTTATGAAAATGGAAAGGAGATCCTACTGCTATAACAAACCAGTTCTCGTTCAACAAATATCAAGTTAAAACTTCGAATATATATGAGATCTGGTAGAACGACATTAATTTTCACAGATCCCGACTGAATCAGGGTTGTGGTGTCATGTAGTGCCCTAACCTATTTGGCTTTTAACTTTAAACAGGCTTAGGTTTACTATCACTAACTGCAATGTTAAATATCATGTGGAAAATTTTCTTGAATGTAAGGCACAATATTTCCCCAACGAATCAACAAGATTAGTGTACAAAATGCTTAGCTACACCTATACCAGATCCGTAATTTAATTAGTACAGGAAAAAATTATTTCTAACCTGGTAATTTGATTTATCATCTCAATCGAATTAGGAAAGAATTAACTTCTTGAATGACAGTTGCAAGAGAATTAGAAAGTGAAGAAATTCGAGTACCTCAACTTGTTAAAAATTTCAGACATGCCATTTTTTCATTTATTTGCTTCCAGTTGTCATTTTTTCGGCCTTTGAGGGGAAGTTGTCATCTATTGACAGGAGAGAAAATAAAGGAGCTAAAACTATATCAGTTGTAAAACTAAACCACATCTAATCATCTTCTATATCTGAATCTATGCACATTGATTTATCTCCTCTCCCATCATATAGCAAAAATTTAGGCTAAACCCAGTTGTCATTTGTTAATCCATGAATGCAAGCACGGTCATCTTGATGAAGCCTTTGCCAGCCCCACCAGCCTCACCCGCGACAGCATCCTCCTCTTCCCGCCCTCCGATATGGTCTCAAGCCCCGGCGACCACGGCCGCTATGCTCTCGCCCTTACTAGCTGCATGTAGTGTTTCTTCAACTCCGGTGTGCTGCACAGCTGCTCGCCGCACTTTCTGCCACCGCCGCACGACGTAATCACCTTCTCGATGAACTCAGGCAAGACCCTGATGAGCGCCGCGCCATCGCCGCCGGTGACGTATTCGAACGGGGACGCCACGCCGGCAAGGGAAACCTTGGCCGGGGTCGGCGAGAGCGATGCTAGCGTCGCGGCGGTGAGCGCCTTGTCGCAGGAGAGCCGCGCCGCAGGGAGCACAAAGTAGGTCCGCCCCGTCAGGAGTTGCTCGCCGGCCGGGAGCACCGGGACCGGGAGGCCGATGAAGAAGGAGTCCGCATCGCAGACGAGGTGGTCGCCGGAGAGCTCCGCTGTAACGTCCCCGGCGGTGGTGAACCGTCGCCCGTCGTCCATCATTCCCGTCGACCGGCCCCAGAACACCAGCCGCGCCGCCGCGGCCTTGTCATTCGCGGCCGCGGGGCGCAAGCACGGGGAGAGGCCATTACCCATGGCCTGAGCGGATGCCTGGAAGACTTCTAGAGCTGCAAAGGTGAAGACTGCGGAAGATATTAGATGCGATGTGGTGCAGGGGCGGGGGGTGGGGGGGTGAATTGTGGTGAGGAGATGTACATATAGGGAAGGGTTGACCATTGCAGTGTTTGACTTTGGCATGGTCATAGGTTAGTGTTTGATTTTTTTTTTGCATTGGTTGGAGGGTTGACCAGATATTGGTGTTCAAAATCAAAACAGCCAGCCTTGTTTTCTATTGGCTGAAAACAGTGGGTCTTTTCGGTACAATTAATTTTTTCCTGTAGCAAACACATCAATAAAATTTGATATGGTCGTCAATAAAAAATCATGTAAAAACAAAAAACAACAACAATTATATGAATCTTAAAGTATATGAAATGTCTAGCGTGGCGAATAAAAATATCATAAATTTCAGTTGATTAAAAAATAGCATTCTCTCTTTGTTAATTATTGTTAGTGAGGGGCTTCTCATGTCAACGCCCAATTCACCCAAGAGTGGAAGCTTTAAGTTTTTTATTCTGTTTGTTACTTTAGCTGATGGTTGGAGGAGACTTTGAAGTAATGGATTGAAACATCTTTCAGCTTACTAATTGTCTGTTTTGCTAATACGAGTCAGATTCAGGATCAAGGACAAAATTCAGATGAAAATGAATTTATGTGCACGTGGGTGGGTTTTGAAGGTTGTTATGAAGTTTTACTGAAAACAACAAGAAAACTCGTGTAAATCATATTAAAATATTTCAACTTTTATAAAGATGCAGTTGGTGATGATGGTTTGTGTACCAAGTACCAACTGACATTTTCAGCCGTAAGATCTTCACACGCTCCACGTCCATCAAAATACGAGACGGCCATGGAGCTGTGATGAAATTACTAGAGACTGTCATTCTCTATCGTGGCCACACGTCACTTCGGTCTCATCATGTATCGTGACCACGCCTCTTTTGAGCCTCTCGGGTCACGACTACCCTATTCCCCATGCGACGAGTTGACACGTTTAATCCTCTGCAGTAATTACGTAACTGCAGTACAGTAATTGTGGAGGATAACGCATCCTAAATGTGAGTTGGGGAGTTTATTGAAGATATTTATTGTCAAGAATTTTTCTACGGAGCATATTTTTAAAGATTTGTTGATTCTTTTAGTATTGACATCTTCTCAAATCTCAATAGATGAGATTTTATGCGAAACAAATCCTCAAAGATCTGTAGACTTTTATAGTATAAATTGAAATCTCCTCAAATCTCAATAAATAAGGTTTCCCGCGAAACTGATTCCCATCCCAGTTTGAGCATTCAACTATTACAAAAAATCACCCACTTGCACAAATAAACCATTTTCTTTCTCTCAGCTCATAGCTCATAACAACTAAAATCAGATTTTCAAAAATCCACAATTAAATCAAACACACTTTTAATATGAGCTATGACACCACGATGATGACCGGACATGGTTGCCAATGGCCAGAATATGTGCTGAAAACATGAATATTAGGGTTTAGGGTTCAGATGAAAATGAATTTATGTGCGCGCGGGTGGGTTTTGAAGGTTGTTATGAAGTTTTACTGAAAACAACAAGAAAACTCGTGTAGGTCATATTAAAATATTTCTACTTTTATAAAGATGCAGTTGGTGATGATGGTTTGTGTACCAAGTACCAACTGACATTTTCAGCCGTAAGATCTTCACACGCTCCACGTCTATCAAAATACAAGACGGCCATGGAGCTGTGATGAAATTACTAGAGACTGTCATTCTCTATCGTGGCCACACGTCACTTCGGTCTGATCATGTATCGTGACCACGCCTCTTTTGAGCCTCTCGGGTCACGACTACCCTATTCGCCATGCGACGAGTTGACACGTTTAATCCTCTGCAGTAATTACGTAACTGCAGTACAGTAATTGTGGAGGATAACGCATCCTAAATGTGAGTTGTGCCTCACAAATATTCGAAAGTGCAAACCAATGATTAAGTATTCATCCAACAACTTAAAAATCCAAATCAGTCAAACTAGGGACTTAAGAATGCAATGTCAAGGAAGAGAAGAGGACAGGCTCATAAGTTTGACACACTTTTCTGTATAAAAGTGAACCGAAAAACAGGTCATTGCACAGCTGGACTTTTTTCCATGTTTTGATGCCATGCTATTATAATAACGAGCTGGCATTTTATTTAGTAGTGGAGAGAAGAAAAACATTCTTCTGTAGTATACGTTGTACATGGATGAGGTCAACCGTCAAGAGCTTTCTTACGCGGGTATCCACCTGGACACAGCAAATTGGCTTACGCCGACATGCTTTGGAATCAAGAGTGTCATGGTCCTTCTCAAGGTGATTACCACTACTACAAAATGGTTCATCGCAGGCGGTTCTAAACATATTATCGCATACGGTTTTAAAAACCGCCTGTAACGAAAAGTCTGTAAAAATGATCGATTAACACAGGCGGTTGCATAATCCGCCTGTGAAACTACATTTTCACAGACGGTTTTTAATAAAAAACCGCCTGTGAAAATGCATTTTCACAGGCGGTCGGTAATAAAAAACCGCCTGTGAAAATAGATTTTCACAGGCGGTTTTAATTAAGAACCACCTGTGAAAATAGATTTTCACAGGCGGTTTTTAATTAAAAACCGCCTGTGAAAATGGCTAGTGAAACAAAAAAAATTCACATGTGCCGCCGGGAGTCAGAAGAGGCCGCGCCGCCTGGAGGTCGCCGCGTTGCCGGGAGCTGGAAGAGCGCCGCCAAGTGACGAAGGAGGTCGCACCGCCAAGAGCCGTGCCGCCCGAAGCCCGACGAGGTCGTGCCGCTTGGAGCCGGAGGAGCCGCGCCGTCGAGAGCCCGAGGTAGACCGCGCCGGATCTGTGCCCGCGCCCACGCCGGCAGGGCGCTCGCTCGCCGGGAGGCGCGCCGGAGCCGCGCCGCCGGGAGCCTGAGGTAGACTGTGCCAGATCTGTGTCCGTGCTCGCGTCGGCAGGGCTCGCGCTCGTCGGGAGGCCGCGCTAGAGCCGTCGAGGTCCGGAGCAACCGAAGTCGCGCCTTAATCGCGCCTTGAGAGAGGCCGCCGGCAGCCGCGCCGCCGGGAGCCCGAGGTGGACTGTGCCAGATCCGCGCCCGTGCTCGCGTCGGCAGGGCTCGCACTCGTCGGGAGGCCGCGCCGGAGCCGCCGAGGTCTGGAGCAACCGAAGTCGCACCTTAGTCGCGCCTTGAGAGAGGCCGCCGGCAGCCGCGCCTTGGGAGATGCCGCCGGAAGCCGTACCTTGGGAGGCTGACGGAGGATCACAGACTGAACCGTGGCTGCTGCTGTTATAGACACATCTATCGTGCGGCTTCTAAACTGAGTCGTTGGATCGATAAGCAGCGGACAGCGGAGATACGAAGTCCAAGAGTGATCCGTGGGATGAAGCAGCGGACCAATGAGGAGCCATCATTATCACAGGCGGTTTTTATGTTACAGACCGCCTGTGAAAATCATTATATTTTCACAGACGGTTGTTTGTTACGGACCGCCTGTGATAATGACTATTATCACAGGCGGTTTTTGTTACGGGCCGCCTGTGAAAATCAATACATTTTCACAGGCGGTTGTTTGTTACGGACCACCTGTGATATTCTATTATCACAGACGGTTATTAACTCATCTCACATCACAGGCGGCACTTTTAATGGACCGTCTGTAAAAAAAATATAGAAGCGCCTGTAAAAATGTTTTTTGTAGTAGTGTACAGGCGGCTGATCAAGTGTGTCATGGTCCTTCTCAAGATGATTATAGGCGGTTGGTAATAAAGAACCGCTTGTAAAAATCATTTTCTCAAACAGTTTTGATTGCCGCCTGCGATAACCGGTTTTTTTCATAGGCTCTTCGTTTCAGACGGTTTTGAAAACCGTGTGTGACAATACATTTAGAGCCGTTTGAAACGAAGCTTATTATGGTAGTGTGATGTTAGCAACTTGCTAGGATTTAGAGAGGGGGAGAGAGGGATTGAGAGATTGCTTGAGGAAGAAGAAGAAGCTTAAGAAGAACAAGGAAGATAACAGGTTGTTCTCAATAGCAATAATGTGTTTGATGTCTCCTATTCATCATAGGCCACTCCCTTAAGTACCTGGGCCCAAGGCCACAACACACGCACACAGACCCCAGGCCCCTAACTCACGCACGCCTTCGCAAGATGGAGCCTCCGGCTCCTAACATTCCCCCCTCCTTCAAAGCCTTCTTGCCCCCAAGCAGGGGTCCTCCACTGAGCGCTAAGTGTAAAAGGCGGGCACGAGAATGTGTGCGATGGTGGCGAAGATGATGCAACGAGCGGGTTGACAACACTGTCGCTGCGCCACATAGCACACGAGCGCCTTCCGACTCATCTCAATTTCGGCGTCCGTGAGCAGCATGGCACTGTCGATGTAGAGGAATGTGTCAGCGAACTTGTCCTGGTCGGAGCGTGTCCAGACGTCGAGCTTCTCGCTGCTGTTGCTGCTGGCTTGGAGATCGTCGTAGTACCTCAGTACGAGCAGGGCGTCGTCCTCGGCCATGCACACCAGTAGGTGCAGTAACAAGATGGCAGTGGACACGTGCGCGGGGGCCATGGCGGCGCAAGCATCGGCCTCCATGGCGATGCGCGTCTGGCTAAAGTTGATGGCATCCATGATGAGGCCGCCGTATAGCAGCTGAGCCAGGCCGACCTTGACAGACAAGGTGGTGGACTTGTTTTCGAGCAGCACGAACAACAATGACATTTTATCAAACAAATTATGTGCGTGTCCAGGCTTGCCTGTCTTGCCATACACCTCGAGCAGGAGAGGTAGAGGAAGGGCGTTGGGCGCGCAGGCGCGAAGACCATGCGGACCATCATCGTCGGCGAGGGGTGGTGGAGGCCATGGTGGACGGAACACACCCTTGAGCTCCATCACGACGGCGTTGGTCTGGACAACGTGCTTGACGACGAGCACGAGCGCATAGGTCGCAGACAAACACGCGCTGTTGGCGGGCAGAAGGACCTCGCGCTTGTCGTCGAAGGTGACGAGGAGGTGGTCAGCGGCGGGGCTCCACTTGGCAGCCTTGACGGCGCGGACGTCAGTGAGGACGCCGAGGGCCGGGATCCAGATGTAGTCGCGGCTTATGGCGGCGTTGACGGAGAGGTTGGTGACGGATGACTGTACCTTCCCTGGGGGTGGAGGATGACAGAGCAGGTCGGGAACGGGCGCAACGCAACCGATGATGAAATTGGCAGTGAGGAAGTTGTGCGCGACGAGGAGGCCCATCGACATGGTGATGTTGGAGATGGGCGGCAATAGGGCGAGGTCGACAGAGAAGTGGTTCGCGTGCGTGGGCTTCGGGGTTGCGGAATGCTGCTGCGCCTGCAAGGCGGACACGGAACCGAAGGAGGTCGCGGCCTTGGAGTCGACGAGGACGACCGGGTCCACGAGCTCGATTTCGCCGGTGGCGGGGACCAGCACTTCGAGGCCGCCGACACACTCATTCTCCTCGGGACTTGCGGTCGTGGCGGAGGCGTTGACGTCCTGGAGGCGGACGATCTCGTCCGCAGCTGGATCGGGGATTGGGACGGGCGGCGATGCAGGTCCGTTCGAGAAGCGCGGTGGCAGCACGAGGTCGACGGAGAAGTGCACGGGCTCCGACACTACAGGATGCTGTTGCTCCTCCTACTTGGACTCCGGCTGTTGTTCTGGATCGTCGCAACACCCGACGTGAAGGGCTCCATCTCCGCCTGCTGCAGCAGCGAGGAGGCTGGATCTGGCGACCGCGCGACCGGAGCTGCCTGCTTATGCGCATCAAACCGCTTGTTGATCTTTTGTCTCTCCTCGACGAAGAACCGAGACATCTCTTCATGGAACCGCTTCAGCTCCTCGAGCAGCAACTGCGTGTTGGAGTCCATTGGAGAATCGTAGCTCTGATACCAATTGTTAGCAACCTGCTAGGATTTAGAGAGGGAGAGAGAGGGATTGAGAGACTGCTTGAGGAAGAAGAAGAAGCTTATGAAGAACAAGGAAGATAACAGGTTGTTCTCAATAGCAATAATGTGTTTGATGTTTCATATTCATCATAGGACACTCCCTTATGTACCCGGGCCCAAGGCCACAACACACGCACACAGACCCCATGCCCCTGACTCACGCACGCCTTCGCAAGATGGAGCATCTGGCAACTAACATGTGACACATATTTTCTCATGACATATCTACATATATATATGTACTGCAGAGTCTACAGATGTCGGTGTTGACTATCACACTCAACAGGACCCTGTCTAGCAATCTCTTTGAAGAGAATAGAACAAAAATAAGACACAACTTTTTTTTTTGTTTTGGAAGGGTAAGAACACTGGCCACGTAGGTGGATGGTCCAACAGTTGTGGTATCTCTCCATGACGGGGTCCAGGAACCCAGATGATCAAACCCCAGAACGGATTGGCCGATCGCGATTTGGCCACCGCGAGCGAGTCCGGACCATGGCGATAGGGCCTCACCTATGGAACAGTTCACTCAGACGGAAGAACGGGCTTCCCGACCACCCGCTTAGCAGGGCTCCCTCACCCTTACTCAGTCGGACCCTAACTACACGGGTCGGAGCGTGTCTCGTGGGTCTCCGCATGGAGGACCGTGCTGATACTACTGCCAACTCTGTGCCCACTCTGTTCCATCTCGCTGTGGACAGCACGCCACTTTGGGCACAGAGACGCTGACAGGAGACATGAAGCGCCGGAATGAGGAAGGCAGGGCGCTGATGAACGCTGCACTTAAACCCCGCTTCGAGGAGCAAACGGATAGGAAAAAACATGTAACAACATGTAAGCTGCACTTAAAACCCGCTTCGTCCCCGTCCGGAAGCTTACCTCCAAGTGCCTATGGGTCGAACACTAGTGTGGGCGTCACGGCTCCGCCAAGCTGCCAATCCTGGCTGCCATCCTTGCCACGAGGCCGCTCCCTGAGTGCTCACGGGCTAGATGTCGGCACGGGCATCCTAGTGCAACGACACCGCTAGATCCAGCTCGCGTCCCCCACAAGGAGACCTACTCCAAGCACCGACGGGCTAGACACCAGCGCCAGCACCGCGACACCACCACGTGTGTAGCAAACAACTGCTCACGTGATTTGGTAGATGAAGCTCCCAACACCAAGCCACGGCTAGCCGTCGGCCCTTCTCTCCTAGGACCAAACGCACCAACTGTCATTGCAGTCTAGAAGACTCGGCACCGACTCCCGGTGCAGAGATGTAGCCGGTCGGCCGGCCTCTGTCTACAGATCTGAGTGAATCCATCGCTCACGCAATCTAGTAGATGAGGTACAAGTCAACGTCAAACAACCACAAGATGGTCTGCTCTGCGTCTCCAGCCAGCGGAGGGCAGATGAAGGCCGCGGCGAATGAACGCCCTTTGTCGCCAACAGCCACCGCATTGGTGACCACCACTTGCTTCGAATCTAGCATTCTTGTTGCAGAAGCAGCAAGCCTGGCACCCGAGGCGTGGCCAAGCTCTACGCCAGCATCAAGAAGCTCGACTGTGCGTGCAACCAACTGTGAAGTTTGATGCCAAGACCTGGAGGACCACGATCAAGCGGCCGTCCCCCAGCCATGACGCGATGAGCGAGCCGAACTGCTCGCCCCATGGCACTCGAAGGCTGCCTACCAGTAGGGGATCCCGGGTCGAAGGACCAAGAAATCGATGCCAAGCAAGTCACCCCTCGAAGCCCGACGTTGGACTGAGCCGCCCACACCGCAGAGGTTGAGGGCCACCAGTCAGCGAAATGTTGGGTGTGAAGAGACTGGGAACCAGGGAAAACAAGGACTACATTACTAGGCAACCCCGCGACGCGGCGAGACGAGCGGGCCGAACTGCTTGTCCCCCGTCAATCAGGAGGCCACAGGCCGAAAATATCTATGTACATACTTGTAAATTGGAAGGAACCATCCCAACCCGACATGTATCAACTCTTGATATGTAATGAACGATTTGATTATACGTGAAAGGTCACTCATTCTCGACCACTCGTAATGTATATCACAAGATTCCGCGTTTGCAACGTTCATAATCCTGCCTTGACATCAACCACAAGTCACGCCGAGCCCTTAGCGACCTGAGTATGAGGGCGCGCCCTCCTGACCTCGCCAAGAATGCGAAGGCGCATTAGGCTGAAGGATCGGTCTATGACCGACACCCCCGTGGGGGCCAGCGACGAGGCCCTCCATCTGGCCGCTGCTACCACCGCAGGCGACCGCCGAGCCCAATGAAAAATGCGGGAGACAGTTGAGCCTGACAATAAACGCAAGTGACCGCTGAGCCCAACGACAACAGCAGGCGACTGCCGAGACCAGTGAAAACTAAAAAGCCCAGCAGAACCGGCCCTCTGAACCAGGTAAGTCGGCTAACCATCTCCTTTGTTTGCAAGACATAGTGAGAGCTTGGGCCTAGCAAACCCGGGGTGCGCTTACCATGACCCCCGTGACCCCGAGCTTCAAATCGAGGTAAGGTAGGTGAAAGCATCTAGGCCCCCATGAGGTACGGTTTCGGTGATTAATGACAACCATTGGATTTTACTAATGAATTTGTGAACGCAAGGTCCCCATAATCACTCAATCAAATGAAATCAATATGTCATTGGAGACCCATATACAATCAATTTATGAGATCAAATCAATTATATGAAGACAAGAAGTGAAAGCTCTTATGTCAAAATCATTTAACTTTAAATTGACAACATTCAATGCTTGAAGATCATCAGAAATGCCTTTGCAACAAATATCAAAGAGGTCAATCGAGCAAGATACAAAATCACTTAGAAACAACTCGAAGCAAACAAAATCAACTCACCGGATCAACCGATGACTTCTCAGAACAACACATCGATCGAATTGGTTCAGCAGAAGAAGAAGACCTTAGAACAAAGCACTCACCGGATCATCCGATGTGAATGGCTCATCTACATCGATCCATCAGTACAGTTTGCAATATCATTGGACCAAGTGTAGCACCGGATCATACGATGTACAGAAATATATACATTGGTCAATCACTCCAGTAAGCATCAAGTTTGAGTCAATTCTGGAGGAAGAGCCACCGGATCATTCGATGAGAAGACAAGTGTAACATCGGTCTAACAACGGTCATATCTAACACACTGACGTCAGCTAAAGTAAACTTGACCGATGATAACTAAAGGGGAGACATCGGATCATCCGGTGTTCGCAGAAAAGTTCTGTCAGCCTACTTTTCCAACAGCTATTTTGGGGAGGCTGGCTATAAATACCCCCTAAACCCGTCATTTCGCCATGTCTTGATCACCAGACACTATCAACACATCCACAAGCGTTCAAGACCAAGAGCAATCACTTCCACATCATTTCGATCACCTATACACCAAGAGTTAGGCTAGAACTAGCTAGAGAGAGAGCTTGTGTGCCTCCATTCTGGGGAGTGGACTCTCTAGGATAGTGAGAGCCTCAAGGGAGTGCCCTTGGTGTTTGTAACTGTGAGGAGACTTCCGGAGCTTGCCAAGGCGTTTGTGGAAGCCCGGAGGGTCGAATTTGTACAAGGCTCGAGCTCCACCTTGCCGAGGTTGGCAAACGGAGAGGAAGAGTGAAGATCCCTCGTCTCGGTGACTTGGGTGTGGCTAAACCCTTTGGTGGGTGCCACAACGTGGATGTAGGAAGATCTTGACGATCTTGCCGAACCGCGGGATAAATCCTCGTGTCTCCTCGGGAGTTTGCATTCCCTTCCTCTCCCTTACATTTATGCATTTTACATTCCGCATAGTTTCTAGTTACTTCAATGCATAGATTGTTTGCGTAGGGAATTGGGCTTTAGGAATTAAGTTTTGTTGCTTAGATTTTTGAAAAGAAGCCCAGTTCACCCCCCCCCCCTTTTGAGCATTCGATCCTTACAATTGGTATCAGAGCAAGGTTGCTCATAGGATCATTCTAGCTTCACCGCTAGAGAGCTAAAATGGCCAAGGTTGGGGGTTCGGTTCCTATCTTCGAAGGCAAGAACTTTGCCTATTGGAAAGCACGCATGCGCGCTTATCTAGAGGCTATTGCTCCCGAAGTATGGGAAGCGACCCACGCGGGGTTTGGACAACACAACTATGTTGGTGATCAAATTAAATGGGATGCTAAAGCTAGGAATGCAATCTATGAGTGAATTAGTCAAGATGTTTTTTCTAGGATCGCTAGCAAGGAAAAGGCATGTGAAATTTGGGCTTGCTTGATAGAAATTCATGAGGGTTCTTCTCGTGTGAAGGAACTTAAATATCACATGCTTAAAGCAAAATATTATGAATTTAAGATGCTACCTCATGAAAATGTCAATGAGATGTTCTCTCGCTTCAATGTACTTATTGAAGAAACTAATGCTCTTGACATTGCTTCTCTTGGCAAGGGACTCATCAACCGCAAGATCCTCATGCTCCTTCCCAAGCCAAAGTACAACATCATCAACACCATGCTCCAAAAAGAGTCACTTGACCACATTGAAGTTTCAGAGCTCATTGGAGAAATTCACGCTCATGAGATGAGTGTGCTTGGGATGATGGAGCAATCATCTTCAAAAACAATTGCTCTAAAAGCCTCCACCAAGAAAACAAGCCTCAAGAAGAAGAAGGTGGTTGAGCCTAGCTCAAGTGAAGAGGAGCAATCATCAAGTGAAGATGAAGATGATGAGCTTGCATTGATGATGAGGAAGTTCTCACGCTTGAACTCCAAGATTACCAAGAAGGGATACACCTTTGATCCCAAGAAGAAAGCGTTTCTACCAAGGAGAGATGATCACAAGACTTGTTACAATTGTGGTGATCAAGGCCACATCTTCTATCATTATCAAAAACCGGACAAAAGAAGAGGGAACCACAAGAGCAAGCATCACAAGCTTGAAGAAAGTGATTATGATGAAGAAGAGGCCAAACCCAAACCAAGAGCCTTTGGGAAGAAGAAACATGACAAGGTAAAGAAGGCAAGACTCTTCCCAAAGAAGAGAAATGGCCCACAAAAGGTGTTCATGTGTGAGGCAAATGAATGGGTCACCGACGAAGAAACAAGTGATGAAGAGAGTGAAGTGGAAGAAGAAAGTTTGGCCGGCCTCGCCATTGCCAACAATGATGACTTACCTCTTCATCCACCGCCCATGTGCCTCATGGCGAAAGGTAACACCAAGGTATGTGACGACTCTAGCGATGATGAGCTTTCCCCCGATGATTTAACTTCTTTGATAAATGAATATCATGCTATCATTAAGAGGGAAAAGAGTAAGGTTAAAGCTCTTGAAGAAACTCGTGCTAGACTTGAGAGTGCTAACCACGATTTGCTTGACAAGTATGAAAGCATACTCAAAGAGCATGACACGCTCAAATCTCATGTCAAGCAAATTGAGGAAGAAAAGGCTAAAATTAAGTTAGATAATCATGAGCTTAACTTAGCACACAAACACTCTTGGAAGAGCACAACAAGCTAATACAAGAACATCAAACACTTAACCTTGCTCATGACATGCTTGATCAAGAGTTGAAAAATGCAAAGAAACAAACTCTTAATGATAGGATATCCATTACTTCTCATGTCACTAATGCCTTGAACAAGTCTTTGCCTTTGAAGGCAAATGCTAGGGAGAAGGACTTGTTGGAAGAAATTGAGAGTGTCCACACTATTGTGGCTAGACTTTCAAAAGGAGAAGTCAAGCACAAGGAAATTCTCTTCCAACAAGCAAAGGCCTTCAACAAGAGAGGACTTGGATCCTTCCCGGTGCCCAACAAAGGAAAGGTGCCCTCACCGGAGCTTAGAACAAGCTTCGTCAAGGAAGTTGGTTCTTATTGCCAACATTGTGAGGTCACCGGTCACCACACAAGGGAGTGTCCTCTTCCTAACCAACCTTCTCCAAAATTGCCTACTAACTAAAAATCTAATTTCAATGATCGTTATTATCTCTTGAGTAAAGTAGATGGCAAGGTGAAGACAAGGTTCATCGGCAAAGACATGAAGGGCATGAAGGGGAAGCTCCCCAAGCAACTTTGGGTCCCAAAAACACTTGTATCACACATACAAGGACCTAAGTTGGCTTGGGTGCCTAAAGTCATAAATTGAATTCATGTGTGTAGGTGAACTACAAAGCCGGAGGAAAGCATTGGGTACTCGATAGCGGGTGCACTCAACATATGACCGGCAATGATGGTATGTTCACCACCATAGAAAACCCGGACAATCATGAACAAGTCACCTTTGGTGATAACTCTAAGGGAAAGGTAATTGGGTTAGGTAAAATTGCTATTTCAAATGACTTATCTATTTCTAATGTTTTGTACGTTAAGTCACTTAGCTTTAATTTACTTTCTATTGCACAACTATGTGATCTTGGACTAACATGCACATTTAGCAAAAATGATGTTATTGTGAGTAGTGAAACAAGCCAAGAAATAGTCTTTAAAGGATTTCGGCATGGACACCTCTACCTAGTAAACTTCTCCAACAAGAATGCTAGCTTGACCACTTGTCTCTTCACTAAGACAAGCTTGGGTTGGCTATGGCACCGACGCATAGCGCACATTGGGATGAGCAAGCTCAAGAAGTCATTCAAGCTTGGGATGGTGACCGGCGTGAAGGATGTCACGTTTGAGAAGAACAAGCTTTGTAGCGCTTGTCAAGCCGGGAAGCAAGTTGCTTCACACCACCCAATGAAGACAATGGTGTCAACCTCCAAGCCACTTGAGATACTTCACATGGACCTCTTCGGACCGTCCACATATTAAAGCCTTGGCGATAGCCTCTATTGTCTTGTTATAGTTGATGACTACTCTCGCTATGCTTGGACAATATTTCTAGGTGACAAGAGTGAAACTCCGGAAGTGTTCAAGACCTTCGCCAACCGCGCTCAAAGGGAATTTCAACTTCCCATCATCAAGGTCCGGAGTGACAATGGCACCGAATTCAAGAACTACAACATTGGGGAGTGGTGTGACCATGAAGGCGTGAAGCATGAGTTTTCGGCCACATACACCCCTCAACAAAACGGTGTCGTTGAAGGGAAGAACAAGACACTCATCACTCTTGCGAGAGCAATGCTTGATGACTACGGCACGTCGGAGAAGTTTTGGGCCGAAGCAATCAACACGGCGTGCCATGCCGCAAATAGGGTCTATCTCCATCGACTACTTCAAAAGACCCCGTACGAGCTTCTCATTGGGAGAAAGCCCAACATCTCCTACTTTCAAGTCTTTGGATGCAAGTGCTACATCTACCGCAAGAAAAGGCTCGATATGTTTGAAAGAAGATGTGATGTTGGTATATTTCTTGGTTATGCATCAAACTCAAAAGCATATCGAGTATTCAACCAAACCTCCGGTTTCGTTGAGGAAAGTTGTGATGTAGAGTTTGATGAATCTAATGGCTCCCAAGAGGAGAGTTTTGGTCATGATGAAAATAGATGATGAGCCTCTACGAGGAGCCATGAAGAACATGACCATTGGAGACCTCAAGCCTGAAGTTGAGGAGAGCCATGATCAAGGGGGAGCTTCATGTTCCAACAACAACACCTCCATGGCACCTCAAGTTGACGAAGAAGAGAAGGATGATCCATTGCCGGCTCAAGACTCACAAGCACAACAACATCAAGAAGAAGAAGAAGTCCATGATCAAGTCCAACCACAAGAGGAGCAACACGCATCACCTTCGCCAAGTGCTTCACAACCACTTATGAGGCATGGATGCATCTCCAAGGCGCATCCGATGGACCAAATCATTGGAAGTTCGTCAATGGGTGTAAATACACGTTCTCGCCATTTCACTTCATTTTATGAGCACTACTCGTTTGTTTCATGTGTAGAACCCACTCATATCGAGGAAGCACTCCAAGACCCAAATTGGGTGATGGACATGCAAGAAGAACTCAACAACTTCATCCGCAATGAAGTTTGGGTGTTGGAGGAGCGACCCAAGGACAAGAACGTCATCGGAACAAAGTGGGTGTACCGCAACAAACAAGACGAGAATGGCATTGCGGTCCGCAACAAGGCAAGACTTGTGGCCAAAGGGTTCTCGCAAGTTGAAGTACTAGACTTTGGGGAGACATTTGCCCCGGTCGCCCGGCTAGAAGCCATCCGTATACTTCTTGCCTTTGCATCACATCATAACATTAGACTTTATCAAATGGATGTCAAAAGTGCCTTTCTTAATGGTTACATTAACAAGCTTGTTTATGTTGAACAACCTCCCGGGTTTGAATATCCGAGGAATCCTAATCATGTGTATAGGTTGCACAAGGCGCTCTACGGGCTCAAGCAAGAACCTATGGTGTGGTATGAACGACTACGGGATTTCCTTATCATGCAAGGATTCAAGATTGGGAGGGTGGACACTACACTCTTCACCAAAGACATCAACGGAGATTTGTTTATTTGTCAAATTTATGTTGATGATATTATTTTTGGTTCAACTAACGAAGCTCTTAGCCATGAGTTTGGAAAAATGATGTCTAGGGAATTCGAGATGTCAATGATTGGAGAGCTCAACTTCTTCCTTGGATTCCAAATCAAGCAACTTCAAGAGGGGACCTTCGTCTATCAAGAGAAGTACACCAAGGACCTCTTGAAGAAATTTGAGATGGGAGATTGTAGCTCAAGAAGCACTCCAATGGCAATAAATTGTCATCTCGATGCGGATAAGGACGGTAAACCTATTGATCAATCTCACTACCGTTCTATGATTGGTTCATTGCTTTACCTTACCGCATCTAGGCCCGATACCATGTTTAGTGTATTCTTGTGTGCTCGCTTTCAAGCGGCACCTAAAGAATCGCATCGGAAGGCGGTCTTTAGGATACTTCGGTATCTTAAGCATACACCTAGTGTGGGCTTGTGGTACCCTAAAGGTGCAAAATTCCACCTCTTGGGATACTCAGATTCGGACTTTGCCGGATGCCGCGTGGATCGCAAGAGTACCTCCGGTGGGTGCCACTTGCTTGGGCGTTCCCTAGTTTCTTGGTCTAGAAAGAAGCAAAATTCCGTCGCCTTGTCCACGGCGGAAGCGGAATATATTGCAGCCAGTGCATGTTGTGCCCAAATTCTTTATATGAAGCTAACCCTTTTGGACTTTGGTATTAAACTTGGTTGTGTGCCTCTCCTTTGCGACAATGAAAGTGCGGTTAAGATAGCTAAAAACCCCGTTTAACACTCCCGCACTAAGCACATTGATATTCGCCATCGTTTCTTAAGGGACCATGAAGATAAAGGAGACATCTCTTTGAGAGGTGTTAGGTCCGAAGAACAATTGGCGGATATCTTCACTAAACCACTTGATGAGAAAACTTTTTTCTAGGCTAAGAAGTGAATTAAATATGCTAGATGCATCAAACGTCATATAAGTTGCCATGATCATGTAAGAATGCATATCATGTAGGTCTTGTCTAACCTTCAAAGGATAGGGGTGAGCAAAGGTTAGCTTGGGATGGAGGTTCTTTTGGGTTTCCCCAAGGCTTGGAGAGTGGCTCTCCCTGAAGAAGCCTTTGAAAGGTTCAAACTTGGCAAGATAGATTTATTTTATGTCGTGCATGATGCTTGCCATATAGACTTGCACTCATATTTAAATTTCTTGCATTATAAATTGTTTGACATTGCATACGGTAGATTGTCACAAAGAGGAACCCACCTCATGAGAAAGAGACTTGTTTGAAATGCAATATCTCAACTCATATGTGGTGGAAAGAACAAAATGTTAGGTGCGTTAATGCCTAGAGGAACATGCTTTAAAGAGATAGAAGTCTTCATACTCTAGCTCACAAAGCATGGGCCTTACATTTTATTTGAATATTTTCCTCCATATTTTTCTTCAGTGTTCTATTTGCTTTAAGGATTAGCCAAGTTATTGGCATATTAGCTTTTTGGGGGGTGAGGGGTTGCCCAAAAAGTCCTAAGACATGTGTTTCTCTTTGTTTGTTTGTTTGGTCAAAGGACATATATGGGATGTTGCTGTTTTGTAGTCATCGGATTATCCGATGCTCAGGTCAGACCTTCATCGGATTAGTTTGTGTTCAAAAGGCAAGGGCCAGTTCAGTCAGTATCTCAAATCATCCGACGCGTTCTTTTGGAAAAACATCGGTCGATCCAGTGTTCACAATTCTGGAACTATGACAAATTCCACCGATGATATTCCCTTTCACGTCGGTCCATCCAGTGTCAACGGAACCTTTTTGGATACCCCTACTGTGCCATTCGACTGATGCTTCTCACGTTCAACATCGGTCCATCCGGTGTTAAATTTACGGCTAGGGTTTGGGACCCACTATTTAAACGCCGTCTCGCCTCCCGGTCTTCTCTCTCCCCAATCCCGTCGCCCGCACCTCACCTTCCACCGCCGCAATCGCGCCACCGCCGTCTCTGGCCGCCGCCGCCATTCTCCAGCGCCGCCGCCACTCACGTCCACCGCAGCGCCGCCGCCACTCGCCTCCACCGCAGTGCTGCCGCCACTCGCCTCCACCGCAGCCGCCGCCGCTCCACCCAGCCGCCGCCGCCGCTCCACCAAAGCGCCGCCGCCGCCTCTCTCCACCACCGTGGTGCCTCCCTCTACGGTCACCACCCCGTTGCTAGGGTTTCCCGGCCCGTTGATCTCCGTGTCACCGTTCCGTGCATTCGACGTCGTCGATTTCGTTCTCGGGCCCGATCGCAATGGCTTGTGACAAGAAGAACAAGGGCAAGGCCATTGCGGAGCCGGCCACGAAGAAGCAGAAGCTCTCGAAGGAGGAAAAGAAGGCGTTGATGGCCGCTCGCGCCACCGAGGAGCGAGAGCGTGGCCGAGGAGGATCTTCGAGGATCCGCGAGGCTCGTCCGAGGCAGCCTCCCATGATCGATGAGTCCGAGGCCGAAGAAGAGCCGGAAGAGCCACTCGTCCGCCGACGCTCAGCCCGGACCCGTGGGGGTCCTCCCGTGGCAGCACCACGTCCGAGACCGACGGCTGCCGATCGTCGTGAGGACAGGGAGATCCAGAGAGCCATCTACAAGATGGACACCACCGTCCGTGTCGGTGAAGGTGTCCGTTTGGCTGATTATTGGAAGATGAAGGCCAAGCAACTCCGAAGACTCAGATGGAGTGTGTTGCTTGAGGAGTGGTACCCGCAGCCCAGAGAGGCTCTTGTGGACAGTTGTTTCTATACTGTGGCACAGGCGTCACTCTACGAGACCTACAGACGCTGCGTCCACAAGCTATTCTAGCACAACTTTCTGGATTGGCATCAGCTTGCCCTAGCAGAAGAGACAGAGATTCGCCCCTACTTTGAGAGGTACAGAGGGCTAGTCCACCTGATGTTCTACGAGAGGAGTGCCGACTGGCTCCGCGTCTTCTACGCCACCCTCTACGTCTCTGAGGGCCGCATGTCGATTGACTTCATGTTCATGGGCCAGCACTATCACTTGACGAGGCAGACGCTTGCACAGCTGCTGGGAGTGGACCTGCACGACACTTGCGTGCATGAGAGGGTGTATGGTCAGGCAGACCCACCGAGGAGGCCGCTCACTGGAGGAGTGGCACTACCACTGGAGGAGATCCGTTCTCTGTTCGCACCGACCTTCTCTCCAGACCAGCCGAGGGTACCAGTATTGCTGACTTCTGCTGCGCGCACAGTGCACCTTGCCTTGCACCGCACGCTCTTGCCGAGGTCAGGATACCTAGAGGGGTTCACCAGCCTGCAGCAGACCCTCCTGTTCTACATCATGAACGGGATGGAGTTCGATATTGTGGACGTCCTCATATGCGAGATGGAGGATGTGATCACCGACGGAGTGGGCATGATGAGGCAGCTAGTGTATGGACACTGGATCAGCTACCTGCCCTCCATGATGGTCCCTGAGGAGTCTGCCGTTCATGACTGTCTCACTGACAAGAGTGTCACACGGTTCATTCACTACCGTGCCCCAGCTCCTGGAGACCGCCGTCTTGGCCGTCCAGTCGAGCGTCAGGTCAGGACTCGTCTATCTGAGGAGGACTGGTCGGACTTGGAGAAGGGGGATGAGAGGCTGGCTGAGGCAGAGGCAGAGGGTGAGGACTTGCAGCACATATGGTCCGAGCGCGACACGGATGACAGTGTCGAGGAGTACTTCCCACCTCCTCCCTCACCCAGGCAGCACGACGCGGAGGCTGGAGGCTCTACAGTGCCACCCCTACTCCACCTCCCGTCTCAGAGGCACAGGTGTCTCAGCCGTCCAAGCTCACATCCCTCCTACAGCAGATGGTTGAGCAGCAGCGCTTGGACAGGCTTGCAGCTGAGCAGGCCCGAGCAGAGCAGGCCGCACGTCTTTTGGAGCTCCAGCAGCAGCAGCAGGAGATGCAGCGCTAGATCGCCCATGAGAGGCGAGAGGACACTGACCGGCTGACGGGGCTCATAGACCAGATGCACCAGCGCTCCCTCGACCAGCAGCAGCAGACGCAGCAAGCGATGATGGGCATCCTGGGGTTGATCACCAACCTCTACACCCAGACCGGGATTGCCCTCCCGTCGCAGCTACCAGGACTTTCTCCACCGCCACCTGTCCTCGCTCCAGCTGCCGCTCTGGTGCCGACTACGCTGATTCCTTCTATCAACATGTCTCCACTGCTGGCTTCGGGCGCACCGATTAACTCTCCGATGCCGGCCATGACACTGTTCCAGCAGACGCCGGCATCCATCGCCAGTGCCCCTATTCCAGCAGCACCTACCGAGCAGGCACCTCCTACAGCTCCTACGGCTCCGACAGCTCCTTCTACTACTCCAGGCAGCAGCTCCGAGGTCAGTGACGGTGACAAGTTTTTCATCGCGCCTAGTACTCAGGGGTCTTAGGCACTCGAATCCCTTTTTGGTGTCTTGATGCCAAAGGGGGAGAAGAATTAGAGGAGTCAGGGGGAGGATAGCTCAGTCTCAGGGGGAGTGTCCTAGCCATAGGGGGAGTTTACCTATATCTTTTTTGTAATTCGATATTATCATATTTTGTAATTCGATACTTTTGCTACTCATTTGGTGTTTATTGAGTACTCTTAAGTTATGAATCGATTGAGCTTATTTGGTGCCTATCTTATGATCACTTATTCACTTGAGTTATTCCTTGATTGAGCTTTCAAATTTTAAGTGTAATAATCTTGTATTCATTGCATATCCTCTTAAGCTTCGTACTTTCAAATTCATTACTATAGTGCTTTAATTGTTGTGTTGTCATCAATCACCAAAAAGAGGGAGATTGAAAGCATCTAGAACCCCATGAGGTACGGTTTCGGTGATTAATGACAACCATTGGATTTTACTAATGAATTTGTGAATGCAAGGGCCCCATAATCACTCAATCAAATGAAATCAATATGTCATTGGAGACCCATATACAATTAATTTATGAGATCAAATCAATTATATGAAGACAAGAAGTGAAAGCTCTTATGTCAAAATCATTCAACTTTAAATTGACAACATTCAATGCTTGAAGATCATCAGAAATGCCTTTGCAACAAATATCAAAGAGGTCAATCGAGCAAGATACGAAATCACTTAGAAACAACTCGAAGAAAACAAAATCAACTCACTGGATCAACCAATGCCTTCTCAGAACAACACATCGGTCGAGTTGATTTAGCAGAAGAAGAAGACCTCATAACAAAGCACTCACCGGATCATCCGATGTGAATGGCTCATCTACATCGGTCCATCAGTACAGTTTGCAATATCATTGGACCAAGTGTAGCATCGGATCATCCGATGTACAGAAATATATACATCGGTCAATCACTCCAGTAAGCATCAAGTTTGAGTCAATTCTGGAGGAAGAGCCACCGGATCATTCGATGAGAAGACAAGTGCAACATCGGTCTAACAACGGTCATATCTGACACACTGACGTCAGCTACTGCAAACTTGACCGATGATAACTAAAGGGGAGACATCGGATCATCCGGTGTTTGCAGAAAAGTTCTGTCAGCCTACTTTTCCAACGGCTATTTCGGGGAGGCTGGCTACAAATACCCCCTAAACCCGTCATTTCACCAAGTCTTGATCACCAGACACTATCAACACATCCAAAAGCGTTCAAGACCAAGAGCAATCACTTCCACATCATTTCGATCACCTATACACCAAGAGTTAGGCTAGAACTAGCTAGAGAGAGAGAGAGAGCTTGTGTGCCTCCATTCTGGGTGAGTGGACTCTCTAGGATAGTGAGAGCCTCAAGGGAGTGCCATTGGTGTTTGTAACTGTGAGGAGACTTCCGGAGCTTGCCAAGGCGTTTGTGGAAGCCCGGATTGTCGAAGTTGTACAAGGCTTGAGCTCCACCTTGCCGAGGTTGGCAAACGGAGAGGAATAGTGAAGATCCCTCGTCTCGGTGACTTGGGTGTTGCTAAATCCTTTGGTGGGTGCCACAACGTGGATGTAGGAAGATCTTGATGATCTTGCCGAACAACGGGATAAATCCTCGTGTCTCCTCGGGAGTTTGCATTCCCTTCCTCTCCGTTACATTTATGCATTTAACATTCCGCAAAGATTCTAGTTACTTCAATGCATAGATTGTTTGCGTAGGGAATTGGGCTTTAGGAATAATGTTTTATTGCTTAGATTTTTGAAAAGAAGCCCAATTCACCCCCCCTCTTGGGCATTCGATCCTTACAGTAGGTAGGCATCCGACTTTATTGTTGGGAACACGCGTGTCACAGGTTTGAAGGACGACAGCGGGATGACCTCTCATAGGGGCTTCATCTCAGGTAGCGAATACCCTTAACGACCACGACAATTAATATCCGGGTCCCAACTCAGTTGTCCCACAGTATCCCCCCGAAGGGTCAGTAACGAGCCGCTCGGGTCCTCGAGAATCTCAAGATCCATGCGGACAGCCAAAGTAGGGTCTAACAAAACACAGACACCGCACCTCGATCATGCAGTCCGTCGAAATTGGATGTATGGCTCCATCCCCCCAACGATCGAGGGCATCGGGTTTCACACGGATTCACCCCGCTAGGCAGCTCGACGGGCTCAGGGGTTCGGCCTTTGAGGTAAATCCCCTCTGAGCCATCGATAGCTTGGGGACAGTGCACGAACACTCACCACATTGAAAGACATGACGCCCACTCGGCGGCGACAAACACCGAAGAAGACAGCAAATCACCAGAGTCCCCCCGGCCCTTGGGCCTACAAGCTCCAGGGACTACAAGCTCCGACATGGGAGCCAAGGGAGGATTGTCATGGCTCGAAGGGTCGAAGCGCTGACCCGTCCTGCCCTTAGCCCGAGAAGGCAAGAACCTCGGGCTCTTTGTGTGTCTGGATGATTGAAGCTGGTCTCCACCTCAACGAGCAGTCGACAAAGGAGGAAGCACGCTCGACACGCTCGAGCCAGCGTGGCCTAACCCCGGTCGCGCTTTTAGCACAGGGCACAACGTGATGCTCGCCTCCGTGGCAAGTGAGCTAAGTACTCTCCGCCACTACCAAAGGAAGGAAATTTCAACACATCGAATGTGAGGGCTCCGACCTCGAGCCTGGATCGCACTGCCAACTTGAGCTCTATCCTGAAAGTTGGGCCCGGGGGATGTTGTTCGACCAGGTTCGACCAAAGCCTCGGAAACCATCAATCTAAAAACGTCCTCCCCCGTTCAAAGTAGTTTGATCCCTATCACCTATGGCTCACGAGTAACAAAAACTAAAGGGCCACAAAAATCTAGTGCGAGGTTGTAACACCCTCATTTTTATGCATCATGCCATGCATCCATCATTAAATATGTTTAACATTAATACACATAAAAAGGAATGAGTTTAAAATGAATTTAGAATAAAACCGCACTTAAGAATTCTAGGAAGTGCGGACTAGTCCGTTTTTGGTGCGGACTAGTCCGATTTCTCTTCGAGCTTCGTCGGACTTGTCCGTTTTGCTGCGGACTAGTCTCTTTTTCTCTCTGTACAGTTTCGAACTTCTCCAGTCCAATGCGGACTAGTCTTGTATTCCAATTTCTTCAAAATTTTGCTATGTCCCTGGACTTGTCCAGTATTCCAGCGGGCTTGTCCGTTTTCCCTCTGACTAAAATCAGACTTGTCCGGTTTTGGCACGACTTGTCTGTTTTTGCTCAGACCAAGTTCGAATTTGTCCGATTTAGTCCGGACTTGTCCATATCTCTCTGACTAACTTTGGACTAGTCCGACCTTTTTCAAATTTGTCTGGTAAATCATGATTCCGAATTGATCTTTTGTTTCACGATGTGGTTTTGGGTTTTACCTTAAGTGGGCCTAAGGACGTTGTGTCCAACTCTTTTTGGATCCCATGTGGGACCCCACACAGGCCTCCACCCTCCCCAAAATCGAAATCCATCAAACCCTAGCCTCCAACTCTATATAAACAACCCCACCCCTTGACTTTACATCCTTTTGCCTCAATTGAAATACCACAAACCTAGTTCGTGGAGAGCCGCCATCAAGGAGGGACAAGAAGATCCCGAGCAAGAAGAAGAAGAGGAGGAAATGAAAGAGAATCAAGATCGCCATAGAGTTTTCGTTCTTCATCACAAATCCACCGTTAAGTTCTTCATCAACCCTAGATTGTCAAGATCCAAGTGTTGCCTACAAAACCCTTGATTCATTGGAGTTCTAAACACCTGGTACACCTTCTACTTCCTCTTTCTCGCGTGAATTCAACCCCGTTTCTCCAAATTCACGTCGATCGAGAAAATCCTAATCCGATGTCCTGCGATGGGCGGACTAGTTCAGCCCTACAGTGGACTAGTCCAATTTTGCTTACTGTTTTCTGCCAAATTAATTCTAAATTTATTCAAATCAATTCCAAACCTGTCCAAAGTTGTTGAAAACTATTAGAACTAGTTAGTAAAGTTCATTAACAACTCATTAACTAGTTTTGCTTTGCATTTGCATTAATCATGCATGTCATGACATATTGGGTAATATATTTGCACTTATTGATTGTGATTCTTGTCTTGTATGTTTATTTTGCGGTTTAGACGGATTTGCGCTAGAGAGTGCCACGGAGGACCTCCAGCACCAGGATTTTGAAGTCTTTGACCCAAACCAAACTCAAGAGCAAGGCAAGTGTTCTTAAACATATTGATCCAGTTTTGACAATAAATGTTTTGTTTGCAAAACTGCATGCTTGTGTCAATTTGATGGGAATCCTATGATAGGAAGTTTACTAGCTTTGTTCAACCATCCTTGTCACCTGGAATATACAGTAGAGAGTCGGGAAGAGTTTTTTACCTTATCTTTGCTTAATTAATTGGGATGGGAAGACAACTATACCATTTAGTTATGCATTAATGAGATTATGGTTAATATGAATTGGTTAATATGACATGGTAATGGGTGATCTAAGCAAGCATGGTATGTGGATGGGTTGGATGTTATGGTGGTTTGGCTTGCTTTAGATCTAAGGACCAGTTCGTGGAGCGACCATCCAGGATTTACAGTGCCACCACGAGGCCAAGTATGGGTGCGACATAGCTGATTAATTAGGATATTGATAGTATCGAGCGGATCATTTGGCGCACCGGGGAAGGGGAGTCGGATTGGGTTGGATTTGAGGCGGGACTCCCTGGGATCCGAATGGCACAAGAGGGGGCCCTTGGTTGATGATGTGCTCAGTTGTAGAATCGCCACCGGTAAAACCTCAGTGGGTCCGTACATGCTAGTAGTCCCTTTGTAAAACCTATTTTGTGATATTTTGGCCACACACTTAAGGAAGCGTGAGACGGCATAATTGAGATTCCATAGCCACCGAAAGGTGATGAAATCACATACACGTGGTAAAGTGGTACAACCTCTGCAGAGTGTCTAAAAACTATCATGATAGCCGTGCTCCCGGTCATGAGCAACCTAGACCCTCACATGATTGGGGGAATCTTGGGATTTGGGATGGTTTGGTTATGATTTGGTACTGGTTATGGTTGATAATATGGTTATGGCTGGTTACGGATTATATTCTGGTATTGAATATGGTTAAGGGTAATGAGAAATCTGGCATAATGGTGATGAATATGGAATATGGACTGGTACTATGTTATTACTTCTGGTTTATGATGGGTTTACTTCACATACATATAATATATTACTCAAATGTTTTGATGTACTTTTCAGCACTTAGCCTTTACTATATTAGTCACTTGTATCAGGTACATTGATGAGGACATCTCTCCTTTGCATACAATGCAAGGACTGATCACTAGAGCACGTGCGCGACAATTGGATCTCCAGGTACATTCTAACAACGTCAATTGTTTTTTCAGAACTTACGCTTGTTTCCATGCATGTTTTATTGATTAGGAACAATGGAGAGGACCAGCAAGGGCTTGGAGGAGCCAACAAGTCAAGGAGGAGGTGATAGGACGTGCACACCAAGGAGGAGCCCAAGTCCAACTCGACTTCAACTCTACCTCGGGTTCCAGGAGCTGCCTTCACCAAAATTGATGTCTCAGACACATACGAAGTCGGATTTGGACGTTCTATATATTGTTGGAACCGTGATTTCATTAATCTTCCAATGGAACCATCCCCACCTCAAAATTCCTTCTAAGTTGACGGGAATGAGCGAAATAATTGGGCATCCAGAATCTGTCCGGTGCTGCGCCACCGTCTTTTGGGCTGCTGGTCGTGTATCGTGTGGAAGCCCATTAGGGTTGCGTCTAGGGGTCTTGCGTGCCCCTAAACTCCTATTTATACAGCATCTGTCACCACATTAGGGTTGGGTTTTTCTATGATACTAATTGATAATGGAAAACTAACTTAGCTCCACCTTCTCTCGAGCAGAACAGGTAACCTCTGCAATCACACCCACTCTCTGCTTGCTTTCACACCGATCATCGTTGGCCACCTGCAGTGCTGGTAAGAAACTTGTAAGAGCGGGGTAAGAAGCATCTTACTGATCGAATTTCCACTTCTACTTCAGAGAGCGTAGTAATAAGGTTCTTCACGATCTTTTTGTCTTTGTTTCTGTCTTGTACTAACAATGACAGGAAAAAAGCCTCTAGATAAGACCTCTGGTTCTACACCTCCGGATGATGATGAGTGTGTGTCCCATATTAAACTAAGGGACATGATGCGGGCGATGACAGAAGCATTCAACAATTACTAGACCACTATAACAACCACCTTTCGGAGGCTCCATACAAGTGTTGCTGGTCTAACCACACAGTTGGACGAGATGGAGACTCATCTTCCCCAACAAGCTACACCCTATATCATCCTTGATGCTGATGCACATGCTCACTATGACACAGAGGATGACTTCAATAATGATGAGGTTGGTGCACAGCAACGTCCTCGCCCTCGACGAAATAGTCAAGGCATGGGAGGTAGACCTCGTCCTCATGCTCCTGAACAAGATAATGATCCTTACGCTAAGATTATGTTTTCTGTTCCACCATTTTATGGATCTTATGATGCTGATACTTACTTGGATTGGGAGATGACGGTAGAACAAAAAATTAGCTCTCATCTTGTTCCTAAGCGACATAGAGTTAGACAAGCCACTAGTGAGTTTAAATATTTTGCTATAATTTGTTGGAATGAACTTGTCAATACACGTAATGCACCACAAGCATGGGCTGCGTTAAAAGAAGAGATGCGCGCTAGGTTTGTTCCTCCTTCATATAGACGTGATCTTCTTAAGAAATTGCAACGCTTTCATCAGGGTGACATGACTGTCCAAGAGTACTACCAAGAGTTGCAGAAAGATATGCTTCGTTGTGGGGTAGTTGAGAATCAGGAAGACCAAATTGTTAGGTTTTATGGGGGCTTGAGGCGTGAGATCCAGGACATAGTTGACTACAAGGAATATCATTCTATTCAACATTTATTTCAACTTGCTATGTTAGCAGAAAAAGAAGTGCAGGGTCACCAAAAGAAGCGACGGAACAACACCTTCACGCCACGACAACTTCCGGTGCCGTCCAAAGCAGCGCCCTCCTTGAGCGTACGTGCTTCTACACCACCCTGCACCGGTGTTGTACACAGTAGCACGACACCTTCTACATCACGGGGAAAAGATAATAGCAAGTCGCAGATGCCTCCAGGCGTTGCAGCAAAGGCGGTTGCACCCAACGCTTCGACAAGTCGCATCTCCGACATCAAGTGCCACCGCTGCCAGGGACTTGGCCATATGCAATGAGATTGCCCCAGCAAACGAGCGATCATTGCCACTTATGATGGTGGGTATCTTAGTGCTTCTGATATTGAAGATGAAAATATTATTGCAACTAACATTCCAGGTTCGGATCATGGTGCTGTGGAGGTTCTTAGTACATCTGCGACCAACAACTATAGGACTTTGATTGTGCAGCGAGCTTTGAGTGCCACAGTTCGAGAGGACGACATCCGCCAACATCACAACCTTTTCAAGATGTTTCTCGTCATCAAGGACTGCCGTGTACATACCATCATTGATGGTGATAGCTGCAACAATTTGGTGAATGTTGAGGTGGTCAAGAAGCTTGGCTTGACCACACAGGAGCATCCCCACCCTTATCTTATTCAATGGTTTAACAACAATGGTAAGGTAAAGGTAACACAAACAGCAAGGATACATTTTTCCATTGGTTCTTATCATGATTTTGCTGATTTTGATTTGGTACCTATGGATGCTTGTTCTCTTTTGTTGGGACGTCCTTGGGAGTTTGATACTGATGCTATTCACTATGGTAGATCTAATAAGTATACTCTTATGCATATGGGCAAAAAAATCGTGTTGCTTCCTATGAGTCCCACTGAAATTGTGCAATTTGAGCAGGAGAAAAAGAATAATTCTAAGCAAAGGGTGTTTTCAATTCTAAAATTCTGCAACCTATTAAGTTGAAAAATCCTATTTTGCGTGCAACTAAATTTAACCTTGATGATTTATATTCCTCTATTGGAACTTGCTATGCTTTAGTGTGCAAACATGCTTTATATTCCATCGAGGATACATCCATTGTCTTGCACCTGCTGTTGCTAATCTTGTGCAGGAATATATGGATGTTTTTCCATCAGAGATACCCCCGAGATTACCACCTATGCGAAGCATTGAGCACAAGATTGATTTGATTCCAGGGGCGATCTTACTAAACCGTGCCACCTACAGGACCAACCCCGACGAGACTAAGGAAATTCAGCGACAAGTCCAAGATCTTCTGGACCGCAGGTACATTCGTGAGAGCCTAAGTCCTTGTTCTGTTCCTGTTCTTTTGGTTCCGAAAAAAGATGGTACTTGGCGCATGTGTGTTGATTGTAGAGCCATCAATAACATTACCATTCGTTATCGCTATCCTATTCCTAGATTGGATGACATGCTTGATGAGTTGAGTGGTTCTGTTATTTTCACCAAGATTGATTTGTGTAGTGGGTATCATCAAATTTGTATGGCTTTAGGTGATGAATGGAAAACTGTTTTTAAAACTAAATTCGGACTTTATGAATGGTTAGTCATGCCATTTGGTTTAACTAATGCGTTATTCACCACATTAGGATTGGGTTTTTCTTAGATACAATCTGTCATTGAATATTGTCATCGATCATCAGTTGTGAGACTCCAATTTTGTGATCAATTAAGTTTTGATTGCAACTTCTCTGTTCTTGCTTGTGTTCTTGATTGTGCCTGCAGGGATAAGCCATCGTGGCGAGGTCATTCGTGTGACACAGGTGATAACCAACGGAGGAGTGGTGTAGTGATTGCAGAGTTTCGTTTGTTTGAAGCCTTGGATCATCAACGTCGAGATCTCCACCCAATCAAGTTTACCATACCTCTCGAAAGATCGGGACTCATCCTCCTATCAATATATGGATGTTTTTGAGCAATTTGAGCAGGAGAAAAAGAATAATGCTAAGCAAAAGAGTGTTTTCAATTCTGAAATTCAGCAACCTATTAAGTTGAAAAATCCTATTTTGCTTGCAACTAAATCTGATCTTGATGATTTATATGCCTCTAATGGAACTTGCTATGCTTTAGTGTGCAAACATGCTTTATATTCCATTGAGGATACATCCGTTGTCTTGACACCTGCTGTTGCTAACCTTTTGCAGGAATATAAGGATATTTTTCCATTAGAGATACCCCCTGGATTACCACCTGTGCAAGGCATTGAGCACAAGATTGATTTGATTCTAGTGGCGAGCTTACCAAACCGTGTCGCCCAAAGGACCAACCCCAACGAGACTAAGGAAATTCAACGACAAGTCCAAGATCTTCTGGACCGCGAGTACATTTGTGAGAGCCTTAGTCCTTATTTTGTTCCTGTTCTTTTGGTTCCGAAAAAAGATGGCACTTGGCGCATGTGTGTTGATTGTAGAGCCATCAATAACATTACCATTCGTAATCGCTATCCTATTCCTAGATTGGATGACATGCTGGATGAGTTGAGTGGTTCTGTTATTTTCACCAAGATTGATTTGCGTAGTGGGTATCATCAGATTCGTATGGCTTTAGGTGATGAACGGAAAACTGCTTTTAAAACTAAATTCGGACTTTATGAATGGTTAGTCATGCCACTTGGTTTAACTAATGCGCCCAACACTTTCATGAGGTTGATAAATGAGGTTTCACTTGCTTTCATTGGTAAATTTGTGGTGGTTTACTTTGATGATATCCTTGTTTACAGCAAGTCATATGATGAGCATTTTGAACATTTGCGTGCTGTTTTTAATGTCTTGCGCCATGCACGTTTATTTGGTAACCTTGAGAAGTGCACCTTTTGCACAGATCGTGTGTCTTTTCTTGGTTATGTTGTTGCCATCACAAGATGGCCACTTCTGACTACGGTCACACAATTTCAGAGTTTTCTTGGTCTCGCAGGTTTCTACTGGCATTTCATGCGGGATTTCAGCACCATTGCGGCGCCTCACCATGAGTTGACAAAGCATGGAGTGCCATTTGGATGGGGACCAGCACAACAAGAAGCTTTTGATGTTCTCAAGTCAAAGTTCACACAAGCACCATTGCTGCAACTTCCTGATTTTGAGAAGACCTTTGAGCTTGAATGTGACGCAAGCGGCATTGGCATTGGAGTAGTGCTAATTCAAGGAGGTAAACCTGTTGCCTTCTTTAGTGAAAAATTCCATGGGCATTTGCTGAATTATTCTACACATGACAAAGAACTTTATGCTTTAGTGCGTGTCTTGCAAACTTGGCAACATTACCTATGGTCTAAAGAATTTGTCATACATTCAGATCATGAGTTTTTGAAGTATCTTAAAGGACAAGCTAATCTGAACAAACGTCATGCTAAATGGATTGAGTTCATAGAATCATTTCCTTACATCATTAAACATAAGAAAGGGAAAGACAATATGATTGCCGATGCTTTATCTAGACGTTACACCATGCTGTCCCAACTTTCTCATAAAATCTTTGGTTTGGAAACCATAAAGAGGTTATATGCTAATGATTTGGATTTCAAAGATGCCTTTGAAAATTGTAGAGAGAGAAGAACGTGGCAACAATTCCTGCTGCGTGAAGGCCTTCTCTACCGAGCTAACAAGCTGTGTGTTCCAACTTGCTCCGTTCATCTTTTATTGTTGCAGGAAGCGCATGGAGGTGGTTTGATGGGACATTTTGGTGTTAAAAAGACAGAGGATGTGCTGGCCGCTCACTTCTTTTGGCCACGAATGAGGCGATATGTGGAGCGCTACGTTTCACGTTCCACGACATGCAACAAAGCTAAGTCTCGACTTAATCGACATTGTCTTTATATGCCTCTTCCTGTTCCTACAGCACCTTGGGAGGATATTTCTATGTACTGTGTTTTAGGATTGCCTAGAACAAAGAGGGGGAGGGATAATGTCTTTGTGGTTGTTGATCATTTCTCTAAAATGGCTCATTTTATACCCCACCACAAGACCGATAATGCTTCACATGTTGCTGATTTGTTCTTTAATGTGGTTGTGCGTTTGCATGGTGTTCCTAATACTATTGTTTCTGATAGGGATCCTAAGTTTTTGAGTCACTTTTGGAGAACTTTATGGTATAAATTTGGAACAAAGTTGTTGTTTTCTACTACTTGTCATCCACAAACTGGTGGGCAAACGGAGGTAGTTAATCGTACCTTATCTACAATGTTGCGGGCCATTTTGAAAAACAATTTGAGGTTGTGGGAGGAGTGTTTGCCACATATTGAGTTTGCTTATAACAGGTCTATTCACTCCACAACCAAGTTAAGTCCGTTTATGTTAGTCTATGGTTTCAATCCTCGTGCTCCAATTGATTTGCTACCTTTACGACATACTGAAATTGTGAACTTAGATGCTACACAACGTTCTGAAGTTATTCTTAAGTTGCATGAAACTACTAAGTTACAAATTGAAAAAATGAATTAAAGTATCGCATTGTTGCTAGTAAAGGTAGGAAGGAGGTAAAATTGGAACTCGGTGATTTGGTGTGGGTTCATTTGAGAAAAGATAGGTTCCCGGATTTGAGGAAGTCCAAACTCATGCCACGTGCTGCTGGACCTTTTAAGGTTCCTGAGGAGATAAATGACAATGCACATAAACTTGAGTTGCCTCCCGAGTATGGAGTTAGTTCCACATTTAACATTTCAGATTTGAAGCCATACTTGGGTTAGGAAGATGAACTTGAGTCGAGGACGACTACAATTCAAGAGGGGGAGGATGATGAGGACATCTCTCCTTTGCATACAATGCAAGGACCAATCACTAGAGCACGTGCACGACAATTGGATCTCCAGGTATGTTCTAACATTGTCAATTGTTTTTCAGAACTTACGCTTGTTTCCATGTATGTTTTATTGATTAGGAACAATGGAGAGGACCAAAAAGGGCTTGGAGGAGTCCAACAAGTCAAGGAGGAGGAGATATGACATGAACACCAAGGAGGAGCCCAAGTCCAACTCGACTTCGACTCCACCTTGGGTTCTAGGAGCTGCCTTCACCAAAATTGACGCCTCAGACACATATGGAGTCGGATTTGGACGTTCTATATATGGTTGGAACCGTGATTTCATAAATCTTAAAATGGAACCAGCACCACCTCAAAATTCTTTCTAAGTTGACAGGAATCAGCGAAACAATTGGGCGTCCAAAATCTATCTGGTGCTGCGCCACCGTCTTTTGGGCTGCTGACCGTGTATCGTGTGGAAGCCCATTAGGGTTGCGTCCAGGGGTCTTGCACACCCCTAAACTCCTATTTATACAGCAGCCGTCACCATATTAGGTCTGGGTTTTGCTTAGATACAATCTATCATTGAACATTGTCGTCGATCATCGGTTGTGAGACCCCAATTTCGTGATCAATTCTGTTTTGATTGCAACTTCTCTGTTCTTGCTTGTTTTCTTGATTGCACTTGCAGTGATAAGCCTTTGTGGCGAGATCATTCGTGTGACACGAGTGATAACCAACGGAGCAGTAGTGTAGTGATAGTGGGGTTTCGTTCATTCGGAGCCTTGGATCATCAACGTCGAGATCTCCACCCAATCAAGTTTACCATACCTCTCGGAAGATCGGGACTCATCCTCCTATCATACATGTCATACTTTCCACACTTGCTGAGTACGACATGTACTCACCCTTGCAATTCCACCACCAACAGTTGCAGGTCGGGATTAGGAGTATCACAACGTTAATGAGGAGTCCTAGGCTGTGTGCTGCCAACAGCTTTGCCTGTGGTGTTGCTTGGAGCTGCGCTACCCTTATGCTTATTTTGCTTAGTTTGTTCAATTAGTTTATTTCCGCTGCATTAGTTCAAATTTGTCATTAATACTCATTAGAGCTTGTATTTGAGAATATTATGAATTTTGTAATAAAAGTCCTCAATTAATCTTGTTCTATGGTAATTTTCTATATATCCTTTTGTGATTACACTCGTGTATGTGTGTTGAACGTCCTAAGCACACATATGCGTTCACTTGATTCATTTTTGGAACCGGGTGTCACAAATTGGTATCGAAGCCACAGGTTGATCGTAGGACGTAGCCTAGATAGAATGGACACTTTAGAGCACATAGGAACACTCCGAGATTGGATGAAGACTAGACAAAAGGGGAAAGGCATTTTTTCATTAAAAGGGTCCCACTTTACATAATGAGTTGTTTCTTTACATAGTGAAGCACACACATAATCCACATAGATGCTCTTCCTATACAGGTTCTACTCATCGAAGTGGACGACTCTAACGTGCAAGGTGTCCTCGAGCCCCATCGGCCCCCGAGGTCAGTCTTCCCAATGGCTTTGTGTTCATATTTGATACGTAAGACATCCCTGAGCCCCGTCGGCCTCTAAGGTTGGCCATCTCGATGGCTTCATGTTTCCCCAATGCGTAAGACGTCCCTGAGTCTCGTCGGCCTCCAAGGTCGGCCATCCAGACGACTTCTTGTTCTCCCCTGATGCGTGACGTCTTCATCGGCGACCAAGTCCAGCTTCTTGGATGTCGTTTCTATGAAAGATAAGGAATGCAGGAAAGCCTTGATGGCCGACACCCTCACCTCCGTAAGGGGCTCGGCGACTCTGAGAAATAAAAGCCACTGATCTTCTGAAGGGAGACTGTGGCCCTCTTCCATCACCCTTTGGATAGGGGAAGGCCGCCTAGGCATCCGACTTGCTCCCCGAACCCCCTCAGCGCTGCGAGGGAGAGGTTGGTACATTCTTGGGGACACTCTGCATCCAGATCGAGCTGCCCCTGTTTACGAGCCTCCGACCAATCTTCTCGACGACAAGACCGCGATAGACGTCAGCATATTTCGCACTTCAAGGTAACTCCTCCCCTACTTGCGAACCTCCAGCCGGGGTCTCCCCCGCCAGGACGACAGCTCAGACAACCGGGAACAAATCCCAACTGTCGTGTTCTCATCGCTAGGGAGGTCGTTCGGCCACGAGGAGGGGGACTGGAGTAAACGGAGGGGAAGTTTTTTCCTCTATTCACCGTAGGGCAAGGAAGAAGGCAAAAGTGGTGTGAATACGAAGCTCTCTTGGAGGGGGGTTATTTATATCCCTGCTAGGGAAACCGAGGAAGTGGAAGTGGAAACGGTGGCGCATTAAGCGACCAGTTGGCTCAGAACAGGAAAGCATGAACCCCGACCCAGATGTGGGGCCCAACCGAGTCTTGGGTTCGTAGGTCGGCCCCATACAAGTAGTAGCAGGGGATAGGTGATTTTGAGATGGTGCCGAAGAGGGTGTCTCCGGAGAAATAATACCCTCAATGCCTCCAACGTGCCGTATCCGAGTCCAGGCTCAGCAGGTTTAGCGGTAGCCTCTCGAAGGGTAAGCATCAAGCCGCTCAGGCCCCCGAAAGGCTCAGGATCTTTGTTAATGTGCCGAGACAGATTTCATGTGATGAGGGCATTGAGCCTCGACCTCAATCACCCATCGAAACCGAGTGTTGGGTTCCGATCGCCTTCACATCTGGAGACGATCGGGTCTTACTCGGATTACCCCAACAGAAAGCTCACAAGCATTCGGGAGCCTGACCTACAAGGTCAGGTTCTCGACATTGCCCTTCCAAACCACGAACGTATTCATCGAAGATGCTACGACACATCACTCCCAAGCCGCAACGACTTAGCCCGACAAGTCGCTACCTACCCGCGAGCCGAAAGCGACGCAAGGAAGACCTCACGCGCGACAACCCAGAGCCGACTAGAGCCAGGAGCGGACTACCACGATGTGACAAAATGAAAGACGCCCCCGAGGTAGCAAATATCGCTAGCGCCTCCGACGCCCCGTATCTGAGTCTTTCATAAGCAGTTGAACTCCCCGAGAAAGATCGAGATCCAGAAGAATACGCTGAGCGGAGTCCGTTGAACGCGGGCTCGAACCCCGACCTTGATTGCCCGTCGAAACCAGGCATCAGGTTTCGTTCACCCTTACAGCTCAAGGTGCACGTGTTCATTCAGATTAACCTCCAGTGCCGTCCGTTCACCCTCACAGCTCAAGGTGCACGAGTTCATTCGGATTCACCCCCAGGGCCGGCTCTAGTGAACTCAGAGGGTGTGCCGCTGAGACAGACCCCCTGAGTCCTGCCATGACTACCAAGGAACTTCGTCGATGCAAAGCGCATGGCCGACATCCACGGTCGCACGATCAGCACGTTTCAGCCTCCGCCCAAGCAGGTCGCTCAGCTAGAGACCCGAGGGCTACTAACGGGTTCAGGAACCTAGGTGATCAAACCCCACGATTGGATTGGCCGATCACGATCGGGCCACATCAAGCGAGCCCAGCCCTATCGGCACGGCCTCGCCTAGGGAATAGTCCAGTCGGACGGAGGAACAGGCTTCCCGACACCTCACTTAGCAGGGTTCCCTCGCCCTCACCCAGTCAGCTGAAAGTCTGTCGAGGACAGAAATGATGTTCCTCCAACTCTTCTATATTTTATATAAGGTATGAATTAAACCAAATGATTTAAGTGTTTTTGAATATACAGGTTTGTGTGATTTTGCAATGACACCTAAGAACTTATTCCTAAACCTTAGAGGTATCTAATTGTGTTCTTTAGAAGAATATAGGTCTTAAGTGCACCTATAGTAAACTCTTTGTCCATGTTTATTTGATCCAAACGTCAAATAAATCTAAACTGCGGGAGTACTCCCTTCGGTTCCAAAAAGAATGTCGTTTAATTTTAGCCTGCTACTCAAAGTTTCCTAAACAATGTCACTATTCATTTTGTAATGTGTTTTAGTCAAATATGCCCCTATATAGTTCGTGTCGTTCCACGCACTATTTACATCTTGTACTTAGGATATTGTGTCTCACTATTGAGTCAACAATACACACGATATTTATTATGGGTAAAAATGTCAAATTATAACAAAATTAATCACTTCTTAGCATGCGGAATCGTATCCAAAACGACATTCTTTTTGGGGCCGGAAGGAGTATAGAGCTTTGCAGAAATCCACCCATCTGAACACCATGGACTGAGTTTTATGCCGGCCCTGACCAAGCCCAATCCAGCCCGAATGAGCTTGACGTGGTTGTAGAATGGGTCAGTGGGAACCGAGGCGACAGAGTTTGTAGTCAAACAAGTTACGGCGCTGTCAATTTAATTTAATGGACTACAGTATGTTTCTACGTAGAGATGTCGCTGTACCGTACGTCCCTGTTCCGAATCCGTGGTCCATGTAATCAGCATGTGCGTCTGGTAGGTTGGTAGGTGTCGTACTAGTGTGCAACCTAGTCGCCGAACGAGGTGACTGACTCACCGGTCAGCATTCAGCACGCGCGCTGATTCGATCCAGCACGTGTTTCATATGGCCAGCCGCTCGTGCTCGACGGGCAACAGAACGACGGACTGGTCCTGCATGTCCTACCTTACTACTGCCTCCGTTGACATAGCACGTCGGTTTCAAAAAAGAAGAACGAACACCGCAAACTCCTTCAAACGTTCAAGTTTGTTTTTTCAACAGTAATCTAGGAGCTTGCTGCATGTTTTGCAAGGTCAACACAATTTGGCTTACATGCACGTCAAAAAACCAGCCGTCGACGTCCCGAAAATCAATACTCATTCTATTCTGAAATAAATCATATTATGACACTACTACAAAAAGCATTTTTACAGGCGCCTCAATTTTTCAAATACAGACGGTCCTTAAAAATATGCGACTGTGATGACGAATGATATAATAACCGTCTGTGATGAAAGAACAACACAGACGGATTTTAAAGAACAACCGTCTGGGTAAATACATGATCTTCAGAATCGGTTCTTAATTAAGAACCGCCTGTAATGCAACGAACTTCACAGACGGATTTTAAGAAACATCCGTCTGGGTAAATACATGATCTTCACAGACGGTTATTAATTATTAACCGTCTGTAATGCAATGATCTTCACAGCCGGATTTTAAGAAACAACCGTCTGGGTAAATACATGATCTTCGTTGGCGGTTCTTGATTAATAACCGTCTGTAATGCAATGAACTTTACAGATGGATTTTAAGGAACAACCGTCTGGGTAAATACATGATCTTCGTTGGCGGTTCTTAATTAATAACGGTCTGTAATGCAATGAACTTCATAGCCGGTTCTTGATTAACAACGGCCTGAGAAGATCATGTATTTTCAGTGGCGGTCATTGTTTAATTATCATAAGCGGTTTTCATTGAAATTACAGGGATGTAGTTGCAATTATATATCACAGCCGTATGTAGTCGTACAGGCAAAATTGTATCAGGAAAAAAACACAGATGAGCTAGCGGATACTAGTACAGTAATGCATTATAGGAAATGCTCGATCACCAGTGAGGCTGGCTTAATTGTGATAATACACCATTAGAGGCTTTACAATTGTTCAAAGATAATTTCTTTACACACTGAACAAAAATCATGCTACATTCATTGTAGATCGACGATGAAGCTCACATCGATCAATCTAAATTGTACCGTCCTGCTTGCTCCTGAACACGTCTCTTATATTCCGCTAGATCCTGAAAATATTGACATTATTTAAATTAACAAATGTCGAAGGAGGAATGAATAACCTACATTAGTCACTAAGTCAAAGTGTCATCTAACCTTGATAAGTAGATTATAGCAATCATTTTCAACATCAGGCACATTTGGCTGATGCAGCAAACGCTGAACTTCAAGTAGTATAGTTTTGATTGTAAAAGCACTGCACCACCCCTACGAAATATAATTTAAGCAATATAAGAAACCAGTTCAAATAAGTTCGACAACAATTATAAGTAATAATTACATGAACAAAATAGGTCTATCTTACAGTCTCTTGATCAAGAATCCCGATGCAGAGTGCTCCTGAACGATGGACATTTGGGTGGAAGAACCCAATTGGAAAGGCGCATCTTGGAGGCACCATGGGATAGTCCTCAGAGAAGGAGATTGTCAGGGGGTAGTAACCATCTTCCCATTCAGTCTGCAAAAGAAATTTATTAAAAGGAGGACGATGGTTAAACTCATATTGTGCTTGTTCTTCATGACTTACCCCTTCTTTACCGGGGACGATGCCCTGCCACTTCAATAAATCTCCCGATTCAGGCTTCGCAGAGAAACCCTATGCAGAGAAATTGAAAATACCAAAAACAAACAACACGGAAAAACAAACTACAGTTAAGTTCATCAGTCTATTACAGATACATATGTATATACAACCATGTGACCGGTGTGCCATATGTACATACATGGGGATGGTTCTTGCGCCACGCCAAGCGCTCCTCCTTCAATCGGCTACACGCCCGAGACATCATTATCTGAAGAAAGACCAAACTTCCAAACTTCCAAATCATTGAGTCCAAACGCATATGTACACAAATGCAAAAGGACACAATCCATATACCAACATTGTTATAAGTTGATTTCAGAAGATACAAATATATACAATATATATCATCTCGCATTGCTATATACATTTTTTCCAGCATTGACATCTTCTCGCATATAGGGTTTCAAATTCTTTTTAATGCTTCTCTCTACACGCTTGATGTTTTCTGGTTCGGTGAAAAGGTACATCTCTTCATACTGATTATATTCCTCTTCATTATCTCCCACATTGTCAACCCCAACAATATTTTGCTTTCCAGAAACAACTATGTGCAACTTCTCAGTTTCTGGATCTTGAACATAAAAAACTTGTGCAACATTATCGGCGAGAACCCACAGGTCATCTTTGTAACCCACTTTATTCAAGTCTACCAGTGTCAGCCCGTAATTGTCCACTTTCAAACCATCAGGATGTTTGACCCATTGGCACTTAAATACGGGCATTACCATTCTTTTGCCATAATCGAGTTCCCATATTTCCTCTATGAACCCGAAGTATGTGGTCTTCTGCCCTTGCGAATCATAATCCTCAATACGAACACCACTATTTTGTGCAACACTCTTACCGTCTTTTTCTTTAGTGTAAAATGTGTAACCATTGATGTCATATGCTTGCCATGATGTTACCAAAGCAGATGGGCCACAAGCTAACTTCTTCATTGTTGCCTCTTCTATAGTGTTTCCGTATGATATATTTTTGTCCATTAACCATTCAGTGAAACATCTTCTGTGCTCTTTCATGATCCAGTCCTCTTTGCGGTCTTGGTTTTTATCACGAAGCTCAATTTGGTGTTCCTCGATGTACGGCTCAGCTATTGCGAGCTGTTGTAGTACACCAAAATGTGCACGGTGTACATTCTTGTAATCTTGAACAATAAAAGTTTTCTTACCCACTTTGCCTCTCCCACGTAGTCTACCCTCATGTACCGGTATAGGCACACCTATCGATTTTCCATCTTTGATGTAATCAGCGCAACCCTCAATCACTTCTTCAGTGGTGTATCCTTCCATAATTGAACCCTCTGGGTGAGCACGGTTCCGCACATAACCTTTTAATACTCCTAAATATCTCTCCAACGAAAAAATATGATGTAAATATAGTGGCCCCAATGCTTTTATCTGATCAACAAGATGTATGATTAGGTGTACTTGCATATCAAAAAAGGATGGTGGGAAACACATCTCAAGCTTGCACATTGTCTCGACGATGTATGTTTTCAGATAGTCTAAATCTTCACGTGCTATCACCTTTTGCGATATTGCATTGAAGAAGTAACACAAACGTGTGATGACAACTTTTATATGCTCAGGTTTGATTACTCTTATTGCAATGGCAAGGAAAACTGTCATCATCATGTGACAGTCAAGAGAATTATAACCGAATAAAGACAAGTCTTTCATCGAGACTAGTTTGCGGATATTGGATGAGAAACTTGTGGGCACTTTGATCCCACGCAAGCATTCGCAAATTGCTTTTTTCTGTTCTAGCGTCAAGTTGTAGCTGGCTGGGGGAAGGTAATGCTTCCCGTTCGCCTTTTCTACTGGATGAAGCTCTGGTCTCAAATCAAGAATTACTAGGTCCATACATGAATTTAATCCATCCTTTGTTTTCCTCGGCATGTCCAGCAAGGTCCCAATGATGCTGTCAAATACATTCTTTGTAACGTGCATCAAATCAATACTATGGCAAAATTCCAGATTCTTCCAATACGGAAGATACTTGAAAAAAATTGATTGTTTCTTGAAAGCCATGTCAGTTGTATCATCCGAAGATGTACTTTTCTTTCTCTTAATTCCTTTACTCTTTTTTCCCTTACCGAAAGCAATATGAATGTTCTTGACCATTTCAAACACAAGTTTTCCACTGTAAGGTTTCGGTGCAGTATCTTTTTCGATTTTGTTATCAAATTGTTCTTTCATCTTCCTATACTTGTGTGTATCTGTCAAGAACCGTCGATGTCTCATGTACACCGTCTTTCTGGATGAAGTGAGGTATAGAAATCCAGTTCTATCCACGCACCTAACGCAACCTTTCTTCCCTTTCATTTGTCCCGATAATGTAAACAGTCCGGGATAATCATGCACGGTAACGAATATCATTGCTCTTAGCGTGAAATACTCCCGCTTGTACTCATCCCATGTATGTACCCCTTCATTCCACAATTTCGCCATATCTTCCATTAAAGGTTCCAAGAACACATCAATTTCGATGCCGGGTTGTTTCGGACCTTGGATAAGAATAGGTAATAAGATATATTTCCTTTTGTGACACAACCACGTCGGTAGGTTATACATAGTTAAGACCACGGGCCATGTGTTGTGTATGCTCCTTTCTTCACCAAACGGATTCATTTCATCTGTACCCAAGGCAAACCTCACATTTCTGATTTCCTTCGCAAATTCTGGATACTGAATATCAAAATTTTTCCACTACGTTGCATCACCAGGGTGTCGTATATGTTTTTCATTCTTCTTGCGTTGCTCGGAATGCCAACGCATAAGTTCAGCCTCCCTAGGGTTTGAGAACAAACGCTTCAAGCGATCAATTACCGGAAGGTACCACATCACCAATGCAGGAATTTTTCTCTTATTCTTCCCGTCTGCATCGCCAGAAGTATCGTCATCGTCACCTTCAGGACCAATAATAAACTTCTTATTCTTCTGAGTCTTTTTCAGGATGGTAACATACTGGTGATTGTAGTCCTTCTTATATCTACTGACACCACATATGGGGCATCTAGTTGCGAGCTCATGCTCTTTGCGGTACATAATACAATGGTTCACACAAGCGTGTATTTTTGTCACACCTAGAGCCATCGGGCAAAGAAGTTTCTTCGCTTTATAAGTGCTTCTAGGCAGTTTATTTGGATTTAGAAGAATTTCTGCCAGAAGATTCAAAAGATCAGAGAAACTACAATCGGACCATCCGTGCGTAGCTTTCAACTTTAGTAGTTCTAAGACTGCACGCAATGTAGTAAACTCTTTATCACAACCGTTTGATTCATCATATAAAAGCTCTGTGGCCGCATTCTGCAATGTCTCCATTTTACTTAAACCTTTGCTTGCTCCCATAGAAGTCAGTACATATGGTTCAATGTGACGCAACATCTCCTCACAATCGAACTCATCATCATCATCATCACCAGCTTGATTGTCACTACCATCATCGATATGAACATTATCATCATCTGAGCCTCTCTCATCATCTTTATCCACATCATGTGTATCTAACTCACCATGCTCTGTCCATATTGTGCAGTTATTTTTGAAACCTCTTTTCACCAAATGAGATTGGATTACTATAGTATCCGTCCAAGCAATCTTATTTTCGCAGTCGATACATGGACATAATATGTCATCTGTCTTTTGCAACTTCGCATGTCTCTTGGATGCTTCAATAAAATTTGCAACATTACAAATGTACATAGGATCAGGTCTTGGCATGTTATACATCCACGCTCGACGGTCCATGCTTCAATAATAGAATTTTTTGTCAGATTTACAAAATTTGGCCACAAATATTCTCTAAAGGTCTTCCATAAAATGAATTTACAGAGACATAACAAGTATGATTAGGGCGACTAATCTAGGAGACGGGCGACGTCTTGAGGCGGACGGAGTCAAAGGGGGAAACATGCCCAGCAGCATGGGCTAGGTCTGGGTGGGATCCAGTCTGTTATATCGGGAAACAGGCCCAGATGCATCTTATATATTATAATAGCATCTGTTAATTAAACATCATATTCATGTCACATAATAGGTACAAAAAGGAAACAATCCATATAGACCATACATCAATATACCAGAACACAATCCATACAGTCCTTACACATGCAAAAGGACAGAATCCATATACCAGAACACACAAAACTAACAGCTTATCAGCTAATGAAAATATACAAAGAAAAATTAAGGAAACTACATTTACCTTGCAGAGGCGTCAGCACGGTGGGGAGGCGTCAGCACGGTGGGCCGGCTGGGTGGAGAAGTGGCGGTGCGGGGTTGAGCGGCGGCGCGACAGTATGGGCTGGGCGGCGGAGCGGCAGCGCGGCGCAGGGGAAATTTCAACAGCCTGGTGGCGTCGATATAAATTCTCCAGGGTTGCGTTTTGACTGCGGTGAGGGGTCCTTATATAGACGTCGGTTTTTCACAGGCGGTTTTTAACTTTATCGCAGACAGGTTTTACCTACCAACCGCCTGAGAAGATGTTTATTAATTAAGAAGTAAATATCTTCACATGCTGTTGGTACTTAATAACCGCCTAAGAAGATTTTTATCTAAGGCGGGTATTACTTAACAACCGTCTAAGATAATGGCAACTGAACAAAATATTTTTAAAACTTGTATAGCTGACGTTGTAATGTTTTGGTAAATATCAAATTAATTTCTACTCACATATTATTCACATTTGTGTATCTCAAAAAAAAAGATCCTTCACTCAAAATTGTTGGTACGAACATATTTGTATAATTTATACATGTATGAATTTTTTTAATTTTTTTAAAAGCACTCCAACATGTCAAACTTCAAATTATCCACCAGTATTCATTGACACTTCATTGAAATATGTACAAAACACAAGAAAAATGTACAAGAACACTTGATTGAAATCCTAAAACTACACTACGGCCCCGCCTCCTCCATCCTCTCCGCCAGCTTCTCAAACCAAGCCAAGTGGTCCTCCTCCGACTCGTCGTCGTCGTCGTCGTAGTCGTCACCATGGTGGTGGTCGCCGTCATCGTCATCGCCGTCGTCAGTGGACGACTCATCGTCGCCGTCGTCGGAGGACGACTCGTCGTCGCCGTCGTAGGAGGACGACTCGTCGTCATCATCGTCATCATCGTCGTCGTCGTCGAAGTCGTCGTCGTCCTCCTCCTCCTCCTCCTCCTCCAGCGACGATGCAGCAGGAGAGAGGGTCGGCTGCTCCGGCTGAGCCGATTGCTCCGGCTGTACCGGTGGCTCCGGCTGCACCAGCGGTGGAACGCGCTGGTCGTCATTCACCCTCTCGGGGGAGCTGCAGCGTATCCGCTTGCAGGGTGGCTGTCTCGGCGGGCTAGGTGGCGGAAGGTTGGCCATGGCTGTGGTGGTTAATCGGCGCCGGGCTAGGAGAGGTGGAACGATGGAAGAAGAAGAAAGGAGTGGAAAAGTTCTGTGCTTGTACATAACCGACGACGCGCCTTATATATGGTCTGTGTGGAGTAGACGAGGGAGCGGTTCGTTTCCCGCGCATTGAACTCTTTGCAGACCTCGTGCGGCGCACAATTAAACCACTGTGGAAGACGATCTTGAGAGATCCTTGCACGCATCCCTGCACCACGACTTCTCAACTTCTCCGCAGACCTCGTGCGGCGCGTCAGTTAATTAACACTTCTCAGGCCGTTAATTAACATATTGTAGTTTCAAAAATGTTTATCTCAGGCGGGTATTACTTATAAACTGCCTGAGAAAAAAGAAGTAAAAATCTTCACAGACGGTTGGTACTTAACAACCGTCTGCAAATATGTTTATCTGAGGCGGGTATAACTTAACAACCGCCTGGGATAATGCCCGATACTGTTCTTCAGTTTCCTTATCCCTTGCTTCTTTTTATTTAGATTCCAATATAAATACTCAAACATGTTTACATTCTGCAAATTGTGTTCAAATTCGATGATTCTTTCTTCTACATTTGTATTAAATTAACATCTACCAACTGAACAAAATATTTTGTTCATTGCGCATTGAACTCTTTGCAGACCTCGTGCGGCGCACAATTAAACCACTTTGGAAGACGATCTTCAGAGATCCTTCCGTCGCACGCGTCCCTGCACCACGGCTTCTTAACTTCTCCGCAGACCTCGTGCGGTGCGTCAGTTAATTAACATCTTCTCAGGCGGTTGGTACTTACCAACCACCTGAGAATATATTTATCTCGGGGACGGTTGTTACTTAACAACCGCCTAAGATAAGCCCATGGAGTTCCCCTTGCCGCACAATATTGCGGTCCTGATCACGCGGTGGGTCGCCGCAACCTCCACCCAGCCCATGGACGACCTCTCCAGTCTGCGCGCCACCTGCAAGGCCATGCACGCGGTGTGCCGTGATCCCACCGTGGGCAGGCGCGTGGCGCTGGAGCGGGAGAGCAGCTGGGAGTGGTTCCAACGGCACGGGAACGGGAGCTACGACACCCTCGTGGAGCGCCTGGCCAACGTGGGCAACCCTCATGCGTGCTACGTCACCGGGTTCGACCTCGTCTTCAACTACGGCCGCGCGCAGGCGCAGCGGGGCACCCAGTTCCTTGCCCGGGCGGCCGCGAACGGCCACAAGGTGGCGGCCTACGTCCTTGCCATGCTCCGCTACGATGCCGACCGCGGGGACCGCGACGCCCTCGAGTATATCCGGCAGGTCGAAGGCGAGGCCCACGTCGGCGACAACACGGTCGGATCTGTCGCGATGAAGAGGACCAACAAGGAGTGTTGCCGGTGTCGGAATCAAGCCATGCAGAGGCTCGACGTTTTCGTGAGCTGGAGGTTACTGCGTAGGCCTCCTCCCGGACCGCCGCCGGTGGCGCTGCCCGACATTGACGATGGCGTTTGCCGCTGCCCAACAGGGGGGAACCAGGGGCCTGCCCGCTGCGGCAGGCGAGGGTGGTCCGAGACCGTCTTCTGTACTGAGAACTGTAGGATTGAGCGCGAGTATGACCTGTTCTCCCATAACGTGTTGTACTCTATGGGTTATATTAATTAAAAAGAAGTAAATATTTTCACAGGCGGTTGGTGATTACCGACCGTCTGAAAATATTTTTATCTCAGACGGGTATTACTTAACAACCGTCTGAGATAATTCCCGATAATGTTCTTCAGTTTCCTTATCCCTTGCTTCTTTTTTATTCAGATTCCAATATAAATACTCAAACATGTTTAGATTATGCAAATTGTGTCCAAATTCGATGATTCTTTCTTCTACATTTGTATAAAATTAACATCTACCACCTGAACAAAATATTTTTAAAACTTGTATAGCTGACATTGTAATGTTTTGGTAAATATCAAATTAATTTCTACTCACATATTATTCACATTTGTTTATCTCATAAAAAAAAAGTTCGTTCACTCAAAAATGTTGGTATGAACATATTTGTATAATTTATACATGTATGAATTTTTTAATTTTTTTAAAAGCATTCCAACATGTCAAACTTCAATTTATCCACCATTCTAACTAAATGCTCATATTCATATGAGGCATTCATCAAATTATGAACACACATTGATTCCAAAAAATTTAAAAAAATATGAAAAAATTCGTAGAGGTTGGTATGATGATTAAAAATGTCAACTGAAAAAATAAATGAAAAAATCATTATATTCATCAAGATAGAAAAATGAAAAATAGCATTTGTTGTATGTTTTTTATGTTCTGACCAATTTCAAAGGATTTATGAAGTGAAATTTAATGGTAACCTTTACTTATCAATAATATTACAAGAAAGTGGATTTTTGCCTTTTTAAAGGACCACATTTAATCAAGAATATTAATTAAGAAGAAGTAAATATCTTCACAGGCGGGTATTACTTAACAACCGCCTGGGATAATTCTCGATACTGTTCTTCAGTTTCCTTATCCCTTGCTTCTTTTTTATTTAGATTCCAATATAAATACTCAAACATGTTTAGATTCTACAAATTGTGTCCAATTTCGATGATTCTTTCTTCTACATTTGTATAAAATTAACATCTACCACCTGAACAAAATATTTTTAAAACTTGTATAGCTGACATTGTAATGTTTTGGTAAATATCAAATTAATTTCTACTCACATATTATTCACATTTGTGTATCTCATAAAAAAAAAGTTCCTTCACTCAAAATTGTTGGTATGAACATATTTGTATAATTTATACATGTATGAATTTTTTTAATTTTTTTAAAAGCATTCCAACATGTCAAACTTCAAATTATCCACCATTCTAACTAAATGCTCATATTCATATGAGGCATTCATCAAATTATGAACACACATTGATTCCAAAAAATTTAAAAAAATATGAAAAAATTCGTAGAGGTTGGTATGATGATTAAAAATGTCCACTGAAAAAATAAATGAAAAAAGCATTATATTCATCAAGATAGAAAAATGAAAAATAGCATTTGTTGTATGTTTTTTATGTTCTGACCAATTTCAAAGGATTTATGAAGTGAAATTTAATGGTAACCTTTACTTATCAATAATATTACAAGGAAGTGGATTTTTGCCTTTTTAAAGGACCACATTTAATCAAGAATATTAATTAAGAAGAAGTAAATATCTTCACAGGCGGGTATTACTTAACAACCGCCTGGGATAATTCTCGATACTGTTCTTCAGTTTCCTTATCCCTTGCTTCTTTTTTATTTAGATTCCAATATAAATACTCAAACATGTTTAGATTCTGCAAATTGTGTCCAAATTCGATGATTCTTTCTTCTACATTTGTATAAAATTAACATCTACCACCTGAACAAAATATTGTTAAAACTTGTATAGCTGACATTGTAATGTTTTGGTAAATATCAAATTAATTTCTGCTCACATATTATTCACATTTGTGTATCTCATAAAAAAAAAGTTCCTTCACTCAAAATTGTTGGTATGAACATATTTGTATAATTTATACATGTATGAATTTTTTAATTTTTTTAAAAGCATTCCAACATGTCAAACTTCAAATTATCCACCATTCTAACTAAATGCTCATATTCATATGAGGCATTCATCAAATTATGAACACACATTGATTCCAAAAAATTTAAAAAAATATGAAAAAATTCGTAGAGGTTGGTATGATGAGTAAAAATGTCCACTGAAAAAATAAATGAAAAAAGCATTATATTCATCAAGATAGAAAAATGAAAAATAGCATTTGTTGTATATTTTTTATGTTCTGACCAATTTCAAAGGATTTATGAAGTGAAATTTAATGGTAACCTTTACTTATCAATAATATTACAAGAAAGTGGATTTTTGCCTTTTTAAAGGACCATATTTAATCAAGAATATTAATTAAGAAGAAGTAAATATCTTCACAGGCGGTTGGTGATTACCAACCGCCTGAGAATATACTTACCAACCGCCTGAGATAATCTTCTTCTCAGACGTGAATTTTTATTAACGATGAACACACTATACATTCATTCATTCACACAGTTGAAGAACACACAAGATACTCATTCATTAACAATATTCAATCACACATCTCACAAAAGAACACACAAGATGCACAATATTTACACAAGAACACACAAGATACACAAGTAATATTTAATCACATAGATGAAAAAAGATAGATTTCATTCATTAACAATATTTACAAAACAGAAGCAACTAAAAACAACAAAAAGAAAAACTTATTAAATCCTACTCGTACTCCTCTTCCTTCTCCTCCTCCTCGTCCTCCGGCGGCGACTCCGGCACCGGTGCAACAGGAGACAGGGCCGGCTGCACCGGCTGCACCGGCTGCACCGGCAGTGCAACCCCGAGGTTGCTAGCCGTCGCCTCCACCAGCGTTCTACGGCCCTCGGGGCCAAGAACCTGGGCCATCGTCGCGAACAGAATGTCGAGACGATCAGCCACCCCCATGAGGGCGTAGAGGTAGTGGCCCAAGGTACCCATTCCAGTATACTCTAGAAGGGTACCCAGCCCCAAGGCACTCATGGCGCGAGATGTATTGTTGTACGCCTCTCGCGCCATGAGGAGGCGCTGCTCGGTGTTGATCTTCTCGGGGGAGCTGCAACATAGTTTCTTGCAAGGTGGCTCCCTTGGAGGGCTTGGCGGCGGAAGGTCGGCCATAGTGGTGTTGGGTCGTCGGAGCGGAGGAAGACAAAGAAAACAAGAGGATTCAAAGTGAGCGATGCGCTTGTGAGCGATAGCGCGTCTTTAAGGCCACGCGGAGTGGAAAAGAAAGGTCGCACCTCGGGGAAAAGAAAGGTCGCACACGCGTGACATGGTCACTGACATGTGGGACCGGGTCCACATGTCAGTGACCGCTGATTAAGTCAGGGGATCCTCATCCCGGTTGGTGAGGGGTCTTTATGTAGGCGTTCATCAAATTAATAATAAGTAAATATCTTCACAGGCCCATGTTTAACTTAGGCGGGTGTTACTAACCAACCGTCTGAGATAATTGTATCTTCTCAGGCGGTTGGTAAGTAAAATCCGACTGAGGTAACAATCTTCCCTGACGGTCGGTACTTAAAATCCGCCTGAGAAAATGTGAGTCTATATATACCCCTCGGCAGCATTGGAAAAACCTAACCCGGGCGAAACACTTAGACGCCGTTAGGCTGCCAAAATTTCGTTTGCCGCCAAGTGTTCGCCCTCGTCACTTCCAGGTGCGCCGTCGAGCTTCACCATCGCCGCCGAGCTTCGCCGTCGCCGAGCTTCGCCCTCCTCACTTCCAGGTACGCCGAGCAAAGCCATTTCCGTCACCGCCGAGCTTCAAGGTAAACCCTAAACCCTTCGACCTTCCATCCTCCTGCGCTGTGCCGCCTCCCTCCCCGCCCTCGCTGCCGCCTTGCATATCCTTGGTTAGGGTTCGGGAATTAGATAATGGTAGGCATCCTTGGTTAGGGTTCGGTGGAATTCGAAAAACTGTCAAGTTTGGTGGCATCTTTGGTTATGGTTCGGTGGGGCAAGATTTATGTGGATGGTTATATCACGATAAATTGGTAGTTGGTTTTGTGTGTCTGAAACTGTGAAATCAGTAGCATTTCATCTTCTGGTAGTTTGCAGAGATAAAACTGTCAAGTTCGAATGAATAGGAGTTACTCCCTTTGTCGTGGATGGTTATATCACGATAAATTGGTAGTTGGTTCTGTGTGTCTAAAACTGTTCTCTAGACTCTAGTAACAATAGTATATTCCCTATTTCTGTCATCGGCCTTGCATATGCCACATAATTCTCTATAAGGGCAAGATTTAGCTATATTTGGTTAAGTTGACGAAATTTGGCTAATTTTGGCTAAGTTACATTAGATATAGTTATACTTGACTAATTTTGACTAAGTTATGCTATATTTAGCTATATTTGGCTACTTTTGCTTATAGTTAGCTATGCTAGACTAAGTTTGGCTAAGTTTGCTTTTATTTCTCTAAGTTTCATTTGAGCAATTGTAGCTAATCTGTGCTACCAAAGATGTCTGCACTTGTGGCTCCATCAGCTTCATTTGAGCAGTTGTACCTAATCTGAGCTACCAAAGTTATGCTATATTTAGCTCTGAAGCCAAACAAGTTGCTGGCCAACTCATTTGTGATGCCAGGAGCATCCTCACGCCCATATCTAGGTAACACTAGGTGTGGCGATGGAGTCTGAGCATATGATGCCGATCTCTATGATACAAGAATTTAGTTAGACCTATATAACTTCAAAAATGTGTTTTGGCTAAATTTACTTAATTGAGCCAAAATTGAGAAAATTTGTTTTAAATATGACCAAATTTAGTTATGCCATTTATTAGATTTTTTGTCTTATTAGATCTAGCATGGAAAGCCCTAAGAAGACTGGTCCTGATAGTAACAACAAAGAAGACAATATGGAGTTTACTGACTCCAGCAGTTCAGGCTCCTGTCACAGTCCTTCGGATCCTTTTCCGAATATAAAAATTAAAAAGACTTCAGTGGATCTAGACCCGGAATATGATCCTGCCGATGAGGTATGGATCACGAATCTTAACTTCAGCAGTTCAAGTTAATGTTGGTTGTCAAGTATACGAAGTCTTATAATTTTTTTCTACCTAGATTAATCTCGAAGACAATGAGGTGACATCGGCTCCTAAAACCGCAGAAGGTTCACCAATGGATGAATCCTCAGCTTCACTCAAGCGGAAACGAGGGCAACGAGGTCCCAATAAGGGTCCATTGGACCGCATCATGTACATAACAAGGGTCGGTCCAGGTGGGCTTCCCCAAGAACCACTGGATTCAGTTACCAAGTACCGTAATGCATGCGATTTTCTTGTTAGGGAGGTTGTGCCGATCACAACCGAGAATTGGAGGAAATTACCCGAGCAGACCAAGAATGAGTTGTGGGAAAAGATAAAGACACAATTCAAGTTCCCGAAAGGCACAGAAGAAGCTGTAAAGAAAGCAACATTGGTCTCTTCCGGCAAGAAGTTTCGATGCTGGAAGAGTGAAATGAATGCTTATGTTAAGGCCAATAAGGTCCCTAGCCCGAGGAAGATGGGAAAAATCACACAAGCTCAGTGGCAAGAGTTTGTTCGTCAAAAGAGCACACCTGATGCTAAAGCTCTAAGTGCAACTAGGTCAGAGCTTGCAAAAAAGAACAAATACCATCATCGCTTGGGGTCTGCCGGATATGCCCCCAAAGTCCAGAAATGGAATAAGATAATAGACGAAATTCTTAGTAAGGGCAATCCTCACCCATTAGAAGGGTGCGATGAGTGAACTCAACGTTGGGTCTTTGCTCGGTCAGGTTTGACCAGAGAGGGCAAACTTGAAAAGCCCGACTCTCTGAATGAAGTAGAGGATAAAATGAAAGAAGTAATTGAAAAGCAACAGAAGGGTCTCTTCAAGCCGAAGAGGGAGAATGACCAACTTACCGCTATCTTGGGAAACCCTGAACACAGCGGACGGGTTCGAGCGGTCTCTTCTCAAATGTCTTGGCTAGATGGTTTCCCTAAAGATAAAGACACATATAGAAGACGTGAGAAGTTTAAGAAAACACTTGATGAAACGATTGCTCAAAAGGTCAAAGAAAATATGCAAGAAATAATGGAACAACTTAGACAATCATGACAATTAGTGGCACCGAGTACAATGATGGTTTCGGTGCAAAAGGAGCAATTAGTATCTCCAACTGCCTACCCTAGCAGCGTTGGTTCCGTGCCAGGCTCAGGGTCAGCTCATAAGTTCCCTGTCGATGATATTGCTAATGACAAATCTTGTCGTCTTCTTGTCCCGATAGGCAGAGCAGGGAACAAAACCAAACAGGTTGCCACTGCTATGGCAAAGCCTAATCGTGACTTCAACGGGAGTCCACTTCCGTTGTATTATTCTGTGGTGCAAGTTCTTCAGATCATTGATAATGATTATGAAGATTATGAAATAGACCACGTCACACCTGAGGGGATCGCGACTCTGGGGCAGGCTGTCAACCAATTAATCCTTTGGCACCGACGCGATATCGTGTTGGACGATGAGCCAATTTCTAGCCCCGTCGCATCTCCAAATACTGCAACCCCATCTTCTAAGGCGAAAGTGCATGAAGATCCACTCCCAATCCAGGAAGATCCACTCCCCCTATGTCTGAGCAAGGATGATGATATCCAAGAGCAACAAGTTCGACAACAACTTCAAGCAGTACCAGAGCAAGCTGTTGCTAGTAAAGAGCAACTAGTTGAGCAACAGCTTGAAGTAGTACTAGAGCCAGCTGCTGGGAGTAAAGAGCAATCAGTTGAACAACAGGTTCAACAACAAGCCAGTGTCCAACTTCCGACGACTACTCCTCGATCATCAGGGCCTGTCAAAGTTAGCTCATACGAAAATAAGAAACCTTCATCAGAAGTGACAAAGTATTTGGAAGCTATGCAGGAAAATATTAGAAAATCGAGTGCATCTCGTTCTTCTCATGAGCCAGCATTAGAAGATATCGAGGAGTGGAAAGAAGACGGTGTCATGTATAATCGGCGGACGAATTTAGTTAAACCAGGAGTTCCAATATACAAGCTTGAGGATGTTCCTCCTAAATTTGAGAATGGGAAGCCGTTCATGACATCCGTACAACTTAGCAAACAACCCGTCGCGCTCAGAAGAATGCATGAGTGGTACATCACTGCCAGCACAAAATTTGGTCTTAATTGCGTCACATTTCGTATTCCAAAAGAAGCATTCTGGAGCACTGGAGTAGATAAACGAGTCATTTTATTTGACGAGCTGCTTTCCCTTTTCCATCGGGGCATGCTCGAAATCAACCTGCTGCTCGTCTGGTGCTTGTAAGTGCTCTAATATTTTGTATTTGCTTTTCTTACTACACGCATACGCATTTCATGAGATTATAACAATTCTGGACTTCTTCAATAGGATGCAATACATGGATAATGTAAAGTTGGCGCACAAGACAGGTATCCTTGACCCTACTAGGATTGCAAAGTCGCTATTCGACGTCCAGGCGAATCGAGAATCAAGCCAGTACAAACACATGAAAAAAAAAGATTTTGAAAGAGCAATTGCAAAACTTATGAAGGATAGAAAGGCAGAAGTTGCAGCTTACATAGGACATGCGATGTTTAACTTTGTCAGAGACGACCAGGACCTCGTAAAGGCTCCGTACCACTTCGAGTAAGTTCGACACATGACATTGAAATAGCAATTATTGGTAATTGTTAACACATGTGTTTGTATGTTTGCAGTAATCACTACATAATGATCTTCATCAAGCCAACGCAGGGAATGGCAACAGTCTTGGACTCGGCCGATTACCCACCAGATCGTTACAAAGATTTCCTTTCCATTTTGAAAAAGTACGTTTATTCAATAATTTTAATTTATGCATATTTAGAATGTGTTGACAAGTTTTATATGACATTTCTTGTATTACAACGCTTGGAAGTTTTATGCGGAGCTTGGCGGTCAGAGACCTCCTAATACGAATGCATTGGACATTAAAACGTATTATGCTTGTCCGAAGCAGCCTGCTGGGAGTGTCTTATGCAGGTATTATGTATGCGAGCATCTTCGGACCGCTGCCGTATATAGAGTCAATCGTGAGGATGTAAGTTATCCTTAATGTCGATACCTTATTTTCTTACTTTTGTGTTTCATTTTCATTGTAACTAGCATAGTTTAATGCTTATATTCTCTGCTGTTCAATATTACCAGAAACATTATTTATATATTTTGATTCCAACTTCAAAATTCAATTGCTCATAGTACAACTGCTCCAAAAATACCTACTAAATACTTGTATACTCTCACTTTGATCTATACTTTGAGATTGTTCAAACCAACACATTCTAAACCTTGTTATGTGTTATATTGCAGCACAAGAAGAATCTGAACAAAGAATGGCCGGTTTGTAGAAGTATTCCTGATGGAGGAGCCGACAGGATTGCTTCTGAACTCTGTCAGTTCATTCGTCGCGAAATTTTGCACAAAAAGGGGAAGTTCTTTGATAAGAGAGGTTCAACAGCTGATGTGCCAGAACTTTGCGACTATGCCAATCTAAACAATTTTTAGTGAAAACTTGTAAACTTTGAGATGAATTGTATCTGTAACTTGTACATATGTATATTGTTTTAGTGAAATTGACTTCTGTGATGATAATATTGTTAACTTTTGTTCTGTGATGATTGTTGTTTTTTGTTCTGTGATTATATTGAATTGACCTGGAAATTAGAAATAACAGTGGTAGTACTGCATGACTGTGAAAAACAATTATCACAGGCGGCTAGATACAAGTAAAGAAACATCTGTGATAACCTAATTTTCACAGGCGGTGTCTGTTATGGTAGAAACCAGCTGCGTTAAAGGGTCTTCACAGACGGCTGATATAGGTAAACTCCGTCTGTGATAACACCATTATCATAGACGGGTTAGTTATGCTTCAATAACCGTCTATAAAGACACATTATCATTGACGGTTAGTTATGCTTCAACACCCGTCTGTGAAGACACATTATCATAGGCGGTTAGTTATGCTTCAAAATCCGCCAGTGAAGACACATTATCATAGACGGTTAGTTATGCTTCAATACCCGACTGTGAAGACTCATTATCATAGGCGATTAGTTATGCTTCAAAATCCGCCTGTGAAGACACATTATCATTGGCGGTTAGTTATGCTTCAATACCCGACTATGAAGACAAATTATCATAAGCGGTTAGTTATGCTTCAATAACCATCTGTGATAAGACATTTATCACAGATGGTTATATATGCTGCACGACCTGCTTGTGATAAAGTATTTTCACAGGCGGCTATTCTTAGTAAAGAACCGCCTATGATAATCTGTCTTCACAGGAGGCTAGCCTAAGTGAAGAACCGCCTATGATAATGTGTCTTCATAGGCGGTTTCACTTCTCCGCCTGTGAAATTGCAGATTATCACAGACTCTTTGTTTCAGGCGGTTTTAAAAGCCGTCTGTGATAATAGGTTTGGAGCCGCCTATGATGAGGCTTATTGTAGCAGTGTGATAACTAATTTAATTCAAACTAAACAAATTTTTTATCCTAAATATTATTTATTTCAGAACGGAGAGAGTAGATTCCATACCTTTTAGCTTCTTTCAAACTTCGAACCAAAGAAAAACCTTGTCGTTCTTAGATCTTTGTCTACAAATCCACTACAAAATCTCTAAGTTTTGCCTAATGCATTTGGACGAATAGCAGATGGTCATTATTAATGTTTTTTTTAATGGCCAAGAGTGTCATAGTCCGGTAAGATATCTAGGCTTCCTTTATTGACAGAGCTTCACATAGCCGATTCTAAAACAGAATTAGGCAGCTTGTACCACATACTATTTTTCATACTATTCTTCTGAAGAAGTGATTCTTGTCTGATTCTACTAAGAGGTTAGAAGCTAAAAATAATATAGCTTTTTCTGATTTTGTAAAGTAATTCTTTGTCTTGATTCTAAGAATTTATTCTATAAAATCACTTTCAATCAAAGTCACTTCATCAGAGAATCAAAAGTGAATTAAAAAGAATCAAGTTGGAGAGCTCTACCAAAGAGGCCCTCAATGAATGCTCGTGATTTTGCTAAATTTATTTCGCACCGCAAAAATATCCAATTTAATTAGGCTAGAAAACCTCAAACATTTCTGACAATTACTTTAGAAGAAATTGTGACCAGACCATAAACTGCTCGACTTCTTCAAAGCGAAGCAAGAAACTATTTTTTTACAAAAATAGTACCATTTTATTCATAATTTTCAAAATGAGGTACTTGATCGAAATAAAAGAAAAAATTTTAGGATCGAACAACATGTGAAAAGCTACAAGAGGGATAGTCAATGGTAGATTTAAAACTTTTTATGCCGAAGCTTAAAAAACTCGTGTGTTCTACTATTTTTAACGTGTTTAACCATGACAAAATCAGTATAGATTGTAGAGAATCAAGTTACAAAACTAATTCAATAAGAATCACGTGGAAAAAATGATTAGAAGTGAAGTTATGATCAAAATACTGAGCAAAGTTCAATCTGTTCTACTTTAGTGAAAACTGTTATGCTATGTTGCAAAGAAACTCGTGTAACTCAAAAACCACAAATTCAATGATTGTGATATTGTCATAAATGATGGATCATTGAATTCTGAAGAAAACACAAAAGAAATGACATCAACTGGGTCTATACAACGTAATTATAATCAAAACATCGAAACAACATCGTGCTATGCACAAACTCAACCAGAAAATTTGCCAAAAACAAGTCAAATGAACAAGGCACAAAAGTTCCTCCAAAACTACTATCGGTACCCTGCGTACCGGGTACCTCTTAGTACCGCGAAGAGTACAAGGGAGTTCTACCTATCCGAATTGAAGGTCTCCTCAGGTCCCACATGTCACATTACACCGGACCCGCTCCCCTCGTATGGGTAACTCCTGGGTAAACACGTGTAAAGGAAAACCGAAACTAAGCTCCCAACAAAGGAAAGCTTCGGTGACAACACGTGTATAACGACCCCGGACCTAACCCCCAGCAGAGAGGAGCTTCGATGCCGACACGTGTACAACAGCCCCAGACCTACTCCCCCCCCCCCCCCCCCCCCCCCGGCAAGGGAAAGCTCCGGAGCTACCACTTGTGGAGCCTCCGGACCTTCATCAACGTATACACTGGCAAATCTCCTTCAGTACATCCATTCAAGTGACAATCAAAGCGGTCGTTACAAGATTTGATTACGTGTCGTTAATGCTGTATTAATAACACGCGATCAGAGCACTATTAATAGGGGTAATGCAGCTAGTAAGGCACATTATTACACTATTAATTATGCTTAATACCCGTAGACAGTGTATTAGGCAATTTAATACACCAGGGCCACATGTCGAGCCAGGTAAATGATGTAACAGTCAGCCCTTAAATCTATAAAAGGGTTGTGCCGCACGAACCCAGGGACATCTGATGCAAGCTAACCGGCATAAAAGGGAAGAGACTCATACAATACAAGAACACAAACCCCGTGGAGTAGGTAGTTACGCTCAGGCGGCCTGAACCACGTAAATCTCCTGTGTCACCATCTTGTTCTCGATCTTTAAGCGCCCCAACCGAAACAAGAACCTCCGCGGACCACATTTGGTAGTACCGGGGGAAATGTCGTTGCTACACTTCGATAACTACGAACTTTATTGAATGGAACATAAGAGGAACATCCACAAGTAATGCACTCCATGAGTCTTGACCCCCTTGCTTATATAGCCAGCTCTTGGGCCAATCCAATCCAAGCTAGGACTCCTACTCCTACTTATAATCAATCGAAACTTTTCATAACTGCTCAAGACTCTTCCATACGCAGATAGAAGCAATCTTAAGATTTCCAAACACCTTAGAAACGTCCCACACATTCCTAAAACAACTCAACTTCATGTCCTACACGAAATCTAACCAAAAACAAATGCAAAACTTTCCATAAACGAACCATAACCACCTCAGCTTCAGACAGAGTACATAATCCAGCTGGTTGGACAGTTCTGGCCATATCTTCAAGTCCATAACTTATCACCATGCTTTGGAACAAGTTGCGACGTCCATGCAGCCCTTGCACATGTGCAAAAACTTTCCATAGCATCCATGATAACTTCATATGAATTGTTCTTGACCCAAACATGCTGCGTGATATCCTGATCAACTCAACCACAATTCTTCCTAAACTTGGTTGTTGAATCTCATCTTCTCTCTAAGACTAGTTCAATAGATCACCATCACCAGCCATGTATGGCTTCAAGCAATACCCGCACATGAACAAACAACCATTTTTTTGAGCCCAAGTTCTCGACTTGACTCTCGTTAGTCAGAAAACCACAACAGCTTATGTGAGCACCTCACATAAGCATGTTGCAAAACTTAGCAAAATAATATCCATCGTGATGAACCAAGATACACCAAACATTTAGTAAATGAATACAAAGCAAATATCCCTGTAAGTGTAAAGAAAGTTTAAAATATTGCAAGTTATAAAACAGAGCATCTGAAATACAATATTAAGATCGGATAGTCCAAATAGCCCCACTGGAGTAACTTTTACTCCCAAAATATACTGTAAACATTCGGATAATACAAAGTAAAAAGACATGCAGTTCACGTGCACGACTAGTTCGGACATTTTGAACTGAGTTCATGCAAGTTCGAACATTCCGAAGCGGGCTTCTTAGGCATACTCAAAACTTTGCATGTAAACCCTCACTTTTAGCATAATTGCCAATGTATTTAGCACACATAGGTCTCAAAATACCCCCCTTGATGAATGCATTGGCAACACCACTTCAAAACTAAATATTGGCTCATTCACGTTTCATGAAAAGTTTTGACAAAAAAGAAAATTCCCCCCTTTTGAAAATTAAAATATCACATGAGAAGAGACCTCTCTCCTTAAAAAACTCTCTCCCTAAAGACGTACACTCCGCCTAAGAAGAAAGTGTAAATCAAAACGCTCGTGAATGTGTAACGTGTGACATATTTCACCTCCTTTTACAATGTATTCAGCAATGAAGAAAAGAGAAATTTTAATTATTTATGAGCATAATATGACATATACATGTAAAACAAAGATCATCCAAGTCATACTATCAAATAACTTACACTATCACATCAATGAGATACATAAAGTAGTGTAAGCCATGCTAGAGATCAGGTCTAATTTCAATTTAAGCAAGTCATGATTTCGCAAACTCAATTATTTTAAACCATGAAAGCATCACACATGTTGATGTTTTTTATTATCTTTTAAGAACAAATTTAAATCATGTAAGCTTATGGAAGTCAAGTGAAGCCTACGTCATTTAAATCTTATAAGCACAAATTATATGCATCATCAGCCTTATTCTAACCAACCAAGCCTAGCCTACGTCATTTGACAATCAGAAGCTTAAGGACATGGTTTTAGTCATACACAAGTCCTTCCAAATTCATATCTAAGTGGATTGATAAGAAATCGAAAAAAAAAGTTCAACGCAAACATATTATCTTGATCTTTTCTTTGTTTTTCATTCGATCATAAAAGCTCAACACGTGGTCTATTGAATAGTTATTTTTTCATGATTAACAACACTTGTGAGCATGCAACAAGTTCAAAATAGTAAGGAAGTTCAATCATGACCAAATTTAGTGTATATAATTATTCAAGTTAGTAATCATGGCAAAAACTACAAAATGTATAACACGAGTAATATATTATGAACTTCCAGCATGTAAAAGGAATCACAAAATCATATATGTATGAAACACTTATGCTCATATTGTCTTTTAATTTCAGATTCACATATAAACTTCTAAAGTTACAAAACTCCACCTCAATTTAAGCCATGACAATGCATAACCCCTATTTCAATATGAATGAAACAAAAATGAGTGAAATCAAAAGGTTTGTAAAAATGTCAGCCAATTGGTATTCGATATCTATAGGGTGAAGCACAATGTTTCCTTTTTCTATATTATCATTGAGAAAGTGATGTCTAATATCACCGTGCCTTGTTCTAGATTGTTGCACAAGGTTTTTAGCAAAGCAAATGGCACTAGTGTTGTAACAAAACAGCGGAGCACTATCTACATCGACCTTCATAGTCTTTATGTGTTTTAAAAATGCAAAAAATTTGTGAGCAAGCGCTAGCAGCAGCTACATATTCAGATTCGACCGTAGATTGTGCAATTGTACTTTGTTATCTAGAGGACCAAGCAACAAGTGAGTTACCAAGAAAATGACAAGCACCCGAAGTACTTTTCCTATCAATCCTACAATCCCCAAATTCAACATCTAAAAAAAGATATTAAAGTAACGGTTGAGGAAGAAGGAAGAAAAATGCTAAATTCTTGAGTTTCATGTAAGTACCTGAGAATTGTTTTAACGACTTGACGATGTGATGCACGTGGTGTCGGTGTTTCAGAAACTGACTAGTTAATTTGTATTGAATCATGTTCGTCTTCGTATGACTAGCTGCAAAGAACATAGTTATCCTTGTTCGGGCAAAAAAGGCCCTAAGTCCAGATAGAGTCTATCCGTGATATTTGTTAGCTCAAAAGGCGAGAGAACAAACTACAAGCGAGCCTTGCTCGAGTATATGAACTCTAAGAAAGTATGAACTTCTATGAAAGTAATACGTAAGCAAAAACGCACACGGGCGTATGAAAAGTAAGGCATGAACGCAAGTGTATCAAAAGAAAAAGACGCTAGTGCATCAAAGGAAAAGTGCGTAAGGAAATGCGTAAGGTGAATGCATAAGGTAAATGCATATAGTAACCGCGAAAACAAAGTGAATCCATCCCCCTCATAGAAGACCTTGGGGTCTTTTATAGGTGGACATGCAGTCCTATCTAACCAACATTCCTCATAGTGGGGACGAACTTACATTGTTTGTTTTATGCATCTAATCTGTCAGGGTGCGGAAGCTTTAGGCTTCGCTTCTTCTTGGTCTCCAAGGCACTGTCTTGTGGGTGAGGTTATCGTCCTTCTAGCGGTGGATGGGACAAATAACGGGCATATCCTGCAACGGGTAAAATCGTGGGTTCATCCCCCATGCCGAAGTTACCACGCCCACCATTAGTCATAAATGCCTCTAACTAACCGCCTCTCCGAGGCTCTAGCTCGGGAGGAATCGTGTGCTCGACCTTTCGGTCAGGACTTGGGCAAGGTGGATACCCTGACCTCAACCGACCGGGGTGTTGGTGGCAAGCCGCTCCTCGAGTGGAGGGTAGCTTTAGTCCATAGCCGCATAGTGGTCACGTACCATCGGGTCCCATATGTTTGGTACCCTGAGTACAAAACTTCATCAGCAGCCCCCGAGCATTCATCCAAGTTTTTGTGGAGTTGGTCGTAGGTTGAACTTACACTCGCGTCTGGGACCATGAAAAACAAGAGTTCACTAAACGTGTTAGTATTGACTCGATTACACGCCTGACAACTAGGAGCCCAAACTAATTCTGGTAGGCGCAAGTGTCTTGTGGTGGACCCCGAACCTCTTATAAGGTCTGGTTGTTAGCCGCAAGTTTATTTGTGCTCCGTTGACGAGCCGTTCATTTGTTCAGAGGGGTGAGAAGACTAGGGGGCTCCTAGGGTAGGGTATAAATCCCACGCTCGGTGAGTTATCTTACAAGTAATCCAGGTAAAACTTAGTCGAGCCAGTTCATTTGGGGTGACCAGAATGCATCCATCGCTGTTCATTAGTGATGGTAGTACGTCAAGACACGAATGCCCGTATTTTTTAAATCCGCCCGGGGACATCTATAGAGCTTCGGGTCCACCGAGGGACCCTAGTGGCTCAGGAGCCAACCCATCAATGGGACACTAAGGAGTCGCGGAGCTAAGACCTGGACATGGTTAGTCAGAGGTGTCGGGGGGGGGGGGGGGGGCAACATGCCTAGTATGCACAACCTTTGGCCATCTCAAGCCATCCATCCCTCACTCTTGTTCGTTTGGGTAGCAACACTACGACCTGTCAGACAGGTGGGCTCCCCGAACTATACAGGCCCAAAAGTGAGCCATAAAACTTACCCATCTTACATGGGCCCACTGGCACATGGGTGTAGCGCTAAAGGAGACGAGGAGGCACTGCACGACATGGATTTGGCGCCAGTACATCTTTAGAAGAAAGGCGAGTCGCCAGGCCAATTCAATTAATTGCCAATTTCTGAAGATATCATCAATTCAAAGAAGCGCCATTTATATGGAGTCAGGGGCCCGTGGTGCACTCTGCAGCACTCAAGTTCACGGGTCCACCATGATACGGTGGCTGAGACGATGCATCCTAATGGCCCACGTCTTCCCTCAGAAACTGTACATGTTCCAAAAATCTCTCGCTCGTAATCTCCGTGTCGGGCGCTAAAAAAGGTCCTGGCCTAAATAACCCTTACTTCCTCCGCATTTCCATTTGGTCTCTCGATACCCCCGCTCAGCCGTTCTTCCTACAAAATAAAAGAATTAGATCTGGGCTGTTGAGAGAAAAAAGAAAGAAACTTCCCTATCACCACCCTTGTTCGCGGTGTCGCGTGCTTGATGGCGAGGTGAAGCCTGTCCTCTGTGTGCCCGAAGAAGCTTGTTGACTTGGTGTCTCAGGCCTAATGTTGCCCGATGTTGACGGTCCTTAAATACTAAATTTGACCATCAATTCACTGCATAAAGATTATAAAATGGAGAAGACAACATAGTGGTAGGTGTTAAAACTACCAAATTCTACAAGTGCTAGTGTCTTTTTGCATGCAAGTGAATTAGTCCCTAAAATACCCAAGAATGCAGGGGGCAATCTTAAAAGTTGCCATTTGACCAATCAAGCGATGACATGTGGCATCACATGGATCCATGACTGATTCCCAGGCAGAAAGGGGGCCCAGGCCCACCTGGAAGCCACCCCGACAAAGCACGACCGAGGGGGGAGGGCAGGACCAGGTCGACCGACCCCCTAGCTCGGTCGACTTGCCCCTAGCGCCAAACCCGATCATCTTCCATGTGTTGGCTTCATGTGGCTCCCTCATGGCGGTAACGACTGATTTGCACGCTAATTGTGGTGCCAAACCGACTGAACTCGTGTATAAATACCTCCTCACTCCCTCACTTCTCCGCACACCACAAGGTTGAGAATAGTACTCCACTTATAAGGTTTAGAGCTGCCCATGTGGCCAGCCAAGTAGAATGAGAGTGAGGAGGAGCTAGGAGGAGGAGGCTTGGGCTTGCCAAGTCCCTCTTCCACACTTGTACCTCTACGGAAGTTCTGCCGGAATCGAGTAAGAAACTATCGTGAATTCAATATTAGTTTGATTTCTATTTCATAGTAGTTTGCTTCGTAATAGCTTGTGTGTTCACTACTTTAATTTATTAGAGGCTCTAGTCGTGTTTGCATTCGAAACGATTAGAGTTGTGAATTAGAACTTAAACGTGGTGCTTAGGTTAGAATACATCAAAGGATATCTCGTAGACCCATGGATTGAAGACATAGACAGTAGGTGGTGATAGTCTTATATATCCTTAATAATCCTCCATGTTCGGCTATGCCATAGGCTCGTGGTAGGAATCGTCTTGGTATTGCCAAGGGTAAACCCGTGCCCAAAGCAAGTAGCTGCCGTAGACTACTGTGGCCTAGATTTCAAACCATTGAATGCCTCTCAAATCCTTTCCTAACAAACAAAATGTGTGCCCTTGCGAGAACAAGCTAGAAGATCTCACACACGTTCCTTGTATTCGATACCCTTGGGAATACTCTTTAAGGGAAAGTGCTATAACAGTATTTCCGTGCGCTTGCGGATTTTTCTGTTTTTGCAAGAAATACCAATTAATATTTCTGGCGCCGTTGCCGAGGAACAGTTGCCTTTCATCTTCAAACCTTGTTCACCCTCATATCTATTTTTGTTTCTTTACTCCATACCTTTTCACCACAAATATGGAGCAGCCCACCATTCTTTTTTATTCTGCACCAAGGGCGAGTTCTGCGAGCCACCACCGTCGGGTAGAACCTATTTGCTCAACTAGCTATGAACTTCGCCTTGGCTTTATAGCCATGGTTCGGGAACAATCCTTCTCTGGAATGGATTGTGAAAACCATTACCAACATCTGTGAGAGTTTGAACAGTTGTGTTCTTGCCTTTAGTTAATGGCGTGACACAAGAAACTCTTATATGGAACTTGTTTCATTTTTCTCTCAAAGTAAAGTGAAACAATGGTACACCCATAATGTTGGGACAACAAACGGTGTTTGGAGAGAATTACGAGATAAATTTTATCTTGATTCATTTCCAATATCCTGAATTGTTTCATTACAAATGGAAGTACTAGGCTTCTAACAATTGGAAAAAGAATCAATAGGTGCAGCTTGGGATAGATTTTCACTTTTGCGGAATACCGGCTGAGATTTGTTAATCCCATGTCCGTTGTTATTGCAACATTTTTTCATGCGACTTAGCAAAGAGTCTACCCTGTATCTCGACATTATGACTGGAGTGTCTTACCTCCATAAGACGCCTTAAGAAGTGAAGGAACTTCTATATTGAATTCCTGAAAATGCCTCCTTCATTACGAGTCTTAATAAACCTCCCCAAGAGGAAGCCACGTTGAGTAATGAGGACACTCCTATAGCCAAGGAAGAGCAAGAACCATGTCCATCACCTACCCTGCTTGTACAATCCTCTCCCGAACCTAAACCATCAAAGGATGTAGAAGTTCAATCTTCAGAAGTCCTGTTCTACTTCGAGGAAGAGATTTTTGAAGATTCTGGAAATACCTAAAAGTATTGTTACCAAAGGAAGCCATCGTTGCCTCCAACTCCACTTGACCCGCCTGATAGAGTATACCTCCAAGAGGTGATCAAGGAGTTGACCTCTATTTTGAGTTTGGAATGGACGATCAAGGTTGAGAACTCACCCGATATTCTTTTTATGACCTCACCCTTAGCCACCATTCTATGTCATATTAGAGGAGCAGCAATGCGAGTCCTTTATAATCACTAAGTTGGAGCAAATATCATTTTTGATACTTGTGCTCTCGCCATTTTGGCCGATGTGCGAGTGGCACCAACGCAAAAACCCTTATGAGATACATTTGGAAATATTCTTGAAGGATATAGGATTTTGCAAGAAGTGTCGGTAAGACAAAAAAATGTTGAGGTTCTCATTGATTTTCATGTGTTCGAAGTCCAAGACTTCAACGTTATGATTGGGGTACCCATTGAGAAATTTATCATAAAATTCCCCTGTGAAGGAAACCTCAACATAAATTTGGAGGGAGCAAAATTTCCATTCCCATTCTGTGTACCAAGAACACATCTGTAGAATTATCCAAGATGGGCCAATTGAGGAGGTTAGGACTCTTAAGTACTCGGAGCCTCCTAAAGGAGACGGAGAAGAAGATTTCATCCAAGAAGAGGATGAACTGCAAGAGACATTGAGTTGCAAAAAGAAGAGCCTACACCCAAACCTCATATTGAACTCAAAATCTTGCCTCCAGGCCTACGCTATGCTTTTCTAAATGGAGATTTGGAAGCCCCTGTCATCATAAGTGACAAGCTATATGTGAGACCTATGTGTGCTGAATACATTGGCTATGGTGATAAAAGTTTTGAATATCACCAAAACACCTTTTTTAACATGGTTCAACTCTAGGTCTGAGCTCCTGCATGGTCCGACGATAGGTTCAGCTTGTTTTGGGTAGCTCCGACAAGGTTTGACGTAAGGTCCAACTTGCTTTGGCCAGTTCTGACTTCTTTGTCAAGGTATGACTTGCTTTGGCTAGGTCCGACTTTGTTGGCTTGGTTCGACTTATTTTTGGTTAGGTCTGACTTGTTGTGGCTATGTACGACTAGCTTTGATAAGCTTCGACGCTAGGTCCGACTAGCTTTAGTTAGCTCCGGTGCTTGGTCTTGCTAGCTTTGGTAAGCTCCGGTTCAAGGTCCGGTTAGCTTTGTCAAGGTCTGGTGCTAGATTGTAATAGTTGTGCCTTTACATCAAATTGATTTGAACTTGCTTTACATATATGGAAAGTTTGCTTAGTATTCTTTTAATAAGTTTTTGGTGTGTTTTGGTGGTTATGGTTGATATCTTTTTGCTAATATTTGCAACATGCTTATGTGAGGTGCTCACGTAGGGTGTTGTGGTTTCGGAACTAACGTGAGTCAAGTCAAGGACTTGTGCTCGGAAGTATTGGTTGTTTATTCATGTGTAGTTGTTGCTTGTGTTCAAGACATGGCTATTGACGGGATGCATTGAACTAGTATTCGGGAGAAGATGAGATTCAACAACCAAGTTTGGGAATAATTGTGGTTGAGTTGATCGGGAGGTCGCGCACCATGTTAGAATCAAGAACAATGCATATGAAGGTATCGTGGACGTCATTGGAAGGTGTTTGCACGTGTGCAAGGAGTGCATGGACATGGATACATGGTTTCGAAGCGTGATGAAGAGATGTGGACGTAAAAAATTGGTCGGAAGGGTCCAACCGACTATGTTATGGACTCAAGCTGTAGCTGAGTCGGGTTTGATTTAAATATGGAAAGATTTGAGTCAGGTTTGATTTAAATATGCAAAGATTTGAGTCGGTTATGATAGGATTTCATGTGAGCCACAAAGTTGGGTTGTTTTAGGAATGTGGGATATGTTCCTAAAGTGTTTGGAAGTCTTAATAATGCTTCTATCTGCGTATGGAAGAGTCTTGAGCAGTTATGGAAAGTTTCGGTTGAATTTGAGTTGGATTTGAGTCCTAGTTAGGATTGGGCTGGCCTAAGGGCTGGTTATATAAGCAAGGGAGGCCAAAGATCATGGTGCACGACTTTGGGGCTGATCGTCTTGTGGTTTGATCAATAAAATTCATAGTTTAAAGGAACTTTTGTTCCTTGTTCGCCCGACCTTTTTTAGACAAGTTTTTCTCGTCGAGTTTCTACATAACACTACCTTGCTTCGGTGGTTTTATCATAACTCGAGTTTTACAGATCCAATTGACGTGATTCATTTTGGGTTGTCTTCACAACTTGAGTATCTATCATCTATGAAAATTTCACAGTCATTGGATTTGTGGTTTTGGATCTATATGAGTTTCATTGCCGTGTTGCATATGTGGTTTTTCTCGGGTAGAATAGATTGACCTTAGTTCAATCTTGTGATCGTAACATGATTTTTTCTCACTAGATTTTTGTGATTCTTGTTGTCGTGTCTTCTTGACTTGATTCTCCGCAATATATACTAGTTTTTCACAATTGATCACCCTTAGATTAGTCGCACGCTCAATTTCTTAACAGATTGATTTTTTTACCAAGGGGTTTTTGTTGCTTCCGCTAAAAAGTTTTAAATCTACCATTCACCCCCCTCTGGTAGCTTTTCACGTGCTCTTCGATCTTACAATTGGTATCATAGCCACGGTTCTCTAATCTTTGTGATTTTCACATGTTTTTGACTAATTATCATGGAGAAATACTCCGCAAAACCCTGTGTCTTTAGTGGTATTGATTTTCAGATTTGGAAGGCACGTATGAAAGCTTTTATCCAGGCACAAGGCTTAGCAATATGGGAAAAGGTGTACAAGCCTTACGACGTGCCATCAAACGATCAGATCACAGCTACAAGTGAGAGATGTCGACAACAACAAGGCTCGGAACTTGATCATTCAAGGACTAAAAGTGACTTCGACCGTGTTGCTCACCTCCGTTGTATGTACGATGTTTGTAAAGGTCTATGTGATTACCACGAAGGATCCAACACAATCAAGGAGGTAAGGCAAGACATGTTAAAAATGGAGTACATGCATTTTGAGATGCATTCTGGTGAGTCAATCGATGATCTTTTTTCTCGATTTAACAAAATTCTCAACAACTTGCGTAGTGTCAACGTTGATTTTTTAGATGCTGAGAATGCTAGGAAATTACATAGTGCATTAGACATGTCAATTTGGGAGATTAAAGTCACATCTATTCATGAATCTCTTGTCATGAGTACACTTGCTTTAGATGTTTTATATTCTAAATTGAAAACTTATAAAATTGACATAATCTCACGTAAGAACCCCAACAAGTCTCTTGCATTTGTTTCTTAGCGTGACATGCCTAGCTCCGACCAATCTTCATCTTGTGGAACACTTGCTTTGTTGTCCTCTCTAACCCTTGAACAAATTGAAGAGTTTCCAGAGGAAGAACTTGCACTCATCTCTACTCGACTCTCAAAAGTATTGCAAAATTTGAGAACTAGAAGGGGAGGAAGTGTCGGACCTGCTTCGAATGTGGTAAGACAAGACATTTTCGCACGGATTTCCCTAACCTTTCATGTGCTACTTCCCGTTATGAAAATTTAACAAGGATGAAACACTCCTCTACAAACAACAACAAGAAAAAGAAGGGTTTTACAGGACGCCAATTGGTGAATAGTTTTATCTTCGCACTTCAAGAACTTGGCTCAAGCGATGTGGACATCGAAAGTGAAGAAGATGAAGATGATTTGGCAAACTTGTGTTTCACGGCGGGCAAATCAAGATCAAGTATGGAGGACGTAGAACATAGCAGCGACAATGAAGAGGCCTGTTCTACTTGCGAAGAAATGTGTGATGCTATATCTCATGCCACTGTTATAGTTAAGAAAAAAGACAAAACGCTTAGGAGCAATGCTATTAAAATTGAGTCACTAGAATCTAAAATTAATTGTTTGAAATCATTGATTCCTAGTGATGATTTTTGTTCCTCATGTGATTTAATATATGAACAATTGTCCTCTCTAAGAATTGCGCACACCTCCACACTTGATAAACTTGAGTTAGAAATTGAAAAGAACAGAGAGGTTGCTGCACTTAATAATAAGAACTTGTAAGATGCTTGCTGTTCTACAATTGATTTGCATTGTTCTACTTGCAATGACTTTGAAAAGAAACTACAAGATGCTATGAATGAAATTTCTGTATTGAACAATTTTTTATGTTCTCATGAAGTTAAATATTGTTCCAATTGCAAATTAAAAGGAAAAACTTCATGTGAAAATTGCCTGAATCTGTCAAATAAACTTGATAACATGCATAAGACATTAGATCATTTTTGTAAAGGGAATAAGAACCTAAACTAGCTGCTGAATTCTTCCAAGTCTTGCAATGATAAAACTGGTTTAGGTTTTGATTCTCATGCTCATACTAAGGCATATCCACCTAAAACTGTAAAGTTATTAGGAAGTGGTTTGATTCAAACAATTTCTAAACAAAAAGAAGTGGTTTTCAAATGTGCAGGAGTGTTGTCTCATTCGAATTCATATAAAAATGTTGCTTGCTCATCTAGATATGAACACAGAGTTAAATTTCATTGTACCTACTGTAGTAGAGATGGTCATGTCATAGATTTTTGTCATAGACTAGCCAAACAACATAAAAAGGAAAGAATGATGGCTAGATCTCATAACCTTCATGCAAAATTTGTTGCACATGGTAAACTGAATGATAGGAACATGCAACTTGCTGTAATGAGTCAAAAACATGCAAAGTTTTTTCGTGCTACGCATGTAACACCTCATAGATCAGTAGTTGGGTACAAAAATGTTCAAACTTTGGATCATAAACCTGCTATTTTATCTCAGTTTTTGTGTATTGGTAGGATCAAAGAGCACGTGAAAAGCTACCAGAGGGGGGGAGTGAATGTTAGATTAAAACTTTTTTAGCAGAAGCAACGAAAACCTCTCAGCAGAAAATTGATCTGTTAAAGAATTCGTGTGTGCAACTAATCTAAATGTGTTCAACTGTTACAAAAGTAGTAGATATTGTAGATAATAAAGTCACGAAGACACTACAACAAGAATCAAGGAAAACCGTCGAGAAAAACTCAAGTTACAATCGAAAGATCGAACAACAGTCCATCTGTTCTACCGAGAAAAAATCAGATCTGTAACACTGCAAAGAAACTCGTGTAGATCAGAAACGACAAATCCAATGACCGTGAAGTTTCACAGTTGATAGATAATCAAGGTTTGAAGACAACCCAAAAAGAATCATGTCAACTGGATTTGTAAAACTCGAGTTATGATAAAACCACCGAAGAAAGGTAGTGCTGTGCAGAAACTCGACGAGAAAGACTTGAAGAAAACAAGTCGGATGAACAAGGCACAAGAGCTCCTTTAAACTACGAATTTTATTCAATAGAACACAAGAGGAACAGCCAAAAAGTCGTCTACCACGAGCTCTGGCCTCTCTTGCTTATATAACCAACCCGAAAGCCAACTCAACTCAAACTAGGACTCATATCCTACTCAGTTTCAACCGAAACTTTCTATAACTGCTCAAGACTCTTCCATACGCAGATAGAAGAAATCTTAAGACTTTCAAACACCTTAGGAATGTATCCCACATACCTAAAAAAACTCAACTTCGTGCTCAACATAAAATCCTAACATAACCATCTCAATTCTTTCCATATTTGAGTCAAACCCGACTCAGTCGCAACCTTAGTCCATAATCTAGTCAGTTGGACCTTTCTGACCAATTTTTACGTCCAAATCTCTTCATCACGCCTTAGAACCATGTATCCATGTCCATGCACTCCTTGCACACGTGCAAACGTCTTCCAACGACGCCCACGATACCTTCATATGCATTGTTCTTGATCCAAACATGTTGCGCGACCTCCCGATCAACTCAACCACAATTCCTCCCGGACTTGGTTGTTGAACCTCATCTTCTCCCTAAGACTAGTTCAATGGATCTCGTCACCAACCATGTCTTGAACTCAAGAAACACCTGCACAAGATTAAACAACCGATACTTCCGAGCACAAGTCCTCGACTTGCCTCACATTAGTTACGAAAACACAACACCTTACGTGAGCACCTAACATAAGCTTGTTTCAAACCATAGCAAAATGATATCAACCATAACCACCAAAGCACGCCAAAAAACATAGTAAAAGATTACCAAGAAAACTTTCTATAAGCGTAAAATAAGTTCGATACAATCCAAACTAAAAGCAGAACCATTGCAATCTAGCTCCGAACCTTGCCAAAACTAACTGGACCTTGAGCCGGACCTTACCAAAGTTAGCAGGACCTAGCACCGGAGCTTACAGAAGCTAGTCGGACCTAGCGCCAGAGCTTACTAAAGCTTAGTTGAACCTAGTGCCAGAGCTGACCAAACCTAGTCGGACCTAGCCACAGTAAGTCAGACCTAACCAAAATAAGTCGGACCTAGACAAAGAAGTCGGACCTAGCAAAAGCAAGTTGTACCTTACGTCGGACCTTGTTAGAGCTACCCAAAACAAGTCAGACCTATTGTCAGAACTTGCTGAAGCTCGAACCTTGAGCTAGGCCTTGTTAATAGGGTGTTATGGCAGTATTCAAAACTATTACCGTCAATGTATTCAACACACATAGGTCTCACAATCTCTCCCTTAATGAATGCATTGGCAACACAACTTAAAACCGAACATTGGCATATCCACATGAAAAGTTTTGAAAACGAAATTCTCCCCCTATACATATTTGTCCCCCTTTGTAAATCAGAAATAAAATGAGAAGAAGAACAAAAATTCCCCCCTGAGAAGAATCGTGGCAAAACACTTGTGAATGTGTGCAATGTGTGATCAATTTCTGCCCCTTTGACAATGTATTCAACAAGGTACAAAAGAGAAATTTTAATTTGTTATGAGCATATTATAACATATACATATAAAACAAAGCTCATCCAAGTCATACTATCAAGTAACTTGCACTATCACATCAATGAAATACATAAAGTAGTGTAAGCCATGCTAGAGATCAAATGTATTTTTCAATTCAAGCAAGTCATGATCTCACAAACTTAACTATTTCAAAACTGGAAAGTATGACACTCGTTGCTGTATTTTCATTTTTCAATATCATTTAAAGCTTAAATTGATCATATAACATTTGCAAGAGATTCTATGCCGTGTCTACCTTATTCTAACCAACCAAGCCAAGCCTATGTCATTTGACAATCAGAAGATTAAGGACATGGTTTTAGTCAGACACAACTTTTTCCAAGTTCATATCTAAGTGCAATGATAAGCCATCTCAAAAGAAGAAGTGCGATGCATGCATATTCTCTTGATCTTTTTCTCAATTTTTGTTTGACCATAAAAGCTCAACATGTGAGTTGATTACTTAATTAAATCTTTCTGATTAAAAGCACTTGTGAGCATGCAACAAGTTCAAAACAGCAAGAAAGTTTGATCATGACCAGATTTAGTGTAATTAATTATTCCACTTACTAGTCCTGGCAAAACTACAAAATGTATAACATGAGTAATGTAGTAAGAACTTTTAGCATGTAAAAGGAATCACAAAGTCCTATATGTACGAAATATTATGCTCATATTATTTTAATTTCAAATTCACACATAGACTTCCCAAGTTTCAAAACTCCCCCTCAATTTAAGGCATGAGGATGCATAACCCCTATTTCACTACGAATGTAACAAAAACGAGTGAAATCCAAAGGTTTTGTAAAAATGTCAGCCAATTGTTGTTCGATATCTACATGGTGAAGCATAATGTTTCCTTTTTCAACATTATCACGGAGAAAGTGATACCTAATGTCAATGTGCTTTGTTCTTGAATGTTGCACGGGATTTTTAACAATGCAAATGGCACTAGTGTTATCACAGAATAGCGAAATACTATCTATATCAACCCCATAGTCTTTAAGTGTTTCAACAATCCAAAGAATTTGTGAGCAAGCGCTAGCAGCAGCTACATATTTAGATTTGGCTGTGGATTGTGCAACTGAGTTTTCTTTTCTAGAGGAGCAAGCAACAAGAGAATTGCCAAGAAAATGACAAGCACCCGAAGTACTTTTCCTATCAATCCTACAACCCCAAAATCAGCATCCGAAAAAGCTTTCAAAGTAAGGTTGAGGAAGAAGGAAGAAAAATACCAAATTCTTGAGTTCCATGTAAGTACTTGAGAATTCTTTTGATGGCTTGACGATGTGAAGCACGTGGGGATGCTTGAAACCATGCACAAAGACATACACTGAATTGTATGTCCGGTCTTGATGTCGTGAGGTACAAAAGTGATCCGATCATGCTTCTATATTTTTTTGATCCACGGGTTCACCATCTTCATCAAGCTCATGTGTTGTTGCTGTACACATTCGTGTCTGAAGAGGCTTGCTTTTGTCCATGTTGAAGCGCTTAAGAAGGTCTCTTGTATACTTCGTTTGATGCACAAAAGTACCCTCCTTGGTTTGCTTGATTTGCAGCCCCAAAAAGTATGTGAGTTCTCCATCAAATTTGTATGAGATGGATAATCAAGAAACATGCCATCAACAGATCTAGCTTCCAATTTGTCAAGATTACCATGTTTTTTAACAAAGCATTTGCAACCAAAGACCCTAAAGTGTGTGACACTAGGTCTATGTCCAAACCGAAGCTCACATGGTGTTTTTTCTAGCTTAGCACGCAAGAAAATACGATTTGAAACATAACAAGCGGTTGGAATTGCATCTACCCAAAACATTCTATGAGTTTGATATTCATCAAACATAGTCCTAGCCATCTCAACTAAGGTTCTATTCTTTCTCTCTACAACACCTTTTTGTTGAGGTACATAAGGTGACAAAAATTGGTGATCTATTCTTTTTTCAACACAAAAATGATCAAAAGATTGATTTTTAAATTCAGTTCCATTATCACTTCTAATTGATCTTAAAGATCCTGGGTGATCAATTGATAATCTAAGAAATAAAGTTCTAAAGTGACTAAAAGCTTTATCCTTAGATGCCATAAAAAACCCAAGAGTATCTAGAATAGTCATCAACAATCACAAGAACATACCATTTACCTCGAAGGATTGAACACGTGAAGGTCCTACGGTGTCAAAATGCAAAAGTTGACCCGGTTCAGTTTTCATGGTCATTGTGAGAGGAGAATGTGAACCTGCAACCATCTTAGCATATCTACAAGAAGAGCACACAATTTCTTTGTCCCCTTTAAGCTTAGGCAGCCCACGCATGTGATCAAGAGCACTAACACGCGTTAGATGATAAAAGCCTATGTGACCAGGTCTACGATGCTAAAAATATAAGTCTTTTGAATCATTAGCAGCTAGACACCTATGCTTAGAAGAAGGCATATCAAAATCAGCTTTAAAACTATTCCAAACCGAGACATGTTAAAAATAAGCTCACTGTTTGAACCTACAACTTTGCAGTAATACTTATTGAAAATAATTTCCAAATTTTCATGTAGCAATTGTGAAACAAAAAGAAAGTTGTATTTTTCAAATTTTTGACAAGTGTCACATCCTTCAAAGTGTAGTGACCATTTACTCTAACCGAGCCCTTGGCAATTATAGGAGTTGAAGAATTATCGATAAAAGTAACATTCTCTACACGTGACACAAAAGAGAGAGAGGAGAACCATTCTTTGTTACCGGTCTTGTGGCGTGAGCAACCTGAATCCACAATCCAAATGTTCTCCTTCCTCAAGCGTGAAACCTACATCGAAGCACAATACGTCGATGACTCAATACTAGGGTTATTCAAAAGACATTTAGGAATCTAGTACTGAGTCACACGGTGTCTAGCAGGAACAACACACGACAACTAAGATAAAACAACAGGTTTATGAGTTAAAGTTTGAGATTTTTTGTTCTTAACTACTGACCTATGAGGTGTTACTTGTGTAGCACGAAAATCAGTAGCTCCAAAGGCGAAAACAGAAGGTCCGGAGGTAACAACAGAAGATCCAGAGGTAAAAACAGAAGCTCTGGAGGTAAACTTTGAATGTTTTTGACTCATAACAACAGGTTGCATGTTCCTAACATTCAATTTAGTATGTGTTGCAAATTCTGCAAGAGAGTTATAAGATCTAGCTTGCATTCTTTCCTTTTTATGTTGTTTAGCTAGTCTATAAGAAAAATTTATGACATGACCATCTCTACCACAATAGGTACAACGAAATTTAACTTTGTGTTCATGTCTAGGTGAGCATGCAATATGTTTATTTGAACTCGAATGTTACAACACTCCTTCAGATTCAAAAACCACCTCTTTTGGTTTATAACTATTTTAATCAAACCTTTCCTAATGACTTTACTATTTTAGGTGGATGTGCTTTAGCATGAGCATGGAAATCAAAACCGAAACCAGTTTTTTCATTGCAAGTTTTGGATGAATTCAGCAGCAAGTTAAGATTTTTTTTCCCAATACAAAACTTCTCTAGTGTCCTATTCATGTCATCAAGTTTTTTAGGCAATTCTTGACAGTTTTCACATGAAGTTTTTCCTCTTAGTTTGCAATTAGAACAATATTGAACTTCATGAGCACGTAAAGCATTGTTCAGTATTGAAATTTCATTCATAGCATCTTATAGTTTCTTTTCAAGATTATTACAGGTAGAACAATGCAAATCAATTGTAGAACAAGAAACATCTTTTTAGTTTCTGTCATTAAGTACATCAAGGCTTTTGTTCTTTTCAATCTCTAACTCAAGTTTATCAAGAGTGGAGGAGTGTGCACTCCTTAAGGAGGACAATTTTTCATATATTAAATCGCATGAGGAACAAGAATCATCACTAGGAATCAAGGTTTTCAACCGATTAGTTTCGGATTCTAGTGACTCAATTTTAATAGCATTGTCCCTAAGCTTTTTGTTCTTTTTCTAAACAATAACAGTTGCATAGGAAAATAGTATCACACATTTCATCACAACTAGGACATACCCCTTCGTTGTCATTGTTGTGTTATGCATCCTCCATACTTGATCTTGATTTGCCCACCATGAAGCACAAGTTTGCCATAACATCTTCATCTTCGTCACTTCCAATCTCTACATCACTCGAGCCAAGTTCTTGAAGTGCGGTGATGAAACTGTTTATCAGTTTGCATCCTATAAAACCCTTCTTTTTCTTGTTGGTGTTGCCATAAGAGGACTTGACTTTATTCTGCTTTTCATCACGGGTAGAAGGACCTGAAAGGTTAGGGCAATCTATACGAAAGTGTCCTGTCTTACCACATTCAACACATCGTTGAGGTCCGGAGCTTCCTCTCCTTCTCGTTCTCACATTTTGAAATGCTTTTGAGAACCGAGTAGAGATGAGTGCTAGCTCCTCTTCTGGAAATTCTTCAATCTGTTCTAGGGTTAGTGAGATAGCAAAGCAAGTGTATTGCTAGATGAAGATTGGCCGGAGCTAGGCTTATCACGTTGAGAAACAAATGCAAGAGACTTGTTGGGGTTCTTACGTGATATAATGTCAATTTCATGAGCTTTTAGCATAGAATAATGGACATCTAATGTAAGTGTACTCATGATAATGGATTCACGAATAGATGTTACTTCCATCTTACAGATTGACATGTCTAATGCACTTAATAATTGCCTAGCATTCTCAGCATCTGAAAAGTTGACATTAACACTACGTAAGTTGCTGATAATTTTGTTTAAGCGAGCAAATAATTTGTCAATTGGCTCACCTGGTTGCATCTCAAAGCGCTTATATTCTTTCTTAAACATATCCTGACTTACCTCCTTGACCATGTTGGATCCTTCGTGGTAGTCACAAAGTGCTCTCCGCACATCGTACGCCGATCGGATGTGTGCAACATGGTCGAAGTCGCTCTGAGTTAGTCTTTGGATTATCAAGTTCCGGACTTTGTTGTTGTTGTCGACATCTCTTAAGTTTGTATCCATGGCTTGATCGTTCGGCGGCACGTCGTAAGGTTTGTACACCTTTTTCCATATCACGAAGCCTTGCACCTGCATAAAAGCTTCCATGTGTGCCTTTCAATCTAGAAAATCAATGCCAACAAACACACAAGGTTTTGCCGAGTATTTCTCCATGATAGTTAGTCAAAACACGTGAAAATCACAAAGATTAGAGCACCGTGGCTCTGATACCAATTGTAGGATCGAAGAGCACGTGAAAAGATACCAGAAGGGGGGGGTAAATGGTAGATTAAAACTTTTTTAGCGGAAGCAACGAAAACCCCTCTGCAGAAAATTGATCTGTTAAAGAATGTTAAAGAATTCGTGTGTGCGACTAATCTCAATGTGTTCAACCGTGACAAAAGTAGTAGATATTGTAAATAATCAAGTCATGAATACACAATAACAGTAATCACGGAAAATCGTTGAGAAAAACTCAAGTTACGATCGAAAGATCGAACAATGGTCAATCTGTTCTACCAAGTAAAAACCAGATTTGTAACACTGCAAAGAAACTTGTGTAGATAAGAAACCACAATTCCAATGACCGTGAAATTTTCACACATGATAGATAATCAAGTTGTGAAGACAACTCAAAATGAATCACATCATTTGGATCTGTAAAACTCGAGTTATGATGAAACAACCAAAGAAAGGTAGTGTCGTGCAGAAACTCGACGAGAAAGACTTGAAGAAAACAAGTCGGATGAACAAGGCACAAAAGTTCCTTTCAACTACCAATTTTATTCAATAGAACACAAGAGGAACAGCACAAAAGTCATCTACCACGAGATATGGCCTCCCTTGCTTATATAACCAGTCCGAAAGCCAACTCAACTCAAACTAGGACTCGTATCCTACTCAGTTTCAACCAAAACTTTCCATAACTGCTCAAGACTCTTCCATATGCAGATAGAAGCAATCTTAAGACTTCCAAACACCTTAGGAACATATCCCAAATTTTAAAATAACTCAACTTCGTGCTCACCACAAAATCCTAACATAACCAACTCAAATCTTTCCATATTTGAGTCAAACCTGACTTAGCCGCAGCCTGAATCCATAATATAGTCGATTAGACCTTTCCGACCAATTTTTTTACGTCCACATCTCTTCATCACGCCTTGGAACCATGTAGCCACATCCATGCACTCCTTGCACACATATAAACATCTTCCAACTACGTCCACGATACCTTCATATTCATTGTTCTTGATCCAAACATGTTGCACGACCTCCTGATCAACTGAACCACAATTCCTATCGAACTTGGTTGTTGAACCTCTTCTTCTCTCGAAGACTAGTTTAATGGATCCCGTCACCAGCCATGTGTTGAACTCAAAAAACACCTGCACATGAATAAACAACCGATACTTCTGAGCACAAGTCCTCGACTTGACTCACGTTAGTTCCGAAAACACAACACCTTATGTGAGCACCTCACATAAGCAAGTTGCAAACCATTGCAAAATGATATCAACCATAACAACCAAAGAACACCAAAAACTTACTAAAAGAATACTAAGAAACCTTTCCATAAGCATAAAGAAAGTTCGAAACAATTCAAAGTAAAATCATAACCATTGCAATCTAGCTCCAGACTGTGCCAAAACTAACCGAACCTTGAGCCGGAGCTTACCAAAGCTAGCAGGACCTAGCACAGGAGTCTACCAAAGCTAGTCGAACCTAGCGTCAGATCTTACTAAAGCTTAGTTGGACCTAGCGCTGGAGCTAACCAAAGCTTGTCGGACCTAGCCACAGCAATTCGAACATAACCAAAATAAGTCGGACCGAAAAAGAAGTCGGACCTAGCCAAAGCAAGTCAGACCTTACGTCAGACCTTAACGGAGCTACCCAAAACAAGCCGGACCTATTGTCGGACCTTGTTGAAGCTCGGACCTAGAGTCGGACCTTGTTAATAGGTTGTTTTGGCAGTATTTAAAACTTTTACCGTTATAGCCAATGTATTCAACACACATAGGTCTCATTGTGTTGTTCCTGCTAGACATCATGTGACTGAGTACTGGATCCTAAATGCCTTCTGACTAACCCCAATATTGAGTCATCGACGTATTGTGCTTCTATGTAGGTTACACACTTGAGGAAGGAGAACACTTGGATTGTGGATTTAGGTTGCTCACGCCACATGACTGGTAACAAAGATTGGTTCTCCTCTCTCCCTTTTGTGTCACGTGTAGATAATGTTACTTTTGTCGATAATTCTTCAACTTCTATAATTGCTAAGGGTCTGGTTAGAGTAAATGATCACTACACCTTGAAGGATGTGGCACTTGTCAAAAACTTAAATACATCTTGCTTTCTGTTTCACAACTGCTAGATAAAAATTTGGAAATTATTTTCAATCAAAATTGCTGCAAAGCTGTAGGTTCAAATAGTGAGTTTTTTTTAACATGCCTCAGTTTGGAAGAGTTTTTAAAGCTGATTTTTATATAGTTTCTTCTAAGCATAGGTGTCTAGTTGCTAATGATTTCAAAGACTTATGTTTTTGGCATCGTAGACTTGGTCACGTTGGCTTTGATCATCTCACGTGTGTTAGTGCTCTTGATCGCATACGTGGGATGCCTAAGCTGAAAGGGGACAAAGAAATTGTGTGCTCTTCTTGTAGACATTCTAAGATGATTGCATGTTTACATGCTCATCTCACAATGACCATGACAACTGAACCGGGTCAACTTTTGCACCATGACACAGTAGGACCTTCATATGTTCAGTCCTTCGGAGGTAAATGGTAAGTTCTTGTGATTTTTGATGACTATTCTAGATACTCTTGGGTCTACTTTATGGCATCTAAGAATGAAGTTTTTAGTCTTTAGAACTTTATTTCTTAGATTATCAATTGATCACCTAGGATCTTTAAAAGCAATTAAAAGTGACAACGGAACCCGATTTAAGAATCAATCGTTTGATCACTTTTGTGCCAGAAATGGAACAGATCACCAATTTTCTTCACCTTATGAACCTCAACAAAATGGTGTTGTAGAGAAAAAGAACGGAACCTTAGTTGAGATGGCTAGGACTATGCTTGATGAATATCAAACTCCTAGAAAATTTTGGGCAGATGCAATTGCAACTGCTTGTTATGTCTCAAATCATGTTTTCTTGCGTGCAAGCAAGGAAAAAACCCTTATGAACTTCGGTTTGGACATAGGCCTAGTGCACACACTTTCAGGTCTTTGGATGTAAATACTGTGTTAAGAAACATGGTAATCTTGATAAATTTGAAACTAGATCTGTTATGTCATGTTTCTTGGTTACCCATCTCATACTAGATGCTACCGTGTGCTTTTACTTGACACTAACAAAATTGTGGAGACTTGTGAGGTTTCTTTTGATGAAGCTAGCCCAGGTACTAGCTCAAATATTGCAGGTCCTAATCCATATCCGCAGGGGGAGAGTATTTTCGTTATAGATGAGGAAGAAGAGGTGCCGCTGCCTTAAAATTTAGCAGCTAATGACATTGTTCCAGCTCCTAATTTTGATTTACAACCAGCACCGACTACCACCATTGCCGGTCAATATCGTCCTCAAGTCACAAGCTCAGCGATTTGTGAAGAACATGAATAAGAAGAAGATTGTGAAGTGTCCACTCCCCTCCGGGTTCTCAAAAGTTATCCTCCACAACAAATCATTGGAAGCTTGCAGTAACGAGTCACACGTCCAGGTTTTGCGATCCAAACTCTCATGCTCATTCTGTTTTTGTTGCTTCTTTTGAATCAAAATATATATCACACACATTCACTAATGAATCTTGGATTATTGCTATGCAAGAAGAGTTAGAAAAATTTAAAAGAAATAATGTCTGGAAACTTGTACCTTCACCTCAAGGTCACACTTAAATTGGAACTAAATGGGTGTTTAAAAATAAACAAAGTGAGAATGGGGTTGCGATTAGGAATAAGGCTAGGTTGGTTGCTCAAGGTTTCACACAAGTTGAAGGTTTAGATTTTGATAAAACTCTTGCTCCTGTTGTAGATTAGAAGCTATATGAATTTTGCTAGCTTTTGTTGCATCTAAAGGTTTAACATTATATCAAATAGATATTAAAAGTGCTTTTCTTAATGGATACATAGATGATGAGGTTTATGTCAAGCAACCACCGGGTTTTGAAAATCCAAATTTTCTGAATCATGTTTACAATGTGTCCAAAGCCTTCTTCGGTCTCAAACAAGCCCCTAGAGCATGGTACTCTAGGTTAAAAGTATACTTACTTGAAAAGAGGTTTACCATGGGCAATGTTGATAAAACTCATTTTGTGCTTAAGCATGGTAATGACTCATTATTCGTTCAAGTGTATGTGGATGATGTTATCTTTGGTTGTGCTTCTCATGATCGTGTGTCCAAGTTTTCAGCTATGATGAGTTCATAATTTGAGATGAGTATGATGGGAGAACTCACATACTTTTTGGAACTGCAAATAAAGCAAACTAAGGAGGGAATCTTTGTTCATCAAACAAAGTATATTAAAGACCTTCTTAAGCGCTTTAACATGGACAAAAGAAAGCCTCTTCGGACACCAATGGATACAACAACGACATTTGAATTTTATGAAGATGGTGAACCCATGGATCAAAAAGAATATAGAAGCATGATCGGATCACTGTTGTACCTCACGGCATCGAGACCGGACATACAATTCAGTGTATGTCTTTGTGCACGATTTCGAGCTTCCCCACGTGCTTCACATCATCAAGACATCAAAAGGATACTAAGGTACTTACATGGAACTCAAGAATTTGACATTTTTCTTCCTTCTTCCTCAACCATTACTTTGAAAGCCTTTTCGTATGCTGATTTTGGGGGTTGTAGGATTGATAGGAAAAGTACTTCGGGTGCTTGTCATTTCCTCGTAATTCACTTGTTGCTTGGTCCTCTAGAAAACAAAGTTCAATTGCACAATCTAGAACCAAATCTGAATATGTAGCTGCTGCTAGCGCTTGTTCACAAATTCTTTGGATTGTTCAAACTCTCGAGGACTATGGGGTTGATCTAGATAGTGTTCCACTGTTCTGTGATAACACTAGTGCCATTTGCATTGCTAAAAATCCAGTGCAACATTCGAGAACAAAACACATTGAGATTAGGAATCACTTTCTCCATGATAATGTTGAAAAAGGAAACATTGTGCTTCACCATGTAGATACCGAACAACAATTGGCTGATATTTTCACAAAACCTTTGGATTTCACTCGTTTTTGTTTCATTCATAGTGAAATAGGGGTTATGCATCCTCATCGATTAAATTGAGGGGGAGTTTTGAAAATTTGGAAGTCCATGTGTGAATCTGAATTTAAAATAATATGAGCATAAAATTTCAAACATATATGACTTTGTGATTCCTTTTACATGCTGAAAGTTCTTACTACATTACTAATGCTATACATTTTGTTGTTATTGCCATGACTAGTAATTGAAATAATTACTTACACTAAATCTGGTCATGATCGAACTTTCTTGCTGTTTTGAACTTGTTGCATGCTCACAAGTGCTTTTAATAATGAAAAATTAATCAATCAACTATCTACATGTTGAGCTTTTATGATCAAATAAAAATGAGAAAATATCACGAGAATATGCATGCGTCACAGTTCTTCTTTTGAGATTGCTGATCATTGCACTTAGATATGGACTTGGAAGAAGTTGTGTATGAATAAAACCATGCCCTTAAGCTTCTGATTGTCAAATGACATAGGCTTGGCTTGGTTGGTTATTTACTCTAACCGAAACCATAGCAATTATAGGAGTTGAAGAATTATCGACAAAAGTAACATTCTCTATACGTGACACAAAAGAGAGGGAGGAGAACCATTCTTTGTTTCCGGTCATGTGGGGTGAGCAACCTGAATCCACAATCCTAATGTTCTCCTTCCTAAAGCGTGTAACCTACATAGAAGAACAATACGTCGATGACTAAATACTGGGGTTAGTCAAAAGGCATTTAGGAATCCAATACCGAGTCACACGACGTCCAACAGGAATAACACGCGAAAGCTGAGACAAAACAACAGGTTTATGAGCCAAAGTTTAAGGATTCTTGTATCCAACTACTGACTTATCAGATGTTACACGTGTAGCACGAAACACAATAGGTTTGGGAGCAAACTTTGCATGTTTTCGACTCATTACAGTAAGTTGCATGTTCCTATCATTCGGTTTAACATGTGCAGCAAATTTTGCATGAAAGTTATGAGATCTAGCAATCATTCTTTCTTTTTTTTCTGTTGTTTATCTAGTCTATAACAAAAATCTATGACATGACCATCTCTACCACAGTAGGTACAATGAAATTTAACTTTGTGTTCATGTCTAGATTAGCAAACAACATTTTTATTTGACACCGAATGAGACAACCCTCCTGCAGATTTGAAAATCACTTCTTTTTGTTTAGGAACTGTTTCAATCAAACCACTTCCTAATGTTCTTACAATTTTAGGTGGATGTGCCCTAGCATGACCATGAGAATCAAAACCTAAACCAGTTTTATCATTGCAAGAATTGGAAGAATTCAGCAGCAAGTTTAGGTTCGTATTCCCATTACAAAACCGATCTAATGTCCTATGCATGTCATAAAGTTTATTTGACAGATCGAGGCAATTTTCACATGATTTTTTCTTTTTAATTTGCAATTGCAATAATATTTTACTTTAAGAGAACATAAAGCATTGTTCAATATAGAAATTTCATTCATAGCATCTTGTAGTTTCTTATCAAGATCATCACAAGTGGAACAATGCAAATCAATTGTAGAACAACTGGCATCTTTCAAATTTTTATCATTAAGTGCAGCAAGCTTTTTGTTCTTTTCAATTTCTAACTCAAATTTATCAAGTGTGGAGGTGTGCGCACTTCTTAATGAGGACAATTGTTCATATATTAACTCACATGAGGAACAAGAATTATCACTAGGAATCAAAGATTTCAAACAATTAATTTCAGATTCTAGTGACTTAATTTTAACAACATTGTCCCTAAGCTTTTTGTTTTTTTCTCAACTATAACAGTGGAACGAGAAATAGCACCACACATTTCTTCGCACGTAGGACATACCTCTTCATTGTCGCTGTTGTGTTCAGCCTCCTCCATACTTGATCTTGACTTGTTCGCCATGAAGCACAAGTTTGCCAAATCATCTTCATCTTCGTCACTTCCAATGTCCATACCGCTTGAGCCAAGTTCTTGAAGTGCGGAGATAAAACTACTCACCAATTGACGTCCTATAAAATCCTTATTTTTCTTCGTATCTTTTGCAGAGGAGTGCTTCGTCCTTGTTTTCTTTTCAACCCGGGAAGTAGGACCTGAAAGGTTAGGGCAATCTGAACGAACATGTCCCTTCTTACAACATTCGAAACATCGTTGAGGTCTGAAGATTCCTCTCCTTCTAGTTCTCACATTTTGCAATGCTTTCGAGAACCTAGTAGAGAGAAGTACTAGCTCCTCCTTTGGAAACTCCTCAATCTGTTGAAGGGTTAGAGAGGACAACAAAACAAGTGTACCACATGATGAAGATTGGCCGGAGCTAGGCATGTCACGTTGAGAAACAAAATCAATAGACTTGTTGGGGTTCTTACGTGATATTATGTCAATTTCATGAGTTTTTAACTTGGAATATAGCACATCTAAAGTAAGTGTACTAATGATAGTAGATTCATGAATAGATGTGACTTTCATCTCCCAAATTGACATATCTTATGCACTTAACAATTGCCTAGCATTTTCAGCATCTGAAAAATTAACATTGACACTACGCAAGTTGCTGAGAATTTTATTAAAGCGAGCAAAAAGGTCATCAATAGACTCATCGTACTGCATCTCGAAGTGCATGTATTCTTTCTTGAACATGTCTTGCCTTACCTCCTTGATCGTTTTGGATCCTTCGTGGTAGTCGTAAAGTGCTTTCCACACATCGTATGCAGATCGGGGGTGTGCAACACGGTCGAAGTCGCTTTGAGTTAATCCTTGTATTATCAAGTTCCGAGCCTTGTTGTTGTTGTCGACATCTCTCAGATTTGTAGTTGTAACTTGATCATTTGATGGCACTTCGTAAGGCTTGTATACCTTCTCCCATATTGTGAAGCCTTGAGCCTGGATGAAGGCTTCCGTACGTGCCTTCCAAACCTGAAAATTAATACCACTAAACACACAAGGTTTGGCGGAGTATTTCTCCATGATGATTAGTCAAAAACACGTTCAAATCACAAATATTAGAGCACCGTGGCTCTGATACCAATTTTAGGATCGAAAAACACATGAAAAGCTACTAGAGGGGGGGGGGGTGAATGGTAGATGTAAAAAATCTTACACACCAGAAACAATTAAATCCCAACCTCTTCGGTAGAAAAATGATCTGTTAAAGAAATCATGTGTGAGACTAATCTAAACGTGTTTCACCATGACAAAAGTGATAGATATCAGATATAATCAAGTCACGAAGACGACACAACAAGAATCACTCAAATCCGTCAGGAGAAACTCAAGTTACGATCGAAAGATCGAGCAAAGGTCAATCTGTTCTACCGAGCAAAAAACAGTTCTGGAATGCTGCAAAGAAACTCGTGTATATGAAAAACCACAAATCCAATGACCGTCAAATTTTTACATATGATAGATAATCATGTTGTGAAGACAACCCAAAAAGAATCACGTCAATTGGATCTGTAAAACTCTAGTTATGATAAAACCAACAATGAAAGGTAGTGCTGTGCAGAAACTCGACGAGAAAAACTTGTCTGGAACAAGTCGGACGAACAAGGCACAAAAGTTCCTTTCAACTATGAATTTTATTCAATAGAAAACAAGAGGAACAGCCCCCAAAGTCATCACCACGAGCTCTTGCATCCCTTGCTTATATAACCAGCCCTTAGGCCAACCCAATCTCAACTAGGACTCTAATCCTACTCAGTTCATGAATCGAAACTTTCCATAACTACCCAAGACTCTTATATACGCAGGTAGAAGCAATCTTAAGACTTCCAAGCACCTTAGGAACTTATCCCACATTCCTAAACAACTCAAATTCATGACCCACACAAAATCCTATCATAACCAACTCAAATATTTCCACATTTTAGTCAAATCCGAATCAGCCACAGCTTGAGTCCATAACCTAGTCGGTTGGAACTTTCCGACCAATTCTTTACGTCCATATCTCTTTATCACGCCTCGGAACCATGTAGCCATGTCCATGCACTCCTTGCACACGTGCAAACATGTTCCGACGACATCCACAATACCTTCATACGCATTGTTCTTTATTCATACATGTTGCGCGACCTCCCGATCAACTCAACAACAATTCCTCCGGAACTTGGTTGTTGAACCTCACCTTCTCCCTAAGACTAGTTCAATGGATCCCATCACCAGCCATGTCTTGAACTCTCGTTAGTTCCGAAACTACAACATCTTACATGAGCACCTCACATAAGCATGTTGCAAACCATAGAAAAATGATATCAGCCTTAACCACCAAAACACACCAAAAACATAGTAAAAGAATACTAAGCAATCTTTTCAACAATGTAAAGCAAGTTCGAGACAATTCACAGTAAAAGAAGGAACATTGCGATCAAGCTCCGAACCTTGTCAAGGCTAACCGGAGCTTGAGACGGAGCTTACCAAATATAGTACAACCTAGCGCCGGAGCTTACCAAAGCTAGTAAAACCTAGTGCTGGAGCTTGCCAAAGCTAGTCGGAACTAGTCAACCCAAAAGCTGGAGCTAGAAAAACATGTCAGGGCTAACCAACGTAAGTCGGACATAACAAAACATATCGGATCTTAAAAACGAGATTCCGGAGCTATCAAGGACACGCCGGAGCTAAAGACAAAGCTCACCAGAGCTACCCAAAAACATGTCAGACCTAGACAAAGAAAGTCAGACCTATTGTCGGACCTTGCAGAAGCTTGGAGCTAGAGTCAGACCTTGCTAAAATGATGTTGTGGTAGAATTCAAAACTTTTATTATCAAAGCCAATGTATTCAGCACACATAGGTCTCATAGTTGTATGATCAAAATTTGAGCTTTAAAGGATATTGAAAAATGAAAAATACGGCAACCTTTCAGGTTTTTAAATAGTTAAGTTGTGAGATCATGACTTCCTTAAATTGAAAATTACACTTGATCTCTAGGATGACTAACACTACTTTATATATTTCATTGATGTGATAGTGTAAGTTACTTGATAGTATGAGTTGGATGAGCTTTGTTTTATATGTATTTGTTACAATATGCTCATAACAATTGAAATTTCTCTATTGAACCTTGCTGAATACATTGTCAAAGAGAGAGAAATTGATCACACATTGCACACATTCACATGTGTTTTGGCACATTGTTCGCAGGTGGAGAATTTTTTATTCTCATTATATTTTAATTTAAAAAGGGGAGAAATAAGTATAGGGGGAGAAATATTTGTTTTGAAATTTCTTTCTTTCTCATTTGATTGTTTTCAAAACTTTTCATAAGCCAATGTTCGAATTTTAAGTGGTGTTGCCAATGCATTCATCAAGGGGGAGATTAGACCTATGTGTGCTAAATACATTGGCTATGGTGATGAAAGTTTTGAATATCACCAAAACACCTTTTTCAACGTGGTTTGACTCTAGGTCTGAGCTCCTGGAAGGTCCAATGATAAGTCCAGTTTGTTTTGGGTAGCTCTGGCAAGGTCTGACGTAAGGTCCGACTTGCTTTGGCTAGGTCCGACTTCTTTTTGTAGGTCCGACTTCTTTGGCTTGGTCTGACTTCTTTGTCTAGGTCCGACTTATTTTGGTCAGGTCCGACTTGTTGTGGCTAGGTCCGACTAGCTTTGATAAGCTCCGGCGCTAGGTCCGACTAGCCTTGGTTAGCTCCGGTGTTAGGTCCTGCTAGCTTTGGTAAGCTCCGGTTCAATGTCCGATTAGCTTTGGCAAGGTCTGGTGCTAGATTGCAATTGTTCTGCCTTTACTTTGAATTGATTCGAACTTGCTTTACATCTATGGATAGTTTGCTTAGTATTCTTTTAAAAAGTTTTTGGTGCATTTTGGTGGTTATGGTTGATATCTTTTTGCTATAATTTGCAACATGCTTATGTGAGGTGCTCATGTAGGGTGTTGTAGTTTTGGAACTAACGAGAGTCAAGTCGAGGACTTGTGCTCGGAAGTATTGGTTATTTATTAATGTGCAGGTGTTGCTTGAGTTCAAGATATGGCTTGTGATGGGATCCATTGAACTAGTCTTAGGGAGAAGATGAGGCTCAAGAAACAAGTTCGGGAGGAATTGTGGTTAAGTTGATCGGGAGGTCGCACATCATGTTTGAATCAAGAACAATGCATATGAAGGTGTCGTGGACATCGTTGGAAGTTGTTTTCACGTGTGCAAGGAGTGCATGGACATGACTACATGGTTCCGAGGCGTGACGAAGAGATGTGAACGTAAAAAATTTGTCGGAAGGGTCCAATCGACTAGGTTAGGCTACGACTGAGTCGGGTTTGACTCAAATATGGAAAGATTTGAGTTGGTTATGATAGGATTTCATGTGGATCACGAAGTTGGTTTCTTTTAGGAATGTGGGATACGTTCCTAAGGTGTTTGGAAGTCTTAATATTGCTTCTATCTGCGTATGGAAGAGTCTTGAGCCGTTATGGAAAGTATCAGTGAATCTGAGTAGGATTTGAGTCCTAGTTTGGATTGATTTGGCCTAAGGGCTGGTCATATAAACAAGGGAGGCCACAACTCGTGGTGCATGACTATGAGTCTGTTCCTCTTGTGGTTTGATCAATAAAATTCGTAGTTTAAAGGAACTTTTGTTCCTTGTTCGTCCGACTTGTTTTAGACAAGTTTTTCTCGTCGAGTTTCTGCATAGCACTACCTTACTTCGGGGGTTTTATCATATCTCGAGTTTTCCAGATCCAATTGACGTGATTATTTTTGGGATGTCTTCACAACTAGGTTATATATCATCTATGAAAATTTCATTGTCATTGGATTTGTGGTTTTGGATCTACACGAGTTTCATTGCAGTGTTGCAGATATGGTTTTTCTTGGATAGAACAGATTGACCTTCGTTCAATCTTTCAATCGTAACTTGAGTTTTTCTCGACGATTTTTTGTAATTCTTGTTGTTGTTCCTTCATAACTTGATTCTCCACAATCGATACTGTACTGTCATGATTGATCATATTTAGATTTGTCACACACACAATTTCTCAATAGATTGATTTTTTACCGAGGGGTTTTTGTTGCTTCTTCTAAAAAGTTTTAAATCTACAATTCACCCTCCATCTGGTAGCTTTTCACGTGCTCTTTGATCCTACACTTTAAGATAAGGAAACACTCAAATTCATAGCCTTGCTAGAAAAGCATAGGACTGTTTTTGGCTACTCCCTCCATGACCTCAAGGGCATCAGCTCTGCTCTTTGCACCTATCACATTACCATTGACCACGAGAGTACCTCCTCATGGGAGCGTTAACAGAGGTTGAATAATGCGATGCGTGAGGTTGTTCAGTACGAGGTCTTGAAACTCCTTCATGCCGGGATTATTTACCCCGTGCCTCGTAGTGAGTGGGTCAGTCCAGTCTAAGTAGTGCCAAAGAAGGGAGGAATGACAATCGTTCAAAATTAGAAGAATGAATTAATTCCTCAACGAACCGTCATGAGATGGAGTATGTGCATAGACTATTGAAAACTCAACAAGGCAACTAGGAAGGGTGCGAGAAACTATGTGTGCTAAATACATTGCTTGTACTGAATACATTGGCTTTGATGATAAAAGTTGTGAAATTCTGCTAAAACACCTTTTTAGCAAAGTCCAACTCTAGCTCCGAGCTTCTGCAAGGTCCGACAATAGGTCCGACTTGCTTTGTCAAGGTTTGACATGTTTTTGGGAAGCTCCGGTGAGCTTTGTCTTTAGCTCCGACATGTCTTTGATAGCTCCGGCATGTCTTTGTTAAGCTCTGATATGTTTTGCTAGGTCCGACTTATGTTGGTTAGCTCTGACATGTTTTTCTAGCTCCGGCTTTTGAGTTGACTAGTTCCGCCTAGCTTTGGTAAGCTCCGGTGCTAGGTTGTACTAGCTTTGTTAAGCTCCGGCGCTAGGTTGTACTAGCTTTGGTAAGCTCCGGCTCAAGCTCTGGTTAGCTTTGGCAAGGTTCGGAGCTTGATTGCAATGTTCTTGCTTTTACTGTGAAATGTTTTGAACGTTCTTTACATTGATGGAAAGATTGCTTAGTATTCATTTGCATAGTTTTTGGTGTGTTTTGGTGGTTATGGTTGATATCATTTTGCTATGTTTTGCAACATACTTATGTGAGGTGCTCACGTAAGATGTTGTAGTTTCAGAACTAACGTGAGGAATGTCGATGACTTGTGCTCGAAAGTATTGGTTGTTTATTAATGTGCAGGTGTTTCTTGAGTTGAAGACATGGCTAGTGACAGGATCCATTGAACTAGTCTTAGGGAGAAGATGAGGTTCAACAACCAAGTTCGGGAGGAATTGTGGTTGAGTTGATCAAGAGGTTGGGCAACATGTTTGAATCAAGAACAATGCATATGAAGGTATCGTGTACGTTGTTGGAAGATGTTTGCACGTATGCAAGGAGTGCATGGATGTGTACACATGGTGCCGAGGCGTCATGAAGAGATGTGGACGTGAAGAATTGGTCGGAAAGGTCCAACCGACTAGGTTATGGACTCAAGCTGCGACTGAGTCGTGTTTGACTCAAATATGTAAAGTTTGAGTTGGTTGTGATAGGATTTCGTGTGGGTCACAAATTTGAGTTGTTTTAGGAATGTGGGATACGTTCCTAAGGTGTTTGGAAGTCTTAATATTGCTTCTATCTGCGTATAGAAGAATCCTAAGCAGTTATGGAAAATTTCGATTCATGATTTCAGTAGGATTAGAGTCCTAGTTGAGTTTGTGTTGGCCTAGGGGCTGGTTATATAAGCAAGGGAGGCCATAGCTCATCGGTGACGACTTTGGGGGCTGTTCCTCTTGTGTTCTATTGAATAAAATTCGTAGTTGAAAGGAACTTTTGTGACTTGTTCGTCCGACTTGTTCCAGATAAGTTTTTCTCGTCGAGTTTCTGCACAGCACTACCTTGTTTCATTGGTTTTATCATAACTCAAGTTTTACAGATCCAATTGACGTGATTCTTTTTGGGTTGTCTTGAAAACTTGATTTTCTATCATCTGTGAAAATTTCACGGTTTTGGAGTTGTGGGTTATGATCTACACGAGTTTCTTTGCAGTGTTCTAGAACTGTTTTTCTCGGGTAGGACAGATTGACCTTTGTTCGATCTTTTGATCGTAACTTGAGTTTCTCTCGACAGATTTGAGTAATTCTTGTTGTGTTGTCCTCGTGAATTTATTATATCTGATATCTATCACATTTGTCACAGTGAAACACGTTTATATTAGTCTCACACACGGTTTCTTTAACAGATCATTATTCTGCCGAAGGGGTTGGGATTTAATTGTTTCCGCTGCGTAAGATTTTTTAAATCTACCATTCACCGCCCCTCTGGTAGCTTTTCACGTGCTCTTCGATCGTACAAAGGATCATTTTCCACTGCCCTTCATCGATTAGATGTTAGAATGGTTGGCAAAACACTCCTTCTTTTGTTTCCTTGATGAATATTCGCGCTATCATCAAATTCCCATCCATCCAGACGATCAAAGTAAGACCACATTCACATGTCCATATGGGACGTACACCTACCGGTGAATGTCTTTTGTATTGTGTAATGCACTCGCCTCTTTTCAATGGTGCATGATGTCTATCTTTTCTGACATGATTGAGTAAATTATGTAAGTTTTCATGAATGATTTCTTTGTCTATCGAAAAACTTTTGATCATTGTCTGGAAAAATTAGACAAGGTCTTACAAATATGCCAAGGGAAGGACCTGATGCTTAATTGGGAGAAGTGCCACTTTATGGTCCATGAAAGCATCATTCTTGGACACTTAGTGTTTGATAGGGGGATAGAGGTGGACAAATAAAAAATTGAAGTTATTAAAAAACATCCACCTCTTGTCAACATTAGGGGAATCCGCAACTTCCTAGGTCATGCTGTGTCCTATCGATGATTTATCAAGGACATCTGCAAAATCGCTAGACCCCTCACAAACATATTAACCAAGGATGCTCCCTTTGATTTCGATGAGGACTGCCTTAAATTCTTTGATACGCTCAAAATGCAACTCGTCTCAACTCCAATCATCCAACAAACTAAGTGGACGCTACCATTCAAAATCATATGTGATGCCAGCAATTTTGCAGTTGGTGCGGTCTTAGGCCAAACCAAAGATAAAAAGCATCATGCCATAGCCTACGCTAGCAAGACTCTAACAGGAGCACATCTCAATTATGCTACTACGGAAAAATAGTGAAAGTGCATCTAGGCATACCCTTGTGGGTTTTGGACGATTGATGACAAACAAACAAGATCCCAATGAGACTTGTTGAGATGAAAGCAGGTCTACAGAGAATAAAACTAATGGTGCACAAAAAGGTGAAAATGAGAGATGAGAAGGGAAGAGCCCAACTGAAGAATGGAAGTGCAAAATAGTTGTTAATGTATCGGATGTGTGTGAGAGACACATCCCAAGAGCTCATGACTTTGCACAGAGGGTAAGGGCTAAAATCAACAAGTTAAGCAATTCACTCAAGCACCGGACAAGTCCGTTCATTAGCGGACTAGTTTGATTGACTCTCTGTTCCCGTACGGACAAGTACGCAAATGGGCCAGACTACTCCAGTTAACTCACTGTTATTTTTCACGGTCAAGTCCCAATATGCGGACTAGTCCGTCAACATAACACACACCTCACCTTGCATCGGACAAGTCCGTTTAATGCAGATTAGTCCGATTTAGTTACTGGAATCACAACTGACCAGTCCAGTCCATTACAGACTAGTTCGGTTCACTCACTGTAATTAGGGTTTGAGGTCTGTTGCACATTCGCACATATCACACAGCACACCGGACTAGTCCGATCCCAAGAGCGGACTAATCCGGCCGTCGGGATCGCTAACATTAACTCTATAAATAGGTGATCCACGACCCCATAAAAAAAACTAAGAACCCTAGCGCCATCACACATCTCAAGAGCATAAAAACACTCCTCCCCCACACATCTAAAGCCCTAAAAGGTTAAATATTTTGGGAATCAAGATTTGGGAAAGGGAGATTGATGTCCATGAATTGTTGAGCTTTTGGGGGTTGGGTCTCTCATACACTATGAGACCTATGTTTGTTGAATACATTGGCTATTTTGATAAAAGTTTTGATTATTGTTAAAACACCTTTTTCAATGAGGTCTGGCTCTAGATCCAAGCTACGACAAGGTCTAACAATAGGTCCGACATGCTTTGGGTAGCTCTGGCAAGGTTCGACAATAAGTCTGACTTGTTTTGGGTAGCTCTGGCAAGGTCTAATGATAGGTCCAGCATGCTTTGGGTAGCTCTTGCTAAGTCCGATGTGAGGTCCGACAAACTTTGGCTAGGTCCAGCCCAAGGTTTGGTAAGTTGTGGCTGGTCCGGCGTAAAGTCCGGTTAGCTTTGGCAAGGTCTGGTGCAAGATCGCAGTTGTTCTGCTTTAAACTTGCAATGTTTCAAACTTGTTTTTTTTTCTTATGGGAAGTTTGCTTAGTATTCTTTTACTAGGTTTTCGAAGTGTTATGGCTGTTTAAGGTGGTTAATATCTTGCCATGTTTGCAACATGCTTATGTGAGGTTCTCATGTAAGGTGTTGTGATTTTCGAACTAACGAGAGTTAAGTAGAGGACTTGTGCTAAGAACAATTAATTATTTATTCATGTGCATGTGTTGCTTGAGGTCAAGATATGGCCGGTGACGGGATCCATTGAACTAGTCTTAGATGAGGTTCAACAACCAAGTTCGGGAGGAATTGTGGTTAAGTTGATTGGGAGGTCATGCAACATGTTTGGGTCAAGAACAATGCATATGAAGTTATCATGGACGTTTTTGGAAGGTGTTTGCACGTATGCAAGGAGTGCATGGATGTGGCAACATAGTTCCAAGGCGTTATGAAAAGAAGTGGACTAAAGAATTGGTCAAAAAGGTCCAACGGGCTGGATTATGCCCCAGGCTGCGGCTGAGGTGGTTATGGTTCATTTATAGAAGGTTAAAAGTTTGTTTTGGTTAGATTTCATGTGGGTCACGAAGTTGAGTTGTATTAGGAACGTGGGATACGTTGCTAAGGTGTTAGGAACTCTTAAGATTGCTTCTATCTGCGTATGGAAGAGTCTTGAGATGTTATGGAAAGTTCCAGTTGAAAGTGAGTAGGATTAGAGTCCTAGTTAGGATTGGGTTGGTCTTAGGGTTGCTTATATAAGCAAGAGAGGCCAGAGATCGTAGGAAAATGACTTTGGGCTGTTCCTATTATGTTTTGTTCAATAAATTTGTAGTTTAGAGGAGCTTTGATGCCTTGTTCGTTCGACTTGTTTCAGAAAAGCTTTTCTCGTCGAGTTTCCACATAGCACTATATTGCCTCGATGTTTTTACAATAACTTGAGTTTTAAGATCCAATTGAAGATATTCAATTTAGGGTTGTATTCACAACTTTATTATCTATCATCTGCGAAAATTTCACGGTCATTGTATTTGTTGTTTCTGATCTACACGTGTTTCTTTACAGTGTTGCAGATCTGTTTTTACTCGTGTAGAATAGATTGACCTTTGTTCGATCTTTCAATCATAACTTGAGTTTTCCTCCAGGGTTTTCCATGATTCTTGTTGTCGTGTCCTAATGACTTGATTCTTTATAACATCTAAAACTTTTGTCACATTTGAACGTGTTTAGATCAGTTGCACACAATGTTTCTTAAAAGATTGATTTTCTACCGAGGGGTTTTTGTTGCTTCCGTTGAAATAGTTTAAGTCTACCATTCACCCCATCTTGTAGCTTTTCACGTGCTCTTCAATCCTACAATTGGTATTAAAGCCATGATGCTCTAATATTTGTGATTTGCACATTTTTTGACTAATCATCATGGAGAAATACTCTGCAAAACCTTGTGTATTTGGTGACATTGATTTTCAGGTTTGGAATTCACATATGGAGGCTTTCATCCAGGCGCAAGGCTTCGCAATATGGGAAAAGGTATACAAGCCTTACAACGTGCCGCCAAATGATCAAGTCACGGCTATGAACATGAGAGATTTCGACAACAAAAAGGCTCACAACTTGATCATACAAGGATTGACTCAAAGCGACATTGATAGTGTTGCACACCTCCGATTAGCGTACGATGCGTGGAAGGCACTTTGCAACTACCATGAAGGATCCAAAACGATCAAGGAGGTAAGGAAAGATATGTTCAAGAAAGAATATATACGCTTTGAGATGCAACCAGGTGAGTCCATCGACGATTTATTTGCCAGCTTTAACAAAATTCTCAGCAACTTGCGTAGTGTCAACGTTAATTTTTCAGATAGTCAAAATGCTAGGAAATTACTAAGTGCATTAGACATGTCAATTTGGGATATGAAAGTTACATCTGTTTGTGAATCCACTATCATGAGTACACTTACATTACATGTGCTATATTCCAAGTTAAAAACTCATGAAATTGACATAATATCATGTAGGAATCCAAACAAGTCTCTTGCATTTGTTTCACAACGTGACATGCCTAGCTCTAGCCAATCTTCATCATGTGGTACACTTGCTTTGTTGTCCTCTCTAACTCTTGAACATATTAAAGAGTTTCCAGAGGAGGAGCTAGCACTACTCTCTACTCGGTTTTCAAAACGTTGCAAAATGCGAGAACTGGAAGGAGAGGAAGTGTCGGTTCTCAATGGTGCTTCGAATGTGGTAAGACATGACATTTTTATACGGATTGCCCTAACCTTTTAGGTCGTACTTCCTGTGATGAGAAGCAAACAAAGTTCAAGTCCTCCTCTACAAACAACAACAACAAGAAGAAGGGTTTTACGGGTCGCCAATTAATAAACAATTTTATCTCCACACTTCAAGAACTTGGCTCAAGCGACGTGGACATCGAAAGTGATGAAGATGAGGACAATTTGGCAAATATGTGCTTCATGGCGAGCAACTCAAGATCAAGTATGGAGGAGGCAGAACACAACAACGATGATGAAGAGGTATGTCCCACTAGTGAAGAAATGTGTGATGCTATTTCTCGTGCTACTGTTATAGTTAAGAAAAATAACAAAATACTTAGAGGCAATGCTGTTAAAATTGAATCACTATTGTCGGTACCCGGCAGACCGGGTACCCTCACACACAAGCTAGAGCCGCCTAATTACCGCACCTCCTAGCAGGGACAGGGTCCGAGGGTGCCATGAGTTCAAAGAAACCCGGAACCACCAACCTCAGATGGGAAGTCCAGGGTGCCCACAAGACATTCAAAAGGGGGAGCTCAGCTCCACCTTGATGACAAGCTCCCAGTCAGCCATGTGTCCAACAGGACGGGACCTGACCTCCTCCACAAAGGTGAGCTCCCAAGCTGTCACGTGGCCCACGAAGTCGATACCCAATCTCCCTAGCGGAGGCGAGCACCCGAGCTGCCATGTGGCCCGCGGGACGAGGCCTGGCCTCCCCCATAGAGGTGAGCTTCCGAGCCGCCACGTGGTCCGCAAGACGGGCCTGGCCTCCACCATGGCGGAGAGCTCCCCAGCGGCTGCATGACCAGTCCACTTGCCTTGAGAAGATAGTGAGGAAGTGATGAGGGTGGTGCGCCTTGTCTCCATCAAGCCTTGAAGATACACGGCTTCCCCAGACGCATGGCGCGGCGCACGCCTAATGTCAGGTACGGCTATGACTAATTGCATCATAGTGAAGGCGTCGAAGGCCTATCCCACTCCGCCATGTGGGTATCTTACAGCACAAGAGACAATTGGATGGGACATTCCCTGCCAATGTCAACAACTGCGCATGGACTGCTAACAACCCGGGCGGCAAGACGACGAGTCCTCACGTCTGCGGTTAGAGCAAGCTTATAGAAGAAGCCTTAGATCTTTAGGATATGATCGCTCCGCAAACACCTGGCGGGCCCCGAACCCCAGTTGTAAGGCGTCCGACCTTGACTATAAAAGGCTCAGACCGCCATCACTACAAGGACAAGACTTAGAATCCCCGATACACACACACTAGCATACACACTCACCAAGCAATACAACCCACCATGGAGTAGGGTGTTACGCTCCTTGCGGCCCGAACCACGTAAAAACTTGACTTTCTCATACTCTTCCGCTAGAACACTAGTTTGAGGCCTAAGCCCTGCCAGACATGGACCTCCGCGGGCTGCACCTTAGAAGAGGGGGGGGGGGGAGTGTCGCATTGACCCTTCGACATTTGGTGCACTAGGTAGGGGGCTTTTTCCCTCAAAAAAGTAGTAGCGCTTCCACCACCATGGTGTTTGTCAGGTTCGTGGAAGGCGGTTTTCACGGCCGTCGTCTGATGACCAGATTCATCGCTCGAGTGGTGCTCTCTGGTCCATCTCGACCCCGTGCAGGTACGGCAGGCCAAAATGGGACGTCGAGACACGTCCCGGCTTAGTCGGCTCCACCAGCACCCACAATAGCGAGCCCGAAGAGCGCTTTGGCGACGGCCAGAACTCTCCTCCACCACCCACCGTCGCTGAACGCCTCTCAGTGGGACGCTCAACAGTGGGTCCAGGACATCGACCACCTCGTCGTCACAGCCATCAACTCCCCCAACAGGGGAAGACGCCTCATGTCGCTTGCACGAACGTCGTCCATCGACCGTCACTCCGCCAACTCCTGCTCCTCCAAGCCTACGAGCGTTGGCCGGCTCCGCATGGAGGACCTCAAGGTTGAGCTTAACCATCGTCATGCTCACATGGACAGTCGTGTCATCATCGAGCGGCAGCGAGAGAGGCAGCGCAACCTCGACGACGAATATGGCCCTCAGTGCCCTGTTCACGAAGTGTCCTCCGTTCAAGGTGCGCTGCATGTAAACCCTCCACCACCTAACCAGGAGCATGTCGGCTCGACAGCTCCCCTGCAGTTCTCGGTACAACAAGATGTGCAGCAGCGGTACTTGGTGCAGCCAGTACCATTGCAGCAATGCATGGCACAACCAGTGCCACAACCGCAAGTCCAACAAGTGCCGCATGTCGTGCAGCAGACCCCCTTGGGGTATGCTGTCCCATCTGCCTCTCCGACGAGGCCCGTGGGAGGCTGCTCGGCGTTGGCTCCGCACCTCCGCTTTGCAATGTGGCCACGCAAGTTCCGGCCACATATCCTGGAGATATTCGACAGAAGCATCAACCAGGCGTAGTTCCTGCAGATCTACACTATGACGCTCCTTGCTGCAAGAGCAGATGAGACCACCCTGATGAACTACTTCCTAGTTGCCCTGACTGTATCAGCCCGCTCGTGGCCGGTGAACCTTCCTGAGAGGTCTATAACCGATTGGGATGAGCTATGCTGGCAGTTCACGGCGAACTTCGGCAGCTCCTACATGTGCGCTTGACCTCCATGTCGTGCGACAGCAACCCAAGGAGACGCTGTGATCATTCATCCAGCGTTTCTGCCAGGTAGGCAACTCCATTCCCAACATCCCAAATGCCTCTATCATAGTGGCATTTCCCTAGGGGGTGCGTGACCGCGAGATGCTCGAGAAGTTATCTACACACAACGTGCAAGACGTCTCCGAGCTCTTCTGCATCACCGATCGGTGCGCCAGGGTGGCACAAGGCCGCGACAGGCACGCTCAACCCGCCCTTGGAGCGGGCGGGATTGGCCAGACTGGAGAAGGAGCTGCTACCCCTGGTAGTGGACAAAAGAAGAACAGGAACCGGGGTAGCAGCCAAAACAAGCCGCTGCATGGACCCCCCATCGCGGCAGTAGCTGCAACCGGAGGAGGTAAGCCCCCACGCCGAGAGAAACACCCTCGTCATCCACCTGCCACTGATGAAGACGTGGAGCCATGCCCGGTGCACAAGACTCGTGAACACACCGCGAGTGAGTGTTGGGAGACAAAAAGATGCGCTGAACGCTACCAAGAGCGAGCGCAGCAGTGCCTGGACGGCGCCCCCTTCCGCCAACGGGAGGGCAAGCAGAAGGTCGAACCCAAGGTCGACAATGATGAGCAGCTTAAGTACCAGAAGCAAGAGCAGACTGTCAATGTGGTCCACCAATATGAGGACTCTGACGCCAGCAGCGACAACGAGCATCACAAGACCCTCCATGTCATCTTCGGAGGGTCTTGGGATCCTGCGTCCCGGAACGCAGTCAAGACCCTTCGTCGTGTGGTGGCTTCGATATCCCCTGTACCCACCCCGGCACAGCACCACCGTTGAAAGGAGACGCCGATCAACTTCGATGCCTCTGAATGCCCTAAGAACATGGCCCCAGCAGGGGTCCTAGCTCTCCTAGTCTCCCCTACCATAGCCAACATCAAGCTCCACTACGTCTTGATAGATGGCGGGACCAGTCTCAACCTCCTTAGCCGTGCAGCCTTCGAACAGCTGCAGATCCCAGTGTCCAAGCTGGCCCCCTCGAGCCCATTTTCGGGGGTGGGACCTGGGAGCATCATCCCGTACAGCAACATCCACATGCGGATGACCTTCGGGACACCTGGCAACTACAGGACGAAGAGCATACTCTTCGACATTGCCGATGTCAACCTCTCCTTCAATGCCATCATCAGCAGGCCTGCCCTGTACCAGTTCATGGTTGTAGCCCACTACAACTACCTCGTCTTGAAGATGCCAACCCCCTCCGGCGTCCTTAGGATCCGCTGATATCGCACCACTGTAGTGTTAGCCTTGGAGCAGCTCCAAGCACTCACGATGGACCCAGCACCAGTCCCGATTGGTGCTGGATCAAGTCGACCTCCGCCAAGATTACAACAGCGCAGAGCACCCGCCGCACCTCAGTTGCAGCCCTTCAACAGCATTGGCACCTCCGCCAAAGCTACCAAGCCTAGTGCCAGCTCTGCTCGGACCACTCGTAAGACGGTCAGTCAAGGCAGGAAATAGGGATGCTCGCTCATCGCCCCTAAGTAGCTGTTGGCAACAAGGTTGCCCGCCGACCATCGCAGCAACTCATGGATCTGTGGGAACCCCAATTGTAAATTCTAGTCTTAGTAGAACAGTGTAAAGGATTTCATAGGACTTAGGAGTACCACTAAGGACAACCAAGCATCGGGAGGGTGAGGCGCAGATTGTGCAACCAGCTTAGCTTGGTTCCGAACTCTAAGCCTGTGCACCCTACCCCCCCCCCCCATCATCCGGAGGCAATTCGTTGCCCTCTTTTGTAAACTCCTGTCGCCCCCTATGAACTCCTATAAAAAAATCACTGTTTTACTTAAAGGATTCTTAAAACCTTTGTCCATTTACTTACGCATTAAGTTTATGAACATGCCACACTAAGAATCGTTTATTGTGCATTAGTTTATATGCGCGATTGTATACTCTATACTCACCCCTGCAGGAGTCATGCAGTCCTAATGAAGGCGGGTCTGCTTGAGGTACCTGCGGTGTATGAGGGGTTCTTCTGGCTCCTCTCGTCATTAGGGACCTATGACGCCAGAAGGTTCCCCATGAAAGGCCTGTGTCCAGGTGGTCCAGGGGGTGTAAATTGCTTAGCCTCATCCTGTACCCTAAGCGTACACACCCTGCCTCCCAACGCTACAGCCAAGTACTGAGAACCAGAATGCTCGCACCCTGAGGATGACAGGAGCTGGGCCCCGGAGCACCAACGCACTAAATTACCCAGGCCCCGCCGATCAACCCAGGACAGTAATGCATGACAAAGATAAGGGAGAGCTACATGTAAATCAAGGAGCAAACTAGTCCACCTTGCTTCTATCATATGTGCAGAACAGTCGACTCCGGCACCAGCTCCGGCACCACCCAAGGGGCTTGCCGTCGATGACTCAACGACGATGGTGGACGACGCCAGAGCATCCAGCTCCAGCACCTACCAAGGGGCCTACCGTCGACGACTCTATGACGATGGTGGATGACGCCGAAGCATCCAGCTCTGGCACCTCACAAGGGGCCTGTCGTCAATGTCTCAGAACGTCAAAGGCAACACCAAGCGCGGAAAAGTGAGTACACTCTCCTGTCCCGCTCTTGTTGCTAAAAAGGTTCCCTTGCGATGGCCTATAAACTAGGGGCTTGCCATCGACGACTCTACGACGATGGTGGACGACACCGGGGCATGTAGCTTCGGCACCTTCCAAGGGGCCTGCCGTTGACATCTCTATGATAATGGTGGACGACGCCAGAGCATCCAGCTCTGTCACCTCCCAAGGGGTCTGCCATTGATGTCTACACGAAGATGGTGCACGACGGCAGAGCATCCAGCTCCGGCACCTCCCAAAGGGCCTGTCGTCTATGTCTACACGAAGATGGTGCATGACGCCGGCACATCCACCTCCGGCACCTCACAAGGGGCCTACCATCAACGTCCCAGAATGTCAACGATAGCACCAAGCGCGGATAATTGAGTAAACTCTCCTACCCCGCTCTTGTTGCTAACAGGGTTCCCTTGCAATGGCCTATAAACCAAGGGCCTGCCGTCAACATCTACATGAAGATGGTGAATGACGCTGGAGCATCCAGCTCTGGCACCACCCAAAGGGCCTTCCATCGACGTCTCTACGACGTTGGTGGGTGACGCCAGAGCATCCAGCTCCAGCACCACCCAAGGGGCCTGCTGTCGAAGACTCTATGACGATGGTGGACAATGCCAGAGCATCCAACTCCGCCACCTCATAGGGGGTCTGCCGTTGATGTCCCAGAATGTCAACGACAACACCAAGCGCGGATAAGTGAGTAAAATATCCTGCCCTGTTCTTGTTGCTAACAAGGTTCCCTTACGATGGCCTGTAAACCAGGGGCCTGCCATTGACGACTCTACAATGATGGTGGATGATGCCGGAGCATCCAGCTCCAGCACCTCCCAAGGGGCCTGCCATCGACGTCTCTACGAAAATGGTAGACGATGCCTGAGCATCCACCTCTGGCACCTCCCAAGGGGCCCACCATCAACGTTAACACGAAGATGGTGGACGACGCTGGAGCATCCAGCTCCAGTGCCTCCCAAGGAGCCTGCCGCTGATGTCTCTATGACAATGGTTGACGACGCTTGAGCATCCAGCTCTGACACCTCCAAAGGGGCCTGTCGTCGATGTCTACACGAAGATGGTGTACGATGTCAGAGTATCCAACTCCAGCACCTCCCAAGATGCATGCCATCAACGTCTACATGAAGGTGGTGGACAACACCAGAGCATCAAGCTCTCGCACCTCACAAGGGGCCTACCATCGACGTCCCAGAATGTCAACGACAGCACCAAGCCCAGATAAGTGAGTAAACTCTCCTACCCCACTCTTGTTGCTAACAGGGTTCCCTTGCAATGGCATGAAAATCAGGGGCCTGCCGTCAACGTCTACACGAAGATGGTGAACGACGCCGGAGCATCCAGCTATGACACCTTCCAAGGGGCCTGTCGTCGACGTCTTTATGACGATGGTGGACAACGTCAGAGCATCCAGCTCCGACACCACCCATGGGGCCTGCCGTCGACGACTCTACGATGATGGTGGACAACGCCAGAGCATCCAGCTCCGTCACCTCCCAAGGGGTTTGCCGTCGATGTCTCTACGACAATGGTGGATGACGCTAGAGCATCCAACTCCGGCACCTAAGAAGGGGCCTACCGTCGACGTCTACACAAAGATGGTGGACGACGCTGGAGCATCCATCTCCGGCACCTCCCAAGGGGCTTGCCGTCGACGTCTAAACGAGGATGGTGGATGATGCCAGAGCATCCAGCTCCGACACCTCACAAGGGGCCCGCCGTCAATGTCCAAGAACGTCATCAACAACACCAAGTGTGGATAAGTGAGTAAACTCTCCTGCCCCGCTCTTGTTGCTAACATGGTTCTCTTGCAATGGCCTTTAAACCAGGGGCCTGCCATCAACGTCTACACAAAGATGGTGAACGACGCCGGAGCATCCAGCCTCGACACCTCCCATGGGGCCTGTCGTCGTTGTCTCTACGACGATGTGGATGACGTCGGAGCATCCAGCTCTGGCACGTCGCAAGGGGCCTGCCGTCGAAATCTACACGAAGATGGTTGACGATGCTGGAGCATCCAGCTCCGACACCTCCTAAGGGGCCTGCCATCGATGACTCCGCGACAATGGTGGACGACGCTGGAGAATCCAGCTCCGACACCTAACAAGGGGCCTGCCGTTGATGTCTCTACGACAACGGTGAACGACGCTAGAGCATCCAGCTTTGGCAAATGGTGGTGCTACGACATTCTGAAATCCCCCACTCCACTGGGGCCAGTTCAAGAAATTCTGCTATCAAGTGGTAGATGTGCTTAGCCAGCTAACCACATCTACCAAGGGGCCTCTAAGGGGACCCACATGCAGAAAATCAATGGACGACACTTCGGCCATGTCAATTGTGCAAATTGTTGGTCCTGAGAAGCCAAGGAGCTCAATGAAGGTTCTGCAAATCCTTACGTAGCTAAGTACTCAGAGCAACAGTTGAGAAGCACAGAGACAATGCAAGAAGCCAAACACAAATTCAAATTCATCAAGGAATTCTTTACAAGGGAGGGTGAACCCAGAATACAAAAAACAAGCTACCAGCCTCAACCCTGACTGAATTGTGCTACGACATGTTTGATGGCTTCCTTAACCACCACCGCTGTTGTCGCCTCGCGTTCCTCAACAGGGCCTTCAAAAACTGGCTCCAGTGGTAGATCAGGGCACCGACTCCGGTAGCACACCAAGACATGGGATGCCACCATCTCTTTCGCCGCCCTACCCTCGGCTTCCAGACGTTGAGCCAGCTGACGCTCCCGTAGATCAAGCTCTCGGTCGCGGCTCTCTACTGCCTGCTCCCGGGCTTGAATGTCAAGATCGTGCAGGAGGAGTTCTTGACTCTCAATTAGGTGATGCGCCCGATCCCGCGCCAAATTGCTCTCCCGGAGCACATGGTCTTCGAGGTGGGACTGCAGTCTGTCCCAATCAGCCTCACCGCGTGCCATCATCGCGTGCGTTGCCACCCCTTGTTCGGCGACAGCAGGCTCCCTCTTGGCATCGACGACTTCTTGGTGACTCAAGGCATCTCGACCGGTAGCAAGAGCATGCAAGCGGGCATTAGCATCGTCATTGGCTGCCTTGGTGTCGGCCAGAATCTTTTGGGACAAGGCATTTGTGTCCCTCACCAAGCGGTGCCTCACCTTCAGTTCCTTGCTCTCCTTCTGGTACTTCGCCTCGGCGATCTTGGAGCTCAGGAGACCCTCCCAGCCTCGGAGGTGCCCGCCCTCGGCACACAGCTTCTCCCACTCCGCGGCAAGAGCCTCTTGCGCCCTGCGGAGGTTGGATTGCACCTGAAGGATGCTGGATAGCGTCAAGTCCATAATGTTGGAAAGCCGCTCCGGCTGAGCCAAAGTCAGTGAAGGCCGTCCGGTGATCATCTCAGGGACCCCTTCCCCCCGTAGCGGTGAAGGAAAAGCCACCAACATTGGGGATCTTGCTCCTGGAGTCTGAACAAGTGTTGCAGCGGCATTTGACATAGCAGGGCCACCATCGTTTAGAGAGCCGCCCGCCAAATCAGCAGCAGTGGAGGTCAGACCCCTGGCCCCCGGAGTCTGCTCCGACATGGCCTCTACCACGACGGCCGGAGGTGCCTATGCCACGATGGCCGGAGGTGCCTCTAGCGCGACAGCTAGAGGTGCAACCGAAGATTCTTCACTACCCACACCGGGCACAGATGCCGGAGCAGCGCTCCCCTAAACAAGCTTGGCAGGATGCCCCGCCAGCACAGCCATAGCATCCTGGGCCACCTTCAAAGTACTTTCGGGCACTACCCCTGGCGGTAGGGGCCTCACAAAAGCTGACGTGACCCTGCAAATAAAGATCAATCCCTGATGTAACACCCTCATTTTCATGCATCATGCCATACATACGTTCATATACATGTTTAACATTAATCCACATAAAGAGGAACAAGTTTAAAATTGATTTGGAACAAAACTGGACTTAAATGCTGAAAAGTGCGGACTAGTCCAATTTTGGTGAGGACTAGTCCGATTTCTCTCTGACTTCAAATGGACTTGTCCGTTTTTGCTGCGGACTAGTCCGATTTTGCCTTTGGACACTTTTAGTCTTGTCCGATTTTGTGCGGACTAGTCCGGTGTTCCAAGAATCCTTGAAAATTTGCTAAGCCCCAGGACTTGTCCAGACTAGTCTGGTGTTCCAGCGGACTTGTCCATTTTGCTCTCTGACTAAAGTCAGACTTGCCCGATTTTTAGTTAGACTTGTCTGATTTCTTTTTGACTAACTTCGGACTAATCCGGTCCTTGTCGGACTTGTCCGATATTTCGCGACTCTGAATTGATATTTTGTTTTACGACTTTTTTCTTGGGTTTCACGTTATGTGGGCCTAGGGATGTCGTGCCTAACTCTTTTAGAGCCCATGTGGGACTCTAAACCGGCCTCTACTCATCTCAAACTCGAAATCCATCTAATACTAGCCTCCACCTCTATATAAACAACCCCACCCCTTGGCTTGACATCTATTTGCCACTTTTCCACCCCACCCAAACCCTAGTTCATGGAGAGCCACCATCAAGGAGGGAGGAGGAGATCCCAAGAAAGAATAAGAAGAGGAGGAAACGAAGAGGATCAAGATCTCCATCAAATTTCGTTCTTCATCACCAATTCATCTCCAAGTTCATCACCAATCCTAGATCATCAAGATCCACGTGTTACCTCGAACTTTCTCGATTCATTGGAGTCCTAAACACCTGGTATACCTTCTATTTCCTTTTCCTTACGTGAATTCGACCCCAAATCTCCAAATCCACGTCGATCTAGAAAACCCTAATCTGTTGTTCTCGCGCAGTGCGGACTTGTCCAGTCCCTAGCGGACTAGTCCGATTTTCCAGGTTAAATTGTGTTGAATTAATTCTAAAATTTGATCTAATCACATCCAAACCTGTATAAACTTGTTAAAAGCTATTATAACTAGTTAGTGATCATTAAAAGCAATCTATTAACAAGTTATACCTTGCATTTGCATTAATCATGCATATCATGTCATATTGAGTAATATTTGTGCACTCTTTGATTGTGTTTCATGTCTTTTATGTTTATTGTGCAGATTAGATAGATTTGTGCTAGAGAGTGTCGTGGAGGATCTCCAGCACCAAGAGATTGAAGGCTTTGATCCTAATCAACTGCAAGAGCAAGGCAAGTGTCCTTGAAGCATATTGATCCTGTTTTGAAATAAATGTTTAGTTTGCAAAACTGCATGCTTTTGTCAATTTGATGGGAATCCTATGATAGAAAGTTTTACTAGCTTTGTTTAACCATCCTTGTCATCTGGGATATATGATAGAGAGTCGGGATGGGATTTTTACCTTTTTGCTTCGCTTCATTAATCGCGATGGAAGAACAACTATACTACTTAATTTAATTATGCATTAATGAGATTGTGGTTGACATGAACTGGTTAAATCTGATACGGTAATGAGTGATCTAAGCAAGCCTGGTATGTGGATGGGTTGGATGTATGGTGGATTACTTGCTTTAGATCTAAGGACTGGTTCGGGGAGCGACCATCCAGGATTTACAGTGCCACCACGAGGCCAAGTATGGGAGAGGCGTAGCTGATTAATTAGGGCTTTGCCAGTGCTATTTGGACCATTAAGGATGCTCAGGGAGGGGTAGTCGGATTGGGTTTGTTGATGATTGGTGGGACTACCCTGGGATCCGAATGGCTCAAGAGGGGGCCCTTGGTTGAAGATGTGCTTAGTTGGAGGCATCGCCACCGGTGAAACCTCAGTGGGGTCTAAATAGGCTAGTAATCCCTTTGTAAAGGCTACTTTGTGATCTCTTGGTCACACACCTACGAAAGTGTGAGACGACATAATTGAGATTCTATAGTCATCGAATGGTGATAAAATCACAAACACTTGGGTAAAGCGGTACAACCTCTGTAGAGTGTGTCTGAAATTATCATGATAGCCGTGCTCCCGGTTATGAGCAACCTGGACCCTCACATGATTAGAGGAAAATTGGGATTTTGGATGGTTATGGTTGGTATTATGGTTATGGATGGTTATGAATTGAATTCTGGTATTGAATATGGATATTGGTATTTGATGATGGATATGGAATATGGACTGGTATTATGATGATTACATGGCTTATGACGGGTTTATTTCATATACATGTAATATATTGCTTTTCAAATGTTTTTAATGTACTTTTCAGCACTCAACCATTATTATATTCGTCATTTGAATAAACCACATGTCATACTTTCCACACTTGCTGTACGACATGTACTCACTCTTGCAACCCCCCCCCCCCAAATGTTGCAGGTCAGGATTGGGAGTTTAATGGCGATAATGCGGAGTTCTAGGCCGTGTCTACCGTCAGCTTTGCCTGTGGTTTTGTTTGGAGCTGCGCTATACCCTATTGCTTATGCTGCCTAACTGTTTAGTTTGCTTATTTAGTTTATTTCTGCTGCATCAGTTGAACTTGTTATTAGTATTCATTATAACTTGTATTTGAGGATAATATGGTTTGTGTAATAAAATTTGGTTAATTAATCTTGTCTTGTGGTAATTTTTTGTATACTCTTTTGTGAATGCACTAGTGTATGTGTGTTGAACGTCCTGGGCACACATATGCATTCACTTGGTTCATTTTCGGAACCAGGTGTCACAGATTGGTATCAGAGCTATTGGATGACCGTAGGATGCAGCTTAGATAGAATGGACACTTTAGAGCACATAGGAGCACTCAAGAATTGATGTGTTTTTGGTTGGTCTGTTGTTTGCTATATATTGCTTGCTTGTGTGCTTAATATAGGATTTTGGGATGCTTTAGCATTGCCATGTCCATGTAGGCTAGTTAGTTGTCTAGTTTCATATCTCTTGATGCATATAGTTGGGGACATTTTCTAATTCTTACCTATTGCTTTTCTCCAAATGGTGAGGACTCGCAACCAGAGGGGTGCTAACGATGAGGAGAACAACCATGGAGTACCTCAGAACAACAATGGACAAGGACCTACTCATGGAGCTATCAATATTGAGCAGCTATTGGCTATGCAATACCAGCTCATGCAGACCATGATACAAACAATGGGACAGCTGCAGGCTGGCAACATCAACAATCAGCCCCACATGCCTCAACCGCCACCCCCACCTCCTCATAACTGGTTGGGAGAGTTTATGAGGACTAGGCCGCCAACCTTTGCTCAAGCCACTGACCCTATGGATGCGGATGGTTGGCTCAAGTCCGTGGAGAAGAAGCTTGCTATTGTCCATTGTAGTGACCGGGAGAAAGTGCTTTTCGCTCCTCATCAACTAGTTGGAGCAGCTGCGTATTGGTGGGATTCTTTATGCAATGCTCATGAGAATCAAGAGAGAATTACTTGGGCCGAATTCAAAGAGAGCTTCCATTCTCATTATGTGTCGGAAGGTGTTATTATTCCGAAGAGGCAAGAATTTGAGAACTTGAGGCAAGGAAGATCGAGCGTGGGTGAATATTTCAACAAATTTAATCAACTCTCAAGGTATACGCCTGAGGATGTTAGTCGGGACAGCCGGAAGAAATATTTGTTCATGAGGGGCTTGAACAATGAGATCCAAGTGCAATTGTTCAACTGTGATTATTGAAAGTGCATCTAGGACTCCCTTGTGGGTTTTGGATGATTTATGACAAGCAATTGAGATCCTAATCCTTTTGTTGAGATGAATGCAGGCAAATAGTGGAAAATGAGCAAAATGCCAAAAAGAAGGGAAATGGAAAGCAAAGTGGATTTGAGCTCAAGGAGAAGAAAATAGTAGACTATTATGTGTGGAGTGTGTTAAGGAAACACACCCAAGATCTCAATAGCTTTCAAGCACACACACACAATGCACAAAGTTACACAGTACCGGACTAGTCCGATATCAGCCGGACTAGTCCGATATCACTCTCTGCACTAGATCAGACAAGTCCGGTATCCACCGGACTAGTCCGATATCTTTCTGATCCACTTCGGACTAGTCCTCCCCTATGCGGACTAGTCCTCAACACAATGCACAAGTCACACAAAATCGGACAAGTCCGTTGTGATCCGGACTAGTCCGAAATTCTTTCTGATCCATTTCGGACAAGTCCGGTGTCTACACGGACTAGTCCGATATACACACTGATCTAAATCGGACAAGTCCTCCAAGTGCGGACTTTTCATCCTAAACACTTAGTGTTTCACATGTCCGGAATCGGACTTGTCCGAAGATTTCCAGTAGTGAAATCGGACAAGTCCGTTTTGTACCGAACTAGTCCGATATTCCTGGACACTTAGGGTTTGCTACACACAGCACACCGGACTAGTCCAGTGACCACCACGGACTAGTCCGATCTTTTTGAACCCTAACGGTCACTTTTAGAAACCCCATATAAATAGAGGTGCACGACCCACTTTTACACACTCTCGAACCCTAGCGCCGTCACACCTCCCAAGAAACTCAAAAACCACCTTTCTCCACGAAGTTGAGTGGAAAAATCGATCAATCTATTGAAGATCACTTCTAGATCATTGGAGAGACACTTGGCACACATCATTGAGCTCTTGGTTTGATTCTATAACACACTCTTGCATCCCAATTTGTAATTTTCGAGTGTGTTATTGGTGGCTTTGTAAGTTGTAATCAAGGGAGCTCTCAACGTGTTAGAACGCCCCTTCAACTTGGTTGTTTACCCCTTGTGATTAGTCGAAGAGGATTGGCCTTCGTGGCGATCCGACGAGGAAAGGGTTGGAGAAGACCCTGTCCTTTTGTGGGCTCCTCAACGTGGACGTAGGTTGCCTTCGTGGTAGCCGAACCACGGCATAAATCGTGTGTCTTGTTCTTTTGTGTTCTTCATCTTAATTGATCATCTTAATCTAGGGTTTGATTCACTTTGGTCAATTTGAGTTAAAGTGTTGATCAAGAACCTTAATTGTAATAGAATTTGATATACAACTATTATCCTGTCATTCAAGTTTATATTTCCGCTGCAAACACTAACGAATCAATCAAACTGTTTAAACTTGATCAACTTAGCCCGTGAAAACCGGACTAGTCTGCACTTTACCGGACTAGTCCGATATCTCTGGTGTCGACTCGGTTGTTGAGTGTCACAGGAACCGAGAAAAATTAAAAAGGCCTATTCACCCCCCCTCTAGGCCTACATTCAATTGGTATCGGAGTAAGGTTCTTCAAGAAAGAGTGCAACCACTCGAAGAGATCATGTCGGACATGAAGGAGGTTCAGAAAATCAACAACCAGGAAGAAGTGAACAACGACAAAAACCAAAAGCATGAAAAGTATCTCGAAGCAATTCAAGACTTTGATGATGATGATGAGGAGACGCTGGAGTTGAAAGCACTCCTCAGAAAGAAAGCAATTTCCAAAGGGAAAGCTAAAGTTGAAGAGAAGAAGAAGGGGAGTAGTCACACCGACTACTCCCGATATCCTTTTAACTATGATCGTTTAAATTCAAACAACATCCATTACCTATCTATTCCTCTTGGAAAAGCCCCACACTTCGATGGGAGTGATTACTCCATGTGGAGGCAAAATATGAAGATGCACTTGATTTCCCTTAACCCAAGTTTATGGCATATTGTGTGCACAGGAATAGACATCCCAGATGACGATAAAGAGCTCACCCCAAGTCAAGAGCAAGCCATCCACAGAAACGCTCAAGCCGCAGCCGTAATCACCTCCTCTCTAAGTCGAGATGAATTCACAAAGGTGGACGAACTGGAGATTGCCAAGGAAATATGGGACACACTGCAAACAGCCCATGAAGGTGATCGGCATGTGCGGGAGGCGAAAATTGAAATGATCGAAGGCGAACTAGGAAGGTTCGCAATTGAGGAAGACGAGTCTCCCCAGGACATGTACAACCGACTGAAAACACTTGTAAACAAGGTTCGATCATATGGGAGCAAGAAGTGGAATGACCATGAGGTTGTAAAGCTCATCCTTAGAGCCTTTATGCCTCGCAATGTCACACTATGCTCTATGATCAGAGAGAGTCCCGGGTACAAGAGGATGACTCCAGATGAGTTGCTTGGCAAAATCATCAACTTTGAAATGATGGAGAAACAAGCCAAGCACGTTAAAGAAATAGCCGACCTCACATCGGCCAAGAAGAAGGGAGTTGCCTTAATGTCCACACTCAAGCCTCTATCCAAAGAAGCAAGAGAAGCACAGCTTGAGGAGGACAGCGATGATGAAAGCAGTGAGCTGGACGAAGAGGACATTATTTTGTTCATGAAAAAGTTCAAAAGAATAATGAAGAAAAGACAAGGAACAAAATCAAGTGAAGGCAAGTACAAGGAGAGAATAAAGCCGAAGATGAGGCGGGCGTGCTATAATCATGGTGAGTACAACCACTTTATAGTCGATTGCCCGTATGAGGACAACAAGAAGAAGAATAAAGAAGCCAAGTCTCAACCAAAGAAATTCTTCAAGAAGAAGAAACAAGCTGAACAAGCACACATTGGAAAGGAGTGGGACTCAAACGATGAGTCCTCATTATCCGATGAAGAAGAGATGGCTAGCATAGCCATTGAAAGCACGTCCAAGAGACCCACACTCTTCCCCACGCTCGGTACAAAGAAGGGACATGACACTTGCCTCATGGCAAAGGAAGGTAAATGCAAGGTAAACATCAAAACTCCTTCCATGCATTCCTACTCAAGTAATGATGAACTAGATAGTGATGATGAAGATATGTTAATTGGATTAGATAGAAAAACTGCTGCTAAAATGAAATTTCTACTTGACCAACTTGTTGAGAAGGAGCAGCTGATTGATCGTCAAGAGGACATGATCATCTCCCAAAAGGAGAAGCATGTCGAACTTGACAGTCTTCTAGTTCTTGAAAAGGAGAAAAACAACTCACTAGAGCTTGAGCTAGCCTCAAGCAAGAAAACTTGCTTGGAGTTAACCAACTCAAACGTTGCAATCAAGGAACAACTTGATGACCTGATCAAGGTCAACAAGATCCTTGAAGTGCAAGTTGAGTCACTCAAGCTAAGTGAATCTTCCTCCTCTTCAAGTCTACCCTCTCAACCCACTTCAACTAATCATGTTCATATGTGCAATTGTGGTAAAATAAACACCAGTTTGAAGGAAAAGTCTACCTCCACAAAGGATAAAGATCCCACTCAATGTGGAATATTTGACAAGGAGAGGATCAACTATGAACGTAGTGCATACTTGGTCCAAAGACCTCCAAATGTCAAGTATGGCATTGGTTACTCTTATGATGGAAAGCAAAATGCTGGAAATCATAAGAATAACAAGGGAAGGATTACTTTTGTGAAAGGAGGACCCTCACAACCTGGCAACCTGAAAATTAAGAACTTGAACTCTCATGAACACCGGACTAGTACAGTTGTGGTCCAGACAAGTCCGGTCATCCGGACAAGTCCGGTCACACAGACTAGTCCGATCCATAAACAACAACAACTCTTGTTCAAAACCTTTGATGCCTCTTATGTATTAATGAGAAACAATCTTGGTAAAGTTTATGCTTATTATGCTGGGACACGCCATGGGAACACAAAATCCCATGTGTGGGTGCCCAAATGTATTGTAACTAACCTCCAAGGACCCAAGCAAGCTTGGGTACCTAAAACCAAGGCATAATTTGTTTCTGCAGGCCTATTCCTCCGGTGGAACCAAATGGGTGCTAGACAGTGGATGCACCAACCACATGACCGGAGAAAGGAGGATGTTCGTGGAATATGAAGAAAACGAGGACTCAAACGAAGGCATCTACTTCGGAGATAATAGTCAAGGAAGGGTGCTCGGTACCGGTAAAATAGCAATATCTTCTGAACACACTCTTTCTCAAGTTTTACATGTTGAATCTTTAGATTATAACCTGCTGTCCATATCTCAATTATGTGACAAAGGTTATAATTGCCTGTTCACTAACGAGGGTGTGACCGTCTCAAGGATGAGTGATGGTTCCGTTGCATTCAAGGGTATGTTAAAGGGAAAGCTTTACCTTGTTGACTTCAACAAGGATAAAGCCGAACTCGACACATGCTTGATTGCAAAAACCAACATGGGTTGGCTGTGGCATAGACGGCTAGCACATGTTGGTATGCGGAATCTTCAAAAACTCCTCAAGGGCGATCACATCCGAGGTTTGAAAGATGTTGTTTTTGAGAAAGACATGCCTTGTAGCGCGTGCCAAGCCGAGAAGCAAGTTGGAGCTCATCATCCCGCAAAGAACATCATGACTACGACAAGACCACTCGAACTACTGCATATGGACTTGTTTGGTCCAATTGCTTACATAAGCATCGGCGGTAATAAATACGGTTTAGTCATTATTGATGATTTTTCCCGCTTCACTTGGGTGTTCTTTTTGCACGACAAGTCAGAAACACAAGGGACACTCAAGAAATTCTTCAAACGAGCGCAAAACGAGTTCTCACCATCGATCAAGAGTATTCGGAGCGATAACGGCACGGAGTTCAAGAACATACAAGTGGAGGAATACCTTGATGAGGAGGGGATCAAGCACGAATTTTCGGCACCATACTCTCCACAACAAAACAGAGTTGCCGAAAGGAAGAAACGAACGCTTATAGTGATGGCAAGAACAATGCTCGATGAATACAAGACTTCGGATCGATTTTGGGCGGAAGCAATTAACATCGCTTGCCACGCCGCAAATCGACTCTACCTTCATCGACTACTCAAGAAGACTCCTTATGAGCTACTCACCGGTAACAAACCAAACATTTCATATTTTTGTGTTTTTTGCTCTCCATGTTATATCTTGAACAAGAAGCCCAGGACTTCAAAGTTCGCTTCAAAGTCCGATGAAGGTTTCTTGCTTGGTTATGATTCAAACACTTATGCCTATCGTGTTTTCAACAAGGCTTCCGGACTTGTTGAAGTGGCACGTGACGTAGTGTTCGATGAAACTAATGGCTCCCAAAAGGAGCAAGTTGATCAATGTGAATTAGGTAAAGAAGAAGCTCCTTATCAAGCATTGAAGAGAATGGCTCTAGGCGAAGTTCGACCACAAGAGTCATCGTCACAAACACAAGAGGAAAGTGAACCACAAGATGAGATCAACAATCAAGGGGGAGCTTCGATACAAGATCAATCACAAGAATATGAAGATGATCAACAAATCAACGAGGGCAACCACTCAGGGGGAGAAGAAAATGATCACCAACACACAACTCTCCAAGTGCCACACCCAAGAGTACACCAATGCATTCAAAGGGATCACCCAATTGACAACATCGTCGGTGACATCATTGAGCTCTTGGTTTGATTCTCTAACACACTCTTGCATCTCAATTTGTAATTTTCGAGTGTGTTATTGGTGGCTTTGTAAGTTGTAATCAAGGGAGCTCTCAACGTGTGAGAACGCCCCTTCAACTTGGTTGTTTACCGCTTGTGATTAGTGGAAGAGGATTGGCCTTCGTGGCGATCCGACGAGGAAAGGGTTGGAGAAGACCCGGTCCTTTTGTGGGCTCCTCAACGTGGACGTAGGTTGCCTTCGTGGTAGCCGAACCACAGGATAAATCGTGTGCCTTGTTCTTTTGTGTTCTTCATCTTAATTGATCATCTTAATCTAGGGTTTGATTCACTTCGGTCAATTTGAGTTAAAATGTTGATCGAGAACTTTAATTGTAATAGAATTTGATATACAACTATTATCCTGTCATTCAAGTATATATTTCCGCTGCAAACACTAACGAATCAATCAAACTGTTTAAACTTGATCAACTTAGCCCGTGAAAACCGGACTAGTCCGCACTTTACCGGACTAGTCCGATATCTCTGGTATTGACTCTGTTGTTGAGTGTCACAGGAACCGAGAAAAATTAAAATGGCCTATTCACCCCCCCTCTAGGCCTACATTCAATTATGCCAATTTTCAGAAGCTCGTGGACAAAGCAATTATGGTTGAGAACAAGGTCCGTGAGATGGAACAAGACAGCAAGAGGAAGGCGCCATATCAAGGATAGCAACAAGGAAGTAATGTGCGCCCTCGCTTCACACCGCCCAATGCGCCTTACTTCACCTCTTTTGCGCCTACTCATCATCCTGGATTTGCACCGCGTCCAACTCAGTTTGCGCAGCAGTGCCCTGTTATGCAAGCACCTAGGCCTCCGATGCCATATGCACCTCGTGCTAATTTTCCTGGTGCAAATGTTCAAAACCAAGCTCGCCCCAATAACCCCGGTGGAGTAAAGAAGTGCTATACTTGCGGAGAAGCTGGACACTTTGCACATCAATGTCCTAAGTCAGGCCTTGGTCAAGAAGGCAATGCACCGTGGCAAAACCCAAGACCCAATGGAGGACAGCCACATGGGAACCGCAGAGAACAAAATTTTGCTCGTGGCAATATGAACCATGTCTCTACGGAGGATGCTCAACAAGAGGATGACGTGGTCATTGGTATGTTTCTCGCAAACTCCAACCCTGCGACTATATTGTTTGATTCTGGAGCATCACATTCATTCATTGCATCGAAATATGTTGCCAAGTATAGTTTGCCTATTTCTCATATGAATTTTACTCTATTGGTTAAGTCTCCTGGAGGAGAGATGAGGACAAATATAGTATGTCCAAAAGTAAGCCTTAGAATAAATGGGGTAGACTTCTCTGCCAACCTCATTGTTTTGGATTCTCAAGGATTGGACAATATACTTGGTATGGACTAGTTGAGGAAGCATAATGGAGTTATGGGGTGTGCCACGAAGACGGTGAAGTTGACCAATGAGGAAGGGGTCACCGTAGAGTTTGAAGCATCTCAAACCGCACCGAAGCAATTGGTGCTAAATCATATGGACGGTGTCACAGTTGAGGAGATTCCGGTGGTGTGTGAATTTTTGATGTTTTTTTGGATGAGTTGCCAGGTATGCTACCTGATCGAGACATTGAGTTTGTTATTGATTTAATACCTGGTACTGCACCTATAGCTAAGAGGCCATATAGGATGCCTCCTATGGAACTAACGGAGCTCAAGAAGCAAATTCAAGAGCAACTAGAGAAGGGTTTCATTCGGCCAAGCTCTTCACCTTGGGGAGCGCCCGTTCTATTTGTGGACAAGAAGTATGGATCCCAAAGGATGTGCGTAGATTACCAAGCCCTCAACGATGTAACAATCAAGAACAAGTACACCTTGCCACGCATAGAAGACTTGTTTGATCAGATGAAGGGTGCTTATATCTTCTCTATGATTGATTTAAGGTCGGGATACTTTCAAATGAAGATTAGACCATCAGACGTACCCAAGACAGCTTTTAGGACATGCTATGGATCTTATTAGTACACTGTGATGTCTTTTGGATTGACAAATGCGCATGCCTACTTTATGTACCTCATGAATAAGGTCTTCATGTAGTACTTGGATAGGTTCGTTGTGGTGTTTATTGATGACATTATGATCTACTCGAAGGATGAGAAGGAACATGAGGAACACTGAAGGCTTACGCTGCAGAAGTTGAGGGAGCATCAATTGTATGCCAAGTTCAACAAGTGTCAGTTTTGGTGTGGGGACCGGAATCCCAACCTCCAAGGATCTCATTGGGTGGTGTCATGCGATGCGACACCCAACAGTATACAAGAAAATAATGGTAAAAATTTACAATACCAAGTCTTTATTGAAAAGCACAACGGAAGTTTTGAAATACTAACAAAAGGAAAGAGAACTGTACATCATAGCTATGCTCTCAGCACTAGCTATGCAAAAGCAAAGTCATCCATGCCCTGGATACTTCGCACTAGCAACACACAACTCACGGCGGCGTGCAGGGTTCCCACTCGGCTGTAAACCCTGGAGGGGGTGCAGCCTCATCATCAAACCTGTCATCAATCGTATAATCTACGAAAACTCGTTAAATACGAACGTGAGCATAAGGCTCAGCAAGACTAACCCGTCTCACTAGACATATGCAAGGGTGAATATAAGCATAAGTAAGGTAAAGCATAAAGGACTCGCCTACAAGTGGCTCCTTATAGTCATGTTTTAAATAGCACATGACATTCTTTAGGCACGACACATCATAGACTCCACAATCAACCAGGAAACGTTTTGCCGATGATATGACGTGCACAAAACACATAATGCTTTTACAGGTAAAGTATGGGGAAACTGTAAACTTATAATTGTACTATCTCTAAGCCAAAAAAGGTTGTCCATGCAATTTGTAATCCAATATATCATATTTTCCTGGCTTCTTCAATATTTACTACGTCACAACGCAGTGAACAAGTGGTACTCTATTACCGCGAGGGACTGTGATTGCAATCAGGACATACCCGGAACAACACGACACATACGCACTTCCGGAAATGTCAGCGAGTACTTACATCACTACCTACATAACATTTCAGTACTAGTCGTATATGGTCACCTTTCGATAAACACTCGAGTGTCGAACCGGTCGATCCGTCACGAGCAGGAGGTCACTGTGTGGGGCGTACTCTGACGTGCCCACCAGCTGATTTACACCTTGCTGCCCTCAACCCACTCCTATAAAACAGAATGGAATGCCTCGACAAACCAGTATCGAGCTACGTCAGTTTACTGGAGCCCATTCCTATAGTATGTTGCCGGTACAATTCAAGCTAGTCCAGCAAGGCCGCACACGAAGCGGTCCTCAATCGACACAAGCAGGGCTATGCACATGAGACCACGTCTCACTGCATCCTACCCACCGCCTGGTCTCAGTTTCATATTCATAAACCATTTTCTGATTCCAGATCCCCCCGTGTGATAAAATTCCTATCTCGCGAGTAGATTCCAACTACTCGACTTCTACCGAATTCCTATGAGCATAAGCATAGCCGTATCTACTTAAAGGGCCATAGACCTACCCGAGACTCCATAGGATTTGTGGGCCATTCAAGTGGATGTCAAACACCTTAAACGTAATGCTCAATCATCTGAAGACGTAAGGTGAAATAAAAACTACAAAAAACTATAAGGAACTTAAATGCAAACCAGGGCTTGCCTGAATGCGAGTCTGAGCCTATGTTAGTTTCTGGCAGCTGGACCTCCAAAGCTTCGGGCTGCTCCTCGATTTCAGCTACTACACGATATGCATATACTATGTATGAATTACTTTGAAAATAATTAATATGCTTGAGGTGGTGTGAATATCCTAGGATGAAAATAAGATAATTATCTTAATTGGCCTTGGGACTATTATGGTAGATACTAGTGACTATACAGAAGACTCTTGCAAAGAACAGGAGATGATCATGTTAGTTTGGATTGAATCTGGATTTATTTTCCTATTGGAAATTTCAAATAAAGGGACCGGTCCCACTTCATATGAATCGGGCCAATCAGATCTGAGCCACACCGGGAGCCACGGGGTTAACTCGTGCAGCCGCACCGGATCCGTGTTCACAGCTGATCCCACGCGAGAGGCGTCGTTGACAGGTGGGACCCGTACCCTTCGTCTACCATCTTACGCGGCGGCGTCCCTCGCCAGAACTGCAGTAGCGCTTCGCCGGACCTAGTTGCATCGACCTCCCTTCGGCCTCGCCTTGACCGCTCAACCATAAAATCGACCGCGCAAGCTGATGGTGGTGTCCAATCAAGTCAGCGATGGCCGCAGATGGCGGTGCGATGGTGACGGCGGAGCTAAGGTTTCGGTGTTCGTCGGAAATGCTCGGAAATGGCGTAATAGGCTCTTGAAAAGGTCGGGAATGTTCCTCGGAGCACCAAGATGATGATTTGGGGGTTAGAATGGGGTGACACCGCCGGTAAAGCTGAGTTCGACGGTGAAGTACGGTTTTGAAACCGGTGGCCGCGAAAACTCAAAATCTAAGGTGCTCGATTGATAACTTTGAGGGTTTTTGGGCAGGGAGCTTCGTTAGGACATACAGAAGCTATCTGCTAACCAGATTAAAGGATGATTGCAAGAATGAAATGAATTTAAGTGCGAAGTCTTGCTGTTCTATTGAGAAATCGTTCGTTTATCAAACGAGAACTCGAGCTACACTTCATGTCATAGGCTTAGATTCTGTGAGCATAAACTAGAGAGGATTGCAAACCTTTTTGCTTAAAGGATCGAGGCTGGAGATGGCCTAGAACTGGAGCTCGACGGTGAGACAGTGAAGGTTCTCGGTGGCTTCGTCGATGGCGACTGGAAAACTTCAAAATATCCCAAGCAGAAGCTATGTCACGATCAATAACCAAATAGAATACGTAGAGGAGGTTGTGACAAGCCTTTTATCCACTTACAGCTCGGGGAGAAACGGCTTCAATCGTCGGCAAAAGCTCGATCGAACAGAGGCGGCGGAAATGGCGTGAACTGAAGTGGAGCTCAAAGGCAACGGCCAGGGGGGGGGGGGGGGGGTATTTATAGGGACGGAGGGGTGAGTGGAGCGCGCCACGACGCAAGCAAGCAGACAGCTCGGTGGATGCATGTCGCGTTGCTGTGTTGCGTGCTGCAGGCGTCGATCGGCGGGGAGAGATGGATACAGAGCACCCCCGTGGGTTGCACTCGAGTGGGTTAGGCTGACAGTGGGTCCCACCTCCTCTTATCCACTTCTCCTCTCTGCAACATCAATTCTCCTACCAAACATGATCCAAAAATTATAGATTTTTGTGGGGAGGCTCAAATATATATCTGGAATTTGATTCTGCAATTGGATTTCGATTTGGAGCAAGTTTTATTTGAATTTGAAATTTGAATTTGAAATTGGATGAAATTCAATGGTGTCACTGAATTAAATAGCAACTGAGTTCCAAAAATTATGAAACTTTGAGGATAAGTCAAGCAAGTCATGCGACCATGATGGTGTGTTCAAATCTTGATGTTCAATTAAGTTGAAGAGAATTCAAAATTGAATTCCTAATATGGTGTAAATTTGCTAAGCGTCTCAAATAGAATAGCAAATGGAGTTCAAACTTTATGAAACTTTGCAGGAAGTCCATTTGGAATTTTAGGAAGCCATAGAAAAATTCATGGCCTCATAATTGAATAATTTCGACAGGGCCAAATGTACAGTAGCATATTCAATTTGAATATATATATTGGTTACTGCATATTAATTTGACCTAGGATCCTTCATTCAAATAATTCCAAACTTTGAAGAGAGGTCAAAAGAATTTATCTAAGATTGTTGGTGAAGTCCATTCCTCATGTTAATAAAATTTAAGCATGAGTGGAAGAAAATATTTGATGAGATAAATTTCATAAGCATAGCTATAATTGGTCTCCATTAGGGTTGATAACCAACTTACGACTGAACCTCATATGATGGAAAATGTGGGATTTTACATTCCTCCCCCCGTTAAAAGAATCTCGTCCCGAGATTACAAAAGGAAGCATAAAAGGAAAAGATCTAGTGTGCATATGACGTTAACAAGTCCGGATAGTTGGTTCTAAGATATTCCTCGCTTTCCAACGTTGCTTCATCAGCGGTGTGGTTTCCCCACAAGACCTTGTAGAAATGCAAGGTGTGGTTTCTTGTGGTACGAGTCTTCTCATCGACTATTGAGTTGGATGCTTGGAGTAAGTAAGATCTGGTTGGAGAGCTTCGAAATCCTCCATACGGACTTCCGCTGGGGTCTTGAGACATTGTCTCAATTGTGAAATGTGAAACACATTGTGGACCCCTGAAAGCAATGCCGGCAGCTCTAGCCGATAGGCTACATGTCCGCATTGCTCACTTATTGCGAATGGTCCGATGAAATGTGGAGCTAGCTTCCCTTTTACCCCAAAGCGATGAATCCACTTCATTGGGGATACACAAAGGTAAAAGTGATCACCGATATCAAAGTGAAGTGGTCGACGTCGTTTGTCCGCATAGCTTTTCAGGCGAGACTAAGCAGCCTTGAGGTTGGCTTGAATAACTCGTACTCGATCTTCGGCTTCCTTTACCAAGTCTATACCATATGTTACTCGTTCACCGGATTCACACCAGTTCTAAGGTGTGTGGCACTTCCGGCCATAAGGAGCTTCATATGGTGCCATTTGGATGCTAGTCTGATAACCATTGTTGTATGAAAGTCGGATGCTGATGTCCTCCCATTTCCAGGCCGGTATGCTTAAAGGTTGTAGTTGTCCGGTTGGCTTCAGATGGTCGGCTTTCACTCGTCGACACGTATCACATTCAGATACATACTTCTCTATTTCCCTCTTCATCCGAGTCTACCAAAAATTTCTTCTTCAAGTCTTGGTACAATTTGTTACTCCCCGGATGAATAGAATATTTGGACAAATGAGCTTCGTCCATAATTTTCTTCCGAAGTCCCACATTTCGGGGTACCACGATGCAATCTTTGAACCAGATGGTACCGTCATCGTCACATCGGAAACACTTCATTCCCCCCTTTTTCATTCGTTGGCGAATATGCGATATGCCCTTGTCCTCCTTCTGAGCCTCCACAATTTCCTCCCTTATGGTAGGAATGAGGGCTAGATTGTAGAGCGCCCCATACGGAACCAAGTAGAGACTCGGTTCTTCTTCCTCTATCAAGGTTATAGAAAGGTTATTGATATGGGACTTGCGACTTAGCGCATCTGCGACTACATTTGCCTTTCCGGGATGGTAGTTGATCTCAATCTCATAGTCTTTGATTAACTACAACCATCTTCGTTGTCGCATATTCAAATCTTTCTGGGTGAAGATGTACTTCAAGCTTTTGTGATCGGTTGGTTGCCCCATAGATAGTGTCTCCACATCTTTAATAATAGTACAACAGTAGCGAGCTCCAGATCATGAGTTGGATAATGCTGCTCATGATTCCGAAGCTGTTGTGATCCATAAGCGATCACCCTTCTGTCTTGCATTAATACGCAACCCAAGCCAATTCTAGATGCATCGCAATAAGCATCAAAGAATCTAGTTGTGTCTAGTTGGGCTAATACTAGCGTTGTTGTGAGGTGTTTTACTAATGCTTGAAAACCTTCCTCACATTCTTTTGTCCATGCATATTTCTTTCCTTTCTTCTAAAGTTCCGTCATGATTTAGCTATCTTGGAGAAGCTTGAGATGAACCTCCGATAATATCCTATTAAACTAAGGAATCTTCAAACTTCATGCACAGACTTAGGAGACACCCATTTGAGTACTTGCTTAATCTTTCTTTGTTAAACTGCAATCCCTTCAGTAGAGATGATGTGTCCTAGAAATGGCACTTGGTTGATCCAGAACTCACATTTGCTGAACTTAGCATACAACTTGTGGTCCCGCAATCTATGAAGCACGATGTGCAAATGTTGTGCATGTTTTTCTTTGGATTTTGAGTACACAAGGATGTCTTCGATGAAGACCATGACAAACTTGTCCAAATCCGGCATGAATACCGAATTCATGAGATACATGAAATGGGCCGGTGCGTTGGTCAATCCGAAGGACATGACAAAGTACTCATATAATCCATACCTCATCGAGAATGTTGTCTTAGGTATATCCCCTGGTCGAATCCTGATTTGATGATACCCAGAGTGAAGATCCATTTTTGAAAGTACCCGAGCACCCACCAATTGATCGAACATAATATTGATACGGGGTAGTGGATACTTGTTCTTGATCGTGACAGCATTGAGTGGACGATAGTCCACACATAGTCTTGAGTTTTATCCTTCTTTTCCACGAACAATGTAGAACAGCCCCAAGGTGATGAACTTGGACGAATGAAACCCTTGTCCAAAAGTTCCTTCAACTGCTCTTTCAGTTCTGCAAGTTCCTTAGGTGCCATCTTATATGGCTTTCTCGAGATTGGCACTGTTCCTGGTACAAGTTCAATCTTAAACTCGACATTTCTTTCTGGTGGCATGCCAGGTAGATCTTCAGAAAAAACGTCTGGATACTCACATACTACTGGAATGTCTTCGAGTTTACAGGCTTCGGTGTTATAAGTAGTTAAAGTCACGTGGATATTACTCTCAAGAGTGAGATTTTGGGGAGAGTGGAGCGGAGAATTTAGATATATCCTCCGAGGAACGATGTCAATAATAGCACAGTTGTATTGCAAACATGCCATCCCTAAGATGACATCTAACTTCTGATGCTCTAGCATAATGAGAGAGATAGGGTATATGTTCCCACCCAGATTAAGAGGTACCCTATGGACCATCTTATCTGCGACTACTTTTCCTCACGGGTGCGCCTTCCGGAACGTCCTCGATGGCGAGGTGGTGGATGTTGCCGGTTCTGGTGGCTGGCTTCTTAGGCTGGTTCCGAGGCCAGTTTGCCCCCGGGTACAATGACTGTCCTTTGCTCTGTGGGCAGTCCTTGGAGATGTGCCCAGTACGTCCACATGTATAACACGTGTACGGGGTCTGACCGGCACGGAATGGAGGACGGAATCCCGGTGCACGCGGTGGAGGTAGAGGTGCACGCGGAATCATCCGTTGTTGCTGTTGTGGGCGGAAGCTGGCGTTGTTGAATGGGCGACCATGAAACACCGGTGGTCGCGATGGCGGCTGCCACCTCTGGCTGGATGGTGATCGATACACCATGCGGTACTTCTGAGAAGTACCCACTCCGCTGCCCTGCGGAGCACTCATTTTCTTCTTGTCGGAGAACAGCTCCCTAGTAGCATCCTCGTTTACGATCGTGGTACTGACCATGTTGTTGAAGCCGCTGCTGTTGAACAAGGGAAGCTTGTCCTTCATCTTGGGGTTCAAACCCCGATAGAAGCATTCCCGCTTCCTTTCTTCAGTACTCACTTGGTCCTGAGCATATTGGGCCAAGTGGTTGAATATCTTAGAGTACTCGTAGGCACTAATGTACCTGAAATTCCCATACGTAAAGGTGGGTTGGTGAGATGGATAATAATAGGTTTATCATGCAGCTCCTTCCTCCTTGCTTCAGCTCCAAGAACTCTTGAAGCTTCCTCCTCATAACACCGGGAGGTATGTGATAGGCGCGAAATGCCTCCCGGAATTCCTCCCAGCTTGCGGCATAGCTGGCTGGTCGTGTGGCAAGGTAATTTGCCCACCACGCACCAATAGACCCTTGTAATTGTTTGGCCGTGAACAGGGTCTTCTGATGTTCAGTTACTCGTAGCAAACCGAACTTCCCTTCAATGGAGCAAAGCCAGTTGTCCGCCTCCAACGGTTAATCGGCCTCCACGAAGACCGGTGGGTGCGTTGACATGAAGTCCGAGTATGAACTCGGAGAAAGCTGTTGTGGACCCGCATCTGGTCGCCCTCCTTGATGGGACGAATGCTGGACCAAAGTCCGCAATAACTCTGTTTGCTCGTTGCACAAGCCAAGCACTGCGGCGAGAACCTCCACTAGACTCCTTGGAAGTTAAGGAGGTGGTGGTGGAGGAACTCGTTGCTGCGGTGTCGTAGCTGTCTCCTGGGTCGGAGATTCGTCCTCATGAACACGACTTGATCCTCCCATTTCAGGCGTCGAGCGCGTACGCACCATTTTGCATCCAAATGACTTAGAATCAGCACATGTTTTCTTTTCCTTTATCCATTTCATTATTTAGTAGAACGACTTATTGACAAGGGAATAAGTGCATAACATTCACATATATTGATAACTTACAAACTTTATACAAGATATATTATCTCATGACCAAGTTTACAGTAGTGTACTCCAAAACGATGGACTCCCCCTACGGAAGTGCATATCTACCATACTTGGTCCCCATGAGATGTCATACACATCTTGTCATCTTAGACACAACCACTGCTATTCTTAATATGATACAAACATGGCCACAAAATAAACACGAGCAACTATTAAACTATATGTTGCCCCGTGACGGCAAAAGTGCTGTCCCATCCCCCTTCGATACGTCCTACTTGACGTACTCGAATTCCTCGGGATCTTCATATTCTTCTTCATCATTCGAATGTAATTGTTCACCCATAATTAGTGGTATATCAGGGGCCAGTGGATACACCACTGGTTGCAATTGTGCTTCGGCCTCAATCACATTATCCTGAAGTTTTTCTGCCCCATACTCCCAATTCTCAGCGTTCTCAATGGTGGTGTCCCGCTCTTCAGTGACTACTAACAGCTGCTCCTGCTGTTGTTGCACCTCTAACTGACTCGCTTGCAACTCACCATGAGCCTCCTGCAGTTCATTGCGAGTTTGCCGTTGTTCGGCACGAGCTTTCCGTAGCCTAATGTGAGCGTAATGCAACTGACTCTCGCACTGATTTAGCCGGTGATTTGTTGGAGCTAGGAGCGAACGTGGATTCTAGTTAATATAATCAAGGGTATCTCCTCGCTCAGTCGCTTGCCGCAAGGCTTCGACTTGCTCCAGAATAATTGTGCCTTGTGTAGAAACCACCATATTGGACGCAGCCACATACGTCCCATGTGTCGTCGAGGTTGTGTCGCCATACAGTGTATAGGCAGCAACCATACGACGCTGCCACTCAAAACCGGCCACACCACAGACTGGAATAAGGGCAAATTGAGTCCCAGCCATGGCATCTTGATGAAGCTCACAAAGCATTATAAGCGCCTCGCCTGCTGCGATTGCCCAAGTGTCCTCCAAATGAGCCCCCTCGATTGTAACCATGAAAGGATCCCATCCATAAGGACGTGGACTAGCCGGGATGTCTACCAAGATGGTGCATGACCGAACTCCTCTATCACTCGTTTCTCTGCCCAATAGCATGGCATCTCGGTGAAGCCAAACTGTTGGAGCACTTACCGCAGCATACTTGGGAAACCCGGATGGCTAGCGCAAGTGGAAAATATCCATCTGTCCGGTAATAGCATCATCACATCCGCCATCTATAGAAAAGAAAACTGGAACAGTGAGAAGGTTTCCATCTCCGGTAAAGCTGAGTTCGACGGCGAAGTACGGTTTTGAAACCGGTGGCCGCGAAAACTCAAAATCTAAGGTGCTCGATTGATAACTTTGAGGGTTTTTGGGCAGGGAGCTTCGTTAGGACATACAGAAGCTATCTGCTAACCAGATTAAAGGATGATTGCAAGAATGAAATGAATTTAAGTGCGAAGTCTTGCTGTTCTATTGAGAAATCGTTCGTTTATCAAACGAGAACTCGAGCTACACTTCATGTCATAGGCTTAGATTCTGTGAGCATAAACTAGAGAGGATTGCAAACCTTTTTGCTTAAAGGATCGAGGCTGGAGATGGCCTAGAACTGGAGCTCGACGGTGAGACAGTGAAGGTTCTCGGTGGCTTCGTCGATGGCGACTGGAAAACTTCAAAATATCCCAAGCAGAAGCTATGTCACGATCAATAACCAAATAGAATACGTAGAGGAGGTTGTGACAAGCCTTTTATCCACTTACAGCTCGGGGAGAAACGGCTTCAATCGTCGGCAAAAGCTCGATCGAACAGAGGCGGCGGAAATGGCGTGAACTGAAGTGGAGCTCAAAGGCAACGGCCAGGGGGGGGGGTATTTATAGGGACGGAGGGGTGAGTGGAGCGCGCCACGACGCAAGCAAGCAGACAGCTCGGTGGATGCATGTCGCGTTGCTGTGTTGCGTGCTGCAGGCGTCGATCGGCGGGGAGAGATGGATACAGAGCACCCCCGTGGGTTGCACTCGAGTGGGTTAGGCTGACAGTGGGTCCCACCTCCTCTTATCCACTTCTCCTCTCTGCAACATCAATTCTCCTACCAAACATGATCCAAAAATTATAGATTTTTGTGGGGAGGCTCAAATATATATCTGGAATTTGATTCTGCAATTGGATTTCGATTTGGAGCAAGTTTTATTTGAATTTGAAATTTGAATTTGAAATTGGATGAAATTCAATGGTGTCACTGAATTAAATAGCAACTGAGTTCCAAAAATTATGAAACTTTGAGGATAAGTCAAGCAAGTCATGCGACCATGATGGTGTGTTCAAATCTTGATGTTCAATTAAGTTGAAGAGAATTCAAAATTGAATTCCTAATATGGTGTAAATTTGCTAAGCGTCTCAAATAGAATAGCAAATGGAGTTCAAACTTTATGAAACTTTGCAGGAAGTCCATTTGGAATTTTAGGAAGCCATAGAAAAATTCATGGCCTCATAATTGAATAATTTCGACAGGGCCAAATGTACAGTAGCATATTCAATTTGAATATATATATTGGTTACTGCATATTAATTTGACCTAGGATCCTTCATTCAAATAATTCCAAACTTTGAAGAGAGGTCAAAAGAATTTATCTAAGATTGTTGGTGAAGTCCATTCCTCATGTTAATAAAATTTAAGCATGAGTGGAAGAAAATATTTGATGAGATAAATTTCATAAGCATAGCTATAATTGGTCTCCATTAGGGTTGATAACCAACTTACGACTGAACCTCATATGATGGAAAATGTGGGATTTTACATTCCTCCCCCCGTTAAAAGAATCTCGTCCCGAGATTACAAAAGGAAGCATAAAAGGAAAAGATCTAGTGTGCATATGACGTTAACAAGTCCGGATAGTTGGTTCTAAGATATTCCTCGCTTTCCAACGTTGCTTCATCAGCGGTGTGGTTTCCCCACAAGACCTTGTAGAAATGCAAGGTGTGGTTTCTTGTGGTACGAGTCTTCTCATCGACTATTGAGTTGGATGCTTGGAGTAAGTAAGATCTGGTTGGAGAGCTTCGAAATCCTCCATACGGACTTCCGCTGGGGTCTTGAGACATTGTCTCAATTGTGAAATGTGAAACACATTGTGGACCCCTGAAAGCAATGCCGGCAGCTCTAGCCGATAGGCTACATGTCCGCATTGCTCACTTATTGCGAATGGTCCGATGAAATGTGGAGCTAGCTTCCCTTTTACCCCAAAGCGATGAATCCACTTCATTGGGGATACACAAAGGTAAAAGTGATCACCGATATCAAAGTGAAGTGGTCGACGTTGTTTGTCCGCATAGCTTTTCAGGCGAGACTAAGCAGCCTTGAGGTTGGCTTGAATAACTCGTACTCGATCTTCGGCTTCCTTTACCAAGTCTATACCATATGTTACTCGTTCACCGGATTCACACCAGTTCTAAGGTGTGTGGCACTTCCGGCCATAAGGAGCTTCATATGGTGCCATTTGGATGCTAGTCTGATAACCATTGTTGTATGAAAGTCGGATGCTGATGTCCTCCCATTTCCAGGCCGGTATGCTTAAAGGTTGTAGTTGTCCGGTTGGCTTCAGATGGTCGGCTTTCACTCGTCGACACGTATCACATTCAGATACATACTTCTCTATTTCCCTCTTCATCCGAGTCTACCAAAAATTTCTTCTTCAAGTCTTGGTACAATTTGTTACTCCCCGGATGAATAGAATATTTGGACAAATGAGCTTCGTCCATAATTTTCTTCCGAAGTCCCACATTTCGGGGTACCACGATGCAATCTTTGAACCAGATGGTACCGTCATCGTCACATCGGAAACACTTCATTCCCCCCTTTTTCATTCGTTGGCGAATATGCGATATGCCCTTGTCCTCCTTCTGAGCCTCCACAATTTCCTCCCTTATGGTAGGAATGAGGGCTAGATTGTAGAGCGCCCCATACGGAACCAAGTAGAGACTCGGTTCTTCTTCCTCTATCAAGGTTATAGAAAGGTTATTGATATGGGACTTGCGACTTAGCGCATCTGCGACTACATTTGCCTTTCCGGGATGGTAGTTGATCTCAATCTCATAGTCTTTGATTAACTACAACCATCTTCGTTGTCGCATATTCAAATCTTTCTGGGTGAAGATGTACTTCAAGCTTTTGTGATCGGTTGGTTGCCCCATAGATAGTGTCTCCACATCTTTAATAATAGTACAACAGTAGCGAGCTCCAGATCATGAGTTGGATAATGCTGCTCATGATTCCGAAGCTGTTGTGATCCATAAGCGATCACCCTTCTGTCTTGCATTAATACGCAACCCAAGCCAATTCTAGATGCATCGCAATAAGCATCAAAGAATCTAGTTGTGTCTAGTTGGGCTAATACTAGCGTTGTTGTGAGGTGTTTTACTAATGCTTGAAAACCTTCCTCACATTCTTTTGTCCATGCATATTTCTTTCCTTTCTTCTAAAGTTCCGTCATGATTTAGCTATCTTGGAGAAGCTTGAGATGAACCTCCGATAATATCCTATTAAACTAAGGAATCTTCAAACTTCATGCACAGACTTAGGAGACACCCATTTGAGTACTTGCTTAATCTTTCTTTGTTAAACTGCAATCCCTTCAGTAGAGATGATGTGTCCTAGAAATGGCACTTGGTTGATCCAGAACTCACATTTGCTGAACTTAGCATACAACTTGTGGTCCCGCAATCTATGAAGCACGATGTGCAAATGTTGTGCATGTTTTTCTTTGGATTTTGAGTACACAAGGATGTCTTCGATGAAGACCATGACAAACTTGTCCAAATCCGGCATGAATACCGAATTCATGAGATACATGAAATGGGCCGGTGCGTTGGTCAATCCGAAGGACATGACAAAGTACTCATATAATCCATACCTCATCGAGAATGTTGTCTTAGGTATATCCCCTGGTCGAATCCTGATTTGATGATACCCAGAGTGAAGATCCATTTTTGAAAGTACCCGAGCACCCACCAATTGATCGAACATAATATTGATACGGGGTAGTGGATACTTGTTCTTGATCGTGACAGCATTGAGTGGACGATAGTCCACACATAGTCTTGAGTTTTATCCTTCTTTTCCACGAACAATGTAGAACAGCCCCAAGGTGATGAACTTGGACGAATGAAACCCTTGTCCAAAAGTTCCTTCAACTGCTCTTTCAGTTCTGCAAGTTCCTTAGGTGCCATCTTATATGGCTTTCTCGAGATTGGCACTGTTCCTGGTACAAGTTCAATCTTAAACTCGACATTTCTTTCTGGTGGCATGCCAGGTAGATCTTCAGAAAAAACGTCTGGATACTCACATACTACTGGAATGTCTTCGAGTTTACAGGCTTCGGTGTTATAAGTAGTTAAAGTCACGTGGATATTACTCTCAAGAGTGAGATTTTGGGGAGAGTGGAGCGGAGAATTTAGATATATCCTCCGAGGAACGATGTCAATAATAGCACAGTTGTATTGCAAACATGCCATCCCTAAGATGACATCTAACTTCTGATGCTCTAGCATAATGAGAGAGATAGGGTATATGTTCCCACCCAGATTAAGAGGTACCCTATGGACCATCTTATCTGCGACTACTTTTCCTCACGGGTGCGCCTTCCGGAACGTCCTCGATGGCGAGGTGGTGGATGTTGCCGGTTCTGGTGGCTGGCTTCTTGGGCTGGTTCCGAGGCCAGTTTGCCCCCGGGTACAATGACTGTCCTTTGCTCTGTGGGCAGTCCTTGGAGATGTGCCCAGTACGTCCACATGTATAACACGTGTACGGGGTCTGACCGGCACGGAATGGAGGACGGAATCCCGGTGCACGCGGTGGAGGTAGAGGTGCACGCGGAATCATCCGTTGTTGCTGTTGTGGGCGGAAGCTGGCGTTGTTGAATGGGCGACCATGAAACACCGGTGGTCGCGATGGCGGCTGCCACCTCTGGCTGGATGGTGATCGATACACCATGCGGTACTTCTGAGAAGTACCCACTCCGCTGCCCTGCGGAGCACTCATTTTCTTCTTGTCGGAGAACAGCTCCCTAGTAGCATCCTCGTTTACGATCGTGGTACTGACCATGTTGTTGAAGCCGCTGCTGTTGAACAAGGGAAGCTTGTCCTTCATCTTGGGGTTCAAACCCCGATAGAAGCATTCCCGCTTCCTTTCTTCAGTACTCACTTGGTCCTGAGCATATTGGGCCAAGTGGTTGAATATCTTAGAGTACTCGTAGGCACTAATGTACCTGAAATTCCCATACGTAAAGGTGGGTTGGTGAGATGGATAATAATAGGTTTATCATGCAGCTCCTTCCTCCTTGCTTCAGCTCCAAGAACTCTTGAAGCTTCCTCCTCATAACACCGGGAGGTATGTGATAGGCGCGAAATGCCTCCCGGAATTCCTCCCAGCTTGCGGCATAGCTGGCTGGTCGTGTGGCAAGGTAATTTGCCCACCACGCACCAATAGACCCTTGTAATTGTTTGGCCGTGAACAGGGTCTTCTGATGTTCAGTTACTCGTAGCAAACCGAACTTCCCTTCAATGGAGCAAAGCCAGTTGTCCGCCTCCAACGGTTAATCGGCCTCCACGAAGACCGGTGGGTGCGTTGACATGAAGTCCGAGTATGAACTCGGAGAAAGCTGTTGTGGACCCGCATCTGGTCGCCCTCCTTGATGGGACGAATGCTGGACCAAAGTCCGCAATAACTCTGTTTGCTCGTTGCACAAGCCAAGCACTGCGGCGAGAACCTCCACTAGACTCCTTGGAAGTTAAGGAGGTGGTGGTGGAGGAACTCGTTGCTGCGGTGTCGTAGCTGTCTCCTGGGTCGGAGATTCGTCCTCATGAACACGACTTGATCCTCCCATTTCAGGCGTCGAGCGCGTACGCACCATTTTGCATCCAAATGACTTAGAATCAGCACATGTTTTCTTTTCCTTTATCCATTTCATTATTTAGTAGAACGACTTATTGACAAGGGAATAAGTGCATAACATTCACATATATTGATAACTTACAAACTTTATACAAGATATATTATCTCATGACCAAGTTTACAGTAGTGTACTCCAAAACGATGGACTCCCCCTACGGAAGTGCATATCTACCATACTTGGTCCCCATGAGATGTCATACACATCTTGTCATCTTAGACACAACCACTGCTATTCTTAATATGATACAAACATGGCCACAAAATAAACACGAGCAACTATTAAACTATATGTTGCCCCGTGACGGCAAAAGTGCTGTCCCATCCCCCTTCGATACGTCCTACTTGACGTACTCGAATTCCTCGGGATCTTCATATTCTTCTTCATCATTCGAATGTAATTGTTCACCCATAATTAGTGGTATATCAGGGGCCAGTGGATACACCACTGGTTGCAATTGTGCTTCGGCCTCAATCACATTATCCTGAAGTTTTTCTGCCCCATACTCCCAATTCTCAGCGTTCTCAATGGTGGTGTCCCGCTCTTCAGTGACTACTAACAGCTGCTCCTGCTGTTGTTGCACCTCTAACTGACTCGCTTGCAACTCACCATGAGCCTCCTGCAGTTCATTGCGAGTTTGCCGTTGTTCGGCACGAGCTTTCCGTAGCCTAATGTGAGCGTAATGCAACTGACTCTCGCACTGATTTAGCCGGTGATTTGTTGGAGCTAGGAGCGAACGTGGATTCTAGTTAATATAATCAAGGGTATCTCCTCGCTCAGTCGCTTGCCGCAAGGCTTCGACTTGCTCCAGAATAATTGTGCCTTGTGTAGAAACCACCATATTGGACGCAGCCACATACGTCCCATGTGTCGTCGAGGTTGTGTCGCCATACAGTGTATAGGCAGCAACCATACGACGCTGCCACTCAAAACCGGCCACACCACAGACTGGAATAAGGGCAAATTGAGTCCCAGCCATGGCATCTTGATGAAGCTCACAAAGCATTATAAGCGCCTCGCCTGCTGCGATTGCCCAAGTGTCCTCCAAATGAGCCCCCTCGATTGTAACCATGAAAGGATCCCATCCATAAGGACGTGGACTAGCCGGGATGTCTACCAAGATGGTGCATGACCGAACTCCTCTATCACTCGTTTCTCTGCCCAATAGCATGGCATCTCGGTGAAGCCAAACTGTTGGAGCACTTACCGCAGCATACTTGGGAAACCCGGATGGCTAGCGCAAGTGGAAAATATCCATCTGTCCGGTAATAGCATCATCACATCCGCCATCTATAGAAAAGAAAACTGGAACAGTGAGAAGGTTTCCATCTCCCAACAGTTTAAGAAAATTTTAAAACTGGAGTTGCAATCACAGTCTGTTCCAGCTGACCTTCCTGTATAAATTGAAATTTTTCATACAGGAATCAGAACGAGATGTGGGGTTGAATACAAAAGTTGTATTAAACTTTACAACCTTTCCATATTGTACTCAAACAGCTCCAGGTGAGCTAGGAAATACAATCTATACAGTTTTAAAGTTGACCCAAATTTTCTGGAAACTTTGACAGAACCTCTCCTGTATATGTTGTGATTTCCAGGCATATGATGACAATATATTGAGGTAATGACAAAATAAAAATTATATAACATCAAGTTAACAATCCAGAGGTAAAAGATTTCGGCCATGAAACATTTGTTACATAGGTATAGTGTGCTAATTCTAAACTATGTGCCAACTGTTTCAAGTTCTGATCTGCCAGAACCAAGTTTGCAACCATAGGCATTTAACACAGCTATACCAATATTTAGGCCATGAGTGCAACACAAAGTTGATTGAGGACCTGCTAAGATTTCCAGAAATGTATATATATGACCATGTCACTATTCTGGATCAAAAGCTAGAGCTATCTAAACTTAACAGATGAACTGACTGTTGTTCAACAGCAGCCCTGCAGTTCACCGTTTTTAGCTCGAAATTTGAATTGCCTCCAGTTTGAATCAAGAGACACTTTAAATAACAAAACTGTAGATATGCTTCTATCCTTTTCATATATATATCACAATAAGGCATAAGATTTTTCTACAGTGAGTTATTGCAAAAATACAGAGACTGATACGATGGTAGGGTCATCTGGAGTAGTTTAAGCATAACCCAAATTTCAACAGATTATCAAGCTTATCTGCCTTGATGGTCAACAGAAAAGTTGTAGAGGTCTTCAAGAACTTTTCATCCATATAGCATACCCCTAAATTTATTCCTAATTACCCAAGATTACAATCTGGTAAAGTTGAGCAAGCTTTGGCCAGAAAATCAAGAATCTTGGTACTAACCCAAAGTCGAATCAAAACTCATTTTGATGAGTCCAAACCTACCAGCACCTGATAGTCAGACTTTCCAAAATATAATGCATCCATTTTTGTTGTTTGGGGATGGTCAAGTATCAATATTGATACCGACGGTACTACGTTCCCTACCAAAGAAAATTCTAACCGGTATTTCCGGATACGTTTATAGGTGGCCCTAGTATCGTTCACTCGCAAACCGTGCGCTACACGGGTCGCTACCGTAGTCAATGCTGCAGAAGACAAACAATCCCCTTTCACACCTTCACACCTCATGGGTGGCACGGGGAAACACGATAGGAAGTCACAGTAATATATATGAAAGTAAATGCATACGACTTTGGTGTGAGTCGCCCTCGAGTGATGTCATGTCTCGAGGTACATGGCTGTAATACGTCTGTACAGCAACGACTCCTGCACGAACCGGCTTATACACGCTCAGGCATACGTGTTTTGTATGCTCCCATAGAACATGAATGGTTCTAGAGATGCATACTATCGAGTTATACACCACGCGACGAGGGCTCCCACTAACTTTGAAGCACGCTGGGGTACCGCGTGTCATAGGTTCTCAGAAACATAGAAAGCTTCAGAGACTCCTATTAACATTTCCGTGCCAAGCCACGGAAAGACTTCCATGCTACCTCTCGCATGGTGAGCTTACCGCAATTGATCCGCTTACGGTGGTGTACCTCACCTCTTACCTGACGTCGGAGCGTCCTTATAGAATTTATAACATATAAGTTAGTTTACCACCTTTATATCTTATACTAATAATATTCCTTATAAGGGCATATAACTAATTCCTCACTCAAATCCTAATTTTAAAAATACGCTCTTTTCAAATACACTGTTCCCAATGATGCTCTGATACCATGCCCGTGGGGACCGGAATCCCGACCTCCAAGGATCTCATTGGGTGGTGTCATGCGATGCGACACCCAACAGTATACAAGAAAAGAACAAGAAAAATTTACAATACCAAGTCTTTATTGAAAAGCACAGCGGAAGTTTTAAAATACTAATGAAAGGAAAGAGAACTATACATCATAGCTATGCTCTCAGCACTAGCTATGCAAAAGCAAAGTCATCCATGTCCTGGATATTTCGCACTAGCAACACACAACTCACGACGGCGTGCAGGGTTCCCACTCGGCTTTAAACCCTGGAGGGGATGCAGCCTCGTCCTCAAACCCATCATCAGTTGTATAATCTGCAAAAACTCGTTAACTGCAAATGTGAGCAAAAGGCTCAGCAAGACAAACCCGTCTCACTAGACATATGCAAGGGTGAATACTAAGCATAGGTAAGGTAAAGCATAAAGGACTCGCCTACAAGTGGATCCTTATAGTCATGTTTTAAATAGCACATGACATTCTTCAGGCACGACACATCATAGACTCCACAATCAAACAAGAAACATTTTGCCGATGATATGACGTGCACAAAGAATATAATGCTTTTACAGGTAAAGTATGGTGAAACTGTAAACTTTTAATTGTACTATCTCTAAGCCAAACAAGGTTGTCCAAGAAATTTGTATCCAATATATCATATTCTCCTGGCTTCTTCAGTATTTACTACGTCATAGCGCAGTGAACAAGTGGTACTCTATTACCGCGAGGGACGGTGATTGCAATCAGGACATACCCGGAACAACCTGACACATATGCACTCTTGGAAATGTCAGCGAGTACTTACAGCAATACCTACATAACATTTCAGAACTAGTCGTATATGGCCACCTTACACTAAACACTCAAATGTCGAACTGATCGATCCGTCATGAGCAGGAGGTCATTGCGCGGGGCGTACTCTGACATGCCCACCAGCTGATTTACACCTTGCTGCCCTCAAACCACGCCTATAAAACGGAACGGAATCCCTCGACAAACCAGTATCAAGCTACGTCAGTTTACTGGAGCCCATTCCTCCAGTATGTCGCCGGTACAATTCAAGCTTGTCTAGCTGGGCCACACACGAAACGTTCCTCAATCGACACAAGCAGGTCTCACTGCATCCTACCCACTGCTCGGTATCCATTTCATATTCATAAAACATTTTCTGATTCCAGATCCTCCCGTGTGATAAAATTCCTATGTCGCGAGTAGATTCCAACTACTCGACTTCTACCAAATTCCTATGAGCATAAGCATAGCAGTATCTACTTAACGGGCCGTAGACCTACCCAAGACTCCATAGGATTTGTGGGCCATGCAAGTGGATGTCAAACACCTTAAACATAATGCTCAATCATCTGAAGACGTAAGGTGAAATAAAAACTACAAAATACTGTGAGGAACTTAAATGCAAACTGAGACTTGCCTGAATTCGAGTCTGAGCCTATGTTAGTTTCTGGCAGCTGGACCTCCAAAGCTTGCGGCTGCTCCTCGATTTCAGCTACTACACGATATGCATATACTAAGTATGAATGACTTTGAAAATAATTAATATGCTTGAGGTGGTGTGAATATCATAGGATGAAAATAAGATAATTATCTTCATTGGCCTTGGGACTGTTATGGTAGATACTAGTGACTGTAGAGAAGACTCTTGCAAAGAACAGGAGATGATCAAGGAAGTTTGTTCTTCTTAAAAATTACGGTAAGCAATAACCTTCTCTGAATTTTGGTTGAAATTTTTGGAGACCTGTTATGGCTACCAGGGGTTGTATCATGTAGAGGGTGTCTCATAGGTTGTAGGAAAATTTGTCTCGCTATTTTCTAACTTTCCTACAGGGAGAAACTGATTTTTCAAGTTTGGGTAAATTTCTGGAAATTGATTTTCCATTTTTCTCAATTTATAACTACATAGATATTTCGAATATTGATTAACCCGGTATTTTAAGTCCAAATAACTTGAACTTTTAACTAGGGGTCAAGTGTATTAACAATAGTGTTCTGACCAAATTTGGGAATTTTCCAATTAACAGAACTGTAGGAATAAATTCTGTAAGTACTTTGCTTATCTGAATTATAGAGAAATTTCGATGGACTTTCATACAAATCCAAGTGCGCCACTGGACAGTATTCTTCATGCTTGTTCTAACAAAATTTATTTGGGAATTTTTGGATAATTCTACTGGAAGTTATAGATTTTCAAAGTTTGGATTGAATCTGAATTTATTTTCCTATTGGAAATTTCAAATAAAGGGGCCGGTCCCACTTCATTTTAATCGGGCCAATCAGATCTGAGCAACACCGGGAGCCATGGGGTTAATCCGTGCAGTCGCACCGGATCCGTGTTCACAGCTGATCTAACGCGAGAGGCATCGTTGATAGGTGGAACCCGTACCCTTCGTCTACCTCCCAACGCGGTGGCGTCCCTTGCCGGAACCGCGGCAGCGCTTCGCTGGACCTAGTTGCATCGACCTCCTTTCGGCCTCGCCTTGACCGCTCAACCATAAAATCGACCGCGCAAGCCGATGGTGGTGTCCAATCAAGTCTGCGATGGCCAGAGACGGCGATGCGACGGTGACGGCGGAGCTAGGGTTTCAGCGTTCGTTGGAAATGCTCAAAAATGGCGTAATAGGCTCGGGAAGTTCCTGGGAGCACCAGGATGATGATTTGGGGGTTACAATGGGGTGACATCGCCGGCAGAGCTGAGTTCGACGGCGTAGTACGGTTTTTCAACCAGCGGCCGCAAAATCTCAAAATCTAAGGTGCCCGGTTGATAACTTTCAGTGTTTTTGGGCATGGAGCTTCGTTAGGACATATAGAATCTATCTGCTAACCAGATTAAAGGATGATTGCATGAATGAAACGAATTTAAGCACGAAGTCTTGCTGTTCTATTGAGAATCGTTCGGTTATCGAACGAGAACTCGAGCTACACTTCATGTCATGGGCTTAGATTCTGTGAGCATAAACTAGAGAGGATTGCGCACCTTTTTTCTTAAAGGATCGAGGCTGGAGATGGCCTAGCTCTGGAGCTCGATGGTGAGACAGCGAAGGTTCTCGGCAGCTTCCTCGACGGCGACCGGAAACTTCAAAATATCCCAAGCAGAAGCTATGTCACGATCAATGACCAAATACAATACGTAGAGGAGGTTGTGACAAGCCTTTTATCTACTTACAGCTCGGGGAGAAACGGCTTCAATCGTCGGCGAAAGCTCGATCGAGCAGAGGCGACAGAAATGGCGTGAACTGAAGTGGAGCTCGACGGCGACGGCCAAGGGGGGGGGGGGGTATTTATAGGGACGGAGGGGTGAGGGGAGCGCGCCACAGCACAAGCAAGCAGGCAGCACGATGGATTCATGTCGCGTCGCGGTGTCGCGCACTGCCGGCGTCGATCGGCGGGGAGAGCTAGATACAGAGCACTCCCGTCGGTTGCACTAGAGTGGGTTAGACTGACAGTGGGTCCCACCTCCTCTTATCCACTTCCCCTCTCTGGAACTTCAATTCTCCTACCAAACTTGATCCAAAAATTATAGATTTTTGTGGGGAGGCTCAAATAATTATTTGGAATTTGTTTCTGCAATTGGATTTCAATTTGGAGCAAGTTTCATTTGAATTTCAAATTTGAATTTGAAATTGGATGAAATTCAATGGTGTCACTGAATTAAATAGCAACTGAGTTCCAAAAACTGTGAAACTTTGAGGATAAGTTAAGCAAGTCATGATGACCATGATGGTGTGTTCAAATCTTGATGTTCAATTAAGTTGAACAGAATTCAATATTTGAATTCCTAATATGGTCTGAATTTGCTAAGCGTCTTAAATAAAATAGCAAATGGAGTTCAAAATTTATGAAACTTTGCAGGAAGTTTATTTGGAATTTTCAGAATTGAATAATTTTGATAGCGCCAAATGTACAGTAGCATATTCAATTTGAATATATATATTGGTTACTGCATATTAATTTGACCTAGGATCCTTCATTCAAATAATTCCAAACTTTGAAAGGTCAAAAGAATTTATCTAAGATTGTTGGTTAAGTCCATTCCTCATGTTAATAAAATTTAAGCATGAGTGGAAGAAAATATCTGATGAGATCAAGTTCATAAGCATAGTTATAATTGGTCTCCATTAGGGTTGATAACCATCTTACAACTGAACCTCATATGAAGGAAAATGTGGGATTTTACATTTGGTTGAAAGAGGTGTCGTTTTTGGGTCATATCATCTTAGGAGGAGTATCGGTTGACCTCGGAAAAGTGAGAGACGTGTTGAAATGGGAACCTCCGCAGAATGTAACGGAAATAAGGAGTTTTCTAGGGATGGCTGGATATTATCGTAGATTCATCAAGTACTTTTCCAAGATAGTCAAGCCTATGACGGAGTTGCTAATGAAGGGGAAGACATTCCAATGGACTGAAGCTTGTCAAAATAGTTTTGATGAGTTGAAGAAGAGGTTAACTACAGCCCCAGTTTTGACATTGCCGGATGTAAGCAAGAGTTTTGATATTCATTGTGACACATCGAGACAAGGACTTGGATGTGTATTGCTGTAAGAAGGTCAAGTGGTCGCCTATGCATCAAGACAATTGAAGAAACATGGGCAGAATTACTCAACACATGATTTGGAACTTGCAGCCGTGGTATGTGCATTGAAGATTTTGAGACACTATATCGTTGTACATAGGTGTGAAATTTATACGGATCACAAGATTTTGATGTATATTTTCACACAAACGGATCTGAACTTGAGGCAACGAAGATAGTTGGAGCTCATCAAGGATTATGACTTGGGAATCAATTATCATCCATGGAAGGCTAATGTAGTGGCTGATGCTTTGAGTAGAAAAGGAGTAAGTCATCAACTCACAGTTCGAGAGTTACCATCCGAGTTATGTAAGGAGTTTGAACGGTTGAACCTTTATTTGTAAATGAGATGGAGATGATGGAGTTAAACCCAACCTTAGAGCAAGAAATTCGGGAAGGCCAAACTAAGGATGAGGAAATCCAAGGAATCATGGAAAGGACCCAAGAAGGCAGAGAATTCAGATTTGACGACGATGAGCATGGTACCCTATGGCTTGGTAAGAGGATTGTTGTGCCTAATGTGAAGCATATTCAGGAGACAATAATAAAAGAGGCACATGACTCACCATACTCAATTCACCCTGGTTGTATGAAGATGTACAAAGACTTGAAGACGTGCTATTGGTGGGCTAGCATGAAGAAGGACCTAGCTGAATACATAGCATTGTGTGATGTGTGCCAACGAGTCAAGGCGGAACATCAAAGGCCAGCTGGACTATTACAACCATTAAATATTCCGGAATGGAAGTGGGAAGAAATCGGTATGGACTTCATAGTTGGTTTACCACGTACTCAGTCCGGTTATGACTCAATTTGGGTAATTGTGGATCGGTTAACTAAGTCAACCCACTTTATTCTGGTCCAGACCACCTATAATGGAGAGAAATTGGTGGAACTGTACATGGGAAGAATAGTATGTTTGCATGGAGTTTCGAAGAGGATAGTCTCGGATAGAGGTTCACAATTCACTTCTAGATTTTGGCAAAAATTGCACGAAGCTTTGGGAACGAGGTTGAATTTTAGTTCAGCGTATCACCCTCAAACGGATGGACAAACCGAGAGGACCAATCAGATTTTAGAGGACATGCTAAGAGCATGTGCTTTAAAGCATGGCAATAGTTGGGACAAGAGCTTGCCATATGCAGAATTTTCATAGAACAATAGTTACTAAGCAAGCTTGAAAATATCACCATATGAAGCGCTTTATGGAAGGAAGTGTACGACACCTTTATTCTGAAAGAAGCAGGAGAAACTCAAGTATTTGGTCCGGATGTGTTGCAAGAAGCCGAAAAGCAAATCCAAAAAATTCGTGAAAACTTGAGGGATGCCCAATCAAGAATAAAAGGCTATGAGGACAATAGGAGAAGGAAATTAGCCTTCAAAATGGGAGACTACGTTTACCTTAAGGTGTCACCAATGAGAGGTCATAAGAGGTTTAACATAAGAGGCAAGCTGGCACCTCGCTACATTGGACCATTCATGATATTGGACAAAAGAGGAGAAGTAGCGTATAAGTTGGAGATGCCAGCTCATCCATCGGATGTCCATGATGTCTTTCATGTTTCCTAGCTCAAGAAGTGCTTGAGAGTACCGGAAGAACAAGTTCCAATGGAATGATTGGAATCAGAGGCAGATTTGACTTATGCCGAGCAACCTATCAAAATTTTGGAAACTAAGGAGAGAGTCACAAGGAGCAAGGTTATTAGATGGTGTAAAGTTTGATGGAAGCACCACACAGAAAAAGAAGCAACATGGGAATTGGAGGATGATCTCAAGAAGGAATTTCCCTATCTCTTCTCTTTCGCGTCGAATCTCGAGGGCGAGATTCATTTTAAGGGGGGTAGGTTTGTAACACCCTCATTTTCATGCATGTCCTACATACGTTCATATACATGTTTAACATTAATCCACATAAAGAGGAACAAGTTTAAAGTTGATTTGGATCAAAACTGCACTAAAAATGTTGAAAAGTGCAGACTAGTCCGATTTTAGTGAGGACTAGTCCGATTTCTCTCTGAATTCAAACGGACTTGTCCATTTTTGCTGCGGACTAGTCCGATTTTGCCTCTGGACACTTTCAGACTTGTTCGATTTTGTGCGGACTAGTCCAGTGTTCCAAGAATCCTTGAAAATTTGCTATGTCCCTGGACTTGTCTGGACTAGTCCGGTGCTCCAGCGGACTTGTCCGTTTTCCTCTCTGACCAAAGTCGAACTTGTTCGATTTTTAGCCAGACTTGTCCGATTTCTTTCTGACTAACTTCAGACTAGTCCGGTCCTTGTCGGACTTGACCGATATTTCGCAACTCCGAATTGATATTTTGTTTTATGACTTGTTTCTTAGGTTTCACGTTAAGTGGGCTGAGGGACATCGTGCCTAACTCTTTTAGAGCCCATGTGGGACAATAAACCGGCCTATACTCATCTCAAACTCGAAATTCATCTAACCCTATCCTCCACCTCTATATAAACAACCCCACCCCTTGGCTTGACATCTATTTGCCACTTTTCCACCGCACCCAAACCCTAGTTCGTGGACAAATACCATCAAGGAGGGAGGAGGATATCCCAAGCAAGAAGAAAAAGAGGAGGAAACGAAGAGGATCCAGATCTCCATCAAGTTTCGTTCTTCATCACCAATTCATCTCCAAGTTCATCACCAACCCTAGATCATCAAGATCCAAGTGTTACCTCCAAGTTTCTAGATTCATTGGAGTCCTAAACACCTGGTATACCTACTATTTCCTTTTCCTTACGTGAATTCAACCCCAAATCTCCAAATCCACGTCGATATATAAAACCCTAATCTGCCGTTCTCGCGCAGTGCGGACTTGTCCGGTCCCTAGCGGACTAGTCCGATTTTCAAGGTTAAATTGTGTTGAATTAATTATAAAATTTGATCTAATGACATCCAAACCTGTATAAACTTGTTAAAAGCTATTAGAACTAGTTAGTGATCATTGAAAGCTATCTATTTACAATTTCTACCTTGCATTTTCATTAATCATGCATATCATGTCATATTGAGTAATATTTGTGCACTCTTTGATTGTGTTTCTTGTCTTTTATGTTTATTGTGCGGTTTATACGGATTTGCGCCAGATAGTGCCGCAGAGGATCTCCAACAAAAAGAGTTTAAAGGCATTGATCCTAATCAACCGCAAGAGCAAGGCAAGTGTCCTTGAAGCATATTGATCCTGTTTTGAAATAAATGTTCTGTTTGCAAAACTGCATGCCTGTGTCAATTTGATGGGAATCTTATGACAGGAAGTTTTACTAGCTTTGTTTAACCATCCTTGTCACCTGGGATATATGGTAGAGAGTCAAGATGGGATTTTTACCTTTTTGCTTCGCTTAATTAATTGGGATGGAAGATCAACTACACTACTTAAATTAATTATGCATTAATGAGATTGTGGTTGACATGAACTGGTTAAATCCGATATGGTAATGGGTGATTTAAGCAAGCCTGGTATGTGGATGGGTTGGATGTATGGTGGATTACTTGCTTTAGATCTAAGGACTGGTTCGTGGAGCGACCATCCAAGATTTACGGTGCCACCATGAGGCCAAGTATGGGTGCAGCGTAGCTGATTAATTAGGGCTTTGCCAGTGCTATTTGGACCATTAAGGATGCTTGGGGAAGGGGTAGTCGGGTTGGGTTTGTTGATGATTGGTGGGACTACCCTGGGATCCGAATGGCTCAAGAGGGGGCCCTTGGTTGAAGATCTGCTCAGTTGGAGGCATCACCACCGATGAAACCTTAGTGGGGTCTAAATAGGCTAGTAATCCCTTTGTAAAGGCTATTTTTTTATCTCTTGGCCACACACCTACGGAAGTTTGAGACGTCATAATTGAGGTTCTATAGTCATCGAAAGGTGATAAAATCACAAACACGTGGGTAAAGCGGTACAACCTCTGCAGAGTGTGTCTAAAACTATCATGATAGTTGTGCTCCCGTTATGAGCAACCTGGACCCTCACATGATTAGAGGAAAATTGGGATTTGGGATGGTTATGGTTGGTATTATGGTTATGGATGGTTATGAATTCAACTCTTGTATTGAATATGGATATTGGTATTTGATGATAGATATGGAATATGGACTGGTATTATGATGATTACATGGCTTGTGATGGGTTTATTTCATATACATATAATATATTGCTTTTCAAATGTTTTTAATGCACTTTTCAGCACTCAACCATTATTATATTCGTCATTTGAATCAGCCACATGTCATACTTTCCACACTTGCTAGGTATGACATGTACTCACTCTTGCAATCCCCCCAACAGTTGCTGGTCAGGATCGGGATTTTAATGGTGATAATACGGAGTTCTAGGCCGTGTGTACCATCAACTTTGCCTGTGGTGTTGTTTGGAGTTGTGCTATATCCTATTGCTTATGCTGCCTAGCTGTTTAGTTTGCTTATTTAGTTTATTTCCGCTGCATTAGTTGAACTTATTATTAGTATTCATTAGAGCTTGTATTCGAGGATAATATGGTTTGTGTAATAAAATTTTGTTAATTAATCTTGCCTTGTGGTAATTTTCTATATACTATTTTGTGAATGCACTCGTGTATGTTTGTTGAACGTCCTGGGCACACATACACGTTCACTTGGTTCATATTCGGAACCGGGTGTCACACCTGACCAATCAACATAGGCAGGCAAGATAATAGAGCAAGCGTTGGCAAGAATGCCTTACCGACGTCCCTAGAAGCTTCAGCGAGCCTCCACTTTCGGCGACCATGAAGCCACGGGCCCTGTTGATGGCGTAATAGGTGATGCCATCCCAGGAGGGCCTCCGCCAAAACCACCAACAGTGCCACGGCACTGCGCTGATGTGCTTCCACCAACCTTGACAGAGCCACCTTCCGAGCTACCGACGATGTCGGCTCGAGGCCTTTTTGCCCAAGGCTCTGTAGGTGTGATGCTGCCAGAGTCCCCTATGGCACCCTGGACCGCACAGGTGATGGGGATGCTGGATGACGTGCCGACTGCCGATGATGGTGGAGCCGCCTCTTGATGGACCAAACCTCCCCCCGAAGAACCGCTGATGCCATGTACTGAAGAGGGGTGTGCCGGTGGATGCTGACTTGGAGCGAAGGCCACCTGGGGCGGCGCCTTGAGTGGTGCCCGAGGGTGTTTCTCTTTCACGACCTCGACCACCAGGGCCTTCCCTTTGCCTACGTTGGGGACCGATGCCTTCCCCTTACCTACATCAGGGACTAGCACCTTGCCTTTCCCCCAGCAGCGGGCACCTCCTCCGCCCCGGAGGCTTCGGGGCCTGAAGAAGGTGCGGACTCCTCCGAAGAGTCGATGATGGCGAGGCCCTGGCTCTCATCCCCAACCCGTCATGGTGCAAGACCAATTGCGTCCAAGTTGTGCATCTCCTTCAGAACCTTCATCCAAAGGTCCTGATCTGTGCAAAGCGGTGGGCAAGCCTGCGAAAAGTTGAAGACGTCGTCTGATAGTAGGTCGTCACACACCTTGGACATTGCTTCAAACACCTCCCATGGGGTCGTCTCTGTGTCGCAACCCGTCAGCAACCTGGTACCATCTTGGAGCCCGAAGTAGAGCCATGCAGGGCGGCAACGGTGCTGGAGAGGGGCCAGACGGTGGCGAACAAAGTCGGCCATCCTTGACAGCTCCGACAGGCCGTGGTCCGCTAGGAGTCAGATCCTCTCCATCCCTGGCGTGTACGCCACCTAATGCTCCGGGCGTTCCTCCTAGGTCGCCTTCCTAATCATCGGCCAGCCGGTGGGCAGGATCATGCGATTGTGGGCGTCGGCATGTACGACCACCCAGTCGCTCCTCCAGTCGGGCCACTTCGCCGAGGAGAGCGGAGTAATGTACTTAAAGGGGTTGTTGGCCCGATGCTCGAAGCAGAAGCCACCGAGGAAGTTGGCTTTGCTTTTCTTCCCGGTCCACCTCAGCATGAAGTGAAAGTGCATCTAGGCATAATATTTGGGTTTTGGTGGATTTATGACAAGCAAATGAGATCCTAACTAATTTGTTGCGATGAGCGCAGGTTTTGATAAAATTATAAAGTAAGCGCAAAAAGAAAGGAGAGTGAGGAATCAAGTTGAAAGGAGCTCAAGAAAAGATTATATTACTCTTTGTGTATGGAGTGTGTTGGAGAAACACACCCCAAGAGCTCAAGCAAATTTTAATCACTCTCACAGCATAAAGTTATACAGGTCCGGACTAGTCCGATATACCCAAGACTAGTCCGATTTCTCTCTGTCCTGAACTAGACAAGTCCTCCTAGAGCGGACTTGTCTGCACAGTCTAGTTTCCATAGAACGGACTAGTCTGATATCACCACGGAATAATCTGATATGTCTCTGACTAAGATCGGACTAGTCCTCCCAGTGCGGACTAGTCCTCAACACTTCACAGTTTGCACAATGTCGGGCAAGTCCGATATCACAACAGACTAGTCCGATATCTTTCTGACCTAAATCGAACAAGTCCGATATTTGCACGGATTAGTCTGAAAAACCTTCTGACCAAAATCGGACAAGTCCTCCAAGTGCGAACTTGTCCTCAATTCACCAAGGGTTTCACCCAGCCGGACAAGTCCTATACGTGCCGGACTAGTTCAAACAATTCTAGAGATAAAAACGGGCTAGTCCGCCCTTAGTCGGACAAGTTCGATAATTCGGGACACTTAGGGTTTCCCACATACCACACAACAGACTAGTCCTGAGTCCACCACGGGCTAGTTCGGACTTTGAAAACCCTAATGGTAACTTTTGGAAATCCTAGTATAAATAGAGGTGCACGGCTCCTAATCAATATCTCTCGACCCCCTGCGTTGTCACACACTCTAAGAGCCTAGAAAACACGTCTCTCCACGCTATCCAATACAAGAAAGATCAAATCCTTGAGGATTAACATTATATCAAAGGAGAGACACGATTCTTCACGTTTTGAGCTCTTGGGTTTGATTCTCGCGCACAATCTTGTTCTTTATTGCATATAATTCGAGTGTGTTGGTGGTGTATTCAGTTGTAAATCTTGAGGAACCCTCAACTTGTGAGAAGGCCCCTTGAACTTGGTGATTTGTCCTTTGTGATTAGTTGAAGAGAATCAGCCTCCATGGCGATTTGACGAGGGTAGGGTTGGTGAAGACTCGATCCTTTCGTGGGTGCCTCAATGTGGATGTAGGTTGCCTTCGTGGGAACCAAATCACGAGATAAAAACCTAGTGTCTTCACTTTGTGCTTATTGTTCATTGCATCTAGGGTTTAATTGATCATAGTAAAATTACGTCAAAACTTGAAACTAAGGTTACCTTCTGCTATCTTCAGTTTAATTGAAGTAACATACGCTAGTTACATCTTAATTTTTGCTGCATAGAGTACTTGGATCGAGATCATCGATCAAACTTGATCGATCTAGTCCGCACATACCGGACTAGTCCGCACACTACCGGACTAGTCCGATTTATTGGTATTTGATCAAGTTGTTGAGTGTTGCAGGTTCTTACAAAAGTTCAAAAAGGCCTATTCACCCCCCTCTAGGCTGCATTCAATTGGTATCAGAGCAGGTCTCTTCAAAAGGAGACTAATCACTCAAAGAGATAATGTCGAACATGAAGGATGTGCACAAGAGCCTCAGCCAAGAGGAGGTTGAAGATGAAAAGGCTCATAAATTGGAGAAGCTTCTCGACGCCATTCAGGACTTTGAGGATGATGATGAGGAGACGCTTTAGCTCAAGGAGCTCCTAAGGAAGAAAGCTCTCTCCAAAGGAAAGATGAAGATCAAAGATGAACAGAAGAAGAAGGGGAGTAGTCATACTGACTACTCCCGATGTCCTTTTAATTATGATTGCTTGAATTCTAACAACAACCTTTACTCGTCAATCCATCTTGGAAAAGCCCCATACTTTGATGGCAATGATTATTCAATGTGGAGGCAAAATATGAAAATGCATTTAATCTCACTTAACCCCAGCTTGTGGCATATAGTGTGTACAGGAATAGATATCCCGAACGACGATGAAGAGCTCACACCAAGTCAAGAGCAAGCAATTCATCAAAATGCTCAAGCTGCAGCGGTCATCACATCTTCATTGAGTAGAGATGAGTTCCCCAAAGTGGATGGACTCAAGATTTCAAAAGAAATATGGGACACACTACAAATTGCACATGAAGACGATCGTCATGTGCGAGAAGCTAAAATCTAAATAATGGAAGGCGAATTGGGAAGATTTGCCATAGAAGAAGATGAGTCACCGCAGGACATGTACAACCGGTTGAAGACTCTCATCAACATGGTTCGAGCATATGGAAGCAAAAGGTGCAACGATCACGAGGTGGTGAAGCTCATTATTAGAGCTTTCATGCCTCGCAATTTAACCTTGTGCTCAATGATTAGAGATGCCTCGGGTACATGAAAATGACCCCGAACGAATTGCTTCGATAGATCTTCAATTTTGAGATGTTGGAGAAGCAAGCAAAACATGTCAAGGAGATTGCCGACCTCACCTCGACAAAGAAGAAGGGGGTCACCTTGAAGTCCACTTGCAAGCCCTAGTCCAAATAAGCTCGAGAGACTTAAGAAGAAGCAGACAGTGATGACGAGAGCAATGACATAAATGAAGAAGACATGATCCTCTTTATGAAGAAATTCAAAAGGATGATGAAAAGAGGACAAGGGGGTAGATCAAATGTTGGAAAACACAAAAAAGTCAACATCGAAGTTGAGACGAGCTTGCTATAACTATGGTGAATATGACCACTTTATAGTTTATTGCCCGTATGAAGAAAACAGAAAGAAAACCAAGGAAACAAAGCCTCAACCCAAGAAGTTCTTCAAGAAGAAAAACAAGTTGGATAGGCGCCCCTAGGAAAGGAGTGGGACTCAAATGATGAGTCCTCGTCCGAAGAGGCAAAGAGATGGCTAGCATAGCCATAAAGAAGATGACCAAGAAATCGACCCTCTTCCCAACTATCGGCGCATGGAATGACAATGACATGTGTCTCATTGCGAAGGAAGGTAAAAGAAAGGTAACAACTAATTTTCCTCCTCGCATTCTTATTCTAGCGATAGTGATACTTATAGTGATAATGAAAATATGCTCGTTGGCCTAGATAAGAAAATGCTGCAAAAATGAAATTCTTAATGGATAAATTTTGATAGGGAGGAGATTGTTGATCGCCAAGAAGATATGATCATCCTTCAAAAGGAGGAGTATCTTAAGATAAAAAAGCTCCTTGAACTTGAAAAGGAGTGAAGCAAGTCACTAGAGCTTGAGTTAGCTTAAAGCAGGGAAGCTTGCTTGTAGTTAAGTGACTCAAATGTAATCATCAAGGATGAACTTGCTAACTTGACCAAAGTTAACAAGATCCTTGAGGTAAAAGTTGAGTAACTCAAGCAAAGTGACCCTTCATCCTCTTCAAGTTCACCTTCTTAACACTTAAAATTAGAAACTACTATTACTTGTGGATGTGCTAAAATTGACACTAACTTGAAGGATAAGTCGAACTTGACCAAGGACAAGCATCCTTCCCGTAATGGCATATTTGACAAGGAGAAGATCAATTATGCAAGCAGTGCATACTTGGCCACAAGACCTCCTAATGTCGAATATGGCATTGGGTATTCTTATGGTGAAAAGCAAAATGCTAGAAGCCACAAGAATAACAAGGATCGCATTGCTTTTTTCAAGGGAAACTCCCCTCAAGCTACAAAGGCTAAAAATGTTGACAAGTCCAAACAAGCTAATACATATGAGCATCAACTTTTGTTTAGAACCTTTGATGCATCATATGTACTCCTGGAAAGTAACGTTGGTAGAGTTTATGCTAAATATGTTGGGCCACGCCATAGGAACACCAAGTCTCATGTGTGGGTGCCCAAATCACTCGTGACTAACCTCAAAGGACCCAAGCAAGCTTGGGTACCTAAAACCATGGCATAATTTGTTTTTGCAGGCCTACTCCTCTGATGGAGAAAAATGGGTGCCAGACAATGGATTCACCAAACACATGACCGTAGAAAGAAGGATGCTCGTTGAGTATGAAGTAAATGAAGATCCAAGCGAAGCATCTATTTTGGAGACAATAGTCAAGGAAGGGTGCTCGGTACCGGTAAAATTGCAATATCATCTCAACGCACGCTTTCTCATGTTTTGCATGTCGACTCCTTATATTATAACCTTCGGTCCATATCTCAATTATGTGACAAGGGTTATAATTGCTTGTTCACTAAAGAGGGTGTGGCCGTCTCAAGAAGGAGTGATGAGTCGGTTGCATTCAAGGGTGTGTTAAAGGGAAAGCTTTATCTTGTTGACTTCAACAAAGATAAAGCCGAACATGACACATGCTTGATTGCAAAGACCATCATGGGTTGGCTGTGGCATAGACGGCTAGCAGATGTTGGTATGAGGAATCTTCAAAAAATCCTCAAGGGTGATCACATCCGAGGTTTGAAGGATGTTAGTTTTTAGAAAGATGGGCCTTGTAGCGCGTGCCAGGCTGGGAAGCAAGTAGGAGCACCTCATCTGGCGAAGAACGTCATGACAACGATAAGACCGCTTGAGCTACTTCACGTGGATCTGTTTGGTTCAATTGCTTACATAAGCATCAGCAGTAACAAATACGTTTTAGTAATTGTTGATGATTTTTTGTACTCCACGTGGGTTTTCTTTTTGCATGATAAGACAGAAACTCAAGGAACCCTCAAGAAGTTTCTCAAGTGTGCCCAAAATGAATTCTTGTTGAAGATCAAGAACATAGGGAGCGACAACAGTACAGAATTAAAGAACACCCAAGTTGAGGAGTACTTAGGCGAAGAAGGCATAAAACATGAATTTTCAGCACCATACTTCCCTTAACAAAACGGTGTAGCCGAAAGGAAGAACCGAACCCTCATAGAGATGGCAAGGACAATGATTGATGAGTACAAGACTTTGGATTGGTTTTGGGCAGAAGTAGTTAACACCGCTTGTCATGCCATAAACCGACTCTATCTTCATCGACTTATCAAGAAAACGTCATATGAGCTACTAACCGGTAACAAGCCAAATATTTCCTACTTTTGAGTTTTTGGTTCTAAGTGTTATATTTTGAACAAGAAGACTAGGAATTCAAAGTTCGCTTCAAAGTCCGATGAAGGTTTCTTGCTTGGCTATGATTCGAACTTTTATGTCTATCGTATATTCAACAAGGTCTCCGGACTTGTTGAAGTAGCACATGACGTAGTGTTTGATGAAACTAAAAGCTTTCAAGAAGAGCAAGTTGATCGATGTGTGCTAGATAGAGAAGAAGCTCCATGTCAAGAATTGAGAAGAATGGCATTGGGCGATGTTCGACCACAAGCGCCACCTCCAAATGAAAATGAAGAAGATGAACCACAAGTGGAGGTAATGCATCAAGGGGGGGCTTCTACACAAGATAAACCTCAAGAAGACGAAGATGGTCGCAACCATCCAGGGGGAGAAGAAGACAATCATGAAGATACAAGACTGCAAGTGCCACACCCAAGAGTACACCAATGTGTCCAAAGAGATCACCCAATCGACAACATAATCGGGGATATCCAAAAGGGAGTAACTACTAGATTTCGAACTGCCCATTTCTGTGAACATTACTCTTTTGTAGCCTTTTTGGAACCACGTAGAATTGAGGATGCATTGAAAGATCTGGATTGGGTGGTGGCAATACAAGAAGAACTTAACAACTTCAAACATAACGAGGTGTGGGAACTCGTCGAAAGACCCAAGTTCAACGTCGTCGACACCAAATGGGTCTTTCGCAACAAGCAAGACAAACACGGGATTGTGACAAAGAACAATGCGCGACTTGTGGCCCAAGGGTATTCACAAGTCAAAAGTTTGGATTTCGACGAAACCTTTGCTCCCGTAGCTAGACTTGAATCAATTAGAACATTACTTGCATATGCTACTCACCATGATTTTGAGCTCTATCAAATGGATCTAAAAAGCGCCTTCCTCAACGGACCAATCAAGGAGGAGGTGTACGTGGAGCATCCCGCCGGATTGGAAGATCAAGACTTCTCCGACCATGTGTTCAAACTGTGTAAGGCTCTCTACGGTCTCAAATAATCTCCTAGAGCTTGGTATGAGTGTCTTAGAGATTTCTTCATTGAAAACGGTTTGAAAATTGGTAAAGCAGATTATACGCTGTTTACAAAGCACTTTTACAACGATCTTTTTATTTGTCAAATTTATGTTGATGACATTATTTGTAGTTCAACTAACAAATCCTTTTGTGAAGAATTTAGTAAGATTATGACAGATAGGTTCGAGATGTCCATGATGGGAGAGTTGAAATACTTCTTGGGATTCCAAGTGAGGCCACAAAAGGAAGGGACGTTTATAAGCCAAACCAAGTATACTCAAGACATACTCAAGAAGTTTGGAATGGACAAAGGAAAGCCAATAGATACTCCCATGGCAACAAATGGACACTTGGATCTAAATGAAGACGGACCAAACGTGGATCAAAAGGTATATCGTTCCATGATTGGATACCTGCTTTACTTATGTGCATCTAGGCCTGATATTATGTTGAGTGTGTGCTTGTGTGCAAGATTTCAAGCCAATCCTAAGGAGTGTAATTTGACAGCCATCAAGAGAATCTTGTAATATTTAGTTTATACACCCAACCTAGGCCTTTGATATCCTAAAGGTTCCAAATCAATCTCATTGGATACTCTGATGCAGGTTATGCCGGATGCAAAATAGATAGAGAAAGTACCTCCGGTACATGCCAATTCCTAGGTAGATCTCTAGTTTATTGGTCCTCCAAGAAACAAAACTCCATTGCCTTATCCACAGACGAAGCGAAGTATGATGCAGCCGGGAGTTGTTGTGCAAAATTCATTTGGTTGTGACAAACTCTAAGGGATTACAGTTACAATATGAGCCATATTCCTCTCCTTTGTGATAATGAGAGTGCCATTAAAATTGCCCATAATCCCGTTGAGCACTCTAGTACCAAACACATAAACATCCGACATCACTTTTTGAGATACCACTCAATGAAAGGAGATATAGCTATTTTCCATGTCAAATCCGAAAAAACAACTAGCTGACATATTTACCAAGCCACTTGACAAAAAATGTTTTTGCGAGATTCGATATGAACTAAATATCCTTGATGCCTGGAACGTGGCTTGAAAACTTGCATACCTGTATGGCCTCTTCAAAATTCATTGATTGTGTTATGAAAATCATCTCTCTATTTTCTCCTAAAAACTATTTTCAAATACTTTATCTTTATGAATTATGGTCATTGCTTGATTGTTGTATGTTTATTGATCATATTCATCAAAATTATTTGTGTGTTTTGCCCCCTATTTTTCTTTGTAAGAACCTTTGAATATATAGGAATGGGCTAATTATATATGTTCTGGTGACCACGGACTAGTCCTTGGTTATCCGGACTAGTCCGCACAATGCAAAATAGTCCGCAGAATGTCCGTTAGTCCGGACTAGTCTGACCGACCACGAAATAGTTCGATTTTTTTACACCATAACCCTGGGCGCCGCCAAAGCCTAATCTTCCTCACGCTCACAACTCACCTCACATTCTCTCTCCTCGCTCAAGTGCTCCCAAGGCTATTTTGTGGTTACTCCATCAAATCCCCTCAAATTTCAGTAAGAATTGATCTCCATTGCAAGGGGATTGAAGACCACGGACTTGTCCACACCTACAACTACTCCATCCTCAAGAATCGAAGCATTTTGTTAAATTTCCTCCCAAACCCTAGAAACTTTGATTTCCTTCGTTTTGAATCAAATAGCTCAGTTCCTTCCATTTAATGCTAGACTCCTTGTTGTATTACATCCTACTAGAGCTACTTTTGCATTGAGATCCACCATTAATCTGATTCTTAGGGTGTGAACTGGTCTGGTCTTTGTACGGACAAGTCCGGTTATCCGGACTAGTCCACACTTGAAGATCGGACAAGTCTGTTTTTTAACAGAAATCAACCCTTAGTTCCTCTATTCAACGTGTTTCCTTTCCATCGATTGTGATCCATGCATTGTATAATCCCCTTCCCAAGACTATGTCGAGTTCCAATGATGATACTTCCGACTATGAGGCAGAGATGGACCAAGATTGTTTGCTTCGGTCCTCGACGGGCCAAGGCAAGAAGCGAAAAGAGTGTACCTCTGAGCCGGCACCTACTCCACCTCAGGTGCAGTGCAAGGTTCTGGCCAAGAAACCTGCATCCAAATCAAAGGATGCAGCTGGCCCTAGCTCCGCGGCTTCTCGCCAAGCTAAGGGCAAGGGGAAAAGGATCGCTAGTGGCCTGATTGGCCCTCTCGAGATGTCAGCTCCGAAGCAGGGGAACAGGGATCCCTCCGAAGAGAAGTTCAATGGCAAGGGAAGCGATACGTCTTCCAAGCTCAGAATGATGGACTGTTACCGCAGATCTAAGAAGGTAGCCGATGCCAGGTTCTGGAGCAACTTTCACGCAAACTACTTTAGCTCTGTGTACCTCACAATGGACACTCTGGTTGTCTGCAGTCAGTGGATTGACTAGAGTCATTTTGAAAGGAAGAGTTGTGGTGCTTTTGATGAAGTGGTGGAGGCTGCAGCAAGACATGGACTAAAGGATCTGTTTGCCTTCAAGTACAACTGGAATGATAAAATTATTGCTCAGTTTTATGCCACCTTCTACTTTGCTAGTGATGAAGAGGAGTGGGTGACTTGGATGACTCATGGATCCAAGTACACCATTACTTATTATGTGTTTGCAAGACTGCTTCACCTAGAAGACACTGGCAACAATGAGCTAACTATCCACAACATTGGTGTCTTGGAGAAGGATAAAATGAAGTTTCTCTATGACACCCGCTTGACATTCAATCCTCGTTCCACCAAGAACATGAAGCCATTCTTCATGGTTCTCAACAAAGTCCTCCAGAAGACAATAGCTCTGAAAGACAGAGATGCAGCAAGTGTTCAAGGATACTTGAGGACATTGATGAAGGTGATTAGCAAAGACAGGAAGTTTGATGTCTTTGACTACATTTGGAATGATATGATGAATATCTCCTGCACACCGAACAGATCCTGTGGCTATGCACCTTACTTGATGTTTATGATTGAGAAAGTCACAGGGATCGAGTTCGTGAGGGATGTGGAGTACACTCCCCTGAAAGGAGTGCATCCTTCACAAGCTCGATCCCTGTGACTTTATCAATCATAAACATCATGTAAGGTGCATAGCCACAATATTTGTTCGGTGTGCAGGAGGTGTTCACCATGTCATTCCAAATGTAGTAAAAAACATCAAACTTCCTGCTTTTGCTTATCACCTTCATTAGTGTCCTTAAGTAGCCTTGGACACTTCCTGCATCTCCATCTTTCTGAGCTATGGTCTTCCTCAGCACCCTGTTGAGAATTGAAGAAGGGCTTCATGTTCTTGGTCGATGGAGGGTTGTACCTCAGGCTAGTATCATAAAGGAACTCCATCTTATCCTTCCCCATGACACCAATGTTGTGGATGGTTAGCTCATTATTGTTAGTGTCTTCTAGGTGAAGCAGTCTTGCAAAGTCATCATAAGTAATAGTGTACTTGGATCCATGCGTCATCCAAGTCACCCTCTCCTCTTCATCACTGGCAAAATAGCACGTGGCGTAGAATTGAGCAATGATTTCATCATTCCAGTTGTACTTGAAGGCAAATAGGTCCTTTAGTCCATGCTTCCCCACTGCCTCTATCACCTCATTAAATGCTGAGTAGCTCTTCCTCTCAAAGTGTGCCCAGTCAATCCACTAGCTGCGCGCCACTATAGTCTTCATGGTGAGATAAACGGAACTATAGAAGTCTACGTGAAAGTTGCTCCAGAATCTGGCGTCAGCTGCCTTCTTTGATCTACTATAACAATCCACATTTCCAAGCTTGGAAGCCGTATCGCTTCCCTTGCCATTGAACTTCTCTTCGGAGGGATCCTTGTTCCCCTGCTTCGGGGCAGTCATCTTTAGAGGCCCAATCAGGCCAGAGGCAATCCTCTTCCCTTTGCCCTTAGCTTGGCGAGGAGCCACCGAGCTGGGTCCAGCTGCATCCTTGGCTTTGGATGCAGGCTTCTTGGAAAGAACCTTGCGCCACACCTTAGGTGGAGAAGGTGCCGGCTCGGAGGGATGCTCTTAGCGCTTCTTCCCTTGGCCCGTCGCGGACTGAAGCAAGGAGTATTGGTCCATCTCGGTCTCATAATCGGAAATTTCATCATTGGAGCTCGACATTGTCTTGAGAAGGGATTATACAATGTATGGATGAGAATTGATGGCAAGGAAGTGCATTGAGTAGTTGGAAATTAGGGTTGAGTTCATATTAAAATTGGACTTGTCTGGTGTTTAGGTACGGACTAGTCCGGGGGACCGGACTTGTCCGTATAGGGATCGGACTAGTCCGGTGTTCATCACCTCAAACCCTAACTAGACGATCAGTGGTGATTCCCAATGCAAAAATAGCATAAGATAGATGTAAAATAACAAGGAGGCATGTATTAATAGGAAGAAACTAAGATATCTGATCCAAAACAAAAGAAATCGAAGTTTCTAGGGTTTGGGAGTAAATTTACCAGAAATTCTTCAATCCTTGACGATGGAGGGGTTATAGGAGCAGACAAGTTCGTGGTCTTTAATCCCCTCACAATGGAGATCATTTTCCATGGAAGGTTGATGGGATTTGGTGGACAACTCGCCAAATCACTTTGGGGGCACTTGAGTGAAGCTAGAGAATGTGAGATGAGTTGTGAGGACGAAGGAGATTAGGATTTGGCAGCGCCTAGGGTTATAGAGTCGAAAAATCAGACTAGTCTGTGGTCGGACGGACTAGTCCGGACTACCGGACACCCAGCGGACTTGTCTACAGTGTGCGGACTAGTTCCTGGTCACAAGAACACATATAATTAGTACATTCATATATATTCGAAATTTCTTAATAAGAAAATAGGGGGCAAAACACACAATAATCTTGATGAATATGATCAGTAAACATACAACATTCAAGCTATGACAATAATTCACCAAGATCAAGTAATTGAAATAGTTGTTTTGTAGAAAATAGAGAGATATGATTTTCATAACACAATCAATGGATTTTGAATAAGCCATACAGGTATGCAAGTTTTCAAGCCACGTTTCGAGTATCAAGGATATTCAGTTCATTTTGGAGCTCGCAAAAATTCTTTTCATCAAGTGGCTTGGTAAATATATCGACTAGTTGTTTTTCGGTGTTGACATGGGAAATGGATATGTCTCCTTTCATTGAGTGGTCTCTCAAAAAGTGATGCCGGATGTCTATGTGTTTCGTCTTAGAGTGCTCAGCAGGATTATGGGCAATTTTAATGGCACTCTCATTACCACAAAGGAGTGGAATATGGCTCATATTGTAACCGTAATCCCTTAGAGTTTGTCGCATCCAAAGGAGTTGTGCACAACAACTATCGGCTGCAACATACTCCGCTTCGGCAGTGGATAAGTCAATGAAGTTTTGTTTCTTGGAGGACCAAGAAACTAGGGGCGTACCTAAGAATTGCCATGTACTGGAGGTACTCTTTCTATCTTCTTTGCATCCGGCATAATCTGCATCGGAGTATCCAATGAGATTGAATTTGGAACCTTTAGGTTACCAAAGCCTAGGTTGGGTGTATGAACTAAATATCGCAAGATTCTCTTGACGGTTGTCAAATGACACTCTTTAGGATTGGCTTGATGCACATAATATCAGGCCTAGATGCACATAAGTAAAGTACGGATCCAATCATGGAGCAATATACCTTTTGATCCATGTTTGGTCTGTCTTCATTTAGATCAAAGTGTCCATTTGTTGCCATGGGAGCCTTTATAGGCTTCGCCTTTTCCATTCCAAACTTCTTGAGTATGTATTGAGTATACTTGGTTTGGCTTATGAATGTCTCTTCCTTTTGTTGCCGCACTCGGAATCCCAAGAAGTATTTCAGCTCTACCATCATGGAAGCCTCGAACCTATATGTCGTAATCTTACTAAATTCTTCAAAAAAGGATTTGTTAGTTGAACCAAAGATAATGTCATCAACATAAATTTGACAAATAAAAAGATCATTTTCAAAATGCTTTGTTAACAATCTATAATCAGCTTTGCCAATTTCAAAACCATTTCCAATCATCAAATCTCTAAGGCACTCATACCAAGCTCTAGGAGCTTGTTTGAGGCCATAAAGAGCCTTACGCAGTTTGAACATGTGGTCGTGGAACTCTTGATCCTCAAATGCGAGGGGTTGCTCCATGTACACCTTCTCCTTGATTGGTCCATGGAGGAAGCTCGTTTGACACCCATTTGATAGAGCTTGAAATCATGGTAAGTAGCATATGCAAGTAATATTCTAATTGATTCAAGTCTAGCTACGGGAGCAACGTTTTCGTCGAAATCCAAACCTTCGACTTGTGAATACCCTTTGGCCACAAGTCATGCCTTATTCCTTGTCACCACCCCATGTTCATCTTATTTGTTGCGAAAGACCCATTTTGTGTCGATTGCGGTGAACTTGGGTCTTTCGACGAGTTCCCACACCTTGTTCCGTTTGAAGTTGTTGAGATCTTCTTACAGCACCACCACCCAATCCGGATCTTTCGATGCATCCTCAATCCTGCGCAGTTCCAAAAAGGATACAAAAGAGTAATGCTCACAAAAGTTATCTATGCGAGATCTAGTGGTTACTCCCTTTTGGATGTCAACAATTATGTTGTCGATTGGGTGATCTCTTTGGACGCATTGGTGTACCCATGGGTGTGGCACTTGCGGTCTTGTGTCTTCGAGATGGTATTCTTCTCACCCTGGATGGTTGCCTTCGTTGGTGTGTTGATCACCTTCGTCTTCTTGAGGTTGATCTTGTGTGGAAGCTCCCCCTTTATCGTTCTCCCCCGCTTGTAGTTCATCTTCTTCATTTGCATTTGGAGGTGGTGCTTGTGGTCGAACATCACCCAACGCCATTCTTTTCAATGTTTGACATGGAGCTTCTTCTCTATATAGCACACATTGATCAACTTGCTCTTCTTGAGAGCCGTTAGTTTCATCGAACACTACGTCACGTGCTACTTGAACAAGTCCAGAGACCTTGTTGAAGACACGAAAGGCGTAAGAGTTTGAATCATAGCCAAGCAAGAAACCTTCATTGGACTTTGAAGCGAACTTTGAAGTCCTAGGCTTCTTGTTCAAAATCTAATACTTAGAACCGAAAACTCAAAAATAGAAAATATTCGGCTTGTTACCAGTGAGTAGCTCATATGATGTTTTCTTGAGTAGTCAATGAAGATAGAGTCGGTTTATGGCGTGACAAGCGGTGTTGACCGCTTCATCCCAAAATCGATCCAAAGTCTTGTACTCATCAAGCATTGTCCTTGCCATCTCTATGAGGGTTTGGTTTGTCCTTTCGGCTACTCTGTTTTGTTGAGGGAATTAAGGTCCTGAAAACTCATGTTTTATGCCTTCTTCGCCTAGGTACTCCTCAACTTGTGTGTTCTTGAACTCAGTTCCATTGTCACTTTGTATCTTGTTGATCTTTAATGAAAACTCATATTGGGCACGCTTAACAAACTTCTTGAGGGTTCCTTGAGTTTCTATCTTATCATGCAAAAAGAAAAACCACGTGAAGCGCAAAAATCATCAACAATTACTAAGCCATATTTGTTACCGCCGATGCTTATGTAAGCAATTGGAGCAAATAGATCCATGTGAAGTAGCTCGAGCGGTCTTGTCATTGTCATGACGTTCTTCGCCGGATGGGGTGCTCCTACTTGCTTCCCGGCTTGGCACGTGCTACAAGGCTTGTCTTTCTCAAAAACAACATCCTTCAAACCTCGGATGTGATCGCCCTTGAGGAGTTTTTGAAAGTTCCTCATACCAACATGTGCTAGTCGTCTATGCCACAACAAACCCATGTTAGTTTTTGCAATCAAGCATGTATCAAGTTTGGCTTTATCTTTGTTGAAGTCAACAAGGTAAAGCTTTCCCTTTAAGACACCCTTGAATGCAACCAAGTCATCACTCCTTATAGAGACGGTCACACCCTCATTCGTGAACAAGCAATTATAACCCTTGTCACATAATTGAGATATGGACCAAAGGTTATAATCTAAGGAGTCGATATGCAAAACATGAGAAAGCGTGTGTTGAGATGATATTGCAAATTTACCGGTACATAGCACCCTTCCTTGACTATTGTGTCCAAAATAGATGCCCTCGCTGGGATCTTCATTTAGTTCATACTCAACGAACAACTTTCTTTCTCTTGTCATGTGGTTGGTGCATCCACTATCTAGCACCCATTATTTCTCCGCCAGAGGAGTAGGCCTGCAAAAACAAATTATGCCTTAGTTTTAGGTACCCAAGCTTGCTTGGGTCCCTTGAGGTTAGTTACAAGTGATTTGGGCACCGACACATGGGACTTGGTGTTCCCATGGTGTGGCCCAACATATTTGGCGTACACATTACCAAAAGTTGCTTTTCATCAGAATATAAGATGCATCAAAGGTTTTGAACAAAAGTTGTTGCTCATATGAATTAGCATGTTTGGACTTGTTAACATTATTAGCCTTTCTAGCTTGAGGGGAGTTTCCCTTGATAAAGGCAATGCGCTCATTGTTATTATTATGAGTTCTAGCATTTTGCTTTTCACCATAAGAATACCCAATGCCATATTTGACATTAGGAGGTCTTGTGGTCAAGTATGTACTGCATGCATACTTGATCTTCCCCTTGTCAAATATGCCACTACAAGAAGGATGCTTGTCCTTTGCCAAGTTTGACTTGTCCTTCAAGTTAGTTTCAATTTTAGCACATGTACAAGTAGTAGCAGTTTCAAATTTTAGGTGTTGAGAAGGTCAGCTTGAAGAGGATGAAGGGTCACTTCGCTTGAGTGACTCAAATTTTATATCAAGAATCTTATTAACTTTGGTCAAGATAGCAATTTCATCCCTGATAATTACATTTGAGTCGCTTAACTTCAGGCAAGCTTGCTTGCTTGAAGCTAATTCAAGCTCTAGTGTCTTGCTTCACTCCTTTTCAAGTTCAAGGAGCTTTTTGATCTTAAGATACTCCTCCTTTTGAAGGATGATCATATCTTCTTGGCGATCAACAAGATCCTCCTTATCAATAAGTTTATCCATTAAGAATTTCATTTTTGCGACAGTTTTCTTATCTAGGTCAACAAGCATATCTTCATTATCACTATTGGCATCACTATCGCTAGAGTAAGAATGCGAGGAGGAAGATTTAGATGTTACCTTTCTTTTACCTTCCTTCGCCATGAGACATGTGTCATTGTTCTTCCTTGCGCCAATACTTGGGAAGAGGGTGGAGTTCTTCATTGTCTTCTTGATGGCTATGCTAGCCATCTCCTCTTCCTCTTCGGATGACGACTCATCATTTGAGTCCCACTTCTTTCCTAAGTGCGCGTGTCATCCTTGCTTTTTCTTCTCGAAGAACTTCTTAGGTTGATGCTTTGTTTCCTGGGTTTTCTTCTTGTTTTCTTCATACGGGCAATCAACTATAAAGTGGTCATATTCACCACAGCTATATCAAGCTCGCCTCAGCTTCGGTCTTGACTTGTCATTGTGTTTTCCCTCATTTGATCTGCCACCTTGTCTTCTTTTCATCATCTTCTTGAATTTCTTCATAAAGAGGATCATGTCTTCTCCATCTATGTCGCTCCTCTCATCATCGCTGTCATCTTCTTCTTGGGCTTCTCGAGCTTCTTTAGACATGGGCTTGCAAGATGATTTCAAGGCGACCCCCTTCTTCTATGCCAAGGTGAGGTCGACAATCTCTTTGACATGTTTTGCTTGCTTTTCCATCATCTCGAAATTGATGATCTTTTGAAGCAATTCGTTCGGGGTCATTTTCTTGTACCTGGGGCTTTCTCTAATCATTGAGCACAAGGTAACATTGTGAGGAATGAAAGCTCTAAGAATTAGCTTCACCACCTCGTGATCGTTCCACTTCTTGCTTCCATATGCTCGAACCTTGTTGATGAGAGTCTTCAACCGGTTATACATGTCTTGCGGTGACTCATCTTCTTCTATGGCGAATCTTCCCAATTCGCCTTCGATCATCTCAATCCTAGCTTCTTGCACATGACGATCACCTTCATGTGCTGTTTGTAGCGTATCCCATATTTTCTTAGCAATTTCGAGTCTATCCACCTTGGTGAACTCATCTCGACTCAAAGATTATGTGATCACCGCTGCAGCTTGAGCATTCTGACGAATTGCTCGCTCTTGGCTTGGTGTTAGCTCTTCATCGTCGTTTGGGATATCTATACCTGTACACACTATGTGCCACAAACTAGGTTAAGTGAGATTAAGTGCATTTTCATGTATTGCCTCCACATAGAATAATCATTGCCGTCAAAGAGGGGCTTTTCCTAAAGGAATTGATAAATAATGGTTATTATTAGAATTCAAACGATCATAATTGAAAAGATAACGGGAGTAGTCAGTGTGAATACTCCCCTTCTTCTTCTTTTAATCTTCGACCTTTAGTTTGCCTTTGGAGAGAGCTTTCGTCCTTAGGAGCGCCTTGAGTTTAAGCTCCTCATCATCATCGTCCTCGAAGTCTTGGGTGGCATCGATGAGCTTCTCTAACTTCTGAGCCTTTTCATCTTCAACCTTTTGATCTTGGTTGAAGTTCTTGTGCACATCCTTCATGTCCGAAATTTTCTCTTCGAGCGATTAGTATCTCTTTGAAGAGTCCTGCTCTGATACCAATTGAATGTTGCCTAGAGGGGTGTGAATAGGCCTTTTTGAATTTTAGTCGGAACCTGCAACACTCAGCAACTTGATCAAATACCAATAAATCGGACTAGTCTGGTAGCGTGCGGACTAGTTCGGGCTTGCGGACTAGATCGATCAAGTTTGATTGATGATCTCGATTCAAGTACTCTATGCAGAGGAAATTAAGATGTAACTAGAGTATGTTGTTTCAATTAAACTGAAGATAGCACAAGGTAACCTTAGTTTCAAGTTTTGACGTAATTTGACTAAGATCAATTAAACCCTAGATGCAATGAACAATAAGAACAAAGTGAGGACACAAGATTTTTATCCCGTGGTTCAGTTCCCACGAAGGCAACCTACATCCACGTTGAGGAGCCGACAAAAGGACCGGGTCTTCACCAACCCTACCCTCGTCGAATCACAACGGATGGGTAGGGTTGGTGAAGACCCGGTCCTTTTGTGGGCTCCTCAACGTCGATGAAGGTCGCCTTCGTGGGAACCAAACCATGGGATAAAAATTTTGTGTCTTCACTCTATGCTTATTGTTCATTGCATCTAGGGTTTAATTGATCATAGTCAAATTACGTCAAAACTTGAAACTAAGGTTACCTTGTGCTATCTTAATTATGAAGCATCATACTCTAGTTACATCTTAATTTCTGCTGCGTAGAGTACTTGGATCGAGATCATTGATCAAACATGATCGATCTAGTCCGCACGCACCGGACTGGTCGGCACACTACCAGACTAGTTTGATTTATCAGTATTTGATCAAGTTGTTGAGTGTTGTAGGTTCCGACAAAAGTTCAAAAAGTCCTTTTCACCCCCCTCTAGGATGCATTCACGAAGAACTGTCGGAACATCGGCACGCATGGGCACACCCCGACGAACATCTCGCAGAAATGCAAGAACACCGTCGCCACTACCCGAGAGTTCGACGACAGGTGATGAAGCTGGATCCCAAGGACTTCCAGGAGTGTCACCAGGAAGGCGGAACCAGGAGGGACGAACCCGGAGTATGCATACGCCTGGAAGAAGCCGATCCCCTTCTCCCCAACTCTAGTGGCAAGGAGCTGGGACGGATCAGATCCTGTCGTTCCTTGTCCTCCCAGCCGAAAAGACGCCTCAGGGGTGAAGCATCCTCCATTCGATAAGGAGGCAGAGCTGAGTCCATTGGAGCAGGGGGTTGAGAACCTCAAGGATGGGCAAACATACAAGGAGGGAGTCGAAGGCTCGAATGCTTGGGACGTGTGGAAGAAAGGAAACTCCACTGCCCACAAAGGTACCTTTTTAAAGTACCCTAGTGGAGTTTGGGCACACCGTGCACATTTGAGCGGGCTCCAAAGCAACAGCTCGTACCACGGCGTCCATGACAAGGAGGCCCAGGTCCCCCGTCAGAAAAGCTGGCCCGAGCAGTTCCCCGCCAGAGAAGGCAACCCGACGGTTCCCATATAGACAGAAGTGAAAGCAGCAGAAGTGCAGTAAATACCTTGGGAACCGTCGCGATAATGTCGCAGCAAGTAAAGATCCCGTCGCCATGACCCCTCAACCAGAGAGGGACGCGTGGTCATAGCAGTAGAAGAACGCACCGCTTCGAGTGATCAAGACAAAATTAAAAGACCGCGCGGGAAAGCAAGATAAGGACCCACCCTCAGGCTTGTCACCTCACCCCAAGGTGGACCAAGGCGCCACTGTCGGTACGCGGCATACCAGGTACTCTCACGCACAAGATAGAGCTGCCTAGGTACCTCGCCTCCCAACAGGGACAAGGTCCGAGGGCGCCATGTGTTCGAAGAAACCCGCACCAACCAACCTCATATGGGAAGTTCGGGGTGCCCACGAGACATCCAAAAGGGAGAGCTCAGCTGGATGGGACATTCCCTACCAATGTCAGCAACTACGCGTGGGCTGCCGACAACCCGGTCGGCAAGATGGCGAGTCCTCACGTTCGCGGTCAGAGCAAGCTTACAGAAGAATCTTTAGATCTTTAGGATAAGATCACCCCGGGACCACCTGTCGGGCCGAGGAACCCCACTTGTAAGGCATCTGACCTTGACTATAAAAGGCCCAGACTGCCATCGCTACAAGGACAAGACTCAGAATCCCCGATACACACAAACTCGCATACACACACACCAAGAAATACAACCCACCGTGGAGTAGGGTGTTACGCTCCTTGCGGCCCGAACCATGTAAAAACTTGATTGTCTCATACTCTTCTGCTAGAACACTAGTTTGAGGCCTAAGCCTTGCCGAACAAGAACCTCCGCGTGCTGCTTCTTAGTAGATCCGAGGGAAGTGTTGCATTGACCCTTCAACAAATAGAATGTGAAATTAATCGTTTAGAAACATTGATTCCTAGTGATTATTCTTGTTCGTCATGCGAGCTTATATATGAATAGTTGTCCTCTTTAAGAAGTGCGCACACCTCCACACTTGATAAGCTTGAACTTGAAATTGAAAAGAACAAAAAGATGCTAGTTGTTCTACATTTCTATTTTGAACAATGCTTTACGCTCTAATGAAGTTAAATGTTGTTCTAATTGCAATCTAAAAGGAAGAACTTCATGTGAAAACTGTCTAGACTTGTCTAAGAAACTTGATGACATGAATAGGGTACTAGAGCGGCTTTGTAACGGGAATGAGAATCTAAACTTGCTGCTGAATTCTTCCAAGTTTTGCAATGATAAAACTTCTTTATGTTTTGATTCTCATGCTAAGGCACATCCACCTACAATTGTAAAGTCATTAGGAAGTGGTTTGATTCAAACAGTTCTTAAACAAAAAGAAGTGGTTTTCAAATCTTCAGGAGTGCCGTCTGATTCAGTTTCAAATAAACATGTTGCTTGCTCATCTAGACATGGAAACAAAGTTAAATTTCATTGTACCTACTATGGTAGAGATGGTAATGTCATAGATTTTTGTTATAGACTAGGTGAACAACAGAAAAAAGGAAAGGATGCGGGTTAGATCTCATAACTGTCATGCAAAATTTGCTGCACATGCTGAATCAAAAGTTAAGAACATGCAACCTGCTGTAATGAGTCAAATACATGCAAAGTTTGCGCTCAAACCTACTATTTTTCATATGTAACACCTCATAGGTCAGTAGTTGAGTACAAAAATGCTCAAACTTTTGCTCATAAACCTGTTATTTTGTCTCAGCTATTGCGTGTTATTTCTGCTGGACGTTGTGTGACTCAGTACTGAATTCCTAAATTCCATTTGACTAACCCTAGTATCTAGTCATCCACATATTGTGCTTCTATGTAGGTTACACGCTTGAGGAAGGAGAACATTTGGACTGTGGATTCAAGATGCTCACGCCACATGACCAGTAACAAAGATTGGTTCTCCTCCCTATCTTTTGTGTCACGTGTAGAGAATGTTTCTTTTGCCGATAATTTTTCAAATCCTATAGTTGCTAAGTGTTTGATTAGAGTAAATTGTCACTACACTTTAAAAGACGTGGCACTTGTCAAAATTTTGAAATACAACTTGCTTTCTGTTTCACAATTGCTATATAAAAATATTGAAATTATATTCACTAAAATTGCTGTAAGGTTGTAGATTCAAATAGTGAGCTTATTTTTAACATGTCTCGATTTGGAAAAGTTTTGAAAGATGATTTTGATATGTCATTTTCTAAGCATAGGTGTCTAGTTGCTAATGATTCAAAAGTCTAAAATTTTTGGCATCGTAGACTTGGCCACCTAAGCTTCGATCATCTCACGCATGTTAGTGCTCTTGATCGCATACATGGGCTGCCTAAGCTTAAAGGGGACACATATTGTGTGCTCTTCTTGTAGACATGCTAAGATGGTTGCAGGTTCACATGCTCCTCTCACAATTACCATGACAACTGAACCAGGACAACTTTTGCACCTTGACACCAAGTCCTTCATGTGTTCAATCTTTTGGAGGTAAATGGTATGTTCTTGTGATTGTTGGTGATTATTCTAGATACTCTTGGGTTTACTTTATGGCATCTAAGAATGAAGTTTTTAGTCACTTTAGAACTTTATTTCTTAGGTTATTAATTGATCACCCATGGTCTTTAAAAGCAATTTGAAGTCAAAACGGAACCGAATATAAAAATCAATTGTTTGATCACTTTTGTGCTGAAAGTGGAGTAGATCATCAATTTTGTTAACTCTATGTACCTCAATAAAACGGTGTTGTATAGAGAAAGAACAAAACCTTAGTTGAGATGGCTAGGACTATGCTTAATGAATATCAAACTCCTAGGAAAATTCTGTCTGTTGCAATTGTAACCGCTTGTTATGTCTAAAATCGTGTTTTCTTGCGTGCTAAGCTAGGTAAAACCCCATATGAACTTTGGTTTGGACATAGGCCTTGTGTCACACACTTTCGTGTCTTTGGTTGTAAATGCTTTGTTAAGAAACATGGTAATCTTGATAAATTTGAACCTAGATCTGTTGATGGCGTGTTTCTTGGTTATCCATCTCATACAAGAGGCTACCGTGTGCTTTTACTTGACAATAACAAAATTGTTGAGACTTGTGAGGTTTCTTTTGATGAAGCTAGCCTAGGTACTAGCTCTAATATTGCAAGTCCAGATCCATATCCATAGTGGGGGTAACATTTTCATCGAAGAAGACGAAGAAGTGGTGCTGCTGCCCGAAAATTCAAAAGCAAATAAATGTGATCACACTGCTGAATTTGCACAATTACCAACAACAACAACTACTCCAACTACTGCAGCTGGTACAAATCATCCTCAAGCCACAAGTTCTTCGATCTATGATGAACATGAAGAAGAAGGAGCTTGTGAAGTGTTTACTCCCCTCCACGTCTTCAAAAGTTATCCTCCACGACAAATCACTGGAAGCTTGCACAAACGAGTTACACGGTCCATGTTTTGCGATCCAAACTCTCATGCTCATTTTGCTTTTGTTGCTTCTTTTGAAATCAAAGATATATCACATGCCTCACTAATGAATCTTGGACTATTGCCATGCAAGAAGAGTTAGAAAATTTTGAAAGAAAGAATGTTTGGAAACTTGTACCTCCACCTCAAGGTCACACTCTAATTGAAACTAAATGGGTCTTTAAAAATAAAGAAAGTGAGGATGGGGTTGCAGTCAGGAATATGGCTAGGTTGGTTGCTCAAGGTTTCACACAAGTTGAAGTTCTAGATTTTGATGAAACTTTTGCTCCTGTTGCTAGATTAGAAGCCATAAGAATTTTGTTAGCTTCTGCTGGATCAAAAGGTTTTAAACTATATGAAATGGATGTTAAAAGTGTTTTTCCTAATGGCTTCATAGATGAGGAGGTTTATGTCCAGCAACCACTGGGTTTTGAAATCTAGATTTTCCTAATCATGTTTGCAAACTGTCCAAAGACTTATACGGTCTTGAAAGTGCATCTAGGACTCCCTTGTGGGTTTTGGATGATTTATGACAAGCAATTGGGATCCTAACCTCTTTATTGAGATGAATGCAGGCCTATAATGGAAAAATGAGCAAAATACCAAAAAGAAGGGATGAGGAGGAGCAAAGCAGAAATGAGCTCAAGGAAAAAGAATAGCAGATTATTGTGTATGGAGTGTGTTAAGGAAACACACCCCAAGAGCTCAATGATAATTAAACACACACATTGCACAGAGTTACACAGGACCAGACTAGTCCGTTCAGCACCGGACTAGTCTGATAAACCTTTCTACACCAGATCGGACAAGTCCGATATCTGTCGGACTAGTCCGATATCTTTCCGACTAGAATCGGACTAGTCCTCCCCAGTGCGGACTAGTCCTCAAAACATTACACAAGTCACACAAAATCGGACAAGTCCGTTATCAACCGGACTAGTCCGATATCCTTTCTGGTCCACTTCGGACAAGTCCGATGTTCACACGGACTAGTCCGAAAAACCCCACTGATCCAAGTGGGACAAGTCCTCCAAGTGCGGACTTGTCATCCAACACTTAGGGTTTCACATGTCCGGCCAAGTCCGATGGACATCGGACTAGTCCGAAGATTTCCAGTAGCGAAATCGAACAAGTACGCTTTCAGCCGGACTAGTCCGATATTTCGAGACACTTAGGGTTTGCAACACAGACAGCATACCGGACTAGTCCGGTGACCACCACGGACTAGTCCGAACTTTCTGAACCCTAACGGTCACTTTTAGAAACCCCATATAAATAGAGGTGCATGACACACTTTTACACTCTCGAACCCTAGAGCCGTCACACCTCGCAAGAGACTCAAAAACGACCTCTCTCCATGAAATTAAGTGCCAAATTGTCCAATCCTTTGAGGATTCAATCTAGATCATTGGAGAGACACTTGCTACACCACATTGAGCTCTTGGTTTGATTCTCTAACACACTGCTGCATTTCAATTGTAACTTTTGAGTGTGTTTTCGGTAGTATTGTGTTTTGTAATCTAAGGGAGCTCTCAAAGTGTGAGATCACCCCTTGAATTTGGTTATTCGCCCCTTTGTGATTAGTTTAAGAGGATTGGCCTTCGTGGCGATCCAACGAGGGTAGGGTTGGAGAAAACCCGGTCCTTTGTAGACTCCTCAACGTGGATGTAGGTGGCCTTTTGTGGTAGCCGAACCACGGGATAAACACTTGTGTCTTGTTTCATTGTTCATCATTCAAGTTAATCAACTTAATCTAGGGTTTCACACACATTGTTCATCTTACGTTAAATTGTTAAAAATAAGACTTAATTGTGATATAATTCAGTATATAGCTGTTAAACTGTTCTCTACTTCCGCTGTACACATAAAAGAATCAAACCAATCAATTAAGTTTAATAAGCTTAGTCCGTGAACACCGGACTAGTCCGCACTTTACCGGACTAGTCCGATATCTCTGGTATTAAACCGGTTGTTGAGTGCTACAGGATCCAACAAATATTCAAAAAGGCCTATTCACCCCCCTCTAGGCCTACATTCAATTGGTATCAAAGCAAGGTTCTTCAAGAAAGAGTTTAACCACTCGAAGAGATCATGTCGGACATGAAGGACGTCCACAAAATCAACAACCAAGAGGAGATTAACAACGACAAGACCCAAAAACTGGAGAAGTACCTCGAAGCCATTCAAGACTTCGAGGACGATGATGAGGAGACGCTGGAGTTAAGGCACTCCTCAGAAAGAAGGCACTTTCCAAAGGGAAAGCAAAGGTTGAAGAGAAGAAGAAGGGGAGTAGTCACACCGACTACTCCCGATATCCTTTTAACTATGATCGTCTAAATTCCAATAACAACCATTACTTATCTATCCCACTTGGAAAAGCCCCACACTTCGATGGAAGTGATTACTCCATGTGGAGGCAGAATATGAAAATGCATATGATTTCCCTCAACCCAAGTTTATGGCATATTGTATGCACTGGGATAGATATTTCGGATGACGAGGAAGAGCTCACCCCATGTCAAGAGCAGGCCATTCACAGAAATGCTCAAGCCGCAGCTGTAATCACATCCTCACTCAGTCGGGATGAGTTCACCAAGGTGGATGGACTTGAAATTGCTAAGGGAATATGGGATACTCTACAAACCGCACATGAAGGTGACCGGCATGTGCGTGAAGCAAAGATTGAAATGATTGAAGGCGAACTAGGAAGATTTGCAATCGAGGAAGACGAGTCACCTCAGGATATGTACAATCGATTGAAGACACTCGTCAATAAAGTGCGATCATATGGGAGCAAGAAGTGGAATGACCACGAGGTGGTAAAGCTCATCCTTAGAGCTTTTATGCCTCGCAATGTGACGCTATGCTCCATGATTAGAGAAAGCCCCGGATACAAAAGGATGACTCCGGATGAATTGCTTGGTAAAATTATCAACTTTGAAATGATGGAGAAACAAGCAAAGCACGTCAAGGAAATTGCCGACCTCACCTCGGCGTAGAAGAAAGGAGTCGCTTTAAAGTCCACCCTCAAGCCTCTATCCAAAGAAGCAAGAGAAGCACAACTAGAGGAGGACAGTGATGAAGAGAGTAGTGAGCTAGATGAAGAGGACTTGATATTGTTCATGAAAAAGTTCAAGAGAATAATGAAGAAAAAGCAAGGGACAAAATCATGTGAAGGCAAGTACAAGGAAAGAACAAAGCCAAAATTGAGACGGGCGTTCTATAATTGTGGTGAATATAACCACTTTATAGTGGATTGCCCATATGAGGAGAACAAGAAGAAGACTAAAGAATCCAAGCCTCAACCTAAGAGATTCTTCAAGAAGAAGAAACAAGCCGAACAAGCACATATTGGGAAGGAGTGGGACTCAAACGATGAGTCCTCATCATCCGATGAAGAAGAGATGGCTAGCATAGCCATCGAGAACACGTCCAAGAAATCTACACTCTTTCCTACACTCGGTGCAAGAAAGGGAAATGGCACTTTCCTTATGGCAAAGGAAGGTAAACGCAAGGTAAACATCAAAACCCCTTCCATGCATTCCTACTCTAGTGATGATGAAATAGATAGCGATGATGAGGATATGCTAAATGGACTAGATAGGAAAACTGCAACAAAAATGAAATTCTTACTTGACCAACTTGTTGAGAAGGAAAGGTTAATTGATCGCCAAGAGGACATTATTATCTCCCAAAAGGAGGAGAATGTCCAACTTGAAAAACTTCTAGAGCTTGAAAAGGAGAAAAACAGTTCACTGGAGCTTGAGTTAGCTTCAAGCAAGAAAGCTTGCTTGGAGTTAACCGACTCAAATGTTGCAATTAAGGACCAACTTGCTGACCTGATCAAGGTTAACAAGATCCTTGAAGTGCAAGTTGAGTCACTCAAGCTGAGTGAAAATTCCTCTTCTTCAAACTCACCTTCTCAACCCACTAAAACTGAATTTGCTCATATGTGCACATGTGGTAAAACTGACACCAGATTGAAACGGAAATCAATCTCCACAAAGGATAAAAATCCTACTCAATGTAGCATATTTGACAAGGAGAACATCAACTATGCACGTAGTGCATACTTGGTCCAAAGACCTCCAAATGTCAAGTATGGCATTGGTTACTCTTATGATGAAAAGCTACATGCTGGAAGTCATAAGAATAACAAGAGAAGGATCTCCTTTGTGAAGGGAAGATCCTCTCAAACTGGTAAGTCGAAGGATGAAAACCCGAACTCACATGAATACAGGACTAGTCCGGTCCGTGCCCGGACAAGTCCGGTCATCCGGACAAGTCCGGCCCCCCAGACTAGTCAGTCTAATGAACAACAACAACTTTTATTTAAAACTTTTGATGCCTCCTATGTGTTAATGAGAAACAACCTTGGCAAGGTCTATGCTTATTATGTTGGACCACACCATGGGAACACAAAATCCCATGTGTGGGTGCCCAAATGTATTGTGACTAACCTCCAAAGACCCAAGCAAGCTTGGGTACCTAAAACCAAAGCATAATTTGTTTTTGCAGGCCTATTCCTCCGGTGGATCCAAATGGGTGCTGGACAGTGGGTGCACCAATCACATGACCGGAGAAAGGAGGATGTTCGTGAAATATGAAGAGAACGAGGACCCAAACGAAGGCATCTACTTCGGAGATAATAGTCAAGGAAGGGTGCCCGGTACCGGTAAAATTGCAATATCCTCTGAACACATGCTTTCTCATGTTTTACACGTTGAATCTTTAGATTATAACCTGCTGTCCATATCTCAACTATGTGACAAAGGTTATAATTGCTTGTTCACTAACGAGGGTGTGACCGTCTCTAGGAGGAGTGATGGTTCTATTGCATTCAAGGGTATGTTGAAGGGAAAGCTTTACCTGGTTGACTTCAACAAGGATAAAGCCGAACTCGACACATGCTTGATTGCAAAAACCAACATGGGTTGGCTGTGGCATAGACGGCTAGCGCATGTTGGTATGAGGAACCTTCAAAAACTCCTCAAGGGCGATCACATCCGAGGTTTGAAAAATGTTGTTTTTGAGAAAGACAGGCCTTGTAGCGCGTGCCAAGCCGGGAAGCAAGTTGGAGCACATCATCCCGCAAAGAACGTCATGACTACGACAAGACCGCTCGAACTACTTCACATGGACTTGTTTGGTCCAATTGCTTACGTAAGCATCGGCGGTAACATATACGGTTTAGTTATCATTGATGATTTTTCTCGCTTCACTTGGGTGTTCTTTTTGCATGATAAGTCAGAAACACAAGTAACACTCAAGAAATTCCTCAAGCGAGCCCAAAACGAATTTTCATTGACAATCAAGAGTATTCGAAGCAACAATGGCATGGAGTTCAAGAACACACAAGTGGAGGAGTACCTTGATGAAGAGGGCATCAAGCACGAATTCTCAGCGCCATACTCGCCACAACAAAACGGAGTTGCCGAAAGAAAGAACCGAACACTCATTGAGATGGCAAGGACAATGCTCGATGAGTATAAGACATCAGATTGATTTTGGGCGGAAGCGATTAACACCGCTTGCCACGCCGCAAATCTACTTTATCTCCATCGACTACTCAAGAAGACTCCCTATGAGCTAATTACCGGTAATAAACCAAACATTTCATATTTTCGAGTTTTCGGTTCTCCATGTTACATCCTGAACAAGAAGCCTAGGACTTCAAAGTTCACTTCAAAGTGCAATGAAGGTTTCTTGCTTGGTTATGATTTGAACACTTACGCCTATCGTGTCTTCAACAAGGCCTCTGAACTTGTTGAAGTTGCACGTGACGTAGTGTTCGATGAGACTAATGGCTCCCAAAAGGAGCAAGTTGATTCATGTGAATTAGGTAAAGAAGAAGCTCCATGTCAAGCATTGAAAAGAATGGCTCTAGGTGATGTTCGACCTCAAGAACCACATTCACACGAGCATGAGGAAAATGAACCACAAGAGGAGACCATCAATCAAGGGGGAGCCTCAACACAAGATCAACCACAAGAGTACGAAGTTGATCAGCAAGTCAATGAAGGCAACCACTTAGGCGGAGAAGCAAACAATCATGAAGACACAACTCCTCAAGTGCCACATCCAAGAGTACACCAATGCGTCCAAAGGGATCACCCAATCGACAACATCATCGGTGACATCCAAAAGGGAGTAACCACTAGATCTCGCATAGCTAACTTTTGTGAGCATTATTCGTTTGTATCCTTTTTGGAACCACGCATGATTGAGGATGCATTGAAGGATCCGGACTGGGTGGTGGCGATGCAAGAAGAATTGAACAACTTCAAGCGGAACGAAGTGTGGGAACTTGTGGCAAGACCCAATGCAAACATCGTCGGCACCAAGTTGGTCTTCCGCAACAAACACGGCGAACACGGGGTGGTGACAAGGAACAAGGCACGACTTGTGGCCAAAGGGTACTCACAAGTCGAAGGTTTGGATTTCGATGAGACTTTTGCTCCAGTAGCTAGGCTTGAATATATAAGAATATTACTTGCATATGCTACTCACCATGATTTCAAGCTGTATCAAATGGACGTGAAAAGCGCCTTCCTCAACGGACCGATCAAGGAAGAGGTGTACGTGGAGCAACCACCCGGATTTGAAGACGAAGAGTTCCCCGACCCATCTATAAATAGCGTAAGGCTCTCTACGGCCTCAAACAAGCTCCTAGAGCTTGGTATGAGTGTCTTAGAGATTTCTTAATTGAGAATGGTTTTGAAATTGGCAAAGTAGATTATACATTATTTACAAAGAATTTAGATAATGATCTTTTTATTTGTCAAATTTATGTTGACGATATAATTTTTGGTTCAACTAATCAATATTTTTGTGAGGAATTTAGCAAAATCATGACAGACAGGTTTGAAATGTCAATGATGGGAGAATTAAAATACTTTTTGGGATTCCAAGTGCGGCAACAAAAGGAAGGGACGTTCATAAGCCAAACCAAGTACACGCAGGACATACTTAAGAAGTTTGGCATGGACAAGGCAAAGCCCATAAAGACCCCCATGGCAACAAATGGCCACCTGGATCTCAATGAAGATGGACCTAATGTCGACCAAAAGGTATATCGCTCCATGATTGGATCTCTACTCTATTTATGTGCATCTAGGCCAGATATTATGTTAAGTGTGTGTTTGTGTGCAAGATTTTGAGCCAACCCTAAGGAATGTCACTTGACAACCGTAAAAAGGATCTTGAGATATTTGGTTCATATACCCAACCTTGGTCTTTGGTACCCAAAAGGCTCAAAATTCAATCTCATTGCTTATTCCGATGCAGATTATGCCGGGTGCAAAGTAGATAGAAAAAGCACCTCTGGCACATGCCAATTCATAGGGAGATCCTTAGTTTCTTGGTCCTCCAAGAAACAAAATTCCATTGCTCTATCCACTGCCGAAGTGGAGTATGTTGCAGCCGGGAGTTGTTGTGCACAACTCCTTTGGATGCGACAAACTCTAAGGGATTGCGGTTACAATATGAACCGTATTGCTCTCCTTTGTGACAATGAGAGTGCCATTAAAATTGCCCACAATCCAGTTGAGCACTCTAGAACTAAACACATAGACATAAGACATCATTTCTTGAGAGACCATTCCATGAAAGGAGATATAACCATCTCACATGTCAACACCCAAAAGCAATTGGCCGACATATTCACCAAGCCACTTGATGAAAAGCGTTTTTGCGAACTCCGAAATGAACTAAATATCCTTGATTCTTAGAGTGTGGCTTGAAAGGTTGCATAGCTGTATGAATTCTTCAAAATGTTGATTGAATTGTGAAAAACATCTCTCTCAATTTTTCTCGAAAAACTATGTCAATTACTAGATCTTGGTGAATTATGATCATTGTTTGTGTGTTGTATGCTTACTGATCAAATTTATCAAGATTAATTGATTTGTTGAGCCCCTCCATTCTCTATTTATGAACCTTCAAATATATATGAATGGGCTATGCAAATTTCTCCTGGTGACCACGGACTAGTCCGTGGTTACCCGGACTAGTCCGCCCCTGCAGACTAGTCCGCCGAGTGCCGATTAGGCCGGACTAGTCCGATAGACCACGGACTAGTCCGATATAGCTCTCTGGATGAGTTCGGACTAGTCCGGTCATCTCCGGACTTGTCCGATTTTTCGTGTCCATAACCCTAGCCACCACAAAACCCTAATTCCTCTCATCCCCACTCTTCCTCACGCACTCTCTCTCTTGCGCTCGAGCTCCCAAGGCGGTTCCTTGATCCCACCATCAAAAAGGTGCGCATTTGGGCGCAAATCAAGCTTGACCTCGTGCGGATTGAAGCTAGCGGACTTGTCCGGGCTCCAACTCCCTATTCCTCAAGCTTCAATCGAATTTTTTGGTAATTTTCTCCCAAACCCTAGAAATCTTGTTTTTCTCCATTGTTGATCGAATAGCCTAGCATCTTCCACTAGATACATGCCCCTTTGATGTACTACATGTATGCTAAACTTGTTATGCATTAGGAATAAGCCTTTGTCCACTATGTTAGGTTTTTGAGGATGAACACCGGACTAGTCCGGTCCCCCGACTAGTCCGTGCCTGTGCACCGGACAAGTTTGATGGTTCTGAACTTAAAACCTAATTCTTCAATTCCTCAATGCACTTCCTTGCTATCTTTTCATACCTATGCCTTGTATCACTTATCATCATTCTTGGAAATGATTCTCAGATCATGTCGAACTCAAACGATGAAATCTCCGACTTTGAGGCCGAGACGGACTACGAGGTGGCAGCTCGGACTTCGACGGGTCTTGGCGGGAAGCGCCAAGAAAGACCCTCCGAGCCTGCTCCTTCCCCTCCTCAGGCTCGGAGGAAAGTGCTAGCGAAGAAGCCGGCCTCCAAGGTGCCAGCCTCTAAGGCTGGTGGTGGCCCTAGCTCGACAAGTTCCCGCCAAGCAAAGGGCAAGGGAAAAGGGATAGCGACGGGGCCAGTCGGGCCCTTGAAGCTGCATGCTCCCAGGGAAGGGGTCCGGGACCCTACTGAGGAGAAGTTCAATGGCAAGGGCAGTGACTCGGCCGCAAAATTCAGAAGCATTGACTGGTATGGCAGGCCGAAGCAAGCTGCAGATGGAAGGTTCTATTGCAACATCCATGCAGATTACTACAAATCGGTGTATCTACCGATGAATATCCCCGTGGTGCGCAGTCAGTGGATTGACTGGGCACGCTTTGAGAAGAAGGGCTGCTCACCGTTCACTGATGTAGTGAGAGCCATTGAGAAGCATGGACTGAGAGATATGTTTGCTTTCAGACACAACTAGAATGATGAAGTGATTGCGCAGTTCTTTGCGACCTGTCACTTCTCTAGTGAGGATGAAGAGAGTGTCACTTGGATGACCATGGATCCAAGTACAGCATCACTCAAGAAGATTTCACTAGCTTGCTTCACCTTCACACCACAAGGTCTGATTGCTTAGTTATACACAACATTGGTGTCATTGACAAGGACAAGATGAAGTTTCTATATGAGCCAAACTCAAAGTTCAAACCTCCTTCCACCAAAAACATGAAGCCATTCTTTGTGGTGTTGAACAGTAAGAAAAACCATTGCCCCTAAGGATGGGGACGCAGGGAGTGTGCAAGGATACCTCCGGACTCTGATGAGAGTCATAAGCAAGGACCGCCCATTTGATGTGGCGTAATACAGTTGGAATGATATGGTAAACATCTCCTGCACTCCAAACAGATCTTGCAGATATGCTCCTTACCTTATGTTTGTGATTGAAAAAGTCTCCGACATTGAGTTTGTGAAAGATGTGGAGCATCTACCCTTGAGGCCTCAAATGCCTCAAAAGCCGAGTGTGCAGGCTTCTCCTTCGCCGGCCTCCGGTCCCGAGGCACCAGCAAGATCGATTGAAGGTGTCAGGGCTGTCCCTGCTTCTAGGGAAGCCCCTCAGAGAGGATCAGCTAGTGGGATCCTCAAGTATCTAGCTGCTATCTTCACCTCCTGCAAGAAGGCCGAAGTGAAGGTCCACAAGCTCAATCAGAAGAGAAAGGAAGACATGAAGTACATAAAGGCCAATGCGAAGCAAATTTGCCAAAAGCTGGAGATTGATCCCATTGGATCTCCAGTTATCTCTGAGGGCTCTGATCCAGACTACACTGAGCTCGCGCCCTTGAACCCCTCCGAGCTTGCCTACTTTGGCATTGGGGGCTCGAGTGGCTCCGTCCCTCCTTCTTCTCCTCCTCGTCAAGCTGATGATGAAGATGATGAAGACGACGACGAGAGGACCAACAGTGAAGAGTTAAGACCCTAGGACCCTCCTCTCATCTTTTTGGTGTCTTGATGCCAAAGGAGGAGAATTGAGGGGGAGTCTTAGCTTTAGCTGTGGGATGCGAGGAGAGAGCTCTTTTTATCTATCTTTGTGATTGTAATGTTTTAACTATGTTTCTAAGATTAACTTTGGTTCTGTGAATGCAATGCTTTCTTAATTTGAGAAGTATTGGTTAAAATCTGTAATTTTTGCTCCTGGAATGACATATGTGCCTTATTTTGGTTGATTAATGCAAATTATGTCATTCTCGATGTCTTAATGTACTTAGTTATGCATCCCACCATAAAGAATGCACATATGGATAATTCTCTCACTGCTTGATGTATTTTGATTCATATGTGCATACTTTATGAAAATCTCAATTTTTGTCATATTTTGTGAAATCTCAATTGGTTGTCATCAATCACCAAAAAGGGGGAGATTGAAAGTGCATCTAGGACTCCCTTGTGGGTTTTGGATGATTTATGACAAGCAATTGAGATCCTAACCTCTTTATTGAGATGAATGCAGGCCTATAATGGAAAAATGAGCAAAATACCAAAAAGAAGGGATGAGGAGGAGCAAAGCGGAAATGAGCTCAAGGAAAAAGAATAGCAGATTATTGTGTATGAGTGTGTTAATGAAACACACCCCAAGAGCTCAATGATAATTGAACACACACATTGCACAGATTTACACAGGACCGGACTAGTCCGTTCAGCACCGGACTAGTCCGATAAACCTTTTTGCACCAGATCGGACAAGTCCGATATCTGTCGGACTAGTCCGGTATCTTTCTGACTAGAATTGGACTAGTCCTCCCCAGTGCGGACTAGTCCTCAAAACACTACACAAGTCACACAAAATTGGACAAGTCCGTTATCAACCGGACTAGTCCGATATCCTTTCTGATCCACTTCGGACAAGTCCGATGTTCACACGGACTAGTCCGAAAAACCCCACTGAACCAAGTCAGACAAGTCTTCCAAGTGCGGACTTGTCATCCAACACTTAGGGTTTCACATGTCCGGACAAGTCCGATGGACATCGGACTAGTCTGAAGATTTCCAGTAGCGAAATCGGACAAGTCCACTTTCAGCCGGACTAGTCCGATATTTTGAGACACTTAGGGTTTGCAACACACACAGCATACCGGACTAGTCCGGTGACCACCATGGACTAGTCCGAACTTTCTGAACCCTAACGGTCACTTTTAGAAACCCCATATAAATAGAGTTGCACGGCCCACTTTTACACTCTCGAGCCCTAGCGCCGTCACACCTCCCAAGAGACTCAAAAACGACCTCTCTCCACGAAATTAAGTGCAAAATCATCCAATCCTTTGAGGATTCAATCTAGATCATTGGAGAGACACTTGCTACACCACATTGAGCTCTTGGTTTGATTCTCTAACACACTCCTGCATTTCAATTGTAACTTTTGAGTGTGTTTTCGGTGGTATTGTGTTTTGTAATCTAAGGGAGCTCTCAAAGTGTGAGATCGCCCCTTGAATTTGGTTATTCACCCCTTTGTGATTAGTGAAAGAGGATTGGCCTTCGTGGCGATCCAACGAGGGTAGGGTTGGAGAAAACCTGGTCCTTTGTGGAATCCTCAACGTGGATGTAGGTGGCCTTTTGTGGTAGCCGAACCACGGGATAAACACTTGTGTCTTGTTTCATTGTTCATCATTCAAGGTAGTCAACATAATCTAGGGTTTCACACACATTGTTCATCTTACGTTAAATTGTTAAACATAAGACTTAATTGTGATATAATTCAGTATATAGCTATTAAACTGTTGTTTGATTCTCTACTTCCGCTGTACACATAAAAGAATCAAACCAATCAATTAAGTTTAATAAGCTTAGTCCGTGAACACCGGACTGGTCTGCACTTTACCGGACTAGTCCGATATCTCTGGTATTAAACCGGTTGTTGAGTGCTGCAGGATCTGACAAATATTCAAAAAGGCCTATTCACCCCCCCCTCTAGGCCTACATTCAGGTCTCAAACAAGCCCCTATAGCATGGTATGATAGGTTAAAAACATTCTTACTTGAAAAGTGGTTTTCCGTGGGCAAGGTTGATACAACTCTTTTTGGGCTTAAGCATAGCAATGACTCATTATTCATTCAAGTGTATGTGGATGATATTATCTTTGGTTGTGCTTCTCATGATTCTGTTTCCAAGTTTCCAGCTATAATGAGTTCAGAGTTTGAGATGAGTATGATGGGAGAACTCACGTACTTTTTGGGGCTGCAAATCAAGCAGACCAAGGGGGGATCCATTGTACATCAAATGAAGTATAAAAAAGATCTCCTAAAGCGCTTCAAGATGGACAAAAGCAAGCATCTTCAGACACCAATGGGAACAACAACTACGCTTGAATTGACGAAAATGATGAACCCATAGATCTGAAAGAATATCGAAGCATGATTGGATCACTTTTGTACCTCATGGCATCAAGACCGGACATACAATTCAGCGTATGTCTTTGTGCACGGTTTCAAGCTTCCCCACATGCTTCACATCGTCAAGCCGTCAAAAGAATTCATAGGTACTTACATGTAACTCAAGAATTTGGTATTTTCTTCCTTCTTCCTCAACTGTTACTTTGAAAGCTTTTTTGGATGCTGATTTTGGGGGTTGTAGGGTGGAAAGGTACTTCGGATGCTTGTCATTTTATTGTTAATTCACTTGTTTTTTGGTCCTCTAGAAACCACAATTCAGTTGCACAATCCATAGTTGAATATGAACATGTAGCTGCTGCTAGCACTTGTTCACAAATTCTTTGGTTTGTTCAAACACATAAGGACTATAGGGTTGATTTAGATAGTGTTTTACTGTTTTGATAACACTAGTGCTATTTGCATTGCTAAAAACCCCGTGCAACATTCCAGAACAAAGCACATTGACATTATGTATTGCTTTCTCCGTGATAATGTTGAAAAAGGAAACATTGTGCTTCACCATGTAGATACCGAACAACAATTGGCTGACATTTTTACAAAACCTTTGGATTTCACTCGTTTTTATTTTACTCGTAATGCAATAGGGGTTATGCATCCTCATGGCTTAAATTGAGGGGGAGTTTTGGAACTTGGGAAGTCAATGTGTGAATCTGAATTTAAAATAATAAGAGCATAGTATCTCATACATATATGACTTTGTGATTCCTTTTACATGATGAAAGTTCTTACTACGTTACTCATGTTATACATTTTGTAGTTTTTGCCATGACTAGTAATTTGAATAATCACTTACACTAAATCTGGTCATGATCGAATTTTCTTTCTATTTTGAACTTGTTGCATGCTCACAAGTGCTTTTAATCATGAAGAATTAATCAAGTAATCCACTTACATGTTGAGTTTTTATGCTCAAAAAATATAAAACATAAAATAAAAGATCAAGATAATATGCATGCATCACACTTCTTCTTTTGAGATTGCTTATCATTGCACTTAGATATGAACTCAGAAGGAGTTGTGTATGACTAAAACAATGTCCTTAAGCTTCTGATTGTCAAATGACATAGGCTTGCCTTGCTTGGTTAGAATAAGGCTAATGCGGCATATAATCTCTTGCAAATGTCATAAGATTAATTTTGTTCTATAAAAGAAAAAAATGCAGCAACAAGTGTGATGCTTCAAGGTCTTGAAATAGTTAAGTTTGTTAGATCATGACTTGCTTAAATTGAAAATTACACATGATTTCTAGCATGGCATGTACTACTTTATGTATCCAATTGATGTGATAGTGTAAGTTACTTGATAGTATGACTTGGATGAGCTTTGTTTTATATGTATGTGTTATAATATGCTCATAACTATTGAAATTTCTCTTTTTAACCTTGCTGAATACATTGTCAAAGGCGGGTAAATGTGTATAGGGGGAAAAATTTTTGTTTTTGAAACTTTTTTCTCATTTGATTTTCTAAGGGGGAGAAAATTGTTTTCAAAACTTTTCACGTGAACAAGCCAATGCATTCATCAAGGGGGAGATTGTGAGACCTATGTGTGATGAATATATTGGCTATTTCGATAGAAGTTTTGAATATTGTTAAAACACGCTTTTGAATGAGGTCCGACTCTAGGTCCGAGCTCTGACAAGGTCCGATAATAGGTCCGCCATGCTTTGGGTAACTCCGGCAAGGTCCAATAATATGTCTGACTTGTTTTGGTTAGCTCCGGCAAGATCCAACGATAGGTCCGGCATACCTTGGGTAGCTCTGGCTAGGTCTAACGTGAGGTTCGAAAATTTTTGGCTAGGTCTGACGCAGGGTTCGGTTAGCTGTGGCTAGGTCCGGCGCAAGGTCCAGTTAGCTTTGGCAAGGTCCGGTTAGGTTTGGCAAGGTCCGGTGCAAGATCACAGATGTTCTGCTTTTAACTTGCAATGTTTCAAACTTGTTTTTATCTTATGGGAAGTTTTACTAAGTTTTTGAAGTGTTATAGCTGTTTATGGTGGTTAATATCTTGCTATATTTGCAACATGCATATGTGAGGTGCTCACGTAAGGTGTTGTGGTTTTCGAACTAACGAGAGTCAAGTCGAGGACTTGTGCTCAGAAGAATTGGTTGTCTTTCTATGTGCAGGTGTTGCTTGAGGTCAAGACATGGCTGGTGATGGGATCCATTGAACAAGTCTTAGGGAGAAGATGAGGTTCAACAACCAAGTTCGGGAGGAATTGTGGTTGAGTTGATTGGGACGTCATGCAGAATGTTTAGGTCAAGAACAATGCATATGAAGGTATCGTGGATGTTGTTGGAAGGTGTTTGCACGTGTGCAAGGAGTGCATGGACGTGCCAACATGGTTCCAAGGTGAATGTGGCCTAGAGGGGGGCGGTCAATAGGCTTTAAAGTTTTCCTGCACACTTAATCAAATCATTAAATACCTGAGGGACCGGACTTGTCCGGTGTGACTGCGGACTAGTTCGGTGTGTTGATGTGTTGTGAACTGATCAAGTGTTGATGTAGAAATTGTAAATGTTATAGCAACAGAATTTAAACAACTACCCAGAACACTTGATTGAACAATTAGTATTGCAAAATTCCTCATGGAATACAATGTTAATTCAGATTACTAGTTTCATCAACTTTATGCTCTATAAAATGATAATTGCAAAAGTAAAGAGAAGAGCACAAGGTACAATGATTTTTAATGAGGTTCGATCTCACTAAAGAGATCTACTTCCTTGTTGAGGAGGCCAACACATAGCCGGGTCTCTTCAACCCTTTTCCCTCAACAAGTCACCACACAAGGGCGACATGATTCCACTATCACGGTGATCACCGAGTTGGTGGGGCAACCACACACGTTGAGGGCTCCCAGAAAAATTATAGCAGAAAAAAGTGAACTAATACACTCGAAGATTAGAAGTAATGCAAGAGTGTAAAGAGATCAAACCCCAAGAGTTCAATGACGCTTAGACAACGATCTCCCAGTCCCAAATCTGAATACTCAAATAATTTCACATTTGAGGACTTTAGATGCATGGGAGATGTGTTTTTTTGCTCTTGGGATGAGTGGTGGAGCTAGGGTTTCAATTCTTGGTAGAATCCAAGAGTTGTATTTGTGGGGTTGTGGATCTCCTATTTATAGTGTTTCCAAAGTTATTACCATTAGGGATCCCGACGGTCGGACTACTCCGCTCTGAGGATCGGACCTGTCTTGTGTGCTGAGTAAAATCCTCGTGGAATGTGCAGCACACTAAAAACCATAACATGTGCGAGGTATACCGGACTAGTCCGGTTGGAGTCCGAACATGTTCGGTGCCCTATGTATTGAAACATCAGAAAGTTTCTCGGACTAGTCCAATCCATGAACAGACTTGTACGGTGCACGGTGTTATGGGACATCAAAAAGTTTAACGGACTAGTCTGGTCCATGATCGGACTAGCCTGGTGCACTGCAAAGTGAGACTACAGAAAGTTGAGCAGACTAGTCCGGTTTGTGAACAGACTAGTCTGGTGCTCAGTTAATTAATAAGGTTGATTTTATGCCCTTATCCCTACGTATATACTTGGGCTCTTGGGATGTGTCTCTCAGACACATCCTATACAATTAAGTCTACTTTGCACTGCATTCATCAATTGGGTTTTTCTTTTTCTTCATATCTTCGTTTTTTACTTTTTTGAGTGCACCAAACTATCTCATATGAGTTGACCAGCATTCATCTCGACAAGTTCATTAGGATCTCATTCATTTGTCATCAATCATCCAAAACCCACAAGAGAATTCCTAGATGCACTTTCACAAGGTGTGATGAAGAGAAGTGGACATAAAGGATTGGTCGGAAAGGTCCAACCGGAAGGATTATGCCTCAAGATGCAGCTAAGGTGGTTATGGTTCGTTTATGGAAGGTTTAGAGTTTGTTTTTTTGTTAGATTTCGTGTGGGTCACGAAGTTGAGTTGTATTAGGAATTTGGGTTACATTCCTAAGGTGTTAGTAAGTCTTAAGATTGCTTCTATCAGCGTATGGAAGAGTCTTGAGCAGTTATGTAAAGTTTCGGTTGAAACTGAGTAGGATTAGAGTCCTAGTTGGGATTGAGTTGGCCTTAGGGCTGGTTATATAAGAAAGGGAGGCCAGAGCTCCTAAGAAGACGACCTTGGGTTGTTCCTCTTGTGTTTTGATCATTAAAATTTGTAGTTTAGAGAAGCTTTTGTGCCTTGTTCGTCCGACTTATTTTAGACAAGTTTTTTTCATCGAGTTTCTTCACAGCACTACGTTGCTTCGGTGGTTTTATCATAACTCGAGTTTTATATATCTAATTGACGTGATTCTTTTTTTGTTTTTTTCACAATTTGATGATCTATCATATGTGAAAATTTCACGGTCATTATATTTGTGGTTTCTCATCTACACGAGTTTCTTTGCAGTGTTGCAGATCTTTTTGTACTCTTGTAGAACAGATTGACCTTTGTTCGATCTTTCAATCATAACTTGAGTTTTTTCTCGACGGTTTTCCGTATTATTATTGTCTTCTCTGAGTGACTTGATTCTCTATAATATCTACCACTTTTGTCACGTTTGAACATGTTTAGATTAGTTTCACACACGGTTTCTTAACAGATTAATTTTCTACCGAGGGGTTTCATTGCTTTTGCTGAAAAAGTTTAAATCTGCCATTCACCCCCCTCTGGTGGCTTTTCACGTGCTCTTCGATCCTACTTACACTCTCACATCTCATGTACATTTTTTTAGTGTATTTGATTTGCTTTTTTGCTGTAATCTTGTGAGAGCCCTCAACTTGTGAGGTAGCCCCATTGACTTGGTGATTACCCTGTGATAATGAAACTCAAGTCGGCCATCGTGGTGACATGAAGAAGTAAAGGGTTCGTTGAGACCCGGCTCTTTGTGAGATTGTCAACGAGGATGTAGATCTCTTTTGTGAGATTGAACCTTGGTAAATATCCTTTGTCTCGTGTGTTCTAGATCTTTATTTTTGCAATCATCACTATCTAAGGAATAAATTTGATTATATTTGCAACTTGTATTAATTTTGTATTCCACATGCAAATTACTCATCCTAAACACTTTATAAAGTTGTTAGGATAGTTTACTACATTTCGCTGCTGCAACGTTCGAGAAAAACACAAAAATCAGTTCATCATTTCGTAGGTGTAACTTGCACACCGGACTAGTCTACATCTTACACCAGACTAGTATTTGACAATTATGTTAAATATTGCAAGAAAGAGTTTCAACGCCTATTCAAATGCTCAGAGACTAGTCCACATACAATTGGTATTAGAGCAACACTATCCATTTTCAAAATTCATCGCTCGGAGAGGCAAATGGCCACTGACAAGACCAACAAGATCCCAGAAATGCTTGTCATCGAAGACGAACAAGACACCAAGGTGTTCGATGTGCTTAAGGACTATGAGCATGACAATGATGAAATGCACCAACTAGAAGCACTCTTGAGAAATAAGCTTCTAAGCTAGAAGGGCAAGAAGGAAGATGAAAAGCCAAAAAGGGGTATTCATCAAGACTACTCCGTGTATCCTTTTAATTATGAGAAGCTCAACAACAACAATCACTATCTCTCCATTCCACTAGGGCAACCTCCATATTTCGAGGTCAATGATCATATAATGTGGAAATACAATGTGAAAATGCATCTTATTTCACTAAGCCCAAGTCTTTGGCACATAGTCTGTACAGGTCTAGACATCCCTGACAACGATGAAGAACTCACCTCAGAGCAAGAGCAAGCAATTCATCCCAATGAATATGTCGTTGCGGTGATTACCTCATCTTTCAGTCGAGAAGAGTTCATAAAGGTGGATGGACTCAAAGTTGCCAAGGACATATGGGACACACTCAAAACTGCTCATGATGGGAACTGCTCTATTCGCGAAGCAGATATTGAAATGCTTGAGGGAGAATTGGGGAGATTTGCCATTGAGGATGGTGAAACTCCTCAAGAAATGTACAACCGCATTAAGACACTCATTAATAAGATTCGTGCCTACGGAAGCAAAAAGTGGACTGATCATGAGGTTGTGAAGAGGATGATAAGAGCGTTTATGCCTCGCGATGTCACCTTATCTTTAATGATAAGGGAAAGCCCGAGGTTTCACAAAATGACCCCCGATGAAGTTCTTGGAAAAATTATCAATCATGAGATGATGGAGAAGGAAGCTCAATATGTAAAAGACCTTGCAGAGGTTACCTCATCCAAGAAAAAGGAAGTTGCCCTCAAGGCAACTTGCAAGCTCAAAGGGAAGGAGACTTGTGAGACACATGAAGAAGACATTGATCATGTAAGCACGGATATGGATGATGAAGGGATGGTGCTATTTATCGAAAGATTCAAGCGCATGATGAGAAAAAGAAAAGGCAACAACTCAATTTATGGAAAGAGTAAGAAGAAAGGAAAATCCAAAGCTCGACGTACTTACTACAACTGCGGCGAATACGAACACCTCATGGTTGATTTTCAATATGATGAAAACAAAAAGAAGATAGAGCTGAAGCTGCAAGAAAGAAAATGTTCAGGAAATAGAAGCAAGTACACCAAGCACATATCAGTAAGGAGTGGGACTCAAACGATGAGTCCTCCTCAGATGATGAAGAGGAGATGGCAACAATTGCCATAAATAAGCCTACAAAGAAGTCTACACTCTTCACAAACATGGGAGGACGGGACAACACTAACCACACTTTCCTCATGGCTAAAGAGGACAAGAAAAAGGTCAGACTTACACCTTCCTCGTTACATTCCTCTAATGATGATTTTGATAGCGCTAGTGAAAATTAGAAAATGTTAAAAGGATTGAGTAAAACTGCCTTAAGGAAAATGAAGTCATTGTGAGATGAGATCTATGAGAAGTAGGAGCTTGTCAACTATCAAGAAGATATGCTCATTCGTGAAACAAAGAAATATCATGAGGTTCAAAAGCTCCTTGAGCTTGAAAAGGAGAAAAGTAAGTCTCTTGAGCTTGAACTAGTCTTGAGTAGGAAACCTACTCAAAACTAGAAGACTCACACGTTGCAATCAAGAATAAACTTGCTAACTTGATCAGAGTTAAACAAATTCTTGAAGCGCCAGTTGAGTCACTCAAGCAAAGTGGCACTTCCTCCTCAAAGAGCTCACCTTCTCAATATGTCAAGCTGACGCCAATTAAAACTTGCACATGCTCTAATATGAAGGCCAATGAAAAATGAATCCAATGTTCCAAAAGTCAAGCATCCATCCCAAAACGGCATCTTTGACAAGGAAAAAGATTAGATATGCACATAGTGCATATACAGTCACAAGACATCCTAATGTCAAAAATGGTCTTGGGTATACAAGAGGGGAAAAGCAATTCACTAATGCTCAAATTAAGGATCACATTGCTTTTGTTAAGGAAGACTCATATGAACATGAACAACAAACCTTATTTCATACTTTTGATGCATCATACATTCTTATGAAAAATAGATTTGGTAATATTTATGCAAAATATGCAGGACAACACCACAAGAGACCCAAAACATGTGTGTGGGTGTCTAAATCACTTGTGACTAATGTTCGAGGACCCAAGCAAACCTGTGTACCTAAAAGCAAGGCATAACTCTGTTTTTCAGGCCTACCCCTACGGTGGATCAAAATGGGTGTGAGACAGTGGATGCGCCAATCATATGACCGGAGAAAGGAGAATGTTTGTAGAATATGAGCCTAATGAAGATCCAAGTGAATGATTCTACTTCGGAGACAACAGCCTAGGAAAAGTCCTTGGAACCGGTAAAATTGCAATATTATCTCAACACACTCTTTCCCATGTTTTACAGTTGATTCTTTAGATTATAATAATTTTTCCATATCTCAGCTATGTGACAAAGGATACAATCGCTTATTCACTAATGAGGGTGTGATAATCTTTAGAAGAAGCGATAACTCATCTGCATTAAAGAGAATGTTGAAGGGAAAGCATTATCTTGTTCATTTCAGCAAAGGTAAAGCTGAACTCAACAGTTGCTTGGTTTCAAAAAGTAACATGGTATGGGTGCGGCATAGACGGCTAGCCCATGTTGGCTTGAGCAATCTGCAAAAAATTCAGACTGGTTTTGGGAGGAAGCGATGAACATTGCTTGTCACGCCACGAACAGGTTATATCATTATCAACTCCTAAAGAAGATGCCATATCAGCTACTAACGGGTAACAAACCAAATGTTTCATATTTAATAGTATTTGGGAGTAAATGTTATAGTTTGAACAAGAAACCTAGGACTTCAAAGTTCGCTTCGAAAACTGATGAAGGGTTCTTGCTCGGTTATGGCTCGAATGCCTACGCCTATCGTGTTTTCAACAAAGTCTCTGGCATTGTTGAAGTGAGACATGACTTAGTGTTTGATGAAAGTAATGGCTCCCAAGTGGAGCAAGTTGATAAGTGTCAGTACAAGGATTCCGCCCTGTTGCAACGATTGTACTGCAACGAATACTAAATCGTTGTAGTAAACTTAGTCTTTTGCCACGATTCACTAGTTCGTGGCAATAGCATCTATCGCCACAGAACATGATCATTGCATTAGAATCTGTTGCCACGATTCACTAGTTTGTGGCATTAGGATCTGTCACCACGAATCTGTTGCCACGATTCACTAGTTCGTGGCATTAGCATCTATCGTCACGGAACACGATCGTTGCATTAGGATCTATTGCTATGATTCAATAGTACGTGGCATTAGGATCTATCGCCACGAATTTGTTTCCATGATTCACTAGTGCATGGCATTATCATCTATCACCACGGAACACGATCGTTGCATTAGGATCAGTTGCCACAATTCACTAGTTCGTAGCGTTAGCATCTATCACCACAAAACACGATCGTTGCATTAGGATCTATCGCCACAATTCACTAGTTCCTGGAGTTAGCATCTATCGCCATGGAACACAATCGTTGGATCAGAAACTTTTGCCATGCTTCACTAGTTCGTGGCGATAGGATCTATCGCCACGAAACACAATCGTTGCATTAGGATCTGTTACCACGAAATACTCGTTCGTGGCGTTAGGATCTATCACCACGGAACAGAATAGTTGCATTAGGAACTTTTGCCACGATTCACCACTTCGTGGTGTTAGGATCTATTGCCACAAAAAAAATGTTGCATTAGGAACTTTTTCCATGATTCGCCAGTTCGTGGTGTTAAGATCTATCGCCACAAAACACAAACGTTGCATTAGGAACTTTTGCCACGATTCACCAGTTCGTGGCCATATGATCTATCGCCACGAAACACTAATGTTGTATTATGATATGTTTCCACGAATTACCGGTTCATGGCGATAGGATCTATCGCCATGGAATATAATCATTGCATTAGGAACTTTTGCCACGATTCGCCAGTTTGTGGCGTTAGGATCTTTCGCCACGAAACATGATCGTTGCGTTAGGAACTTTTGCCATGCTTCACCAGTTCATGATGTTAGGATCTATCGCCATGGAACAGAATCGTTGCATTAGGATCTGTTGCCATGATTCACCAGTTCATGGCGTTAGGATCTATCGCCACAAAAACACAATTGTTGCATTCGGAACTTTTTCCACGATTCACCAGTTCGTGGCGATACGATATAGCGTCACGGAACACAATCGTTGCATTAGGAACTTTCACCACGATTCACCAGTTCGTGGCATTAGGATCTATTGCCACATAACACAATCGTGGCATTAGGAACTTTTGCCACGATTCACCAGTTCATGGCGTTAGGATCTATCATCACGGAACACAATCGTTGCATTACGAACTTTTTCCACGACTCACAACGATTCAATATCAGCTTGCTTCTAAGCTTGCTGCTAAATAGAATATCGGCTTCTATCTTTTAAAAAAAATCAAATAATTCACGTACAGCTAGCTCACACAGTACTTATATACAAAAGTCATCATATTCGGTATTCTCCCCCGATATTAGAGGTACAATACCATCATTGATATATGTATCATCATCATCGTCGTCGTCATCTTCATTTGAAAGAGCGGAAGCATCACCGGTTGCTCTCTCTATGTCATTCTTATCCCATGCGGTCGTATCCTCATTTATATCAGTAGGTCGTCAATCAGCAAATGTCTCAACCTCCATCGTCTTAGTGATATTATTTTCACTGTCTCCAGGGGGCATGGCAAAAAGGTTTTGTGGCTTCGTTTTAACAATTGTAGCCCATTTAGGTTGCTTCACACTTCGAACGTAAAAAACTTGTTCTGCTTGGGTGGCTAGAATGTAAGGCTCATACTTAAATTGAGAAAGAGTAGTTTCAACATCTATCATTCCATACCGATCCATTTTGTAGCCTCTGCTTTGGCTCTAAATGGAACGAGGCCAATCAAACCAGTCACATTCAAATAACAGAACCTCTTGTTTTTTTCAAAATCGATAGAAATCATTTTCTTGATTACTCCATACCACTCATGATCACCATCCCGAACAACAACACCACTATTTTGCGTCCGTAAATCTTTTTCTACCTCTCCTGTTTGAAAGAAAAAGCCATTTATGAAAGATCGACTAAAAAACATGCCCTACAATCAGGTCCTCTAGATAATGCATACAAATAATTTGTTACTTTGCCTTCTATGTGTATTGTCGTAATCTGTACACCTTAATTAGTATAAAAAGGGTCATTGATAAACCAACTTCAGAACACATATTTGTTCAATATTTCATCAAAGTAAAAACTTGCATGTACTTACTCATTTCTAAAACAAATAAACAAACTCATCTCTATGGCATTTTTCAACATCACGAGAATGAATCTTTTTCAGCTCTTCAAAATGCTCACTGAAAAGGGTACAAAATTAAATTAGCCATCTACAATAAGAATGATCCAATATACTATAGAACATCTGAGTTATACGTACTTGATCCATGGAGCGGCCTCTTCAACAGTAGAAATAATATAATGCCTGATGTTATGTAGTTCCACCATAGTAAGTTGGCCCCATTTAAACCCTTTTTTAGAAATATCAACTTTTGTAAATATATTAGACTCGAAAGAAGGTTCATTCCTAGATGCATCTTCATGACGTTCTGGCCTATTAAGCTTAGTAATGATGTTATCCAAAAATTGACTACAAAAAGTCATACACTCTTCCATAATATATCCATCAGCTACAAAACCCTCCGGGTGAGCTCTATTACGTACATACCTCTTCAATGTACTAAGGTAACTCTCAATGGGATACATCCATCTGTAAGAAACAGGTCCACCCAAGCGAGCTTCTTCAGCAAGATGGATTGGAAGATATACCATGATATCAAAGAAAGCGGGAGGAAGCAACATCTCAAGCTTACAAATTGTTTCAGGAAATTGTTCAATCATCTTAACCAAATCTGGTTCCGCCAATTCTTTAGAACAAATTCCAGAAAAGAATCTGCTAAACCCAATTAAAGGTTCAACAACCTTTTCAGGCAATATGTCATGTATTTCAATAGGAAGGAGCTTCTGAAATATAATATGGAAGTCATGAGTTTTTAGATCTGATACCTTACGTGCCATTATGTCCACACATCTCTTGATATTTGAGGCATAACCATCGGGCATCCTCACATCTGCCAAAAACATGCACAAGGTGGTCTTCTGATCTTTTTGCAAAGTATATGATGCTGATGGACAATCATATTTCCCTTTCATACGCACCGGATGTTGCTTTGGTCGTATACCTATTTCCTCCATATCAAAACGAGCTTGTAGACTATCTTTTGTTTTACGATCCATATTAAGAAATGTCCACAATATGCTATCACAAATGTTTTTCTCAATATGCATGACATCCAAGTTATGCCTTATTAGCAATGTGTTCCAATACGGGAGCTGAAAAAATATACTTTTCTTCTTCCAACTATGCCACCTATCTTCCTAAGTGCGATTTCTCTTATTATTCGTCTGTCCAAAACTCACTTGATCAAAAGTCTCGTATACTTTTCTTGTTCCAACTATGCCACCTATCTTCCTAAGTGCGCTTTCTCTTATTATTCGTCTGTCCAAAACTCACTTGATCAAAAGTCTCGTATTGTTGGAGTACTTTGTGACCAGAGAGTGATGTTGGAGCCTCACTATTCTCTATCTCGTTGTTGAAAGAAACTTTGTCCCGACGCCATCGATGATCCCGAGGTAGGAAACGACGATAACCCATGTAGCAATACTTTCGTCCATGTTTCAACCACAAGTCGTCACTGTTTCAACCACAAGTCGTCACTGTTACCATAATTTCAGTAGCTCATCAATCAAAGGCTGCAGATACACATCAATGTTGTTTCTAGGTGACTTTGGCCCAAGAATTATGATTGACATCGACCAATAAGGCTGCTTCATACCCAACCAAGGTGGTAGATTATAAGGGATTAGAATCACAGGCCATGTACTGTAAGAAACATTCATTATTCCAAAAGTACTGAAACCATCGGATGCTAGCCCAAGTCTTATGTTGCGAGGATCAGATGAGAAATTTGGATGAATGCTATCAAAATGCTTCCTTGCTTTCGAATCTGCAGGATGACGTAATATTCTATCATCAATATGTTCTTCTTTGTGCCAGCACATGTTTGATGCTGTTGATTCTGCCATATAAAACCTTTGAAGACGGGGAATAAGAGAAAGTTTTGTAGAATCTTGCATGCTACAAGCTTCTTGGCCTTTCCACAAGGTAAAGCCTCTCTTGCATCCCCACCAGTACTATTATTCCATTTTAATTCACCACATTTTGGGCATCGATCCAGCATAGATTAGTCCATCCGGAATAACACACAGTCATTGACACATGCATCGATCTTTTTGCAGCTCAGCCCGAGGTCATGAACAATGAACTTTATCAAGTGTTTTATGAATGCAATGACCCTTTGGAAGCACATATGAGAATAGTTCAAGGATCAACTCACACGCTTTTTTGCTCAAACCAGTTAAAAACTTTATCTGCTACAACCTCACATGCATGTTATAGTTGTCCATGCATGCTACCCTACGCTCCAAACATATGATCAACGAGCCTCAAACTATATATATGATGATATTTCAAAAAAAAAGAGAAAACTATATATATATATATATATATATATATATATAACACGTAGTTGTCATGCCCCAAACATGATCAATGAGCCTCGAACTATATATGATGATGTTTCAACCAAAAGCAGAGAAAACACGTAATAATGTTGTCATCAAACGTGATCGCGAGGTTTTCAAGTGCATGTTACTTGTCCATTCATGCTTGCTACACCCCAAACATGATCAACGAGCCTCAAATATGACGATCTTTCAAGAAAATTAGAAAACACTTAACGTTATCAAACATGCATGATCTAGGTCTTCTGTGTGTCAAACTAAGAAAAACATGAACGAGGGTTTGTGATATATATATATATATATATATATATATATATATATATATATATATATATATATATGTATATATATATATATGTGTGTGTATATGTATACATATATATGTGTGTGTGTGTCTTTGTGTGGTTAATGAATGAATGTATGGTGTGTTCATTGTCTTGTACTTTTTTCTTGTGTTTTCTGAAGATCTTTCAACTATATATATTTGACGATCTTTCGACAAAGAGAGAATACATGTAACTTCATGAAACATGATTGAGGTCTTTTGCATGACAAACTGAAAAAAAAAACTAGAACATTGCATATACCATGGGTCGATGGGCCCTTTGCGTGTGAAACTTAAAAACTAGAACTGAAAATCTGAGACACCGTCGAACAGACCTACAAAGTATGTCAGGTGGACCACTGCATACCCTAGACCCTTTTCGTGTCAAATTAAAAAACTGCATGTGAAGCGGAAATAGGACGCGTCGAGCCGTAGCGATAACTCAAACGAGGCCAACCGTAGTTTGGATGAATTCGAAAGCAATGTTTTCAAAGCGTCCGATCATCTCTACTTGCGCGCTTAGACGGCAATGACTGTTATGCAATCTGAATTCCTGTGCAAGCGTGCAATCCGCAAATCTCAGCCATTGGACGGACATCCAAGGGTGGCTGACATTTTACACACAGATCCTTCCCTTTACACACACAGGTGGAAGGATTTATGTTTAAAATGTCAGCCACACTTGGATGTCCATCAAATGACTGAGATTCGCGGATGGCACGCTTGCACAGGAGTCCAAATTGCACAGCAGTCGTTGCCCGCTTAAAAGCCGACCCGTTATAAAGGCATACCCATCCTCTTGCATCTCTGCCGCACCACTCCATCGATCGTAGCCTCTAAACTTCTCTTCCTTCACCGTCTCACCATCACCGACCACCTCTCGCTCTTTCTCCACATCTCTGTCGCCGCACAAATGTGTAGACCCGAACTGAAGCACTCCAGGCCATCGATGTCCTCCGAACCTTCTTCTTCTCCGTTTCCGTTGCACCCAATGAAGGTGGAACTGGAGGCGGCGCCCGCACCTCCTCTGTCCCCTTCTCCGCCCACTGCGCCCGCACCTTCTTATACTGTTTGGGTTCAGGAGACTGTTTGCCTCGTCGAACGCCACATCGATAAACTCGATTGGCGCCTCAAGGAGGCAACCGAGCACCTTTCCGCCACCGCCAGGCCTACAAAAAAGCTCGACAAATTGGCGCGGGATGTATTTTTTGATACATCTCGCTCGTGTTACCGTATGGGTCTTGGGAAACTTCCCGTCTGCACCAGCATGGACACTGCTGGCCACTACTGCTTTGGGTTAGGGTTTGTGGCCAGTCGTCTCAATGTGCTCTACGAGACGATCAGGGAGGTGGCTGGGGTGGAGGGCCACCAGCATCTTCCGCAGACCATCGCCCGGAAGCATCGGACTCAATTGCCAGAGAAGGCGGCAGCAACGGCGGCAGCAGAAGTGGCGGAGGAGGCGGCGACGGTAGTGGCAGCGGAGAAGGAGGCGGCGGCAGCAGCAGCGGCGAATAAGGAGGTGGAGGAGATCTCCTCCGACTCCGAGTAGAGTATTATTTGTAGTTTTTCTTTTTCTTATTTTATATGTGCTTTCGTACTTCTTGTTTGTAATATATGTGTTGTTTTTATGTTAATGAAAAATGTCTTTTCTGTTCATGAACAATGCATCTTATGCAGTATCAAAAAACAACTCCTTTCTGAAAAAGGGGTGAGATAACTTTTGTTAAATGTCTATCCAAGAATTCATTGTGTTGCGACACTCGACGACTCTTGGTTAAAACTCCATTTAGATCGTGGTGGAGGCTGCGTTTCTCCTCTTTTGTGTTCTTTCACTCAATTTTTTTATTTGTAGTCCGCGCATGTGAAAATGTATTTTTTGTAGTAGTATATACTATATGTTATCATTTCATTGTAATTAATGTTACATAATGCTGATTGTTTGCCATTGTCCTTTCGTGGACTTGGGTGTTCTCTATTTACATATCGTATGAATTAGCACATATACATTTGGCAATTCATATTTTTGTTCGTATTTTTTTGGAATGTCCCACTAGCTAGCAGATGACTACTTTTAGAGTTTGGTCTCCATGCGTGGCAACAAAAATGAATTAAGAAGCGAGCAAGTTGTCCTAAGAAGTCTACCCCTCTTGCTACACGCACCATGTGTAGGAATTGACATGACATGACATCAAATTAATCACGATTGCATGCGTGCACAAAGGCGTCAAATTATCCACTCCCGCGGAATTTTTTTGTTCTTCTTGGCGCACCACAGTTGAGATTTTCACAATTCAATTTTCACTACCTGCGCCTCCAATTTCAGTCCCGCCTATTATTGTAACCCTATTTCAGCCACGATGAGTATAAATGGAAACACTGACCTCCGTTCCCGACACACCGCTGCCCCGCCCTTCTGGTGATCTCGTGTTACTCCAAAAGTGTTGTCTCTCTATCCTATGTTCCATGCTTGTATTCCTATGGAATTCCCGTGTTTTCATTTCCCACGGTTTTTACAATTTTTTCCCCTATGGATCTCGCAGTGACACATCAAAGCTCTTGGTGGTGTTGACTCTTGGGTACAATGCCGGGCGACAAAGTTTGACGGGCTCTACCGAACCTCTTCTTCGCCGACACCTCGCTGCGACATCGCATCCTGAACTCCAGTTTTGTGCTAGGTAAACTACACGATCCATGCCGTCTTTTTATAGAGCTATATTGGCTTGGTTCTACACGATCCATGCAGTTTTGGGCTAGTTAAGTTCTACACGACAACTTATTACGATAGTGTATTTATAGTTCAATTCCTGGCCGGGAACGACAAATACTAAAAACCAGAGGTAGTACGTAATTTCTGGATTTAGAAGTAAATGATGCACGGGTTATCTAATCAACCACTCCAAATGTTGTACTCTCATTCCTGTTTTACAAATTTGTTTTCGTAAGATTTTAAATTCCCACGGTTTTTACACTTTTTTCTTTCTTGTGGCTTTCTCGGATTGTACGTTTTTTATATTCCTTCATTTCTATTTCCTCCGTTCATAACAAACACTGCAGTTTATAGAAACCACACCGTCCGATCCAAAATCTACGTCGGTCATGTAATCTGACGTTATCACTATTTTTTGGAATGACTACTTACAATGCTCTTTACATTAGGAACAAGACATCAAACCGTAATGTCGTCTACAAGCATTCATGGTGGCCAACAAGCACCTGGTATAACTATAAATGTGTTTACTATCAAAATTAAAAAAATTTAGAAAACATTAAATCCATTGCATGGTACACAGAGAATATTGCAACACATGATGTTCAGGAACCCCGAGGTTCTTCACTCCCTGGTACTACAATGCATCAACAAACAGCAGGTATAGATATACAAACAAGAAATACTCCTTCCGCCCTAGCCTAACTTTACTTTTGGAGCTTAAAAAATGTCCCAGACCAACTCTATCAGTAGCTTCCAACTACCCATATCACATCACATTACTACCTGGCTCTTTACTATGCCATTTGTTTTGGCAGAGCGTGTTAGTTTTTTAATCCTTTGGCAATTAATTTGGAGCATTTTGAGAGACTACGTTCTGTCCTTTAGATGTATTGATGATGGGTGTATCATGGTTATTTGCATTCTTTCGTAGGCTCTACTAATTGTTCTAGCATGCCTTGCGATTCTACTTTCTTAGTAGTCATTATAGTTAACGGTTCATCAGCCTGTGTGATGGCATGATTTTTTATGCCTCCACGTTGTGCTCTCTCGCCGTCGGCCACTCCGGCCGGCACCGGCGCCCATGCCCTACTACTGGTCACTTTAGTGTCCTCCCGACGCGTCTCCCTCGCCCATCGCCACATCCCATCCTTCATGTGCCATGACTACCCGGCCGCTTGCAAATCCCTGGCCATTACTCATCCTGCCACCAATCCTCCTCGACAGTTTCGGCGAGACCGAACCCTCGCTTTGTTGAGCATCGCAAGCTGGAACTATGTAGTACTGCACCTGCAGTATCCGCCACTGACAAGTGGACCAGATGTCTCATGGGCCCATAGTCCATGGAAGCTAATGCAGGTGCAGTACTGTGGAGGATTTCAATCCTACAAGCTGCCTGCCTTATCTGTCTTGCATTCGACACCTGCTACCACTGGCATTCATTACTTGCCCACAACTAATAATTCTCTTCGATACACGCTCCGGCTGATGTCAGTCAGACTGAACCGGCTAACCATATCTTTGTCTAGTCTAGCGTTGCCAGCTGCATGCTCGCCTCACAGTCTTACCTGCTTCGCTGCTAGACTGAAAATCATCTACAGTACTACGAGTGCGTACCACAACTGACATGTGTACCTAATGGCTCATTTTAGGGTATGAACAACAACAAAGAAGTCAACAATGTACTCCCCCCGATCAAAATAGTTGTCGTTTAGACAGCCCTAACTAGTTCATTTTTAATTGATTTGTTGGTTTGATGTGACAATTAATATAAACAAGGAGGGAGTAATACGGAACAAAATGCTGATGGGACGCAGTCCTCCCACGCTCGTATTTGCCACACTTGTCCTGAAGATGGTACGAACATCGGACTTTTCTTCTTTTCACACTATTTGTACATAATACTAAACTTGGTCAGGCGGTAATTTGCTTTAATCGTTTACCGTTTGAATCAATGTAACAGAAGGAAAGAATTTTGGAAGAAATGTGGCTAAAGGACTTAAGGTTTCCAGAATAGGCTATGCATCCCAAGTTAGTAGAACAGAGCGTGTGAAGCTACAAATTCAGTTCTCCACTAGATTGGGTGCTGCGGTTGGTATTAACCATCGACACTTTGTCGATGATGTGGTTATGTTTACAAAAACACATGCATCCCTCAGCAGTGCAAGGTAGTGTGAGGACCGAGTCCACTCATTCTAGGAACCGCAGAGGGTGGTGCCGTGCGATGCGGCACCCAACAGCACACACGAAAAGAATACGATAAAATACAAAGTTTTATTTATATAAACAGCGGAAGTCTTTTACAATACTTAATATACAACAGAAGATAATATTCATAGCTAAACTCTCAGCCTAGCTATGCAAAAATACAACCGTCCAGCCCGCGGTCGCTGCACACTAGCCACACACAATTTACTGCGGCGTGCAGGGCTCCCATTTGGCGGTATACCCCGATGGGAGCATCGCCTCATCCTCGATCCCTTCCTCATATGTCTCACCTACAAACAACTTAGTATAGCAACCATGAGCACGAAGGCTCAGCAAGACTTAACCGTCTCACCTAAACATGGAACTCTATATGCAGGGATACTTAACATAGCAATGGATATGGCAGTAAATGACTCTCATATAAATTGATCATCATTTTACAAGTTAATAGCAGCAGCTTAAATGTTCAATAACAATAACTTTAATGAACATAATCTATAGCAACCTAGTGGCAAAACAATTATATTTCAAAACAATTATAATCAATAGCACAGTGAACAAGCAGTGCTCAAATAAGCGCGAGGGACGGTGATTTCAATCAGGACACACCCGAATAACATGTCATGTACACCCATGTCTAAGGAGCGTGTCGTGCTCATCATCAAGTCATACGCAGCAACCTTTCACAAGAGAACTCAAACGTCGAACCGGTCCCACCATCACGGGCATAAGGTTCCCGCACGGAGCGTGTCTGTGCCCGCCGGTGAATTTACACCTTACTACCCTCAGCCCACCCCTGTCGACAATGGGCTATGCCTCGACATCCAAGTTATCAAGTTACATCGGTTTTCTGGGTTCCATATGCCTAGTATGCATCCGGTACTATTCAAACTTGTCCAGCAGGGCCGCACACGGATCGGTCCTCAATAGACACAAGCAGGGCTACACACATGAGACCATTTATAGCTGCATACTACCCGCTGCTCGGTCTCAAGTTCACATTTCTAAACCATTCTTTGATTCATTTCATCCCGTATGATAAAATCCTATCTCGCGAGTAGATTTCAACTACTCGACTTGTACCATATTCCTATAAACACTAGCATGGCATTGTCTACTCGTCAAGCTCTAGACCTACCCAATACTCCATGGGATTTGTGGGTCATGCAAGTGGAGTAACCAGCACCTTAGCCCTAATGCACAAAACTCATCCTAGACATAAGTGATACAAATAGAAAATTTGAAATAGCACTTAAATGCAAACCGGCGCTTGGCTGGCTGCGAGTCAGAGGGGAAGTTAGCTTCTGGAAGTAGAGTCTCCAAGGGCTCCGGGTCCTCCTCGATCTCGGTCACTATATGATATGCAATATATAAAGTACAAGAGTGATATAGAAACTATAGAGAAGAACTTATAAATACTGATCAGGTTGTAAATTATTTTAATTGGCTCTGGGATTTTTACAGTGGACACTAGGATCTATGGGGAAGATCTGGACCAAAAATTGGAGATGTTCAAGGAAGATTGTTATCTCTAAAATTCCAACAATTAAAAGGCTTCCCTGAATTTTGGGACTGAATCTGTATGTATTCCATGGTCACCAGTGGTTTATTATGGTACAGGGGGTCTCACTGGTTCTAGTAAAATTTGTTTCATAATTTTCTAACCTTTCTACAGGGAGAAATTGATTTTACAAGTTTGCAAGAAATTCTGAAATGGTTACTGTACTTTTTCCAACTTTCAACTATATAAAGATTTGGAACACTGATCATCCCAGTAAATAAAGTCCAATGAACTTGAAAATTTACTGGATATCAAATGTATTTTTATGAGTGTCCTGACCAGAATAGGGAATTTTCCAATTAAAAGAACATGAATAATTAATTTCCCAAGAAATTAGCTCAAAGGAATTAATTTTAAAAATTCTGGGAGTTTCATTGCAATGTTTGGATCAATAGTAGTCTACCAGAATTTATTTGGAAATTTTTGAGCAAATATGCTAGGAGTAATGGATTTTAGAAGTTTGATTGGATTCTAGAATTATTTTCCGATTGGAAAGTTTAAATAAAGCGCCCGCACTTATTTGAATTGGGCCAATTAGTGCTGGGCCGCAACGAGGGCCACGGGGTTAACCCGCACAGCCGCTCCCGATCCGGTGCCGCAGCTGATCCGCTCGGTGGAAAGGTCGCTGACGGGCGGGGCCTGTCGTCTTCGTCTACCTCGCTCCAGGGGCGGCGGTCCTCGCCGGAGTAGCGGCGGCGCATGCCGGAAATCATTGCGACGGCCTCTTCCTGGCCCAGTCTTGACCGCCTAACCCTAAAATTGACCGCGCAAGATGATGGTGGGGTCCAATCGTGGCGGCGACGGCCGCAGATGGCGGCGTGACGACGGCGGTAGAGCTAGGGTTTCTGCGATGGCCGAAATCGCTCAGGAATGGCGCAAGAAGCTCGAGAAAATGTTGGGAACGTTCTTATGAGCAAGGGGAAGATGACCAGGGGGAGAAAAAGGGATGAAATCGCCGGCGAAGTCGACTTCAATGGTGGACCGACGGTTTTTTTTGGCGGCAGGGAAAATTTGAGTCGCTCAGCCTTCACTTGATTATCTCTCTTGATTCTTGGCAAAGGGGTGCGCTAGGAGGTACAGAGTATAGTCCTTCATTGGATTGAAGAATCATTGCACATAGAAACGGAACTAAATCAATGACCTAGGAATCTCCAAATGAGCTAGCATCGGTAAAACTCAAACCATGCACTCAATACTGAAGGAAAGGAGGCACGGCTCTACCTTGAGAAAGAGCTCGTGATGGTGATCCCTTTTGCTGTTGGAGTCGATGTGTGACACCACTTGTTGAGGGCTGGCTACAGTGCAGCAGAGGCGACGTTCGTCCCAAACTCCGGTGGCGTCCGCGAAACTTCAACTACGGCCAACACAATGAGTAAAACGATGAGCCAATTGGCGTAGATGATAGATCACAGTCTTGGTGCCATATTTGCTGTTTGCATCGAAGGGAAATGAGACAAGGCTATGGTGCTCACCCGTGAGGAAGAGAAGGCGGCGAAAATGGCGACGGGAATTTGTTTTGGTGAAACAGACAATGGAGTACTCGTTGGTGGGGCGCCGCAGGGCATTAAGAAGGTGGAGGAGTCATCTAGCCACGCAGCTGCTTGCCTCTGCATGTCATTGTCGCGGTGGCGTGCCCTCCCGGCATTAAACAGCGGGGAGACAGGGAAACAGAGCACTCACGGTAATGCCTCTATGACTAGTGGGTCCCACTGCCCCTTCAAGTCAATACTCTCCGGAACTTCAATTCCCCTGCCTAAATTTGTCCAAAAATTCCAGATTTTTGTGGAGAGGTCAATTCATATGTGTAGAATCAAAATCTTGAATTTAATTTCACAATTGGTTCAGTTTCATATGGATTTCAAATTCAAATTTGAATTTGAATAGAATTCACTGTACCCATTGAATTTAATAGAATTTGATCTCCAAATATTATGAAAATTTGCAGGGGTGCTACTTGGAATATTTGAAAGCTAATGGCGAGCTCAGATTTCTATTTTGGCAAAGTTTGAACATGAGCTAAATTTTAATTTTTTGAATTCTCTCAATAGAGGTTTAAATTGGTTTGAATTTTTCAGATTCTAATTTGATTTCTTTTTCCCCTCCAATTTCAATATCTCCCATCTGAACTTTGCATTTTTAATTTAGGGCTTTTACATTCCTCCCCTCTTAAAAGAATCTTGTACCGAGGTTACAATAAAAGAGACAGAGGTAAAAGATTACCGGTTGTGCGATGATAATAACTCCGGATAGTTTGATAGGAGATAGTCCTCGCTTTCCCCTGTCACTTCCTCAGCGGTATGGTTGCTCCACAAGAATTTGTAGATGTACAAAGTTCGGTTTCTGGTGGTGCGAGTCTTTTCATCGATAATCCAGATTGGATACTCAGAATAAGTGAGATCCGGCTGGAGATCCTCAATATCATCAGTGCAGATTTCAGCTGAGGATTGCAGACATTTCCGCAGCTGAGAAATGTGGAATACATTGTGAACTCCAGAGAGTGACGCCGGTAACACCAAACGATAGGCCACGGGTCCGCACTTTTCAGTGATGGCGAATGGGCCGATGAATCGTGCAGCAAGGTTTCCCTTCACTCTGAAACGATGAATTCCTTTCATTGAAGAGACATGAAGATAAACGTGGTCTCCGATATCGAAGTGGAGAGGTTGATGTCTTTTATCTGTATAGCTCTTCTGATGAGATTGAGCAGCCTTGAGATTGTCTTGGATCACTCGTACTCGTTCTTCGGCTTCATTTACAAGATCAATTCCTTATATAACCCGCTCGCCAGATTCACACCAGTTTAGTGGTGTGCGACATTTCCGGCCGTAGAGAGCTTCATACGGTGCCATATTGATGCTAGCTTGATAGCAACTGTTATATGAGAACTCCGCCAACGGTAAATGATCATCCCAATTTTTACCGTGGTGAATGGCACAAGCGCATAGCATATCCTCCAAAACTTGATTCACCCGTTCAGTTTGACCATCAGTTCGCGGGTGATATGCGGAGCTTCAGATCAGTTTTGTCCCCAATGATGCATGCAGCTGCTCCCAAAATCGAGCAACAAACAGCGCACCGCGATAAAAAATAATCATTCGGGGAACTCCGTGCAAGCACATGACTCATGCAATATACAATTCTGCATACTTCTTGGCGATGTAGTTTGTATGTACAGGGATGAAATGAGCTGATTTTCTTAGTCGATCGACTATCACTTAAATCGAATCATGCTTGCGGAAGGTGAGAGGTAATCCGACAATAAAATCCATACTAATATCCTCCCATTTCCATGAGGGAATTTTTAATGGTCGCAGCTGTCCGGCTTTCCTCATGTGGCCAGCTTTCACCCGCCGACACGTATCACACTCCAATACATACTTTGCAATTTCTCTCTTCATCCGTGTCCACCAAAATCTGGTTTTCAAATCTTGGTACATCTTGTTGCTGCCCGGATGAATAGAGTACTTGAATAAGTGAGCTTCATCCAAGATTTCCTTCGGATGTGTCATGTCACGGGGTACCACGATACGGTCCTTGAACCACAGGGTACCATGTTCATCGCTTCGGAAGCACATCACTTCCCCATTCTTCATTCTCCTCCGAATGTGCGACATACCCATGTATTTCTTTTGAGCCTCCATAATCTCATCTCGTATGGTAGGGATGAGAGCAAGATTATAAAGTGCTCCATATGGAACCAAGTATAAACTTGGCTCGTCCTCTTCCATTGGAGTGATGGACAGATTATTAACGTGAGACTTGCGGCTCAGCACATCGGCAACTACATTCGCCTTGCCGGGATGGTAACGAAATTCAATCTCATAATCTTTGATCAGTTCTAACCATCTTCGCTGTCGCATATTCCGTTCCTTCTGAGTGAAAATATATTTCAAACTCTTGTGATTGGTGTACTGGTGCACTATATTTCCGAGCAAATAATGCCTCCACATTTTCAAAACGAGCACCACGGCAGCAAGCTCAAGGTCATGAGTTGGGTAATTTTGCTCATGATTTCTGAGCCGCCGTGATCCATACGCGATCATGCGGTCTTCTTGCATTAACACGCGCCGAGAGCAATACCAGACACATCACAATAAATGTCGAAAGATTTGGTCGTATCCGACTGAGCTAGCACTGGGGCTGTTGTGAGATGTTTCACCAATGCTTGGAATGCATCCTCACATGCCTTGCTCCAAATATATTTAGTCCCCTTTTTCCGCAGCTCCGTCATCGGTTTAGAAAATTTTGAGAAGCTCGGAATAAACCTCTGATAATATCCCGCTAAGACGAGGAAACTGCGAACTTCGTGGACGGACATTGGAGACTTCCATTTCAGCACTTGTACAATTTTGCTTGGATCTACAGCGATGCCCTCCGCTGAAATAATGTGAACAAGAAGTGGTACTTGTTTGATCCAAAACTCACACTTGCTGAGTTTTGCATAAAGCTTGTGATCTCGCAATCGTTGGAGCATGATATGCAAGTGTTTGGCGTGTTCTTCCTCTGAATTTGAATACACCAGAATGTCATTGATAAGACCACGACAAACTTGTCCAACTCCAGCATGAAAACAGAATTCATGAGGTACATGAAGTGAGCCGGCACGTTGGTAAGCCCGAACGACATGACGAGCTATTCATCGAGCCCGTATCTCATCGAAAATGCCGTCTTTGTTATATCCTACGGTCAGATTTTTATTTGATGATATCCGGACCGAAGATCCATCTTTGACAATACTCTAGCACCCACTAGTCGATCAAATAATATATCAATGCGCGGTAGTGGATACTTATTCTTGATCATCACGACATTGGGAACACAATAGTCCACGCATATACGTAACGTCTTGTCCTTCTTCTTTACAAATAATGTGGAGCAGCCCCAAGGTGATGAACTTGGGCGTATGAGACCTTTGTCCAGCATGTCCTTCAAATGCTCCTTTAATTCCGTAATTCATTGGGTGCCATCTTGTACAGCCTTCGGGAAATAGGCGTGGTTCCCAGAATGAGTTCAATCTTGAACATGATATCCCTATCCGGTGGCATACATGGAAGGTCGTCGGGAAACACGTTCGGATAATCATGGACCACACAAATGTCCTCAAGCTTTGTGGCTTCCGTGTTGTAGGTGGCTGGAATTTCTTGGATAAGGCGGTCAAGTATTAGAGCGTGTGATTCATGTAGTAGAGAATTCAAATGGACCACACGTGGAACGATGTCGAGAACGACACCATGACGGTGCAGCCATGACATCCCTAAGATGACATCGAGCTTTTGACCATCTAATATAATTAGAGAAGTCGGATCGATATTCCCACCCATCTTAAGTTGTGCTTTATAGACTTTCATGTCCGCTGCTATTTCCCCACCCGGAGAGCAAATCAAATATGGACTTTCTGTGGGAGTGATAGGTAATTGATGCTTGACAACATAAGATTGGCTAATGAAATTATGGGTGGCACCAGAGTCAAATAATATGACTACGGGATTTTGGAGTAGAGAAAACGTACCCGCGAGAATGGGTTCGCCTTCCAGCACGTCTTCGAGATCTAAGTGATGGACGTTGCCGGGTTTTGGTGCTGGTTTCCTGGGCTGGTTGCGGGGTTGAACGGCGCCCCTATATGGCGCTTGCCCGCTGCATTGACGCTGCTCAGGGCAGTCCCTCGCAAAATGCCCGGTATGGCCACACGTATAGCACGTGTACTCTGTTGTGTTCCCTCTGATCTGCGGATGGAATCCTGGTGCACGTGGTGGAGGTGGATATGCACGCGGGATCATTCTTTGCTGCTGCTGCTGTCGTGGAGATGGCGGTTGAAAACGCGGGGCGTCGAAAGATCGACCGCGGAATTGTTGCGGTCGCATCGGTGGCTGCCATCTCTGACCGGATGGTGAGCATTACACAACGTTGTACTTCTGCGGACCACCCCCGCTGCTGCTCGACGGCGCGCTCCATTTCCACTTATCAGCAATGAGCTCGCCCTGAGCATCCTCTTATACAATCGCGGCATTGACGATGTCGTTGAAGGTGCCGCGGTTGCATTGTGCGAGTTGGACCTTCATCTTGGGGTTCAAACCCTGGAAGAAGATGTCTCGCTTCCTGTCCTCCGTCCCAACATAATCCGGCGCGTACTGCGCTAGATGGTTGAATGCGCGAATGTATTAAGGCGCACTCCTCCGCCTTGCTTCAGCTCCAAAAATTCTTGAAGCTTCCTCTTCATTATTCCGGGAGGGATATGGTAGGCCGGGAACACCTCCCGTAATTCGGTCCACGTGACCGCATGACAAGCCGGCAGTGACGCGCTGAAGTTCGCCCACCAAGCACCGGCGGATCCTTGAAGCTGTTGTGCTACAAACAACGCCTTCTGCTGTTTGGTGCATCGCAGCACACCGAACTTCACCTCAAGAGTGCGGATAAAGTTGTCTGCTTCCAGAGGCTCCTCGGCCTATATAAAGACCAGTGGATGTGTCACCAAGAAATCTGAATACGAGCTTTGTTGGGTCTAGCGCGGCCCATTGTCCTGTCGTCCTCCTTGACAGGACAAATTTTGAACTAACATCCACAGTAACTCGGTTTGCTCATCGCGCGGGCCTAGTACTATAGCCAGAATCTCCGCGATTGTCCCCGGAGGTTCAGGTGGTGGTGTTGGATGGACTTGTTGCAGTGGTGTTGCGGTTTGCTCCCGGTTCGGAGATTCATCCTCACGACCACAGCTAGATCCTCCCATCTCAGGCGTAGAACGCGTACGCACCATTCTGCGTTCACATAATTTAATTCAGCAACATGTTTGTTTTCATCATCTATTTTATACCATAGTAGTGCGAGTAATGACAATGTGATAATTGCAAAATATTCACATATATTGATAAAGTACAATCTTTATACAAGATATATTATCTCATGACCAAGTGTACAATAGTGATTTCCAAAATGACGGACTCCCTCTATGGAAGTGCATCTCAACAATACTCGGTCTACATGAGTCATCATACACACCTTGTCATCTTCTACACACCCACTACTATTTATAATATGGCACAAACATGGCCACAAAATAAACACGAGCAACTAATAACTATCCGTTGCCCCGTGATGGCAGTAGTGCTGCCCCATCCTACTCCGATGCATCGTCATCGGCGTACTCGATTATCTCTGGATCTTCCTCCTCCTCTGGATCTGAAGGTACTTGTTCACCCATGTTCAGCGGTATGTCCCGAGCCGGTGGATACACAACTTGTTGCAATTGTGCTTCAGCCTGAATCAAATTATCTTGAAGTTGCTCTGCCTTGTACTCCCAATTTTGAGCTTCCTCGATGGCTTCGTCTTGTGCCTCGGTGACTACCAACAGCTGCTCTTTCTGTTGTTGCACCTCCAACTGACTCACCGGTAGCCCATCACATGTTTGCTGCAGATCCTTGCGAGCTTGCCGCAGTTTGGCATGAGCCTTCCGCAATCTAATGCGAGTGTGATGCAACTGATCCTCGCATTGCTTTATTTGGTGATTCATCGGAGCCAGGAACGAACGTAGGTTCTCATTGATATAATCAAGAGTATCACCCCGTTCAGTCGCGTGCCTCAAGGATTGGACTTGCTCCTGCAGGATTGCACCTTGTGCAAGAACCACCATGCTGGATGCAGTGGCAAATATCCCAAGTGTTGTCGAGGTTGTGTCGCCATACGGTCAGTAGGCTGCAACCATACGACGTTGCCACTCAAAACCAGTATCACTACGAACCGGGAGAAGAGCAAATTGTGTCCCATCCATGGCATCTTGATGAAGCTCGCAAAGCCTCATAAGTGTTTCGCCCGCTGCAAAGTCCCACGTGTCCTCCAAACGAGCTCCCTGGATGTGACCGAAAATGGAGCCCATCCATAAAAACGCGGACTAGCCGGGATGTCGACCAGGATGGTACATGACAGTACGCCTCAGTCAATCGTCTCTCGACCCCAATGGCATGGCATCTCGATGAAGCCAAACTGTTGGAGCACCTCTTGTAGCATGCTGGGGAAGCCCGGACGATTGGCGCATGTGGAGAAAACCCAACCGTCCGGCAAAAGCATCACATCCGTCATCTATAAAAGAAGTACTTGAATGAGTCAAATACTCAAATTCAACAAAATTTGTTGATAAACAGATCAGTGATGCGAAAATTGAATTATGAAAGTGAATTCATATTCAAATGTCAGATGAAACATAACACTGGAATTCTGTCCTAGTTCTGTTCCATCTGACCAGTCTGGAGAAACTTGAAATTTTCATCCAGTTAGATGCACATTCAGAACATGAGTTACAATACAAAGTTCTAGCACACTCAACTAGATTTCCATAATGTATTTATTTGGCCCCAGATCATTCCTTTATGAGGAGCTATGATTTTTGCAAGTTGACAATGTTTCTGGAAAAATTTTGACAGCACCTCCTCTGTTTAAGGCTAATTTTGTCCACATTTTTCCAGATACAAAACATCAATATATGCAAAAAATCATAAATTACAACATTGTTTTATACATACTAGGATTACAAAAATGCACTACATGAAGTCATTTGTTGATTCTATGCAGAGATATGATCAAGACAGTGACAAGATACAAAAACTATCCAGTCTCTGTCCAGATTTGACAGAGTTCGGAAATTGGAATTTTTCATTAGTTTACAGGGGGGATTCTGATCTTGAGGTAAACATAAGAGTTTTAGAGGACTCTCTAAAATTTCCAACCATGTATGGTAGACCTATAGGGGTGAAACATACATGAAGTTATGCTGTTCCAAACTTAGTCAATTTTCTGTCCACTTCACAGTTTGAACCAGGAACTGGTTACTTTAAGTTCAAATGACGTTTTCTAGTGTTAAATCTTGAAATCTGCCTTGGAGCTGAAAATGAAAATTGTGGAGGAGTTCCTCAAGTTCCCAAAACACAGGCCTGCATAATGCAGCAAGCCCATGATTAATTTTAAATCTGACCAGCACGCTCCAAAACAGAGATTACAAATTCAACCTTAGTCCTAAGTTGGGAATTTTTACTTGTTGTCGAGTCACAACACCAGCACGGATAATGTCGTCGACGTGCCTGATGAAACTCGAATGCAATGCCGGTACTACGCCCTAACCAAAGTAAAATCCTAAGCCAGTATACTGTCATACGTCTCAACGGTGGCAGTAATGACGTTCACTCGCAAACGTTTTCTACTCGAGCTACTTAAACGTGGTTAGTGTACTGCATCTATGCACAAAGGATAGATCAAACATATGGTGCCGTACGGTACAGGCCGCACGGCGAACAGTTCGCAATAATATATATGAAAGTAGAAACATTCGTCCCATATCATTCCATACGGGCCACCTCGAGCGAAGCCACGTGTCGAGGTACATGGCCGGGTTTTCTACCATCCGACGGGGTCCCACGTCTTTGCATAGTTCCACACCAGTAGGGGGCGCATCGGGTTATGTCCCACCCAACGGGGACTCCCACTAATTTTGTCGCACGCTAGGGTACTGCGTGTCATATGTTCTCAGAAACATAGAAAGTTTCAAAGACTCGTATTAACATTTCCGTGCCATGCCACGGAAAAAACCACATGCTACCTCGCATGGTGAGCTTACCGCAGTTGATCCGCTTGCGGTGGTATACCTTACCTCTTACCTGACATCGGAGCGTCGTTACAGAATTTAATACACATAAGTTAGATTTCCACCTTCAGTAACTAATACTATCATAGACCTTATGTGGGCATTGTACTAATCCTCACTCGACTACTTTTAGTTTTTCCAAAATAGGCTCTTTTCGAGCGTGCTATTCCCAATGCAGCTCTGATACTAGGCTGTGGGGACTGAGTCCACACATCCACGAATCGCAGAGGGTGGTGCCATGCGATGCGGCACCCAACAGCACACACGAAAAGAATACGACAAAATACAAAGTTTTATTTATATAAACAGCAGAAATCTTTTACAATACTTAATATACAACAAAAGATAATATTCATAGCTAAACTCTCAGCCTAGCTATTCAAAAGTACAGCCGTCTAGCCCGCGGACGCTGCACACTAGCCACACACAATTTACTATGGCGTGCAGGGCTCCCATTCGGTGGTATACCCCGACGGGGGCATCGCCTCATCCTCGGGCCCTTCCTCATATGTCTCACCTGCAAACAGCTTAATATAGCAACCGTGAGCACGAAGGCTCAGCAAGACTTAACCATCTCACCTAACATGGAACTCTATATGCAGGGATACTTAACATAGGAATGGATATCACAGTAAATGACTCGCATATAAATTGATCATCATTTTACAAGTTCATAGCAGCAGCTTAAATGTTCAATAACAGTAACTTTAATGAGCATGTAATGAAAAACACTACCGAACACACTCGAAAAGTATGCAATGAAACAGCGAGAGTGTGTGAGAGCATCAAACCCAAGAGCTCAAGTCGTGAAGAACGTGTCTCTCCTTTGATCTAGAGTTAATCCTCAAGGATTTGATCTTTCTTGCGTTGAATTGTGTGGAGAGACGTGTTTTCTAGGCTCATGGAGGGTGTGACGTTGCAGGGGGTCGAGAGAGATCATAGCTGGGCGTGCACCTCTATTTATACTAGGGTTTCTAAAGGTTACCGTTAGGGTTCGCGATGTCCGAACTAGTCCGTGGTGGACTCCGGACTAGTCCGGTGTGTGGAGTGTGGGAAACCCTAAGTGTCCTGAATGATAGGACTTGTGTGGCCAGGAGCGGTCTAGTTCGATTTTGTCTCTAGAGATGTTCGAACTAGTCCGGCACATATCAGACTAGTCCGGTGTGGTGAAACACTTGGTGAATTGAGGACAAGTCCGCACTTGTAGTACTTGTCCGATTTTAGTCAGAAGGTTTTCAGACTAATCCGTGCAGACATCGGACTTGTACGATTCAGGTCAGAAAGATATCGGACTAGTCCGTGGTGATATCAGACTTGTCCGACTCCGTGCAAACTTTGAAGTGCTGAGGACTAGTTCGCACTGTGGAGGACTGGTCCGATCTTAGTCAGAGAGATACCAGACTAGTCCGTGGTGATATCGGACTAGTCTGGTCTATGGAAACTGGACTTTGCAAAAATGTCCACTCTGGGAGGACTTGTCCGATTCTGGACAGAGAGTAATCGTACTAGTCCGGGGTAAATCGAACTAGTCCGGACCTGTATAACTTTGTGCAGTGAGAGTGATTAAAATTTGCTTGATCTCTTGGGGTGTGTTTCTCTAACACACTCCATACACAAAGAGTATTATAATCATTTCTTGAGCTCCTTTCGACTTGATTCCTCACTCTCCCTTCTTTTTGCGCTTTCTTCATGATTTCATTAAAATCTGTGCTCGTCTCAACAATTTAGTTAGGATTTCATTTGCTTGTCATAAATCAACCAAAACCCACAAGGGATGCCTAGATTCACATTCAATCTCCCCCTTTTTGGTGATTGATGACAACCAATTGAGATTTCAAAATATGATTAAAAGTGCAGAATTTTCATAAAGTGTGCACATATGAGTTTGGAACAGATTAAGCAATGAAAACATGAGACATATGTGCACTCTTTATGGTGGGATGCAAAACTACATGTGTGTGAACAATAATCCTGATAGGAATAAGGTAAATCGTATAATCATGACAACCTCATGGTTATCAAGCATGAATATCAAATTTAGAGCATAACACATAAGTCATAAGCATAACAAAGTAATAGTTTCACACCACATGTCCAATAGCATAAGAGAGCACAGACAAAGTTTTACAACGCAAAAGAAACACAAATAGAGATCTCCTCTCGCAACCTATAGATAGACCTAGTGACTCCCCATCAATCTCTTCCCCTTTGGCATCAAGGCACCAAAAAGAAGGAGAGGAGGGATCTATCAGTCGCCGTCGACTCACTCCTCGCTGTCGGTCCGCTCATCGTCTTTATCTTCAGGCTGCAGAGGAGGAGGAGGAGCGGATCCACTTGAAGTGCCCCCAATGCCAAAGTAGAAAAGTTCAGAAGGTGAAAGGGGTGGAAGCTCCGAGAAGTCAGAGGGAGAGTCCCGGAGATGACAAGAGATCCAATGGGCTCAATCTACAGCTTCTGGCAGATTTGCTTGACATTTTTTTTATGTATCTCATATCCTCCTTCCTTGCCTTGTTCAACTTGTTAACTTTCACCTCAGCCTTCTTGCAGGAGCCAAATATGGCGCCATGTACTTCAAAATGCCACTTGAGGACCCTTTTTGAGGAGGGGCCCTAGTAGCGGGAGTAGTCCTGGCAACTCCTTGAGCTCTCCTCAGAGCCTCTTCAATGGACACTGGAGATGGAGCAACTGGGAGAGTAGCTTGGGTAGGCTTCTGAGGCCTCAGGGGAGTGTACTCTACATCCTTCACGAACTCAATTCATGTAACTTTCTAAATCATGAACATGAGGTAGGGTACATAGCCACATGAACGGTTCAGTGTGCAGGAGATATTAACCATGTCATTCCAAATATAGTCGAAGACATCAAACTTTCGGTTCTTGCTTATCACCTTCATTAGTGTCCTTAAGTAGCCTTGGACACTTCCTGCATCTCCATCTTTTGGAGCTATGGTCTTCCTCAACACCATATCAAGAACCAAAAAGAAAGGCTTCATGTTCTTAGTCGATGGAGGGTTGAACTTCATGCGGGTGTCATAGAGAAACTCCACCTTATCCTTCTCCAAGACACCAATGTTGTGGATGGCCAGCTCATTGTTGCTAGTGTCTTCTAGGTGAAGCATTCTTGCAAACTCGTCATAAGTAATGGTGTACTTGGATCCATGTGTCATCCAAGTCACCCTCTCCTCTTCATCACTAGAAAATAGAAGCTAGCATAGAATTGGGCTATGACTTCGTCATTCTAGTTACACCTGAAAGCAAACAAGTCTTTGAGCCCATGCCTCTCCACACCCTGTATCACTTCATCAAAGGCGGGACAACTCATTCTCTCAAAGTGTGTCCAGTCGATCCATTGGCTTCAGACCACTAGAGTCTTCATCGTAAGATACACGGAACTATAATAGTCCGCGTGGAAGTTGCTCTAGAACCTTGCATCCACTACCTTTCCGGATCTGTTGTAGCAATCAATTGCCCTGAGCTTCGAAGCGACATCGCTCCCTTTGCCAATGAACCTCTCTTCAGTGGGGTCTCTGGTCCCCTGCCTTAGAGCACTCATATGGAGGGGGCCAATGGGACCGATGGCGATCCCTTTCCCTTTGCCCTTAGCTTGGCGAGGAGCTACCAAGCTGGGGCCAGCTGCATCCTTCCCTTTGGATGTCGGCTTCTTGGGCATGATCTTTTCCTATCTATGTTGCACCCGGCATAATTTGCAGCGGAGTATCCAATGAGATTGAACTTGGAACCTTTAGGATACCAAAGGCCTAGGTTGGTTGTATGAACTAAATATCGCAATATTCTTTTTACGGCTGTCAAATGACAATCCTTAGGATTGGCTTGAATTCTTGCACACAAACATACACTCAACATAATATCAAGCCTAGATGCACATAAGTAAAGTAGGGATCCAATCATGGAGTGATATACCTTTTGATCCACGCTTGGTCCGTCTTCATTGAGATCCACGTGTCCACTTGTTGCCATGGGAGTCATTATAGGCTTCGCCTTGCCCATTCCAGACTTCTTGAGTATGTCTTGAGTGTACTTGGTTTGTCTTATGAATGTCCCTTCCTTTTGTTGCCTCACATGGAATCCCAAGAAGTACCTCAATTCTCCCATCATGGACATTTCGAATCTATCTGTCATAATCTTACTAAATTCTTCACAAAAGGATTTGTTAGTTGAACCAAATATGATATCATCAACATAACTTTGACAGACAAATAACTCATTGTCAAAATGCTTAGTGAACAATGTATAATCATATTTGCCAATCTTAAAACCATTTTCAATTAAAAAATCTCTAAGACACTCATACCAAGCTCTAGGAGCTTGTTTCAGGCCAAAGAGAGCCTTACGCAGTTTGAACACATGGTCGGGGAAATCTTGATCTTCGAATCCGTGGGGTTGCTCCATGTACAGCTCCTCCTTGATTGGTCCGTTGAGGAAGGCGCTTTTCACATCCATTTGATAGAGCTTGAAATCATGGTGAGTAGCATATGCAAGTAATATTCTAATCGATTCAAGTCTAGCTATGGGAGCAAAAATTTCGTCAAAATCCAAACCTTCGACTTGTGAATACCATTTGGCCACAAGTCACGCCTTGTTCCTTGTCACCACCCCGTGTTCATCTTGTTTGTTGCGAAAGACCCATTTCGTGCCGACAACGTTGAACTTGGGTCTTTCGACGAGTTCCCACACCTCGTTACATTCGAAGTTGTTAAGTTCTTCTTGCGTTGCCACCACCCAATCCGGATCTTTCAATGCATCCTCAATCCTATGCGGTTCCAAAAAGGATACAAAAGAGTAATGTTCACAAAAATTAGCTATTCGAGATCTAGTAGTTACTCCCTTTTGGATGTCCCCGATTATGTTGTCGTTTGGGTGATCTCTTTGGACACATTGGTGTACTCTTGGGTGTGGCACTTGTGGTCTTGTATCTTCATGATCACCTTCTTCTCCCCCTGGATGGTTGCCTTCAATGGTGTGTTGATCATATTCGTCTTCTGGAGGTTGATCTTGTGTAAAAGCTGCCCTTGATCATTTATCTCCACTTGTGGTTCATCTTCATCATTTTCATTTGGAGGTGGCGCTTGTGGTCGAACATCGCCCAATGCCATTCTTCTCAATGCTAGACATGGAGCTTCTTCTCTATCTAGCCCACATTGATCAACTTGCTCTTCTTGGGAGTCGTAAGTTTAATTGAACACTACATCGCGTGCTACTTCAACAAGTCCAAAGACCTTGTTGAAGACACGATAGGCGTAAGAGTTCGAATCATAGCCAAGCAAGAAACCTTCATCGGACTTCAAAGCGAACTTTGAAGTCATAGGCTTCTTGTTCAAAATATAACACTTAGAACTGAAAAATCGATAATAGGAAATATTCAGCTTCTTACCGGTGAGTAGCTCATATGACGTATTCTTGAGAAGTCGATGAAGATAGAGTCGGTTTATGGCGTGACAAGCGGTGTTAACCGCTTCCACCCAAAAGTGATTCGAAGTCTTGTACTCATCAAGCATTGTCCTCTCCATCTCTACGAGGGTTCGATTCTTCCTTTCCGCTACTCCGTTTTGTTGAGGGGAGTAAGGTGCTGAAAATTCATGCTTTATCCCTTCTTCGTCTAGGTACTCCTCAACTTGGGTGTTCTTGAACTCTGTGCCATTGTCACTTCGTATCTTCTTGAACTCCAATGAAAGCTCATTTTGGGCACGCTTGAGAAACTTCTTGAGGGTTCCTTGAGTTTCTGTCTTATCATGCAAAAAGAAAACCCACGTGAAGCGCGGAAAATCATCAGCAATTACTAAGTCGTATTTGTCACTGCCGATGCTTATGTAAGCAAGTGGACCAAACAGATCAATGTGAAGTAGCTCGAGGGGTCTTGTCGTTGTCATGATGTTATTCACGGAATGGGGTGCTCCTACTTGCTTCCCGGCTTGGCATGTGCTACAAGGCCTGTCTTTCTCAAAAACAACATCCTTTAAACCTCGGATGTGATCGCCCTTAAGGAGTTTTTGAATATTCCTCATACCAACATGTGCTAGCCATCTATGTTACAGCCAGCCCATGTTGGTCTTTCCAATCTAGCATGTGTCAAGTTCGGCTTTATCTTTGTTGAATTCAACAAGATAATGCTTTTCCTTTAACACACCCTTGAATGCAACCGAGTCATCACTCCTTTTAGAGACGGTCACACCCTCATTAGTGAACAAGCAATTATAACCTTGTCACCTAATTGAGATATGGATAGAAGGTTATAATCTAAGGAGTCGACATACAAAACATGAGAAAGCGTGTGTTGCGATAATATTGAAATTTTACCAGTACCGAGCACCCTTCCTTGACTATTGTCTCCAAAATAGATGCCCTCACTTGGATCTTCATTTTCTTCATATTCAACAAACATCCTTCTTTCTCCGGTCATGTGGTTGGTGCATCCACTATCTAGAACCCATTTCAATCCACCGGAGGAATAGGCCTGCAAAAACAAATTACGCCTTGGTTTTATGTACCCATGCTCGCTTGGGTCCTTTGAGGTCAGTCACTAGTGATTTTTGCACCCACACATGGTACTTGGTGTTCCCATGGCGTGGCCCAACATATTTGGCACATACTTTACCAAATTTGCTTTTCATAAGAACATAATATGCATCAAAAGTTCTAAATAATATTTGTTGTTCATGCGTGTTAAATATCTTAGACTTATCAACTTTATTGGGCTTTCTAGCTTGAGAGGAGTTTCCCTTGACAAAGACAATGCGCTCCTTGTTATTCTTATGGCTTCTAGCATTTTGCTTTTCACCATAAGAATACCCAATGCCATATTTGACATTAGGAGGTCTTGTGGCCAAATATGCACTGCGTGCATATTTGACGTTCTCCCTATAAAATATGACACTTCGGTAAGGATGCTTGTCCTTGGTCTAGTTTGACTTGTCTTTCAAGCTAGTTTCAAGTTTAGCACATGAAAAAGTAATTGTAGTTTCATATTTTAAGTGTTGAGTAGGTGAGCTTGAAGAGGATGAAGGGTCACTTTGCTTGAGTGACACAACTTGTACCTCAGGGATCTTGTTAACTTTGGTTATGTTAGCAAGTTCATCCTTGATAATAACATTCAAGTCGCTTAACTTCAAGCAAGCTTCCTTGCTTGAAGCTAACTTAATTTCTAGTGACTTGCTTCGCTCCTTTTCAAGTTCAAGGAGCACATTGATCTTGAGATACTCTTCCTTTCGGAGGATGATCATATCTTCTTGACGATCAATTAGCCCCCCCCCCCCCCCCCCCATCAACAAGCTTGTCCATCAAGAGTTTCATTTTAGCAGCAGTTCTCTTATCTAAGCCAACTAGCATATCTTGATCATCACTGTAGTTATTACTATCACTACTAAAATAATGTGAGGAGGAAGATTTTGTTGTTACCTTTCTTTTACCTTCCTTCACCATTAGGCATGTGTCGTTGCCCTTCCATTCGCCGATAGTTGGGAAGAGGGTGGATTTCTTTGTTGCCTTCTCGATGGCTATGCTAGCCATCTCCTCTTCCTCTTTGGATGAGGACTCATCATTTGAGTCCCACTCCTTTCCCAGATGCGCTTGTCCAATTAGCTTTTTCTTCTTGAAGATCTTCTTGGGTTGGGGCTTTGCTTCCTTTGTCTTCTTCTTGTTTTCTTCATAAGGGCAATCAACTATAAAGTGGTCATATTCACCACAGTTATAGCATGCTCGCCTCAACTTTGGTATGGATTTATCTTTGTATTTTCCCTCATTTGATCTACCCCCTTGTCTTCTTTTCATCATCCTCTTGAATTTCTTCATAAAAAGGATCATGTCTTCTCATCGACGTCGCTGCTCTCATCATCATTGTCATCTTCTTCTTGAGTCTTTTGAGCTTCTTTTGACAATGGCTTGAAAGTGGACTTCAAGGCGGCCCCCTTCTTCTTTGCCGAGGTGAGATCTGCAATTTCTTTGATTTGCTTGGCTTGTTTCTCCATCATATCAAAGTTGATAATCTTTCCAAGAAATTCATCCGGGGTCATTTTCAAATACCCAGGGATTTGTCTAATCATCGAGCATACGGTAACCTTGCGAGGCATGAAGGCTCTACGAATAAGCTTCATCACCTCGTGATCATTCCACTTCTTGCTTCCATACGCTGAAACCTTGTTGATGAGATTGTTCAGCTAATTGTACATGTCTTGCGGTGACTCATCTTCTTCTATGGTGATTCTTCCCAATTCGCCTTCGATCATCTCAATCTTGGATTCTCGCACAAGACAATCGCCTTCATGTGTAGTTTGTAATGTGTCCCGTATTTTTTTTGCAATCTCGAGTCCGTCCACCTTGGTGAACTTGTCTCGACTTAATGATGATGTGATGACGGCTGCAGCTTGAGCGTTCTGATGGATCGCTTGCTCTTGGCTTGGGGTGAGCTCTTTGTCATCGTCCGGGATATCTATTCCTGTAAACACTATATGCCACGAGCTAGGTTTAAGTGAGATTAGATGCGTTTTCTTATTTTGCTTCCACATTGAATAATCATTGCCATCAAAGTATGGTGCTTTTCCTAGAGGTATTGACAAGTAATGGTTGTTGTTAGAATTCAACCGATCATAATTAAAAAGATATTGGGAGTAGTCGTTGGTGTGACTACCCTCATTCTTCTTCTTTTTATCTTCGAACTTCATCTTCCCTTTCGAGATTGCTTTCTTCCTTAGGAGCGCCTTGAGTTCAAGCGTCTCCTCATCATCATCCTCGAAGTCCTGAATGGCGTCGAGGAGCTTCTTCAATTTATGAGCCTTCTCATCTTCAACCTTCTCTTGGTTGAGGCTCTTGTGCACATCCTTCATGTCCGACATTTTCTCTTTGAACAATTAGTCTCTTTCTGAAGAGTCTGGCTCTAATACCAATTTAATGTAGCCTAGGGGGGAGGTTAATAGGGTTTTTGAATTTTTTTATCGAAACCTGTAACACTTAGCAACTTGATCAAATACAAGGAAATCGGACTAGTCTGGTAGGGTGCGGACTAGTCCGGTTTGCGGACTAGATTGATCAGGTTCAATCAATGATCTCGAACCAGGTACTTTATGCAGTGAAAATTGAGTTGTAAATTGAATGTATTGCTTCAATGAGACTAGATGTGGCACAAGTTAACTTTAGATTCATAGTTTGAAAGTGAGTTTAAACTAGATTGAGAGGACCCAAGATTTCAATGAATATTAAGAACAAAAGAACAAAACAAAGGACACAATGATTTCTATCCCGTGGTTCGATTCCACAGAGGAAATGTACATCCACATTGAGGAGCCCACGAAAGGACCTTCACCAACCCTACCGTCGTCGAATCGCCACGGAATCCCATTCTCTTCGACTAATCACAAAGGGGTAAGAATAATCGTGTTCAAGGTGCCTTCTCACAAGTAGAGGGATCCCATAGATTTACAACTGAAAAACACCACCAAACACACTCGAAAAGTATGCAATAAAATAGCGAGAGTTTGTGAGAGAATCAAATCCAAGAGCTCAAGTTGTGAAGAATGTGTCTCTCCTTTGATCTAGAGTTAATCCTCAAGGAATTGATCTTTCTTACATTGAATTGTGTGGAGAGATGTGTTTTCTAGTCTCTTGGACGGTGTGATGGCGCAGGGGGCCGGTCGAGAGATATCATAGTTGGGCCGTGCACTTCTATTTATACTAGGGTTTCCAAAGGTTACCGTTAGGGTTCGCGATGTCAGGACTAGTCCGTGGTGGACTCAGGACTAGTCCGGTGTGCGGAGTGTGGGAAACCCTAAGTGTCCTGAATTATCGGACTTGTCTGGCCAGGGGCGGACTAGTCTGATTTTGTCTCTGGAGATGTCCGGTGTGGTGAAACTCTTGGTGAATTGAGGACAAGTACGCACTTGGAGGACTTGTCCAATTTTAGTTAGAAGGTTTTTAGACTAATCTGTGCAGATATCGGACAAGTCCAATTTAGGTCAAAAAGATATCGGACTAGTCCGTGCTGATATCGGGCTTGTCCGACTTCGTGCAAACTATGAAGTGTTGGGGACTATTCTGCCCTGGGGAGGACTAGTCCGATCTTAGTTAGATAGATATCAAACTAGTCCGTGGTGATATCGAACTAGTCTGGTCTGTAGAAACTGGACTTTGTAGACAAGTCCGCTCTGGGAGGACTTGTCTGATTCTGGACAAAGAGAAAACGGACTAGTCCGGGGTAAATCGGGCTAGTTCGGACCTGTATAACTTTGTGCAGTGAGAGTGATTAAAATTTGCTTGATCTCTTGGGGTGTGTTTCTCTAACACCCTCCATACACAAAAGAGTATTATAATCATTTCTTGAGCTCCTTTCAACTTGATTCCTCACTCTCCCTTCTTTTTGCGCTTTCTTCATGATTTCATTAAAACTCGCACGCATCTCAACAATTTAGTTAGGATCTCATTTGCTTGTCATAAATCAACCAAAACCCACAAGGGATGCCTAGATGCACTTTCAGATATATCTTTAGGCACAAAAGGGGCAACAAAAGCAGAATGAGCATGAGAGTTTGGATCGCAAAACCTGGACAATGTAACTCGTTCGTGCAAGCTTCCAATGATTTGTTGTGCCAGATGACTTTTGAGGATGCGGAGGGGAGTAGACACTTCACAAGCTTCGTCTTCTTAATGTTCATCATATATTGAAGAATTCGTGGCTTCAGGACGATATGTACCAGCTGCAGTATTTGTTGGTGCTGGTAGTGGTGCAAAATAATTTGCTTCTGAATTCTAGGGCAGCAGCACCACTTCTTCGTCTTCTTCGATGAAAATACTCTCCCCTTGCGGATATGGATCTGGACCTGCAATATTAGATCTAGTAGCTAGGCTAGCTACATCAAAAGGAACCTCACAAGTCTCAACAATTTTGTTAGTGTCAAGTAAAAGCACACGGTAGCCTCTAGTATTAGATGGATAACCAAGAAACATGCCATCAACAGATCTAGGTTCAAATTTATCAATATTACCATGTTTTTTGACAAAGCATTTACAAGCAAAGACCCAAAAGTGTGTGACACTAGGCCTATGTCCAAATCGAAGTTCATGCGGTGTTTTACCTAGCTTAGCACGCAAGAAAACATGATTTGAGACATAACAAGCGGTTGCAATTGCATCATCCCAAAATTTCCTATGAGTTTAATATTCATCAAGCATAGTACTAGCCATCTCAACTAAGGTTCCGTTCTTTCTCTCTACGAGACCATTTTGTTGAGGTACATAGGGTGAAAAGTATTGATGATCTATTCCTTTTTAGCACAAAAGTGATCAAAAGATTGATTTCTAAATTCAGTTCCATTATCACTTCTAATTGCTTTTTGTAGGATCGAAGAGCACGTGAAAAGCTACCAGAGGGGTGTGAATGGTAGATTTAAACCTTTTCAATAGAAGCAACAAAAATCCATCGGCAAAAAATTAATCTGTTAAGAAATTGTGTGTGCGACTAATTTAGACGTGATAAATCATGACAAAACCAGTATAGATTGTGGAGGATAAAGTCACTAAGACGTCACAACAATAATCACGAAAATCTGTCAAGAGAAACTCATGTTACGATTGAAAGATAGAACAAAGGTCAATCTGGTCTACCCGAGAAAAACAGTTTTGGAACACTGCAAAGAAACTCATGTAGATCTAAAACCACAAGTCTGATGACCGTGAAATTTTCACAGATGAGAGATAATCAAGTTGTCAAGACAATCCAAAAATAAAAACGTCAATTGGATCTGTAAAACTCGAGTTATGATAAAACTATCAAATCAAGGTAGTGATGTGCAGAAACTCGACGAGAAAAACTTGTCTGACACAAGTCGGACGAACAAGGCACAGAAGTTCCTTCAAACTACAAAGTCGGACAAACAAGTCGGACGAACAAGGCACAGAAGTCACATGACATCAAGCAGGAATAACACGCGAAAGCTGAGATAAAATAGCAGGTTTATAAGTTGAATTTTGTGATTTTTTATTCTTAACTACTGACCTATGAGGTGTTAATTGTGCAGCATGAAAATCAGTAGCTTTGGAGGCAAAAACATAAGGTCCGAAGGTAACAACAGAAGGTCCAGAGGCAAAAGCTGAAGCTCCGGAGGTAAACATTGAATGTTTTTCACTCATAACAGCAGGTTGCATATTCCAGACATTCGGTTTAATATGTGCAGCAAATTTTGCACGAGAATTATAAGATCTAGCTTTTATTCTTTCCTTTTTATGTTGTTTAGCTAGTCTATAACAAAAATCTATGACATGACCATCTTTCCCACAAAAGGTACAATGAAATTTAGCTTTGTGTTCATGTCTAGATGAGCATGCAGTATGTTTTTTTGAACCCGAATGTGACAACTCTCCAGCAGATTTAAAGACCACCACTTTTGGTTTAGGAACTGTTTTTATCAAACCACTTCATAATGACTTTACAATTTTAGGTGGATGTGCTTTAGCATGAGCATAGGAATCAAATCCTAAACCAGTTTTATCATTGCAAGATTTGGATGAATTCAGCAGCAAGTTTAGATTTTTGTTCCCAATACAAAACTGCTCTAGTGTCCTATTCATGTCATCGAATTTCTTAGTCAATTCTAGGCAATTTTGACATGAAGTTTCTCCTTTTAATTTGCAATTAGAACAATATTTAACTTCATGAGCACGTAAAGCATTGTTCAATATTGAAATTTCATTTATAGCATCTTTTAGTTTCTTTTTAAGATCATTACAGGTAGAACAATGCAAAATCAATTGTAGACCAAGAAGCATCTTTTAAGTTTATTTCATTAAGTGCAGAAAGCTTTTTGTTCTTTTCAATCCCTAACTCAAGTTTATCAAGAGTAGAGGAGTGTGCACTTCTTAAGGAGGACAATTGTTCATATATTAAATCTCATGAGGAACAAGAACCATCACTAGGAATCAAGATTTTCAAACGATTAATTTATGATTCTAGTGACTCAATTTTAACAGCATTGTCTCGAGCTTTTTGTCCTTTTTCTTGACAATAACAGTTGCACGGGAAACAGCATCACATATTTCATCACAAGTAGAACATACCTCTTTGTTGTCACTATTGTTTTCTACATCCTCCATACTTGATCTTGATTTGCCCGCCAGGAAGCACAAGTTCGCCTGATCATCTTCATCTCCGTCACTTCCAATGTCTACATCAATTGAGGAAAGTTCTTGAAGTGCGGTGATGAAACTATTTATCTGTTTGTGTCCTGTAAAACACTTCTTTTTCTTGTTGGTGTTCCAAAAAGAGGACATGACTTTATTCTGCTTTTCATCATGGGTAGAAGGACGTGAAAGTTTAGGGCATTATGTACGAAAGTGTCCTATCTTACCACATTCAAAGCATCGTTGAGGTTCGGAGCTTCCTCTTCTTCTAGTTCTCACATTTTGCAATGCTTTTGAAAACCGAGTAGAGATGAGTGCTAGCTCCTCGTATGGAAATTCTTCAATCTGTTCCAAGGTTAGTGAAGACAGCAAAGCAAGTGTTTTGCTGGATGAAGATTGGCTGGAGCTAGGCTTATCACGTTAAGAAACAAATGCAAGAGACTTGTTTGGGTTCTTACATGATATAATGTTAATTTCATGAGTTTTTAACTTAGAATAAAGCACATCCAATGTAAGTGTACTCATGATTGTGGATTCACGAATAGATGATACTTTCACCTCCAAGATTGACATGTCTAATGCACTTAATAATTTCCTAGCATTCTCAGCATCTGAAAAGTTGACATTAACGCTATGAAAGTTGCTGAGAATTTTATTAAAGCGAGCAAAGAGATTGTCAATGGAGATCCTGGTTGCATCTCAAAGCGCATGTACTCCTTTTTTAGCATGTCTTGCCTTACCTCCTTGATCGTGTTGGATCCTTCGTGGTAGTCGCAGAGTGCTTTCCACACATCAGATGTAGATCGGAGGTGTGCAACACGATCCAAGTCGCTTTGAGTTAATCCTTGTATGATCAAGTTGCGAGCCTTGTTGTTGCTTTTGACGTATCTCATGTTTGTAGCTATGACTTGATCGTTTGATGGCACGTCGTAAGGCTTGTACACCTATTCCCATATTGCGAAGCCTTGTGCCTGGGTGAAAGCTTTCATATGTGCCTTCCAAAATTGAAAATCAATACCACTAAACACACAAGGTTTTGCGGAGTATTTCTCCATGATGATTAGTCAAAACACGTGCAAATCACAAAGGTTAGAGCATTGTTGCTCTAATACCAATTGTATGATCGAAGAGCACATGAAAGGATACCAGAGGGGAGGTGAATGGTAGATTTAAACTTTTTCAGCGAAAGCAACAAAAACCCCTCGCCAAAAAATCAATCGGTTAAGAAATTTTGTGTGCGACTAATCTAGATGTGATAAATCATGAAAAAAATAGTATAGATTGTGGAGAATCAAGTCATGAAGATGTCACAACAAGAGTCACGATAATCCGTCGAGAGAAACTTATGTTACGAACGAAAGATCGAACAAAGGTCAATTTGGAACACTGCAAAGAAACTCATGTAGATCAGTAACCACAAATCCAATGATCGTGAACTTTTCACATATGATGGAAAATCAAGTTTCAATAAAACCCAAAAAGAATCACATCAATTGGATCTGTAAAAATCGAGTTATGATAAAACCACCAAAGAAAGGTAGTGTTGTGCAGAAACTTGACAAGAAAGACTTGTCTAAAACAAGTCGGACGAATAAGGCACAAAGGTTCCTTCAAATTACAAATTTTATTCAGTAGAACACAAGAGAAACAGCCTAAAAGTCGTCTACCACGAGCTCTGGCCTCCCTTGTTTATATAACCAGCCCGAACACCACAGGAAACGCGGTCATTTGCGACGGCCAGACGTATTTGCGACGGCCCGCATATGGCTGTCGCAAATTAGATAAACCATCGCAAAATACACTTATCTGCGACGGACACCTAAAATGGCTATCGCAAATAAGTAGGCTATCGCAAATTAAGCTTATTTGCGACGGCCTCTTCCGTTAGCCATCGCAAATAGTGTTAATTGCGACAGCTAATCCTAGGGCCATCGCAATTTAAAGTCCTATACCGTCGGGCCAAGCTCATTCTCTTCGTCCTATCCTTACGCCCCCCCCCCCCCCCCCCCGCTCCGCTCCGCTCCTGGCCCCGCCGCCCCCGCTCCCGCCACCAGCTCGCTGCGCTCACGCTGCCCCCGGCCTCGCCGCCCCCGGTCCGCTGCGCCCCCGGCCTCGCTGCCCCCAGCCTCGGCCTGCCGCGCCCCTGCCGCCCTAGCCCGTTGCGTCCCCGGTCTTGCCGGCCCCGCACCGCTGCGCCCCTGCTGCGCCCCCGCCACCCCCGGCCCCTGACGCCTCCGGCACTGAGGTGAGCTCGGCTTTTTTTTTTGCTTTCATTTTAAAATCCGTATGCACAATAGGGAATTATACCTACAAATTCTATAGATACAGAATAGGGAATCATGCACGGTAGTTAGGGTTATTATTCCTACAAATTCCTACGAACTCGACGGCCTTCTTGAGGCCCCTGCACATGGGCTTGCCACACTTGCGCACGTGGTGGCCCAGCAGCTCCCACGCGAGGACCGCGGCATCGACGGTCAGGTGCAGCAGCGCGCCCACCTCGAGGAGCAGCAGCTTGGCGTACGGGACAATGAGGAAGCCGAGCACGGCGAGGGCGGTGAGGAGGACGACCGCGTCGACGGCGGCCATCGGGGAGCTATTGCAGCAGGATCTAGCGGCCCTGGTCCTGGATCGGGAGTAGGCCGCCAGGGCGGAGCTGTCTGTCGCCCTGCAATGTTGCTTGAAGGCATGGAGGAACTCGATGAGGCTGCAACACTCGGCCATCGCTGATCTGGGAGCGACGGGAAATTCACCACCGATTCTGGTGCGAGCGGGCGAGCGAGGAGAGGAGCGGGCTGTGTGGTGGGGGCGCCGGGATCTGTGTGGAACGGAACTGACCAGAAGGGGAGGGGGAGGAGGAGGAGATTGATTTTCCGATCAGATCCGTGCCCGCTCCCGCGCCGTGCGTTAGCGCGTGCGGACCGGGACCGCTGGTTTCACTCTTTCTGACTTCCTTCCCCGGTGCGGCCTGCTGCTGTTGTCACTAAAGGACCACCGAAGCGTCTCAACGGGTCAGAAATTTTTGATATGTTAGACAAACCGGTGCCTGATGAAGGTCATCCTGGATATTTCGTAGGTTATGGAGAGGAACACAATTGGACTCACATATGTGGACTTTGGGAGCTACCGTATGTGAAGTCATTGATTCTAATGCACAACATTGATGTCATGCATCGGGAGCATAACATGAGCGAAAGTATCATAAGCACTTGCATTGATATGCCTGGCAAAACAAAAGACAATTATAAAGCTAGACTAGATTTGGTAGACATTTGTCACCGTCCAACTCTTGAAATCTCTGAAAGTGGTGGAAAGCCACGTGCTTCTTTCTATCTTCGATCGAAAGAAAAGAAAGAAGTTATGAAATGGATGAAAACTTTGAAATTCCCAGACGGTTATGCACCTAGCCTGAAACGAGTTGTAAATGTTAACACAGGAAACCTCACAGGGTTGAAGAGTCATGATTATCACATTATAATGGAAAGACTCTTACCTGTTATGTTTCGAAGCTATCTAGATGTTGCGGTGTGGAAGGTTTTAGCCGAGCTCAGCTATTTCTATAGGCAGCTTTGTGCTAAAGAAATCAAGATCGGGATGATGGATAAGTTAGAGAAGGAGATACCCATACTTTTATGTAAGATGGAAATTTTTTTTCCACCAGGTTTCTTAAATCCAGTGCAACATCTGCTTATCCATCTTCCATTCAAAGCTAAAGTTGGCGGTCCTGTGCAATATAGGGTGATGTATCACATTGAAACCAATGGTTGGCAACAGGGCAAGGGTGGAAGGGTGCATCGCAAAAGCATATGCTCTTAAGGAAGTAGGATACTTTTCAAGTGTCTACTTTGCGGAAGAAAACAATATCAATACTTCGGCGATGCGGTACAATGTGGACGAAACACCCCCTCTAAGCGACCTTTCCATTTTCAAATGAGAGGCACCACCGTTGGTAGCTACACGACCTACGTGCTATCCGAACATGAAAGGACTGTTGCTTTACTCTACATGTACGCAAATATAGAAGGCATACAGGAATACTTCGAGTAAGTGTTTGTCCTACATTTATGCTAATCGACATATTTTGCTACAAATGTACTCTAAAAGATGTTTTTCATGTTCAGCGAGTTCCACAGACAATGTTGGCCACATAGGCATGAACCTACAGCCAAACATATAGAAGCGATGCGAAAAGAAGGAATAAATGGGGGGAAGAGTTTCCTATCCTGGTTTCGAGATTATGTAATATTCTCTCGTCTTCTATGTATTATAAGTTACTATTAATAAAGAAGTATTATTTTAACTTACGATCATTTATGACAATGTCGGACTCACAATGTCCATGAAGATTTGCGGCAGCTATCTTGTAGATTGGTGAATGTTAGAAGCTATGGTCGATATGACGTAAATGGCTTTCGATTCCATACAACTCATTTAGAAGCTCTTCGTCCTCTCGTGACAACATCAAATTCCGGTGTTGTGACGAGAGCAATGGACACTCAAGGGAATTTAACCGATTATTAAGGGATCATTAACAAAATTCTTGAATTTAATTTTACCGGAAATAACACCCTTCGAGTGGTCTTCTTTGATTGTGACTGGTTTGATCGCACTCATGGAACTCGAGAAAACCAATTTGGAATGGTGGAAGTCAAACATAAGGACTGGCTACGAGGTTACGCTACATTTATTCCTGGACATCAAGTGGAACATGTGTATTATCTACCTTATCCATGCACGAAGCTCAGTGCTTGGTGGGTGGTATATAAGGTGAATCCACGTGAGCGGTTATATACTACTGGGGATGATGGTTACCATGATAGCGAAGACGTTGGAGAAGTGTACCAAGAAGAAGAGTTGCCAGACACTTTTATTATCGAGCTTGGTGCAGGACTCGATCATGTAGTTGGAGATGTTGAAGACGTTGAAGATGTAGAGGCAGATGATATGCGAAAACGAAAATTAGAACAGGCCACGATGGATGATCATTGTGCTGGTTTAAGGAGTAGGGCACATGCACATGATAATGATGTTGATGAATTTTGAAAGTGATTACAAGCATTGCTTTCATGATGATAGTAACATGAATTTTGTATATTTTATTTGCATATTTACTGATTATCTAATTAAAATAGGATGGTGTCAAAGAAGGGTAAGAAGGTGCCGCCGACGAGGGGTTTCTACACCTCTAGGCCTGAGGACACTTTCGCTGGTGCCTCGTCGACTGGGAGCAGACGCACTCAGCTGCTGGGGCACGTTCTGAGCAGCTCTAGAGCTTCATCACAGGTAAATTTCACCAGCTTTTAACAAATTATTTAAATTCAAATTTATATTAATCTTACTAACGAATCATTTGAATGTTGTAGTCCTCAACGGCTGACTCAGAGGTTGCGGCGCTAGTTGACCTTGGCCACCCTTCGGTGAGCCAGCCATCGGCCAGCCAGCCCTCAGCGAGCCAGCCATTGGCCAGCCAGCCCTCGGCGAGCCAGCCCTCAGCCAGCCATCCCTCGGCTGGCGATCCTTCTGTTCCTGAGGCCTTTGGCTCAGCTGGTGAGGAGCCGTCTGGATCACCTGACGTGGCCCCCCAGCAGACGTGGAGGACGAGGAGGACTCACTTTGTCAGTCCTCCTGCGGTACCTTCACAGAGGATCGTGATTTGTCCAGTCGGAGACAGGTAATAAAAATTATAGTGTTCAATTTTAGTTTCTTTTGGTTACTTATATAATCAATCAATAAATATCTTGCAGGGTTTGGGACGACACGTCTTTCACCGGTGAGAGACACCAAAGACTGGTGAACGGTGTCCTCGGGTCCTTAGTGCGTTTGCACTATCCTGGGGTTATCGACGGGGTGCCTGCTCTTTCGTGGGAGGACTACAAACGCGTCCATCACCAGGAGCACGACAACCTTCAGGAGGCCTTATGGGCCAATTTTATGGTAAGTATGTTAAAAATAGTTTATAAGTTTTAACTCTTAAACTCTTTTAATGAACATCTCTTCAATATATTCTTTATCGCGGGCAAGATATACTATAGAGGACCCGAACGACCCTCGCCTATTTGAGGATGCAAGGCGAGTGTTTCACTACAATGCTGCCAAGGCGCTTCAACAAGCTTTGTCGAACGCCCGTGGTCAAATTATTAATGAGCACTTGAAGGCGAACCAGCAGCACATGCTACACTTCCGGCAAGAGAGCGAGAGGCATCTAACGGAGGAGTACGCGCACGTACGTTGGGTGTAGTAAGTATTTTTTTTCTAATAATTTCCTCGACGGTATTTTTAACGACTTCCAACTATGTGCAGGGCCACGTGAGCTAGTTGCAGGGTCGGACCGATGCATTTTGGGCCCTTTGTCGCTACTGGGCTAGCGATGAGTTTAAAGCTAAGTCCGAGAAGGCTCGAGATTGCAGCGGGGTCGAGTGGAAGAGCAGGCACGGGCAAGATAACCACTTGCGTTTAGCTAAACGCATGGTAAGTGTATGTAACTTTTATTTATATATTCATAATATATTGTTCGTACTAACACGTATTGACAGGAGCGCGAGACGGGGGTGCCGCCGACCCCTACTGAGATCTGGAAGAGAGGTCATAGGGACCCTTCTCAGCCGACGGGGTGCAGTCAGGCTGCAGCCGAGCGATTGGTATGTTTAGAAATAATTCATATTAAATAAAACTATATAGATTGTTGAACTTACACGGTTTTCTTGTTTTGCAGGCTAAGTACTGGGAGAAGGCTAGGAAGATACACGGTGAAGATTTCGATTTGGAACATCAACCAATCGATCCTCAAGCCGCGTATGCAAGCGGTGGTGGAAACGCACACGGAAGGTGAGTTTACAAGTCATTTTATCATTTTCAATTCAAAGTATTCAAGATATTTCAGTTTCATATTACTGACTCTCTTTTTTATAGCTTGCCATATTCGACGGAGTTGTCGACTCGAGAGCAGGGAGACCAGCAAGAGGCAGCTCCATGCAAGCTTCTTCGGTGGGCACGACTAGTCCTCGCGCCTTGCAGAGGGACATTGAGATGCAGTCCCTCTTCAGGCGACAGGAGGAGGCGGAACGCCAAAGGATCACGATGGAGGCCACGATCCAAACCCAGGCAACAACGTTGGCGTAGATGTGGGAAGCAATGGTGGTAACAAAATAAAAACTGAAGTTCTTGTTAATTCAGCGTAAATGACTTACTAATAGATAACATTTAATGTTTGCAATGATAGGCCATGGTTAGGGCGCAAGGTCTGGCGATCCAGCTACCGGTACTACCACCGGTCCTTCTAGGAGATCCTTCTTCTACAGGTCAGGTAATTTTCTATGTAATCCTTCTTCTCCGGCATAAAAAGATTGAGATAGAAGAAAGAGGGAGATAGTTAGATAGAAGAAAATAATTGAGATAGAAGAAAGAGAGAGATTGAAGAAAGAGAGAGACAGAAGAAAGAGCGAAAGATAGTTAGATAGAGTAGGAGAGGAATGATGTGAGAGATGAAGATTTAGATGGAGATAGAGGGAGGGAGATGTAGATGGAGATAGATGGAGGAAGATAGAGGGAAAAGGATAGCAATAGAGAGATAGAGTGATAGAGAAAGATAGAGGGAGGGAGAAAGAGAGAAATGAATAGAGATAGGAAGAGAGGGGGTTCTAGATGAAGATAGAGGGAGAGGAAGGGAGGGAGAGAGATGTGGATGCATTTATATTCTAACTCTAAGTTTCATTAATTGCAGCGATCCGCAACAGCTGCACAAACGCCGTCGCCATCGCTACCACCACCTGGAATGAGGCGCGATGACGACTTCGACTTCGGACGTGGCTCCGAAGGTGGCTACGGAGGTCAGACGGGCGAGTGAGCCCATGTTTAGTTTCTTGATGTTGGTGCCATGTTTCGACGATGTGTTGTGATGTGTTTTAAGACTGTTGTGATGTGTTGTGATGTTTATATCGCCTGCTCTGTGATTATGGCCATCGAGCCGGGTAGTATTTTCTGTTTTTTTAATAAAAAGCCTTATTTGCGACGGGTTTTTATATAGTACCGTCGCAAATAAGGATCCTGGTCGTCGCAATTAAGCCACTGCTATTTGCGACGGCCCGACCATCGCAAATAAGCATTAATTGCGACGGCCAGGCCGTCGCAAATAGGGGCGTGGGTCCCGAGGGATGACACGTGGACCCTGCCGGCTGAACTTGTTTGCGACGGCCGGGCCGTCGCAAATAGAGCTTTAATTGTGACGACCTGGACGTCGCAAATACTGTTACAGGGCCCACCAGCCCCCTGGCGATAACTTGCGACGGCCACATTGAGCCGTCGCAATTAAGCTTATTTGCAATGGTGCCCGTCGCAAATTTATTATTTGTGACGGTATTTGCCTTATTTACGACGGCCCTGGCCATCGCAAATCGTTGGGATTCCTGTAGTGGAAAGCCAACTAAACTCAAACTAGGACTCTAATCCTACTCAATTCACGAATCAAAACTTTCCATGACTGCTCAAGACTCTTCTAAATGCAAATATAAACAATCTTAAGACTTCCAAAAACTAAAGGAACGTATCCCACATTCTTAAAACAACTCAACTTCGTGACCCACATGATAACCTATCATAACCAACTCAAATCTTACCATATTTGAGCCAAACCCGACTCAGCAGCACCCTGAGTCTATAACCTAGTCGGTTGGACCTTTCCAACCAATTTTTTTACGTCCACATCTCTTCATCACACCTTGGAACCATGTAGCCATGTCCATGCACTGCTTGCACATGTGCAAACACCTTCCATCGATGTTCACGAGACCTTCATATGCATTGTTCTTGATTCAAACATGTTGCGCAACCTCTCGATCAACTCAAGCACAATTCCCCCCAAGCTTGGTTGTTGAACCTCATCTTCTCCCTAAGACTAGTTTAATAGATCCTGTCAACAGCCATGTCCTGAACTCAAGCAACACCCATAAATAAACAACCGATACTTCCGAGCACAAGTCCTCGACTTGATTGTCGTTAGTTCTGAAAACCACAACACCTTACGTGAGCACCTCACGATAAGCATGTTGCAAACCTTAGCAAAATGATATCAACCATAACCACCAACACACACCAAAAAATTAGTAAAAGAGTACTAAGAAAACTTTCCATAGTCCAAAACGCAAGTTCAAAACATTGCAAGTTAAAAGAAGAACAACTTCGGTCAAGCTCTGAACCTTGCCAAAGCTAGCAGGACCTAGCGCTGAAGCTTACGAAAGCTAGCAGGACCGAGCGTTGGAGCTTACCAAAGCATGTAGGACCTAGCGCCAGAGCTTACCAAAGCTAATTGGTCCTAAAGCCAGAGCTAACCAAAGCTAATCGGACCTAGCGCCGGACTTAGCAAAAACATGTCGGACCTATCCATAGCAAGTCGGACCTAGACAAAGTAAGTCAGACCTAGCCGGAGCTACCCAAAACAAGATGGACCTATCGTCAGACCTTGCAGGAGCTCGAACCTAGAGTCAGACCATGTTGTAAAAGGTGTTTTGGTGATATTCAAAACTTTTATCGCCATAGCCAATGTATTCAGCTCACATAGGTCTGACACTTTTAAAGATCATGGGTGATCAATTGACAATCTAAGAAATAAAGTTCTAAAGTGACTAAAAGCTTCATTCTTAGCTGACATAAAATACACCCAAGAGTATCTAGAATGATCATCAATAATCACAAGAACTTACCATTTACATCCAAAAGACTGAACACGTGAAGGACCTACGGTGTCAAGGTGCAAAAGTTGTCCCGGTTCAGTTGTCATGGTCATTGTGAGAGGAGCATGTGAACCTGCAACCATCTTAGTATGTCTACAAGAAGAGCACTTAATTTCTTTGTCCCCTTAAAGCTTAGGAAGCCCACGTATGCGATCAAGAGTACTAACACGCGTGAGATGATCAAAGCCTACATGACCAAGTCTACGGTGCTAAAAATATGTCTTTCGAATCATTATCAACTAGACACCTATTCTTAGAGGATGACATATAAAAATCAGCTTTAAAAACTCTTCGAAACCGAGAAATCTTAAAAATGAGCTCACTATTTGAATCTACAACCTTGCAGCAATTTCTAGTGAAAATAATTTCTAGATTTTCATCTAGCTATTGTGAAACAAAAAGCAAGTTGTATTTAAAATTTTTAACAAGTGTCACATCCTTCAAAGTGTAGTTATTATTTACACTAACTGAACCCTTAGCAATTAAAGGAATTGAAGAATTATTGGCAGAAGTAACATTCTCTACACGTGACATATAAGAGAGGCAGAAGAACCAATCTTTGTTACTGGTCATGTGGCATGAGCAACCTGAATCTACAATCAAAATGTTGTCCTTCCTGAGGCGTGTAACCTACATAAAAGCACAATACATCGATGACTCAATACTGGCGTTAGTAAAAAGACATTTAGGAATTCGGTACTGATTCACACGACGTCCAACAGAAATAACACGCAAAAGCTAAGATAAAGCAGCAGGTTTATGAGCCAAAGTTTGAGAATTCTTGTACCCAACTACTGACCTATAAGGTGTTATACGTTGCATGTTTTTGACTCATTATAGCAGGTTGCATATTTCTAACTTTCAATTCAGCATGTGCAGCAAATTTTGCATGAGGGTTTTGAGATCTAGCTTGCATTCTTTCCTTTTTTCTGCTGTTTAGCTAGTCTATAACAAAAATCTATGACATGACCATCTCTACCACAGTAGGAACAATGAAATTTAACTTTGTGTTGATGTGTAGATGAGCAAGCAACATGTTTATTACAAACAAATTGAGACAACACCACTGCAGATTTGAAATCCACTTCCTTATATTTAGGAACACTTTGAATCAAACCACTTCCTAATGACTTTACAATTTTAGGTGGATGTGCCTTAGCATTAGAATAAAAACCTAAACCAGTTTTATCATTGCAAGACTTGGAGGAATTGTTCAGATATTTATTCCCATTACAAAAGTGCTCTATTGTCCTATTCATGTCATCAAGTTTCTTAGACAAGTCTAAGCAGTTTTCACATAAAGTTTTTTCTTTTAGTTTGCAATTAGAACAATATTTGACTTCATGAGAATGTAAAGCATTGTTCAAAATAGAAATTATATTCATAGCATTTTGTAGTTTCTTATCATGATCATCACAAGTAGAACTATGGAAATCAATTGTAGAACAACAAACATCTTTCAAGTTTTTACCATTAAGTGCAGCAAGCTTTTTGTTCTTTTCAAATTCAAGTTCAAGTTTATCAAGTGTGGAGGTGTGCACACCTCTTAATGAATACAATTGTTTATATATTAAATCACATGAGGAATAAGAATCATCACTAGGAATCAAGGATCAAGGCAATTTTAGAATGAAGTTTTTCCTTTTAATTTGCAATTGGAACAATATTGAACTTCATGAGAATGTTAGGCATTGTTCAACATAGAAATTTCATTCATAGCATCTTTTACTTTCTTATTAAGATCATCACAAGTAGAGCAACGCAAATTAATTGTAGAACAACTAGCGTCTTTCAAGTTTTTATCATTAAGTGCAGCAAGCTCTCTGTTCTTTCCAATTTCTAACTCATGTTTATCAAGTGTAGAGGTGTGCGCACTTCATAATGAGGACAATTGTTCATATTTTAAATCACATGAGAAACAAGAATCATCACTAGGAATCAATGTTTTTAAAAGATTAATTTCAGATTCTAGTGATTCAATTTTAACAGCATTGTCTCTAAGGTTTTTGTCCTATTTATTAACTATAATAGTGGCATGAGAAATAACATTACACATTTCTTCGCAAGTGGGACATACCTCTTCATTGTCGCTGTTGTGTTCTGCCTCCTCCATACTTGATTTTCAGTTGCCCGCCATGAAGCACATATTTGCCAAATTCTCTTCATCTTTACCACATCCGATGTCCACGTCGCTCGAGCCAAGTTCTTGAAGTGCGGAGATAAAACTGTTTACCAATTAGCAACCTGTAAAACCCTTCTTCTTGTTGTTGTTGTTTGTAGAGGAGGACTTGAACTTTGTTCGCTTCTCAAAACGGGAAGTAGGAAATGAAAGATTAGGGCAATCCAAATGGAAATGTTCTGGATTACCACATTCGAAGCATCGTTGAGAACCGTCACTTTCTCTCCTTCAAGTTCTCACATTTTGCAATGTTTTTGATTATCGAGTAGAGATGAGTGCAAGTTCCTCCTCTGGAAACACTTCAATTTGTTCAAGGGTTAGAGAGGTCAACAAGGCAAGTGTACCACATGACGAAGATTGAATATGGCTAGGCATGTCATTTGAGAAAAAAAATGCAAGAGACTTGTTGGGGTTCTTACATTAGATTATGTCAATTTCATGAGTTTTCAACTTAGAATATAGAACATCTAATGTAAGGGTACTCATGACAGTGGATTCACGAATGGATATAACTTTCATCTCCCAAATTGACATGTCTAATGCACCTAGTAATTGCCTAGCATTCTCAGCATCTGGAAAATTAACATTGACGCTACGCAAGTTGCTGAAAATTTTGTGAAAGCAAGCAAATAAATCATCGATGGACTCACTGGTTGCATCTCAAAGCGCATATATTCTTTCTTAAACATATCTTGCCTTACCTCATCAATCGTGTTGTATCCTTCATGGTAGTCGCAAAGTGCCTTCCACACATCGTACGCTGGTCAGAGGTGTGCAACACGATCGAAGTTGCTTTGAGTCAATCCTTGTATCATCAAGTTGCGAGCCTCGTTGTTGTTGTCGACACCTCTCATGCTTGCAGTAGTAACTTGATCGTTTGGTAGCACGTCGTAAGGCTTGTACACCTTTTCTCATATTGCGAAGCCTTGTGCATGGATGAAAGCCTCCATATGTGCCTTCCAAACCTGAAAATCAATGCAACTAAAGATACAAGGTTTTGCGGAGTATTTCTCCATGATGATTAGTCAAAACACGTGTAAATCACAGAGATTAGAGGAGCATGGCTCTGATACCAATTGTGGGATCGAAGAGCACGTGAAAAGCTACCAGAGGGGTGGTGAATAGTTGATTTAAAACGTTTTCAGCGGAAGCAATGAAAACCCCTCGGCAGAAAATCAATCCGTTAAGAAACTGTGTGTGCAACTGATCTAAACGTGTTCAACTATGACAAAAGTGGTATATATTATATAGAATCAAGTCACAGAGATACAACAAAAAGTATCACGAAAAACCATCAAGAAAAACTGAAGTTACGATCGAGAGATCAAACAAGGGTCAATCTGTTATACCCGAGAAAAACCAAATATGCAACACTGCAAAGAACCTTGTGTAGATCCGATACCATAAATCTAAAGACCGTGAATTTTTCACAGATGATATATAATCAAGTTGTGAAGAGAACCCAAAAAGGATCACATCATTTCGATCTGTAAAACTCGAGTTATGATAAAAACACTGATGCAACGTAGTGCTGTGCAAAAACTGAATGAGAAAAACTTGTCTGAAACAAGTCGGACGAACAAGGCACAAAAGCTCCTTCAAACTATGAATTTTATTGATCAAAACAGAAGAGAAACATCCTCAAAGTCATCTCACCATGAGCTCTGGCCTCCCTTGCTTATATAACCAGCCCAAAGTCCAACCCAATCCTATCTAGGACTCTAATCCTACTCAGTTTCAACAGAAACATTCCATAACTGCACAGGACTCTTCCATACGCGGATAGAAGCAATCTTAAGTTTTCCAAACACCTTAGTAATGTATCCCACGTTCCTTAAATAACTCAACTTCATGACACACAAAATCAAATCAAAACAAATTCGAAACTTTCCATAAACGAACCATAACCAGCTCAACCGCAGCCTGAGGCGTAATCCAGCCAGTGGGACCTTTCTGACCAATTCTTTACGTCCACTTCTCTTCATCACGCCTTGGAACCATGTTGCCATGTCCGTGCACTCCTTGCACACGTGCAAACACCTTCCAATGACGGCCATGATAAATTCATATGCATTGTTCTTGACCCAACCATGTTGTGTGACCTCCCAATCAACTCAACCACAATTCCTCTCGAACTTGGTTGTTGAACCTCATATTCTCCATAAGAATAGTTCAATGGATCCCATCACTAGCCATGTCTTGACCTCAGGAAACACCTGCACATGAAAAAGCAACTATCCTTTGCGAGCCCAAGTCCTCGACTTGACTCTAGTTAGTCCAAAAACCACAACACCTTATGTGAGCACCTCACATAAGCATGTTGCAAATCATATCAAAACATTAACAACCATAAACAGCCATAACACTTGAAAAACATAGTAAAAGAATACTAAGAAAATTTTCCCTAAGCCAAAAAACAGGTTTGAAACATTTCAAGTTAAAAGCAGAATCATTGTGAACTTGCACCGGACCTTGCCAAAGCTAACCCGACCTTGCGCCGGACCTAGCCAAAGTTTGTTGGACCTTATGTCGGACCTAGCCAAAGCATGCTGGACCTATTGCCAGACCTTGCCGGAGCTACCAAAAACATGCCAGACTTATTGTCAGACCTTGCCGGAGCTACCCAGAACATGTTGGACCTATCATCAGACCTTGTCGGAGCTATCCAAAACATATCGGACCTATTGTCGAACCTTGCCGGAGCTCGGACCTAGAGTCGGACCTTGTTGAAAAGGGTGCTTTAGTTATATTCAAAACTTTTATTGTAATAGCCAATGTATTTAGCACAAATAGGTCTCACAGAGGGCAAGATTCATTTTAAGGGGGTAGGTTTGTAACACCTTCATTTTCACCCATCATGCATTGTATTCATTCTTATACATGTCTAGCATAATGCAATACAAAAGGGAACAAGATTAAAATTAATTAGAGGCAAACCAACAATTAAGATCTGCCGGGATACTGACTTGTGCAGATCTGAACCTAGACTAATACGGTATGCCCGTCAACCCTAGCCTAAATCAGTTTTTTTTAGGGCAATGGACTTATCCGCTACTTGCTACGCACTAGTCCGGTTTTGCTACGGATGTCCCCCAGACCTGTCTGTTAATTGTTACAAACTAATCCGGTTTTGTTTCTGTTCTCGTCCGGACTTGTCCGTTATCATGTACGGACTAGTCAGATGATCGCTGTTGGAACCCATCAGCATTGTCTGTTATTTCGCAAAACACAATCCAGATCAACTTTTTGTACAACCCCAAGACTTGTCTGGCATAGCACTTGACTTGTCCGTTGAACCCTCTGTTCCTTGGACGGACAGTCCTGCACAAAATCGGACTTGTCTGATCAACTCTCTATACCCCGAACGGACTTGTTTGGTATCCTTCGGACTAGTCTGGTTCTTAGAGTTTAGACTCAAATACTATTTTTCCTCCGCGACGAGTTATTGGGTAATTGCCTTAATTAGGACCAATAACATCGTGCCTCACCCCTTAGGAGCACATGTGGGACCTCACTAAGGCCTCTGTTTGTCCCCACCGACTTTAACTTGGATTACACCCCAACCTCACCCCTCTCCTCCTATATAAACACCCCTACCCACTCTTTACTCCTTTGACCACTTTAGGCGAACCCATGCGCCTACTCTCTTCATAGTCGCCGCTCTTGAAGGGAGAAGAAGGAAGGGAAGAGAATGATGAATAAGGAGAGGAAGGAATCAACCAAGACTGTTGTCACTGCTACAATCTTCATCACCAATTCTTCTACGTCAACTTTCATCTTTGCCAATTCTTCGTCTTTAACGGATCTAGACGTCAAGGTTCATGTGGTACGCCTAATTATCAACCGTTGAACCCTTGTATTCATGGTAACTAATCCTAGATCCAACATTCCACGTCAATTCTTATTCCAATCTTGATTTAAACCATGCTCTGGACGGGAAGTCCCCAAAACCCTGGCATAAAGGTCTTGTCCGGTCCTATGCGGACTAGTCCATTGAACTTTCTAGTCCAGCGTGGACATGTCCAACCCCTTGTGCGGACTAGTCCGACTTCTAAATTATGAAATCCCTGTAACTTTCTCTATTTTTTCTCGAAATGACTCGGAACATGTTCAAACATGTAAAACCTAATTGTAACTAATCAGTAGGCAATAGTAGTAACCTAATAACATGTGTTACAACATAATTGCATCATTCATGCATATCATGACATATTGAGTACTATCTGAGCGATTATTAATTTCAATAATTGTTTCACATGTTTGACACACAAAACAGAAGGTAACTCTCTAGGAGACACTTATGAGGACCTTCAACACTAGAACTTCGAAGCTTCTGATCCAAACTAGCCGCAGGAGCAAGGCAGATGTCCTTGACCATTTTCATCCTGTTTACAAAAGTTTTGTTTGCAAAACTGCATTCTTGTGTCAATTAGTGGGAAACCCATGATATGTGTTACTAGACTTGTTTGACTACCCTTGTCGCCTGGGATATATTGTAGAGAGTCGAGAAGGGTATGTGCCAGTTTTTCTTCGCTTTGCTTAATTTGGGATTGGAAATAACCAAATGGCTTAATTATGAATTATTGAACACTTATATTATGTGGATTAATGATGACGGAATAATGGTGAATAATTTTGGTAACATGGGGCTTGGGTGATCTGGGCAAGCTTGGGTTGTGGACTGAATTGGATGAGATGGTGGTTTCACTTGCCTTAGATGTAAGGAACGGTTCATGCAATAATAAGCCAGGACAACGGTGTTGCCACAAGGCCAAATATGGGTGTGGCTTTGCCAATTAATTAGGTGCACTGCCAACATTGTTCAGATCATTTGGAAGGCTCGGGGAATGATAGTCGGTTGGGTTTGCATTAGTGGCAGGATTGCCTTGGGATACGAGCGGCCCTTGGATGGATGTGCTTCAGCTGTGAGACATCACATCTGGTGAAACCTTAGTGGATCTAAACATGCTCGTAGTCCCTTTATCAAGGATATTTTGTGTTCTCTTGGCCACACACTACCAGAAGTGTGTAATGTGACTGAAGGATCATAGGCATAAAGGAGATTCTTTAGTCATCAAAAGGGGACAAAATTACGAACTTGTGGGTAAAGCGGTACAACATTTGCAAAGTGTTAAAAACTATCATGACAGCCATGCTCCCGGTTATGAGCACCTGGAGAATTTCCATGATTAGAATTAGACTTCGGTTTTGGTATGGTTCGGTACGGGAGTGGTTATGTCATATAAGTTGGTCGATTATGAGAAGAGGTGAAATTGGCATATGGTGATTGTATAATTTGTTGGCTGGTTCTAAACAAGATGATGGTAAATGAGAATGTTGGATATGGATTATGACAATTACTTGGGTTATAATGCGATTTAAACTCACAGATACATTGTAGGATGCTTTTACAAGTGTATGAAATGAACTTTTTTGCAATCAACCATTTATTATCATCCTTGTTTAAGCTACATGTTATAGTTTTCCACACTTTCTGAGTATGACATGTACTCACCCTTGCTATTCCCACACTAAAACAATTACAGGTGATGCTTGGGAGTACCATGAGAATCATGCGGAGTACTAGGTTGCGTGCTACCATCAATTGCCTGTGGAGTGGAGTCGTGCTGCTTAGTTTATTTTTTTTGCTGCAATAATTAGATATTTGTAATTCGAGAACTATTGAGCTATTGTAATGAGGTACTTATTTACTTTAGAGATGTGGTTATTATCTGTATATCATTTGTGATGTAAGACCTGTGTGTGCTGAATACATTGGCTTGTAGTGAATACACTTGGCTTTGATGATAAAAGTTTTGAATATCACCAAAACACCTTTTTATCAAGGTCCGACTCTAGCTCTGAGCTACAGCAAGGTCCGACGGTAGGTCCGGCTTGGTTTGGGTAGCTCCGGCTACGTTAGATGCTAGGTCCAACTTCTTGGTAAGGTCCGACTAGCTTTGGTTAGCTCCGGTGAGCTTTATCTTTAGCTCCGGCATGTCCTTGATAGCTCCGACATATATTTGATAGCTCCGGCATGCTTTTGCTAAGCTTCGAAGTTGATTTTTCTAGCTCTGGCTTTTGGGTTTACTAGTTCCGACTAGTTCTGGTTAGCTCCAGCGCTAGGTCCTGCTAGTTTTGTAAGCTCCAGTAGGAGCTTGGTTGTACTAGTTTTGGTAAGCTCCAGTGCTAGGTTCTACTAGCTTTTGTTAGCTCCGGCTCAAGGTCCGGGTTGCTCTGGCAAGGTCCGGAACTTGACCGTAGTGCTTCTGCTTTTCATTTGCAATGTTTTGTACTTGCTTTACATTGTTGGAAAGATTGCTTAGTATTCATTTGCTAAGTTTTTGGTGCATTTTGGTTGATATGGATGATATCGCGTTACTGTGGTTTTGCAACATGCTTATGTGAGGTTCTCACGTAGGGTGTTATGTTTGGAACTAACTTGAGTCAAGTCGAGGACTTGGGCTCGTATGGATTGGTTGTTTATTCATGTGCAGGTGTTGCTTGAGTTCAAGACATGGCTGGTGACGGGATCCATTGGACTAGTCTCAGGGAGGAGATGAGGTTCCAACAACCAAATTAAGGAGGAATTGTGGTTGAGCTGATCAGGAGGTTGTGCAGCATGATTGAATCAAGAACAATGCATATGAAGGTATCGTGGACGTCATTGGAAGATGTTTGCACGTGTGCAAGGAGTGCATGTACGTGGCTACATGGTTCTGAGGCGTGATGAAGAGATGTGGACGTAAAGAATTCGTCGGAATGGTCCAACCGACTAGGTTATGGACTCAGGCTGCGGCTGAGTCGGGTTTGACTCAAATATGGAAAGATTTGAGTTGGTTATGATAGGATTTTGTGTGGGTCACGAATTTGAGATGTTTAGGAATGTCGGATACGTTCCTAAGGTGTTTGGAAGTCTTAAGATTGCTTCTATCTGCGTATAGAAGAATCTTGAGCAGTTATGGAAAGTTACGATTCATGGTCTGAGTAGGATTGGAGTCCTAGTTGATATTGGGTTGGCCTAAGGGCTGGTTATATAAGCAAGGGAGCCCAGAGCTCGTGGTGCACGACTTTGGGGCTGTTCCTCTTGTGTTCTATTGAATAAAATTCGTAGTTTGAAGGAACTTTTGTGCCTTGTTCGTCCGACTTGTTCCAGACAAGTTTTACTATTCGAGTTTCTGGTCAGCACTTCCTTTCATTGGTGGTTTTATCATAACTCGAGTTTTATAGATCTAATTGACGTGATTCTTTTTGGATTGTCTTCAAAACTTGATTGTCTATCATATATCAAAAGTTTACGGTCATTGGATTTGTGGTCTATGATCTACACGAGTTTCTTTGCAGCGTTCCAGAACTGTTTTTTTCTTGGGTAGGGCCGATTGACCATTGTTTGATCTTTCGATCATAACTTGAGTTTTTCTCGACAGATTTGAGTGATTCTTTTTGTGTTGTCTTCGTGACTTGATTCTCTCTGATATCTATCACTTTTGTCACGGTGAAACACGTTTAGATTAGTCTCACACACGATTTCCTTAATAGATCGTTTTTCTGCCGAAAGGGTTTGGGGTTTAATTGTTTCCGCTGCGTAAGATTTTTAAATCTACCATTCACCCCCCCTCTGGTAGCTTTTAACGTGCTCTTCGATCCTACAATTGGTATCAGAGCCACGTTGCTCTAATCTTTGTAATTTGCGCGTGTTTTTGACTAATCATCATGGAGAAGTACTCTGCCAAACCTTGTGTGTTCGCTGGTATTGATTTTCAGATTTGGAAGGCACGCATGGAGGCTTTCATCCAGGCACAAGGCTTTGCAATATGGGAGAAGGTATACAAGCCTTACGAAGTGCCATCAAACGATCATCTTACAGCTATAAATCTGAGAGATGTCGACAACAACAACAAGGCTCAGAACTTGATGATACAAGGATTAACACAAAGCGACTTTGACCGTGTTGCACACCTCTGATCTGCATACGATGTGTGGAAAGCACTTTGTGACTACCACGAAGGATCCAACACGATCAAAGAGGTAAGGCAAGACATGTTCAAGAAAGAATACATGCGCTTCGAGATACAACCCGGTGAGTCTATTGATGACCTTTTTGCTCGATTTAATAAGATTCTCAGCAACTTGCGTAGTGTCAATGTTAATTTTTCAGATGCTGAAAATGCTAGGCAATTGCTAAGTGCATTAGATATGTCAATTTGGGAGATGAAAGTCACATCAATTCGTGAATCTACTGTCATGAGTTCACTTACTTTAGATGTGCTATATTCCAAGTCAAAAACTCATGAAATGGACATAATCTCACGTAAGAACCCCAATAAGTCTATTGCATTTGTTTCACAACGATGTCTAGCTCCGACCAATCATCATCCTGCAATACTCTTGCTTTGTTGTCCTCACTAACCCTGGAGCAGATCGAAGAATTTCCAGAAGAGGAGTTGGCACTCATCTCTACTATATTCTCAAAAGCTTTGCAAAATGTGAGAACTAGAAGGAGAGGAAGCTCCGGACCTCAACACTGTTTTGAATGTGGTAAAACAGGACACTTTCGTACAGAATGCCCTAACCTTTCAGGTCCGACCACCCGGGAAGAAAAACAAAGCAAGGTTCGGACCTCCTCTGGAAATTCCAACAAGAAGAAGAAAGGTATCATAGGACGCAAGGATGATCAACAGTTTCATCACCGCGCTTCAAGAGTTCAGTTCAAGCGACGTGGACATTGGAAGTGATGAAGATGAAGATGATTTGGCAAACTTGTGCTTTATGGCGGGCAAGTCAAGATCAAGTATGGAGGAGGCAGAACACAACAGCGACAATGAAGAGGTATGTCCTACTTGCGAAGAAATGTGTGATGTCATTTCTCATGCCACTATTATTGTTAAGAAAAAGGACAAAAAGCTTAGGGATACTGCTGCTAAAATTGAATCACTAGAATCTGAAATCAACCGTTTAAAAACTTTGATTCCTAGTGATGATGCATGTTCCTCATGTGATTTAATATATGAACAATTGTCCTCATTAAGAAGTGCGCACACCTCCGCACTTGATAAACTTGAGTTAAAAATTGAAAAGAACAAAGAGCTTGCTGCACTTAATGATAAAAAGTTGAAAGATTCTAGCTGTTCTATAATTGATTTGCATTGTTCTACTTGTGATGATCTTGATAAGAAACTACCGGATGCTATGAATGAAATTTCTATATTGAACAATGCTTTACATTCTCATGAAGTTAAATTTTGTTCCAATTGCAAACTAAAAGGAAAAACTTCATGTGAAAATTGCCTTGATCTTTCCAATAAACTTGATAACATGCATAGGACATTCGATAGGTTTTGTAATGGGAATAAGAACCTAAACTTACTGCTGAATTCTTCCAAGTCTTGCAATGATAAAACTGGTTTAGGTTTTGATTCTCATGCTCATGCTAAGGCACATCCACCTAAAATGGTAAAGTCATTAGGAAGTGGTTTGATTCAAATAGTTCCTAAACAAAATGGAGTGGTTTTCAAATCTGCAGGAGTGTTGCCTCATTCGGTTTCAAATAGAAATATTGCTTGCTCATCTAGACATGAACACAAAGTTAAATTTCATTGTACCTTTTGTGGTAGAGATGGTCATGACATAGATTTTTGTTATAGACTAGCTAAACAATAGAAAAGGGAAAGAATGGTTGTGAGATCTCATAACTTTCATGCAAAATTTGTTGCACACATTGAACCAAATGTACAACCTGCTGTTTTGAGTCAAAAACATTCAAAGTTTACCTCCGGACCTTCTGTTTTTGCCTCCGGAGCTACTGATTTTTGTGCTACACAAGTAACACCTTATAGGTCAGTAGTCAAGAATAAAAAATCTCAAACTTTGACTCATGAACCTTCTGTTTTGTCTCAGCTTTCGCGTGTCTTTCCTGCTGCATGTCGCGTGACTCAGTACTGGATTCCTAAATGCCTTTTGACTAACCCCAGTATTGAGTCATCGACGTATTGTGCTTTTATGTAGGTTACACGTTTGAGGAAGGATAACATTTGGATTGTGGATTCAGGTTGCTCACGCCACATGACCGGTAACAAAGATTGGTTCTCCTCCCTCTCTTTTGTGTCACGTGTAGAGAATGTTACTTTTGCCGATAATTCTTCAACTCCTATAATCGCTAAGGGTTCGGTTAGAGTAAATGATCACTACACTTTGAAGGATGTGGCACTTGTCAAAAATTTGAAATATAACTTGCTTTCTGTTGCACAATTGCTAGATGAAAATCTAGAAATAATTTTCAATAAAAACTGCTGCAAAGTTGTAGGTTCAAATAGTGAGCTTATTTTTAATATGTCTCGGTTTGGAAGAGTTTTTAAAGCTGATTTTGATATGTCTTCCTCTAAGCATAGGTGTCTAGTTGCTAATGATTCAAAGGACTTCTATTTTTGGCATCGTAGACTTGGTCACGTAGGCTTTGATCACCTAACGCGTGTTAGTGCTCTTGATCGCATACGTGGGCTGCCTAAGCTTAAAGGGGACAAAGAAATTGTGTTCTCTTCTTGTAGACATGCTAAGATGGTTGCAGGTTCACATACTCCTCTCACAATGATCATGACAACTGAACCATGTCAACTTTTGCATCTTGACACCGTAGGACCTTCACGTGTTCAATCCTTCAGAGGTAAATGGTATGTTCTTGTTATCGTTGATGATTATTCTAGATACTCTTGGGTTTACTTTATGGCGTCTAAGAATGAAGTTTTTAGTCACTTTAGAACTTTATTTCTTAGATTATCAATTGATCACCCAGGATCGTTAAAAGAAATTAGAAGTGATAATGGAACTAAATTTAAAAATCAATCTTTTGATCAGTTTTGTGCTGAAAATAGAATAGATCATCAATTCTCTTCACCATATGTACCTCAACAAAACGGTGTTGTAGAAAGAAAGAACAGAACCTTAGTTGAGATGGCTAGGACTATGCTTGATGAATATCAAACTCCTAGGAAATTTTGGGCTGATGCGTTAGCAACCGCTTGTTATGTCTCAAATCGTGTTTTCTTGCGTGCTAAGCTAGGTAACACACCATATGAGCTGTGGTTTGGACATAGTCCTAGTGTTACACACTTTCGGGTCTTTGGTTGCAAATGCTTCGTTAAGAAACATGGTAATCTTGATAAATTTGAACCTAGATCCATTGATGGCATGTTTCCTGGTTATCCATCTCATACTAGAGGCTACCGTGTGCTTTTACTTGACACTAACAAAATTGTGGAGACTTGTGAAGTGTCTTTTGATGAAGCTAGCCCAGGTACTAGCTCTGCTGTTGCAGGACCAGATCCATATCCTCAGGGGGAGGGTATTTTCGAAGATGAAGAAGAGCCGGTGATACTGCCTGGTAGTTCCGAAGTTGACATGTGTCTAGCTCCGGACATTGAACAAGCTCCGGCTATCACCTATGTTGGTCCTGATTGTCCACAAGTCACAAGCTCATCAATCTATGATGAACCTAATGAAGAAGAAGCTTGTGAGACATCTGTTCCCCTATGTTTTTACAAAGATCATCCCCCACAACAGATGATTGGAAGCTTGCACGAACGAGTCACACGGTCCAGGATTTGCGATCCAAACTCTCATGCTCATTCTGCTTTTGTTGCTTCTTTTGAACCCAAAGATATATCACACGCACTCACTAATGAATCTTGGATTATTGCCATGCAAGAAGAGTTAGAAAATTTTGAAAGAAATAGTGTTTGGAAACTTGTACCTCCACCTCTAGGTCACACTATAATTGGAACTAAATGGGTATATAAAAATAAACAAAGTGAGTATGGGGTTGTGGTTTGGAATAAGGCTAGGTTGGTTGCTCAAGGTTTCACTCAAGTTGAAGGTCTAGATTTTGATAAAACTTTTCCTCCTGTCGCTAGATTAGAAGCCATAAGAATTTTGTTAGCTTTTGCAGCATCTAAAGGTTTTAAGCTATATCAAATGGATGTTAAAAGTGCTTTTCTTAATGGCTACATAGATGGGGAGGTTTATGTCTAACAACCTCTGGGTTTTAAAAATCCAGATTTTCCTAATCATGTTTACAAACTGTCCAAAGCCTTATACGGTCTCAAACAAGCCCCTAGAGCATGGTATGATAGGCTAAAAACATTCTTACTTGAAAAGGGGTTTACCATGGGCAAGGTTGATAAAACTCTTTTTGTGCTTAAACATGGCAATGACTCATTATCCGTTCAAGTGTATGTGGATGATATTATCTTTGATTGTGCTTCTCATGATCTTGTGTCCAAGTTTTCAGCAATGATGAGTTTCGAATTTGAAATGAGTATGATGGGTGAACTCACTTACTTTTTGGGGCTGCAAATCAAGCAAACCAAGGAGGGTACCTTTGTGCATCAAACGAAGTATACCAAAGACCTCCTAAGGCGCTTCAACATGGACAAAAGCAAGCCTCTTCGGACACCAATGGGAACAGCAACAACACTTGAACTTGATGAAGATGGTGAACCCGTGGATCAAAAAGAATATAGAAGCATGATTTGATCACTTTTGTACCTTACGGCATCAACACCGAACATACAATTCAGCGTATGTCTTTGTGCACGGTTTCAAGCCTCCCCACGTGTTTCACATCGTCAAGCCGTCAAAAGGATTCTCAGGTACTTACATGGAACTCAAGAATTTGGCATTTTTCTTCCTTGTTCCTCAACCGTTACTTTGAAAGCTTTTTCGGATGCTGATTTTGGGGGTTGTAGGATTGATAGGAAAAGTACTTCCGGTGCTTGTCATTTTCTTGGTAATTCTCTTGTTGCTTGGTCCTCTAGAAAACAAAATTCGGTTGCACAATCCACAGCCGAATCTGAATATGTAGCTACTGCTAGTGCTTGCTCACAAATTCTTTGGATTGTTCAAACACTTAAGGACTATGGGGTTGATCTAGATAGTGTTCCACTATTCTTTGATAACACTAGTGCCATTTGCATTGCTAAAAACCCCGTGCAACATTCTAGAACTAAGCACATTGACATTAGGTATCACTTTCTCCGAGATAATGTTGAAAAAGGAAACATTGTGCTTCACCATGCAGATACCGAACAACAATTGGCTGACATTTTTACAAAACCTTTGGATTTCACTCGTTTTTGTTACATTCGTAGTAAAATAGGGGTTATGCATCCTCATGGCTTAAATTGAGGGGGAGTTTTTGAAACTTGGGAAGTCTATGTGTGAATCTGAAATTAAAATAATATGAGCATATTATTTCATTCATATATGACTTTGTGATTCCTTTTACATGCTGAAAGTTCTTACTACATTACTCGTGTTATACATTTTGTAGTTTTTACTATGTCTAGTAATTGGAATAATTACTTACACTAAAACTGGTCATGGTCGAACTTTCTTGCTGTTTTGAACTTGTTACATGTTCACAAGTTCTTTTAATCATTAAGAATTAATCAAGTAATCAACTCACATGTTGAGTTTTTATGAACAAATATAAATTGAGAAAAGATCAAGAGAATATGCATGCATCCCACTTCTTCTTTTGAGATGGCTTATCATTGCACTTAGATATGAACTTTGAAGAAGTTGTGTATGACTAAAACCATGTCCTTAAGCTTCTGATTGTCAAATGACATAGGCTTGGCTTGGTCGGTTAGAATATGACAGATGCGCATATAATCTCTTGCATATATCATATGATCCAAATTTATGCTTTGAAAAATAATAAAATGCAGCAACTAGTATCATGTTTTCAGGTTTTGAAATAGTTAAGTTTGTGAGATCATGACTTTATTAAATCGAAAATTACATTTGATCTCTAGCATGGCTTACACTACTTTATGTATCTCATTGATGTGATAATGTAAGTTACTTGATAGTATGACTTGGATGAGCTTTGTTTATATGTATATGTTATAATATGCTCATAACAACTAAAGTTGGAGAGATAATTTGTTTATATCTCATGACTTGCTGAATACATTGTCAAAGGGGGAGAGATAAGCATGAAGAGAGAGAGAATATGTGCATAAGGAGAGATAATAAAGGGGGAGAGATAATATGGGATAATTTTTCTTCTCATTTATTTTTTATTTACAGAGGGGGAGAAATTGTCTTCAAAACTTTTATGTGAATAAGCCAGTGTTCGAATTTTAAATGGTGTTGCCAATGCATTCATCAAGGGGGAGATTGTAAGACCTATGTGTGCTGAATACATTGGCTTGTAGTGAATACACTTGGCTTTGATGATAAAAGTTTTGAATATCACCAAAACACCTTTTTATCAAGGTCCGACTCTAGCTCTGAGCTACAGCAAGGTCCGACGGTAGGTCCGGCTTGGTTTGGGTAGCTCCAGCTACGTTAGATGCTAGGTCCGACTTCTTGGTAAGGTTCAACTAGCTTTGGTTAGCTCCGGTGAGCTTTATCTTTAGCTCCGGCATATATTTGATAGCTCCGGCATGCTTTTGCTAAGCTCCGAAGTTGATTTTTCTAGCTCCGGCTTTTGGGTTTACTAGTTCCGACTAGTTCTGGTTAGCTCCAGCGCTAGGTCCTGCCAGTTTTGTAAGCTCCGGCAGGAGCTTGGTTGTACTAGTTTTGGTAAGCTCCGGTGCTAGGTTCTACTAGCTTTTGTTAGCTCCGGCTCAAGGTCCGGGTTGCTCTGGCAAGGTCTGGAACTTGACCGTAGTGCTTCTGCTTTTCATTTGCAATGTTTCGTACTTGCTTTACATTGTTGGAAAGATTGCTTAGTATTCATTTGCTAAGTTTTTGGTGCGTTTTGGTTGATATGGATGATATCGTGTTACTGTGGTTTTGCAACATGCTTATGTGAGGTTCTCACGTAGGGTGTTGTGTTCAGAACTAACTTGAGTCAAGTCGAGGACTTGGGCTCGTATGGATTGTTTGTTTATTCATGTGCAGGTGTTGCTTGAGTTCAATACATGGCTGGTGACGGGATCCATTGGACTAGTCTCAGGGAGGAGATGAGGTTCCAACAACAAAATTCAGGAGGAATTGTGGTAGAGCTGATCAGGAGGTTGCAGCATGATTGAATCAAGAACAATGCATATGAAGGTATAGTGGACGTCATTGGAAGATGTTTGCACGTGTGCAAGGAGTTCATGGACGTGGCTACATGGTTTCGAGGCGTGATGAAGAGATGTGGACGTAAAGAATTGGTCGGAAAGGTCCAACCGACTAGGTTATGGACTCAGGCTGCGGCTGAGTCGGGTTTGACTCAAATATGGAAAGATTTGAGTTGGTTATGATAGGATTTTGTGTGGGTCACGAATTTGAGTTGTTTAGGAATGTGGGATACGTTCCTAAGGTGTTTGGAAGTCTTAAGATTGCTTCTATCTGCGTATAGAAGAATCTTGAGCAGTTATGGAAAGTTACGATTCATGATCTGAGTAGGATTGGAATCCTAGTTTATATTGGGTTGGCCTAAGGGCTGGTTATATAAGCAAGGGAGCCCAGAGCTCGTGGTGCACGACTTTGGAGCATTTCCTCTTGTTTTCTATTGAATAAAATTCGTAGTTTGAAGGAACTTTTGTGCCTTGTTCGTCCGACTTGTTCCAGACAAGTTTTACTCGTCGAGTTTCTGGACAGCACTACCTTTCGTCGGTGGTTTTATCATAACTCGAGTTTTACAGATCCAATTGACGTGATTCTTTTTGGATTGTCTTCAAAACTTGATTGTCTATCATCTGTCAAAATTTCACGGTCATTGGATTTGTGGTCTATGATCTACACGAGTTTCTTTGCAGCGTTCCAGAACTATTTTTTTCTCGGGTAGGGCAGATTGACCATTGTTTGATCTTTCGATCATAACTTCAGTTTTTCTCGACAGATTTGAGTGATTCTTTTTGTGTTGTCTTCGTGACTTGATTCTCTCTGATATCTATAACTTTTGTCATGGTGAAACACGTTTAGATTAGTCTTACACACGATTTCTTTAACAGATCGTTTTACTGCCGAAAGGTTTTGGGGTTTAATTGTTTCCGCTGCGTAAGATTTTTCAATCTACCATTCACCCCCCCCCCCTCTGGTAGCTTTTCACGTGCTCTTCAATCCTACATGTGATGCAGTTGTGTATGTGTGATGAACATCCTAGGCACACATATTCGTTCACTTGTTTTTTTTTCGGAATCGGGTGTCACAAAAGTGACCGGCCTTGAGTTTGTCAAGGATGTTGAACATGCTGGTCTCAGGCCTCGGAAGCCTACAACATACTGTGTTCCCAATGCACCTGCTTCACCTGCAAGGGAACAAAGTCAATGTTGGCACATGAAAGCACAAGGGCTTCATCCAAAGAGTCCTCAAGTGGTGTTCTAAAGATGCTTTCCTCCATCTTTGCATCCCGCCGCAAAGTGGAAGTGAAGAAACACAAGGAAAGCTTGGCTAGGAAGAGGCACCAGAGGTACATGAAGGACAATATAAAGGCTAATGTGAGAAGTTTGACATTGAACCAGTGGGATCTCCGCAGATCTCTGAAGACTCAATAGAGAACTTCACAGAGCTTCCACCTCTCACAAAACGAGAATTGGTTTCCTTTGGACTTGGCGGTGTCTCTATTCCTCCTCTTCCTCAGCATGAGCATGAATTTGAAGATGAAGACGAGGATAGGACCGAGAGCATGAGAGGGAAGACGGAGAGTAGGTTCCCTCAATTTTCCCTTTTTGGTGCCTACATGCCAAAGGGGGAGAGATTGAGACTAGTAATATATTTTGAGCTTTAATGACTATTGATCATAGACATGTATCTTTTATGCTTTAAGTTTCAAACTATTGTAATTTCTATTTGGACGATTCCTATTTTGTTTAATTTAGATGTGTGATGCTCATTATGATATTCCTGTGATGGTTGTTCATTATAATAATTGTATTTTCAATCATGCACGTCACAATATTTGCTAACACACACTCTATAGGCACCCCACCACAAAAGAGTGCACATATGTTAGAAATATTTTTTGTTCACATTTGTCATTCTCATATATGCACACTTTATAAAAATCAAACTTTTACTCTTAATTGTGAAATCTCAAATGGTTGTTATCAATAACCAAAAATGGGAAGATTGAATGTTCATCTAGGGATACCCTTGTAGGTTTTGGACGATTGATGACAAACAAACGAGATCCTAATGATATTTGTTGAGATGAAATTAGGTCTACGGAGAATAAAACTAATGGTGCAAAAAAAAAAGGTGAAAAAAGAAGAATGAGAAGGGAAAAGCCCAAGTGAATAATGTAAGCGCAAAGTAGTTGTTAATGTATAAGATGTGTGTGAGAAACGGGTCGGACTAGTCGTGAATGTATGGGATGTGTGTGAGAAATGGGTCGGACTACTCCAGTTAACTCTCTGTTGTTTTGCACAAACAAGTCCCAAGATGCAGACCAATCTATCAACATAACACACACCTCACCTTGCATCAGACAAGTCTGTTTAATGCGGACTAGTATGATTTAGTTACTGGAATCATAACAGACTAGTCCGGTCCTCTACGTACTAGTCGAGTTCACTCATTGTAATTAGGGTTTCAGGTGTGCTGCACATTTCATGCACATGTCACACAGCGCACCAGACTAGTCTGCCCGTCAGGATCCCTAACGATAACTTTTCTAATTGTCTATAAATAGATGATACACGACCCCGTATAAAAAACTAAGAACCCTTGTGTCGTCACACATCCCAAAGTCAAAAAACACTCGCCCCCCCTCCACAAATCTAAAGCCCTAAAATGTTAAATCTTTTGTGAATCATGATTTGAGAAAGAGAGAACGACATCCACGCATTGTTGAGATCTTGGGGGTTTGATCGATCATACACTCTTGCATAACTTGTACAATTTTTTAGTTTATTTGATTTGGTTTCTTTCGGTAATCTTGTGGGAGACCTCAGCTTGTGAGGTAGACACACTGACTAGGTGATTACCCTGTGATAGTGAAATCAAGTCGGCCTTCATGGTGAGTTGAAGAGGTAAAGGGTTGGTTGAGACCCGACTCTGTGTGAGCTCCTCAACGAGGATGTAGATCTCCTTCTTTAGATCGAACCTCAGTAAAAATACTATGTCTCGTGTGTTCTAGATCTTTATTTTTGCAATCATCACTATATAGTAAATAGACTTGATTATATTTGCAACTAGTATTAATTTTGTATTCCACAGGAAAATTACTCATCCTAAATACTTTCTAAAGTTGTTAGGATAGTTTACTACATTCCACTGCTGTAACGTTCGAGAAAAACACAAAATCATTTAATCCTCTTGTACATGTAACTTGCACACCGAACTAGTCTGCATCTTACACAAGTCTAGACCGGCCCGCCTGTATTTGACAATTCTATTAAGTATTGCAGGAAAAAGTTTCAACTCTTATTCACCCCCCTCTAGACCGGCCCGCCTGTATCCAAAGAGCCCTTGGCTGTAGTCTTTGATATCGATAAGTTAGGTCTTATTTGGTTGGAGCCAAGGTCATTGTCTACATAGACCATGCTGCCTTGAAATTTTCGCTCACCATAAGGGACGCTAAATCAAGGCTAATCCGATGGATTCTCCTACTCCAAAAATTTTATTTGAAGATTAAGGATAAGAAGGGAGTGGAGAGTTCTATTGTGGATCATCTCTCACGTATGGACGTCACGCAACAAATGGATGTTGTAGGACCAAAGAGCACAAGAAAAGCTACCAGATGGAGTGTGAATGGTAGATTTAAACTTTTTCAGCGGAAGCAACAAAAGACCCTTGGCAGAAAATCGATATGTTAAGAAACCGTGTGTGTAATCTGTTTTCCATGTGCCCAACTATGAAAAAAACAAGTGTAGATTGTATAGAATCAAGTCACGGAACTAATGCAACAAGAATCTTGTGAAAACAGTTAGTAGAACCTGAGATATGATCAAAAGACTAGACAAAGATCAATCTGTTCTACCCGATTTAAAAACAGATCACCGACGCATGCAAAGAAACTGATGTAGATCAAAAACCACAAATCTAATTACCGTGAACTTTTCACATATGATAGAGATTCAAGTTTTCAAGACAACCCAAAAGGAATTATGTGAATGGGATCTGCAAAATGCGAGTATTGATTGAAATATCGAAGCAACATCGATCTGTCAAATAACTTGGCGAGAAAAACTTGTCTAAACAAGTCAGACGAACAAGGCATAAAAGTTCCTCTAAAACTATGATCTTTATTCAATAGGACACAAGAGGAACAATCCAAGGTCATCTCACCATGAGCTCTGGCCTCTTCTTCTTATATAACCAGCCCGAAGGCCAACCCAATCCTAACTAGGACTAATCCTACTCAATTTCAATTGAAACTTTTTATATCTGACCAAGACTCTTCCATACACACATAGAAGCAATATTAAGACTTCTAAAAACTTTAGGTACATATCCCACATTCCTAAAACAACTCTACTTCGTGTCCAACACGAATTGTAACCAAAACAACATCAAATCTTTCCATATTTGAGCCATAACCGACTCAGCCGCAGTCTGAGTCCACAATCCAGATGCTTGGACCTTTCCGGCCACATCTTCACGTTCACTTCTCTTCATCATGCCTTGGATGAATATTGGCACATCCATGCACCCCTTCCACACGTGCAAATACTTTCCAATGACGTCTATGATACCTTCATATGCATTGTTCTTGAACCAAACATGTTGCGTGACCACCCAATAACCTCAACAACAATTCCTCCTAAACTTGGTTGTTGAACCTCATCTTCTCCCTAAGACTTGTTCAATGGATCGTGTCACCAGCCATGTCTTGACCTCAAACAACACCTACACATGAACAAACAACCAATCTTTGTGAGCCCAAGTCCTCGACTTGACTCTTTTTAGTTCGAAAACCACACCACCTTACGTGAACTCCTCGCATAAGCATGTTGCAAACCACAGTAATGTTTAACTATCATAATCAGCCATAAAACATCAAAAACATAGTAAAAGAATACTAAGCAAACTTCCCTATCGGCCAAACAAAATTCGAGATATTGCAAATGAAAACATAACAGCCGCACGGATATTTCAGCAAATGAAAGATTGGAAAGTTCAAAGCAGCTGCTATGCAAAGTATAAGAAAAGTTCGGACACTCCGAAGCATTCGCTTACGTGCCGCTCATGAGAGTGAAGTTCGGGCAGTGCGAAACAAAAAACACGTGCAATTCATGTGGGCAACAAGTTCAGACACTCCGAACTAGAAAACACGTGGAACTCACGTGAGGAAAAGTTCGGACAGTCTGAAGCGAAAAGCACGAGCTACTCACGTGATTGAAAGTTCGGACAGTGCGAAAGGTATTCCCGCAAGTTCGGACAGTCTGATGTGGGCTTTTCAGGAATATCTGAAACTTGGCGTGTGAACCCTCACTTTTTATTTAAATTGCCAATGTATTTAGCACACATAGGTCTCACAATCTCCCCCGTGATGAATGCATTGGCAAAAACACTTAAAATCCAAACATTGGCTTATTCACATGAAAAGTTTTCAAAGCAAATTTCTCTGCCTTTTCGAAAATCAAAAATCAAATGAGAAAGAATTTTTTTTAAAAAAAAATCTACTCCCGAGAAGAACGTGTAAAACTCGTGAATGTGCAGTTAATGACATATTTGTCCTCCTATACATATTTCTCCCCCTTTGACAATCTATTCAGCAAGGTTAAAAAGAGAATCGCAAGTTATGAGCATGTTATAACGTATACATATAAAACAAGGCTCATCCAAGATATACTATCAAGTCACTTACACTATCACATCAATGAGATACATAAAGTAGTGTAGGCCATGATAGAGATCAATTGTAATTTTCATTTTAAGCAAGTCATGATCTCACACACTTAACTATTTTAAGACCTGAAAGCATGACACTTGTTGCTGCATTTTTATTATTCTTCAAAGCACAAATTCACATCATATGACATTTGCAAGAGATTATATGATGCATGTGCCTTATTCTAACCCACCAAAACAAGCCTACGTCATTTGACAATCAGAAGCTTAAAGACATGGTTTTAGTCATACACAATTTCTCTAAGTTCATATTTATGTGCAATCATAAGCCATCTCAAAAGAAGAAGTGCGACACATGCATATTCTCTTCATCTTTTTTCATTTTTTATTTGATCATAAAAGCTCAACATGTGTATAGTCGATTGATTAATTTTTCATTATTAAAAGCACTTGTGAGCATGCAACAAGTTCAAAACAGCAAGAAAGTTTTATCATGAACAAATTTAGTGTATGTATTTATTTCAGCTACTAGTCATGGCAAAAACTACAAAATGTATAACACAAGTAACATAGTAAGAACATTCAGCATGTAAATAGAATCACAAAGTCGTATATGTATGAAACACTATGCACATACTATTTTAAATTTAAGGCCCCTTTGGCACAGCTCCACAAAGTTGATTATCTGGATTCATCTCCGCTTCTCTGGTGAAGTGATTTTGTGTCTGAAAATGATTCTCTATGATTTCCTATAGTAAACTCTAAGAATCAGGACAAAGAATCACTTCACTGAATCAGGAGAAGATACTTGTTTGAGCTTCCAACCCCCCAGTTATTTCCAGAGAATCACTTCACAGAATCAGCCAAGGATCACTTCTTCTGAAAAACAATGTTTGGCACATCTTCCCTGATTTTGCCTGAGAATCAGCTCCGTGGAGCTCTGCCAAAGGGGCCCTTAGATTCACATATAGAGTTCCCAAGTTTCAAAACTCCCATTTAGTTTAATCCATGAGGAAGCATAACCCCTATTTCACTATGAATGAAACAAAAACGAGTGAAATCCAAAGGTTTTGTAAAAATGTTAGCCAATTGTTTTTTGGTATCGACATGGTGAAGCACAATGTAAAATCCCACTTTTCCTTCATATAAAGTTCAACTACAAGTTTATTATCAACAATAGTGGAGATCCATCATGGTTATGCACATGAACTTGATCTCATCAAATAATTTCTTCTACTCATGCTTTAATTTATTGACATGAGGAATGAACTTCACCCATAAACTTAGAGTAATTCTTTTGACCTCTCTTCAAAGTTTGGAATTATTTGAATGGAGGATCCTAGGTCAAATTAATATGCAGTACCCAATCTATATTCAAATTAATTGCAAATTGAATATACTACTGTATATTTGGCCCTTTCAAAATTATTCAATTGAGAGACCATAAATTTTTCTATGGTTTACTAATATCAAAAATATACCTCCTGTAAAGTTTCATAATTTATGGAATCCATTGGCTATTTTATTTGAGACGCTTAGCAAATTCTGACCCTATTAGGAATTGAAATTTTGAACGCAGTTCAACTTATTTGAACATCAAGAATTGAACACACCATCATGGTCAGCATTACTTGCTTGACTTATGCTCATAGTTTCAAAATTTTTGGAACTCAGATGCTATTTAAATCAGTGACACCATTGAATTTCATGCAAGTTCAAATTCAAAACTGAAATTCAATTGAAACTTGCCCCAATTCAAAATCCAATTGCAGAATCAAATTCCAGATATTTATTTGAGCCTTCCCACAAAAATCTAGAATTTTTGGACCAAGTTTGGTAAGGGAATTGAAGTTTGCAGAGAAGGGGTAGGGATAACGGTAGTGCAACCCACCAGTCAGTGGGACAAACTCGGTGCTGCTCTGCACGCCATTTTTCCGGCGCTCCCATGCTCGACACCGCGCCGCATGCAAGGCACCACAGAGCTTCTTGTCTGCCTGCTTCATGGCGTGCCTCCTACTCCTCATCGGGATATATAAACACTCCCCCGATTGAAGTGGACACACACCGACGCGCTCGCCTCTGTTCTTCCATTTCTGCCACTGCACTGCATTGCCGCCGCTGTTCTTGATGCGCCGGCCAAACAACGCAAGGAATCGCGGTGTTTCCAACCGCAAATGGTGGCTTAACTAGTTGCTCTTCCTTCCCATCCAGTCCTTTGTTTGATTCCCTGCTTATATGTGCGGTATTTCGAAGTTTCCTCGGAGCTCGTGGATGAAGCCGCTAGGGAACCTTCTGTTCCACAAGGACAGGCCACTTCAAGCATGTTTCCATCTCCCTCTTTGAAGCAATAAGGTTTGCAAAGGTACCTAGATGCTTCTTGTGAAGTGTCAGCCACTGTCGTGCTTCCTAGCTCCATTATCTCAAGTTTTCCCCAAAACAGTTCATACCGATATCACTAGATTAACGGTTAAATTCCGTTTCTACGTAGATCTCCTGGCGCATCACCTCACAAAATTTGAAAGGAAAACATTGAGAGACGAGGTTGGATTTTGAGTTTTCATGGCCGCCGATTGAAAAACCGTACCTCACCGTCGAGCTTAGCTTTGCCGGCGGTGTCCCCCCAAACTAACCCCCAAATCATACTCCTGGTGCTCCCAGGAACCATCCCGACCTTTTCTCGAGCCTATTGAGCCATTTCTGAGCATTTCCGACAAACGCCGAGACCCTAGCTCCGCCGTCACCATCGCGTCGCCGTCTCCGGGCATTGCCAACGTGATTGGACACCACCATCAGCTTGTGCGGTCGATTTTATGGTAGCTGTAAGACCTATGTGTGCTGAATACATTGGCTTGTAGTGAATACATTTGCTTTGATGATAAAAGTTTTGAATATCACCAAAACACCTTTTTATTAAGATCCGACTAGTTCTGGTTAGCCCCGGCGCTAGGTTCTACTAGCTTTTGTTAGCTTCGGCTCAAGGTCCGGGTTGCTCTGGCAAAGTCCGGAACTTGACCACAATGCTTCTGTTTTTTATTTGCAATATTTCGTACTTGCTTTACATCTCTGGAAAGATTGCTTAGTATTCATTTTCTAAGTCTTTGGTGTGTTTTTGGTTGATATGGATGATATTGTGTTACTGTGGTTTTGCAACATGCTTATGTGACGTTCTCACGTAAGGTGTTGTGTTCGGAACTGACGTGAGTCAAGTCGAGGACTTGGTCTCGTATGGATTGGTTGTTTATTCATGTGTAGGTGTTGCTTGAGTTCAAGACATGGCTGGTAATGATATCCATTGGACTAGTCTCAGGGAGGAGATGAGGTTCCAACAACCAAATTCAAGAGGAATTGTGGTTGAGCTGATCAGGAGGTTGCGCAGCATGATTGAATCAAGAACAATGCATGTGAAAGTATCGTGGACGTCATTGGAAGATGTTTCCACGTGTGCAAGGAGTGCATGGATGTGTCTACATGGTTCCGAGACGTGATGAAGAGATGTGGACATAAAGAGTTGGTCGGAAAGGTCCAACTGACTAGGTTATGGACTCGGGCTACGACTGAGCCGGGTTTGACTCAAATATGAAAAGATTTGAGTTGGTTATGATAGGATTTCATGTGGGTCACGAATTTGAGTTGTTTAGGAATGAGGAATACGTTCCTAAGGTGTTTGGAAGTCTTAAAATTGCTTCTATCCGCGTATAGAAGAATCCTAAGCAGTTATGGAAAGTTACGATTCGTGAACAGAGTAGGATTAGGTTCCTGATTTGAGTTGAGTTGGCTTTCGAGCTGGTTATATAAGCAAGGGAGCCCAGAGATCGTGGTGCACGATTTTGGGGCTGTTCCTCTTGTGTTCTATTGAATAAAATTCGTAGTTTGAAGGAACTTTTGTGCCTTGTTCGTCCGACTTGTTCCAGACAAGTTTTACTCGTCGAGTTTCTGGACAGCACTACCTTTCGTTGGTGGTTTTATCATAACTCGAGTTTTATAGATCCAATTGACGTAATTCTTTTTGGTTTGTCTTCAAAACTTGATTATCTATCATCTGTCGAAATTTCACGGTCATTGGATTTGTGGTTTCTGATCTACACGAGTTTCTTTGTAGCGTTCCAGAACTGTTTTTTCTTGAGTAGGGCAGATTGACCTTTGTTTGATCTTTCGATCATAACTTGAGTTTTTCTTGACGGATTTGAGTGATTCTTTTTGTGTTATCTTTCTGACTTGATTCTCTCTGATATATATCACTTTTGTCACTGTGAAACACGTTTATATTAGTCTCACACACGATTTCTTTAACATATCGTTTTTCTGCCGAAGGGGTTGGGGTTTAATTGTTTCCGCTGCGTAAGATTTTTAAATCTACCATTCACCCCCCCTCTGGTAGCTTTTCATGTGCTCTTCAATCCTACAATTGATATCAGAGCCACGGTGCTCTAATCTTTATGATTTGCGTGTGTTTTTGACTAATCATCATGGAGAAGTACTCCGCCAAATCTTGTGTGTTTGCTGGTATTAATTTTCAGGTTTGGAAGGCACGCATGGAGGCTTTCATCCAGGCACAAGGCTTTGTAATATGGGAGAAGGTATACAAGCCTTACAAAGTGCCATCAAACGATCAAGTTACTGCTGCAAATCTGAAAGATGTCGACAACAACAACAAGGCTCGGAACTTGATCATACAAGGATTAACACAAAGCGACTTTGACCGTGTTGCACACCTTCGATCTGCATACGATGTGTTGAAAGCACTTTGTGACTACCATGAAGGATCCAACACGATCAAAGAGGTAAGGCAAGACATGTTCAAGAAAGAATACATGTTCTTTGAGATGCAACCCGGTGAGTCTATTGATGACCTTTTTGCTCGCTTTAATAAGATTCTCAGCAACTTGCGTTGTGTCAATGTTAATTTTCAGATGCTGAAAATGCTAGGCAATTGCTAAGTGCATTAGATATGTCAATTTGGGAGATGAAAGTCACATCTATTCGTAAATCTACTGTCATGATTACACTTACTTTAGATGTGCTATATTCCAAGCTAAAAACTCATGAAATTGACATAATATCACGTAAGAACCCCAACAAGTCTATTGCTTTTGTTAGTCAACGTGATATGCCTAGCTCCGACCAATCTTCATCTTGTGGTACACTTGCTTTGTTGTCCCCTCTATCCCTTGAACCGATTGAGGAGTTTCCAGAGGACGAGCTAGCACTTCTCTCTACGAGGTTCTCAAAAGCATTGCAAAATGTGAGAACTAGATGGAGAGGAAGCTCCGGACCTCAACGATGCTTCGAATGTGGTAAGACAGGACACTTTCGTACAGATTGTCCTAACCTTTCAGGTCCTACCTCCCGGAAAGAAAAACAATTAAGGATAAAGCACTCCTCAACAAATGATAAGAAGAAAAAGAAGGGCTTTACAGGTCGCCAACTGGTGAACAGTTTTATCTCAGCACTCCAGGAACTTGGCTCAAGCGACATGGACATTGGAAGTGATGAAGATGAAGATGATTTGGCAAACTTGTGCTTCAAGGCGGGCAAGTCAAGATCAAGTATGGAGGAGGCAGAACTCAACAGCGACAATGGAGAGGTATGTCCTACTTGCGAAGAAATGTGTGATGCTATTTCTTGTGCCACTATTATTGTTATGAAAAAGGCAAAATGCTTAGGGACAATGCTAGTAAAATTGAGTCACTAGAATCTGAAATTAATTGTTTGAAATCCTTGATTCCTAGTGATGATTCTTGTTCCTCATGTGACTTAATATATGAACAATTGTCCTCCCTAAGAAGTGCACATACCTCCACACTTGATAAACTTGAACATGAAATTGAAGAGAACAAAAAGCTTGCTGCACTTAATATTGGAAACTTAAAAGATGCTTCTTGTTCTACAATTGAGTTGCATTGTTCTAGTTGTGATGATCTTGATAAAAAACTGCAGGATGCTATGAATGAAATTTCTATATTGAACAATGCTTTACGTTCTCATGAAGTTAAATATTGCTCCAATTGCAAACTAAAAGGAAAAACTTCATGTGCAAACTGCCTAGACTTGTCTAAGAGACTTGATGACATGAATAGGACACTAGATCGGTTTTGTAATGGGAATAAGAACCTAAACTTGCTGCTGAATTCTTCCAAGTCTTGCAAAGATAAAACTGGTTTAGGTTTTGATTCTCATGCTCATGCTAAGGCACATCCACCTAAAATTGTAAAGTCATTAGGAAGTGGTTTGATTCAAACATTTACTAAACAAAAAGAAGTTGTTTTCAAATCTCCAGGAGTATTGTCTCATTCGGTTTCAAATACAAATGTTGTTTGCTCATCTAGACATGAACACAAAGTTAAATTTCATTATACCTACTGTGGTAGAGATGGTCATGTCATAGATTTTTGTTATAGACTAGCTAAACAACAGAAAATGGAAAGAATGGTTGCTAGATCTCATAACTTTCATGCAAATTTGCTGCACATATTGAACCGAATGTACAACCTGCTGTTTTGAGTCAAAAACATTCAAAGTTTACCTCCGGACCTTCTGTTTTTGCCTCCGGAGCTACTGGTTTTTGTGCTACACAAGTAACACCTTATAGGTCAGTAGTTAAGAATAAAAAATCTCAAACGTTGACTCATAAACCTGTTGTTTTGTCTCAGCTTTCACGTGTTTTTCCTGCTGCACGTCGCGTGACTCTGTACTGGATTTCTAAACGCCTTTTGACTAACCCCAGTATTGAGTCATCAACGTATTGTGCTTCTATATAGGTTACATGCTTAAGGAAGGAGAACATTTGGATTGTTGATTCGGGTTGCTCACGCCACATGACGGGTAACAAAGAATGGTTCTCCTCCCTCTATTTTGTGTCACGTGTAGAGAATGTTACTTTTGTCGATAATTCTTCAACTCCTATAATTGCTAAGGGTTCGGTTAGAGTAAATGATCACTACACTTTGAAGGATGTGGCACTTGTCAAAAATTTGAAATACAACTTGCTTTCTGTTTCACAATTGCTAGATGAAAATCTGGAAATTATTTTCAATAAAAACTGCTGCAAAGTTGTATGTTCAAATAGTGAGTTTATTTTTAACGCGTCTTGGTTTGGAAGAGTTTTTAAAGCTGATTTTGATATGTCTTCCTCTAAGCATAGGTTTCTATTTGCTAATGATTCAAAGGACCTATATTTTTGCCATCGTAGACTTGGTCACGTGGGCTTTGATCACATAACGCGTGTTAGTACTCTTGATCGCATACATGGGCTGCCTAATCTTAAAGGGGACAAAGAAATTGTGTGCTCTTCTTGTAGACATGCTAAGATGGTTGCAGGTTCACATACTCCTCTTACAATGATCATGACAACTGAACCATGTCAACTTTTGCATCTTGGCACCGTAGGACCTTCACGTGTTCAATCCTTCAGAGGTAAATGGTATGTACTTGTTATTATTGATGATTATTTTAGATACTCTTTGGTTTACTTTATGGCGTCTAAGAATGAAGTTTTTAGTCACTTTAGAACTTTATTTCTTAGATTATCAATTGATTACCCAGGATCTTTAAAAGCAATTAGAAGTGATAATGGAACTGAATTTAAAAATCAATCTTTTGATCGCTTTTGCGCTGAAAATAGAATAGATCGTCAATTTTCTTCACCATATGTACCTCAACAAAACAGTGTTGTAGAAAGAAAGAACAGACCCTTAGTTGAGATGGCTAGGACTATGCTTGATGAATATCAAACTCCTAGGAAATTTTGGGCTGATGCGTTAACAACCGCTTCTTATGTCTCAAATCATGTTTTCTTGTGTGCTAAGCTAGGTAAAACACCATATGAGCTCCGGTTTGGACATAGGCCTAGTGTTACACACTTTTGGGTCTTTGGTTGCAAATGCTTTGTTAAGAAACATGGTAATCTTGATAAATTTGAACCTAGATCTATTGATAGCATGTTTCTTGGTTATCCATCTCATACTAGAGGCTACTGTGTGCTTCTACTTGACACTAACAAAATTGTGGAGAGTTGTGAAGTGTCTTTTGATGAAGCTAGCCTAGGTACTAGCTCAAACATTGATGGTCCAGATCCATATCCACAGGGGGGGAGCATTTTCGTTGAAGATGAGGAAGAATTGGAGCTGCTGCCCGAAATATCAGCAGCTAAAGACTTTGGTTCAACTCTGGATGTTAATTCTATACCAGCACCGACAACCATCAATCCTGATTCAAATCATCCTCAAGTCACAAGCTCATCGATTTGTGAAGAACATAAAGAAGAAGAAGCTTGTGAGACATTTGTTCCCTTACGGTTTTACAAAGATCATCCCCCACAGCAGATGATTGGAAGCTTGCACGAACGAGTCACACGGTCCAGGTTTTGCAATCCAAACTCTTATGCTCATTCTGCTTTTGTTGCTTCTTTTGAACCCAAAGATATATCACACGCACTCACTAATGAATCTTGGATTATTGCCATGCAAGAAGAGTTAGAAAATTTTGAAAGAAATAATGTTTGGAAACTTGTACCTCCACCTCAAGGTCACACTTTAATTGGAACTAAATGGGTATTTAAAAATAAACAAAGTGAGGATGGGGTTGTGGTTAGGAATATGGCTAGGTTGGTTGCTCAAGGTTTCACCCAAGTTGAAGGTCTAGATTTTGATGAAATTTTGCTCCCGTTGCTAGATTAGAAGCCATAAGAATTTTGTTAGCTTTTGCTGCATCTACAGGTTTTAATCTATATCAAATGGATGTTAAAATGCTTTTCTTAATGGCTACATAGATGAGGAGGTTTATGTCAAACAACCACCGGGTTTCGAAAATCCAGATTTTCCTAATCATGTTTACAAACTGTCCAAAGCCTTGTACGGTCTCAAACAAGCCCCTAGAGCATGGTATGATAGGTTAAAAACATTCTTACTTGAAAAGGGGTTTACCATGGGCAAAGTTGATAAAACTCTTTTTGTGCTTAAGCGTGGCAATGACTCATTATTCGTTCAAGTGTATGTGGATGATATTATCTTTGGTTGTGCTTCTCATGAACTTGTGTCCAAGTTTTCAGCTATGATGAATTCATAATTTGAGATGACTATGATGGGTGAACTCACATACTTTTGTGGCTGCAAATCAAGCAAACAAAGGAGGGTACCTTTGTGCATAAAACGAAGTAAACGAAAGATCTCCTAAGGCGCCTCAACATGGACAAAAGCAAGCCTCTTCGGACACAAATGGGAACAACAACAACACTTGAACATGATGAAGATGGTTAACCCAAGGATCAAAATGAATATAGAAGCATGATCGGATCACTTTTGTATCTCACGGCATCAGGACAGAACATACAATTCAGCGTATGTCTTTGAAGCACGGTTTCAAACCTCCCCACATGCTTCACATCGTCATGCCGTCAAAAGGATTCTCAGGTACTTACATGGAACTCAATAATTTGGAATTTTTCTTCCTTCTTCCTCAATCATTACTTTGAAAGCTTTTTCGGATGCTGATTTTGGGGGTTGTAGGATTGATAGGAAAAGTACTTCCAGTGCTTGTCATTTTCTTGGTAATTCTCTTGTTGCTTGGTCCTATAGAAAACAAAATTCAGTTGCACAATCCACAGCTGAATCTGAATATGTAGCTGCTGCTAGTGCTTTCTCACAAATTCATTGGATTGTTCAAACACTTAAGGACTATGGGGTTGATCTAGATAGTGTTCCACTGTTATAACACTAGTGATATTTGCATTGCTAAAAACCCCGTGCAACATTCTAGAACTAAGCACATTGACATTAGGGATCACTTTCTCCGAGATAATATTGAAAAAGGAAACATTGTGCTTCACCATGTAGATACCGAACAACAATTGGCTGACGTTTTTACAAAACCTCTGGATTCCACTCGTTTTTGTTACATTCGTAGTGAAATAGGGGTTATGCATCCTCATGGCTTAAATTGAGGGAGAGTTTTGAAACTTGGGAAGTCTATGTGTGAATCCGAAATTAAAATAATATGAGCATAGTATTTCATACGTATATGACTTTGTGATTCCTTTTATATGATGAAAGTTCTTACTACATTACTCGTGTTATACATTTTGTAGTTTTTGCCATGTCTAGTAATTGGAATAATTACTTACACTAAAACTGTTCATGGTCGAACTTTCTTCCTATTTTGAACTTGTTACATGTTCACAAGTGCTTTTAATCATTAAGAGTTAATCAAGTAATCAACTCACATGTTGAGTTTTTATGAACAAATATAAATTAAGAAAAGATCAAGAGAATATGCATGCATCACACTTCTTTTTTTTTGAGATGGCATATCATTGCACTTAGATATGAACTTGGAAGAAGTTATGTATGACTAAAACCATGTCCTTAAGCTTCTGATTGTCAAATGACATAGGCTTGGCTTGGTTGGTTAGAATAAGGCAGATGCGCATATAATCTCTTGCAAAAATCATATGATCTAAATTTATGCTTTGAAAAATAATAAAATGCAGCAACTAGTGTCATGATTTCAAGTTTTGAAATAGTTAAGTCTGTGAGATCATGACTTGCTTAAATTGAAAATTACATTTGATCTCTAGCATGGCTTACACTACTTTATGTATCTCATTGATGTGATAATGTAAGGTACTTGATAGTATGACTTGGATGAGATTTGTTTATATGTATATGTTATAATATGCTCATAACAACTAAAGGGCGAGAGATAATTTGTTTATATGCTCATGACTTGCTGAATACATTGTCAAAGGGGGAGAGATAAGCACGAAGAGAAAGAGAATATGTGCATAAGGAGAGATAATAAAGGGGGAGAGATAATATGGGATAATTTTTGGATTTTCTTCTCATTTTACTTTTGATTTACAAAGGGGGAGAAATTGTCTTCAAAAATTTTATGTAAATAAGCCAATGTTCGGATTTTAAATGGTGTTGTCAATGCATTCATCAAGGGGGGAATTGTAAGACCTACGTGTGCTGAATACATTGGCTTGTAGTGAATACATTTACTTTGCTGATAAAAGTTTTGAATATCACCAAAACACCTTTTTATTAAGATCCGACTAGTTCTGGTTAGCCCCGGCGCTAGGTTCTACTAGTTTTTGTTAGCTTCGGCTCAAGGTCTAGGTTGCTGTGGCAAAGTCCGGAACTTGACCGCAATGCTTCTGATTTTCTTTTGCAATATTTTGTACTTTCTTTACATCTCTGGAAAGTTTGCTTGGTATTTATTTGCTAAGTCTTTGGTGCGTTTTTGGTTGATATGGATGATATTGTGTTACTGTGGTTTTGCAACATGCTTATGTGAGGTTCTCACGTAAGGTGTTCTGTTCGGAACTGACGTGAGTCAAGTCAAGGACTTGGTCTCGTATAGATTGGTTGTTTATTCATGTGTAGGTGTTGCTTGATTTCAAGACATGGCTGGTGATGAGATCCATTGGACTAGTCTCAGGGAGGAGATGAGGTTCCAACAACCAAATTCAGGAGGAATTGTGGTTGAGCTGATCAGGAGGTTGCGCAGCATGATTGAATCAAGAACAATGCACGTGAAAGTATCGTGGACGTCATTGGAAGATGTTTGCACGTGTACAAGGAGTGCATGGACGTGGCTACATGGTTCCGAGACGTGATGAAGATATGTGGACGTAAAGAGTTGGTCGGAAAGGTCCAACCGACTAGGTTATAGACTCAGGCTGCGGCTGAGTTGGGTTTGACTCAAATATGGAAAGATTTGAGTTGGTTATGATAGGATTTCGTGTGGGTCACGAATTTGAGTTGTTTACGAATGAGGGATACGTTCCTAAGGTGTTTGGAAGTCTTAATATTGCTTCTATCTGCGTATAGAAGAATCCTAAGCAGTTATGGAAAGTTACGATTCGTGAACAGAGTAGGATTAGGTTCCTGATTTGAGTTGAGTTGGCTTTGGAGCTGGTTATATAAGCAAGGGAGCCTAGAGCTCGTGGTGCACGATTTTGGGGCTGTTCCTCTTGTGTTCTATCGAAAAAATTCGTAGTTTGAAGGAAATTTTGTGCCTTGTTCGTCCGACTTGTTCCAGACAAGTTTTACTCATCGAGTTTCCGGACATCACTACCTTTCGTCGGTAGTTTTATCATAACTCGATTTTTACAGATCCAATTGACGTGATTCTTTTTTGTGTTGTCTTCACAACTTGATTATCTAGCATCTATCAAAATTTCACGGGCATTGGATTTGTGTTTTCTGATCTACACGAGTTTCTTTGTAGCGTTCCAGAACTGTTTTTTCTCGAGTAGGGAAGATTGACCTTTGTTTGATCTTTCGATCATAACTTGAGTTTTTCTCGACGGATTTGAGTGATTCTTTTTGTGTTGTCTTCGTTACATGATTCTCTATGATATCTATCACTTTTGTCACGGTGAAACACGTTTAGATTAGTCTCATCCACGATTTCTTTAACGGATCGTTTTTCTGCCGAAGGGGTTGGGGTTTAATTGTTTCCGCTGCGTAAGATTTTTAAATCTACCATTCACCCCCCCCCCCCCTCTGTTAGCATTTCTCGTGCTCTTCGATCCTACAGTAGCGCTCACGGCGAGGCCAAAAGGAGATCGACGCACCTAAGTCCGGCGAAGCACCGCCAGGGTTCCGGCGAGAGGCGTCGCCGCGTCGAGAGGTAGACGAAGGTGCGGGTTCCACCTGTCAACGACACCCCTCCCGCGTGGGATCAGTTGTGGACAAGGATCCGGTGTGACAGCATGGGTTAACCCCGTGGCTCCCGTTGTGGCTCCGTTCTTATTGGCCCGATTCAAATGAAGTGGGACCGGCCCCTTTATTTGAATTTTCCAATAGAGAAATAAATCAATATTCAATCCAAACTTGGAAAATCCATAACTTCCAGTAGAATTATCCGAAAATTCCCAAATAAATTTTGTTAGAACCAGCATGAAAAATAATATCTAGTGGTGCAATTGGAATTGTATGAAAAGTCATATAAATTTCTCCGTAATTTAGATAAGCAAAATGTTTAAAGAATTCATTCCCACAGTTCCTTTAATTGGAAAATTTCCAATTTTAGTCAGAACACTATTGTTAATACCCTTAATCTTCAGTAAAAGTTTCAAGCTCTTTGGACTTAAAATACTGGATTGATCAATATTCCAAATCTTCATGTAGTTATAAATTGAGAAAAATGGAAAATCAATTTCCAGAAATTTACCCAAACTTGAAAAATCAGTTTCTCCCTGTACGAAGCTTAGAAAATGGTGAAAAAAAATTTCCTGGAACCAGTGAGAACCCCTAGACATGATACAACCCCTAGTAGCCATGATACGTCTCCAAAATTTCAACCAAAATTTAGGGAAGATTATTGCTTACAATAATTTCCTTAATCATCTCCTGTTCTTTGCAAGAGTCTTCTCTATAGTCACTAATATCTACCATAAAATTCCCAAAGCCAATTAAGATAATTATCTTATTTTATCCTGGGATAGTCACACTATCTCAAGCATATTAATTATTTTCAAAATCATTCATACCTAGTATATGCATATCGTGTAGTAGCTGAAATCGAGGAGCAGCCGGAAGCTTTGGAGGTCCAGCCGCCAGAAACTAACATAGGCTCGGACTCGCATTCAAGCAAGTTGCGGTTTGCATTTAAGTTCCTTACAGTGTTTTGTAGTTTTATTTCACCTTACGTCTTCAGATGATTGTGCATTACGTTTAAGGTGTTTGACATCCACTTGCATGGTCCACAAATCCTATGCAGACTGGGGTAGGTCTATGGCCCGTTGAGTAGACACTGCTATGCTTATGCTCATAAGAATTTGGTAGAAGTCGAGTAGTTGGAATCTACTCGCGAGATAGGAATTTTGTCACACGGGACATTCTGGAATAAGAAAATGGTTCATGAATATGAAATTGGGACCGAGCAGTGGGTAGGATGCAGTGAGATGTGGTCTCACGTGCGTAGCCCTGCTTGTGTCGATTGAGGACCGTTTCGGGTCCGGTCCTGCTGGAAAAGCTTGAATTGTACCAGTGACATACTGGAGGAATGGGCTCCAGTAAACTGAAGTAGCTTGATACTGGTTTGTTGAGGCATTCCATTCTGTTTTATAGTCGTGGGTTAAGGGAAGCAAGGTGTAAATCAGCTGGTGGGCACGACAGAGTACGCCCCACGCAGTGACCTCCTTCTCGTGACGGATCGACCGGTTCGACATTCGAGTGTTTAGTGAAAGGTGGCCATATATGACTATTACTTAATTGTTATGTAGGTACTGCTGTAAGTACTCGCTGGCATTTCCGAAAGTGCGTATGTGTCGTGTTGTCCTGGGTATGTCCTGATTGCAATCACCGTCCCTCGCGATAATAGAGTACCACTTGTTCACTGAGCTGTGACGTAGTAAATACTGAAGAAGTCAGGAGAATATGATATAATGGTTTACAAATTGCTTGGACAACCTTGTTTGCCTTATAGATAGTACAATTAAAATTTACAGTTTCCCCATACTTTACCTATAATACCATCATGTGCTTTGTGCACGTCATATCATCAGCAAAGCGTTTCTTGTTTGATTGTGGAGTCTATGATGTGCCGTGCCTGAAGAATGTCATGTGCTAATTAAAACATGACTATAAGGATCCACTTGTAGGCGAGTCCTTTATGCTTTACCTTTCCTATGTTTAGTATTCACGGTTGCATATGTCTTGTGGGACGGGTTACTCTTGCTGAGCCTTATGCTCATGTTTGCAGTTAACGAGTTTTTGCAGATTATACGACTGATGACGGGTTTGATGACGAGGTTGCACCCCCTCCAAGGTTTACAACCGAGTGGGAACCCTGCACGCCACCATGAATTGTGTGTTGCTAGTGTGAGGTATCCAGGACATGGATGACTTTGTTTTTGCATAGCTAGTGCCGACAGCGTAGCTATGATGTATAGTTCTCTTTCCTTTCATTAGTATTTTAAAACTTCCGCTGTGCTTTTAAATAAAGACTTGGTATTGTAAATTGTTCTCATTCTATTCTTGTATACTGTTGGGTGTCCCATCGCACGACACCACCCAATGAGATCCTTGGCGGTCGGGATTCCGGTCCCCACACATAATGTTTCCTTTCTAAACATTATCATGGAGATAGTGATACCTAATGTCATTGGGCTTTGTTCTAGAATGTTGCACGGGGTTTTTAGCAACGCAAATCGCACTAGTGTTATCACGAAATAGTGGAACACTATCTAGATCAACCACATAGCGCTAGCATCATCAGTGAGCAAGCGCTAGCAACATCTACATATTCATATTTGGTTGTGGATTGTGCAACTGAATTTTGTTTTCTAGAGGACCAAGCAACAAGTGAATTACCAAGAAAGTGACAAGCACCCGAAGTACTTTTCCTATCAATCCTACAAAACCAAAAAATAAGCATACGAAAAAGCTTTCAATGTAACGGTTCAGGAAGAAGGAAAATGCCAAATTTGAGTTCCATGTAAGTACCTGAGAATTCTTTTAACTGCTTGACAATTTGAAGCATGTGGGGAAGCTTGAAATCATGCATAAATACATACGCTGAATTGTATGTCCTGTCTTGATGCCGTGAGGTACAAAAGTGACCCGATAATTTTTCAATATTCTCATTGATCCACGGATTCACCATCTTCATCAAGTTCAAGTGTCATTGTTGTTCCCACTAGTGTCTGAAGAGACTTGATTTTGTCCATGTTGAAGCGCTTAAGAAGGTCCTTCATATACTTTGTTTGATGCACAAAAGTACCCTCCTTGGTTTGCTTGATTTGCAGCCCCAAAAAGTATGTGAGTTCTCCCATCATACTCATCTTAAATTTTAAACTCATCAAAGTTGAAACTTGGACACAAGATCATGAGAAGCACAACCAATGATAATATCATCCACATATACTTGAATGAATAATGAGTCATTGACATGCTTAAGCACAAAGAGTTTTATCAATCTTGCCCATGGTAATTTCGTTTTCAAGTAAGAATGTTATTAACTTGTCATACCATGCTCTAGGGGCTTGTTTGAGACCATACAATGCTTTGGACAGTTTGTAAACGTGATTAGGAAAATTTGGATTTTCAAAACCTTGTGGTTGCTTGAAATAAACCTCCTCATATATATAGCCATCTAAAAAATCACTTTTAAAATCCATTTGATATAACTTGAAACCTTTAGGTGCAGCAATTGCTAACAAAATTCTAAAGGCTTCTATTTTGGCCACAGGAGCATAAGTTTCATCAAATTCTATACCATCAACTTGTGCGAAACGTTGAGCAACCAACCTAGCCTTATTCCTAATCACAACCCCATCCTCACTTTTGTTATTTTTAAACACCCGTTTAGTTCAAATTAAAGTGTGACTTTAAGGTGGAGGTACAAGTTTCCAAACACTATTTCTTTCAAAATTTTCTAACTCTTCTTGCATGGCAATAATCCAAGATTCATTAGTGAGTTCGTGTGATATACATTTGGTTTAAAAAGAAGCAACAAAAACAGAATGAGCATGGGAGTTTGGATCGCAAAACTTGGACTGTGTGACTCCTTCATGCTAGCTTCCAATGATTTGTTATGGAGGATGACTTTTGAGGACACGGAGGGGAGTAGACACTTCACAAGATCCTTCTTCTTCATGATCATCACAGATCGAAGAACTTTAGGCTTGAGGACGATCTGTACCAACTGCAGTAGTTGTTGGTGCTGGTTGTGGTGTAAAATCAGCAGCGTGATCCACGCCATTTGCTTCTGAATTTTTGGGCAGCAGCACCACTTCTTGGTCTTCTTGGATGAATATACTCCCCTCTGCGGATATGGATCCGGACCTGCAATATTGAAACTAGTACCTGGGCTAGTTCATCAAAAGAAACCTCACAGGTCTCCACGGTTTTGTTAGTGTCAAGTAAAAGCACACTGTATCCTTTAGTACAAGATCGATAACAAAAAAAACATGCCATCAACAAATCTAGGTTCAAATTTATCAAGATTACTATGTGTAACACCCTTATTTTTATCCATCATATTCTTATGCAAGATTAGCATTAAGCAACACAAAAGGAATAAGTTTAAAATAAGTTATAATCATGCAAGCAAATAAAAACTTGTTGTTGTGCAGACTTGTATGGATTCATACCCCGAACTAGTCCATCTAACTCTCTGTTGTTCCCCCTGGGTAGGGCGGACTTGTCCATTTTTGGACCCTAGACTAGTCTGGGTTTGCTCTCTGTTTTCTTTCCAGACTTTTCCATTAATGCTACGGACTAGTCCGACAATGTTTCTGATGTTTTCCTAAGTCATGTCCCGAACTTGTCCGGCCTAGAATCGGACTCGTCTGTTCAACTTTTTGTGACATCGAAATAAGTCCGAATAGACTTGTCCGGCTTGACACCGTACTTATCCGTTCAACTTTCTGACTTCCAACGGACTAGTCTGACCCCTGGTGGACTTGTCCGGTGTGCTCGATTCGGATTCAGTTTTTCCTCCATGATTTGTTATTGAGTAGTTACCTTAATTAGGCCCAAGAATGTTGTACCCAACCCCTGTGGAGCCCATGTGGGATCCCTAGATGGCCTCCACCACCATGAACTCAAAATCCATCAAACACTACCTCTCCACCTCTATATAAACAGACCACAACACCAACTTTTCATCTCTTTGTCAAGCTGGGAGAAAACTCCAAACTCTAGTTCGTGTGCCGCCATCCACAGAAGATTTTGGATCAAGGAGAAGGAGGATAATAAGAAGGAGGATCAAGCAAGCGCGATCTTTGCCAGCTTCTTGACATCGACATTCTACATCACCAATTCCCCATAAACTCTTCATCACCAAGCCCTAGCCGTAAAGATTCAAGTGTTGTACTCAATTCTTGATCCTTGGATCTCGAGAGACACGGTACACCCTCTACATCCAAGTTTCCACGTGAATTCAACCCTAAATCTTGCTGTCCAGAAAACCCTTATTCTGCAGATTCTGTATAGGGTGGACTAGTCTGGCTCTGACAGCGGACTAGTCCAGTGTCTGAATCTGTTATTGCTAAATTAATTCTAGATTTACTCAAATCAACTCGGAACTTGTTCAAACTTGTTAAAAGAACCATTATAATTAGTTAGTGAGCATTAATAACAATTCATTGACCAGTTTCCCTTCACAGTTGCACAAATCATGCATATCATGGCATATTGAGTAATATATGAGCATTATTCGATTGTAATGTCTGTTTTGCATGTTTATTGCGTGGAATAGAAGATTTTGCCCTAGAGGGTGCTGTCGAGGACCTCCAGCACCAGACATCAAAGCTTTTGATCCTAACCAATCTCAAGAGCAAGGCAAGTGTCCTTGATCATTTTGATCCTGTTGTCAAATTTTTGTTTGCAAAATTGCATGCTCGTGTCAATTTGATGGGAAACCCATTTATAGATGTTTACGAGACTTGTTTGACCATCCTTGTCACTTGGAATACATTGTAGAGAGTCGGGGAGGGTATTTTACCTTTTTTGCTTTGCCCTAATTAATTGGGATGGGAAAACAACCAAAATGCTTAATCATATTTTAACGAACATGTGGATAATGAGAGTTGATGAACATGGTTATTTGGTAACATGGGACTTGGGAGATCTAAGCAACCATGGTTTGAGGATTGGGTTGGATGTTATGATGGTTTTACTTGCCTCGGATCTATGGACTGATTCATGCGAGAATAAGCCAGTACAATAGTGCCACCACAAGACCAAGTATGGGTGTGGCTTAGCCAATTAATTAGGCATATTGCCAGCATTGTTTAGATAATTTGGAGGAGCAGGGAATGGGAGTTGGTTGGGTCTGCAATAGTGGCGGGACTGCCCTAGGATCCGAACAGCAGAAGTGGGGGCCCTTGGTTGGATGTGCTCAGTTGGAGGCATCACCACCGGTGAAACCTTAGTTGGTCTAAATATGCTGGTAGTCCCTTTGTAAAGGGTATTTTGTGATCTCTTGGCCATACACCAAAGGAAGTGTAATTGGCATAAGAAAGGTTTCTTTAGCCGCTGACAGGTGACGAAATCAGAACTTGTGGGTAAAGTGGCACAACCTCTGAAGAGTGTTAAAAACTATCATGATAGTCGTGCTCCAGGTTAAGAGCACCTGGATGACCTACATGATTAGAGAGAACTTGTGATCTGGGATGGTTTGGGATTTGTTATGATTGAGTTGTGATAATTGAATATGGTTAATGGTAATGGTAAGAATTTGCCTTTTGGATGGATAATTATTAATGGATGAGTTATAAGGGTAATTGATAATATTGGACTCATAATTGGTAATTATAGGGATATGATGAGATTACATTACATAGACAATGTAGGATTCTGTTTTCGTGTTTTGAATGTACTTTTCAGCAATTAGACATTGTTTATTATAATTACTTGTTTATGCTACATGTCATTATTTCCCACACTTGCTAAGTAAGACACGTGCTTACCCTTGCAATTCCCCCCATCAACAGTTTCAGGTGATGTTTGGGAGTACCCTTATGATAATACGGAGTACTAGGATGTGTGCCCCCGTCAACCTGCCTGTGGTGTTGCTTGGAGCCACGCATTTCCCTATGCTCAGTATGCTTAGTTGCTAAATTAGATTGTCTCTGCTGCAGTTATAGTTTAATAATGATCATTAGAGATGTAATTTGAGGATTACTTGATTATTGTAATAAAAGTACTTATTTAACTTATGCTGTGGTCATTTTCTGTATATTTTCTGTACTTATTTAACTTATTTAATTTGTGATGCACTCGTGTATGTGTGTTGAACACCCTGTGTACACATATGCATCGCACTTGGTTCATTTTCTGAATCGGGTGTCACAAATTGGTATCAGAGCAACAAATTGCCCGTAGGATGTAGCCTAGATAGAAGGGACACTTTAGAGCACATAGTAACACTCAGGAATAGTCGAGGTTTGTTTGATGTGTTGATTGCTATGTAATATTTGATTGTGTCCTTAGTAGAGGATTGTGGAATACTTTAGCACTTGCCACATCCATATACGCTAGTATAGGTAGTTGCTTAGTTTCATATCGCTTGATGCATATAGTTCAGGATGTTTTCTAAATTTTGCTCTATTGCTCTTTCTTCATATGCCGAGGACTCCCAACCAAAGGCATGCCAATGAGAATGAAGAGAACTATGGAGAACCTTAGAATACCAACAATGGACCTGGACCTGAGGCTGTCAACCTTTAGCAGTTGTTGGCTATGCAAAATCAACTTATGTACACCATGATGCAAACCTTGGCACAGCTGCAGGCCAATAATCAAAATCGGCCCCATATGCCTCATAACAAGTTGGGAGAGTTTAACAGGTTGGGAGAGTTTATGGGGACTAGGCACCTACCTTTGCTCAATCCAATGATCCTATGGAAGCCGATGATTGGCTAAAATCTATGGAGAAGGAGCTTACTATTGTCTAATGCAGTGACAGGGAGAAGGTCATTTTTGCCTCCCATCAGCTAGTTGGAGCAGCTACAGATTGTTGGGACTCGCTATGCAATGCCCATGAAAATGAGGAGAGGATCATTTGGCCCAATTCAAGGAGAGCTTCCATTCTCACTTTGTTCCTGAGGGGTTATGATCTCGAAGAGGCAAGAATTTGAGAACCTAAGGCAAGGAAGGTCGAGTGTGAGTGAGTCTCAATAAATTCACTCAACTCTTGAGGTATGCTCCAGAGGATGTCAACCGGGATAGCCGCAAGCAATATCTGTTCATGAGAGGCCCAAATAGTGAGATTAAAGTCTAATTACTCAATTGTGACTATGCCAATTTCCAGAAACTGGTGGACAAGGCCTTGAAAACAAGGTTCGCGAGATGGAGCAAGATAAAAAGAGGAAGGTACCATATCAAGGACAGCCACAAGGAAGCAATGCTCGCCCCCGCTTTGTACCACCAAATGTATCATACTACAACTTCTCTGCTCCTGCATATCACGCTACAATTCCACAGCGCCCAGCTCAGCCTATGCAGCAACGCCCCACCATGCAAGAACCTCGCCCTCCAATGCCTCATACACCTTGCGCAAATTTTCCTGCCAATGCTCAAAACAAAACTCGCCCAAACAATTCTGGTGCAGCAAGGTCATGCTATACTTGTGTTGAGCTAGGACACTTTGCATCTCAATTTCCTATGTCAGGCCTTTGACAAGGGAACAATGATCCAAGACAGAACCCAAGACCAAATGGAGGAGCGCCAAAAGGCAACTGTGGACCGAAGAATGTCGTTTGTGGCAAGGTGAACCATGTATCTACAGAGGAAGCCCAACAAGCGGATGACGTGGTGATTGGTATGTTTCTCACTAACTCCAACCAGACAACTATGATATTTGATTCTAGAGCATCGCATTCATTCATTGCATCAAAGTATGTTGCCAAGTATAATTTGCCCATATCTCATATGAAGTAGACCTTGTTGGTTAAGTCTCCTGGAGGGGAGATGTGGGCAGCTATAGTATGTCCAAAAGTAAGTCTTAGAATAAGGGGTGTAGATTTCTTTCACCAACCTTATCGTTTTGGATACACAAGGACGGGACATAATACTTGGTATGGACTGGTTAAGGAAGCATAATGGGATAATTCAGTGTGCCACAGGAACACTGAAGTTGAAAAATGAAGAAGGGGTCAGCACAGTATTTGAAGCATCTCAACACACACCAAAGAAAGTGGAGCTAAATCAAATGGACGGTGCAGCAATAGAGGAGATCCCAGTGGTGTGTGAATTTGCGGATGTGTTTCCGAATGAGTTGCCAAGTATGCCACCCGATCATGACATAGAGTTTGTTATTGATTTAATACCTGGAATTGCACCTATATCTAAGAGGACATATAGGATTCCTCCTATGGAGTTAGCGGATCCCAAGAAGCAAATTCAAGAGCAGCTAGAGAAGGGTTTTATTTGCCCAAGCTCTTTGCCTTTGGGAGCACCAGTACTTTTCATGGACAAGAAGGATGGATCCAAAGGATTTGTGTGGATACCGAGATCTCAACGAGGTGACAATAAAGAACAAGTATACATTGCCCCATATAGAGGATTTGTTTGATCAAATTAAGGGCGCTTGTGTTTTCTCCAAGATCGACTTGAGGTTAGGCTATTTCCAAATGAAGATTAGACTATCGGATATACACAAGACAACTTTTTGAACATGGTATGGATCTTATCAGTATACCATTGTGTCTTTGGATTGACCAATGCACCGGCATAATTTACGTACCTCATGAATAAGGTTTTCATGGAATACATGGATAAATTTGTGGTGTTGTTCATTGATGACATTATGATCTGCTCGAAAAGCGAGGAGAAGCATGAGGAACACTTGAGGTTCATATTGAAGAAATTGAGGGAACACCAATTGTATGGCAAATTCAGCAAATGCCAATTTTGGTTAAGGGAAGTATCATTTTTGGGACATATCATCTTTGTAGGAGGAGTATCAGTTGACCCAGGAAAAGTGAGGGATTTGTTGAAATGGGAACCACCAAAAAACGTAAAGGAAATCATGAGTTTCCTCGGAATGGTTGGATATTACTATCGATTCATCAAGGACTTTTCCAAGATAGCGAAGCCTATGACTGAGTTATTAATGAAAGGAAGAGCATTCCAATAGACTCAAGCTTGTCAAAACAACTTTGAGGAGCTTAAGAAGAGGTTAACAACAACACCTCTCTTGGTTTTGCCAGATGTGAGCAAAAGTTTCTATATTTATTGTGATACCTCAAGGCAGGGACTTGGATGTGTGCTCATGCAAGAAGGTCAAGTAGTAGCCTATGCGTCAAGGCAATTGAAGAAACATGAGTATAATTATCCTACACATGATCTCGAACTTGCAACCGTAGTGCATGCTTTGAAGTTATAGAGGCACTACATTCTTGGTCATATGTGTGAGATTTACATGGATCACAGGAGTCTCAAGTACATTTTCACACAAACGGACTTGAATTTGAAGCAACAAAGATGGTTGGAGCTCATCAAAGATTGTAATGTTGGAATCAATTATCATGCGGGGAAGGCTAATGTAGTGGCCGATGCTTTGAGTCGAAAAGGAGTAAGCCACCAACTCATGGTTCATGAATTGCAATCCAAGCCATGCAATGAGTTTGAACAGTAAAATCTTGGATTTGTGAATGAGATGGGGATAATGGAGTTAAATCTGACCATGGAACAAGAAATTCGAGAAGTTCAAACAAAGGAAGAGAAATCCGTGAAATGAAGGGAAGGACCAAAGAAGGGAGATAATTTAGATTTGATAAGGATGATTATGGTACTCTATGTCTTGATAAAATAATTGTGGTGTCGAATGTGAAGCATATTCGGGAAACGATATTGAAGGAGGCACATGACTCACCTTACTCCATCCATCCCGGCTGTACAAAGACGTACAAGGACTTGAAGACCTACTATTGGTGGGCTAGCATGAAAAGTGACATAGCTGAGTATGTTGCTTTCTATGATGTGTGCCAACGAGTCAAAGCTGAACATCAAAGGCCAGCTGGATTATTGCAGCCATTAAAGATTTCAGAATGGAAGTGGGAATAAATTTGTATGGACTTCATAGTTGGGTTACCGCGAACCCAGTCTAGGTATGACTCAATATGGGTTATTGTGGATCGGTTGACATAATCAACTCATTTAATACTTGTCAAGACCACATATACCACCGCAAAGCTAGTAGAACTGTATATGGAGCGTATTGTGTGCCAACATGGAGTTATGAAGAAAATAGTCTCGAGCTGAGGTTCTCAATTAACCTCTAGGTTATGGGACAAATTGCATGAAGCTATGGGTACAAGGTTAAATTTCAGCCTAGCGTATCATCCACAAACTGATGGGCAAACCGAGAGGACCAACCAAATATTGGAAGATATGTTGAGAGGTTGTGCCTGGAAGCATGGATGCAGCTGGGACAAAAGCTTGTCGTATGCTGAATTTTCCTACAATAACAGTTATCAAGCCACTTTGAAAATGTCTCCATATGAAGCACTATATGGAAGGAAGTGTAGGACACCCTTGTTTTGGAATGAGACAGGAGAGAACCAAGTGTTTGGACCTGATGTGTTGCTAGAAGCTGAAAAGCATGTTCAGACAATTCACGAGAATTTGAGGGCTACTCAATCAAGACAAAAGGGTTATACGGATAATATGTGAAGAAACTTAGTCTTTGAATTGGGAGACTTCGTATATCTCGAAGTATCACTTACACGAGGTCCAAAGCAGTTTAATGTCAGAGGCAAGTTGGCACCTCACTATATTGGACCATTCAAGATATTGGGCAAACGTGGAGAAGTGGCATATAAGTTGGATATGCCAGCACATCTTTCTGATGTTCATGACATGTTCCACGTTTCACGACTCAAGAAGTTCTTAAGGGTACCGTGAGAACAAGTTCTAATGGAAGAAATTGAATTGGAAGCAAATTTGACTTATGTCGAGCAACCAGTCAAAATCTTGAAAACCATGGAGAGAGTCACAAGGAACATGGTGATTCGATAATACAAAGCACAATGGAAGTATCATGCAGAATCAGAAGCTACTTCGGAGCTGGAAGATGATCTCAAGAAAGAATTTCCCTATCTTTTTCCTTCTACGTGGAATCTCGAGGGCGAGATTAATTTTATGGGGGGGAATGTTTGTAACACCCTCCTTTTCATCCATCATGCATTGCATACATTCTTATACATGTTTATCATTAAGCAACACAAAAGGAATATGTTTAAAATAATTATAATCACATTGACAAATAAAAACCTGTTGTTGTGCGGACTTGTCCGGATTTGTACCCCGGACTAGTCCATCTAAATCTTTGTTCTTCTCCCTGGGTAGGGCGGACCAGTCCGGTTTGGACCCCGGACTAGTCCGGTTTTGCTCTCTGTTGTCTTTCTGGACTTTTCCATTAATGCTACCGACTAGTCCGAGAATGTTTCTAATGTTTTCCTAAGTCATACCCCGGACTCATTCGGCCTAGAACCGGACTTGTCCTTTCAACTTTCTGTAACATCAAAATAACTCTGAACACACTTGTCCGGCTTGACACGAGACTTATTCGTTCAACTTTCTGACTTCCAGGGGAGTAGTCCGGCCCCTAGCAAACTTGTCCGGTGTGCCCGACTCGGATTCAATTTTTCCTCCACGATTTGTTATTGGGTATTTACCTTAATTATAACCAAGAAAATTGTGCCTAACCCCTGTGGAGCCCATGTGGGGCCCCTTCACGGCATCCACCACCATGAACTCAAAATCCATCAAACCCTACCTCTCCACCTCTATATAAACACCCTACCATCCCAACTTTTCATCTCTTTGTAAAGCTGGGAGAAAATCCCAAACCCTAGATCGTGTGCCACCATCCAGAGAAGATTCTGCAGCAAGGAGAAGGACTAGAAGAAGAAGGAGTATCATGCAAGTGCGATCCTCGTCTACTTCTCGACATCGACATTCTTCATCACCAATTCCCCACCAACTCTTCATCACCTAGCCCTAGCCGTCAAGATTCAAGTGTTCCACTCAATTATCAATCCTTGGATCTATAGACAACACGGTACACCCACTACATCCAAGTTTCCACGTGAATTCAACCCTCAATCTCGCTGTCCAGAAACCCTAATTCTGCAGATTCTGTATAGGGCAGACTAGTCCGGCCCTAACAGCAGACTATTCCGATGTCTGAATCTGTTATTGCTGAATTACTTCCAGATTTACTAAAATCAACTCGAAACTTGTTCAAATTTGTTAAAAACCATTGTAACTAGTTAGTGAGCATTAATAACAACTCATTAACGAGTTTTACTTCACAATTGCACAAATCATGCATATCATGGCATATTGAGTAATATATGAGCATTATTTGATGGTAATGTCTGTTTTGCATGTTTATTGCGCGGAATACAAGGTTTTGCCCTAGAGGGTGCCATTGAGGACTTCCAGCACCAGAACATCAAATCTTTTGATCCTAACCAATCTCAAGAGCAAGGAATGTGTCCTTGATTATTTTGATCTTGTTTTCAAATGTTTTGTTTGTAAAACAGCATGCTTGTGTCAATTTGATGGGAAACCCATTTATAGGTGTTTAGTGTACTTCTTTGACCATCCATGTCGCATGGAATACATTATAGAGATTCGGTTGGATGTTATGGTGGTTTTGCCTACCTTGGATCCAAGGACCGGTTAATTCGAGAATAAGCCAAGACAATAGTGCCACCACAAGGCCAAGTATGGGTGTAGCTTAGCCCATTAATTAGGTGTATTGCCAGCATTGTTCAGATCATGTGGAGAAGCGGGGAATGGGAGTCAGTTAGGTTTGCAATAGTAGGACTGCCCGATCCAAACGGCATCAGAGGGGGCCCTTGGTTGGATGTGCTCCGTTGGAGGCATCACCACCGATGAAACCTTAGTGGGTCTAAATATGCTGGTAGTCCCTTTGAAAAGGCTACTTTGTGATCTCTTGGCCATACACCTAAGGATGTGTAGTTGGCATAACGGAGGTTTCTTTAGTCGTCGATGGGTGACGAAATCGCGAACTTGTGGGTAAAGTGGTACAATCACTACAGAGTGTTAAAAACTATCATGATAGTCGTGCTCCCGGTTAATTGCACCTTGATGACCTACATGATTAGAGGAACTTGGGATTTGTGATGGTTTGGGATTGGTTATGGTTGAGCTGTGATAATTGAATATGGTTAATGTTGATGGTAAGAATTTGGCTTTTGGATGGATAAATATTGATGGATGAGATATAATGGTAATTGATGGTATTGGACTCATAAATGGTAATTATTGGGATATGACAAGATTACTTTACATAGACAATGTAGAATGTTGTTTTCATGTTTTGAATGTACTTTTCAACAATTAGCCATTGTTTATTATTGTTCCTTGTTTAAGCTACATGTCATTATTTCCCACACTTGTCGAGTACGACATGTGCTCACCCTTGCAATTCCCCCCACCAACTGTTTCATGTGATGTTTTGGAGGGCCCTAAAGATAATGTGGAGTACTAGGCTGTGTGCTGCCATCGTCTTGCGTGTGGTGTTGCTTGGAGCTGTGCATTTCTCTATGATCAATTTGCTTAGTTGCTTAATTAGATTGTTTCCGCTGCACTTATAGTTCAATAATGATCATTAGAGTTGTAATTTGAGGATTACTTGAATATTGTAATAAAGGTTATTATTTAACTTGTGCTGTGGTAATTTTTTGTATATCGTTTGTGATGCACTCGTGTATGTTTGTTGAACATCCTGGACACACATATGCGTCGCACTTGGTTCATTTTCAGAACCGAGTGTCACACTATGTTTCTTAACAAAGCATTTGCAACCAAAGACCCTAAAGAGTGTGACTATTGACATTTCTTACGTCATTGATAAAAATCCACAAGCGCACAAAAACTGTTGAAGTAGAATTTCCCAATTTAAGAGTATTCCCGAGGGAGTCATTTATATTTTCACAAAGGAAGTCTAAGTGGAAGCATGGCAATCATCAAATGAAAATGGTAGATTGGTCTAGGTAAGGTTCTATTGAGGATAGCTAATAGATATGTAGAGGTAGTGTGACACACACAAGAGCATTCTATCCTAAAGGGAAATCAGTGAATTAAAGAGGGATTAGGCAAAGAGTTAGGGAGTTACTCGTGCAATGCTTCTAGTATACATATACATAGCCTAAGTTAGATACTAATGAACATGTGAATGATGAATTCTTATGCTAAGTTGTTCAACACATCGGGCACGGGTTTACCCCTAGCAATACTAGGATGACTCCCGCAAAGAGCTTGTGGCATAGACGAACGTGGAGGATTACAAGGATAGATAGGTCTGTCACCACCTACTGCCTACCTGTACAATTGGAGAGCACGTGTAAAGCTACCAGATGGGAGGGGATGAATGGTAGACTAAAACTTTTCAGCGAAAGCCACAAAAACACCCATTGACAGAAAACCGATCTGTTAAAAAAACTGTGTGTGCGACTAATCTAAATGTGTTCAACTATGAAAAAATCTTGTATATATTGTAGAAAATCAAGTCACGAAGATGTCACAACAATAATCACAAAAACCAGTCAAGAGAAACTTATGTTACGTTTGATAGATCCAACAAAGGTCAATCTGTCCTACCCGAGAAAAACAGTTCTGGAACACTGCAATTAAACTTGTGTAGATCAGAAACAACAAATCCAATGACCGTGAAATTTTTACAGATGATAGAAAATTAAGTTGTGAAGACAACTCAAAAAGAATCACGTAAATTGGATCTGTAAAAATCGAGCTATGATAAAACCACCAAACCAAGGTAGTGTTGTGCAGAAGCTCGACAAGAAATACTTGACAGAAACAAGCCGGACGAACAAGGCACAAAAGTTTCCTTAAACTATGATCTTTATTCAATAGAACACTAGAGGAACAGCCCTAAAGTCGTGCACCACAAGCTCTGGCCTCCCTTGCTTATATAACCAGCCCTTATGCCAACCCAAACCTAACTAGGATTCTAATCCTACTCAGTTAATGAATCGAAACTTTCCATAACTCCTCAAGACTCTTCTATATGCAGATTGAAGCAATTTTAAGACTTCCAAATACCCTAGGAATGTATCCCACATTGTAAAACAACTCAAATTCGTGACCCACACGAAATCCTATCATAACCAACTCAACACTTTCCATATTCGAGTCAACCACGACTCAGCCGCAACCTGAGTCCATAACCTAATCGGTTGGACCTTTCCGACCAATTTTTTATGTCCACATATCTTTGTCACGCCTCGGAACTATGTAGCCACGTCCATGCACTCCTTGCATAAGCGTAAACATTTTCCAATGACGTCCATGATACCTTCATATGCATTGTTCTTGTTTCATACATGCTGCGCGACCTCCCGATCAACTCAACCACAATTCCTCCCGAACATGGTTGTTGAACCTCATCTTTTCACTATGACTAGTTCAATGGATCCCTTCACCAGCCATGTCTTGAAATGAAGCAACTCCTACACATGAATAAACAACCAATACTTTCGAGCACAAGTACTCGACTTGACTCTCGTTAGTTCCAAAACCACAACACCTTACGTGAGCATCTCACATAAGCATGTTGCAAACCATATCAAATTGATAATAGCAATAACCACCAAAACACACCAAAAAACTTAGTAAAAGAATACTAAACAAACTTTCCATAGATGCAAAACAACGTTGAAATATTTCAAAGCAAAAGAAGAACCATTGCAATCTAGCTCTGCACCTTGCCAAAACTAACTGGACCTTGAGCTGGAGCTTACCAAAGCTAGCAGGACCTAGTGCCGAAGCTTACCAACACTAGTCAGACCTAGCGCCGGATCCAACCAAAGCTAGTCGGACCTAGAAAAAGAAATCAGACCTAGCCAAAGCAAGTCGGACCTTGCCGGAGCTAACCAAGACAAGCTGTACCTATCATCGGACCTTGCTGGAGCTCGGACCCAGTGTCGGACCTTGATGATAAAGGTGTTTTGGTAGTATTCAAAACTTTAATCGCCATAGCCAATGTATTCAGCACACATAGATCTCACACTACCATTTCAATATGTGGGTCTACGAGACATCCAACACAACTTAAATATCCTAACACCATGCTAGCGTATTAAGTAAATACCTTAGGAGCCTAGGCACGAGCCATCCTAAGGCAATGATTAACCTAAACATCGTTGAACCAATGTTGGAACATTGCATAAAGTTATTCATATTAACAGAATCATGTCATAACTAATTAGACAATAGTGGGGGTTTGTAATGTTTATGATGATATCATGAGAATTCTATGGCATAATCATAAATACTACTCCTACCACATACATGGAATCCATGATCAAACAAGAAACGTCTTTATTAAGAACAAAGTCATAAATACAAATAGGAATATGAGAGCCATACCTTTACCAATTTGGAATTGGGAAGAGAGAGACTCCTTCTACACCTTCCTAACTTGGACTATGGACTAAAAGCTCTCGTCTCTATAGTCTAAACTCCTCTAAACCTATGGGGAATAGTGGACAAAATAGAATGAATACTCAACTGGTATGTGTGAGAAGTGAGGGTAGGGGGTCCTATTTATAGCTGGAGAAGGCCCAGTTCCCACAACCAAAAGTGTGCGAATCAGTCTTCATCATGATCAGGGCACCACAGGGAGTTGACACGTGGAAGCTAACCGAGTTTGGCACCAGGAAGGCGTCGGCCGAACCACCACATCAGTCGAACAGAATGTTGGACCAATTACAGTGTGCTTCTTTGGGATGACTTCTAGGTGGGTCCCATTGACTGATATGAGTGATACACTCTGTTGGATGGCCTCAGATACTTCTGTTTGTGGGTCATTTGATCCATGGGATGCCACATGTCGGTGCTTGATTGAATGGAATGATATTTTATAGGATCGCTCCCCCTCTTTTACCGCATTTCCTGCAATAAATGCCTAAATACACTATTTCTCCAAAGACAAGTGGAAATAGGTTAAATAGAAAGGTGATGTATGCAATAGATGGTATTTCTTTCACATAATTGAGTTATATTGACGGGTAAAATTAGTATATAATAGCCGTCAACAAACTCCCCCAAGCTTATCCTTTGCCTTTCTTGAGCAACGTCAAGACTTTAGGTGGATGATAAGAAGTTGCTACAATGTTCTATTTTTTGAAAGTACCATGTGCACAACAAAATACTCTACCTACAATTGCAAAAATTAGCATGGCACTTCACCCATCTTAAGTAATTATGGGGCTTATGTCTTCTCATATTCATGGGTGGTTGAAAGATAGAACAGCAAATGGAGCAAGCATACCCTAGAGATCAAGTTCCACTCAAACTCTGGATAGTTCAATTTAGATTTTAAGTACCTCAATTTGATTCTCTCAATCACTCCTTTGTGTGTAGTGGAAATATTTCCTCACCGAGGCATTTTGCCTATACTCATCCTACCACTAAATAAGGCTTGTACGTGGAGCTTCGTTCGGAATATAGTAGACATATTTGCACCACATAATATTGCTAAGTCAAAAAAGTAAGCCTTAGAAGAAATCAATTCAAAACTATTTGATTCAAGACTTGTGCATGTGTGATGGAGTGTAAGTGGATGTGGAAGTTTGAGATGACTCCTATATAGGTAGACTGTCTTATTTTGCAGAAACATGGGTACTTTCTTTTTTGTCTCATTCTTTTGATGCAAGCATGTGTAGGATCGAAGAGCGCATGAAAAGCTAGCAGAGCAGGGTGCGGTGAATGGTAGATTAAAATTTTTCAGCGGAAGCAACAGAATCCCCTCTGTAGAAAAACCGACCTGATAAGAAAACGTGTGTGCGACTATTCTAAATGTGATAAATTGTGACAAAACAAGTATAGATTGTAAATTTTCAAAAATGATAGATAATAAAGTTTTGAAGTCAACCCAAAAAGAATCTTGTCAAATGGCTATGTAAAACTCGAGTTATGATAAAAACACCGACGCAACATAGTGTTGTGTAGAAACTCGACGAGAAAAAATTTGTCTGAAGCAAGTCGAACGAACAAGGCACAAAAATTCCGTTAAACTACAAATTTTATTGATTGAAACAGAGGAGGAACAGCTCCAAAGTCGTCTCTTAATGAGCTCTGACATCCCTTGCTTATATAACCAGCCCTAAGGCCAACCCAATCCAAACTAGGACTCTAATCCTACTCAGTTTCAACCAAAACTTTCCATAACTGCTCAAGACTCTTCCATACATAGATATAAGCAATATTAAGACATTCAAACACCTTAGGAACGTATCCCACATTCCTAAAATACCTCAACTTCATGACCCACAAGAAATCTAAGAGAAATAAACCCTAAACTTTCCATAAACGAACCGTAACCACCTCAGCCGCAGCCTGAGGCATAATCCAACCGGTTGGACCTTTCCGACTAATCCTTTACGTCCACTTCTCTTCATCACACCTTGGAACCATGTTGCCACATCCATTCACTTCTTTAATACGTGCAAACACCTTCCAAAAACGTCCACAATACCTTCATATGCTTTGTTCTTCACCCAAACATGTTGTGTGACCTCCCAGTCAACTTAACCACAATTCCTCCCGAACTTGGTTGTTGAACCTCATCTTCTCCCTAAGACTAGGTCAATGGATCCCGTCACCAGCCATGTATTGACCTCAAGCAACACATGCACTTGAACAAACAACCAATTCTTCTGAGCACAAGTCCTCAGCTTGACTCACATTAGTCCAATAACCACAACACCTAACGTGAGCACCTCACATAAGAATGTTGCAAACATAGATAGATAATACTAACCTTAACCACCAAAACACATCAAGAAATTTGCAAATGAATATTAAGGAAACTTTCCATAAGCATAAACCAAGTTTAAAACATTGCAAGTTAAAAGTAGAACCATTGCGATCTTGCACCGAACCTTGCCAAAGCTAACCGGACCTTGCATCGGACCTAGCGAAAGGTAACTGGACCTTGCACCGGACCTATCCAAAGTTTGTTAGACCTCACTTCAGACCTAGACAGAGCTACCCAATGCATGCCACACTTATTGTCGGACCTTGCGGGAGCTACCCAAAACATGCTGGACCTATCGTCGGACATTGCCGGAGCTACCAAAATCATGTCGGACCTATATCAGACCTTGCCTGAGCTCGGATCTAGAGTCAGACCTTGTTAAAAAGGGTGTTTTAGCAATATTCAAAACTTTTATCATAATATCCAATGTATTCAGCACACATAGGTCTCACAGCATGCATTTTTTTTTCTCATGCTTATGATGTAAGCATGCATTTTCTTTTTCTTTTTCTTGTAGCCATGTCTTCCACTACCTTTTTATGCAATAAACTTGGAGAGAGTACTAAGCATGAAAGTTATGAACTTTCCCTTTTTATTGTGGAATGATGGTATGATGGAATTTTGCTTACTTCTAGTGTAGAAGTATAACATGTGCATGTGAAGTCTTGAATTCATAAGACATGAACAAATTCTCACATAGGTCTATACTAGTTTGCTAGGCTCAATTTGAAGACAAATAGCATATGCATAAGGTCTATCAATGTAACAATATCATATGGATTTGGTTGGTATTTCTACTCAAATGAGTGTAACTTAAATCTTTTTAGAATTTCTACAAAAATCTAAGTTTCACTTTCAAACTAGGAATAGCAGCCCTATGACTATATCATATATCACAACAACTTAGAATTAGATTAAGATTTTGATGGAGAAATCACAACAACAGATACACACATGCAACTACAAGGACCAATGACAAGAGCACGAGCAATGTTACTAAATCATCAGGTGAACTCATTCCTAACATCCTTTTCATGTGAGTTTGAGAATAGATTGTTATGTAATTATTCAATTGTTATTAGGAACAACGTGGAAGAGAAACTGAAGGAAGGAGGACTTGGGAACGTGGAGAACCAGCTAGGACATCCACAAGGTGATGGAAACAGTTTACAACTCAGACTCTGGTTCAACATGGAGTCCAAGAGCAGTCCAACTTAAAGCGGACACCCAGGATGCATACGGACTCCATATTCTATGTTCTACATATGAACGGAAAGAGGAGAACATAAACTTTCAAATGAATCTGGTCCCACATCACAAATCCCACGGAGGCATCAATAATCATCAAAACAAGTTGAGTCCAGATTTCTGTCCGGTGCTGCGCCACCGTATTGGGTCTTGGGGCCTTGTATCCCGTAAGAGTCCATTAGGGACGCGTCTAAGAGTCTTTTTGGCTGAACCCTAGCATTTAAGTGCTGCAGCCGTCAGCCAAATTTAGTGGGTTTTGCTTAGATTAATAATATAGTCGTTCTACGGTTTGTGAGACCACAACTTTGCGATTTCAGATCGTGTCTTCTACGTTCTTGCTTGTGTTCTCGGTTGCACTTGCAGGGATTAGCCTTCTTTGTGAGGTAAAGCATGTGCAGCACGGTTGATAACCAGCAGAGCAGTGGTGTAGTGATTGCAGGGGTATTCGAGCTGCTCGAGTGCCGCGGATCATCAACGTCGAGTTCTCCACGTCAATCGACTTACCTTTCGGAAGATTTGGACTAAACCCCTTATCACTTTTTCTACCCATAATTTCTAATCAAGGCAAAGTTAATTTTAGCCAATGAAAGCAATATTCTGGAGTTTAGTAAGTTGTAAACTAGGGACTTAGGATAAATTTCATCTATGTGAATTCTAAACCATTGTTACCACACATCTTTTATTTTATTTGAAAGCAAATCTAATCTATTTTTTTATATGCAAGGTGAATGGAAAATAAATATGCAAGGGGTGTGATACAATTTACCTCAAGTGGGGGTCGTCCCCCGAGCTTGTTCTTCAATCACCATCATGATAAGGGTTGAACCCTTGATGACAAAAGTATGCCGCGAAATCAGCTTTTTCTTGTTGTAGCGTGGAGTTAAGGTTGGTGAATTGAGCGTCCATGTGCTGTTGCCAATCTTGCATACCTTGGACATGCTTTTGGAGAGTGTCGTAGATGTCTCCCGTCCTCACTTCAAGATCTTCCATACGTCTAGTGAGATCCGTCATTCCATGGCTATAGTCATGATGACTTCTAGCTGAAGAGGAACAACATCTTCTCATGGACGTTGGAGACAACTTGCTAGAGCTTGAAGTGGATTGGGATGGCTCCCACTTGGTACCCGGCCATCCATGCCAAGACAGACCGTCGTTCTCATACGATGGAGGTTGAGCCCATCCGGGTGCATAACCCGTTGGGTCCTCTTTCTCTTCGCACTCATGGACCGTGGAAGTTGTCGAAGGCATGGTCGCTCTCCTCACTACAAGGATTCTGGTTTATCGCGACGAAAAAATCATAGCAATAGGTAAAAATTCATTGCAGTAGGTCACTATTGCAACAAAAATAATGTGGTGATAGTTTTTGCGAATCGTTGCAAAAAGTCGCGTGGCAATAGGTTATTGCTACGACTTGGCATCCATAGGAAATAGTATGGTATTGCAACGATTTCACATCAGTGGCAAATAGTACTGTATTGCAAGGATTTAATATTTTGCAACGATTGAACATATTGCAACAAATAGTATGGTATTGCAACGATTTCGCATTCGTGGCAAATTGTACGGCATTGCAACAATTTCACATCAGTGCAAAATAGTATGTTATTGCAACGATTTAACATATTGCAACGATATTTAACGTATTGCAACGAATAGTATAGTATTGCAACAATTCCACACTCGTGGCAATTGTATGGTATTGCAACGATTTCACATCGGTGGCAAATAGTATAGTATTGCAAAGATTTAAAGTATTGCGATGATTTAACGTATTGCAATGAATAGCATCGTACTACAATGATTTCACATTCGTAGCAACAGTATGGTAATGCAACGATTTCACATTCGTGGCAAATAGTATGGTATTTCAATGATTTCACATTTGTGGCAAATAGTATGGTATTACAACAATTTCACATTTGTGGCAACAAAATGGTATTGCGACGATTTCATAGACGTGGCAAATAGTATGGTATTGCAATGATTTCACATCCATGGCAAATAGCATGGTATTGCAATGAGTTAACATCTATGACAAATGGTATGGTATTGCCGCAATTTCAAAGCGTGGAGAATAGTACTGTATTGCAACGATTTCACATATGTGGCGTTTAGTATGGTATTGCAACGATTTCACATCCTTGACAAATAGTATGGTGTTGCAACGATTTCCAAACTGTGGCAAATAGTATGGTATTGCAACGATTTCCCAACCGTGGCGAAGAGTATGGTATTGCAACGATTGCTGATTTGTGGCAATAGGTTCGTAATGCAATGATTTCTGATATGTGGCAATAGGTTTGTAATACAACATTTTCTGAGCTTGGGCAATAGGTTTGTAATGCAACGTTTTCTGATCTGTGGCAATAGGTTCATAATGCAGTGTTTTCTGATCCGTAGCAATAAGGTTGTAATGCAACATTCTCTGATTCATGGCAATAGGTTCAAAATGCAACTTTTAATGATTTTTGGCGATAGAGGTGTGATAGAACATTTTCTCATTTGTGGCAATATGTTTGTAATGCAACGTTTTCTGGGTGGTCGCAATAGCAGTCTAGTGCAACATTTTTTGAGTCATGGCCAAATGTTTCGATTGCAACATTTTGTAATTCGTGGCAATAGCTTCCTATTGCAACAATTTATCATTTGTGATAATAAATTTGAAATGCCATGTTTTATATTAGTGGCAGTAGAATCCTAATGCACCTGGTTTGAAAATTAGTAGCAACATAATCAATTTGTTTGCACACGATACGTATGTCGAGTTTAACAATAAACATCCATCAATTGATGCAACACAGATAACAACACCCAATAGTTATTAAAGCGACGTCGTTGTATGTTTACAGTTTGCCTATGTTGACGGGGCTAATTGTATTAACAGAACCCTTACTAATCTTTTGTTGACCCTTTTGTTCCACCATTCCGCGCATTTCATCAAGCATGTTGCAGTGCATGTCATCCATTTCCTTAGCTGTTTGTTCACGATCACTTGCCGTCTGATGTTGTATGTTCTAGACGTGAAGGTTTAGCTCTTCATTCTTCTGGCCTATGCCGTCCATCTTGGTGGTTAATTCATCATTTCTTACTTCCAAGTCTTGCACTTGTAGATTGAGGTCTGCATTTCTATCTTCTAAGTTTCAAACTTGGTAGTTGAGGTGTTCAACTATCTAGATACGCATACATTCAAGTTCAGAACCATTAGGGTTAGCCATATAACCACGCCCTCGTACCTGTGATCCTACACAACCGATTGAGGATCCATAACAATGCTCGAAGATGTTGTTTCTCTCCTCATTTTTATTTGGCCTCCCAGCTCAGTTTTCTTGTCGTTCCCTTGGACACGTGTCTGGCTGTATATACAAAAAGAAAAGTCACAGGTACATTGCAAATATTTATTTAAATGGGAATTGTTTGAAGTGTTACTCACATGTACAACTTCTGCCTGCTCATTTGCCCATTCACCGTTTTTCAATTGGCTTGTCTCCCACAGTTGTGTGTCATGTATTCTTCTCTGGCCTCTAGGTCTCGCTACACAAAATACAAGTAAAATTCAACATGTAGGTATACATATTGATTGCATTGTGTGAGACCTATGTGTGTTGAATACATTGGCTATTTCGATAAAAGTTTTAAAAATTGACAAAACACCCTTTCCAACAAAGTCTGATTCTTGGTCCAAGCTCCGGCAAGGTCTGACAGTAGGTCTGACTTACTTTGGGTACCTCCGGCAAGGTCCGACAATAGGTTCGACTTGCTTTGTGTAGCTCCAGCAAGGTCCGACAATAGGTCCGACTTGTTTTGGGTAGCTCTGGCAAGGTACGATGATAGGTTCGGTTAACTTTGGCTAGGTCCGGTGCAAGATTGCATGGTTCTGCTTTTAACTTGCAATGTTTCAAACTTATTTCTTAGATTATTGGATGTTTGCTTAGTATTCTTCTACTAATTTTTTAAAATGTTATGGTTGTTTACGATTGTTAATATCTTGCTATGTTTGCAACATGCTTATGTCAGGTGCTCACGTAAGATACTTTGGTTTTCGAACTTACGAGAGTCAAGTAGAGGATTTGTGCTCGGAAGAATTGGTTGTTTATTCATGTGCAGGTGTTGCTTAAGGTCAAGACCTGGCTGATGACGAGGTTGAACAACCAAGTTCGGTAGGAATTGTGGTTGAGGTTATCGGGGGGTCACGCAGTATGTTTGGGTCAAGAACAATGCATATGAAGGTATCCTGGATGATGTTGGAAGGTGTTTGCATGTCTGCAAAGAGTGCATAGATGTGGCAGCATGGTTCCACGGCGTGATGAATAGAAGTGGACGTAAAGAATAGGTCAGAAACGTCCAACCGGCTGGATTGTGCCACAAGCTGCGGCTGAGATGGTTATGGTTCGTTTATAGAAGGTTTAGAGTTTGGTTTGGTTAGATTTCATGTATGTCACGAAGTTGAGTTGTTTTAGGAATGTGACATACGTTCCTAAGGTATTTGGATGTCTTAAGATTGTCTATCTGTGTAGCAGTTATAGAAAGTTTTAGTTGAAACTGAGTAGGATTATAGTCCTAGTTAGGATTGGGTTGGCCTTAGGGCTGGTTATATAAGCAAGGCAGGCCAGATCTCATGGTGATACGACTTTGGGCTGTTCCTATTGTGTTTTGATCAATAAAATTGGTATTTTGAAGGAGCTTTTGTGCCTTGTTCGTCCGACTTATTTCAGACAAGTTTTTCTCATGGAGTTACTGCACAACACTATGTTGCATTGGTGTTTTTATCATAAATCGAGTTTTATAGATCCTATTGATGTGATTCTTTTTGTGTTGTCTTCACAACTTTATTATTTCATGATCTGTGAAAATTTCACAGTCATTGGATTTGTGGTTTCTGATCTACCGAGTTTCTTTGCAGCATTGCATATCTGATTTTACTATGGTATAACAAATTGATCTTTGTTCGATCTTTCGATCATAACTTGAGTTTTTACGTGTCTTTGTGACTTGATTCTATATATTATCTACTACTTTTGTCACGGTTGAACACGTTTGGATCAGTTGCACATACGGTTTCTTAAAAGATTGATTTTCTACCAAGGGGTTTTCGTTGTTTCTGCTGAAACAGTTTTAATCTACCATTCACCCCCCCTCTGGTAGCTTTTCACATGCTCTTTGATCCTAAAATTGGTATCAAAGCGAGATTGCTCTAATATTTGTGATTTGCACTTGTTTTGACTAATCATCACCGAGAAATACTCTGTAAAACCTTGTGTGTTTAGTTGCATTGATTTCCAAGTTTGGAAGGCATGTATGGAGGCTTTCATCGAAGCACAAGGCTTCGCAATATGGGAAAGAGTGTACAATCCTTACGATGTGCTGCCAAATGATCAAGTTACAGCTACAAACATGAGAGACATCGACAACAACAACAAGGCCCAAAACTTGATCATACAAGGATTAACTCAAAGCGACTTCGACTGTGTTGCACACCTTCGATCACCGTACAGTGTGTGGAAGGAACTTTGCAACTACCACAAAGGATCCAACACGATCAAGGAGGTAAGGCAAAATATGTTCAAAAAAGAATATATGCGCTTTGAGATGCAACCAGGTGAGTCCATCAACGATTTATTTGCTCGCGTTAATAAAATTCTCGGCAACTTATGTAGCGTCATTGTTAATTTTTCAGATGCTAAAAATGCTAGGCAATTACTAAGTGCATTAGACATGTCAATTCGGGAGATGAAAGTTACATCTATTCGTGAGTCCAGTGTCATGAGTACACTTACATTAGATGTCCTCTTCTGGCAACAACAACAAGAAAAAGAAGACTTTCACAAAACGCGAAGTGGTGGACCATATCTTCTCCACTCTACTAGACAACAACTCAAGCGATGTGGACTCCCGAAGTGATGAGGATGAAGAAAATTTGGCAACCATGTGTTTCATGGCAGGCAACTCAAGATCAAGTATGGAGGAGGTAGAACACAACAGCGATTATGAAGAGGTATGTCCCACTTGTGAAGAAATGTGTGATGCCAGTTCTCGTGCCACTGTTATACTTAGAAAAAAGGACAAAAAACTTAGGGACGACGCTGTCAAAATTGAATCACTAGAATCTTAAATAAATCATTTGAAATCTTTGATTTCTAGTGATGATTCTTGTTCCTCATGTGAATTAATATAGGAACAATTGTCCTCTTTAAGAAGTGCGCACACCTCCACAATAGATAAGCTTGAACTTGAAATTGAAAAGAACAAAAAGGTTGCTGAACTGAATGATAAAAACTTAAAAGATGCTTGTTGTTCTACAATTGATTTGCATTGTTCTACTTGTTATAATCTTAATAAGAAACTACATGATGTTATGAATGAGATTTCAATATTGAACAATGCTTTACGTTGTCATGAAGTTAAATATTGTTCTAATTGCAAACTAAAAGGAAGAACTTCATGTGAAAACTGCATAGACTTGTCTAAGAATCTAGATGACATGAATAGGACACTATAGAGATTTTGTAATGGGAATAAGAATCTAAACTTGCTTCTGATTTATTCCAAGTCTTGTAATGATAAAACTGGTTTGGGTTTTGATTCTCATGCTCATGCCAAGGCACATCTACCTAATATTGTAAAGTCATTAGGAAGTGGTTTGATTCAAATAGTTCGTAAACATAAAGAAGTGGTTTTCAAATTCGCATGGAGTGCTATCTCATTTGATTTTAAATAAACATGTTGCATACTCATCTAGACAAGAACACAAAGTTAAATTTAATTGCACCTACTGTGATAGAGATGGTCATGTCATAGATTTTTGTTATAGACTAGCTAAACAACAGAAAAAGGAAAGAATGCAAGCTAGATCTCATAATTCTCATGCAAAATTTGCTGCACATGCTGCAAAAGTTAGAAATGTGCATCCTGCTGTAATGAGTCAAAAACATACAAAGTTTGCTCCCAAACCTACTGTATTTCATACTACACATGTAACACCTAATAGGTCAGTAGTTGGGTACAAGAATTCTCAAACTTTGGCAAATAAACTTGCTATTTTATCTCAGCCTTTGCGTGTTATTCCTGCTGGACATTGTGTGACTCAGTTGGATTCCTAAATGCCTTTTGACTAACCAAAGTATTGAGTCATGGACATATTGTGCTTCTATGTAAGTTGCACGCTTGAGGAAGGAGAATATTTGGATTGTGGATTCAGGTTGCTCACGCCACATGATCGGTAACAATGAATGGTTCTCCTCTCTCTCTTTTGTGTCACGTGTAGAGAATATTACTTTTGCCGATAATTCTTCAACTCCTATATTAGCTAAGGGTTCGGTTAGTAAATAATCACTACACTTTGAAGGATGTGGTACTTGTTAAAAAATTTGAATACAAATTGCTTTCTGTTTCACAATTGCTAGATGAAAATATGGAAATTATTTTCACTAAACATTGCTGCATGGTTGTAGATTCAAACAGTGAGCTCATTTTTAACATGCCTCGGATTGGAAGAGTTTTTAAAGATGATTTGATATGTCATCCTCTAAGAATAGGTGTCTAGTCGCTAATGATTCAAAAGACTTATATTTTTTGTATCGTAGACTTTGTCACGTAAGCTTTGATCATATCACACGTGTTAGTGCCCTTTATCGCATACTTGGGCTGCATAAGCTTATAGGGAAAAAAGATATTGTGTGCTCTTCTTGTAGACATGCTAAGATTGTTGCAGGTTCACATGCTCCTCTAAAAATGACCATGACAACTGAACCAGAAAAACTTTGGCACCTTGACACCGTAGGTCCTTCACGTGTTCATTATTATGGAGGTAAATTGTATATTCTTGTGATTGTTGATGATTATTTTAGATACTATTGGGTTTACTTTTTGCATCTAATAATGAAGCTTTTAGTCACATTATAACTTTATTTCTTAGATTATCAATTGCTCACACGGGATCTTTAAAAAGCAATTAAGGTTGATAACAAACCAAATTTAAAAATCAATCGTTTGATCACTTTTGTGCTGAAAATGGAATAGATCATCAATTTTTTTCACCCTATGTACCTCAACAGAACAGTGTTGTAGAATGAAATAACAGAACCTTAGTTTAGATGGCTAGGACTATGCTTGATGAATACCAAACTCCTAGGAAATTTTTGGCTGATGCAATTGCAGCCGCTTGTTATGTCTCAAATCGTCTTTGCTTACATGCTAAGCTAGGTAAAACCCCATATGAACTTTGGTTTAGACATAGGAAAACATTGGAATCTTTATAAATTTTAAGCTAGATTTGTTGATGGCATATTTCTTGGTTATCCGTCTCATACTAGAGGCTACCGTGTGCTTTTACTTGACACTAACAAAATCGTGGAGACTTGTGATGTTTCTTTTGATAAAGTTGGCCCAAGTACTAGCTCTATTATTGCAGGTCCAGATCCATATCCGCGGGAGGAGAGTATTTTCATCAATAAAGACGAAGAAGCGGTGCTGCTGCACAAAAATTCAGAAGCAAATGACGTTGATCATGCTGCTGATTTTGCACCACTACAAGCACCAACAACTACTACAGCTGGTACAGATCGTCCTCAAGTCACAAGTTCTTCAAATTGTGATGAACATGAAGAAGAAGAACCTTGTGATGTGTCTACTGCCCTCTGCATCCTCAAAAGTCATCCTCCACAACAAATCATTGGAAGCTTACACGAACGAGTTACACGGTCCAAGTATTGCGATCCAAACTCTCATGCTCATTCTGCCTTTGTTGCTTCTTCTGAACCCAAGGATATATCACATGCACTCACTAATGAATCTTGGATTATTGCCATGCAAGAAGAGTTAGAAAATTTTGAAATCAATAATGTTTGGAAACTTGTACATGCACCTCAAGGTCACACTCTAATTGCAACTAAATGGGTGTTTAAAAATAAACAAAGTGTTGATGGGATTGTGGTTAGGAATAAGGCTAGGTTGGTTGCTCAAGGTTTCACACAAGTTGAAGGTCTAGATTTTGATGAAACTTTTGCTCCCGTTGCAAGATTAGAAGCCATAAGAATTTTGTTAGCTTTTGCTGCATCAAAAGTTTTTAGGCTATATCAAATGGATGTTAAAAGTGCTTTTCTTAATGGCTACATAGATGAGGAGGCTTATGTCAAGCAACCATCAGGTTTTGAAAAATCTAGATCTTCCTAATCATGTCTACAAACTATCCAAAGCCTTGTACGGTCTCAAACAAGCCCCTAGAGCATGGTATGATAAGTTAAAAACATTCTTACTTCAAAAGGGGTTTACCACGGGCAAGGTTGATAAAACTTTTGTGCTTAGGCATGGCAATGACTCATTATTCGTTCAAGTGTACGTGGATGATATTATCATTGGTTGTGCTTCTCATGATCTTGTGTCCAAGTGTTCAGCTCTGATGAGTTCAGAATTTGAGATGAGTATGATGGGAGAACTATCGTACCTTTGGGGCTACAAATCAAGCTAACTAAGGAGGGTACCTTTGTGCATAAAGAAAGTATACAAGAGACCTTCTTATGCGCTTCAACATGAGCAAAAGCAATCCTCTTCAGACACCAATGGGAACAATGGCAACACTTGAACTTGATGAAGATGGTGACCCGATCGATCAAGAAGAATATGGAAGCATGATTGGATCACTTTTGTACCTCACGACATCAAGATCGGACATACAATTCAGCCTATGTCTTTGTGCATGGTTTCAAGCTTCACCACGTGCTTCACATCGTCAAGCCATCAAAAGAATTCTCAGGTAATTACATGGAACATAAGGATTTGGCATTTTTCTTCCTTCTTCCTCAACCGTTACTTTGAAAGCTTTTTTGGATGTTGATTTTGGGGGTTGTAGGATTAATAGGAAAGGTACTTCGGGTGCTTGTCATTTTATTGGTAATTAACTTGTTGCTTGGTCCTCTAGAAAACAAAACTCAGTTGCATAATCCACAGTCGAATCTAATTATGTAGTTGTTGCTAGCGCTTGCTCACAAATTCTTTGGATTATTCATACACTTAAGGACTATGGGGTTGATCGAGATAGTGTTCCACTGTTTTTTGATAACACTAGTGCCATTTACATTGCTAAAACCCCCGTGCAACATTTGAGATCAAAGCACATTGAAGCACATTGACATTAGGTATCACTTTCCTCGTGAAAATGAGGAAAAAAGGAAAGATTGTGCTTCAGCATGTAGATACCAAACAACAATTGGCTGACATTTTTACAAAACCTTTGGATTTCACTTGTTTTTGTTTTGTTCGTAGTGAAATACGGGTTATGCATCCTCGTGGTTTAAATTGAGGGGGAGTCTTAAAACTCGGGAAGGCTATGTGTGAATCTGAATTTAAAATAATATGAGCATAGTATCTCATACATATATGACCTTGTTATTCCTTTTACATGCTAAAACTGCATTACTCATGTTATACATTTTGTAGTTTCTACCATGACTAGTAATTGGAATAATTACTTACACTAAATCTGGTCATGATCGAACTTTCTTGCTGTTTTGAACTTGTTGCATGCTCACAAGTGCTTTTAATAATGAAAATTTAATCTATCAACTATCCACATGTTGACATTTTATGATCAAATAAAAAAATGAGAAAAGATCAATTGAATATGCATGCATCACACTTATTATTTTGAGATGGCTTATCATTGCACTTAGATACGAACTTGGAAGAAGTTGTGTATAACTAAAAGCATGTCCTTAAACTTCTGATTGTCAAATGACATAGGCTTGGCTTGGTTGGTTAGAGTAAGGCTGATGCGGCATATAATCTATTGCCAATGTCATAAGATCAATTTTGTTCCTTAAAAGAAAACAAAAATGCAGCAACAAGTTTCACGCTTTCAGGTTTGAAATAGTTAAGTTCGTAAGATCATGAATTGCTTAAATTGAAAATTCACTTGATCTCTAGCATCGCTTACACTACTTTATGTATCTCATTGATGTGATAGTGTAAGTTACTTGATAGTATGACTTCGATGAGCTTTGTTTTATATGTATATGTGATAATATGCTCAAAAATATTGAATTTTTTTTGAACCTTGCTGAATACATTGTCATAGAGGTAGAAATGGAGAGAAATATTTGATATTTGTTTTTTACATTTTTTCTCATTTCATTTTCAAAAGGGGGAGAAATTTGTTTTTAAAAACTTTTCAAAACACCCTTTTCAACGAAGTCCGACTCTAGGTTTGAGCTCCGAACAATAGGTCCGACTTGCTTTGGGTAGCTCCTGGAAGGTCTGACAATAGGTCTGACATGCTTTGGGTAGCTCCAACAAGGTTCGAAAATAGGTTCGTCTTGTTTTGGGTAGCTCCGGCAAGGTTTGATGATAGGTTCGGTTAGCTTTGGCAAGCTCTGGCGCAAGGTACGATTAGCTTTGGCAAGGTCCAATGCAAGATCGCATGGTTCTGCTTTTAAGTTGCAATGTTCCAAACTTGTTCTCTGGCTTATAGCAAGTTTGATTAGTATTATTTTACTATGTTTTTAAAGTGTTATGGCTGTTTACAGTTGGTTAATATCTTGCTGCGTTTGCAACATGCTTATGTGAGGTGCCCACATAAGGTGTTGTGATTTTCGAACGCATGAGAGTTGGGTCAAGCAATTGTGCTCAAAAGAATTGGTTGTTTATTCATGTGCAGGTGTTGGTTGAGGTCAAGAGATGGCTGGTGACGGGATCCATTGAACTAGTCTTAGGGAAAAGATGAGGTTCAACAACCAAGTTTGGGAGGAATTGTGGTTGAGTTGATCGAGAGGTCACGCGGCATGTTTGGGTCAACAACAATGCATATGAAGGTATCGTGAACATTGTTGGAAGGTGTTTGCACGTATCCAAGGAGTGCATGGACGTGGCAACATGGTTCCAAGGCATGATGAAGAGAAGTGGACGTAAAGAATTTGTGAGAAAGGTCCATCCGACTAGATTATGCCTTAGGTTGCGGCTGAGGTTGTTATGATTCGTTTATGGAAGGTTTAGAGTTTGGTTTGGTTAGATACGATCCTAAGGTGTATGGAAGTCTAAAGATTGCTTCTATCTGCCTATAGAAGAGTCTTGATCGGTTATGGAATGTTTCGGTTGAAACTGAGTAGGATTAGAGTTCTAGTTAGGATTGGGTTGGCCTTAAGGCTGGTTACATAAGCAAGGGAGGCCAGAGCTCGGGGTGATACGACTTTGGGCTGTTCCTCTTGTGTTTTGATCAATAAAATTCGTAGTTTGAAGGAGATTTTGTGCCTTGTTCATCCGACTTGTTACAGACAAGTTTTTCTTGTTGAGTTTCTGCACAACACTACATTATGATTGTATTTTATCATAACTCGAGTTTTATAGATCCAATTTACATGATTATTTTGGGTTGTCTTCACACTTGATTATCTATTATATGTGAAAATTTCACGGTCATTGGTTTTGTGGGTTCTGATCAACATGAGTTTCTTTGCAGCATTGAATATCTGTTTTTACCCTGGTAGAATAGATTGACCTTTGTTCGATCTTACAATCATAACTTATGTTTTTCTCGACGTGTTTTCATGATTCTTGTTGTTGTGTCTTCGTGACATGTTCTCTATATTATCTGCTACTTTTTTCACTGCTTCTTAACAGATTGTTTTCTGCTAAGGGGTTTTCGTTGTTTCCGCTAAAACAATTTTAATCTACCATTCCCCCCCCCCTCTAGTAGCTTTTCACGTGTTCTTCGATCCTACAAAGCGCAAAGTAAAAGCATGATTTATTTTTGATACCTTCTTGTAACTAAGTTGGGCATAGAATTTAGCAAGTGTTTCGTCTTTTGAGTTCTTCGATTTTCAGAATTGGTCCTGCTTAATGACTACAATTTTAAAAATTCATTTCACGAATGAATGTAAATCAAATAATTCTATTAGGTGCATCCAATCGGCGTCCCCTACGTCATCCCTTGTAGGTGGCATGCAATGTCGATTTCCATCCCTTGTAGCGCTCACCAGCAATCTTCAAAATTCTTGTTGCGCTCTGCTCTTTGTCCGCCAAGTCCCAGATATTTTTTACATTGTATGACACATTGGTGCAAACGTACAAGATAGAGATTGCTAGAATAAAATAATTATGTGGGGTGTGATGACACTAACCACAATGTCTTTTACTATTTCTCTCTTGTGAGTATCGCCAACCTCTGCCCACTTCCTTGCACTATTGAGGGATTCATGTATTTTTGTAGTCATAACAACATCATCGACAAAGTGTCGCTGATTAGTACCAACCGCAACACCCAACCTACTGGAGAACTGAATTGGTAGCTTCCCATTCTCAGTTGTTCTATTAGCATAGGCTGCATAGCGTATTCTGGCAATCTTAAGTCCTTTAGCCACCCCTCTTCCAAATTTCCTTCCTTCTGTTACATTGATTCAAACGATAAACGATTAAAGCAAACTACCACCTGACCAAGTTTAGTTTCATGTACAAATAGTGTGAAAGAAGAAAAGTCTGATGTTCTTACAGTCTTCAGTATGAGTGCAGCAAATACGAGCGTGGGACGACCACGTCCCATCAGCATTTTGTTCTGTATTACTCTCTCCTGGTTTATACTAATTGTTGTTTCAGACCAACAAATGAATTAAAAATGAACTAGTTAGAACTGTCTGAACGAATTATTTTGATCGGGAGGGAGTACATTGTTGACTTCTTTGTTGCACTTTGTACCCTAAAATAAGCCATCTGGCACACATGTCAGTGGCACTACTACACCCATAGTACTGCAGAGGATTTTTAGTCTTGCAGCGAAGCAGGCAAGACAGAGGGGGCGGGCATGCAACTGGCAATTCTAGACAAGGACAGGGTTTGCCAGTTAAACTGACATCAGCCAGAGCATGACTCGAGGATAATTGATGGCGGGGCAAGTAATGAACGCCAGCGGTATTAGGTGGCTAATAAAAGAATGGTGAGGCGGGTAGCTTGCGGCATTGAAATTCACTCCAGTACTGCACCTGCAGTAGCTGCCACTGACATGTGGGCCCATGAGACATCAGGTCCACATGTCAGTGGTAGCTACTGCAGGTGCTGCACTACAGAGGATGTGAGTCCCAGCATGCAACGCTGAACAAAGCGAGGGTTTGGTCTGGCCGAGATCACCCGGAGCAACTCTCGAGGAGGATTGGTGGCAGTGTGAGTAATGGCCAGTGTTTTGCAGGTGGCGGGGTCATCTAGGCACGCGAAGCATGTGATATAGCAATGGGCGAGGGAGACGCATTCGGGAGGACACTGAAGTGACCAGCTATGGGGCATGGGCGCTGATGCTGGAGTAGACGACAGCGAGAGAGCACAACATGGAGGCATCAAAAAGTCACACCATCACATCGACTGATGATCCTAATGCAATAGTATTTTGATTCGTGGCTCCGCGAGTAATGAACACCAGCAGTAGCAAGTGGTGAAAGCAGGACAAATGATGCGGGCAGCTTGCGATGCTTAATAAAGCGAGAGTTCGGTCTGGCCGAGATCACTCGGAGTGAGTCTTGATCGAGGAGGATTGGTGGCAGGGCGAGTAATGGCCAGGGTTTTAAGGGCGAAGGGGTCATCATGGCACGCGAAGGATGGGACGTCGCGATGGCGAGGGATTGCATTGGGGAGGACACTGAAGTGACCAGCAGCAGGGTGCGAACGCTGATGCCGGAATGGCCGTCGGCGAGAGAGCGCAGCGTGGAGGCATCAAAAAATCACACCATCACATAGAATGGTGAACGGTTAACCGAGACTAGGAAAGTGGAAACGCAAGGCAAGCGAAAACCATTTGTAGAGCCTAGTACATATTTATGGTTTGTATCTACCTGATTGTATAGAGCCAAGTATAGACGACATGATTGTTCCTAAAAGTAAAGAGTATATATAGTAAATATTAGTGATAACATCAGATTACATGACCGACATATATTTTGGATCGAGCGGTGTGGTTTGTATAAACTGAGAGTTTTTCTTTGGAACGGAGGAACTAGAAATGAAGGAATAGAAAAAAGATGTACGATTTGAGAGAAACATGACAAAGAAAAAAGTGTAAAAACAGTAGGAATTGAAAATCTTTGGAATACAAGTTTGGAACACAAGAATGAAAGTACATGTCACACCTGGTTTTAGTTGAATTCATACATGTGTAGACGAAAGTGAAATACCATTAAATTGAACCATGTTCCAGTACATAAATGACCATCCAGGTATAATAGAAAATTACAACGCAGTGGAAATAGTAGATAAACGGGGCTCCAAAGCCCAAGCATCGCCCGGGGGTTTCGCCAGCCTAGAACGTCTCATCCGGATAAGCGTAGAAATCTTCGTTCTTCACTTCTTCACCATTGTAAACTGGGGAAAGATAAGCAACAAACAAGTTTGAGTACCAATGGTGCTCAACAAGTGGGGAAGTTTATGACGTGAGTGTCACATTAAAGGAAGGAAAACAGTGGTAAAGCACTATAAGAATTATAACCTATCCTTACTATTATCCGAAGTAGGGTTGGTGATCGACTGTAAACTGGTGCTCTTGTAGGTTGAAAGTCAGTTCTGGCCCCAACTCTAGATACAATGTTGCACATAAAATGATAACATACAATAAGAACAATAACGAAATGCATAAATTAAATTTACACAAACATCCTACGCATTTACGATTTTATGGATAATTTTAGATCATAGGCATAATATTTATTATTGAGAATTTGGAGTTAAATGTGATAATTTAAGTAAAATACATTTTTAGTAATTTGAATACAATTTTTATTTTATTTGAAACCTAATATTATTTCCTAGAATGTTTTGACCGACAAAAATTAGCTTAAAATAGATTCCCAACATAAAATATGCATTTTACAATTTTTACACCATTTTTAATATTTATATTTTATGTGCAAATTAATTTTCTATGATTTAAATACACTTACAAAGCATTTTATGCATAAATCAGCAATTTAATTAAGTTATTAAACATAATACAGATCTAATTATTAAATAAAAATATTTATTGCACTGTTTTTGTAGTATTTTATGGAAAGTATGGACTTTTATTTAATTTCTAATATTTTCAAGGGTTTTTCTGCAAAAACATAATTTATACAGAGGCTAAAATCATTTTTATAAAGTATAGGGGTTGTTTTAAAATTTTAGTATTTAATTTGCTATTTTCAAAAATTTTAGGGGTTGCTAATAATTTTTACCATAATACTCAGTCATTTCTTAATTTCCAGAGAGGTTAGGGTTCGTTTTATAAAAAATATGGGCCAAATTGTAAATAGTCTAAATTCACAAGGTGTTATGTGCAAGATCGCCAACGGTTTTGCGTGATTTAAATGGGGCCGTTGGATCTAATGTGAATGGTCCGGATTTTAAACAACGAAGGAGTATCTCATCTTCTAATCGTGGTCGTCTGGAAGAAATAGAATACAAGGAAGTGGCCACTTCGGCTGATGCATGACAAGGGCATTGCACGACGGCGAGTTTGCCGAAGTTCACCAAACTGCCCTAATGCTTGCTAAAGCTTACCATTTTCAAAGGGATTCGGAGGAGGGGGCATGGCGCACTAACCTAGGGCACACGTGGGGTTCAGAACTAGGCGTAGAGGCGTCAGCGATGGTGGAGGTGGTGAAGTGCGACGGCGCCCGTCGATTTCGGAGGTTCGACCTCCAAACCTTCCAATCAACTTGCCCAGCAGCTCCATGGAGAAACGGCGCACGAGTGAGGAAAATAAACAAGGCGAAACAATGGTCGAACCGACGAGAATGACAACGCCATACCAAGCTTAATGGCGACTAGGATTTCGCATTAGAGAAGAAGAGAAGAGGGGCTCGCGGGGGAGTTTTTGTATGGGATGATGATGGAAATGGATGAGAACTTGATTTGGGTTAATAAAAGGTGAAGGGAAGTGGGAGAAACAACTGCCATTATGGCCGACAAGTGGGTGTCGTGTGGCGCGCCTATTCGGTGGCACGTTGGCTTGGTGGGGAAGAAGCATGACTGGTGGGTCCCATGCGTCAGCCAAAAAGAGAGGGGGAAAGGCGCGGGTGGGCTGGCTGAGGTAGTTGGGCCAGCTGAGTTTGGATCCAGGTAAGTTTTTTTTCTTTTTTTTTCTCCTCTTTTCATGTTTTGAATTTTAAAACGAAGTTTCTAATGATTTTTGTATTTCAAAAATTTTCACACATGCATAACATATGATGCCCTTGCCTTAAGGGATTTATATATTTTTCTCTTGGTTGAAAATTGTGGATGTTACAATTCTACCACCTTAAGATGAATCTCGCCCTCGAGATTCGGACGTCCTATAGTAAGAGATCGGAAACTGGGTCTCTAGGTACTCTTTGTCTTTTTCATGTCGCTTCTTCCTTCGAGTTGTAATTTCATTGCATCTTACACATGTCAATCATCTTCCTCCTCATAATGTCTCAAGGTAGCTTTAACTAATAGGATATCCCCCTTATGCTTTGACGTACATTAAGGTAAACTTTCCTCGCTATCATGTAATACTGTAGTAGCATGAGAATCATCTCGAGACATACCATTCACTGCTTTCAATGCGCCCTGAACATCCTCCAAGAACATGTTATTGACTCGGACACATGATGGATTATGTGCTGACTACTTCTTTAGGCAACTAAAGGAGTTGTGGCCTCTCCCGCCGCAGTTATAGCATTGCCCAGTCATGTTGGTACTTTGAGTTTTAATCCTTGACTGTTGACTATGTTGTGGCTGCCCTATTGGACAAGAAGAAAAATAGTGTTGCATCTACTGACCCTGCTGGGTATATGACACTGGTGATGTAGAGTTGGCAGGACGACTCATGTGTCCCACCTGTTTTTGATAAAAGCGAGGGCGGTTGTTGCTAATAGAGGACTGCCTCATCACCATCTTCCGCTTGCGATCTTCTCCATCACATTTCTTCTTCTTTCTTTCCATGGTGAAAGCTTTATCCACCAGATGTTGAAAGTTACACTACAAGGATTCTGACCTGTTGCAACGATTGTACTGCAACGAATACTAAATTGTTGCAGTAAGCTTGGCTTTTTGCCACGATTCACTAGTTCGTGGCACTAGGATCTATTTCCACGGAACACAATCGTTGCATTAGGATCTGTTGACACGAATCACTAGTTCGTGGTGTCAGGATGCTAATGCAACGGATCACAATCGTTGCATTAGGATCTGTTGCCATGAAATACTGGTTCGTGGCGTTACAACTTTATTGCCACGGAAAACAGTCGTTGCTTTAGGATCTGTTGCCACGAATTATTGGTTTGTGGTGTTACAGCTCTATTGCCACGGAACACAGTCGTTGCATTAGGATCTGTTGCCACGAATTACTGGTTCATGGCGTTACAACTTTATTGCAACAGAACACAGTCGTTGCATTAGAATCTGTTGCCACGAAATACTGGTTCGTGGCGTTACAGCTTTATTGCCATGGAACACAGTCATTGCATTAGGATCTGTTGCCACGAATCAGCAAACAGTTGCATTTGGACTGTAATGCAATGAAACAGAATCGTTGCACTAGGATGTGTTGCCACAAAATACCGGTTCGTGGCGTTACGGCTTTATTGCCACGGAACACAATCGTTGCATTAGGATATGTTGCCAGAATTACTGGTTCGTGGCGTTACAGCTTTATTGCCATGGAACACAGTCGTTGCATTAGGATGTGTTGCCACAAAATACTGGTTCGTGGCATTACAACTTTATTGCCACGAAACACAGTCGTTCCATTAGGATCTGTTGCCATGAATCAGCAAATAGTTGCACTTGGACCGTAATGCAGCGAAACAGAATCGTTGCATTAGGATGTGTTGCCACGAAATACTGGTTCGTGGCATTACAGCTTTATTTCCACGGAACACAATCGTTGCATTATGATATGTTGCCACGAATTACTAGTCCATGGCGTTACAGATTATTGCCACGGAATACAGTCGTTGCATTAGGATCTATTGCCACAAAATACTAGTTCGTGGTGTTACAGCTTTATTGACACGAAACACAATCGTTGCATTACGATCTGTTGCCACGAATCAGCAAACAGTTGCATTTGGACCGTAATGCAACGAAACAGAATCGTTGCATTAGGATGTGTTGCCACGGAATACTGGTTCGTGGCGTTATAGCTTTATTGCCACATAACACAGTCGTTGCAATAGGATCTGTTGCCACGAATTACTGGTCAGTGGTGTTACAACTTTATTGCCACGGAACACAGTCGTTCCATTAGGATCTTTTGCCATGAATCAGCAAACAGTTGCATTTGGACCATAATGCAATGAAACAGAATCGTTGCATTAGGATGTGTTGCCATGATACTCTAGTTCGTGGCGTTACAGCTTTATTGCTACGAAACTCAATCGTTGGATTAGCATCTGTTGCCACGAATTACTGGTTCGTGGCATTACATCTTTATTGCCACGGAACACAGTCGTTGCATTAGCATCTGTTGCCACAAAATATTGGTCCGTGGCGTTACAGCTTTATTGCCACGGAACACAGTCGTTGTATTAGGATATATTACCACGAATTACTGGTTCGTGGCGTTACAACTTTATTGCCACGGAACACAGTCATTGCATTAGGATCTGTTGCCACGAATCAGCAAACAGTTGCATTTTGACCGTAATGCAACGAAATAGAATCGTTGCATTAGGATGTGTTGCCACGAAATAATGGTTCGTGGCGTTACAGCTTTATTGCCACGGAACACAGTCGTTGCATTAGGATATGTTGCCACAAATCAGCAAACAATTTTCACGTTCTCCTTGGCGCAGTGCTGATAAACGATGTTCATTACTTTTTGCCTCCTGTCGACTCAGTGCTAGACTAACGACGCTGATGATCCGTAACATACTCAGCGATGTAAAACATCAGGTATTAACGCATCAACAAATATGAGGGGGAGAATACCAACGTGTAGATTTAAAAGTATGTTGCGGATCATCAGGGTCCTCAGTCCAGAAGCAGGGAAGAAGCATCGCTGTGGCCGCCGCGATCTCGAGAACGGATGAGGAGAAGGCTCATCGCCAGCGGATCGAGGGGACGGAAGCTACACGACTGCTATGGGCGATGAGCCTTCCCCTCGATCCGTTCTCGAGGATCGCAGAAAATTTATTTCCGCCCGCCTAGACCCAGAGCCGGACCTGCCTTTAAGACCATCCGCAGTGGTTCACGTTAAAGCGGTGATGGGACGTGGAGCGGTTCCATGTGAATTAAAACATGCGCATGCGGGATGCATAACCTCTGTAGTACTGCAGGTGCAGCAAAAGTCACTGACATGTGGGCCCCACGGCCAGCCGGACCCACATGTTAGTGACTGTTACTGCACCTACAGTACCGCAGGTGATTTCAACGCATGTGCTGCGCGCGTCTAAGGCGCCTCGGTGATTGGTGCACACGTAAGCTCGGTGCGCCCGGTCTCATCAGCCACCTGTACAATTGGCTAGGGCTTAAATGAAGGACGAAACCTTATGCGGCAAACAGCAACGTATAATACTTCCTCCGCCCCAACTCAACTCTATTTCTGTTTTGGTCGAACTAATTACCTTTGACAAATGATTTATATGGAATTTATAAACGTCAATAACATGTAGTACTATATTGTATATTATGGAAATATTTCTCATGGTGAATCTAAAAGTACAATTCTTGTATTGTTAAAACAGATCAAAATTGCATAAATCTGAAAGATAGATTTGACGAAACCTAAGACTTCACTTTGAAAAAGTTTTATACTTTACATTAGTTTTACATATGTAATATGCACATAGGATATATCACTAAGTAGTTTTACAAAAAAAACATGCAGGAGAAATATGTATATCCCATATATATGCTATACTACGTAAATTAGGGGTGGGCAAATAAACCGAGACCGAAAAACCGAAACCGATAAAATCGAGACCGGAACTGAAAAGACCGAAATATCGGGTATCGGGTACTTTTCGGGTAGCAAATATAAATAACTGAAAAATAAATGTCGGGTTCGGACGGATGAATTCATTGTGGAGCTACATGTCACGTACTTAATTATACTAAAAATCATCATCTTCGCTGTCGCCCCCCCACAATGGAGCTACATGACCATCATTGGTATATGTATCGTCGTCGTCGTCTTCATTTTATGATGCAACTCCATTGACCTCAGACCTATCACCTGACGTTGTCATTATAAGAGTGGAAGCATCGCCGCTGGCTCCCTCAATGTCATTCCTTGCCCATGCGGTCGTATCCTCATTATTGATATCATCAGTAAGCAGATCATCATGAAATATCTCAGCCTCCATCGTCTCAGTAACATTATTTTCACTGTCTCCAGGGGGCATGGCAAAAAGGTTCCGTGGCTTCGTTTTAACAACTGTAGCCCATTTATGATGCTTCACACTTGGAACATAAAAAACTTGTTCTGCTTGGGTGGCTAGAATGTAAGGCTCATACTGGAATCGAAACAGAGTAGTGTCAACATCTATCATTCCGTATTGATCCTCTTTGTAGCCTCTGCTTTGCTTCTTACTGCTTCCAAAAGGCCGATCAAACCATTCACACTGAAATAACAGAACCTCTTGATTTTTTTCAAAATCAACAGCAATAATTTTCTTGATTACTCCAAACCAATCATGATCAGTGCCACGAAAAACAATACCACTGTTTTGGGTCTGTAAATCTTTTTCCACATCTGCAGTTCGAAAGAAGAAGCCATTGATGAATAACCGACTATAAAATTGTGCCCGACGATCAGGTCCTCTAGATAATGCATACAGATAATCGGTTGTTTTTGCTTTCTTTGTGTAATGTCGTAATCTGTACACATTAGTATAACAGGGGTTATCGATGACAAACCAATTTCAGGACACATATTTGTTCAATATTTCATCAAAGTGCAAACTTGCATGTACTTACTCATTTCTGAAACCAATCAACAAACTCATCTCTATGGCGTTTATCAACATCACGAGAATGAATATTTTTCAGCACTTCAATATGCTCACTGAAAAGGGTACAAAATTAAATTAGCCATCTACAATAAGCCATATATATAGTATACAACATCTGAGTTATACGTTATTACTTGATCCATGGAGCGGCCTCTTCAACGTTAGTAATAAGATAATGCCTGATGTTATGTAGTTCCACCATAGTAAGTTGGTCCCATTTATACCTTTTTTAGAATTTTCAACTTCTGTAAATATGTTAGAATTATCAACAGAAGGTTCATTTGTAGCTGCAGCTTCATGACGTTCTGGCCTATTACGCTTGGTGCTGATGTTATCCAAAAACTGACTACAAAAAGTCATACACTCTTCGGCAATATATCCCTCAGCTATAGAACCCTCCGGGTGAGCTTTGTTACGTACATACCTCTTCAATGTACCAAGGTACCTCTCAATTGGATACATCCATCTGTAAGAAACAGGTCCACCCAACCGTGCTTCTTCGGCAAGATGGGTTGGAAGATGTACCATGATATCAAAGAAAGCGGGAGGAAACAACATCTCAAGCTTACAAATTGTTTCAGGAATTTGTTTGCTCATCTTGTCCAAATCTGGTTCCGCCAATTCTTTAGAACAAATTCCAGAAAAGGATGTGCTAAACTCAATTAAAGGTGCAACAACCTTTTCAGGCAATATGTTACGTATTGCAATAGGAAGGAGCTTCTGAAATATAATATGGCTGTCATGAGTTTTTAGTCCCGATACCTTACATGCTTTTATGTCCACACATCTCTTGATGTTTGAGGCATAACCATCGGGCACCTTCACATTCCCCAAAAACTTGCACAAGGTGGTCTTCTCATCTTTGCCCAAAGTATATAATGCTGGTGGGAATGTGTACTTGCTCTTTATGAACTTCGGATGTTGATCTGGCAGTATACCCATGTCTTTCATATCAAGACGAGCTTGTGGACTATATTTTGTTTTACCATCCATAGCAAGCAATGTCCCCAATATGCTATCACAAATTTTTTTCTCAATGTGCATGACATCCAAGTTATGCCTTATTAGCAATGTCTTCCAATAAAGGAGGTCGAAAAATATACTTTTCTTCTTCCAATTATGCCATCTATTTTCCACGGTGTGCTTTCTCTTATTATTCGTCGGTCCAAAACTCACTTGATCAAAACACTCATATTGTTGGAGTACTTCGTCACCAGAGAGTGATGTTGGAGCCTCTCTATTCTCTGCCTTGTTGTTGAAAGAACCTTTGTTTCGACGCCAGCTGTGATCCTGAGGTAGGAAATGACGATGACCCATGTAACAATGCTTTTGTCCATATTTCAAACAGAAGGCGTCAGTGTTTATATGGCAGTATGGACATGCTAGCTTCCCTTTTGTGCTCCATCCACATAGCATTGCATATGCTGGAAAGTCATTTATTATCCACAATAAAGAAGCTCGCATGACAAATGTCTCTTTCTTTAAACTGTCATATGTTTCAACACCATCAGACCATAATTTCAGTAGTGTCCGATCATCTTGACACGCCCGCTTAGACCACGAGCCGCTATAAAGGTTCACCGTCCTCTTGCTTCTCCGCTGCACCACTCCTTAGATCCTAGTCTCTAAACTTCTCCCCCCACCACCTTCGACCACCTCTCGCTCTTTATCTACACCTCCGTCGCCACACAAATGGGTAGCCCCACGCCGAAGCGCTCTAGGCCATCGACATGCTCCGAACCTCCTTCTCCGTTTCCATCGCCGTCGGCAATGCCGGTGGAACTGATGGCGGCGCCCGCATCTCTGCCCGCGGCGCCTGCACTTCCTCATCCCGGTTGGGTTGAGCAGACTCTCAGACTCCTCACCGACCGCATCGACGAAGTCGATCGACGCCTTAAGGTGGCCACCGACGCCAAGTCTGCCGCCGCTCATAGCGTACTAGCGCTCAACGTAGTGGCGCGGAAGGTTTTTTCCGACACAGATCGCTCGTGTTGCCGTCTGGGTCTCGGGACCCTTCCCCTCCACACGAGCAAGGACACTGCGGGCCACTACTGCTATGGGTTGATGACTGTGGCCGGTCATTTCGACGCCCTCCACGAGACGATTGTGATGGTTGCTGGGGTAGAGGGCCTCTTGAAGATTAAGCATCGCGTCGCCGAGAAGCTTCAGACTATGATGAAGGTTGAGGAGTATGAGGCGGCTTGGGCAGCGGCGGCAGCGGTGGAGGCGGAGTAGGAGGCATCTCTTGAGGTGGAGGTGGACGCGGCTATGGAGGCGGCGGCAGCGGCGGAGGAGGAACAGGAGGAGGCAGCAGCAGCGGCGGAGGCGGAGGCAGCAGCAGCGGCGGCAGTGGCGGCGTAGGAGGAGGATGTGGTTTGCTCCCAGTAGAGTATTATTAGGAGTAGTTTATCTATTTCGTGATCTCTAAGTAGAGTAGTATTAGGTGTAGTTTATTTTGTTCTTGTTGTCTACTACGTGTTTTCCTATTACTTGTTTGTTAATGAAATATGTCTTTATGTTCATGAACAATGTGTTCTATATATGCAGTATCGAAAAACTTCTTTTATCAAAAACATCTCCTATATGTTTGTAACTTGGGACCGTCTATATTTCTTGTGGCTGAATGAATGAAATCCGGTAAACATTATCCTTACAAGTAATAGAACTAACAACAGACATGATGCATAATTAACTTGATTAGGAAATTACGTCATCTAAATTGCTAACTAGTCCATCGCCTGATGCAACAGGTGCATGAAAAGTACTTTATCCGTTGTAACTAATATCCGATGACATTGTTGATATATATATCGTATGTACCTGTGATACTTGTATCACAGGCGGCTTTGGATTGACAGTCTGAAGATTATACATCACAGGGGAAAATGTTTTTTTTATAGTAGTATATACTCTGTATATGTTATCATTTCATTGTGACAAATGTTATATATAAAATGCTGATTGTTTACCTTTTACTAGACAAAGGATTTGCCGTCCTGCTTTTGTGGACTTGGGTGTTCTCTGTATTTGCATGTCGTTTGCATTAGCACAATGATACATTTGGCTATTTATATTTTTGTTCGTATTTTTTTTTGAATGTCCCACTACCACATGACTTCTGTTACATCTCCTTGAAAACAAAGATGAACGGCAGGTAGCGGTCCCTCGAAAATTTTTTCGTTCTTCTTGGCGCGCGCAATTGAGATTTTCACAATTGAAACTTCACTCCGTGCGCCCAAAATTCCAGTCCCGCCCATTTGTAGCTAGCCACGACGAATATAAATATGCGTCTCCCTCTAATCCCGAAGTGGCTTCCGTTCCCGGCACACATGTTCTCCTCTTAGTGTTGTGTTCCAAACTTGCATTCCTAAGAAATTCCCGTGTGAGTGGTGGTGGTGACTGTGGGTACAACGTCGAGCGACCAAGTTTGACGGGCTCTACCGAACCTCTTCGACGCCGACCCCGCCCTGCGACATCCCGGACTCCAGTTTTGTGCTACGTAAGTTCTACACGATCCATGCCGTCTTTTTATAGAGCTACTCCCTCCTTATCGCTTTAGTTGTCGTCCCAACAGCTGCAGCAAGTTCATTCCTAGGTGTCGTCCCAACTCCTTCTCCTTATATGCTCTTATGTTTCATGAATGTCTAGTATAAAATCTGATTAATTGTGCAATCGTGCAATCAACTATCCTCAATCGTTAGATCTGCATCCTACAGTCGATTCATCTTTTTATTTTACCCTAGCATCTGATTGCATTCTACTTTTTTCCATATATAAAATACACTGCACCTCTGCCCCAAAATAAATGTCGCTCCGACAGTTTATGGTAGTGTATTTCTAGTACATTTCCATGTCAGGAAAGATAACTATTAAAAACCACATGTACTATGTAATTTCTTGATTTAGAAGTAAATGATGCCAGGGTTATCTTATCAACCACTCCCAATGTTGTAATCTCATTCCTGTGTTCCAAACATGTATTCCTAAGATTTTCAGTTCCCACGGTTTATACACGTTTTTCTTGTTTTTCTTTCTCGGATTGTACGATTCTTTTTCCTACTCCTTCATTTCTAATTCCTCCATTCAAAACAAACATTTTTAGTTCATAGCAACCACACCGCCCGATCTAAAATACACATCCTAATGTAATCTGACGTTATCACTATTACTTACTATATATACTCTTTACTTTAGGAACAAGACACCAAAACCGTCATGTCGTCTACAAGTAATCGTGATGGGCAACAAGCACCTGGTATAACTATAAATGTGTTTACTATCAAAATACACATATTTATAACACGTTAATTCCTTTGCATTGTATGCAGAGAATATTGTAGCACCTGATGCTCAGGAACCCCGAGATTCGTCATCCCATGCTGGTACTACGAGTATAAATATGTACCGGGCTCTATAAAATATTTTAGCATTTCGATTGTAGTTTCCTAGTCCCAGTTAACAGTTAATCAGTATATGTGATGGCGTGATTTATTGATGCCTACACACGCACGATGGGCTCTCTCGCCACCGGCCACTCCGGCACCGGCGACCACACCCTGCTCCTGCTCACTTCAATGTCCTCCCCGACGCGTCTCCCTCCACCATCGCCACGTCCCATCCTTCACGTGTCATGATGACCCTGCCGCCCGCAAACCCCTGTCGCCGGCGGACACTCCGGCACCGGCTGGCGCCCACACCCTGTTGGTGAGTATATGTGATGGCGTGATTTATTGATGCCTACACGCGCACGCTGGGCTCTCTCGTCGCCGCCACTCCGGCACCGGCGACCACTCCCTACTGCTGCTCACTTCAGTGTCCTCAGAAAAGCGTCTCCCTCGACCATCGCCACGTCCCATCCTTCGCGTGTCATGATGACCGCACCGCCCGCAAACCCATGTCGCCGCCGGTCACTCCGGCACCGACCGACGCCCACTTCCTGCTGGTGGTCACTTCACTGTCCTCCCCGACGCGTCTCCCTCCATCTCCACGTCCCATCGTTCGCGTGCCATGATGACCCCAACGCCACAAACCCCTGGCCATTACGGCGTACCTACATGCTATGCCCCATATGACATGGCATATTCTGGAAAAAATAGTCCAATATCATTAACCCCTGTCCACTAAGAAATGTTAGCATCATATAGTTTAGAGATGCATGTACATGAGGGTTCATTGCTGCTTATATGACCCCAATTCTGTTTTTTACACTGTCAAATGCATTGCTGATGTATGGTAATTAACACAAGATTATATTCATGTATCCGTTCTAGTAGCACTTTAGGGCGAGATGCTAACATGTAGAGCAAAATATCAGTATGCAATCCACCTAAATTTAATTCCTAGATCCGCCACACTATCCTCCTAGCCTCGAGACTTGCTCTGGGTGATATCAATGGACGCAAATCACCTGACTTATATATTTTTTTGCACGCGATACAGTAAAGATCCAACGGAATCACACAGTTGGACCTTTACTGCATCGCCTGCAGTAAAAAGGTAAGTCACGTGAGATCACCAGTGTGATCTGGACGTCGATCCTCTGACTTAAATGTGGTCACTGCACTGCCAGACCGAACCCTAGCTTTGTTAAACGTTGCAAGCTGCCCACCTCATCTGTCTTGCATCCTCTACCTGCTAATACCGCTGACGTCCATGACACGCCCTGCCACCAATTCGCCTCGAGACGCGCTCCTGCTGATGTCGGTCAGATCGAGCCAGCAGTACTGCAGAGGATGAGCACCCGACGAACCCTCTCTTTCTCTAGCATCACCAGCTACTGTCTTGCCTTCTTCGCAGCTGGACTGAAAATCCCCTGCAGTACTACGGGTGCTGTAGCGCCACTCGCTACTGCCTGATGCCTGATTGTAGGGTATGAACAACAACAAAGAAGTCAACAAGTCGATGCATCACCCAATATGGAGCAAAATGCTGTTGCGACACGGTGTTGCCACGCTCGTATTTGCCTCACTCGTCCTGAAGATGGTAAAACATCAGACTTCTTCTTTCACACTATTTTTACATGATACTAGTCCTAGTGAATTGCAAATTTGCTTTAAACGTTTACCGTTTAAATGAAACTAACAGAAGGAAAGAATTTCAGAAGAGGGGTTGCTAAAGGACTTAAGGTTGCTAAATTGCGCTATCTAGCATCTGCAAATAGAACGAATGATCAGAATCAGAAGCTACAAATTCAGTGGTCTGATAGGTTAGGTGCTGCGGTTGGTCCTAATCAGCGGCACTTTGTCGATGATGTGGTTATTACAACAAAAAATGCACCCCTCGCTGGTGTAACGAAGTGGGCAGAGGTTGGCGATACTTCGAAGAGCGATATAGTGAGAGACATTGTAGTTAGTGTTGTGACACCCCACATAAGTATTTTTTCCTAGGGACCTCCATCTTGTACGTTTATAACAGTGTGATATACAATGTACAGAATGCCTGGGACTTGGAGGACACAGATGATACTAGAAGAAAAATATTGAAGATTGCTGGTGAGCGCTACAAGGGGTGGCGATCAACATTGCATAACACCTATAAGAAGTATTTGACCGATGAGGAACGTATACAAAACAAGCCTGTTGACGTAGCAGATTCCGATTTGTTGGCGCTTATGGACTATTTTGGGTCCGAGCGATTCAAGGTCAGCTAGCTTTCTAATACCTTCATATCCTACAAAAACTATTTGATAACACCCATTTGTGAAATTAATTCTTAAAATTGCAGTCAATAAGCAGAACCAATTCATGAAATCGAAGTACTCAAAAGAAAAAACACTTGCTTGGCTTGAAATCCTACGCCCAACTTAGTTACGAGAAGCTATGAAAACTAAATCATGCTTTTACTTTGCACTGCAATCATTCAATCAAATTTTACTTGTATTTGATGTAGCGAGACCCAAAGACCGGAAAAGAACCTGATGACATAAAACTGTGGGAGGCAAGCCATGTGAAGAACGGTCAATGGGCAAACGAGCAGGCAGAAGCTGTACATGTGAGAAACACTTCAAATAGTCCCCATTTAAATAAATATTTACAATGTACATGTGACTTTTCTTTTTGTATATAGACCCAGGCACGTCCCCAAATCAACGTCAAGGAAGGTGAGCTGGGAGTCCCAATCCATATGTGGAAAGAAACAACATCTTCCAGCTTACTTATATATCGGCAACCGGTTCCGGAGGATCACAGTTTCGGGGGCGTGGTTATATGGCTAAACCTAATGTTTCTGAAAGACTGCGTATCAAGATGTCTAACCAGCTCGGCCAGCAAGTTCGATCCTTGCAAAATAGAAATGAAGACCTCAGCTCTCAGGTGCAAAAGTTGGAAGAAAGAAATGATTATATGACCTCCCAGATGTATGTCTTCGTCCAGGCAAATGAACAGCTCAACCAGGAAGTCCAGACTTTACATGATCAGATGGAAGCCAATTCTGCACAGCACGAAAAGGAGCTATCAGACATGCGCAGAATGATGGAGAGCTCGCAAAATCAACAACGGCTAGCAGCAACTCCACAAAAGGCTTCTGCTCGCACCAAGTCGAAGCTGGACGTTCGAGAAACTATTCCCAATACTACAACTCATCGCGGTGCTATTTTAATGGGTACAATGTTGCAACCTAAAAAAACTATAAATAACATCGTCTCGCAACGACGCAAGGGTCCTTGAGCGTTGCATCAATTGCTGGATGTTTGTTGTTAAGTCGACAGACGTATCGTGTGCGAATAAATTGATTTTGTTGCCACTAATTTTCAAACCTGGTGCATAAGGATTCTAGTGCCACTAATTATAAAACGTGGCATTGACAGATTATTGCGACAAAAATAAACTGTTGCAATAGGAAGCTAGCTATTGCCACAAATTATAAAACGTTGCACTACAAACATTTGGCTACGACCAAAAAAGCGTTGCACTAGACTGCTATTGCCACCACCCAGAGAACATTGCATTACGACCCTGTTGCAACAGATTTGAATATGTTGCATTACGAACCTATTGCCACACATCAGAAATCGTTGCAATACAATACTATTGTCACGGTTTAGAAATCGTTGCAATACCGTACTATTCACCATGAACGTGAAATCGTTGCATTACCGTATTATTGGCCACGGCTGTGAAATCGTCGCGATACCATATTATTCGCCACGAGTGTGAAATAGTTGCGATACCGTACTATTCGCCACGGAAGTGAAATCGTTGCAACACCATAGTATTCGCCACGATTGTGAAAACGTCGCGATACGATATTATTCGCCACGAGTGTGAAATCGTCGCAATACCGTACTATTCGCCGTGGATGTGAAAACGTCACGATACTTATTCGCCACGCGTGTGAAATCGTCGCGATACTGTACTATTCACCACGGATTTGAAATCGTTGCAACACCATACTATTCGCCACGAATGTAAAAACGTTGCCATACCGTACTATTTGCTACGGATGTGAAATCGTTGCAACACCGTACTATTCACCGCGAATGTGAAAACGTTGTGATACCATACTATTCGCCACGAGTATGAAATCATCGTGATACTGTACTTATCACCACAGATGTGAAATCATTGCAACACCATTATTTTCATTGCAATACGTTAAATCGTCGCAATACGTTAAACCACTGCAATACCATACTATTTGCCACGAACGTGGAGTCGTCGCAATACCATACTTTTTGCCACGAATATGGCATCGTTGCAACACTGTTATTTTCATTACAATACATTAAATCGTCGCAATACGTTAAACCGTTGCAATACCATACTATTTGCCACGAACGTGGAGTCGTCGCAATATCATACTTTTTGCCGCGAATGTGGCATCGTTGCAACACCGTTATTTTTGTTGCAATACGTTAAATCGTCGCAATACGTTGAACCGTTGCAATACCATACTATTTGCCACGAACGTGGAGTTATCGCAATACCATACTTATTGCCACGAATGTGGCATCATTGCAATATCATTATTTTCGTTGCACAACGTTAAATCATCACAATACGTTAAACCGTTGCAATACCATACTATTTGCCATGAACGTGGAGTCGTTGCAATACCATACTTTTTCCCACGAATGTTGCATCGTTGCAACACCGTTATTTTTGTTGCAATACGTTAAATCGTCGCAATACGTTAAACCGTTGCAATACCATACTATTTGCAACGAACGTGGAGTCGTTGCAGTACCATACTTTTTGCCATGAATGTGACATTGTTGCAACACCGATATGTTCGTCGCAATACGTTAAACCGTTGCAATATGTTAAACCGTTGCAATACCATACTATTTGCCACCAACGTGGAGTCGTCGCAATACCATACTATTTGCCATGGATGTCAAGTCGTTTCAATAACCTATTGCCATGGCTGTTATCGCCACGAGTCAGAAAAACTATCGCGACATTCTATTTCGTTGCGACAACAACCTATCGTGAATAATTTCGACCTATTGCAACGATTTTTTTCGTCGCAATAAACCGGAATCCTGGTAGTGTTAGCATAGTCGTTAGAGGACATCATCAAATGTATCTCCTTATCCAACCCCTCTTTGAAACAAAATTGCTTCTTTGCATTAGTATCTACATCTCTAGGAGCATAACGAGATAACTGTGTAAACTTGTTTAGATACTCATGTACCGTTGAAGTGTTGACAAGGACACTTCTCCCGGTACTACTAAAACATAGTTCGTGGAGGTTCATATTCGGTTTGGGCGCGCGGAGATTAAGTACGAGATGGAGACACAGAGAGTTTTACGTGGTTAGGGCCACCTGAGCATTATACCCTACTCCATAGTGTGTTTTTCGATGTTTGAGTATGTGATGGCTTGTGTGTGTTTGAGCTTAGAGTTTCCTGTACTGTGTGGTGTAGCCCTTTTATAGTCTAAGGACTGGCCGTTACATCAGCCTGGCCCGACCTGTGGCCCTGGCAGTATTCAATTGTCTTATACACGATCTATATGTATTAAGTGTAGTTAACAGTGTGACAACACACCTTAATGCCGTCATTACCGGTACTAAAGGTGCTCTGATCGTGTGTCATTAACATGGTATTAATGACATGTAATCAGGTCTTGTAACGATTGCTTTAACTGCCCCTTGAATGTCTCTGCAATTGAGGATCCAACATTCTTCCATTTGAAGTATTAGCACCAAAGACTCGACACGTGGAAGCTCTGGAGCTTCCTCTGTGGGGAGGCAGGTCCGGAATCACTATACACGTGGCAGCACCTGAGCTTCCCTCTACCGGGGGTTAGGTTCGGGGTCACTGGACACGTGGCATGACTGGAGCTTACCTATGTAGGGAGTTAGCTTCGGCCTTGTATTACACGTGGCAGCGCCGGAGCTACTCGAATGAGGGAGGTGGATCCAGTGCTGTAGGACATGTGGATCCTTCGGAGGTCTTCAAGTCAAATAGGTAGAACTCCGTAGATTTTCTTGTGGTATCAAGGGGTACCCGGTATGCAGGGTACCGACAGTGGCATCCGGGCCCACCTTTGGAAGAAATCCTTTGGGTGAAGTCATTCTACATGAGGTAGGTCCTTTCTTGGGATGTTGGGGTGGCGGACAGCATTTAAGTCATCTCCACGTGGCTTCCCTTGATGCGGCGGATGAGAACCTAGCGTGCGGATCTCACGCAATTGAAGGTCGTTGGTTCCCAATACATAAACTGTATCGGTTCCGAGCTCCTTGTCAGGTCACCGCCCTCGGGCTTCAAACTCCAATCATGACAACGGTTCACCTGATGTGATAATTTCGACCTTTCTGCCAAAGTGGACTCGAGTCCATTTGTCATTGACGAGCTAGATTTTTTGAAATGTGATCTTGATCTCGTCACGGTTGCCATCCAAGCGTTGTGGAGGCTTACATAAGAAGGAAAGCCCACCCGGTTTGAGGATTCTTTGCACTTTCATTCGAAATTGCTTAGGGCCTCCCAACATTTACTTAGCCTTTCCAACTTTTGCTCCACGTTGCATTGATTGAGTTGCATCTTCCTTGCATTAAGATGAAGAGTGGTGAAGATCTATCGAGAGTCCGGACCTACATTGGGTGGTCCAGTGAATCCTTCAACAATGACATCCGATTCAGCAAGCTCCCCTTCAAGAAGGAGCACACCGGAGAGATGGTTTACTTCTCGGCGTACGCCATGGTGGGTTTGATCCTGCCTTTCTCAAGTTTCTTGCTCATGCTGTTGGACTTCTATGGCCTCCAACTTCATCACTTCGTCCCCCACTCTTACTTGCTAGTGGCGACCTTCATCCACTTCCAGTGCTTCTTCACACTCCACACCACTGGGAAGAGTGATGAGTACTTGGGCTTCTATTACTTTGTGAAGTGCAAGAATTGTCCCTTCAAGTACCTAAGAACCTTGCCTTTTAGCAAATGGGACAACTGGAAGAAGGATTGGGTGATTATTGCGGTGGAGCATCACGACAGGCTGGAGCTGCCGACAGGCCTCCTCAATGTTGACACCGACGCCTTGAATGAGGCTCCGGAGCTACCAGAGGCATACAAGCCCATCCTGACCAGGATTTGTCAGTGGGTGGAGCTACCCAACAAATGGTCTCCGGGAACTTCCTGACGAACTGGTGGGCTCCACTAATGAAGAGGGAATGGCCCACCTGGGCTTTCAATAGCGAGATGGACCACAACTGAATTGAAGTTGCCCTCCGAACCAATCTGGATGGCGGGGAAAGATCACCGGGATTGCTATTCCCGAGGCTTCGAAGAGGGTGGCCACCACTGCTCCAAGGCAGAAGGTTCATGATGTCGGCAAGGGCAAGGGTAAGGGTAAGGGCAAAGAGTCGGTCGAATCATCCAACCAGAAAAGGAAGCTGACACATGCTGATGGGAGCTCTCTCATGTTAGCTCCATATCCAGTAGCTTTTTCCCCATCTCTGAGTAGACCTTCAGCGGCCATGCCTCCTTTGGTGCCGGCATCCTCAAGGGGAACTAGCTCCGACAAATCGGCTTCGTCTTTAGTGTCGGTTGCGGGCTCCAGGTCTGAAGGTCCTTCCCAGCCGAAGGAGGTCCCTGCGGAGGTGACACCAATGATGATAGCAAGTTTCAAGCTGTAGTCTAGAGCCTCCACCACACCGGCGACGGTGGGTTTTCATTCTAGACGTCTGATGAAGCGGTTCCGCGCTGACTGGAGCAGTAGCATCACAAGGTAAGCATTGTCGTCTCACTTTGAAGTACTAATTTTGTTTTCATCATGTCTTGAATTTTCTGATATTTTTTAGGGTGCCGAAAAACAAGACCGAAACTTTGGCTCCTGCTGCAGCAACTGAGGCTGTGCAAGCGGAAGCTCTGACTTCAACCCCTGTGCCTCCCCAAGTGGCGGCTGATGTCACGACAGCTCCGGTGCCAGCTGTCATGGATCTGGATCCAGAAGTGATGTCAGAAGCTCTTGTGGTAGCGCCAGATCACCAGAGAGATCCCAGAAACTCCTGTAGTAGCTGTAGAGCTGGCAGCTGATGCTCTGACGCAGGTGACGAAGATGGCGGAAGCTCCAGCATTTGATCCGAAGGTAACCGAAGCTCCGACACCAATGCCGAAAGTTGTTGAAGATCCGACAATTGAGACAGAAGTTCTTGAAGTTCTGGATTGTTGAGGCTCCGGCACCTGAGCCGAATGCAGCCGAAGTACCGGCGACTAAGCCGGTGGTGGTGGGGGCTCCGAGTGAAGTTCCAGCGCAAGCCCCACATGTGGTTACTCCAGAGGTGCTCATGTTGGAGTCGGAGCGCCCAAAGGTTTTGGCAGCAGGCCCTCCACCTATAGAGTCAATGGTGGATGATCCGGCATGGGGACCTTCGTCGTCAGCTCCGGAGGTTGGAGTTCCCTTAGTGGGACCCTAGTCGATGTCGGAAGAAGCAGAAGAGCTCTTGGAGGGTGGCCCTAGCGCCACAGAATCGCAGGGGACCATGCTTGGGTCGTGGGACCCAATTTTTGTGTTTGAAGACCCCTTGGAGACGGCAGAGGAGATCCCAACAGGTCCGGATCCAATTCCTTTGGCTTTGTCTATCGACAACACCTGCTCCAATCTCCGTCAAGTTTAGCTCGCTTTTGACCACGACAGCAAGGTCTTCAAAGAAGAGTGCTACACCTTGAGGCATTGGCGCAACAGACATCACTTTGAGACCAAGCTTGCGCAAACAAGGCTTGCTGACTAGTCGGGAGGCCTCCATCAAGGTCCTTGACTCGATGTCCTAGGAGATTCTCGACCATGCAAGGAAGAGCAATGAGGCTGCTGACGATCATCAAGACAACCTCAACAAGCTGAATGCGATTCTCCTTAAGCGCCTAGGGGACCTTGAAGAGAGGGAAGAGAAACTCCGAGAGAAGAGGAGGATATTAAGATGAGCGAGGAGGAGCTCCCCCAAAGACTGTCTCTGGGAGAGAAAAGCTTGGCAGACCACATTGAAAAATTTTAGCAGTGCTGCAAGCAGGAGGAGGAGAAGCAACAGAAAATTGGGCAGAAGCTCTCCAAAAGAGAAGCTAATATCGCCACCAGAGAGGAGAAGGTAAAAGGCAGGGAGAAGGACCTGGTGAACCACCGGAACCGTATCCACCTCCGGGAGTAAGAGCTTGCTGACCGTGAAAAGCAGGTGACTAAGAGTATTCATCAACTTGCCAAAGAGATGGAGCGCATCGCCCGGGAAGGTTCGGAGCTTGCGACTGCCAAATGGTCACTGGTGGAACTTAAGAATTTGAGGGAAACAGAGTCCCAACAAGTCCGAGACTTCCCGGTGCATTCTAACAAGGCTTTGGTGTTGCTTGGGTTCAGCCAGGTTTGTCTGGATGACCCAAAGCCGGAGCTGGACAAGGCGCTAGTGGCGCTGAGCTCTACCAGCAACAAGCTGTATGCGATGGGTTACGTCATCGTTGACCAACTAGAGACAGAGGGGAAATCTCTGGCCAAGAACGTCGCCGAATATGTGCTGACATGTTTCAAAAGCCGAGACCCCCAACTTTCTCTAGATCCGTTGGTCGAAGGGCCCATTGCTGAAGAGGAAGATGCCGCCAGGGCAAGCATTCAAGAAGCTGCCTAGAAAGTTGCCTCGTTTTTCTATAGGACCTAGGACCTCCAGTAGTCAGGATCTTTTTCTATTGCCTTTTCCTTTATAATCCTTATTTTATAATCCAGTCCTTTAGATGAATTAAATCCAATCTTTTTGAATGAATGAATTTTATTTTGTATTTATCTTCAATGCACCGTCCTTTACTTTATTGGCCCTCTGGTAGATGTACAAAATTTGATTGCGAATATGTACCAAAAGGATTTGACAATGTCTTGACAACTTCACTTTTCACTCGTAGCCCAAACATCAACTCCAAGTTCTGAATTTTGCCTCCAACTTCTCCATGGACCCTTTGTTACGTCGACGTCGGGCCCCCTGGGAGTTGTTGGAGCTAGGTAGGTCTGACGGCGCCAATTGTCAGCGCGTAGAACATCGATGGCGGGCCCCCTGAGATCATCGGAGCTTCCCGACTTCGTCAATATCTACCATCAACGTATCACACGTCGACGGAAAATCCCCTCGGGGTGATTTCTTCACCATCTTCGCTTGGATCATTTTTATTCTTCATGTTGACGACATGCCCCCATGGGAGTTGTCAGAACTTTGTTAGGTCCGAAGGCACCCACTTTCAACGTACATAACGTCGATAGCGGCCCCCTTGTGGGATGTCGGAGCTTAGTAGCTCCAGCATCATCCACCATCGTCATGAGTTTTTCATTTTTCCTGCGCATGAAAGTCAAAACAACAGTAAAATTCATCCGCTCATCTATAACTAGTTTGTGGCTTATTTCTTATTTCGACTTTTGATCTGAAGGAATTCAACCTAATAACAAGTAAATTGATGTAATCCCTTCAGAGATCAATGCCTTCCGGACCTGCCCTACTAAGGTTTGGCAAAATATATGTAGAGTGGCGTATTAGAGTGCTGGACCAGTCTAAGTCGATTGCAGACTTCGGACCTATCACTCGCATTGGCGTTCAGGCGAGTAAACCATCTAGCAATGCTAAGATCCGAAAATGATCACCAATAGACCTTGTTTATCATATGAACAAATTGGAATAAATTCCAAAAAGAATTGCACAACTTCGTTATAAACAAGAAGGAAAAGACAACGAAAGAATATGAGCCTGTACAAAATTGATGCACGTGGAGTCTGCTTTTGTACAACAATATCTTTCATTATAGGTCCGAATTACAGGGGAGACAAGGACACACTTAGGGTACGGTACTGGGCCAAGTGTGTTATTCATCTTGTTCTAACCCAAGGTAGGTAAGCCACACTTTTAGTACAGAGACCAAGTTAGGTGGCCTTGAACTACTCGGACGCTCCCAGAGGGGTCCGAATGTTCTCCTTTAGGACCTACCTGACTCTGTGTATAGAATATATAACTTACATTGTGTGTAATTATAGGCTCACCTCCGTGAAACTAAGAATAAAACTTACGGAGGTGCTCGATGTTCCAAGGATTGGGAATTGGAGTCCCATCCTCTGTTGCCAAGCGAACGCAACAAGGACGGGATACTTTGATCACATGGAAGGGACCTTCCCAGCGAGGAGAAAGTTTATTCATCCCTTCTTGAGTTAGTATTCTCCGCAGCACCAGATTCCCTCCTCAAGCTGTCGGTTGTGCACATGCCTTTGGTGATAGCGCTCGAGCACCTAGTGATATCGTGCATTCCGAACAGCAGATGGGCACCTTCCCTCATCGACGAGGTCAAGGCTTTCATGTCAGAGCTTGTCCTGCATGGCTTCGTCGAAGTCTGGACCCGAAGCAACCCCATGGTGATCTCCAGAGGAAGGACTGCTTCAGCTTTGTACACCAAGAAGAAGGGTGTCTCTCCAGTTGACCGGTTTTGTGTTGTCCTGCTCGCCCACAGTGCCGACGGAAATTGCTCGATCCACTTGGCTCCATGTTTCTTCAAGCGCTCATATGTGCGTGTCTTGAGTTCTTTAGTATTTATGTGTTTGCTCTCTTGACTTGGCCATTACTTGTCAGGTAAGCTACTGATGCGTAGCTGACTTGAATGTCGAGGTCTCCGCAATATTCTTGGAATGCTGCACTTGTGAATATGGTTCCGTTGTCAGTTATGACTCTGTTGGGAACTCTGAATCGGCACATTATGGACTTCAAGAACTTGATAGCTGATTGCTTGTTGATTGTCAAAACCGGAGTAGCTTTCGGGCACTTGGTGAACTTGTCGATGGTGACATACAGGAAGCAATAACCTCCAACGGCTTTTGGGAAAGGTCCCGCAGCCATGGACCCAGTTCCCTCATTCTGGTAGCTCCGACACTGCCATGTGTAATACAAGGCCGGAGCTAAATCCCTACATAGGGAAGCTCCAGTCATGCCACGTGTCTAGTGACCCCGGACCTGACCCCCAGTAGAGGGAAGCTCCGGTGCTACCACGTGTATAGTGACTCCAGACCCGCCTCCCCACAAAGGGAAGCTCCGGAGCTACCACATGTCGAGTCTACAGAGCTAAACCTTCAACCGGAAGATTGGCGGATCTCTAGGGTCACGGACATTCAAGGTGCAGTTAAAGCAACCATTACAAGACCTGATTATGTGTCATTAATGCCATGTTAATGACCCACGATCAGAGCACCTTTAGTACTGGTAACACTGCCATTAAGGTGCGTTATCACACTATTAACTATGCTTAATACATACAGATTCTGTATAAGGCAATTAAATACCGCCAGGGCCACAGGTCTGGCCAGGCTGATGTAACGGCCAGTTCTTAGACTTTAAAAGGGTTGCACCACACGGTACATGGACAACTAAGCTCATATGCACACAAGCCACCGCATACTCAAACATCAAAAAACACCCATGGAGTAGGGAATTACGCACAGGCGGCCCGAACCACGTAAAACTCTACGTGTCTCCATCTCGACCCCTACCTGGCGTGCCAAATGGCTCAGGGGCCATAAGTCCTATCAGTCAAATTACTCACTCAGTGACCTTCGGGAATCGGGAGAACTACAGGACCGAGAAGCTGGTCTTCGATGTGGTGCACATCATCTTACCCTTCAACACCATCCTAGGCAGGCCAGACCTGTATAGGTTCATGGCCGCAGCTCACTGCGACTACTTGGTGTTTAAGATGCCGACACCTTCAGGCGTCCTCCGGATCTGCAGAGATCGCACTGCAGGAGTCACTTCACTAGAAGAACTCGACGTGCTTGCAACAGCTCAGGAGCAAGCATCCGGCAAGGAGCTAGCTGCTCAACCTTCGAACACTTGTCACTAAGGCTCAATCTCTGCACCATGTATGCAGCTTAGCGGTGACACCGACATCGACGTCAAAGTCGTCCAAATTGGTCCTGATCCTGCCCAGACCACCCGTATAGCGGGAGGTCTAGACAATAAATATGAACTCGCGCTCATTGTTTTCCTCTAGGGGAAAGTTGACATGTTTGCCTGGCAACCGTCACAAATTCCTGGGATCCCTAGGGAGGTGATTGAGCATAGCCTCAAGATTTATCCCGATGCACGGCCAGTACACCAGAAGCCCCGTAACCTATCAGTCGAGCGGCAAAACTTCATGAGACAAGAAATCAAGAGCTGCTCGAAGCTGGTTTCATCCGGGGGGTTCATCATCCATGATATCTGGCCAACTCAGTTGTTGTACCAAAGACCGGCAGGAAACATCGGATGTGTATCGACTACACTACCTTGAATAAGGCATGTCGAAAAGATCCATTTCCACTACCTAGAATATATCAGATAGTGGACTCCAGCTCCGAGTGTGAGCTATTGTGCCTAGATGCATATTCTGGTTACCATCAGATCCAAATATCTAGGGAAGATGAAGAGCATACTGCCTTCATAACGATATATGGATTGTATTGTTATACTGCTATGCTATCCGATCTCAGAAATGCTGCTTCAACTTTCGTGGGAGCTATGCACAAAACATTTGGAGAGCTCATTAGGGACTTGGTGGAGGTCTACATCGATGACATCTTCGTGAAGGTGAAGAACAAGGAGTCACTCCTTGACAACCTACAAGCCGTCATTGACAAGCTACGCATCACGCACACCAAACTGAACCCCGACAAATGTGCCTTCTGGGTAAGCTTCAGGAAGCTCCTCAGATTCTTTGTGACTTACCGAGGAATTGAGGCAAACCCGACGAAGATCAAGGCTATAGAAGACATGCAGCCCCCAGCTCGCATCAAGGATGTGCAAAAGCTAACTGGATGTCTAGCTGCGCACAGCCAGTTCATCTCAAGTATGGCAAAATGGGCACTTCCCTTCTTCAAACTCTTGAGGAAGTTTGGGTCATTCCATTGGTCCGAAGAAGTGGAAAAGACGTTCCAAGAGCCCAAGCAGCACCTCACCACACTACCAATCCTGGTATCTCCGAACCCTGGTGAGCCTCGTTTGCTTTACATTTCAGCAACTACGGAGGTTGTCAGTATGGTACTGGTCACAGAAAGACTGGAACCACATACAGTTTAGGAGCCTAGAGCCCTCCGGGAGGGTCTAGAGCTACCTGATGGTGAGTGTGGGTCCCAGCCCTCAAACGTGGATCTTCAAGGCAAGCTGCCCGAGGATCAACCTCTCTCATCCGAGGGAGTTCTCATGGCTTAGAGAAGATCCAAACCCCCCTGGAGGGTCCGGGGCATACAAGAACAAGATCCATACCCCTCCGGGAGGGTCTAGACAGCTCAAGAGGAATCTTCAGACCCCTCCGGGAGGGTCCGGGTTGATGAAGAAAAAGCTTCGGTCCCCTGTGAGAGGGTCCAGACTGTCCAGCAGCCAATGTACATCGTTAGTGAAGTACTCCACGAGGCCAAGAGTCGATACATTGAGGTGCATAAGCTGCTTTATGCAGTCCTTATTGCCTCAAGGAAGTTACATCACTACTTCCAAGCCCACAAGATATCAGTGGTAACCTCATATCCACTGCGTGCTATATTGCACAACCCAAACTCTACTGGGAAATTGCCAAATGGGCAGCGGAATTGGTCGAGTTCAAACTCGAATTCATGTCACGACAAGCTATCAAGAGTCAGACATTCGCTGATCTTGTGGCGGAGTGGCCACCTTCTCCATTAATTCCTGGGGGCCCCAGTGAGGAGAAGTCGGGACCCAAGGTCCCGGTCTTCCTCAAACCTCACTGGACTCTCTATTTCGACAGCAACGTGCAAAAGCAGGGGGCTGGAGCTGGAATCCTTATCCTTGCTCTGACAGGGGAGAAGGTAAAATACATGGTGCACCTTGATTTCAAGTCAACCAACAACATGGCGGAGTATGAATCTCTCATGTATGGGCTCAAGGTGGCGTTATCATATGGTGTCAAGCAGTTGTTGGTGAAGGGTGATTCGCAACTCATTATCAAGAAAGTCAAAGGTGAATGCAGCTGCAACAACCCCCAACTTGCTGCTTACCTCCTTAAAGTCGAGAAGCTCGAGAAAGACTTCCACATCCTGGACCTCTGTCATGTCAAGCGTCTTAACAACGATGAAGCTGATGAACTCTTGACGAAGGCTTCAACCGGAGCTCAAGCTCCTGATGGAGCCTATGTCCGGAGATTGTCAGGACCTGTCGCTCAGCCCGCCGAACTGAGGGGGGGGGGGGGGCGAGACCAGTACCCTGAAGCTGGCGGTCCTGGTGGCCCTGTTACCATGTTGTCCACCAAGTATCGTAGGTGCTGCACGAAGCTCCTAGCAACGCAGCACGCAAAACTCAGAAGCTCGAGTAAGCTCCGATGCATGGATCTCGAATATCCACAGCCACTTGAAAGACAACTTCCTTCCTGAAGATGGTGCATCTGCTGACCGGATCGTCAGATAGGCAAAAAGATACATGCTGGTAGAAGGGGATCTCTATCGGTGCAGTGCCAATGGAGTCCTAGTGCGGTGCATTGCAAGGGAAGAAGACCACGAGATCCTCGCGGAAATCCATGGAGGCGAGTGGAGGAACCACACATCTTCCTGCACACTGGTTGGTAAAGCCTTTCGGTATGGCTTCTACTAGCCTACAGCACTCCCGGATGCAGTCGAGTTGGTAAAAAAGTGTGAAGTGTGCCAGTTCCACGCGAAACAAATTCACACACCATATCAGTCACTGCAAATGATACCTCCTACTTGGCTATTCGCTGTGCGGGTGATTTACATTTTGGGACCATTCCCATTAGCCGTCAGGGGTTACAGGTTCCTGTATGTCACCATCAACAAGTTCACCAAGTGCTCGGAAGCTACTCTAGTTGTGACAATCAACAAGCAGTCAGCTATCAAGTTCTTGAAGTCCATAGTCTGCCAATTTGGCGTTCCCAAAAGAGTCATAACTAACAACAGAACCCAATTCACAAGTGCAGCATTCCAAGAATATCACGAAGACCTCGACGTTCAAGTCAGCTACGCATCAGTAGCTGACCCGGCAAGTAATGGCCAAGCCGAGAGAGCAAATGCAGAAATACTGAAAGAAATCAAGACGTGCACATATGAGCGCTTGAAGAAACATGGAGCTAACTGGATCGAGGAGCTCCTGTCCGCACTGTGGGCGAGCAGTACATCATCAAACCGGTCAACTAGAGACACACCCTTCTTCTTGTTGTACCGAGCTGAAGCAGTCCTTCCTCCGAAGATCACCATGGGGTCGCTCTGGGTCTGGCAAAACCACCATGTGTGAATTTGTTTCATGTGGAACTGTCATGCTTCACACTTTTTACCAACTCGACTGCATCTTGGAGTGTTGTAGGCCAGTAGAAGCCATGGTGAAAGGCTTTACCAACCAGCGTGCGGGAAGATGTGTGGTTCCTACACTTGCCTCCATGGATTTCTGCAAGGAGCTCGCGACCTTCTTAACTTGCAATGCACCGCATTAGGACGCTATGGGAACCGCGCCGGTAGAGATACCCTTCTGCCAACGTTTATCTTTTTGCCAATCTGGCGATCCGATCAGCGGATGCACTGTCTTCAGGAAGGATGTTGTCTTTCAAGTAACTTCGGATATCCGAGATCCATGTATTAGAGCTAACTTGAGCTTCTGAGTCTTGCGCATTGGGATGCTCGGAGCTTCCTGCAGCACCTACGACCCTTGGTGGACACCATGGTAATAGGGCCACTGGGACCTCCAACTTCTGGGTGCTGGTCTCGCCCCCTTCACCCGGTTCGGCGGGCTGAGCAGCAGGTCCTGACAATCTACGGACAATGACTCCGTCAGGAGCATGAACACTGGTTGAAGCCTTCATCGAGAGTTCATAAGCTTCAGCGTTGTTGAGACGCAGGACATGACACAGGTCTAGGACGTGGAAGTCCTTCTGGAGCTTCTGCACTTCAAGGAGTTAAGCAGCAAGTTGTGGGTTGTTGCAGCAGCATTCACCTTTAACTTGCTTGATAATGAGCTGCAAATCACCCTTCACCAACAACTTCTTGACACAATACGATAGCACCACTTTGAGACCATAGATGAGAGCTTCATACTCCACCATGTTGTTGGGTTCCTTGAAATCAAGGTGTGCCATGTATTTGACCTTCTCCCAGGTCGGACTGAGGAGATGGATTCTAGCTCTAGCCCCCTGCTTCTGCACGGAGCCGTCAAATAGAGAGTCCAGTGAGGTTCGGTTAAGATCGGGACCTTAGGTTTCGGCTTCTGCTCACTGGGGCCCCAAGGATTTGATGGAGAAGGTGTACACTCCGCCACAAAATCAGCCAATGCCTGATTCCTGATAGCTTGTCGTGACAAATTTGAGATCAAACTCTGCCAATTCTGCTACCCATTGGGCGATGTTCTTAGTAGAGTTTGGGTTGTGCAATATAGCACGCAGTGGATATGAGGATACCACTGATATCTTGTGGGCTTGGAAGTAGTGACGTAACTTCCTTGAGGAAATAAGGACTGCATAACGAAGCTTATGCACCTCAATGTATCAAGTGTTGGTGTCGTGGAGTACTTGAATAATGAAGTAAATTGGCTGTTGGCGGTCCAGACATCTTCTTCATCAACCCGAACCCTCCCGGAGGGGTCTGAAGATTCCTCCTGAGCTACCCGGACCCTTCTGGAGGGGTCATGATCTTGTTCTTGTTCGTCCCGGTCCCTCTCGAGGGGCGGGGGTCTGGATCTTCTTCTTCAGCCGTGAGAACTCCCTCGAATGAGAGAGGTTGATCCTCGAGCAGCTTGCCTTGAAGATCCGTGCCTGGGAGGTGGGACCCAGACTCGCCTTTAGGTAGCTCCGAACCCTCCCGGAGGGGTCTGGGCTCCTGAACTGTATGTGGTTCCAGTCTTTCTATGACTAGTACCATATTGACAACCTCCGTAGTTGCCGAAATGTAAAGTAAAAGAGGCTCACCAGGGTTCAGATCTACAAGGATTGGTAGTGTGGTAAGGAGCTTCTTGAGCTCTTGGAACGCCTTTTCTGCTTCTTTAGACCAATGGAATGGCCCGGACATCCTGAAGAGTTTGAAAAAGGGAAGTGCTCATTATACCAATCTTGAGATGAATAGGTTGAGCGCAGCTAGACATCCAGTTAGCTTTTGGACATCCTTGATGCAGGCTGGGGCCCCATTTCTTCCATAGCCTTGATCTTTGCTGGGTTTGCCTCAATTCCTCGGTGAGTCACCAAGAATCCGAGGAGCTTCCCGGAGCTAACCCTGAAGACATATTTGTTAGTGTTCAGCTTGGTGCTTGTGATGCGGATCTTGTCGAATACGGCTTGTAGGTTGTCCTGGAGTGACTCGTTGTTCTTCACCTTCACGACGATATCATCGACGTAGACCTCCACCACAACCCTAATGAGGTCTCCAAATGTTTTGTGCATAGCTCGCGCAAAAGTTGAAGTAGCATTTCTGAGACCGAATAGCATCGCAATATAACAATACAATCCATCCACCGTTATGAAGGCAATAAGCTCTTCATCTTCCCTATACATTCGGATCTGACGGTAACCAAAATACGCATCTACGAAACACAATAGCTCACACACGGACGTGGAGTCCACTATCTGATCTATTCTAGGTAGTTGAAATGGATGTTTTGGACATGCCTTATTCAAGGTGTTGTAGTCGATACACATCCGAAGTTTCTTGCCAGCCTTGGGTACAACAATTGGGTTTGCCAGCCATCGTGGATGATGAACGTCCCGTATGAAACCAGCTTCGAGCAGCTTCTTGATTTCTTGTCTAATGAAGTTTTGCCACCCAACTGATTGTTTCCGGGGCTTCTGGTGTACTGGCCGTGCGTCGGGATAAGTCTTCAGTCTGTGCTCAATCACCTCCCTAGGGACCCCAGGCATTTGTGATCGTTGCCAGACAAACACATCAATATTCGCCCGAATGAAAGTGATTAGCGTGAGTTCTTATTTGTTATCCAGACCTCCCAATATACGAGTGGTCTGTTCAGGACCAGAATCAATTTGGATGACTTTGACAAGGATGTCGTTGTCGCCGCTTGGGTGCACGCGTGGTGCATAGGTTGAGCCTCGATAACGAGTGCTCAGAGGTTCAACATCTAGCTCCTTGCCGGATGCTTTGTGACACCCGGTTCTGAAAAATGATCCATGTGAAAGCATATGTGTGCCCAGGACGTTCAACACACATACATGAGTGCAATCACAAAAGGATATGCAGAAAATTACCATAGAACAAGATTTATTAACCACTTTTATTAAACAATTAATAATATCCTCGAATACAAGCTCTAATGAAAATTAATGACAAGTTCAACTAATGCAGCAAAAATAAACTAAATAAGCAACTAATCAAAATAAGCATAAGGGATAGCGCAGCTCCAATCAACACCACAGGCAAAGCTGACAGCAGACACGGCCTAGAACTCCACATTATCATCATTATACTCCCTATCCTGACCTGCAACTGTTGGTGGGGGAATTGCAAGAGTGAGTATATGTCGTACTCAGCAAGTGTGGGAAGTATGACATGTAGCTATTTAAATGACGAATATAATAATGGCTAAGTGCTGAAAAGTACATTAAAACATTTGAAATGCAATTTATTATATGTATGTGAAATAGACTCATCGTAAACTATGTAATCATCATAATATCACTCCATATTTATTACCATCATCCATATTCCAGTTTCTCATTACCAATAACCATAATCAATATCAGAATTTAATTCATAACTAGCCATAAGCATATCATTAACCATAACCAGTACCAAACCATCACAAATCCCAAGTTTATACTAATCATGTGAGGCTCCATGTTGCTCATAATCAGGAGCAAGGCTATCATGATAGTTTTTTTAGACTATACATAGTTTGTACTGCTTTACCCACGTGTTTGTGATTTCATCACCTTGTAGTGACTAGAACCTCTATTATGCCGTCTCACACTTCCTTAGGTGTGTGGCCAAGAGATCACAAAATAGCCCTTATAAAGGGGTTACTAGCCTATTTAGACCCAAAAAGGTTTCACCGGTGGCGATGCCTCCAACTGAGCACATCTTCAACCAAGGGCCCCCTCTTGAGCTATTTGGATCCCAGAGTAGTCCCACAATCATCAGCAAACCCAATCCAACTACCCCTTCTCTGAGCATCCTTAATGGTCCAAATAGCACTAGCAAAGCCCTAATTACAGCAACGCCGCACCCATACTTGGTCTCGTGGTGGCACTGTAAATCCTGGATGGTCGCTTCACGACCCGGTCCTTAGATTTAAAGCAAGCCAAACCATCATAACTTCCAACCCATCCACATGCCATGCTTGCTTAGATCACCCATTCCATGTCATATTAACTAGTTCATACTAACCATAATCTCATTAATGCATAATTAAATGGTATAGTTGTTCTCCCATCCCAATTGATTAAGCGAAGGAAAGGTAAAAAGCCCTTCCTGACTCTCCACCATGTATTCCAGGTGACAAGGGTGGTTAAAAAAAGCTAGTAAACTTCCTATCACAGGATTCCCATCAAATTGACACTTGAATGCAATTTGCGAACAAAACATTTATTTTCGAAAATGGATCAATATGTCCAAGGACACTTGCCTTGATCTTGGGATTGGTTCGGGTCAAAGCCTTCAAACTCTTGATGTTGTAGATACTCCGCAATGCTCTTGAGCGCAAAGCCGTCTAATCTGCATAAAAACATACTTGACAAGAATTACAATCAATTGATGCACATATATTATTCATTATGACATGATATGCATGATTAAAGCAATTGTGAAGCAAAACTAGTTAATGAGTTGCTTTTAATGTTTATTAATCAATTACAATGGTTATTAACATGTCTACACAATTTTGGGGTTTATTCGATCAGACTTGGAATTAAATCAACAGGAAATAGATCGCAAAAATAGGAAAAGTCCGCGGGAGGCGGGACTAGTCCGCACTACGCAGGAACAATGAACTAGGGCTTTCTATATTGACGTGAATTTGGCGATTTGGGGTTGAACTAACATAAGGAAAAGAAAGTAGAAGGTATACCAGGTGTTTAGGACTCCAATGAATCAAGGATCTTGGAGGTAACACTTGGATCATTAGGATCCAGGGTTGATGAAGAACTTGGAGATGATTTGGTGATGAAGAAAGCGAAGTTGATGAAGATCTTGATGCTCTTTCATTTCCTCCTCTTCTTCTTCTTTCTTTAGATCTCCTTCTCCCTCCTTGGCAGCTGCTACTCACGAGCTAGGGTTCGGGGGAGGTGGAAAAGTTGCAAATAGATGTCAAGCCAAGGTGTGGGGTTGTTTATATAGAGGTGGAGGCTAGGGTTAGATTAATTTCGAGTTTTTAGGTGAGTAGGTGCCGGTTTGGAGTCCCAAATGGGCTCCAAAAGAGTTAGGAACGACGTCCCTAGGCCCATATAACATGAAACCAAAGAAACAAGTCGTGAAACAAAAGATCAATTTGGAGTCGCGATTTACCGAACAAGTCCGAAAAGGGCCGGACAAGTTCGAAGTTAGACACAGAGAAATCAGACAAGTCTGGACTAGGTCTCGGACAAGTCCGAACTTATCCAGAGGGGAAAAACAAACAAGTCTAACCAAAAATAAGACAAGTCCGACTTTAGTCAGAGGGGAAAACGGACAAGTCCACCGGAACTCCGGACTAGTCCGAACAAGTCCAGGGATTTAGCGAAATTTTAAGGAATTGGAACACTGGACTAGTCCGCACTAGGTCGAACAAGTCTGAAAGTGTCCAGAGGGAAAAACAGACTAGTCCACAGCAAAACGGACAAGTCCATTCGAAGTCAGAGAGAAATTAGACTAGTCCGCACAAAAAATGGACTAGTTCGCACTTCCCAGAATTCTTAAGTGCGGTTTGTATCTAAAATCATTTGAAACTTGTTCCTTTTTATGTGGAGTAATGTTAAACATATATTAGTATGTATGCAATGCATGATGGATGAGAATGAGGGTGTTACAAACCTACCCCCATTAAAATGAATCTCGCCCTCGAGATTCAATGTGGAAGACAACAGATAGGGAAATTCCTTCTTGAGATCATCCTCCAACTCCCATGTCGCCTCTGATTCTGTATGATGCTTCCATTGCACTTTACACCATCGAATCACCTTGTTTCTTGTAACCCTCTCCTTGGTTTCCAAGATTTTGACAGGTTGCTCGACATAAGTCAAATCTTCCTCTAGTTCTAATTCTCCCATTCGCACTTGTTCTTTCGGTACCCTTAAACACTTCTTGAGCTGGGAAACATGAAAAACATCGTGCACGTATGAAAGATGAGCTGGCATCACCGAATTATATGCTACTTCTCCTCTTTGGTCCAAAATCTTGAATGGTCAAATATAGCGAGGTGCTAGCTTGCCTCTTATGTTAAACCTCTTATGACCTCTTATTGGTGACACCTTAAGGTAAACAAAGTATCCCACTTTAAAGGCTAGTTTCCTTCTCCTATTTTTCACATAGCCTTTTTGCCTTGATTGAGCAGACCTCAAGTTCTCGTAAATGACCAGAACTTGTTTTTCAGCTTCTTGCAACACATCGGGTCCAAATACATGATTCTCCCTTGTCTCACTCCAGAACAAGGGCGTCCTACACCTCCTTCCATATAGTGCTTCATAAGGTGACATCTTCAAGCTTGCTTGGTAACAATTGTAGTATGAAAATTCTGCATATGGCAAGCTCTGGCCCCAACTTTTCCCATGCTTTAAAGCACAAGCTCTTAACATGTCCTCCAAAATCTGATTGGTCCTCTCAGTTTGTCCATCCGCTTGACGGTGATATGCTGAGCTGAAATTCAACCTTGTTCCTAATGCTTCACGCAATTTCTGCCAAAACCTAGAGGTAAATTGAGAACCTCTACCGAAACTATCCTCTTTGGAACTTCATGCAAGCACACTATTCTTCCCATATACAGTTCCGCCAATATCTCTCCATTGAAGGTGGTCTGGACGGGAATAAAGTGAGCTGATTTTTTCAACCGATGCACAATTACCCAAATCGAGTCATAACCGGACTGTGTACGCGGTAAACCAACTAGGAAGTCCATACCAATTTCTTCCCACTTCCACTGCGGAATCTTCAATGGTTGCAATAGTCCGGCTGGCCTTTGATGTTCCGCCTTGACTCGTTGGCACACATCACATAATGCTACATATTCAGCTATGTCCTTCTTCATGCAAGCCCACCAATAGCACATCTTCAAGTTTTTGTACATATTTGTACAACCGGGGTGAATCGAGTATGGTGAGTCATGTGCCTCCTTTAGTATCATTTCGCAAATATGCTTTACATTGTGCACGTCAATCCTTTTTCCAAGCCATAGAGTACCATGTTCGTCCTCATCAAACCTGAATTCCCTTCCTTCGTGGGTCCTCTCTTTGATCTCCTGATTTTCCTCATCCTTGGTCTGACCTTCTCGAATTTCTTGCTCCAAGGTCGAATTTAACTCCATTATTCCCATCTCATTCACAAATCCAAGGTTTAACCGTTCAAACTCCTTACATAACTCGGATGGCAACTCTCGAACCGTGAGTTGGTGACATACTCCTTTTCTACTCAAGGCATCAGCCACTACATTAGCCTTCACTGGATGATAATTGATGCCCAAATCATAATCTTTGATGAGATCCAACCATCTTTGTTGCCTCAAATTCAGAGCCATTTGCGTGAAAATATACTTAAGACTCTTATGATCCGTATAAATTTCACACCTATGTCCAAGGATATAATGTCTCCAAATCTTTAATGCGTGTACCAAGGCTGCAAGTTCCAAATCATGCGTTAGGTAATTCTGCTCATGTTTCATCAATTGCCTCGATGCGTATGCAACGACATGACCTTCTTGCATGAGCACGCATCCATGTCCTTGTCTCGATGCATCACAATAAATGTCAAAACTCTTGCTCACGTCCGGAAATATCAAAAATGGGGTTATTGTCAACCTCTTCTTCAACTCCTCAAAACATTCCTGACAAGCTTGAGTCCATTGGAACACTTTCCCTTTCGTTAGCAGCTCCGTCATTGGCTTGCCTATTTTGGAAAAGTCTTTAATGAATCGACAGTAATATCAAGCCATCCGAAGAAAAATTCGGACCTCCTTTACATTCTTCAGGGGTTCCCATTTCAACACGTCCCTCACTTTTTCTGTGTCAACCGATACACCTCCTCCAGAGATGATATGACCTTGAAATGACACTTCTTTCAACCAAAACTGGCACTTGGTGAACTTGGCATACAATTGGTGCTACCTCAATTTCTGCAATGCAAGCCTCAAGTGTTCCTCTTGTTCCTTCTTATCCTTCGAGTAGATCATAATGTCATCAAAAACACCACAACAAACATATCCAAGTACTCCATGAAGACCTTATTCATGAGGTACATAAAGTAGGCAGGTGCATTTGTCAATCCAAAGGACATCACGGTGTACTCATAATATCCATACCGTGTCCTGGAAGATGTCTTGGGTATGTCCGATGGTCTAATCTTCATTTGGAAGTATCTCGACCTCAAATCAATCTTAGAGAAGACACAAGCACCCTTCATCTGATCAAACAAGTCTTCTATGTAGGGCAAGGTGTACTTGTTCTTGATGGTTACCTCGTTGAGAGCTCGGTAATCCACACACATCCATTGGGACCCATCCTTCTTGTCCACAAATAGAACGGGTGCTCCCCAAGGTGAAGAACTAGGGCGAATGAAACACCACAACAAACATATCCAAGTACTCCATGAAGACCTTATTCATGAGGTACATTAAGTAGGCAGGCGCATTTGTCAATCCAAAGACATCACGGTGTAATCATAAGATCCATATCGCGTCCTAAAAGCTGTCTTGGGTATGTCCGATGGTCTAATCTTCATTTGAAGGTATTCCGACCTCAAATCAATCTTAGAGAAAACACAAGCACCCTTCATCTGATCAAACAAGTCCTCTACGTTGCAAGGTGTACTTGTTCTTGATTGTTACCTCGTTGAGAGCTCGGTAATCTACGCACATCCTTTGGGATCCATCCTTCTTGTCCACGAACAACACAGGCGATCCCCAAGGTGAAGATCTAGGGCGAATAAAACCCTTCTCTAATTGCTCTTGAATCTTCTTCTTGAGCTCCACTAATTCCTCAGGAAGCATTCTATATGGCCTCTTAGCTATAGGTGCAGTTCCCGGTATTAAATCAATAACAAACTCAATGTCTCAGACAGGGTGCATACCTGGCAACTCATCCGGGAACCATCCAAAAATTCTCACACCACTGGAATCTCCTCAATTGCGGCACCGTCCATATGATTCAACTCCTATTGCTTCGGTGCATGTTGAGATGCTTCAAATTCTACGATGATCCCTTCCTCATTGGTCAACTTCACCATCTTCGTGGCACACTCGATAACTCAATTGTACTTCCTCAACCAGTCCATACCAAGTATAATGTTATGTCCTTGAGAATCCAAGAAAATGAGATTGGCGGAGAAGTCTACCCCTCTTATTCTAAGGCTTTCTTTTGGATATTCTATATTTGTCCTCATCTCTCCTCCTGGAGACTTAACCAATAGAGTAAACTTCATATGAGAGATAGGCAAACTATACTTGGCAACATATTTTGATGCAATGCTCAAGAATCAAATAACATAGTCGCCGGGTTGGAGTTTGCGAGAAACATACCAATCACCACATTATCCGCTTGTTGAGCATCCTCTGTAGAGATATGGTTCACGTTGCCACAAGCAAATTTCTGTTGTCCACGGTTTCCTTGCGGCCGTCGTCCATTGGGTCTTGGGTTTTGCCTCGGCGCATAGCTTCGTTGACCAAGGCCTGACTTAGGACATTGATGTGCAAAGTGTCCAGCTTCTCCACAAGTATAGCACTTCTTAACTGCATTAGAATTATTGGGACGAGCTTGGTTCTGAGCATTGGCACCAGTAAAGTTGGCACGAGGTGCATAAGAGATTGGAGGCCTAGGTGCTTGCATAAAAGGGCGCTGCTGCACTAACTGAGTTGGGTATGGTGCATATCTAGGGCACTGTACAGGAGCAGATGAGCTGTAATATGGCGCATTAGGTGGCGCAAAGCGAGGGGGCATATTACTTCCTTGTCGTTGTCCTTGATATGGCGCCTTCCTCTTGTTGTCTTGCTCCATCTCACGGACCTTGTTCTCTACAACAATTGCTTTGTCCCCAAGCTTCTGGAAGTTGGCATAGTCGCAATTGAGCAATTGCACTTGGATCTCATTGTTCAAGCCTCTCATGAACAAATACTGTTTCTGGCTATCCCGGCTCACATCTTCGGGTGCATATCTTGAGAGTTGAGTGAACTTATTGAGATATTCACCCATGCTCGATCTTCTTGCCTAAAGTTTTCAAACTCTTGCCTCCTCAAGATCATAACTCTTTCCAGCACATAATGAGAACGGAAACTTTCCTTGAACTCGGCCCAATTAATCCTCTCCTGATTTTCATGGGCGTTGCAATAAGCATCCCTCCAATCCACAGTCGCTCCAACAAGTTGATGAGATGCAAAGAGCACCTTCTCCTGGTCACTGCATTGGATAATAGCTAGCTTCTTCTCCACAAACTTGAGCCAATCATCAGATACCATAGGGTTAGCGGCTTGAGCAAAGGTTGGCGGCCTAGTCCTCATAAACTCTCCCAACCGGTTATGAGGAGGCGGGGGTGGCGGTGGACACATGTGGGGCTGATTGTTGATGTTATCAGCCTGCAGCTGTCCCATAGTCTATATCATGGTCTGCATGAGCTGGTTCTGCATGGATAATAGCTGCTTAATACTGACAGCTCCCTAAGCGGGTCCTTGTCCATTGTTGTTATGAGGTGCTCCATTGTTCCCCTCGTCATCATTGTCATCTATCTGGTTGCGAGTCCTCACCATCTGAAGAAAAGAATGAGATAAGAATTTAGAAGACTTTCCCACTATATGCATCAAGGGATATGAAACTAAGCAACTACCTATACTAGCCTACATGGATATGGTAATGCTAAAGCATCCCAAAATCCTCTATTAAGCACACAAGCAAACAATATATATAGCAAACAGCACACCAAGCAAAAACACATCAATTCCTGAGTGCTCCTATGTGCTCTAAAGTGTTCATTCTATCAAGGATGTGTCCTACGATCAAACCTGGCTCTGATACCAATTTGTGACACCTGGTTCCGGAAAATGAACCAAGTGAACGCATATGTGTGCCCAGGACGTTCAACACACATACACGAGTGCAATCCCACAATGATATACATAAAATTACCACAGAACAAGATTTATTAATCACTTTTATTACATAATTCATAATATCCTCAAATACAAGCTCTAATGAAAATTAATGACAAGTTCAACTAATGCATCGGAAATAAACTAAATAAGCAACTAAGAAAAAAATCATAAGGGATAACGCAAACCCAATCAACACCACATGCAAAGCTGACAGCAGACACGGCCTAGAACTCCGCATTATCATCATTATACTCCCAGTCCTGACATGCAACTGTCAGTGGGGGAATTGCAAGAGTGAGTACATGTCGTACTTAACAAGTGTGGAAAGTATGACATGTAGCTGATTCAAATGACGAATATAATACTGGCTAAGTGCTGAAAAGTACATTAAAACATTTGAAAAGCAATATATTAAATGTATGTGAAATAAACTCATCATAAACCATGTAACCATCATAATACCAATCCATACTTATTACCATCATCCATATTCCAGATTTCTCATTACCAATAACCATAATCAATATTAGAATTTAATTCATAACCAGCCATAACCATGTCATTAACCATAACCAGTACCAAACCATCCCAGATCCCAAGTTTCCCCTAATCATGTGAGGGTCAAGGTTGCTCATAACTGGGAGCACGGCTATCATGATAGTTTTACTAGACTCTGTAGAGTTTGTACCGCTTTACCCACGTGTTTGTGATTTCATCACCTTGCAATGACTAGAACCTCTATTATATTGTCTCACACTTCCTTAGGTGTGTGTCCAATAGATAACAAAATAGCCTTTACAAAGGGATTACTAGCCTATTTAGACCCCACTCAGGTTTCACCGGTGGCGATGCCTCCAACTGAACACATCTTCAACCAAGGGCCCCCTCTTGAGCCATTCAGATCCCAGGGTAGTCCCACCAATCATCAGCAAACCCAATCCGACTACCCCTTCCCCGAGCATCCTTAATGGTCCAAATAGCACTAGCAAAGCCCTATTAATCAGCTACATCGCACCCATACTTGGCCTCATGGTGGCACTGTAAATCCTAGATGGTCGATTCACGAACGGGTCCTTAGATCTAAAGCAAGCCAAACCACCATAACTTTCAACCCATCCACATACCATGCTTGCATAGATCACCAATTCCATGTCATATTAACCAGTTCATAAGAACCATAATCTCAATAATGCATAATTAAACGATATAGTTGTTCTCCCATCCCAATTAATTAAGCGAAGCAAATGTAAAAAGCCCTTCCTGACTCTCTACCATGTATTCCAAGTGACAAGTGTGGATAAAAAAAAAGCTAGTTAACTTCCTATCATAGGATTCCCATCAAATTGACATAAGCATGCAATTTGCGAATAAAACATTTATTTTAGAAACAAGATCAATATGTTCAAGGACACTTGCCTTGCTATTGGGATTGGTTCGGGTCAAAGCCTTCAAACTCTTCATGTTGTATATCCTCTGCAAGCTCTCTAGCACAAAGTCGTGTAATCCGCATAACAACATACAAGACAAGAATTACAATTAATAGATGCACATATATTACTCAATATGACATGATATGCATGATTAATGCAATTGTGGAGCTAAACTAGCTAATGAGTTGCTTTTAATGTTTATTAATCAATTAGAATGGTTATTAACATGTCCACACAAGTTTGGGGTTGATTCGATCTAACTTGGAATTAATTCAACAGGAGGCCGGACTAGTCCACACTGCGCAGGAACAGCGAACTAGGGTTTTCTAGATCGACGTGAATTTGGAGATTTGGGGTTTAATTCATGTAAGGAAAAGAAAGTAGAAGGTACACCAGGTGTTTAGGATTCCAATAAATCAAGTATCTTGGAGGTAACACTTGGATCTTGAAGATCTAGTGTTGATGAAGAACTTGGAGATGATTTGGTGATGAAGAATGAGAAGTTGATGGATATCTTGACCCTCTTTCGTTTCCTCCTCTTCTTCTTGGCCCAATTACCATGAAACCCAAGAAACAAGTTGTGAAACAAAAGATCAATTCGGGGACGCGATTTATTGGACAAGTCCAAAAAGGGTCAGACTAGTCAAAAGTTAGACAGAGAGAAATCGAACATGTACGGACTAGGTATCCGACAAGTCCGAACATATCCAAAGCAGAAAAATAGACAAGTCTGGTAAATAATCGGACAAGTCCGACTTTAGTCAGAGTGGTAAATAGACAAGTCCGCTGGAACTCTGGACTAGTCCGAACAAGTCCAGGGACTTAGCAAAATTTTAAGGAATTGGAACACCGGACTAGTTTGCACTAGGCCAGACAAGTCCGAAAGTGTCTAGAGGGAAAAACAGTCTAGTCTGCAGCAAAACGGACATGTCTTTTCAGAGTCAGAGAGAAATCGAACTAGTCCACGCCAAAAACGGACTAGTTCGCACTTCCCAGAATTCTTAAGTGCGGTTTTGTGCCTAAATTCATTTTAAACTTGTTCATTTTTTTGTGGAGTAATGTTAATCATATATTAGAATATATGCAATGCATGATGGGTGAGAATGAGGGTGTTACATGCTTCCCCCCGTGTTGTTGCAAGCGCGTGGAGTTCTTCCAGCGCAGTGACTCCTGTAGTGCGATCCCTGCGTATCCGGAGAACACCCAAAGGTATAAGCATCTTCAACACCAAGTAGCCATAGTGAGCTACGACCATGAACCTATACAGGGTTGGCCTTCCTAGGATCGCGTTGAAGGGTAAGTTGATGTGCACCACATCGAAGACCAGCTTCTCGGTTTTGTAGTTCTCTCGAGTTCTGAAGGTCACCGGGAGAGTAATTGAACCGAGAGGATTGATGGCCCCCGGAACTACCCAGAGAATGGAGCTGGATCTTAACGAACGCTTCGTAGCTAAGGAGGTTGAGCCCCGCACTTCCATCTTCCAAAACATGGTAGAGCTGGACGTTATTGATGGTAGGAGACACCTCTAGTGGTAGTTCACAGTCTCCAGTCACCTTCCTAGGTCAGTCTGTAGCATCAAAAGTTATGGGAGTGTCCATCCACTTCCGATGGAGTTGTGCATTGGTGGTTGAAGCTGTGGCTGCCATCTCCTGACGCATTGTCTTAAGGATGCGACGGGAGGTGATATCCCAGGACCATCCATATATGGTATTGAGGACCTTTCGATGCTCGTTGTCGGAGATGTAAGAGTCGTCATTGACTGTGTTGTACACAGCCTTCAAGACCTTTTTGCGGTCCTGGAAGTCTAGCTCTAGATCAGCTGTAGCTTCATCGACTTTCAACTTTCCTTCCCACTGACGGAAAGGAGCTTCTTCTCGGCTCTTGTTGAAGTGCTCGACAAGGTCCTGGACCTCTCGGCAATCTTCAAGATTGTGAGTGTCCGTCTTGTGGATCGAACACCAAATCTTCAGACCACCGCCGTCTTTAGATGAAGGTCGAGGTCGCTTTTCAGGGCGTAACTGCTGTTGCAGTAGGCATGTTTGCCGACAGCTTCATCTTTCCGTTGGACTTTTTTCTTCTTTTGTACACTACCGAAGGCAGTGGCTTTATCTTTGGAGGACTTTTTTCTAGTTTCTGAAACTTGCTTGGTGTGTATTTCATAGCCCTCCGCAGCCCTAGCACATTTTTTAGCCAGGCTAAAGAATTCCTTAACACTAGTGACTTCTTTCGTCGCCAGCTTCTCCAACATCTTCTTGTCTCGGACGCCCTGTCAAAATGCTACAACGATAGATGCGTTTGAGATGGAAGGAATGGTATTTTGTACCTGAGAAAACCGTTGGATGAACAATCGAAGTGACTCTCCTGATTTCTGTTGTACGGGGAACATATCTAGCTTTGTGCCAGGTCGGGTGTAGGAGCTCCTAAAGTTGGCAGTGAACTGGTGGCGCATAACTGTTGATGGAGTGTGGCGGAAGAGTCATAAACCAGGACCTTGTGGTCCCAGTCAGATCCACAGGAGAATAATTGCCCATCACGGCCTCATTGCCACCCGCCGCGAGGATGGCAGTGGAGCATATCTGGAGGTATTCAACAGGGTTGACATTCCAGTCATATTTCTCCAGCAAATGAGGGTGGAACTTCTGAGGCCAGCGGACCATGCATAGGTGCATGGCTAAGGCTGAGCGGTCGTCCCCCACTCCCAAAGGAGAAGGGTTTTCCGTGGAGACATAGAGAGTGTTACGTGGTTCGGGCTGCGTGAGTGTAATACCCTACTCCACTGGGTGTTTGTTGATGTTTGATTATGCGATGGCCTGTGTGCGTATTATCTTAGTTGCCCCTGTACCATGTGTCTCAACCCTTTTATAGTCTAAGGACTGGCCGTTCATCAGCCTGGCTCGACCTGTGGCACTGGCAGTATTCAATTGCCTAATACATCATCTGTATGTATTAGGCGTAGTTAATAGTGTGATAACGTGCCTTAATAGCAGCGTTACTGTTACTAAAGGTGCTCTGATCCTATCTCATTAACATGGCATTAATGACACATAATCAGGTCTTGTATCAGTTGCTTTAACTGCCCCCTGAATGTCTGTGACGTTGGAGATCCGCTAGTCTTCCTGTTGAAGGTTTAGCTCCGAAGACTCGACACATGGTAGCTCTGGAGCTTCCCTCTGTGGGGAGGCAGTTTCGGAGTCACTATACACATGGCAGCACTAGAGCTTCCTTCTACTGGGGGTTAGGTCTATTGTCACTAGACACGCGGCATGACCGAAGCTTCCCTATGTAAGGAGTTAGCTCCGGCCTTGTATTACACGTGGCAGCACTGGAGCTACACGTGGCAGCGGTGGAACTCCGGCCTTGTATTACACGTGCCAGCTGACGGAAGTAGAATAACTTATGTCAGCCAGAAGAAACCGACGAAAGTTAACTTACTTTCGTCGGCGGCTGACGTGAGTTAATAGACCAACAGGAAAAAATATAAACTTACGTCTGTCAAGACTCCAAGCCAACGTGAATTAATAGGCCGGTGCAAGTTAAGCATAACTTACATCTGCCGCGATTATGGCCGACGTAAGTAACTCAGGCCGACATAATTATATTAATTAGCCCACGTAAGTTACATAATTTAACATACCCACGCGCGCCTCTCTTTTCCAGACCTGCACGCCACTTCTCTCTGTTCCCCGCCGCCTCAGTCGTTGCTTCCGCCGCGCCCGCCGCCATCTGACGCCACCGACGCCAGGTACGAATCCTCCCCGAGCGCCGCCCCTCCTCCCCTCTCCTCCCCTCCCCTCTCCGACCGCGGGCCTAGCCCTCCTAGTGCCCTGCCCAAGCGCCGCCCCCCTCCCGTCCCCTCCTCGAGCCCCCTCCCCTGCCAGGCCCCCCTCCAATTCCCCGGCACCCTGCCCCTCCCCTCCTGCCCCCCCTCACCATCCCTGTAGAGGTCCCCCCGCCCTCCCCTTCCCCTCCCCGAGCCCCCCTCCCCTCCCCAGACCCCCCCCCCCCAAAACACCCCCACCCCACCCCACCCTAACCCTCCTACTAAAATTTGAAATTCTATTGAATTGCATTGTTCAAACTTGATTTGAACTGAATTGAATTATATTGAATTGAAATTGAATTGAATTGGAATCGAATTGAATTGGATTGTTCAATTTGAAATTGAATTGTTTAAATTATGCTTAAATTGCTTAATTGTTTATTTAATTATGCTTAATTAGTTAATCTTCTTACTTTAGATTATGATTATTTAATTATGCTTAAGTGGTTACGTTGCTTAAGTATGCTTAATTTTCTTAGTGTAAATTATGCTTAATTAGTGTAGTGTAGAATATGCTTAATTGGTTTCATTATGCGCCGAGCTTGACTGCCGTGGAGAGGGCGGAGACGGGGGCCGCTGGCCGTCGGGGCACTGCGGTGCCAGGGGTGCGATTGGGGCACTGAGCTCGGGCGCCATGAGGAGGGCGGCATCGGGGGCGGCCGTCTGTTGGGACAGTTACATTCTGTCGTGGCTATAGATGGCCAATGGGCCGTGCTGAGCCGGCCTGGCCCGAGCCCGACCGAACTCGTGCCTGAAAACATTAGGCCCGACACGACCCAAAAATTTGTTGTGCCGAGTCTGGTCGACACGATGGGCCATGAGCCAAGGACAAGCACGATGGATCCCATTTTCCCCTATCGGGCCGTGCCGGGCCCGTTCGCAGCCGAGCGTGTCATGTCAGCCCGAAGCCTGGCCGAGCTGTGGTCACCTCCTCGCGCCTCGTCGCCTCCTCTGCAGCTGCTTCGACAATAGTTTCGTCGGCTCGTCAAAGACCTACAGCAGTCCTCACCTCGCCTCGCCTCCTCTGGACGGGAGTCTAGGAGTTATCACTCATCGGGCTCGCCTCGCATCCTCATAGATTCGGGGAAGAATCGGTCCGGGCATCGCAGATGGCGGGCGGCAGCCGGCGACTCAATACGAGGCGAGGGAGCCGAGGGCGGCCAAGCGGGGTCCTCTGGACTCGACGGTCGGGTGGGAGAGAGAAGGGTCGGGGATGGGTAGGATTCAGGATGTGGCACTCGATATGTCGATTGGGGTGCTAGGTGCGGGCACGGCGACCGAACAGGAGGAGTGGGAGGTGTTGTAGTGTTTGGAATTTCAGGTTACTACTTTTATATGCTAAGTGGGCTAAACGGGTCGTGGTCCGGCCAGGCCGGGTCATTTGGGCTCATCGGGCCACACTAACGGGCAGACTGGGCCGCCCTTAATTGGGCCTTGCCTGGCCGGCCCGATGGTCTTGAGGTCAAGCCCGAGCACAGCCCATGTCGGGCTTTGCGCCAGCCTAGTCTCGATTTTTTCGTGTCGGGCCATGCTCGCGCCGTGCTTTTTTTATCATGCTTCGAGCTGGCCCGTTAGGCCTGGCCCATTTGGCCATCTATAGTCGTGGCCCATTTAGTGTAAACTTAAAGTATGCGACTCAATCACCGCGCATTTGTATGGCGGACCCCGACGAACCTAGTTTATTGTCTCTCTCATTATTTTCTCTATCGTTTATAAATTAACAAGAAATTAATGGTAATTTTGTCCGACTTGAAATTGCAGAGTCAAACATGGGCGAAGACCATAGTTGGATGCATACTGGTTGGAAGAGCAGAATTGGTGGTCACTCAGATGAGTGATACGCCAAAATAGAAGCTTTTGTGGAACGAGCTTTTTCGTTGTCAAATAGCGATAAGGCGCGGTGCCCATGTACAAAATGCCTAAATGAAACATTTTTGGACAAAGTGGAACTTACGATGCACTTATGTCGAAACGGTTACGTGTCACATTATGAGTTGTAGAACTTCAACGGCGAGACAACTTCTCAAGATGTACAAGAAGTGGAAGCGGACAATGATGCTGCCATAGAGGTTGATATGATGGATGAGATGCTGGAAGATATATGACCAGAGCTTACAGAGGATCCTCAAACAGCAGAGGTTAAAAATTTCTTCAAACATCTCAAAGATTCAGAAGAGCCGCTGCATGGACACACTAAAATGACAATCCTCAATTTTGTGACTAGACTTATGGCAATTAAGTCTAAGTTCTATTTGTCTAATAACTGTTACAACAAGCTCATCAATTTGTTCAACGATGCCCTTCCACATCCTAACAAAGTGCCTAAAGATATGTATAAGTCGAAGAAAATTCTTTCCGGTCTCGGTATGAAGTACGAGAAGATTGATGTGTGTCCGGACAACTGCATGTTTGTCTATAGAGAGCATGCCAATGAGAACAAATGTTTGAAATGTGGTCAACCAACGTTTGTCGAAGTTGTTAATAACGAAGGTGATATTATGACGAGGAAGTCGCACGTAAGCATCTCCGTTACTTACTCGCAACACCGAGGTTGAAGCGGTTGTTCCTTTCAAAAAAACGGCCAGACACATGAGATGGCACAAAGAAGGTGAGCGTCAAAACAATGAAGTCATGACGCACCCATCCGATGGAGAGGCGTGAAAGGTGCTGGACCGATTCGACCCAGAACTCGGTCGTTAAGTGAGAAATGTTCACATCGGGTTGGCGACAGATGGGTTCACACCGTTCAGCACAAACGCCGCACCATACTCCTGTTGGCCCTTCTTTGTCATTCCGTACAATCTTCCATCGGCTTTTTGCATGAAGAATGAGTTCATGTTTCTTAGCCTCATTGTACCTGGGCCGAATCATCCTGGGTCACGTCTCAACGTGATGTTGAAACCGTTGATCAAAGAGTTGAAAATGTTTTTGGACAGGAGTCAAAGCATACAAATGTTACAAGAAGCAGAAATTCAAACTTCGAGCTGCTTATTCATGGTCCGTCCATGATTTTCCTGCATATGGCATGTTTTCTGGATGGAGCACCCATGGTCGGTTGACGTGTCCGATATATGCCTCGGATACTGATTGCTTTCGACTTACCCATGGAGGCAAGATATCTTACTTCGATTGTCATAGACGTTGGCTGCCTCCAAATCACTTGTTTAGACAACAGAGGAATGTCTTTAGAAAGAACACTGTTGTCACTAAAGGACCACCGAAACGTCTTAACGGCTCAGAAATATCTGATATGTTGGACAAATTGGTGCCTGATGAAGGTCGTACTGGATATTTCGAAGGTTTTAGAGACAAACACAGTTGGACTCACAAATGTGGACTTTGAGAGCTACTGTATGTGAAGTCGTTGATTCTAAGGCACACCATTGATGTCATGCATCAAGAGCGTAACATGACCGAATGTATCGTAAACACATGCATGGACATGACAGGCAAAACAAAAGACAATTTAAATTCTCGAAAGGATCTCGTCGAGCTTTGTAACCGTCAAACTCTTTAGCTCTCCAAAAATGGTGGTAAACCACGCGCTCATTTCTGTTTTCGACCTAAAAAAAAAAGAAAGAAGTTCTCAAATGGTTGCAATGGTTGAAATTCCCAGATGGTTATGCAGCTAGTCTAAGACGAGCCGTGAATGTGAAAACGGGAAAGATCATTGGGTTGAAGAGTCATGATTATCACATAATCATGGAAATACTTTTGCCAGTTATGTTTTGAGGCTACATTGACGATGTAGTGTGGAAGGTTTTAGCCGAGCTTAGCCACTTCTATAGGCAACTCTGTGCTAAAGAAATCACGCCTGAGATTATGACTCGGTTGGAGAAGGAGATTCCGGTACTCTTGTGTAAGATGGAAAAAATTTCCCGACAGGATTTTTCAACCCAATGCAACATCTCTTAATTCATCTTGCATTTGAAGCGAAAGTGGGCAGCCCCGTGCAATATAGGTGGATGTTTCATATTGAAAGAGCACTCAGATATCTAAAACCAATGGTTGGTAGCATGGCAAGGGTTGAAGGATGCATCGCCGAAGCTTTTACTCTTAAGGAAGTAGGATACTTCTCAAGTGTTTACTTTGCAGAGGAGCACAATGTTAATACTTCGGTAATGTGGTACAGTATGGATGAGCAACCTCCTTGTAGCAATTTCTTCATTTTTGCAACAAGAGGCAATACTGTTGGTAGTTACACTTCCTACGACATTAGCGAAAAAGAAAGGTGTGCTACTTTCTTCTACAAGTACGCTAATATGGAAGAAATGAATGAATATTTCAAGTAAGTGTTTCTCCTACACTTATGATTTTCACCATCTTTTCCAAAACATGTATTCTAAAAGGTTCTATTTTCGTGTAGTATGTTCGACAAGCAAAATTGGAGACATATACATCAACCCACGAGCAAGCAAATAGAACAGATTCGACGGGGAGAAATAAACGAGGGATTTAATTTTCTTTCCTAGTTTCGAGATCATGTAACATTTTCTCGTTAACTTATCAATGTTAACATCGTTTTCTTATAAGTTAAGAATGCTTACGTTTTCTAATAACTTCATATCTTGGACAGTGCAAAAAAGATGCCAACGCCCATGATGATTTGCGACAACTATCATGTGGAGTGGTTAATGTTAGAAGTTATGGTCAATATGACGTCAACGGCTTTCGATTTCGTACAACTCAATTTGAATATCTTCGTCCTCTCGCGGCAACATGTAATGCTGGAGATGTTATGAGGGTAATCGATTCGCAAGAAAATTAAACTCAGTACTACGGATATTAAAAGAATCCGTGAATTCACTTTTGTCAGAAACAAGACAATTCGAGCAATATTCTTTGACTGCGAATGGTTTGATTCCATTCGTGGAATTTGAAAAAACGAATTTGGCATGGTCGAAGTAAAACAAAAGTAATAGTTGAAAGGATTCGATTCATTAGTTCTTGCACACCAAGTAGAGCAAGTGTACTATGTACCATATCCATGCAATAAATTCAAAGCTTGGTGGGTGGTACATAAGGTGAATCCTTTTGAGCGGTTATACACTCAAAGAGATGATGATTACCATGAGGAAGGTGAGGCTGATGTGGTCTACCAAGAGGAAGAGTTGCCAGACTCCTTCTCAGTCGACACCGGTGTAGGACTCACTGACTTAGTTGGAGACGCTCAACATATCGAGACTAGCACGGAAGCGGAAACAGAATCAGAATCGGAAAGGGAAGATATCGATGACTTAGTCGAACTTGCAGATTTGCGCAAACGAAAAAAGATATGCAGAAAAAGAAGATCGATGGGCTGGTTTAAGGAGTAGGGTGCATGATCGTGATGTTGATGAATTTTTAATTAATGTTTTATTCACTAACTTAACATTAATGTTTTATATTATATTTGCATATTAATCATTTTATCATTGCAACAGGATGTCGTCAAAGGGGAAGGGGAAGGGGAAACCAGTGAGAGGCTTTGAGCCGCCATGAGACCCTTGCTCAGGGACCTCGTTACCTTCGAGCTGACGTTCCCTCTTTCTGGCGCACGCTCCACCCTCAGTTGTCATGTGCTTTTAGCGGACGGAGGTAAATTTTGGTTTAAAATAAAGTTAGTTTATAAATTGCAGTTGTTGATAATTATTTATTATCAATATTTTTCTTTTGTGCAGTCCGACACAGAGTCTTCTGAGTCCGAGTCAGAGGCTAGGGGGCGCTACAGGAGCCCGAGTCAGAGGCGGGGCCGCTACAGGTGCCCTCTAGCGCTAGCCTCCCTTCAGAGCTGGCTAGCGCTAGCCTTCCTCTGCAGCCGGCTACCACTAGCCTTCCTTTGGACTCCGGTGGTCCTGCGAAGGCTTCAGGGTCATAGGACGCGGCGGCGTTGCAACAGCAGCGACGGACGAGGAGGACCCACTTTGCGGCTCCTCCTCCGGTTACTTCTCAACATACCACGATTCGTCCTGTTGGTGACACGTAAAAACTATATATAGTATATTAAATATTAGATGTTGTTTTACTTTACTTAATGATTTAATATATATTGCAGATGTTGCTACGACTTTTCATTCACAGGGGCCGAGAAACACCACAGGCAGGTTAACGGTGTCGTGGGTGCTTTCGTGAAGTTGCACTACCCCGGTGTCATTGACGGTTTCCCTGCCCTGTCATGGGACGACTACGCTCTTGTCTCTCACCCGGTCCATGGCATGGCTGAGAGAGCCGTGTGGCATGATTTTATGGTAAGTTTAACTATTATATTTTTTCAACTCGTTTGAATTGTTAATGCATATCACTTAAATGTTTGTTTGATTAAAGATGAGGTACCAAGTAGAGAAACCGGGCATGGAGGACCACGCGAGACGCGTGTTCCATTACAACGCTCGGAAGCTCACGACGGCGGCGTTGTCGAACGCCCGGATTCAGAACGTCAACGCGTACTACAAGCAGCACCCTTGGGAGCAGGAGCAGGAGTAGCAAAAGGGTCCATTTAGGAAGGACCCCAACACGTACTTGATAGAGGAGCAGTACGGGGAGGAAATTTTTAATATTGTTAAATATTTACAATATCTTTGTATGTTAATTGCACTTATTAAAAATGAAACATGTGTGGGTTACTATTTACTGGTTACAGGGTAACACCAAGGCGTACTTAGCTATCTATCAGTACGGGGCTAGCGACGCTTTCATCAATAAGTCCACAAAGGCTAGACAGTGCCGCATGGGGTCCGACGGCAAGCACAACTATGGCGGTGATGGCTACTTGCGTTTGGCTAAACGCATGGTATGTAATTTTTCAATTTATTTATGTGTTCCTAATATATTTATCTCACTAACATGGCTATACAGGAGCGAGAGATGGGTCATGAGCTGACCCCAACACAGGTTTGGAAGAGAGGTCACAACGGAAGTGACCCTTCTCATCCAGGGCAGTGTAGTCAGGTCGCAGCCGACCGACTGGTAAGTTTTCAAAATTTATCAATTTCATTATAACTAATACTATTGTTGACATGCTTACATGATTTCTTTTTTTTTAGGCAAAGTACGCACAGGAGGTCGCAAAGATACACGGTGTGGATTACGATTGGGAAAGCGCGTCAATCGACCCCCAAGCCGTGTACGCGAGCGGAGGCGGGAAGGCCCATGGACGGTGAGTTCTTCATGCGTTTCATTTCTTTTTCAATTTATCTTCTTCTACTTAGTGTTTTCATTCTTTTGCAGATTTTCCATTTTTGATGGAGTTATCGACGCGACCTTTGAGAGGCGCTTCATCGTCCCAGGCCTCGTCCGCTGGGATCACCAGTGGTCGTCTCTCGCAAATTCAGCTGGAGCTCCTCACTTTGAAGGAGACGCTGACGCAGGCCAAGATAGAGCTGGAGAGGCTGAGAGAGGAGCAACGGAGGATGGCCTTAATGATGGCCTAGATGCAAGCAGCGGTGACGGTAAGTAATTTAAAGTACCGTAGTTAAATTTCATAGCATTTCAATAACAAATATCTTCTTATATTTTTCAGTGGAAAGCTATTGCTCAACACATCGGTCAGGATATTGAGATTCCTACGCTTCCGCCGCAACAGACACCATAGCAGGTAATATATGTCTATCCCTCTTTTTGTTTTTTGTACACCCTGTTATTGTGAGTTTTAGCCTTAGTGTCGACTAGAAACTTGTTAGAGGACTCATTAAGCTTTCCAGACATTTTATATATTCCTATGTTTTTGTTCAAATTTAGGAATCAAGTCTGTATATAATCCTTGATGACAATTTGTTTTTAGTCTTAGTATAATTTCTCTATCCATATTATTTTGATGAAACCATAGAAGTAATTAGATCATCACATGCAAATTTATGATGGTCATGAGACAATTCTTTCAGTCATAGATAAATAATTAGCCAAGAACATTAGGACATCACCGGTACACGCTTGGGGCTTCTATCTTAAAATTTAGCATTGGTTGAAACTGAAGTTGTAGCCAAAGTCATGAAAACTTAATGCAGTTTTGCACAACCATTTATAGAGAGCTTCAGTTAAATGAACTTTGTTAGAAGTCAAAATTGGTTGGTTTCTTAAATCAGAATATGTTAGTATGATGCTGCGAGAAAATGGTTGGTTTCTTAAATCATAATTGGTTGGTAGCTTCTCTTGCAAGGTTCGGGAACGTGCCGAGAACATCCCAGAGGCAGTGGAGGGGCTAGCGTGTAGCCCGGTGGAACTTAATTTGCAAATTGTGTTGTTGTCGATGTTTTGGAAAATGTTTTATAATTGTTTTGTTGTGTATCTGTTCTAGATATTATATGTATGTGTTTTGTGTTCTCGCCATCAAGTGAGGTAGTCAGTTTCTGTTTTTTTTCTGTAAAAAAGAAAATCGAAAACTTAACTTACGTCGGCTATAGCGATGCCAACGTAAGTTAGCCCAGTTTAACTTACGTAGTTGTGTCCTGACCGACGTAAGTTAAATCACTTAACTTACATTGGTTTGGTGCAACCGACATAAGTTACACCACTTAACTTACGTCGGCCTGTTGTGGCTGACGTAAGTACTCCGGCCCAGTCCGCGGCCCATCCCGGTAAATAACTTATGTCGGTTGTCGAAAACCGATGTAATTAAGTAACTTACATCGGCAGCCGACATAAGTTACCTTAATCACGTCCAAACTGCTTCGTCGGCCGGGAACCACCGTAATTAAGGTTAAACCGACATAATTAAGTAACTTATGTCAGTTTAAGCCTTAATTACGTCGGTTCTGGCCGACGTAATTGATCGGGATTCCTGTAGTGCTAATCATGAATTCGCTCCCAAGCCACTCATGTTCATGAGCACGGCTGTATAGACAGTTTGACAGAAATCTGCAGAGTGTGTATCATTTACCCACAGTTTGTGATTTCATCCCCTGTTGCCAGGTGGACTAATAAACCTCCATCTCGCCCGTGGTAGGTGTGTGGCCAGGAGATCACTATGAGGTCTTTCCAATGGTTCTCCCGACTTGCATTGATACTTTGAGGTCTCACCGCTCCGGCACCTAGAGTCTATTTTTCCTTTTGCCAGGAAAAGCCCCCTCTTGAGCCATGCGGATCCCAAGGCAGTAATATGAACCAATTCCCCACTCGTTTGATTACCAATGCTACACCTAGAGAGACCAAATCCCTAAACCAAGTTGACCATATACAACCCTATGGCCATATTGTATGGCTTAGCAACATCCTCCACAAAATGGTCCTTAGAATGTGATAGGTGTCAAACCGCAAACCAATATCTTGTGTACGCATGCACCATACCATTTAACACCTCTTATCAGATTCCTATCAACTACTTTCATTATTGCCAACAAATCATGAATCATAGTGGATCAAATATAATCATTTAGATAAATTGTTCATATCCAATTAAGCATATCTAAGCATGAACTAGTTAATAATAATCCAACAAAACCATGGAGAAAAGGAATACTGTAGAAAATCTAGGGAAAACATGACATAGGATTTTAATTTGAATTTAGCATGCATCTAACTAAAAATTAACAAAAAGGGTGCAAGATGGTCAAGGGCAATTGCCTCCGGAATAGGGCTGGTGATCGAATGGAAACTGTTGCTCCTGCAGGTTGAAAGTCGGTTAGGGCCCCAACTCTAGATACGATGTTGCACATAAAATGATAACATACAATAAGAACAATCACAAAATGCATACATTACATTTACACAAACATAAATCCTACGCATTTATGATTTTTTGGATAATTTTAGATCATAGGCATAATTATTTATTATTGAGAATTTAGAGTTAATTGTGATAATTTGAGTAAAATACATTTTTAGTAACATGAATATAATTTTTATATTTATTTGAAACCTAATATTATTTCCTAGAATGTTTTCACCTTCAAAAATATGATTAAAATATATTCCCAACAAATATGTATTTTACAATCTTTAAACAACTTTTAATATTTATATTTTACGTGCAAATTAATTTCTATGATTTACATACACTTACAAAGCATTTTATGCATAAACTAGCAATTTAATTAAGTTATTAAAATTAATACAAAGCTAATTATTAATTAAAAATATTTATTGGACTTTTTTGTGGTATTTTATTGAAACAATGGATTTTTATTTAATTTTTGATATTTTTAGGGGGTTTTCTGCAAAAAAACAAAATTATCGAGAGGCTAAAAATTATTTTTATAAAGTCCAAGTGTTATTTTAAAATTTTCTAGTATTTAATTTGCTTTTTTCCAAAATTTGATGGGTTTCCTAATAATGTTTACCATAATACTCAGTTGTTTCTTAATTTCCATAAAGGTTAGGGTTAGTTTTATAAAAATTTGGGCCAAACTGTAAATTGTCTAAATTCACCAGGGATTATGTGCAAGATTTCCAATGGTTTTGCGGCAATTAATTTGGGCCGTTGAATCTAAAGTGGATGGTCCAGATTTTAAACAACGAAGGGGTATCTCATCTTCTAATCGTGGCCGTCCGGAAGAAATGGATGGCCAGGAAGTGGCCACATCGGTTGATGCCGGACAAGGGCGGCGCACAGCGGCGAGTTCGCAGGAGTTCGCCAAACCGCCCTAATGCTTGCTAAAGCTTAGCATTTTCTATGGGATTCGGAGGAGGGGGGCATGGCGCACTCACCTAGGGCACACATGGGGCTCGGAACCAGGCGTAGAGGCGTCAGCGTCGGTGGAGGGTGGTGAAGTGCAGCAGCGCCCGTCGATTCTGGTGGTTCAACCTCCAAACCTTCCAATCAACTTGACAGCGGCTCCCTGGAGACACGACACACGAGTGAGGCAAAGAAACACGGCGAAACAATGGATGAACCGACGAGAACGGCAGTGCCATACCAAGCTTAATGGCAGCTAGGGTTTCGTGTCGGGGAAGAAGAAAAGAGGGGCTCGCGGGGGAGTATTTGTACGGTATGATGATGGAAACGGATGAGATATTATTTTGGGTTAATAAAAGGTGAAGGGATGTGGGAGAAACGACCGTCATTATGGCCAGCGAGTGGGTGGCATGTGGCACGCGTGTTCGGTGGCACGTTGGCTCAGTGGGGAAGAAGCCTAACTGGTGGGTCCCACTCGTCAGCCAAACAGAGAGGGGGAAAGGCGCGGGTGGGGTGGCTGAGGTAGTTAGGCTGCCTGAGTTTGGGTCCAGGTAAGTTCTTTTTCCTTTTTGTTTTTCCCCACTTTTCATGTTTTGAATTTTAAAACAAAGTTTATAACAATTTTTGAATTTCAAAAACTTTTGCACATGCATAACATATGATACACTTGCCTTATGTGATTTTTATATATTTTAATTTATAATATTTTTTTTCTTGGTTGAAAATTGCGGGTGTTACAGTACAAAATTTGGAGTGGTTGATTAGATAAACCTTGCATCATTTACTTCTAAATATAGAAATTACATACTACCTTCGGTTTTTAATATTTGTCGTTCCCGACAAGGAATTGAAATAGAAATACACTACCATAAGCTGTCAGAGCAACTTTTATTTCGGGACAGAGGTAGTATATGCTATATATATCTATAGCTAAATATGTGAAACATAAGAGCACATTTATTCTTTGTTAATTTATTTGATATTTGTATATCAGCCCAACATCTGTTTTAATTATTTACACTTTCTTTTATTAAAAAACTCATGTCAGTCTGTGTGTAGGAGTAGCATGCATGGTTGATTATTGTTAGCTGGAGTAGACTAGTAATTAGCTGTACATCTACCCCGTTTTGAATCCCTATAGCTAATTTTAGCAGCTAACAATTATCTCTAAAGGTTTAAAACAGGCCCTAGCATGTACCTCTACACAAGCCAATATAGCTCTATAAAAAAATGGCATGGATCGTGTAAAATTACCTAGCACAAAACTGGAGTCTGGGATGTCGCAGGAGGTGTCACCGACGAAAAGGTTTTGTAGTGAAAGTGCATCTAGGAATCCCTTGTGGGTTTTGGATGATTTATGACAAGCAAATGAGATCTTAACCAATTTGTTGAGATGAGCACAGGTTCTAATGAGAAAATAAGCAAGGTGCAAAAAACAAGGGAGAATGAGGAGCAATGTGGAAAAGAGCTCAAGGAACAAGTGTAGTAGATCATTGTGTATGGAGTGTGTTAAGGAAACACACCCTATGAGCTCAAGCACAAATAATCACACACATTGCACAAGTTTATACAGGACCGGACTAGTCCGACTGACACCGGACTAGTCCAATATCTTTCCGCACAAGATCGGACAAGTCCGATATCACCATGGACTAGTCCGTTATCTCTTTGACTAGAATCGGACTAGTCCTCCCCAGTGCGGACTTGTCCTCCAAACACTTCACAAGTTGTACAAAATTGGACAAGTCCAATATTAGCACGGACTAGTATGAAAAAACACTCTGACCTAAACCGGACAAGTCCTCCAAGTGCGGACTTGTCCCCAATTCGCTTAGGGTTTCACGTTTCTAGACAAGTCTGATATCCACTGGACTAGTCCAAAGGCTTCCAGAAGCGAAATCGGACAAGTCCGTTTCTAGCCGGACTAGTCTGATATTTCGGGACACCTAGGGTTTGCTACACATAGTACACCGGAATAGTCCGGTGTCCACCATGGACTAATCCGATATTACTAAACCCTAATGGTAACTTTTGGGAACCCCATATAAATAGGTGTACATGGCCCGTCTTTCATAACTCTCAACCCCCTGCGCCGTCACACCTCCAAAGAGCCTCAAAAATCACATCTCTCCACAAAATCAAACACAACAAAGATCAATCCCTTGAGGATACACTTTGGATCATTGGAGAGACACGGTTCATCACTCATTGAGCTCTTGGTTTGATTCCCTAACACACTCTTGTGATTTTCATTGTAGTCTTTTGAGTGTGTTCTTGGTGGTGTTCTTGTTGTATTCTTGGGGAGCCCTCAAATTGTGAGAAGGCCCCTTGAGTTTGGTTATTTCCCTTTGTGATTGGTGAAGAGGATTGGCCTCCGTGGCGATCCGACGAGGGTATAGTTGGAGAAGACCCGGTCCTTTCGTGGACTCCTCAACGTGGATGTAGGTTGCCTCTGTGGGAACCAAACCACGGGATAAAATCATTGTGTTCTTCGTTTGTGCTCATTGTACTTACATTTCATATATATATCTAGGGTTTCGATCAATCGTATTCACTTTACGTCGAAACATTTAGTTTAAGATTAAATTGTGATACACCTTAGTTTATAGTTGTGCAACACTTAAATTACCAGTATAATTCCGCTGCTTACGTCCTAGAATCAAATTAATCGAACAAATTTGATTAACCTAGTCGGCACACACTGGACTAGTCCGCACTTGATCGGACTAGTCCGATATCTCGAGATTTGATCTGGTTGTAAAGTGTTTCAGGTTTCGACAGAAATTCAAAAAGGCCTATTCACCCCCCCCCCCCTCTAGGCCACATTCACATAGAGCCCGTCCAACTTGGTCAACTGGTGTTGTACCCACGAGTCACCACCACCTAGAGCTTCGATGATCCATGTGAAAAAAGTGTAAAAACCATGGGAACTGAAAGCACGGGAATTTTTTTAGAATATAAGTTTGGAATACATGACTGAGAGTACAACATTTGGAGTCCTGCGAGATCTCACCCGAAGGGCGGGACAACTGTGCTACGGGAATGGAGTCCAGGGTACTGCGGGATAAGAGGTTAATGTTTCCATTTGTACTCGTCGTGGCTAAAAAAAGGTTACAATTGGCAGAACTGAAATTGGAGGCGCGAGGAGTGAAATTTCAATTCTAAAAATCTCAATTGTGGCACGCCAAGAAGAATGAATTTTTTTTCGCAGCAATAGCTAATTTGGAGCTAGCCGTGCCTCTGTGCATGCATGCAATAATGATTAAATTCGTGTCATGTGTGTCGATTCCTGCACATGGTTTTACTCCTCACATGATGCATTATTTACAACAGATAAACTACTTTTCAGGCGCCTGATGCATCAGGCGATGGACTAGATAGCAATTCAATTGACGTAATTTCCTAATCATTTTAATTATACATCATGTTAGTTGTTGATTCTATTAATTGATAGGATTATGTTAGTTGTAAATTAATAAATCATTTTTTCAATGTATGATCTATAGAAAAAATATCATTAATTATGAATATTAACAACTAATGACATTGATTAGTGTTAACTAAGGTTGTCTGAAATTTTATCGAATTTCAGTCTTTCAGGCCCATGCAATATAGACGAACCCTAGCTACAAACATACAAGAGATGTTTTTCGATAAAAGGAGTTGTTTCTTTGATTCCTCTAAACTATGTATAGTTGTACTATCTGTTCATATGCACACAAATTCACTCACACTACAACAAGATAAATGCACATATAATCAATCCTACAACTACACATAGTCTTGAAATTGCGTCCTTAAAGAGATCATCGAAATCCTCATAATCCGATGCATGACAGGAATGCCACACTCCGATTGTGGCTCCAAGCGTGAGAGGCAACAACTGAAATTTTATTGTAGACATGCACCAATGAGAACATCGGGAGCCCAATTCAGAGATCAAACCCCAAACTCATAAGTGGCCACCCATCCTTAATGTTGATCCATGAGTATGTTCTCCATCAAATTTTAGTATGAATGCAACAGTAATCTCAGCCTTGGTGAAGTTTGATCGCCAGATCATTCACGGGCCAGGATTATGTAAAATCGGTCACCATTGGTCTTCTATTTGGAAAAATGATGATAACAATTGCAGTAACCGCCGACTTGAAATGAAAAAATTGAGTGAAAAAACACAAAAGAGAAGAGACATAGCCTCAACCACACTCTTAATGGAGTCCCAACCAAGAATCGTCGATTGTCACAACACAATGAACTCTTGGCTAGACATTGAACGCTAGTTATCTCACCGCTTTTTCAGAAAGGAGTGGTTTTCGATACTTCATAGGACACATTGTTGATGAACAAAAAAGACATTTTTCATTGACATAAAACAACACATATATTACAATCAAGAAATATGGAAACATAGAGAAAACAAGAAAACTAAAAACTACTCCTAATCCTACTCTACTCGGAGTCAGAGGATGTCTCCTCCACCCCCTCCTACTCCGTCACCGCGGGCAGTAGTGGCCTGCGGTGTCCATGCTGGTGTGGATGGGAAGGGATCCAAGACCTAGATGGTGACGCAAGCGAGATGTATCATAAAATACATCTTGCGCCAATTTGGCGAGGTTTTTTGCGCGCTTGTTGATGGCGGACTTGCCGTCGGTTGCCTCCTTCAAGTGCTGATCGAGTTCATCAACGCGGGCAGAGAGGAGGCAGACAGTCTCCTGAACCCAAACGGGATGAGGAAGTGCAGGCGCCACATGTAGTTCCACCGGCATTGGCGGCAGCACAAACAAGGAAGGAGGTTTGGAGGACGTCGATGGACTGGAGCGCTTCGCTGCAGCGCCAGCCATTGGTGCGGTGATGAAGGTGCGGAGAAAATGCAAGAGATGGTCGACGGTGGTGCGGCGGAGAGGCAAGAGGAGAAGTTTGGAGGCCACGATCAATGGAATCGCGTGGTGATATAGCAAAAGGACAGTGTGCCTTTATAGCGGGTCATCATCTTAACGTACGAGAGGAGATGATGAGATGCTTTGAAAACTGTGCTTTGGAACGGGTGGGTTGATCGTAGTTACTCCAAACCATGGTTTGCCTCCTCTTGGTTATCACAACAGCTCGACGCGTCTCATCAGATTCATTGGAAGTTTTTAAATTTGACACACCCTTTGTTGAGGATCATGTTAATTTGATGACATTGAGGATATGATGTGGCGTACTCCCTCCTTTCTCATAAGATTTTCTCCTTTAGTTCAAAAATGAACTAAAGGTGACTATCTTTTGAGAAAGGAGGAGCGTGTTTTCACAAGTGTGTTCATGTGTTCCTAAAATCAGAACATGTAGCGGCTAGCGCCTACAAAATGAACTAAAAATGACAATCTTATGAGGAAGGAGGGAGCTAGCTAGCTTGTTTTCACAAGTGTGTTCATTTGTTCCTAAAATCAGAACATGTAGCCGCTAGCGCCTACGGATATCGTTTCTTTGAAAGGACAAGTACAATGTGTTGGTAAATATTTGTACATGGCATGCAATTAATTTGGTGAACCACATAATAAGTTGTGCCTAGATGGTATATTCTAACCTCGAACGCTCAAGGGAACATTCTTCCTATTAAACATAGTATGTTATCTCTATTGATGACATGATATATATTATTCTTCATTAGTGTGGAATCGGAACATACCAGGCTCTTCCCAATCCACAATCGGGGGTGCACGACGGGGGTTAAGGTACGGCGGCACACCCAGACCGTGTACCCAGTTGTGTAGCTTCGTTCGAACGTCTGGCTGGCTGACTAGATGGTATGCACCTTCTACCCTCAAACCCTCGAGTGAACCTCATTACAGCACACCCGACTTAGCTTTGAAATCCTCCAAGATATCCTTCCGGAATCTCATCGATCCGCCGGGCATAGCATGCATGGACAACTAACATGCATGTGAAAGACCTCGATCATGTTTGCTGACATTGAGGATCGGATGTGGCATATGTGTTTTCTAGTTTTGTTGAAAGATCATCATGTTTGAGGCTTGTTGATCATTTTTGATGACGTTGAGGATTTGAAGAGCTAGTCGTGTGTTGTTCTAGTGGCATCGGACCTAGGATTTACGATAGGTATGCCACATATAAAATTTTTCATATGTATTTATTTTTTTAATATATAATTTTATAAATTGGCAAAAAATAACATGATAATTGTTAGATTCAATAAATTACTATATATATAATTCAAATACAATACTGATAGTTCGAGATATAGTTGTAAGCGAGACTCACATACTACCTGTGTGGCTTCTTTAACCTTCGTATTCTAAAGGACATGAATTGCTTCGTCCACTTCAAGAAAATATATCACTCAGTAAATATGATCATCAAAAGACTATCACATGTCTTATTCCATAACATTGTTTTTACTAAAATCATTACAAAGCCACCTTTACAGAAAACACCTTTTCAAAACTCATTTTTGCCACTAGTAAAACTAATACTCTCTATACTACAAAGTTTGTCATTTTTTGGTTCAAAAATTAGGAGTGGTAATTGCTAGGGTTGTTCACTGCGCACAGAACACATGTAAAAAAACTGTTTACTGGGCCCAGTGTATGTCGGGGCCCACTCAGCATACCCTTTGGGTCTGCCCCTGCATCGTGCCCATGCGAGCTGCAAGATCGGGGCGTTGGCGTACGTGGAAATCATTGGGGCAGGGTCGCACAGTCACGGGAACCATGCAGTACGACCGTGGCTGCATCGTTGTAAGATTCAGAGCGTGAACGTATGTGGCAACCATCTGGGCAGGGTCGCAGCTGTGCGGCCCTGCATTAGAGAATTTGATTCCACACCAAGGCGGTTAAAGGAGATGTTTTTCGATAAAAGAATTTTTTTTAATAATGCATAGGATACATTGTTCATGAAAATAGAAGACATTTTTCATTAGCATAAAAGCAACACATATATTACAAACAAGAAAAAAGAAAAACACATAGCAAAAAGAAAAAAAACTACTACTAATCCTACTCTACTCAAAGGACTCGCCCACCTCCTCTTCCTTCGCCACCGCATCTGCTGGTGGTGCTTCATCCTCTGCCTCCACTGCCACATCCGCCAACGGCGCCTCCTCCTCTATTGCCGCATCTACCGGTCACGCCTCCTCCTTCGCTGCATCTACCAGCGATGTCTCTCCTCCGTCTCCATCACCAGACCGAACTCCCGGGCGATGGTGTGCAGCAGTTGGCAACGGAACTCCACCCCAGACTCCTCCCTAATCATCTCGTAGAGGGCGTTGAGACGAGCGACCACAAAGCTTAACCCGAAGCAGTAGTAGCTAGCGGAGTCCATGCTGGTGTGGTGGGGAAGGCTCCCAAGACCGGGAAAGCAACAAGAGTGAGATGTATCCATAAATACATCCCGCCCATTTTTTCAAATTCTCTTGCGCTCTCGTCGGTAGCAGACGTGTCCTCGGTGACCTCCTTAAGTCGGCGCTCCAGTTTATCGATGCATGCTGTGAAGAGGCAGACAGTCTCATCAACCCGGTCGGGCTGAGGAGGTGCAGGCACTGTCAGTGGAGGAGGTGCAAGCGCCGCGGATAGAGACGGGGGCGGAGTAGGTGCAGGCGCCACCTCTAGTTCCACCGACATCAGTAGCGACGAAAACTGAGAAGGAGGTTCGGAGGACGTTGATCGCCTCGAGCGCTTTGATGCCGGGCCACCCCATTGTGTGGCGATAGAGGTGTAGAGACAGAGCGAGAGGTGTTCGACGGTGGTGTAGCAAAGAAGGAAGAGGAGAAGTTTGGAGGCTACGATCGATGGAGTGGTGCAGCAGAGAAGCAAGAGAACGATGTGCCTTTACAACAGGTCGTCTTCTAAGTGCACGAGTGGAGATGATTGGATGCTTCGAAAACTGTGATGTTCAATCGGTTGGTCGGTCGGAGTTATTCCAAACCGCGGTTTGCCTCCTCTCGGTTATCGCAATGGCTCAACACAACTTCTATCTTGTGCAAACCATCCTCTACCTCTAGTTTGGATTTTTAAAACAGGCATGGATATACATAACTGATGTAGTTACGATATGAGTGCATGAGTTTCGGAATTTGATGGGCCTGAGCTCCGAGTTAAGAAAGTATGATGATTTTTGAATCTGATATACTCTTACTATTTTTGAATTCTTATTGTTACGACCACAAGTTGCATTGTCTCAATGAAACTCCATGTACGACAACTTTTGTTGTGGAAAAAACTTTTTTTCTTCAATTTACATTGTGAGTTGGAAGAGTTTAAGCGAAAGAATACAATAATAATAGGATAGAGATATAGTGTTTTAGAAAATAATTATACGATTTGGATAGAGAGTTGTTTGCCTCCTCTAGTTATTGCAACGGCTCGACGCATCCATCGGGTTCACAGGCTGTTTTTTATTTTGACACGCAAAGGGCACAGGGTACCATGTCCCACCTTGCATACTTTGTAGCTCCATCCCATGGTGTTCGTAACATTTTGTGGGAACGATTTGGATGAGGTGCGGAAGATTGACGTGAACTCACGTGGCAATCGATCGAGAGTCCATATCCTTTTTTTTTGAAAGATCCGATCGTTGCCGGCATATAATAATAAGCGAGATGGAAAACAAAATAAAGTTTCATTACAAGCCCTTCTAATCAATAGAGATCCAAAGTCCATATCGCATCGATGATAATTGTCGTGATCATGTATGATGGTGGACATGAATTCATGTTAAAGAGAGCTCGTGCTCATGCATGCATGTTTGATCACGTGTTGAGGATTTTTGCGTCCCTTGTTGAGGATCATGTTACTTTGATGACGTTGAGGATCGGAGGTGTCGTACGTGTTTTCACAAGTGTGTTCATTTGTTCCTAAAATCAGTACACGTAGCTGCTAGAGTTTACGGCTGTCATTTCTTTGAAATGATGAGTACAACATGTTGGAAAATATACCGTACATGGCAGCATGTGATTAGATTGATGATCCACGTAGTGAGATGCGCCTAGATAGTAGTACATTCTATCCTCGAACCATCTAGGGAACATCCTTCCTGTCAAACATAGTATGTTATCTTTATTAATGACCGGATATTATACTTCATCAGTGTGTCAGATAGACGGCTATATAGGTTGATAGTATACTCCCTCCTTTCTCAAAATATTGTCACCTTTATTTCAAAAAATGAACTAAAGGTGAAAATATTTTGAGAAAGGAGGGAGTACATGATAGAGAAATAACATGCATGTACAACAACTAACATTCATGTGAAAGACATCGATCATGTGAAAAACCTTGATGCATGCAAAATAACATGCATGTTTAAAAGCCCTCACCATGGACCACGCCGCTGATCTAACTGACGGTGGCGGCATGGAGGTTGAAGCAAAAATCTAGAACCGGAGGCTGCACCTATGAATTCCCTACCGAGATGATTGACGACAGCCGATTCACAAACTCGATTGTTTGATAAGTAGTCACACGAAGAGCAGCTTGCTGTTGACCTAGAAGAAGACAAAGGCGTTCATGCAAGCATTGTTGATCTTCTCGACGGAGAGATTGCACGCGTCCTAGTTGCTCGTCCTCACCCAGTGAGGCTTCTCCATGTCGGCACCTATCATGGCGCTCATGATGTCCTTCAGCCTCGCACGTTGGAGGCCCGGGCGGTCTATATCCTCCACCGTGAGCTTGGCCAGGTCCACCGTTTTGGCCACCTTTAGCTACTAGTGTTTCCGAGTAGATCGGCATCACCCTCCACGCCCCACGCCGATGAAGCGGTAGTCGAAATTGCCGAGGAAATATTCCAGCTCGAAAGGGAAGTAGTCAGCATGAATGAGCTGATAGAAGAGGTAGCAGCAGCCCACGCAGAGCTGTAGAATGGTGACGGGGTTATGGTTGGCGGAGTAGCTGCAGACGACGATGGACGTGGAGGACCTCGTCGAGCCAATCCTCCACGGCCTTACCGGAGGATGTCACGGTAGTGGTGATCACATAGTCCTCGAATGTGATGTTGTACACTTGAGTCCCCACAATTGACTCCTCTCTTTGTCCCTACGGTTGCGGTCTGCAGCGGCGTGGCACTTACTTCTCTCTTGTGCAAACCTTTCTCTACCTCTAGTTTGAATTTTGGAAACAGGCATGGATATATATATATATATATATATATATATATATATATATATATATATATATATATATATATATATAACTGATACAGTTACAATATTAGTGGAGGAGTTTCCAAATTTGATGGTCCCGAGCCATGAGTAGAGGAAGTATGAAGATTTTTGAATCTAATATACTCTTTCTATTTTTGAATTCTATTGTTATGACCACAAGTTGCATTGTCTCAACGAAACACCACATACAAAAACATTTAGTCATGGAAAAAACCTTTATTTCTTCAATTTACATTGTTAATTGAAAGTGTTTAAGTGAAAGAATACAACAATAGTAGGATAGAGATCGTGTTTTTTAGAAAAAAGAATTATACAATTTGGCAAGAGAGTTGTTTGCAACCTCTAGTTATTGCAATGGCTCTACAGGTCCCATTGGCTTCACGGGCGGTTTTTTAAATTAACACGCGAAGGGCCCACGGTATGCAATGGCCCACCTGGCACACTTTGTAGATCCGTCCTGTGGTGTTCGTAACATTTCGTGTGAATGATTTGGACGAGGTGCAGAAGATTGATGTGAACACTTGTGGCAATCGACCGAGAGTCCATATATTTTTTTAAAAGATCCGACCGTTGTTGCCATATATTAATAAGCATGATGGAAAACAAAATAAAGTTTGATTACAAGCCCCTGTAATCAATAGCAATCGAGAGTCAATATCACACCAATTATAATTGTCGTGATCATGTATGATGGTGGACATAAATGCATGTGAAAGAGAGGTCGCGATCATGTCCTACGATATCTTTCTCAATTGGGGCACACTACTTTGACAGGGCACTTTGTGACCTTGGAGCCAGTGTGAGTGTGATGCCCAAGGTGGTCTTTGAGAAGCTGAAATTCACGGAGCTTACTCCAACACCAATGCAGCTCCAACTAGCTGATTCTTCAGTCCATTATCCGGCGGGTATCATTGAAGACGTTCTGGTGAAAATCTGGAATTACTTCATACCAGTAGATTTTGTGGTGCTCGATAGGGAGGTCGAGAAGGATACGTTGCTCATTCTTGGGCGCCCATTCCTTAGCACCACGAAGGCTCGCATAGATGTGGGAGCTAGAGAAATACACTTCCATTTTAATGGCAAGGAGGAGACGTTTAACTTTCACCCAAAGTTGGAGCAATTCTCCATGATTCGTGTCAAATATGGGACAAATGTGAAACACATTCAAGAGGTCGAAGTTACACCTCCAAAGGTGGACCCGCTCATTGCATTCATGAGGGAATTGATCAATGCAGAGAACCCGTCTTATCGTCCACGTCGACACCACAAGAAGACGATGAAGTCAGGGCCTCCCCAAAGGACCAAGTCCACCAAACCGCTAAAAAGGGAATGGCAGAAGAATCAAGACAAGCCGTCCGAGCGCTTCCCTCTGGGCCCAGATGTCAAGAAATGAAGAAGGAGGAATGTCCATCTCATCGGACGGTGGTGAGACCTAGCCAATAAGTTAACTTGGTAGTTATCTTTTCTTTGATTTTTCTTTTCATTTGTTTTTCCCAATTAGTTTGATTTTCCGCACTGCATATTTGAGTTTTCTTAGCAAAGTTGAGAATCTTGTATTCTCAACTACTATTTTTATTTCTTTATTTTTCACAAAAAGAAAATTGTTGGGTTTTGAAAAAAATAGAGTTTTTATTCAGAAAACAATTTTTCTTAGCTGCAAATGTGGAATTTTACCAATGTGCTAATTTTATAGCCGTTGGGGAGCTACCTGCAAAAAGGAGGAATAGGTGGGCGTAGTTCGGCCAACCCCCTTGTTCGGCCGACTAGGAGAAAGGGCCATTTTGGCTTGTGACCGTTGTGGAGTGTACACTATAAAGGGTGGCCGTGAGGAGCACTCCTCTTCACACTTAACCTCATTTCACACCTCCCCAAACTCACTCTTTGCTCACATTGTTTTTCTCGCTCTTCATTGAAGCACTCTTGCTCAAAATCCAAGCCAAAAAGATTTGCTTTTGTTTGCATTTGCAAAGTGATCTCAAGTTCATGAAGGGAAACATCGTTGGGTCGTTTTTCTTTCACTAACATCACCTCTTTCGAGTTTTTACTTTATTGTGTTCTTGCTTGTTGTGGCCTTGAAAGGAATGAAGAGGTTGTTTACAAAGAGGAAGGAGGCTCCAAGATCAATCCATGGTGGATACTCAATTGCACGCCCCTCTTCTCTTGCTACACTAAGTTCATGGAGGAGGAGTGTATGTGAGGACACTCCCATGGGTGAGAGGAGCAATCCATGTCAACTTCTCCACGACGACGACCTCGACATACAAAGTGATGTTGAAGATCTAGCACTCAAGCTCCTCCAAGAACTTGAGTTTTCTAATACGAAAGCTTATGATCCGGATTTGATCTCCAAAATAGGTATGGATTCCGAATTCTTTTATATTTGGCATGCCCTAGGATGGGACAAATTTTGCTCACATAGAGGAGAGAGGTTCACGCCTTCCCTCCATACAATTCCATTGCACCCCAAAAATAGGATTTGATGGTATTTCTTCTAGATTATTTCAAAAAGAATACCACATCTTATGGAAAGAATTAAGTGCAATCCTAGGTTTTCATAAACGTTGTTTGCTAGACTTAGACACTTTGCCTACGTTTGACAAACAATTTTTTTGGCATGAATTGACTAGTGAGGTCATATGTAGTGCTCTTAGGAATAGCCACTTGCACAATCCTACATTACGCTTCCTGCATGGATAGGTGGCTATGCCTATGTTCCCTAAAGGAGATGTTAGAACAGTGTGTGTGATGAGCTGAAAACCTTATTTGCCATGATTAAAAAGATAAAAGTTACTCCAGTTATTGCCATGACGACACAATGGTTTGATTACATTTCAACGACAAGGTCAATTGAATGCACTTCATTGATTACCCGCATTGCTACTAGGGTAGGAGCACTAGAATATACTTCATCTGAATATATTGAAAATGAACAATAATTAATTCATGAAGATTATCTAGTGCAAGTACATACCCTTAGGCATAATCAAGATGGCTCTATTGTCTTTTATTATCCCAGCTTTGTCAATGAAATTTGGTTACCTAACCCGGGTTATCATTTGTACAAATGCCGAAGGCTAACCATTGATCATCTTCCCATCGAGGAAGTCCGAAGAAGTAATGTCTCTAGCAGAGTAATTAGAAGCCACACAAGGAGAGCAATCATGCCTCCGACAACCTCCACGGTCCACGAGTACGAAGAGGAGGACAACCCAATGGGTGATTCACCTGGATGAACTCAACCTCCATCGTATGAGACCAAAGGTACATCTTGGCATGGATCGCCAGGTACCGCGTGGGAGCCACCCCTATCCACTTCAAGCTCTAGCAGCTTGCCTCCAACGTCCATGAGAAGATATCATTCCTCTTCGGCTAGATGTCATTATGACTATAGCTAAGGAATGACTGATCTCACTAGACATATGGAAGACCTTGAAGTGAGAATGGGTGACATCTACAACACTTCCAAGAGCATGTCCAAGGTACCCAAGATCGGCAACAACACATGGATGCTCAATTCACTAACTTCAACTCCACGCTAAAACAACAACAAGCCGATCTCATGGCATACTTCCGTCATCAAGGGTTCAACCCTCATCACGGAGGTGAGTGAAGAACAAGCTTGGGGGAGGACCCCCACTTGAGGTTTATTGTATCACATCCCTTGAATATTTATTTTCCATTCATCTAACATTCACCTTGCATATAAAAAATATATATAGTAGGTTTGTTTTCAAATAAAACGAAAGATGTGCGGTAAGAATGGTTTTGAATTCACATATATGAAATGATGAATAGTTACTCTGCTTAAATTTTTCTAAGTCCCTAGTTTACAACTTACTACTATCCAAAACTTTGCTTTCATTGGCTAAATTACTTTTGCCTTGATTTATAAATTGTGGGTAGCAAAATCTTATCCAATTCTTAGTTGTTGTGAGATATGATATAGTGATGGGGCTGATATTTATAGTTTTAAGCCGAAACTCAGATTTTCGGAGAAATTCAAAAAATGATTTAAGTTACTCTCGTTTGATTGTAAATACCTACCAAAGCCATATGATATTTTTACATTGATAGACCTTATGCATATGCTATTTGTCTTCACATTGATCCTAGTCACACTAGTATAGACCTATGTGAGAATTCATTCATTTCTTTTTGAATTCAAGACTTCATTTGCACATGCTATACTTCTACACTAGAAGTAAGCAAAATTCCATCATACCATCATTCTACAATAAAAAAAATTCCATACCCTTCATGCTTAGTACTCTCACCAAGTTTATTACACAAAAGGGAGTAGAAAACATGGATACAAGAAAATAATGCATGCTTACATCATAATCTTGAGAAAAAAAGAGAGAAAGAGAAAGAGAAAGAGAAAGAGAAAGAGAAAAGTAGCCATGTTTCATCCCTACAAAATAAGAGAGTCTACATAAATAGGAGTCTCAAACATCAACATCCACTTCCACTCCATCAAACATGCACAAGTCTTGAATCAAATAGTTTTGAATTGATTTCTCCTAATGCTTGCTTTTTTTACTTAGCAATATTATGTGTTGCAAATATGGCTACTACATTTCCTGCCAAGCTTCGCATACAAGCCTTATTTAGTGGTAGGATGAGTTTAGGCAAAATGCATTGGTGAGGAAATGTTTCCACTACACACAAAGGAGTGATTGAGAAAACCGATTTGAGGTACGTAAAATCTAAATTGAACTCTCCAAAATTTGAGTGGAACTTGATCTCTAGGGTATGCTTGCTCCAATTGCTATTCTATCTTTAAACCACCCATGAATAGGAGCAGGCATAAGCCCCATAATGACTTGAGATGGGTAAAGTACCGTGCTAATTTTTGCAATACTAAGTAGAGTATTTTGTTGTGCACATGGTACTTCTGAATAATAGAACATTGTACAACCTCCTGATCATTAACCTAAAGTCTTGACCTTGCTCGGGATGAGCAAAGGAAAAGATTGGGGGAGTTTGTTGACAACTGTTATATACCAATTTCACCCGTCAATATAACTCAATTATGTGATGGAAATACCATTTCTTGCAAACATCAACTTTCTATTTAACCTATTTCCACTTGTCCTTGGAAAATAGTGCATGCAAGCATTTATTGCGGGAAATGAGGTAAAAGAGGGGGAGAAATCCTATAAAATATCATCTCTTCCATGCACCGACATGTGGCACTCCATTGTTCAAATGGCCCACAAACAGAAGTATCCGAGGCCATCCAACAGTGTATCACCTATATCAGTAAAGGGGACCCACCAGTCAGGGACATGGAGAAAACACAGCCAAAATGTAGCCCTGACCAGGTCGGCCGACCCCCTAGTCGGTCGACTAGGTCTTGGCACCAATCTTGGTCAATTGACACGTGTTGGCTCCTCTTGACTTCCTAAAAATGATTATGACTGATTCGCACACATTTGGTGGCGGGAACAGACTCTTCTCCACCTATAAATAGGACCCCCTACCCTCACTTCACACACACACCACTTGAGTATTCATTCTATTGTACCACTACTCTCCATAGGTTTAGAGGAGTTTAGTGTGTAGAGAGGAGAGACTCTAATCTATAGTCCAGGTAGGAAAGGAGTAGAAGGAGTCTCTCCCCAATTTCAATTTGGGAAAGGTATCGCTCTCATAATCCCAATATACTTGGGAAAGGTCTTTGTGACTTTATTCTTAATAAAGATGTTATCTTTAGTCCTCTTTTATTCATATACTTGGATGAAGCATTTCTTGTTTGATTGTGGATTCCATGTATGTGGTAGGAGTAGTATTTATCATTATGTTATATCACTCTCATTATATAATCATAAACACTAGAAACCCCAACTATATTATAAATAGTTATGACATGATCATGTTAATATGAATGACTTATGCTATGTTTCAACAATGGTTCAACAATGTTTAGGTTAGTCATTGCCTTAGGATGGCTTGTGCTATAGATCTTAAAATATTTACTTAATATGCTAGCATAGTGCTAGGATAGTTATGTAGTGTTGGATGTCTCGTAGCCCTTTGGATTGAAGAGGTAGGTAGTAGGTGGTGAGAACCTTATCTGTCCTTGTAATCCTCCACATTCGGCTATGCCACAGGCTCTTTGCGGGAGTCGTCCAAGTATTGCTAGGGGTAAAGCTGTGCCCGATTTGTGGAACAACATAGCATGAGAATTCATCATTGAGATGATCATTAGTAACTAAATTAGGCTATGTATATGTATACTAGAAGCATAGTAGGAGTATCTACCTAACTCTTGGCCTAATCCTTCTTTGACCGATTTATCCCCCTTAGAATAGGATACTCTTTTGTGTGTCACACTACCTCCACATATCTCTTACCCATCCTTACTACAACCCTACCTAAACCAACCTATCTCTTTCATTTGATATTTTTTATCCTTCCACCTATCCTTCCTTTGGGAGAATATAAATGACACCCTTGGGAATACTCTTTTAAGGGGAAATGCTACATCAATAGTTTCCGTGTGCTTGCGGATTTTTATATGTGACATAAGAAATGTCAACAGTCACTTGAGCTGCAATCTATGGTAGCTAGGCAAAGGTTATGAATGGACTACCTTGCATATACTGTAGGTTCGCCCCCGCAGTGTCTGTAACATTTTGTGCGGACGATTTCAACGAGGTGTAGAAGAGATCGATTTGGATGCACTTGTAGCTGGCAATCGACTGAGAGTCCATATCAAACTGATGATAATTGTCATGATCATGTATGATGGTGGACATGCATGCTTGTGACAGAGTGCTCGCGATCATGCATGTTTGATCACGTGTTGAGGTCTTGAGGATCATGTTAATTTGATGATGTTGAGGATCGGATGTGGCGTATACAATTTATTTGCTTACCAAATAGGTACTCCATCGATCCTCAAAAGTTTATAACTTTTTAGTTCATTTTTGAACTAAAAAATGACAATTTTTTTAGAACAGGGAGTATTAGTTTTACTAGTGGCAAAAATTAGTTTTGAAAAAGGTGTTTTTTGTAAGGTGAATTTGTAATGATTTTAGTAAAAATAAGGTTAAGGAATAAGACAAGTGATAGTCTTTTGATGATCATATTTACTGAGTGATATATTTTTTGGAAGCAGACACATCAATTCATGTCCTTTAGAATATGAAGGTTAATGAAGCCACACAAGTAGTATGTGAGAGTCTCGCTTATGACTATATCTCGAACTATCAGTATTGTATTTAAATTATTTATATAGTAATTTATTGAAGTTAACAATTATCATGCTATTTAGTGCTGATATATCAAATTATATTTCAAAAATAACATATGAAAATTTTTATATGTGGCATATTCTATCATAAAAAATAGGTAAAGCGCCACTAGCACAACGCACGGCTAGCTCTTCCAATCCTTAACGTCATCAAACATGATCAACTAGCGTCAAAATGAACTAAAAATGTTTTTGTAATGAGAACTAATGTCGGATGGAGGGAGCCGTTAATTTTTGAACTACAAAACGACAAGTTTTTAGATACAGAGGAAGTACTGTGTACTACCTATCTTTTTCTAACATTTTTATCATCCTTTCTTTTTTTTTTCTCTCTATTCATTGTATCAACTATTATTTCCAGTCGTTGCTACCTTTTGCGTTTTCCTGTTATTTTAGAGAACACTTTGCAGGCCCCACTGCGGGCAATCTCCTAGCACTTCTAGCGGCTAAAGTACCGTACATGCCACTTTAGAGGCCACCGACCAGTGTGGCACGTCGTCGTTCATTAACAGAAATCAGATCGAACAGATAGTTCACTAAACCCTGGTGCGTGCTACGAAACATGGCTCGAACTCGTCTCCGTGTACTGGCGCGTGCAGCCGGGTGACCAGCACCTCGCCCGGGCAGCCGCAGCCGACCACATGTGTGCGGCCTACGTCCTTGCCCTCCTCTGCTATGATGCCAACCACAAGGCTCGTGACGCCATCAAGTATATCTGGCAGGTCGAGGGCGAGATAGACGTCGGCGTGAATGCGGCTGGGTCCATCGCGATCAAGAGGACCAACACAGAGTGCAGGCGGTGTCAATATCAAGCCCTGAATGATGTCTAAAATGTGTCGTGGAGGCTTATTCGCGGTCCTCTGAGACCAGCACCGATGGTTCTACCCAACAAGGGTGACTGGTGCACAGCCCCCGGCTGCGGCAAGCAAGGGTGGAGCGGCTGCCACAACTTCTATAGCGATAACTGTAGGATTAGGCACGAGCATTTTCAGTTCTTCAGCATGGCATTATCCTATATACGCTCTATGTACTCCGTCTATTCCTAAAAGATGTTGTTTTTAGAACTAAATTTAGTTCAAAAAATGATATCCTTTTAGAGATAGAGGGAGTACAAATGATAGGATCTCAGTCGTATTGTGTTAATCTTGTTGGTCCAGTCTGTCAGGAGTCATGCATTACATTTGGGTCTTAGACTGAAACTCTCTGAGTGTTCAGTTTTTTTTTAGAACTTTGTTGTGCATGCTTGAGTCCCGTTCTTGCGCCGAAGGAACAAAGTCAGGGTTCGTGGATCATTGGTCTCCGGTGACCTGCGTGAAGCGCACGTAGTAGGAGTTATGTGAGTCATTCATGTGCTTGTAATGATTTTATCTACTGCACAGTTCAGTTGGCTCTTTGGAGACATTCAGTTCTCTGTTCTCCTCTGCTACTAAAGCTGATCCATCAACACAAGCACACCACTGGGAGAAACCTGAATGTTTCACATGAATTGTTTGCATCGTGTGTTTTGTGCTCCAACAAGTGGCACCGGAGACTGTGAAGTAATAGAGGATGATGGAAACAGTAGACCTCCAGGTCCCGGACTGGGGCCAATCTTCAGATCTGAAGAGTCCGAGGCGAAACTAAAACAGAGGCCAACTTATCATAAAAATAAAAATATATTTTATGTATAGAAATCTTATATTCTCTAAAAAGATATAAAGAAATAAGATTTTTTAAAATCATATATAATAATCTCTACGTCAGAAAAGTATCATTAGTAGCAATGATATACCTTGGGTCCGCCCATGTTGTGTTGTTGCGGCCCAGCGCAGTTTTGGCCCACGAATACAAAGTGACTCAACGCAGTTTCAGCTCACGAATAATAAATGGCCCAACACAGTGTTGGGCCTCCTATGATAGCTTAACTTACGCTTTGTCCTGGCTGCCACCCCGCGGCGGTCAATTTTATTCACGCTGAATAAAGAAGGAAAATAAGAAACAATTTTGTTTATTACGGTACCCTTCGATCCGCAACGCTCCCTCTTCCAACTGTACGAAATGCACTTGGAGGAGCATCTACCGGCCGCTGCACTTGGAGGAGCATCCGTCGGCTACCACGGTTGCAAGAGCATCAGCTGGCCACCGCGCGTGGATGAGAAGCAATGCTAGGTGCAATTGCTCACACAATGTTCTTGTACATCTATCCTCTTACAGATAGGCTGATTGAATTGTAGGAAGCGATGTCAGAAGATAAGACATGGATGGAAAAATACAGGGGCACGAAGGAGTGGCAGGATGGAATGAAGTAATTTCTAAATTTTGCTTTCCAGGGCACTTGTGCAGGAGCTACTATGCATTATCCTTGCACAATATGTCGTAATATTTGCCACAAGACACACAAGGATGCTAATTTTCACATGCTTCATAATGGGATGCTATTGGATTATACTTTGTTGGATATACCATTAAGAAAAAACAGTTTAGAAAAATATTGCTTAGGAATCAGCATATAATGAGGAGATAATTTCTGATGATGCTGCTATGGAAAATATGTTGTCCAGTCTGCTTAGAGGCACCGATCATGGAGGTACTTCAGTAGATGTTGATGAACAAGAAAATGCTATAAACCAGCAGGAGCCAACTGGGTGTGCAAAGGCATTCTATGACTTATTAAATGATGCAAAAAAGGAGTTGTATCCAGGTTGTGAGAAGGTTACCCAATTATCCTTCATTGTCAGGTTGTACCAGATAAATTGTTTAAATGGTTTAAGAAAAAAAACGTCTGAGTCGATCCTTGAACTATTCTCATATGTGCTTCCAAAGGGCCATTGTATTCCTAATACACATGATAAAGTTCAGAAGGTTGTTCCTGACCTCGGGCTGGACTACTAAAAGATCAATGCATGTGTCAATGACTGTGTGTTATTCTGAAGGACTATTCTCTGCTGGATTGATTTCCTAAATATGGTGAATTAAGATGGAAAAATAGTACTGGTGGGGATGCAAGAGAGGCTTTACCTTGTGGAAAAGCCAAGAAGCTTGTGGCACTCAAGATTCTATGATACTTCTCTCTTATTCCCCGTCTACAAAGGTTTTATATGGCAGAATCAACGACATCAAACACGTGCTAGCACAAAGAAGAATGTATTGATGATAGAATATTATGCCATCCTGCAGATTCAAAAGCATGGAAGAATTTTGATAGCATTCACCCAAATTTATCATTTGATCCTCGCAACATAAGTAGGATATGATGGTTTCAATTCTTTTGGAATAATAAATGTTACTTACAGTACATGGCTTGTGATTCTAGTCCCTTAAAATCTACCACCTTGGTTGTGTATGAAGCAACCTTATTGGTTGATGTCAATGATAATTCTTGGGCCAAAGTCATCTGGAGACAACATTATCTGCAGCCTTTGATTGATGAGCTACTGAAATTATGGTCTGTTGGTGTTGAAACATACGAGGGTTCAAAGAAAGAGACATTTCTCATGTGAGCTTCTTTATTGTGGACAATAGATGATTTTCCAGCATATGCAATGCTATGTACATGGAGAACAAAAGGCAAGCTAGCATGTCCATACTTCCATATAAACATTGATGCAATGTGGTTGAAATATGGATGAAAGTATTGCTACATGGGTCATCATCATTTCCTACCTCAAAATCACATGTGGCATCGAAACAAAGCTTCTTTCAACAACAAGATAGAGAATTGAGAGGATCCAACATCACTCTCTGGTGACGAAGTACTCCAAGAATACAAAAGTTTTGATCAAGTTAGTTTTCGAGAGATGAATAATAAGAGAAAGCGCACTGAGGAAAATAGTAGTTATAGTTGGAAGAAGAAAAGTATATTTTTCCAGCTCTCGTATTGGAAGACATTGCTAATAAGGCACAACTTGGATGTCATGCACATTGAGAAAAACATTTGTGATAGCATATTGGGGTCATTGCTTAATGTAGGTGGTAAAACAAAAGATAGTCTACAAGCTCGTCTTGATATGTAGGATATGTGTATGCGACCAGATCAACATCCGGTGGCTATAAATGAGAAGTATGATTTGCCACCAGCATTATATACTTTGCGTAAATATGAGAAGACCATCTTCTGCATGTTTTTCGGGGATGTGAAGATGCCCGATAGTTATGCCTCAAACATTAAGAGATGTGTGGACATAAAAGCATGTAAGGTACCGGGTCTAAAAACTCATGACTTCCATATTATATTTCAGAGGCTACTTCCTATTGTAATATGTGACATATTGCTTGAAAAGGTTGTTTTACCTTTAATTGAGTTTAGCACATTCTTTTCTGGAATTTCTTCTAAAGAATTGGCGAAACAAGATTTGGATAAGGTGAGCAAACAAATTCCTGATACAATTTGTAAGCTTGAGATGTTGTTTCCTACTGCTTTCTTTGATGTCATGGTACATCTTCCAACCCATCTTGTCGAAGAAGCATGCTTGGTGGACCTGTTTCTTACAGATGGATATATCCAATTGAGACGTACCTTGGTACATTCAAGAGGTATGTACATAACAAAGCTCACCCGGAGGGTTCTAGAGTCGAGGGATATATTATAGAAGAGTGTATGACTTCTTGTAGTCAGTTTTTGGATAACATCATCACCAAGCTTAATAGGCCAGAACATCATGAAGCTGCAACTAGGAATGGACCTTCTCTTGAGTGTGATATATTTACAGAAGTTGATAATTCTAAAAAAGGGTATAAATGGCACTAACTTACTATGGTGGAACTACGTAACATTAGGCATTACCTTATTTCTAACATTGAAGAGGCTGCTCCATGGATCAAGGATGTATAACTCAGACGTTCTATACTATATTGGATCATGCTTATTGTAGATGGCTAATTTAATTTTGTACTCTTTTCAGGGAGCATGTTGAAGAACTGAGAATTATTCATTCTCGTGATGTTGATAAATGCCATAGAGATGAGTTTGTTTATTGGTTTCTGAAACGAGTAAGTACATGCAAGTTTTTACTTTGATGAAATATTGAACAAATATTTGTTTTAAAATTGGTTTGTCGATGACCCCTTTTATAATAATGTGTACAGATTACGACACTACACAAAGAAGGCAAAGTAACCGATTATATGTATGCATTATCTAGAGGATCTAATCGTCAGACATGTCTTTTTAGTCGATCATTCATCAATGGCTTCTTCTTTTGAACTGCAGATGTGGAAAAAGATTTATGGCCCAAAACAGTGGTGTTGTTGTTCGGGATAGTGATAATGATTGGTTTGGAGTAATCATGAAAATGATTTCTGTTGATTTTGAAAAAAAAAGAGGTTCCGTTATTTAAATGTGGCTGGTTTGATCGGCCTTTTTCCAGTCAGAACCAAAGCAAAGGCTACAAAAAGGATCAATACGGAATGATAGATGTTGACACTAGTCTTTCTCGATTTAAGTATGAGCCTTACATTCTAGCCACCTAATAGAAAAAGTTTTTGATGTTCCAAGTGTGAAGCGACCTAAATGTAGTACAATTGTTAAAACGAAGGCACGAAACCTTTTTGCCATGCCCCCTTGAGACAGTAAAAATAATGTGACTGAAACGATAGAGGCTAAGACATTTGATGATCGGCTTATTGATATCAATATGCCACACATAAATGAGGATACGACCGCATGGGCTAGGAATGACATTGAGGGAGCAAGTGGTGATGCTTCCGCTCTTCTAATGACAACAACTGATCAATTTCAGGTAGATGGAGTTCCATTAGAAAATGAAGACAACAACGACGACGATGATATAATATATATCAATGATAGTCATGTACCTCCATGGGGGGAGGGACAACAACGAAGATGGTGATTTTTTTATATAAGTATTGTGTGAGCTGTGAACTATTTGTGAAGTTAGATCCTAATGCAACGAACTAGTGATTCCTGGCAACCGATCCTAATGCAACAATTATGTTTTGTGGCAATAGATCCTAACACCACAAACTAGTGAATCGTGGCAAAAGATCCTAATGGAACAATTGTATTCCGTGGTGACAGATCCTAATGCCACAAACTAGTGATTTTTGGCTACATATCCTAATGCAACGATTGTGTTCTGTTTCATTAGGATCCTAATGCAACAATTTTCTGATTCGTGGCAACCGATCCTATTGCAATGTTTATATCCATGGTGATAGATCCTAATGCCACGAACTAGTGAATCATGGCAATAGATCCTAATGCAACCATCGTGTTCTGTGGTGATAGATCCTAATGCCATGAACTAGTGAATCGTGGCAAAAGAACAAGCTTACTGCAATGATTTAGTATTAGTTGCAGTACAATCGTTGCAACAGGACGAAATCCTTGTAGTGCCTTGCACGGCTTCTAGTTACCATACACGTGACATTACTTCTTCGGGCTTCCTCGATGGGAAGAAGATCGATAGTTTAACTATCCTAGCACCATGCTAGCATATTGAGTAAATACCTTAGGAGCCTAGGCACAAGCCATACTAAGGCAATGACTAACTTAAACATCATTGAACCAATGTTGGAACATATGATAAGTTATTCATATTAACATGGTCATGTCATAACTAATTAGACTATAGTGGGGGTTTGTGGTGTTTATGATGATATAATGAGAACGATATGACATAATCATAAATACTACCCCTACCACATACATGGAATCCACAATCGAACAAGAAACGCTTATAGGAATATGATAAATAACAACTTTATTAAGAACAAAGTCACAAATACAAATAGGTATATGAGAGCCATACCTTTCCTAATATGGAATTGGGAAGAGAGAGACTCCTTCTACTCCTTCCTAACTTAGAGTATGGACTAGAGGCTCTCCTCTCTACAGCCTAAACTCCTCTAAACCTATGGAGAATAGTGGATATAATAGAATGAATACTCAAGTGGAGTGTGTGATAAGTGAGGGTAGGGGTTTCCTACTTATATCTAGAGAAGGGTCGATTCCCGCCACCAAAATTGCAAGAATAAGTTTTCAACGTGATCAGGGCACCTCAGGGAGTCGACCGGTGGAAGCTGTGTGAGTTTGGTGCCAGGAAGGCGTCAGCTGAACCACCAAGTCGGCCGAACAGAAAGTTAGACCAATTCCAATGTGCTTCCTTGGGGTGACTTTCAGGTGGATCCCATTAACTGATATGAGTGATACACTGTTAGATGGCCTTTAATACTTCTGTTTGTGGGCCATTTGATCCATGTGATGCCACATGTCGGCGCTTGGTTTGGTGGGCTTATATTTGATAGGATTGCTCCACCTCTTTTACTTCATTTCTTACAATAAATGTCTGCATGCACTATTTCTCCAAGGACAAGTGGAAATAGGTTAAATAGAAAGGTGATGTGTGCAAGAATTGGTATTTCCTTCACATAATTGAGTTATATTGATGGGTGAAATTGGTATATAACAGCCATCAACAGTGACACTAGGCCTATGTCCAAATCGAAGTTCATATGGTGTTTTTCCTAGCTTAGCACGCAAGAAAAAACGATTTGAGACATAACAAGCAGTTGCAATTGCATCTGCCCAAAATTTCCTAGGAGTTTGATATTCATCAAGCATAGTCCTAGCCATCTCAACTAAGGTTCTATTCTTTCTCTCTATGACAACATTTTTTTGAGGTACATAGGGTGACGAAAATTTATGATATATTCCATTTTCAGCACAAAAGTGATCAAATGATTGATTTTTTAATTCTTTTCTTTATCACTTCTAATTGCTTTTAGAGATCTTGGGTGATCGATAATAATCTAACAAATAAAGTTCGAAAGTGACTAAAAGCTTCAATCTTAGATGCCACAAAGTAAACCCAAGAGTATCTAGAATAATCATCAACGATCACAAGAACATACCATTTACCTCAAAAAGATTGAACACATGAAGGACCTACCGTGTCAAGGTGCAAAAGTTGTCCTGATTCAGTTGTCATGGTCTTTGTGAGAGGAGGATGTGAACCTGAAACCATCTTAGCATGTCTACAGGAATAGCTCACAATTTCTTTGTCCCCATTAAGCTTAGGCAACCCATGTATGTGATCAAGAGCAGTAACATGCATTAGATGATCAAAGCCTACGTCACCAAGTCTACGATGCCAAAAATATAAGTCTTTCAAATATTTAGCAACTAGACACCTATGCTTAGAGGATGACATATCAAAATTAGCTTTAAAAGCTCTTCCAAACCTAGACATGTTAAAAATAAGCTCACTATTTGAACCTACAACCTTGCAGCAATTTTTATTGAAGTTAACTTCTAGATTTTCATCTAGTAATTATGAAATAGAAAGTAAGTTGTATTTCATCTCTTTGACAAGTTCCACATCATTCAAAATGTAGTGATTATTTACTCTAATCGAATCCTTAGCAATTATAGGAGTTTAAGAATTATCGGCAAAAGTAACCTTCTCTTTACATGACACAAAAGAGAGGGAGGACGACCAACCTTTGTTACCGATCATGTGGCGTGAGCAACCTAAATCCTCAATCCAAATGTTCTCCTTCCTCAAGCGTGTAACCTACATAGCAGCACAATACTACAATGACTCAATACTAGGGTTAGTCAAAAGGCATTTAGGAATCCAGTACTGAGCACACGACGTCCAACAGGAATAACGCGCAAAAGCTGAGAAAATAAAGCAGGTTCATGAGCCAAGTTTGAGGATTTTTGTACCCGACTACTGACCTACGAGGTGTCATATGTGTATCATGAAAAACAATAGGTTTGGGAGCAAACTTTGCATGTTTATGACTCATCAAAGTACGTTGCAAGTTCCTAACATTCGGTTCAGCTTGTGCAGCAAATTCTGCATGAGACTTATGAGATCTAGCTTGCATTCTTTCATTTTCTGTTGTTTAGCTAGTCTATTTCAAAAATCTATGTCATGACCATCTCTACCACAGTAGGTACAATGAAATTTAACTTTGTGTTCATGTCTAGATGAGCAAGCAACATGTTTATTAGAAACCGAATGAGACAACACTCCTCTAGATTTGAAAACCACTTGTTTTTTCTTAAGGAACTATTAGAATCAAACCACCTCCTAATGACTTTAAAATTTTAGGTGGATGTGACCTAGCATGAGCATGGCAATCAAAACTTAAACCGGATTTATCATTACATGATTTAGAGGAATTTAGCAGCAAGTTCAGATTCTTATTCCTATTACAAAACGGCTCTAGTGTCCTATTCATATCATCAAGTTTCTTGGACAAGCCTAGGCAGTTTTCAAATGAAGTTTTTAATTTTTGTTTTCAATTAAACAATATTTAACTTTATGAGAACGTAAAGCATAGTTCAATATAGAAATCTCATTCGTAGCATCGTGTATGTTCTTATCAAGATCATCACAAGTAGAACAATGCAAATCAATTGTAGAACAACAAGCATCTTTCGAGTTTTTATCATTAAGTGCAGGAAGCTTTCTATTATTTTCAAGTTCAAGTTTATCAAGAGTGGAGGTCTGCGCACTTCTTAATGAGGACAATTGTTTGTATATTAATTCACCTGAGGAGCTGGAATCATCACAAGGAATAAAGGATTTTAGGCGATTAATTTCATATTCTAGTGATTCGATTTTAAAAGCATTGTCCCTATGTTTTTTGTCCTTATTTAAATATAATAGTGGCATGAGAAATAGCATCACCCATTTCTTCGCAAGTGGGACATACCTCGTCATCATCACTGTTATGTTCTACTTCCTTAATACTTGATTTTGAGTTACCCGCCATGAAGCACATAGTCGCCAAGTTTTCTTCATCTTCATCACTCCTGGAGTCCACATCGCTCAAATTGATATCGAGGAGTGCTGAGAGAATGTGTTATGCCACTTGTCATTTTGTAAAGGTCTTCTTTTTCTTGTTGTTGTCAGAAGAGGTCTTGAGCTTTGTTGGCTTTTCATTACTGGTGGTAGGACCTGAAAGGTTAGGGCAATCTGTACGAAGATGTCCTGTCTTACCACATTCAATGCATTGTTGAGAACCACCGCTTCCTCTTTCTCGACTTCCCACATTTTGCAATGCTTTTGAGAATCGAGTAGAGAGAAGTGCTAACTCCTCCTCTAGAAACGCTTCAATCTGTTCAAGGGTTAGAGAAGACAGCAAAGCAAGTGTACCACATGATGAAGATTGGCTAGAGTTAGGCGTGTCACATTGTGAAACAAATGCAAGAGACTTGTTGGGATTCTTACGTGAGATTATGTCAATTTTATGATTTTTTAACTTGGAATATATCATATCTAATGTAAGTGTACTCATGACAGTGGATTCACGAATAGATGTAACTTTCATCTCCCAAATTGACATGTATAATGCATTTAGTAACTGCCTAGCATTCTCAACATCTTAAAAATTAAGCTTGACACTACACAAGTTGCTAAGAATTTTGTTAAAGCGAGAAAAGAAGTCATCGATTGACTCACCGGGTTGCATCTCAAAGCGCATGTATTCTTTCTTGAACATGTCTTGTCTTACCTCATTGATAATGTTGGATCCTTCATGACAATCACATAGATCTTTCAAAACATCGTATGCAGATTGAAGGTGTGCAACTCGATCAAAGTCGCTTTGAGTCAATAGTTGTATGATCAAGTTTCACTCCTTGTTGTTGTCGATATATCTCATGTTCACAGTCATATCTTGATCGTTTGGTGGCACATCAAATGACTTATATACCTTCTCCTTGGTGGCGAAGCCTTGTGCTTGTATGTAGGCCCCCATACGCGCCTTCAACCTGAAAATCAATGCCACTGAACACACAAGGTTTTGCGGAGTGTTTCTCTATGATGATTAGTCACATTATGTGCAAATCACAAAGATTAAAGCGCCGTGGTTCTGATAACAATTGTAGGGTCTAAGATCATGAGAAAATCTACCAGAGGGCGGGTGAATGGTAGATTTATACTTTTTCAGCGGAAGCAACAAAAACCCCTTGGAAGAAATCACTCTGTTTAGAAACCGTATATGTAATCTGTTTTCAATATGTCCAACCATGAAAGAAACAAGTTTAGATTGTAGAGAATCAAGTCACGGAAGTACTGCAACAAGAATCACATGAAAACACTAAGTAGAACTTGAAATATGATCAAAAGACTAGACGAAGGTCAATCTGTTCTACGCGATTAAAAAAATCAGTAATGCTTACAAAGAAACTCGTGTACATCATGAACAACAAAAAGAATGACCGTTAAATTTTCATTGATGATAGATAATGAAGTTGTCCAGGCAACCCAAAAAGAACCACGTCCATTGGATCTTTAAAACACGAGTAATGATCAAAATACCGAAGCAATGTCAATCTGTCCAGAAACTCGGCGAGAGAAACTTGTCTGAAACAAGTCGGGCGAAGAAAGTACAAAATCTCCTCTAAAACTACGATCTTCGTTCAAAAGAACATGATAGAAACAGTACAAAGTCATCTCACCATGAGCTCTGGCCTCCCTTGCTTATATAACCAACCCTAAGGCCAACCCAATCCTAACTAGGACTCTAATCCTACTCAGTTTTAACCGAAACTTTCCATAACTGCTAAAGACTCTTACATACGCAGATAGAAGCAATATTAAGACTTCTAAACACTTTATAAATGTAGCGCATTCCTAAAACAACTCTACTTTTTGCTCACCAAGAAATCTAACCAAAACAAACTCTAAACCTTCCATAAACTAACCATAACCACCTCAGCTGCAGCCTGAGGCATAAACTAGCCGATTAGACCTTTCCGGCCACCTATTGATGAGTACATCACAACAGCGGAGACGCGCATTGAACTGCAAGGACCAATCACAAGAGCACGGGCACGGTTCTTAAATCAGCAGGTGAATTCCTTCTTAACTTCTTTTGTATGTGAGTTTGAGAATAGATTGCTATGTGATGATTTAATTGTTATTAGGAATAATGCAGAAGATCAACAAGTGAAGGAAGGAGGCCTTGGGAGCGTGGAGAACCACCTGGGACGTCCACAAGTTGATAGAAACAGTTTACAACTCGGACTCGAGTTCAACTCAGAGTCCAGGAGAAGTCCACCTTAAAACAGACGCGCAGGAGGCATACGGACTCCGTTTTTGATGTTCTACATATGCACGGAAAGAGGAGAAGATAAACTTTCCAATGGTTCTAGTCCCACCTCAAAATTTCCTCCGGAGTCATTGGGAATCGTCGAAACAAGTCGAGTCCAGATTTCTGTCCGGTGCTGCGCCACCGAATCGGGCCTTTGGGCCTTGTATCCGTAAGAGTACATTAGGGACGCGTCTTATTGTGTTTTGGTCGAACCCTAGCCTATAAATACTGCAGCCGCCGGTCATATTCGGTGGATTTTGCTTAGATCAATAAATTCGCCGTTCTACGGTTTGTGAGACTCCAACTTCGCGATTTCCGATCGTGTCTTCTACGTTCTTGCTCGTGTTCTCGGTTGCACTTGCAGGGATTAGCCTTCTTGGCGAGGTCAAGCGTGTGCAGCACGGTTGATAACCAACGGAGCCGTGGTGTAGTGATTGCAGGGGTACTCGAACCGCTCGAGTGCCGTGGATCATCAACGTCGAGTTCTCCATCCCAATCGACATACCTTACGGAAGATCGGGCCTAAACCTACTCATCAATTGGTATCAGATTTCCAAGTTGCCCGTGAGGTATCTTTGTTTTCCTTCCTTCCATTAGATCAATTTTGTTTCGTACCTAGAGTCCACAGAAAAGCCACAAAAAAATTAGATCGTTTTTACCGCTTCCCAGACTATAGTGCCTGCAGTTTTGTTTTTCGGTTTGCATTGTTGAGTTTGCATTCGTGTGGTTGAGTCTTGTTGCTGGTTTAGCTTTGTGTTTTTGGATCCTAGTTATCGTGTTTCGTCCTTGTTTTCTTACTATTCGACACCTATTCCACAATCCTTAAATAACAAACCGATCCGCCACGTTCATCGGTTTGCCCTAGCTAGCCGCCTTGCGTGAACTCCCGCATCGCCAGCCCTAGATTAGGTGACAAACCTTTGTGCCACTCATCCTTGAATCATCACACACCACCCCATTAGTTGCTGTGCAAATTCCCGATCGTTTTCACAACCGATTGCGAGTTCTGTTCTCAAACCGAGTTGGAATCAACATCTAAAAAATCGTAACTCGGATAGCCTACCTTAAGACGGCCATAACTTTCGCATACGAACTCGAAATCGGGCAAATTTTTTTTCAAATTCATCTACGCGAAATTTTGCATCTGATTTTTCGCGGCATAGCCGCGTTCGGCGAAATTAGATTGCCCAAATTCCCCTCGGAAGATAGGCTATCCGGCCTCCAAAGTTTGAGCATGAATTTTAAAGAATCTTCTTGATTTCCTATAGGCCGCATATTACAACCAATTGAGCTGCAAATTTCTGTGCTTCCTATATTTGTGCTCCTGAGTAAAGAAAAAATATCAAAAAAATATTACAAAAAAGAAAAAAAATTAGTGAAGAGCACGCATATTAAAGCAATAGGCCTATACCACTTGGTGCTGTTTGTTTGGTTATATCATTCTGTCTTTCTTTTGCCTTGATACTTCCTTGTGTTGTGCTAGGCTCTAGGGCACTCGGTTGACCAGCAACAATTTCCTACATTGAATACTTATTCAACTTTGTTTAGCTGTTAACGACTTTCTGCTTATTAGCCACCATATTGTGCCATCCAAGCTCCACCTTTCTCTTGAGCATAACAGGTACCTTTGTAATCACCCCACGCTTCATTGGTTTATCTCACCGTCCACACCACCTGCTGTGTCGGTAAGAACACTTGTAAGAGCGTGGTAAGACGCTTGAGCGAGAGAGATTGTTTTCTTCCACCTTCCACATTGTCACTGTAGTTGATAGGGGTAACATTTTTTTGTTGTCTTTTGTTTCCTACTAACAATGGCAGGAGAAGACAATAATGACGAATGTGTTCAACATGCTGAGTTACGTGATATGATGAAGACCATGACGGATATGTTCGCCAAATACAACGCAGCAACGGAGGAGTCATTGGCGAACTTGACTCACCAACTGGATGACCTTGCTCTTCGGATGAATACTTTTGAGGCTCGGTTGCCTCTCGCTAGAAGACAAGAAGACAATGCTTATGATGAACTGGAAGATCACAATAATCATCCAAGACTGCCACTTTATCGTCGAGGTATGGGAGGTAATAATCATCAAAATTATAATCGCCCTCCTGATGATCCTTTTGCTAAAGTGAAATTTACTATACCGTCTTTTTCTGGTGCTTATGATGCTGAGGCTTATCTTGATTGGGAGATGACAGTAGAGCAAAAATTTAATTCCCATCTTGTTCCTGAACAACATAGATTTCGTCAAGCCACTAGTGAGTTTAAGGACTTTGCTATCATATGGTGGAATGAACTTGTTAAAACTAGAACTGATCCTCCAACATGGGATAGATTAAAGGAAGCTATGCGTGTTCGATTTGTTCCTCCATCTTTTCAGCGGGACCTTCGCAAAAAATTGCAGCGTTTAGACCAAGGTAACATGTCCGTAGAGGAGTATTATCAAGAGTTACAAAAGGGTATGCTGCGTTGTGGGGTAGTAAAGGACATGGATGATAAAATAGCTCGTTTTTATGGGGGGTTGAGGCGTGAAATTCAGGACATTGTTGATTACAAGGAATATGATACTGTTAACAGATTGTTTCAGCTTGCTATGTTGGCAGAAAAACAATTGCAGGGCCGACAACAACAGCAACAACGCACGAGGAGGAACTTCACGCCGCGTGCAGCAACTACACCATCCAAAACAGCACCATCTTCGGCCCCCCGTGCAGCGACTACACCACCCAATGGCGGCCAACGAACTATACCTGTTGCTCCACCTTCTCACGTGCCGGAAGGCAGCAAGGCGACATCGTTCAAGCCTTCGTCGTCCACTCCTTCTACGGGTCGTACTTCCGACATTAAGTGTCACCGCTGCCAGGGACTTGGTCATATGATGAGAGATTGCCCGAGCAAACGAGCATACATAGCACGCGACGATGGCGGGTATGATAGTACTTCGGATGTTGAAGATGAATATTCTCTTGCTACTGACTTTACAGATCCAAATGATGAACACACCGAAGAAGAGGTACTTGGTACAGCGGCGACGGAGAACTATAGGAGCATCATTGTGCAGCGTGCCTTGAGCTCCAAAGTGGAGACCGACGACAAGCTACAACGACACAACCTCTTCCACATGTTTCTCGTCGTCAAGGAGTGTCGTGTACACACTATAATTGATGGAGGTAGCTGCAATAACTTGGTAAACACGGACGTCATCAAGAAACTCGGTTTGACAACAAGAGCACACCCTCATCCGTACCACATTCAATGGTTCAACAACAGTGGTAAGGTTCGGGTAACACAAACAGCGAGAATCCATTTTTCAATTGGTTCATACCATGATTTTGATGTTGTTCCTATGGATGCTTGTTCTCTTTTATTGGGTCGTCCTTGGGAATTTGATACAGATGCTATTCATCATGGTAGAACCAATAAATATACTCTCATGCATAAGGGAAAGAAAATCACTTTGCTCCCCATGACTCCTGCTGAAATTGTGCATTTTGAGAAGAGTAAAATTCGTGAGGGCAAAGCAACAAAATTAGAATCTGAAAAACAGCAAGTTATTAAGTTAAAATCACCATCATTGCTCGCAACTAAATCTGAACTTGCTGATTTATTCGATGCTAAGGGGATGTGCTATGCTTTAGTTTGCAAAGAAGCCATGTTTTCACTTCATGAATTGTCTATTGCATTGCCCCCTGCTGTTGCTAACCTTTTGCAGGAGTTTGAGGATGTGTTTCCCTCCGAGATACCCCCTGGTTTACCACCGATGAGATGCATTGAACACAAGATCGATTTGATTCCAGGAGCAAGTTTGCCAAATCGTGCAGCATACAGGGCGAATCCACAAGAAACTAAGGAAATTCAGCGACAAGTCCAAGATCTTTTGGACCGCGGGTACATTCGTGAAAGCCTTAGCCCTTGTTCCGTTCCTATTCTTTTGGTTCCTAAGAAAGATGGTAGTTGGCAAATGTGTGTTGATTGTCGAGTGATTAATAACATCATCATTCGATATCGTTATCCTATTCCTCGATTAGATGACATGCTTGATGAATTGAGTGGTGCTATCATCTTCACAAAAATTGACTTGCGTAGTGGTTACCACCAAATTAGAATGGCACTAGGAGATGAATGGAAAACTGCATTTAAAACCAAGTTTGGACTTTATGAGTGGTTAGTTATGCCTTTTGGTTTAACTAATGCACCCAGCACCTTTATGCGGTTAATGAACGAGGTTTTGCGTGCTTTCATTGGACAATTTGTGGTGGTTTACTTCGATGATATCCTCATTTACAGCAAATCATATGATGAACATCTTGATCATTTACGTGCTGTTTTTACTGTTTTGAGAGATGCACGTTTGTTTGGTAACCTCGAAAAGTGCGTCTTTTGCACCAATCGAGTCTCTTTTCTTGGATATGTCGTTTCCTCGCGAGGAATTGAGATGGATGAGGCAAAAATTGAAGCAATCACCAGCTGGCCAGCCCCAACAACCGTCACACAGGTTCGTAGTTTTCTTGGTCTTGCAGGTTTTTATTGGCGCTTTGTGCGGGATTTCAGCACCATTGCAGCACCTCTACATGAGCTAACGAAGAAGGGAGTTCCATTTCGATGGGGCGAACAGCAGCAACAAGCTTTTGATGCTCTCAAATCGAAGCTTACACAAGCACCATTACTACAACTTCCTGATTTTGACAAGACCTTTGAGCTAAAATGCGATGCAAGCGGCATTGGTATTGGAGGCGTTCTCATACAAGGAGGTAAACTTGTTGCTTTCTTTAGTGAAAAACTTCATGGTCCTTCTCTGAATTATTCCACTTATGATAAGGAATTGCATGCCTTAGTACGTGTATTACAAACTTGGCAACATTATCTTTGGTCTAAGGAGTTTGTCATACATTCTGATCATGAATCATTGAAGTATCTTAAGTGTCAAACCAATCTGAATAAATGACATGCTAAATGGATTGAGTTCATAGAGTCGTTTCCATACATCATTAAGCATAAGAAAGGGAAGGAAAATATCATTGCCGATGCATTATCTAGGTGTTATACCATGCTGTCCCAACTTGATCATAAAATCTTTGGTTTGGAAACAATTAAAGCATTATATCCTACTGATTTGGACTTCAAAGATGCTTTTGAAAATTGTAGAGAAGGAAGAACTTGGAATAAATATGTGCTGCAAGAGGGTCTCCTCTATCGTGCTAACAAGCTATGCGTTCCAGCTAGCTCCGTTCGTCTATTGCTTTTGCAGTAAGCACATGGAGGAGGGTTGCTGGGACATTTTGGATTGAAGAAAACTGAAGACGTGCTGTCCACACGCTTCTTTTGACCAAAGACGAGGCGTGATGTCGAGCACTACGTGTCACGATGCACTACTTGCAACAAAGCTAAGTCTCGCCTTAACCCACATGGTCTTTATATGCCTCTTCCTGTTCCTAGTGTACCTTGGGAGGATATTTCTATGGACTTTGTTTTGGGATTGCCTAGTACTAAGAGGGGGAGGGATAGTATTTTTGTAGTTGTTGATCGTTTTTCCAAAATGGCACACTTTATACCTTCTCATAAGAATGATAATGCCTCACACATTGCTGATTTATTTATGATGGAAATTGTTCGTTTACATGGTGTGCCAAATACCATTGTTTCTGATCGTGATGCAAAAATTTTAAGTCATTTTTGGAGAACTTTGTGGTATAAATTGGGAACCAAGTTGCTGTTTTCAACTACATGTCACCCACAAACGGATGGACAGACTGAGGTAGTTAATCGTACTCTATCCACTATGTTGCGGGCTGTCTTGAAAACAAATTTGAAGTTGTGGGAGGAGTGTTTACCACATATAGAATTTGCTTACAACAGATCCGTTCACTCCACGACAAAGGTAAGTCCATTCCAGGTAGTGTATGGTTTCAATCCCCGTGCTCCTATTGATTTTCTACCTTTGCCTCCTTCTGAAACTATAAATTTGGATGCTACACAACGATCTGAATTCATTCTTAAGATGCATGAAACTACAAAGAAAAATATTGAAATGATGAATGAGAAGTATAGGATTGCAGGTAGTAAAGGTAGAAAAGAAGTAAAACTTGAACCGGGCGATTTGGTGTGGTTACATTTGAGAAAAGAGCGATTTCCTGACTTGAGAAAATCTAAACTTATGCCACGAGCTGCTGGTCCTTTTAAGATCGTTGAAAAGATTAATGATAATGCATATAAGCTTGAATTGCCTCCCGATTTTGGGGTTAGTCCTACATTTAACATTTCAGATTTGCGACCGTACTTGGGAGAAGAAGATGATATTGAGTCAAGTACGACTCCAATTCAAGAGGGGGAGGATGATGAGGACATCACAACAGAGGAGACGCGCATTGAACTGCAAGGACCAATCACAAGAGCACGGGCACGGTTCTTAAATCAGCAGGTGAATTCGTTCTTAACTTCTTTTGTATGTGAGTTTGAGAATAGATTGCTATGTGATGATTTAATTGTTATTAGGAATAATGGAGAAGATCAACAAGTGAAGGAAGGAGGCCTTGGGAGCGTGGAGAACCACCTGGGACGTCCACAAGTTGATGGAAACAGTTTACAAATCGGACTCGAGTTCAACTCGGAGTCCAGGAGCAGTCCACCTTAATACAGACGCCCAGGAGGCATACGGACTCCGTTTTCGACGTTCTACATATGAACGGAAAAAGGAGAAGATAATCTTTCCAATGGTTGTGGTCCCACCTAAAAATTCCTCCGGAGTCATTGGGAGTCGTCGAAACAAGTCGAGTCCAGATTTCGGTCCGGTGCTGCGCCACCGAATCGGGCCTTTGGGCCTTGTATCCCGTAAGAGTACATTAGGGACGCGTCTTATCGTGTTTTGGTCGAACCCAAGCCTATAAATACTGCAGCCGCCGGTCATATTCGTTGGGTTTTGCTTAGATCAATAAAGTCGCAGTTCTACGGTTTGTGAGACCCCAACTTCGCGATTTCCGATCGTGTCTTCTACGTTCTTGCTCGTGTTCTCAGTTGCACTTGCAGGGATTAGCCTTCTTGGCAAGGTCAAGCGTGTGCAGCACGGTTGATAACCAACGGAGCCGTGGTGTAGTGATTGCAGGGGTACTCGAACCGCTCGAGTGCCGCGGATCATCAACATCGAGTTCTCCATCCCAATCGACATACCTTTCGGAAGATCGGGCCTAAACCTACTCATCACCTATTCACATTCATATCTCTTCACCATGTCTTGGAACTATGTTGCCACGTCCATGCACACCTTGCGCACGTGCAAGCACTTCCAATGATGTCCACGATACTTTCATATGCATTGTTCTTGACCCAAACATGTTTCGCGACCTCCCGATCAACTGAACCACAATTCCTCCCTAACTTGATTGTTGAACCTCATCTTCTCCCTAAGACTAGTTCAGTGGATCTCCTCACCGGCCATATATTGACCACAAGCAACACCTTCACATGAACAAACAACCAATCTTTGCGAGCTCAAGTCCCCGACTTGACTCTCGTCAGTCCAAAAACACAACACCTTACGTGAGTACGTCGAAGTAGCATGTTCGAAACCATAGCAATGTTTAATCACCATAATCAGCCATAACACATCAAAAACATAGTAAATGAATACTAATAAACCTTCCCATAAGCTAAAAGCAAGTTCAAAACATTGCGAGTTCAAAAAGAGCGAAACAGAGCAAAATAGAGCAACCGAACTCAATATGAGAACTTTGCGCAATAACTGTTACTCCCTATATGCATTGAGAAAGTTCGGACAGTCCTAAACCATCGAGAAATTTTAAACAAGTGCCACATCCTTCAAAGTGTAGTTATTATTTACTCTCAACGAAGCCTTAGCAATAATAAGAGTTGAAGAATTATCGGCAATAGTAACATTCTCTACATGTGACACAAAAGAGAGGGAGGAGAACCAGACTTTCTTACCTATCATGTGGCATGAGCAACTTGAATCCACAATCCAAATGTTCTCCTTCCTCAAGTGTGTAACCTACATAGAAGCACAATAGTTCCATGACTCAATACTGGGTTAGTCAAAAGGCATTTAAAAATCTAGTACTGAGTCACACAACGTCCAACAGGAATAACACGCGAAAGCTGAGATAAAAATACAGGCTTATGAGCCAAAGTTTGAGGATTTTTGTACCCAACTACTGACCTACAAGGTGTTACATGTGTAGCACGAAAAAAAAGTAGGTTTCGGAGCAAACTTTTCATGATTATGACTCATCAAAGCAGGTTGCAAGTTCCTAACATTCGGTTCAGCTTGTGCAGCAAATTTGCATGAGAGTTATAAGATCTAGCTTACATGCTTTCCTTTTTCTATTGTTTAGCTAGTCTATAATAAAAATCTATGACATGACTAACTCTACCACAGAAGGTACAATGAAATTTAACTTTGTGTTCATATCTAGATGAGCAAGCAACATGTTTATTAGAGACCAAATGAGACAACACCGCTGCAGATTTGAAAACCACTTCTTTTTGTTTACAAACTGTTAGAATGAAATCACTTCCTAATGACTTCACAATTTTAGTCGGATGTGCCTTAGCATGAGGTTGGGAATCAAAACCTTAACCATTTTTATCATTGCAAGACTTGGAAGAATTCAGCAGCAAGTTTAGGTTCTTATTTGCATTACAAAATCACTCTAATGTCCTATGCATGTCATCAAGTTTATTAGACAAGTCTAGGCAGTTTTCGTATGAAGATTTTCCTTTTAAATTGCAATCAGAACAATATTTAACTTCATGAAAATGTAAAGCATTGTTCAAAACAGAAATTTCATTCATAGCATCATGCAATTTCTTATTAAGATCATCACAGTTAGAATAATGCAAATCAATTGTTGAACAGCTAGCATCTTGCAAGTTTTTATCTTTAAGTGCAGCAAGCTTTCTGTTCTTTTCAGTTTCTAACTCAAGTTTATCAAGTGTGGATATGCGTGCACTTCTCAGGGAGGAAAATTGTTCATATATAAGCTCACATGAGGAACAAGAATCATCACTAGGAATCCAAGATTTCAAACAATTAATTTCAGATTCTAGTGATTCAATTTTAACAGCATTGTCCCTAAGTTTTTTGTCCTTTTTTTCTTAAGTATAATAGTGGCACGAGAAATAGCATTGCACATTTTTTTGCATGTGGTACATACCTCTTCATCATCGTTGTTGTGTTCTGCCTCGTCCATACTTGATCTTGAGCTGCCCACCATGAACCACATATTTGCCAAATTCTCTTCATCTTCGTCACTTCCGATGTCTACATCGCTTGAGCCAAGTTCCTGTAGTGCGGATACAAAACTGTTTAAAAATTGGTGACCTGTAAAATCCTTCTTCTTGTTGTTGTTTGCAGAGGAGTGCTTCGTCCTTATTTGCTTTTCAAGACGGGAAGTAGAACCTGAAAGGTTAGGGAAATCCTTACGATAATGTCCCGTCTGACCACATTTGAAGCATCTTTGAGAACTAGCACTTCCTCTCTATCTAGTTCTCACATTTTGCAATGCTTTTGAGAACCGAGTAGATATGAGTGCAAGTTCTTCCTTTAGAAACTCTTTAATCTGTTCAAGGGTTACAGGGAAAAGCAAAGCATGTGTATCGAAAGATGAAGGTTGGATAGAGATAGGCATGACACGTTGAGAAACAAAAGCAAGTTGGTGTTCTTACGTGATATTATGTCAATTTTATCAGTTTTCAATTTAGAATATAGAACATCTACTCATGACTATAGATTCACATATCGATGTAACTTTCATCTTCCAAATTGACATGTCTAGTGCACTTAACAATCACCTAGTATTCTCATCTTCTGAAAATTAACATTGACACTACACAAGTTGCTATGAGTTTTATTAAAGCGAGCAAAGAAGTCATCGATAAACTCACCTAGTTGCATCTCAAAGCGCATGTAATCCTTTTTGAACATGTCTTGTTACATCCTTGATCGTGTTGGATCCTTCATGGTAGTCACATAAAGCTTTCCACGCGTCGTATGTTGATTAGAGACGTGCAACACGATCGAAGTCGCTTTGAGTCAATACTTTTATGATCAAGTTTTGCGCCCTGTTGTTGTTGTCGATGTCTCTCATGATTGCAGCTATAACTTCGTCGTTTGAAGGCATGAATTTCCGCTTGAAGACATTTTTCCGATATTTTCAGGCCTTGTGCCTGTATGTAAGCCTCCATCTGTGCCTTTCGAACCTGAAAATCAATGCCATTGAACACACAATGTTTTGTGGAGTACTTCTCCATGATGATTAGTCAAAACACGTGCAAATCAATGAGACTAGAGCACCATGGCTCTGATACCAATTGTAGGATTGAAGAGCATGTGAAATGCTACCAGATGGCGTGAATGATAGATTTAAACTTTTTCAGTGGAAGCAACGGAAACCCCTCGGCGGAAAATCGATCTGTTAAATAAACTGTGTGTGCAACTATTTTCAATGTGTTCAACCATGACAAAACTAGTAGAGATTTTAGAGAATTAAGTCACGGAGCCAATGCAACAAGAATCATAGTGAAACACTAAGTAGATCTTTAGTTATGATCAAACGACTACACGAAGGTCAAACTGTTCTACCCGATTTAAAACCAGATCATCAACGCTACAAAGAAACTTATGTAGATCAGAAAACACAAATTCAGTGACCGTGATACTTTATCAAATGATTTATAATTTAGTTGTGAAGACAAAGAAATAAGAATCATGTCAATTGGAGTAGTAAAATGCGAGTTATGATCGAAATACCGAAACAACATTGGTCTTTCTAGAAACTCGGCGAGAAAAACTTGTCTAGAACAAGTTGGACGAACAAGGCACAAAAGCTCCTCTAAAACTACTATCTTTATTCAATAGAACAGAAGAGGAACAGCCCAAATCCGTATTACCACGGTCTTTGTCCTCCATTGCTTATATAACCAGCTCTTAGGCCAACCCTATCCAAACTAGGACTCTAATTCTAATCAGTTTCAACCGAAACTTACCATAACTCCACAAGACTCTTCCATACGCATATAGAAGCAATCTTAAGACTTCCAAACATCTTAAGAACATACCAAACATTTATAAAACAACTAAACTTCATTCTCACCATGAAATATAACCAAAACAAACTATAAACCTTCCATAAATGAGTCATAACCACCTCAGCCGCTGCCTGAGACATAAACCAGCCGATTGGACCTTTTTGACCACATCTTCACATCCAGATCTCTTAATTACATCTTGGAACCATGTTTCCACGTCCATGCACACCTTGCACATGTGCAAACACTTCCAATGACGTCCACAATACCTTCAAATGCATTGTTCTTGACCCAAACATGTTGTGCGACCTCCCGATCAACTCTACCACAATTCCTCCCGAACTTGGTTGTTGAACCTCATCTTCTCCTTAAGACTAGTTCAATGGATCCCATCACCAGCCATGTATTGACCTCAGGTAAGACCTGCACATGAACAAACAACCAATATTTGTGACCCAATTCCTCGACTTGACTCTCGTTAGTCCGAAAGACAATACACCTTATGTGAGCATGTCACATTAGCATTTTGCCAAGCACAATGTTTAACCATTATAATCAGCCATAACACATCAAAAACATAGTAAATGAGTACCAAGCAAACCTTCCCATAAGCCAAAAGAAAGATCAAAACATTATGAGTTAAAACAAAGTAGAACAGAGCAAAACTGAGCAACCAAACTCAATATGAAAACTCTGCGCAGTAAATGTTACTCCCATATGCATTGTGAAAGTTCAGACAGTCCTAAAACATCGAGGGTAACGTTACTCCTAAAAATTCGTTTGTAAAGATCGACCTTTGTCGACTCACGTGAATCTCACGTGCGTGAAAGTTTGAACAATCCTAAGTGTCGAACATGTGCAAATCGCGTGAGAAAAGTTCGGACAATCCAAAGCGAGAAAACACGTGCAACTCATGTGAAATAAAGTTCGGACAGTGCAAAATGGATTCCCGCAAGTTCGTACAATCTGAAGTGAGCTTCTAAACAATACTCAAAACTTTGCATTTGAACCCTTGCTTTTATTTAAATTGCCAATGTAATGAACACACATAGGTCTCACACATTCTTTCCTAGTCTGCCCCAAAGGGTGAGTTATGCGAGCCACCACCGTCGACGAAATCTATTTGCTCAACTAGTTGTGAACTTCGCCTTTACTTTATAGCCAGGGTTCAGGAAAAATTCTTCTCGTGAACAGATTGTGAACCCTTTCGACTATCTACGAAAGTTTAAACAATTGTTTTCGTGCCTTTTAACTAAAAGCATGACATAAGAAACTCTCAAATGAAAGTTGTTTCCCTTTTCCCTTAGGGAAAAAGCGAATCAATGGTACACCCATAATGCTTGGATAACAAACGGTGATTGGGTAGAGTTATGAGACAAATTTTGTCTTGAATGCTTTCTAATAACTTGAATTGCTTCTTTACGAATTGAAGTACTAGGCTTCGGACAATACACTATTGTGGTACTCTAGTCTAGATTTGTCAATCCCCGATTTGTTGTTATTGCAACATTTCTTCATGGGACATAACAAGAGTATGTCCTATATCTCGACATTATAAATGGAGGATCCTTCCTCTGCAAGATGACAGAAGAAGGGAAGTAACTTCTATATCAAATTTTATAAAATATCTCCTTTATTATGGTTCTTAATGAACCACACTCAGTGTAACTCCCTCATTTTCATCCATCATGCATTGCATACATTCCAATACATGTTTAATATTGAGCACCATAAAAAGGAACAAGTTTAAAATGAATTAGAAACAAAACCGCACTTAAAAATTCTAGGAGTGCGAACTAGTCCGATTTCGGTGCGGACTAGTCCGATTTCTCTCTGGCCTCACTCGAACTTTTCCGTTTTTCCGTGGACTAGTCTGTATTTCCCTCTGGACACTTTCGGACTTGTCCAGTTCTGTGCGGACTAGTCCGGTGTTCCAAGAATCCTTGGAAATTTTGCTAAGTCCCTGGACTAGTCCGGTATTCCAGCGGAGTTGTCTGTTTTTCCCATTGACTAAAGTCGGACTTGTCCGATTTTGGCCAGACTTGTCTATTTTTCCCCTCTGGATAAGTTCAACTTGTCCGATTTCTCTCTGTCCAACTTCGGACTAGTCTAGCCCTTTTTCGGACATGTCCGATAAATCGCGATTCCAAGTTGATCTTTTGTTTCATGACTTGTTTCTTGGGATATACGTTAAGTGGGCCTAGGGACGTCATTCCTAACTCTTTTAGAGCCCATATGGGACTCCAAACTGACCTCTACTCATCTCAAACTCGAAATCCATCTAACCCTAGCCTCCACCTTTATATAAACATACCCACCCATTGGCTTGACATCTATTTGCCACTTTTCAACCACACCCAAACCCTAGCTTGTGAGTAGCCGCCACCAAGGAGGGCGAAGGAGATCTAGAGCAAGAAGAAGAAGAGGAGGAAATGAAAGAGGATCAAGATCTCTGTCAACTTCGCATTCTTCGTCAACAATCCACCAACAAGTTCTTCATCGACCCTAGATCTTCAAGATTGAAAGTGCATCCAGGACTCCCTTGTGGGTTTTGGATGATTTATGACAAGCAGTTGGGATCCTAACATCTCTGTTGAGATGAGTGCAGGATCTTAATAGGAAAATGAGCAAAATGCCAAAAAGAAGGAAGAATGAGGAGCAAAGTGAAAATGAGCTCAAGTAAGAAGAATAGTAGATCATTATGTATGGAGTGTGTTAAGAAAACACATCCCAGGAGCTCAATTCAAATTAAACACACACATTGCACAAAGTTACACAGGACCGGACTAGTCCGACTTACACCGGACAAGTCCGATATCCTTTCTGCACGAAATCGGACAAGTCCGATATCCTTTCTGACTAGAATCAAACTAGTCCCCCCCGAGTGCGGACAAGTCCTCAAAACACTTCACAAGTCACACAAAATCGGACAAGTCAGATCACAACCGGACTAGTCCGATATTCTTTCTGATCCAAATCGGACAAGTCCGATGTGTGCACAGACTAGTCCGAAATACCCTCTGATCTGAATCGGAGAAGTCCCCCAAGTACGGACTTGTCATCCTATACACTTAGGGTTTCACATTCCTGGACAAGTCCGATGGCTATTGGACTAGTCCGAAGATTTCCAGTAGCGAAATTGGACAAGTCCGCTCCTAGGCGGACTAGTCCGATATTTCGGGACACTCAGGGTTTGCTACACACAGCACACCGGACTAGTCCGGTGACCACCACGGACTAGTCCGAACTTTCTGAACCCTAACGGTCACTTTTAGAAACCCCATATAAATAGAGGTGCACAACCCAACTTTGAACACTCTCGAACCCTAACGCCGTCACACCTCCCAAGAGCCTCAAAAACCACATCTCTCCATGAAATTAAGTGCAACAACGATCAATCCTTTGAGGATTCACTCTAGATCATTGGAGAGACACGTTCATCACAACATTGAGCTCTTGGTTTGATTCTCTAACACACTCCTTTGATTTCATTGTAAACTTTTGAGTGTGTTCTTGGTGGTATTTGGTGTTGTAATCTAATGGAGCTCTCAACGTGTGAGAAGGCCCCTTTGAATTCAGTTATTCACCACTTTGTGATTAGTGGAAGAAGGATTGGCCTTCGTGGCGATCTGAAGAGGGTAGGGTTGGAGAAGACCCGGTCCTTTTGTGGACTCCTCAACTTGGACGTAGGTTGCCTTCGTGGAAGCCGAACCACGCGATAAATCCTTGTGTCTTGTTCTTGGTGTTCAACGTTCTTATTTATCAATATAATCTAGGGTTTCACTAATCATTGCTTATCTCACATTGAATTGTTAAACATAGGATTTAATCTTGATATAATCTGATATATAACATTGAAACCTTCATTTGATTCTATACTTCCGCTGCATACATAGTAGAATCAATCTAATGAATAAAACATGATAAACTTAGTCCATAAACACCGGACTAGTCCGCACTTTACCGGACTAGTCCAATATCTCTGGCATTGAACTAGTTGTTAAGTGTTGCAGGATCCAACAATTAAAAAAAAGGCCTATTCACCCGCCCCCTCGAGGCCACATTTAATTGGTATCAGAGCAAGTTCTTCAAGAAAGAGTCTAACCACTTGAAGAGATCTTGTCGGATATGAAGGACATCCACAAAACCACCAACCAAGAGGAGGTTAACAACGACAAGACCCAAAAGATGGAGAAGTACCTCGAAGCCATTCAAGACTTCGAGAACGATGATGAGGAGACCCTGGAGCTAAAGGCGCTCCTCACAAAGAAGGCACTTTCCAAAGAGAAAGTGAAAGTGGAAGAGAAGAAGAAGGGGAGTAGTCACACCGACTACTCCCGATATCCTTTTAACTATGATCGTCTAAATTCCAATAACAATCATTACTTATATATCCCACTTGGAAAAGCCCCACACTTCGATGGAAGTGATTACTCAATGTGGAGACAAAATATGAAAATGCATCTAATTTCCCTCAATCCAAGTCTGTGGCATATTGTGTGCACAGGGATAGATATTCCGGACGACGACGAAGAGCTCACCCCAAGCCAAGAGCAGGATATTCACAAAAACGCTCAAGCCGCGGCTGTAATCACCTCCTCACTCAGTAGGGACGAGTTCACAAAGGTGGATGGACTCGAAATTGCTAAGGAGATATGGGATACACTGCAAACTGCACATGAAGGTGACCGACATGTGCGTGAAGCAAAGATAGAGGTGATCAAAGGCGAACTAGGAAGATTCGCAATTGAGGAAGACGAGTCACCCCAAGACATGTACAACCGATTGAAGACACTCGTCAACAAGGTTCGATCATATGGGAACAAGAAGTGGAATGACCACGAGGTGGTAAAGCCCATCCTTAGAGCCTTTATGCCTCGCAATGTCACACTATGCTCCATGATTAGAGAAAGCCCCAGATACAAAAGGATCACTCCGGATGAATTGCTTGGAAAGATCATCAACTTTGAGATAATGGAAATACAAGCAAAGCGTGTCAAGGAAATTGCCGACCTCACCTCGGCAAAGAAGAAAGGGGTTGCCTTGAAGTCCACCCTCAAGCCTCTATCCAAAGAAGCTAGAGAAGCACAACTAGAGGAAGACAGTGACGACGAGAGCAATGAACTAGATGAAGATGACATGATATTATTCATGAAAAAGTTAAAGAGAATAATGAAGAAAAGGCAAGGTACAAAATCAAGTGAAGGAAAGTACAAGGACAGAACAAAGGAAAAGTTGAGATGGGCATGCTATAATTGTGGTGAGTATAGCCACTTTATTGTTGATTGCCCGTATGAAGAGAACAAGAAGAAGACAAAAGAAGCCAAGCCTCAACCCAAGAAATTCTTCAAGAAGAAGAAACAAGCCAAACAAGCTCACATAGGGAAGGAGTGGGACTCAAATGATGAGTCCTCATCATCCGAAGAAGAAGAGATGGCTAGCATAGCTATCGAGAGCACATCCAAGAAGTCTACCCTCTTCCCTACACTCGGCACAAGGAAGGGAAATGGCACTTGCCTCATGGCAAAGGAAGGTAAACGCAAGGTAACCATCAAAGCCCCTTTCGTGCATTCCTACTCTAGTGATGATGAAATACATAGTGATAATGAGGATATGCTTATTGGACTAGATAGGAAAGCTGCAATAAAAATGATGTTTTTACTTGATCAACTTGTTGAGAAGGAGATGTTAATTCATCGTAAAGAGGACATGATTATCTCCCAAAAGGAGGAGTATGTTAAACTTGACAAACTTCTAGAACTTGAAAAGGAGAAAAGCAATTCACTAGAACGTGAGTTAGCTTCAAGCAAGGAAGCTTGCCTGGAGTTAACTGACTCAAATGTTGCAATCAAGGACCAACTTGCTGACCTGATCAAGGTTAACAAGATCCTTGAAGTGCAAGTTGAGTCACTCAAGCTAAATGAACCTTCCTCCTCTTCAATTTCACCTTCTCAACCCACTAAAACTGATTTCAGTCATACTTGTACATGTAAGAAAGGTGACACCAGTTTGAAGGAGAAGTCAACCTCCACAAAGGATAAACATCCTTCCCAATGTGGCATATTTGACAAGGAGAAGATCAACTATGCACGTAGTGCATACTTGGTCCAAAGACCTCCAAACTTCAAAAATGGCATTGGTCACTCTTATGGTGAAAAGCAGCATGCTAGAAGTCATAAGAATAACAAGGAGAGGATTTCCTTTGTGAAGGGAAGACCCTCTCAAACTAGTAGGTCGAAGTGTATAAACCTGAACTCACACGAACACCGGACTAGTCCTGTCAGTATCCGGACAAGTCCGGACTCCCAGACTAGTCCTGTATACAAACAACAACAATTACTCTTTAGAACCTTTGATGCCTACTATGTGTTAATGAAAAATTATCTTGGCAAGATTTATGCTCATTATGTTGGGCCACGCCATGGGAACAACAAATCTCATGTGTGGGTGCCCAAAACCCTTGTAACTAACCTGCAAGGATCCATGCAAGCTTGGGTACCTAAAACCAAAGCATAATCTGTTTTTGCAGGCCTATTCCTCCGGTGGTTCCGAATGGGTGCTAGACAGTGGCTGCACCAACCATATGACCGGAGAAAGAAGAATGTTCATGGAATATGAAGAGAATTAGGACCCAAACGAAGGCATCTACTTTGGAGATAATAGTCAAGGAAAGGTGCTCGGTACCGGTAAAATTGCAATATCTTCTAAACACACACTTTCTCATGTTTTACATGTTGAATCCTTAGATTATAACCTTCTGTCCATATCTCAACTATGTGACAAAGGTTATAATTGCTTGTTCACTAACGAGGGTGTGATCGTCTCTAGGAGGAGTGATGATTCCATTGCATTCAAGGGTATGTTGAAGGGAAAGCTTTACCTTGTTGACTTCAACAAGGATAAAGCCGAACTTGACACATGCTTGATTGCAAAAACCAACATGGGTTTGCTGTGGCATAGACGGTTAGCGCATGTCGGTATGAGGAATATTCAAAAACTCCTCAAGGGTGATCACATCCGCGGTTTTAAGGATGTTGTTTTTAAGAAAGACAAGCCTTGTAGCGCGTGCCAAACCGGGAAGCAAGTTGGAGCACCTCATCCCGCAAAGAACGACATGACTACAACAAGACCGCTCGAGCTACTTCACATGGACTTATTTGGTCCAATCACTTACATAAGCATCGGCGGTAACAAATATGGTTTAGTAGTTGTCGATGACTTTTCTCGCTTCACTTGGGTTTTCTTTTTGCATGATAAGTCAGAAACACAAGGAATACTCAAGAAGTTATTCAAGCAAGCTCAAAACGAATTCCCATTGACAATCAAGAATATTCAAAGTGACAACGGCACGGAGTTCAAGAGCACACAAGTAGAGGACTACCTTGATGAAGAGGGCATCAAGCATAAATTTTCAGCGCCGTATTCCCCACAACAAAACGGAGTTGCCAAAAGGAAGAATCGAACACTCATAGAGATGGCAAGAACAATGCTCGATGAGTGCAAGACATCGGATCGATTTTGGGCGGAAGCGATTAACACCGCTTGCCACGCTGTAAATCGACTTTATCTTCATCGACTACTCAAGAAGACATCCTATGAGCTACTCACCGGTAACAAACCAAATATTTCATATTTTCGAGTTTTCGTTTCTCCATGCTATATATTAAACAATAAGCCTAGGACTTCAAAGTTCGCTTCGAAGTTCGATGAAGGTTTCTTGCTTGGTTATGATTCGAACACTTACGACCATCGTGTTTTCAACAAGACCTCCAGACTTGTTGAAATAGCATATGACGTAGTGTTCGATGAGACTAATGGCTCCCAAAAGGAGCAAGTTGATCCATGTGAACTAGGTAAAAAGGAGCTCCTTGTCAAGCATTGAAGAGAATGGCCCTAGGTGAGGTTCGACCACAAGAGCCACCTCCACATGTACATGAGGGAGATGAACCACAAGAGGAGATCAACAATCAAGGGGGAGCTTCAACACAAGATCAACCACAAAGATACCAAGATATTCAACAAGTCAACGAAGGCAATGACTTAGGGGGAGAAGCAGATAATCATGAAGATACAACTCTTCAAGTGCCACACCCAAGAGTACACCAATGCGTCCAAAGGGATCACCCAATCAACAACATCATCAGTGACATCCAAAAGGGAGTAACCACTAGATCTCGAATAGCTAACTTTTGTTAACACTATTCATTTGTATCCTTTTTGGAACCACGCAGAGTTGAAGATGCATTGAAAGATCCAGAATGGGTGGTGGCAATGCAAGAAGAATTGAACAACTTGAAGCGAAAGGAAGTGTGGGAACTTGTGCCAAGACCCAATGCAAACATTGTCAGCACCAAGTGGGTCTTCCGCAATAAACAAGACAAACATGGAGTGTTGACAAGGAAGAAGGCAAGACTTGTGGCCAAAGGGTATTCACAAGTCGAAGGTTTGGATTTCGACGGGACTTTTGCTCCATTAGCTAGGCTTGAATCTATTAGAGTATTACTTGCATATGCTACTCACCATGATTTCAAACTATATCAAATGGATGTGAAAAGCACCTTCCTCAACGGACCAATCAAGGAAGAGGTGTACGTGGAGCAACCACCCGGGTTTGAAGACGAAGAGTTCCCCGACCACGTGTTTAAATTGTGTAAGGCTCCCTATGGCCTCAAACAAGCTCCTAGAGCTTGGTATGAGTGTCTTAGAGATTTCTTAACTGAAAATGGCTTTATGATTGGCAAAGTAGATTATACACTGTTTACAAAGAAATTTGATGATGATATTTTTATTTGTCAAATTTATGTTGATGATATAATCTTTGGGTCAACTAATCAATCTTTTTGTGAGGAATTTAGTAAAATCATGACAGACAGGTTTTAAATGTCAATGATGGGAAAATTAAAGTATTTCTTGGGATTCCATGTGCGGCAACAAAAGGAAGGGACGTTCATAAGACAAACCAAGTACACGCAGGACATACTTAAGAAGTTTGGTATGGATAAGGCGAAGCCCATAAAGACCCCCATGGCAACAAATGGGCACTTGGATCTCAATGAAGATGGACCTAGCATCGACCAAAAGGTATATCGCTCCATGATTGGATCTCTACTCTATTTATGTGCATCTAGGCTAGATATTATGTTGAGTGTATGTTTGTGTGCAAGATTTCAAGCCAACCCTAAGGAATGCCACTTGACAGTCGTAAAAAGGATCTTGAGATACTTGATTCACACACCTAACCTTGGTCTTTGGTACCCAAAAGGCTCAAAATTCAATCTTATTGGATACTCCGATGCAGATTATGCCGGGTGCAAGATAGATAGAAAAAGAACCTCCGACACATGCCAATTCCTAGGGAGATCCTTAGTTCCTTGGTCCTCCAAGAAATGAAATTCCATTGCTTTATCCACAGCCGAAGAGGAGTATGTTGCAGCCGGGAGTTGTTGTGCACAACTTCTCTGGATGCGACAAACTCTAAGGGATTATGGTTACACTATGAACCATATTACACTCCTTTGTGACAATGAGAGTGCCATCAAAATTGCCCACAACCCAGTTGAGCACTCCAGAACTAAACACATAGATATAAGACATCACTTTTTGAGTGATCATGCCACGAAAGGAGACATAGCTATTTCCCATGTCAATACCCAAAAGCAATTGGCTGACATATTCACCAAGCCACTTGATGAAAAACGCTTTTGCGAACTCCGAAATGAACTAAATATCCTTGATGCTCAGAGTGTGGCTTGAAATGTTGCATACCTGTATGAATTTTTGAAATATGTTGTTTTGGATTGTGAAAATCATCTCTCTCATTTTTCTCCGAAAAACTATGTCAATTACTGGATCTTGGTGAATTATGATCATTGCTTGATTGTTGTATGCTTACTGATCATATTCATCAAGATTATTTGATGTGTTTTTCCTCTCTTTTCTCTAAATATGTACCTTCAAATATATATATATGGGCTACAAATTCTTGCCTGGTGACCACGGACTAGTCCGTGGTTGCCCGGACTAGTCCGCCCATGCAGACCAGTTTGTAGAGTGCCGGTTAGGCCACACTAGTACGGTAGAGAACGGACTAGTCCGATATAGCCTCTGGAAAAGTTCGGACTAGTTCGGTCACCTCCGGACTTGTCCGATTTTTCGTGTCCATGACCCTAGCCGCCGCTAAATCCTAATCTCCTCATCTCCACTATTGCCTCATACGTTCTCTCTCTCTCACTTGAGCTCCCAAGGCGATTTCTTGCTCCCTCCATCAAAAACCTTCGCATTTGGGTGGAAATCAAGCTTGTCCACCTGAGGATTGAAGCTAGCGGACTTTTCCGGCCTTCAACATCCTCATCTCCATGTTTCAAGCAATTCTTCGGTAGTTTTCGCTCAAACCCTAGAAATTCCAAATTTCTTCGTTGATGATAAACTAGCCTAGCATTCCACACTATATACATGCCTCCTTGATGTATTACGTTTATGCTACGCCTGTTATGCATTGGGAATCACCATTTGTCTAGTTTCCTAGATTTTTGAGTTTGAATACCGGACTAGTCCGGTCCACGCACGGACAAGTACGATGTCCCGAACTAGTCCGTGCCTGGACACCGGACAAGTCCGACTTTTCTGAACTCAAAACCTAACTTTTCAATTCCTAAATGCAAGTCCTTGATATACTTTCACACCTATGACTTGTACCATTCATTCTCAATCAAGCCACTCATTCTTAGGTCATGTCGAGCTCAAACGATGAAGTTTCCGATTTTGAGGCTGAGATGGACCATGAGGTGGCACCTCGGACCTCGACGGGTCTTGGCAAGAAGCGCCAAGAAAGACCGTCCGAGCAAACTCAGTCTCCTCCACAGGCTCGGAGGAAAGTGTTGGCTAAGAAGCCAATGTCCAAGGCAACTGCATCATCGAGTGGCCCTCGCCAAGCAAAGGGCAAGGGCAAAGGGATTACTACGGGTCTAGTTGGCCCGTTGAAGCTACATGCTCCGAGGGAAGGGATCCGGGACCCCACTGAAGAGAAGTTCAATGGAAAGGGCAGCGACTCAGCTGCAAAGCTCAGGAGCATTGATTGCTATAGTCATCTAAAGCAAGCTGCAGATGGAAGATCATGGAGCAATTTTCATGCTGACTATTATAGGGCTGTATACCTGCAAATGAAGACACAGGTGGTGCGCAGTCAGTGGATTGACTGGGCACATCTTGAGAAGAAAAGATACTCTGCATTCGATGAAGTAATTGCAGCAGCTGAAAGACATGGCTTGAAGGACCTCTTTGCCTTCAAGTACATTTTGAATGATGAAGTGGTGGCTCAGTTCTATGCCACTTGTTACTTTCCAAGCGATGAAGAAGAGAGAGTGACTTGGATGACTCACGGATCCAAGTACACTATCACATATGAAGAATTTGCAAGGATGTTGCATCTTGACACCTCAAGCAATGACTATGTGATTATTCACAATGTTGGTGTCATCGAGAAGGAAAAGATGAAGTTTCTCTATGAGCCCAACTCAAAGTTCATCCCTCCTTCCACGAAGAACATGAAACCATTCTTTGTGGTGCTAAACAGAGTCTTGAGGAAGACAATAGCTCCTAAGGATGGGGATGCAGGGAGTGTTCAAGGATACCTCCGAACTCTGATGAGGTTCATAAGCAAAAACCGCCCATTTGATGTGGCGGAATACATTTGGAATGACATGGTGAACATATCATGCACTCCTAACAGATCATGTGGTTGTGCCCCTTATCTCATGTACATGATTGAGAAAGTCACAAGGATCAAGTTTGTCAAAGATGTGGAGCACACACATCTGAGGCCTCAAAAGCCTCAACAAGTAAATGTCCAGGCTACTCCCTCGCCGGCCTCCAGCCCTGAGGCACCGGCAAAAACGAGAGAAGATGCAAGTGCTGCCCCTGCTGGTAGGGCAGCCCCTCAAAAATGATCAGCTAGTGGGATTCTGAAATATCTCACTGCAATCTTTGCCTCCTACAAGAAGGCCAAAGTGAAGGCCCACAAGCTCAATCAGAAAAGAAAGCAGGACATGAGGTACATCAAGGCAAATGTGAAGCAAATTTGCCAGAAGCTGGAGATCAACCCCATTGGGTCTCCAGTGATTTCTGAGGACTCCGACCCGGACTTCACTGAGCTCGGGCCCTTGACCCCCTCCGAGCTTGCCTACTTTGGCATTGGGGACTGGAGTGGCTCCGCCCCTCCTCCTCCTCATCATCATCATCAAGATGAAGATGAAGATAACGAAGACGAAGATGAGAGGACCGACAGTGAAGAGTGAAGACCTTAGGACTCTCCTCTCCTTCTTTTTGGTGTCTTGATGCCAAAGGGGGAGAGATTGAGGGGGAGTCTTAGCTTTAGCTGTAGGGTGCAAGGAGAGAGCTCTCTTTATGCTTTTTAACTCTTTTGTGGCTTGTAATGTTTTAACAATAATCTTATATTAATTATGGTTCTGTGATGCAATGATTTGATCCTTTTAGTAGTATTTATGAAAAATGTGATTTTGCTATAAAATGACATATATGCTTGCTATTGGTTGATTAAAGTCAGTTATGTCATTCTTTATGTTTCAGTGTACTCAGTTATGCATCCCACCATAAAGAATGCACATATGGGTTATACTCTCACTGCTTGATGTATTTTGGACTCATATGTGCATACACACAATTTTTATCATATTATGTGAAATCTCAATTGGTTGTCATGAATCACCAAAAAGGGGGAGATTGAAAGTGCATCTAGGACTCCCTTGTGGGTTTTGGATGATTTATGACAAGCAATTGGGATCCTAACCTCTCTGTTGAGATGAGTGCAGGATCTTAATAGGAAAATGAGCAAAATGCCAAAAAGAAGGAAGAATGAGGAGCAAAGTGAAAATGAGCTCAAGCAAGAAGAATAGTAGATCATTATGTATGGAGTGTGTTAAGAAAACACATCCCAAGAGCTCAATTCAAATTAAACACACACATTGGACAAAGTTACACAGGACCGGACTAGTCCGACTTACACCGGACAAGTCCGATATCCTTTCTGCACGAAATCGGACAAGTCCGATATCCATCGGTCTAGTCCGATATCGTTTCTGACTAGAATCGTACTAGCCCCCCCCCCCCCCCCCCCAGTGCGGAAAAGTCCTCAAAACACTTCACAAGTCACAAAAAATCAGACAAGTCAGATCACAATCGGACTAGTCCGATATTCTTTCTGATCCAAATAGGACAAGTCCAATGTGTGCACGGACTAGTCCAAAATACCCTCTGATCTGAATCGGACAAGTCCCCCAAGTACGGACTAGTCATCCTATACACTTAGGGTTTCACATGTCTACAAGTCCGCTCCTAGCCGGACTAGTCCGATATTTCGGGACACTTAGGGTTTGCTACACACAACACACCGGTAGTCCAGTGACCACCATGGACTAGTCCGAACTTTCTGAACCCTAACAGTCACTTTTAGAAACCCCATATAAATAGAGGTGCACGGCCCAACTGTGAACACTCTCGAACCCTAGCGCCGTCACACCTCCCAAGAGCCTTAAAAACCCCATCTCTCCACGAAATTAAGTGCAACAATGATCAATCCTTTGAGTATTCACTCTAGATCATTGGAGAGACACGTTCATAACCACATTGAGATCTTGGTTTGATTATCTAACACACTCCTGTGATTTCATTGTAATCTTCTGAGTGTGTTCTTGGTGGTATTTCGTGTTGTAATCTAAGGGAGCTCTCAACGTGTGAGAAGGCCCTTTTGAATTCAGTTATTCACCCCTTTGTGATTAGTGGAAGAAGGATTGGCCTTCATGGCGATCCGATGAGGGTAGGGTTGGAGAAGACCCGGTCCTTTTGTGGACTCCTCAATGTGGACGTAGGTTTCCTTCGTGGGAGCCGAACCATGAGATAAATCCTTGTGTCTTGTTCGTGGTGTTCAACGTTCTTATTTATCAATATAATCTAGGGTTTCACTAATCATTGCTTATCTCACGTTGAATTGTTAAACATAATATTTAATCTTGATATAATCTGATATATAACATTGAAACCTTCATTTGATTCTATACTTCCGCTGCATACATAGTAGAATCAATCTAATCAATCAAACTTGATCAACTTAGTCCATAAACACCGAACTAGTCCGCACTTTACCGGACTAGTCCGATATCTCTGGTATTGAACTGGTTGTTAAGTGTTGCAGGATCTGACAATTATCAAAAAGGCCTATTCACCCCCCCCCCCTCTAGGCCACATTCAAGGATCCAAGTGTTGCCTCCAAGATCCTTGATTCATTGGAGTTCTAAACATCTGGTATACCTTCTATTCTCTTTTCCTTACATGAATTCAACCCCAAATCTCAGAATTCACATCAATCTAGAAAACCCTAATTTGTTGTTCCTGTCCAGTGCAGACTTGTCTGGTCCCCTGCGGACTTGTCCGATTTTGCAATCTAATTTGTGTTGAATTAATTATAAAAATAGATCGGATCAACTCCAAACCTGTGTAGACTTCTCAATAACCATTGTAATTGTTTAATAAACCTCATTAACAACTAATTAGCTAGTGTTGCTTTGCATTTGCATCAGTCATGCATATCATGTCATATTGAGTAATATATATGCATCTATTGATTGTGTTTCTTATCTTGTATGTTAATTGTGCGGATTAGATGGATTTGCGCCATAGAGTGCCGCGGAGGATCTCCAGCACTAAGAGTTTGAAGGCTTTGACCTGAACCAATCTCAAGAGCAAGGCAAGTGTCCTTGAAGCATATTGACCCTGTTTTAAAATAAATGTTTTGTTTACAAACCGCATGCTTGTGTCAATTTGACGGGAAATCCTATGATAGGAAGTTTACTAGCTTTGTTTAACCACCATTGTCACCTAGAATTCATGGTAGAGAGTCGGGATGGGCTTTTTACCTTTGCTTTGCTTAACTAATTGGGATGGGAAAACAACACTACACATTTAATTATGCATCAATAAGATTATGATTAATATGAATTGGTCAACATGATATGGTAATGGGTGATCTAAGCAAGCATGGTATGTGGATGGGTTGGAAGTTATGGTGGTTTGCTTGCTTTAGATCTGAGGATTAGTTCATGCGAGAATAAGCCAGGACTACAGTGCCAGCACAAGGCCAAGTATGGGTGCTGCGTAGCTGGTTAATTAAGTCTTTGCCAGTGCTATTTGGATTATTAGGGATGCTCGGGGAAGGGGTAGTCAGATCGGGTTGTTGATGATTGGTGGGACTACCCTGGGATCTGAATGGCTCAAGAGAGAGCCCTTGGTTGAAGATGTGCTCAATTGGAGGCATCACCACTGGTGAAACCTCAGTGGGCTCTAAATAGGCTAGTAATCCCTTTGTAAAGGCTATTTTTGATCTTTTGTCCACACACCTAAGGAAGTTTGAGACGGCAAAATTGAGATTCTATAGTCATGGAAAGGTGATGAAATCACGAACAAGTGGGTAATGTGGTACAAACTTTGCAGAGTATAATAAAACTATCATGATAGCCGTGCTCCCGGTTATGAGCACTTGGACAACTTCCATGATTAGAGGGAACATGGGATTTGGTATTGGTTATGGTTTGGTACAGGTTATGGTTAATAATATGGTTATGGCTGGTTATGAATTAAATTCTGGTATTGGATATGATTAATGGAGATGATGAAATCTGGACCTTGGATGATGGTAATGAAATATGGACTGGTACTATGTTATTACTTATGGTCTATGATGGGTTTATTTCACATACATGTAATATGCATTGCTTTTCAAATGTTTTAATGTACTTTTCAGCACTTCGCCTTTATTATTGTCATCATTTGAATCAGCTACATGTCATACTTCCCACACTTGCTGAGTACGATATGTACTCACCCTTGCAATTCCCCCACCAACAGTTGCGGGTCAGGAATGGGAGTTTAATGATGATAATGTGGAGTTCTAGGTCGTGTCTAACGTCAGCTTTGTCTGTGGAGTGTTTGGAGTTGCGCTATCCATTATGCTTAGTTACTTAGTTGCTTATTTAGTTTATTTCCGCTGCATTAGTTCAAACTTGTTATTAATATTCATTAGAGTTTGTATTCAAGGATAATATGAATTATGTAATAAAAGTGCTTAATTAATCTTGTTTTGTGGTAATTTTTTGTATACTCTTTGTGAATGCACTCGTGTATGTGTGTTGAACGTCTTGGGCACACATATGCATTCACTTGGTTCATTTTTCGGGACCGAGTGTCACAAATTGGTACCAGAGCCACAAGTTGACTGTAGGACGCAGCCTAGATAGAATCAACACTTTAGAGCACATAGGAGCACTCAGGAATCGATGTGTTTTTGTTTGTTGCGTTGATTGCTATATATTGGTTGCTTGTGTGCTTATTAGAGGTTTTTGGGATTCTTTAGCATTGCCATGTCCACAAAGGCTAGTGTAGATAGTTGCTTAGTTTCATATCCCTTGATCCATATAATTGGGGACGTTTTCTAAATTCTTATCTCTTGCTTTTCTTCAGGTGGTGAGGACTCACAACCAGAGAGATGGCCACGAAGAGGAGGAGAACAATGGAGCACCTCAGAGCAACAATGGACAAGGACCTGCTCAGGACGCTATCAACATTGAGTAGCTCTTGGCCATGCAGAACCAGCAAATGCAGACCATGATATAGACTATGGGACAACTGCATTCTCGCAACATCAACAATGAGCCCCACATGCCTCCACCGCCATCCCATGTTCACAGGTTTTCGGAACCGGGTGTCACAAATTGGTATTAGAGCCACAGGTTGACCGTAGGATGCAGCCTAGATAGAATGGACACTTTAGAGCACATAGGAGCACTCAGGAATCGATGTGTTTTTGCTTGGAGTGCTGTTTGCTATATATATTGCTTGCTTGTGTGCTTAATAGAGGATTTTGGGATGCTTTAGCATTGCCATGTCCACCTAGGCTAGTTAGTTGTTTAGTTTCATATCCCTTGATGCATATAGATGGGGACATTTTCTAATTCTTACCTATTGCTATTCTTCAGATGGTGAGGACTCGCAACCAGAGGGATGGCAATGATGAGGAGGAGAACAATGGAGTGCCTCAGAACAACATTGGACAAGGATCTACTCAGGGAGCTATCAACATTGAGCAGGTATTGGCTTTGCAAAACCAGCTCCTGCAGACCATGATACAGACTATGGGACAGCTGTAGGCTGGCAACATTAATAATCAGCCCCACATGCCTCCACCGCCACCCCCGCCTCCTCATAACCGATTGGGAGAGTTTATGAGGACTAGGCCACCGACCATTGCTCAATCCGCTAACCCTGTGGATGCTGATAATAGGCTCATGTCTGTGGAGAAGAAGCTAGCTATTGTCTAGTGCAGTGACCGGGAGAAAGTTCTATTTGCTTCTCATCAACTAGTTGGAGCAGCTGCGGATTGGAGAAGGTTTTATTTGCTTCTCGTCCAGGATATGCACCGCGCCCAACTCAATTTGTGCAGCAGTGCCCCGTTATGCAAGCACCTAGGCCTCCAATGCCTTTTGCACCTCATGCTAATTTTCCTGGTGCCAATGCGCAGAACCAAGCTCGCCCCAATAATTTTTGTGGAGTTAAGAAGTGCTATACTTGTGGAGAAGCTAGACACTTTGCACATCAATGTTCTAAGTCAGGCCTTGGTCAAGTAAGCAATGCGCCGAGACAGAACCCAAGACCCAATGGAGGACAGCCGCAAGGGAATTGTGGACAACAGAATTTTGCTCGTGACAACGTGAACCATGTTTCTACGGAGGATGTTCAACAAGCAGATGATGTGGTGATTGGTATGTTTCTTGCGAATTCCAACCCGACAACAATGTTATTTGATTGTAGAGCATCACATTCATTCATTGCATCAAAATATGTTGCCAAGTATAGTTTGCCTATCTCTCATATGAAGTTTACTCTATTTGTTAAGTCTCCTGCAGGAGAGATGAGGAGAAATATAGTATGTCCAAAAGTAAGCCTTAGAATAAGGGGGTAGACTTCTTTGCCAAACTCATTGTTTTGGATTCTCAAAGATTGGACATTATACTTGGAATGGACTAGTTAAGTAAACACAATGGAGTTATTGAGTGTGCCACAAAAACGGTGAAGTTGACCAGTGAGGAAGGCATCACTGTAGAATTTGAAGCATCTCAACACACACCGAGGCAATTGGAACTAAATCATATGCATGGTGCCGCAATTGAGGAGATTCCAAGTGTATGTGAATTCTTGGACATGTTCTTGGATAAGTTGCCAGGTAAGCCACCTAATCGAGATATTGAATTTGTTATTGATTTAATACCTGGAATTGCACCTATAGCTAAGAGGCCGTATAGGATGCTTCCTAAGGAATTAGAGGAGCTCAAGAAGAAGATTCAAGAGTAACTGAAGAACGGTTTTATTCACCCCAGTTCTTCGCCTTGGGGAGCGCCTGTTCTATTTGTGGACAAGAAGGATGGGTCACAAAGGATGTGTGTGGATTACCGAGCTCTCAATGTGGTGACAATCAAGAACAAGTATACTTTGCCCCACATTGAGGATTTGTTTGATCAGATGAAGGGTGCTTTTGTTTTGTACAAGATTGATTTGAGGTTTGGATACTTTCAAATGAAGATTAGACCATTGGACATACCCAAGACTGCTTTTAGGACATGGTATGGGTCTTATGAGTACATCGTGATGTCCTTTGGATTGACAAATGCGCCTGCATACTTTATGTACCTCATGAATAAGGTCTTCATGGAGTACTTGGACAAGTTTGTAGTGGTGTTCATTGATGACATTATGATCTACTCGAAGGATGAGAAGGAACATGAGGAACACTTGAGGCTTACGTTGCAGAAATTGAGGGAGCATCAATTGTATGCCAAGTTTAGAAAGTGCCATTTTTAGTTGAAAGAGGTGTCATTTTTGAGTCATATCATCTCGGGAGGAGGAGTATCGGTTGACCTTGGAAAGGTGAGGGATGTGCTAAAATGGGAGCCACCACAGAATGTTAAGGAAATCATATGTTTTCTTGGAATGGCCTGATATTACCGTCGACTCATCAAGGACGTTCCCAAGATAGCCAAGCCAATGACAGAGTTGCTAATGAAGGGAAAATCATTCCAATGGACCCAACCATGTCAAGAAAGTTTTGAGGAGTTGAAGAAAAGGTTAACAAAAGCCCCAGATTTTGTTTTATTGGACATGAGCAAGAGTTTTGATATTTATTGCAACGCATCAAGACAAGGACTTGGATGTGTATTGATGCAAGAAGGTCAAGTGGTCGCCTATGCATCAAGACAATTGAAGAAACATGAGCAGAATTATCCAACACATGATTTGGAACTTGCAACTGTGGTACACTAATTAAAGATTCGGACACATTATATTCTTGGTCATAGGTGTGAAATTTACACGTATCACGAGAGTCTTAAGTATATTTTCACACAAACAGTTCTAAATTTGAGGCAACGAAGATGGTTGGAGCTCATCAAGGATTATGATTTGGGAATCAATAATCACCCAGGAAAAGCCAATGTAGTGGCCGATGCCTTGAGCCGAAAAGGAGTAAGCCACCAACTCACAGTTCGAGAACTACCATTCGAGTTATGTAAGGAGTTCGAACGGTTGAACCTTGGATTTGTGAATGAGATGGAGATGATGGAGTTAAATCCGACTTTGGAGCAAGACACTCGAGAGGGTCAAACAAAGGATGAGGAGATTCAGTAGATCAAGGAAATGACCCAAGAGGGGAGAGAATTCAGATTTGATGAGGTTTAACATGGTACCTTATGGCTGGGAAAGAGAATTGTTGTGCCTAATGTGAAGCGTATTCGGGAGACAATATTAAAGGAGGCACATGACTCGCCATACTCAATTCATCCCGGTTGTACAAATATGTACCAAGACTTGAAGACATGTTATTGGCGGGCTAGCATGAAAAAGAACATAACTGAATACGTAGCATTGTGTGATGTGTGCCAACGAGTCAAGGCGGAACACCAGAGGACACCTGGATTATTGCAACCATTGAAGATTCCGGAATGGAACTGGGAAGAAATCGGAATGGACTTTATAGTTGGTTTACCGCGTACTCAGTCCGGTGATGACTCAATTCGGGTAATTGTGGATCGGTTGACCAAATCAGCTCATTTCATCACTGTGAAGACCCAGTATACAGTTGCACGATTGGCCGAAATATACGTGGAGCATATTCTGTGTCGACATGGGGTGCCCAAGAAGATAGTATCGGATAGAGGTTCTCAATTTACTTCCGGGTTTTGGTAGAAATTGCAGGAAGCATTGGGAACAAGGTTAAATTTTAGTTCAGCATATCACCCTCAAATGGATGGACAAACTGAGAGGACCAATCAGATTTTGGAGGACATGTTAAGAGCTTGTGCTTTGAAGCATTGGAAAAGTTGGTACAAAAGCTTGTCATATGCGGAATTTTCATACAACAATAGTTACCAAGCAAGTCTGAAGATGTCACCTTATGAAGCACAATATAGAAGGAAGTGTAGGACACTATTGTTCTGGAATGAGACAGAAGAAACTCAAGTATTTGGTTCGGATGTGTTGCTAGAAGCTGAAAAACAAGTTCAGGTAATTCGTGAAAATTTGACAGCTTCTCAATCAAGAAAAAAGGCTATGCGGATAAAAGGCGGAGAAAACTATGCTTTGAAGTAGGAGACTTTGGTTACCTCAAGGTGTCACCAATGAGAGGTAATAAGAGGTTTAACATAAGAGGCAAGCTAGCACCTCGCTATATTGGGCCATTCAAGATCTTGGATAAAAGGGGGGAAGTGGCGTATAAGTTGGAGATGCCAGCTCATCTTTCAAATGTTCATGATGTGTTCATGTTTCCCAGCTCAAGAAGTGTTTAAGGGTACCAAAAGAACAAGTGCCAATGGAATAATTGGAACTAGAGGCAGATTTGACTTATGCCGAACAACAGGTCAAAATCATGGAAACAAACGAGAGGGTCACAAGGAACAAGGTTAGTCGATGGTGCAAGGTTCAATGAAAGAATCACATAGAATCGGAAGCAACATGGGATCTAGAAGATGATTTCAAGAATGAATTTCTGTATCTCTTCTCTTCCGCATCGAATCTCGAGGGCGAGGTTCATTTTAAGGGAGGTAGGTTTGTAACACCCTAATTTTCATCCATCATGCATTTCGTACATTCCAATACATGTTTAATATTGATCAACATAAAAAGGAACAAGTTTAAAAATGAATTAGAAATAAAACCACACTTATGAATTCTAGGAAGTGGGGACTAGTCCGATTTCGGTGTGGACTAGTCCAATTTCTCTTTGAACTTGCTCGGACTTTTCGGTTTTTCTACGGACTATTCTGTTTTTCCCTCTGGACACTTTCAGAATTGTTCGGTCCTGTGCGGACTAGTCCAGTGTTCCAAGAATCCTTGGAAACGTTGCTAAGTCCCTCGACTTGTCCGGACTAGTCCGGTATTCTAGCGGACTTGTCCGTTTTTCCCTCTGACTAAAATCGGACTTGTCCGATTTTGGCCAGACTTGTCTGTTTTCCCCCTTGGGATAAGTTCGGACTTGTCCGATATCTAGTCCGAACTTGTCTGATTTCTCTCTATCCAACTCCGGGCTAGTCCGACCCTTTTTTGGACTTGTCCGATAAATCACGACTCCGAGTTGATGTTTTGTTTCAAGACTTGTTTCTTGGGTTTTACATTAAGTGGTCCTAGGGACGTCGTGCCTAACTCTTTTAGAGCCCATGTGGGACTCCAAACCGACCTCTACTCATCTCAAACTCGAAATCCATCTAACCCTAGCCTCCACCTCTATATAAACAACCCCACCCCTTGGCTTGACATCTATTTGCCACTTTTCAACCACACCCAAACCCTATCTCGTGAATAGGTGCCACCAAGGAGGGAGAAGGAGATCAAGAGCAAGAAGAAGAGGAGGAAACAAAAGAGGATCAAGATCTCCGTCAACTTCATGTTCTTCGGCAACAATCCACCAACAAGTTCTTCATCAACCCTAGATCTTCAAGATCCAAGTGTTGACTCCAAGATCCTTGATTCATTGGAGTTCTAAAGATCTGGTATACCTTCTATTCTCTTTTCCTTACGTGAATTCAACCCCAAATCTCCAAATTCACGTCGATCTAGAGAACCCTAATATGTTGTTCATGTGCAGTGCGGACTAGTCCAGCCCCCTGTGGACTTGTCCGATTTCGCAATCTAAATTGTGTTGAATTGTAGGATCGAAGAGCATGTGAAAACCTACCAGAGGTGGGGGGGTGAATGATTGATTTAAATAACTTACGCAGCGGAAACAATTAAACCCCAACCCATTCGGCAGAAAAACGATCTGTTAAAGAAATCCTGTGTGAGACTTATATAAACGTGTTTCACCATGACAAAAGTGATAGATATCAGATATAATCAAGTCACGAAGACAACACAACAAGAATCACTCAAATCCGTCGAGAAAAACTCATGTTATGATCGAAAGATCAAACAAAGGTCAATCTGCCCTACTTGAGAAAAAAAACAGTTCTGGAACGCTGCAAAGAAACTCGTGTAGGTCATAGACTACAAATCCAATGACCGTGAAATTTTGACAGATGATAGATAATCAAGTTGTGAAGACAACCTAAAAAGAATCACGTCAATTGGATCTGTAAAACTCGAGTTATGATAAAACCACCGACGAAAGGTAGTGCTGTCCAGAAACTCGACGAGTAAAACTTGTCTGGAACAAGTCTGACAAACAAGGCACAAAAGTTCCTTCAAACTATAAATTTTATTCAATATAACAAAAGAGGAACAGCCCCAAAGTCGTCCACCACAAGCTGTGGGCTCCCTTGCTTATATAACCAGCTCGAAAGCCAACTCAACTCAGATCAGGAACCTAATCCTACTCTGTTCACGAATCGTAACTTTCCATAACTGCTTAGGACTCTTCTATATGCAGACAGAAGCAATCATAAGACTTCCAAACATCTTAGGAACGTCTCCCATATTCCTAAACAACTCATATTCGTGACCTACATGAAATCCTATCATAACCAACTGAAATCTTTCCATATTTGAGTCAAACCCGACTCAGCCGTAGCCTAAGTCCATAACCTAGTCGGTTGGACCTTTCCGACCAACTCTTTATGTCCACATCTCATCATCATGTCTCGGAACCATGTAGGCGCCACGTCCATGCACTCCTTTCACACGTGCAAACATATTCCAATGACGTCCACGATACATTCACATGCATTGTTCTTGATTCAATCATGTTGTGCAACCTCCTGATCAGCTCAACCACAATTCCTCCTGAATTTAGTTGTTGGAACCTCATCTCCTCCCTGAGACTAGTCCAATGGATCCCGTCACCAGCCATGTCTTGAACTCAAGCAACACCTGCACATGAATAAACAACCAATCCATACGAGCCCAAGTCCACGACTTGACTCAAGTTAGTTCCGAACACAACACCTTACGTGAGAACCTCACATAAGCATGTTGCAAAAGCACAGTAACACGATATCATCTATGTCAACCGAAAACGCACCAAAGACTTAGCAAATGAATACTAAGCAATCTTTCCAGAGATGTAAAGCAAGTACAAAACATTGCAAATGAAAAATAGAAGCATTGCGGTCAAGTTCTGGACCTTGACAGAGCAACCCGGACCTTGAGCCGGAGCTAACAATAGCTAGTAGAACCTAGCGCTGGAACTTACCAAAACTAGTATAACCAAGCTCCCGCCGGAGCTTACAAAACTAGTCAGACCTTGATAAAAAGTTGTTTTGGTGATATTCAAAACTTTTATCGTCAAAGCAAGTCTATTCACTACAAGCCAATGTATTCAACACACATAGGTCTTACAATCTCCCCTTGACGAATTCATTGGCAACACCATTTAAAATCTGAACATTGGCTTATTCACATAAAAGATTTGAAGGCAATTTCTCCCCCTTTGTAAATCAAAAGTAAAATGAGAAGAAAATCTAAAAATTATCCCATATTATCTCTCCTTCTGCACATATTCTCTTTCTCTTCATGCTTATCTCTCCCCCTTTGACAATGTATTCAGCAAGTCATGAGCATATAAACAAATTATATCTACCCCTTTAGTTGTTATGAGCATATTATAACATATACATATAAACAAAGCTCATCCAAGTCATACTATCAAGTACCATACATTATCACATCAATGAAATACATAAAGTGGTGTAAGCCATGCTAGAGATCAAATGTAATTTTCAATTTAAGTAAGTCATGATCTCACAAACTTAACTATTTCAAAACCTGAAATCATGACACTATTTGCTGAATTTTATTATTTTTCAAAGCATAAATTTAGATCATATGATATTTGCAAGAGATTATATGCGCATCTGCCTTATTCTAACCAACAAAGCCAAACCTATGTCATTTGACAATCAGAAGTTTAAGGACATGGTTTTAGTCATACACAACTTCTTCCAAGTTCATATCTAAGTGCAATGATAAGCCATCTCAAAAAAAGAAGTGCGATGCATGCATATTCTCTTGATCTTTTCTCAATTTATATTTGTTCATAAAAACTCAACATGTGAGTTGATTACTTGATTAATTCTTAATGATTAAAAGCACTTGTGAACATGTAACAAGTTCAAAACAACAAGAAAGTTCGACCATGACCAGTTTTAGTGTAGGTAATTATTCCAATTACTAGACATGGCAAAAACTACAAAATGTATAACACAAGTAACGTAGTAAGAACTTTCAGCATGTAAAAGGAATTACAAAGTCATATATGTATGAAATACTTTGCTTATATTATTTTAATTTTAGATTCACACATAGACTTCCCAAGTTTCAAAACTCACCCTCAATTTAAGACATGAGGGTGCATAACACCTATTTCACTATGAATGTAACAAAAACGAGTGAAATCCAAAGATTTTGTAAAAATGTCAGCCATTTGTTGTTCGATATCTACATGGTGAAGCACAATGTTTCCTTTTTCAACATTATCTCAGAGAAAGTGATACCTAATGTCAATGTTCTTAGTTCTAGAATGTTGCATGGGGTTTTTAGTAATGCAAATTGCACTAGTGTTATCACAGAACAGTGGAACACTATCTAGATCAACCCCATAGTCCTTAAGTGTTTGAACGATCCAAAGAATTTGTGATCAAGCGCTAGCAGCAGCTACATATTTAGATTCGGCTGTGGATTGTGCAACGAAATTTTGTTTTCTAGAGGACCAAGCAACAAGTGAATTACCAAGAAAATGACAAGCACCGGAAGTACTTTTCCTATCAATCCTACAACCCCCATCCTCACTTTGTCTATTTTTATAATACCCATTTAGTTCCAATTAAAGTGTGACCTTGAGGTGGAGGTACAAGTTTCCAAACAATATTTCTTTCAAAACTTTCTAACTCTTCTTGCATGGCAATAATGCAAGATTCATTAGTGAGTGCGTGTGATATATCTTTGGGTTCAAAAGAAGCAACAAAAGCAGAATGAGCATAAGAGTTTGGATCGCAAAACCTGGACCGTGTGACTCGTTCGTGCAAGCTTCCAATCATCTGTTGAGGGGGATGATCTTTGTAAAACCATAGGGGAACAGATGTCTCACAAGCTTCTGCTTCTTCATGTTCATCACAAATCGATGAGCTTGTGACTTGAGGATGATTTGAATCAGCATTGATGGTTGTCGGTGCTGGTTGAGAATTAACATCCGGAGCTGAATCAAAGTCTTTAGCTGCTGAATTTTCGGGCAGCAGCTCCAATTCTTCCTCATCTTCAACGAAAATGCCCCCCTGCTGATATGGATATGAACCTGCAATATTTGAGCTAGTATCTGGGCTAGCTTCATCAAAAGACACTTCACAAGTCACCACAATTTTGTTAGTGTCAAGTAAAAGCACACGGTAGCCTCTAGTATGAGATGGATAACCAAGAAACATGCCATCAATGGATCTAGGTTCAAATTTATCAATATTACCATGTTTCTTAACAAAGCATTTGCAACCAAAGACCCGAAAGTGGGTAACACTAGGCCTATGTCCAAACCGGAGCTCATATGGTGTTTTACCTATCTTAGCAGGCAAGAAAACACGATTTGAGACATAACAAGCGGTTGCTAACGCATCAGCCCAAAATTTCCTAGGAGTTTGATATTCATGAAGCATAGTCCTAGCCATCTCAACCAAGGTTCTGTTCTTTCTTTCTACAACACCGTTTTGTTGAGGTACATACGGTGAAGAAAATTGATGATCTATTCTATTTTCAGCACAGAAGTGATCAAAAGATCGATTTTTAAATTCAGTTCCATTATCACTTCTAATTGCTTTTAAACATCCTGGGTAATCAATTGATAATCTAAGAAATAAAGTTCTAATGTGACTAAAAGCTTCATTCTTAGATGCCATAAAGTAAACCCATGAGTATCTAAAATAATCATCAACAATCACAACAACATACCATTTACCTCCGAAGGATTGAACACGTGAAGGTCATACGGTGTCAAGGTGCAAAAGTTGTCATGTTTCAGTTGTCATGATCATTGTGAGAGGAGTATGTGAACCTGCTACCATATTAGCATGTCTACAAGAAGAGCACACAATTTCTTTGTCCTCTTTAAGCTTATGCAGCCCACGTATGCGATCAGAAGTACTAACACGTGTTAGGTGATCAAAGCCTACGTGACCAAGTCTACGATGCCAAAAATATAGGTCCTTTGAATCATTAGCAACAAGACATCTATGCTTAGAGAAAAACATATCAAAATCAGCTTTAAAAACTCTTCCAAACCGAGACATGTTAAAAATAAGCTCACTATTTGAACTTACAACTTTGCAGCAATTTTTATTGAAAATAATTTCCACATATTCATCTAGCAATTGTGAAACAGAAAGCAAGTTGTATTTCAAATTTTTGACATGTTCCACATCCTTCAAAGTGTAGTGATCATTTTGATGAGTAGGTTTAGGCCCGATCTTCCGAAAGGTATGTCGATTGGGGTGGAGAACTCGACGTTGATGATCTGCGACACTCGAGCGGTTCGAGTACCCCTACAATCACTACACCACGGCTCCGTTGGTTATCAACCGTGCTGCACACGCTTGACCTCGCCAAGAAGGCTAATCCCTGCAAGTGCAAACGAGAACACGAGCAAGAACGTAGAAGACACGATCGGAAATCGCGAAGTTGGGGTCTCACAAACCGTAGAACGGCAATTTTATTGATCTAAGCAAAACCCACCGAATATGACCGGCGGCTGCAGTATTTATAGGCTAGGGTTCGACCAAAACACGATTAGACGCGCCCCTAATGAACTCTTACGGGATAAAAGGCCCAAAGGCCCGATTCGGTGGCGCAGCACCGGACAGAAATCTGGACTCGAATTGTTTCATCGATTCCCAATGACTCCGGAGGAATTTTGAGGTGGGACCAAAACCATTGGAAAGTTTATCTTCTCCTCTTTCCGTGCATATGTAGAACGTCGAGACGGAGTCCGTATGCCTCCTAGGCGTATGTTTTAAGGTGGACTCCTCCTGGACTCCGAGTTGAACTCGAGTCCGAGTTGTAAACTGTTTCCATCTACTTGTGGACGTCCCAGGTGGTTCTCCACGCTCCCAAGGACTCCTTCCTTCACTTGTTGATCTTCTCCATTATTCCTAATAACAATTAAATCATCACATAGCAATCTATTCTCAAACTCACAGGCAAAAGAAGTTAAGAACAAATTCACCTGCTGATTTAATAACCGTGCCCGTGCTCTTGTGATTGGTCCTTGCAGTTCAATGCGCGTCTCCGCTGTTGTGATGTCCTCATCATCCTCCCCCTCTTGAATTGGAGTCATCCTCGACTCAATTTCATCTTCTTCTCCCAAGTACGGTCGCAAATCTAAAATGTTAAATGTAGGACTAACCCCAAAATCGGGAGGCAATTCAAGCTTATATGCATTATCATTAATCTTTTCAACGATCTTAAAAGGACCAGCAGCTCGTGGCATAAGTTTAGATTTTCTCAAGTCGGGAAATCGCTCTTTTCTCAAATGTAACCACACCAAATCGCCTGGTTCAAGTTTTACTTCTTTTCTACCTTTACTACCTGCAATCCTATACTTCTCATTCATCATTTCAATATTTTTCTTTGTAGTTTCATGCATCTTAAGAATGAATTCAGATCGTTGTGTAGCATCCAAATTTATAGTTTCAGAAGGAGGCAAAGGTAGTAAATCAATAGGAGCACGGGGATTGAAACCATACACTACCTGGAATGGACTTACCTTTGTCGTGGAGTGAACGGATCTGTTGTAAGCAAATTCTATATGTGGTAAACACTCCTCCCACAACTTCAAATTTGTTTTCAAGACAGCCCGCAACATAGTGGATAAAGTACGATTAACTACCTCGGTCTGTCCATCCGTTTGTGGGTGACATGTAGTTGAAAACAGCAACTTGGTTCCCAATTTATACCACAAAGTTCTCCAAAAATGACTTAAAAATTTTGCATCACGATCAGAAACAATGGTATTTGGCACACCATGTAAACGAACAATTTCCGTCATAAATAAATCAGCAATGTGTGAGGCATTATCATTCTTATGACAAGGTATAAAGTGTGCCATTTTGGAAAAACGATCAACAACTACAAAAATACTATCTCTCCCCCTCTTAGTCCTAGGCAATCCCGAAACAAAGTCCATAGAAATATCCTCTCAAGGTACACTAGTAACAGGAAGAGGCATATAAAGACCATGTGGAATAAGGCGAGACTTAGCTTTGTTGCAAGTAGTGCATCGTGACACGTAGCGCTCGACATCACGCCTCATCTTTGGCCAAAAGAAGTGTGTGGACAGCACGTCTTCAGTTTTCTTCACTCCAAAATGTCCCATCAAACCTCCTCCATGTGCTTCCTGCAAAAGCAATAGACGAACGGAGCTAGCTGGAACGCATAACTTGTTAGCACGATAGAGGAGACCCTCTCGCAGCACATATTTATTCCAAGTTCTTCCTACTCTACAATTTTCAAAAGCATCTTTGAAGTCCAAATCAGTAGGATATAATGCTTTAATTGTTTCCAAACCAAAGATTTTATGATCAAGTTGGGACAGCATGGTATAACGCCTAGATAATGCATCGGCAATGATATTTTCCTTCCCTTTCTTATGCTTAATGATGTATGGAAACGACTCTATGAACTCAATCCATTTAGCATGTCGTTTATTCAGATTGGTTTGACACTTAAGATACTTCAATGATTCATGATCGGAATGTATGACAAACTCCTTAGACCAAAGATAATGTTGCCAAGTTTGTAATACACGTACTAAGGCATACAATTCCTTATCATAAGTGGAATAATTCAGAGAAGGACCATGAAGTTTTTCACTAAATAAAGCAACGGGTTTACCTCCTTGTATGAGAACGCCTCCAATACCAACGCCGCTTGCGTCGCATTCTAGCTCAAAGGTCTTGTCAGAATCAGGAAGTTGTAGTAATGGTGATTGTGTAAGCTTCGATTTGAGAGCATCAAAAGCTTGTTGCTGCTGTTCGCCCCATCGAAATGGAACACCCTTCTTCGTTAGCTCATGTAGAGGTGCTGCAATGGTGCTGAAATCCCGCACAAAGCGCCGATAAAATCCTGCAAGACCAAGAAAACTACGAACCTGTGTGACGGTAGTTGGGGCTGGCCAGCTGGTGATTGCTTCAATTTTTGCCTCATCCATCTCAACTCCCTGCGAGGAAACGACATAGCCAAGAAATGAGACTCGATTGGTCCAAAAAACGCACTTTTCGAGGTTACCAAACAAACGTGCATCTCTCAAAACAGTAAAAACAGCACGTAAATGATCAAGATGTTCATCATATGACTTGCTGTAAATGAGGATATCATCGAAGTAAACCACCACAAATTGTCCAATGAAAGCACGTAAAACCTCGTTCATTAATCGCATAAAGGTGCTGGGTGCATTAGTTAAACCAAAAGGCATGGCTAACCACTCATAAAGTCCAAACTTGGTTTTAAATGCAGTTTTCCATTCATCTCCTAGTGCCATTCTAATTTGGTGGTAACCACTACGCAAGTCAATTTTTGTGAAGATGATAGCACCACTCAATTCATCAAGCATGTCATCTAATCGAGGAATAGGATAACGATATCAAATGGTGATGTTATTAATTGCTCGACAATCAACACACATGCGCCAACTACCATCTTTCTTAGGAACCAAAAGAACATGAACGGAACAAGGGCTAAGGCTTTCACGAATGTACCCGCGGTCCAAAAGATCTTGGACTTGTCGCTGAATTTCCTTAGTTTCTTGTGGATTCGCCCTGTATTCTGCACGATTTGGCAAACTTGCTCCTGGAATCAAATCGATCTTGTGTTCAATGCCTCTCATCGGTGGTAAACCAGGGGGGTATCTCGGAGGGAAACACATCCTCAAACTCCTACAAAAGGTTAGCAACAGCAGGGGGCAATGCAATAGACAATTCATGAAGTGAAAACATGGCTTCTTTGCAAACTAAAGCATAGCACATCCCCTTAGCATTGAATAAATCAGCAAGTTCAGATTTAGTTGCGAGCAATGATGGTGATTTTAACTTAGTAACTTGCTGTTTTTCAGATTCTAATTTAGTTGCTTTGCCCTCACGAATTTTACTCTTCTCAAAATGCACAATTTCAGCAGGAGTCATGGGGAGCAAAGTGATTTTCTTTCCCTTATGCATGAGAGTATATTTATTGGTTCTACCATGATGAATAGCATATGTATCAAATTCCCAAGGACGACCCAATAAAAGAGAACATGCATCCATAGGAACAACATCAAAATCAGCAAAATCATGGTATGAACCAATTGAAAAATGGATTCTCGCTGTTTGTGTTACCCGAACCTTACCGCTGTTGTTGAACCATTGAATGTGGTACGGATGAGGGTGTGCTCTTGTTGTCAAACCGAGTTTCTTGACGACTCCGTGTTTACCAAGTTATTGCAGCTACCTCCATCAATTATAGTGTGTACACGGTAGTCCTTGACAACGAGAAACATGTGGAAGAGGTTGTGTCGTTGTAGCTTGTCGTCGGTCTCCACTTTGGAGCTCAAGGCACGCTGCACAATGATGCTCCTATAGTTCTCCGTTGCCGCTGTACCTAGTACCTCTTCTTCGGTGTGTTCGTCATTTGGATCTATAAAGTCAGTAGCAAGAGAATATTCATCTTCAACATCCGAAGTACTATCATACCCGACATCGTCGCGTGCTATGTATGCTCGTTTGCTCGGGCAATCTCTCATCATATGACCAAGTTCCTGGCAACGGTGATACTTAATGTCGGAAGTACGACCCGTAGAAGGAGTGGACGATGAAGGCTTGAATGATGTCGCCTTGCTGCCTTCCGGCACGCGAGAAGGTGGAGCAGCAAGTATAGTTCGTTGGCCGCCATTGGGTGGTGTACTCGCTGCACGGGGGGCCGAAGATGGTGCTGTTCTGGATGGTGTAGTTGCTGCACGCGGCGTGAAGTTGCTCCTCGTGCGTTGTTGCTGTTGTTGTCGGCCCTGCAGTTCTTTTTCTGCCAACATAGCAAGCTGAAACAATCTGTTAACAGTATCATATTCTTTGTAATCAACAATGTCCTGAATTTCACACCTCAACCCCCCATAAAAACGAGCTATTTTATCATCCATGTCCTCTACTACCCCACAACGCAGCATACCCTTTTGTAACTCTTGATAATACTCCTCTACAGACATGTTACCTTGGTCTAAACGCTGCAATTTTTTGCGAAGGTCTCGTTGAAAAGATGGAGGAACAAATCGAACACGCTTAGCTTCCTTTAATCTATCCCATGTTGGAGCATCAGTTCTAGTTTTAACAAGTTCATTCCACCATATGATAGCAAAGTCCTTAAACTGACTAGTGGCTTGACAAACTCTATGTTGTTCAGGAACAAGATGGGAATTAAATTTTTGCTCTACTGTCATCTCCCAATCAAGATAAGCCTCAGCATCATAAGCACCAGAAAAAAAGGGTATAGTAAATTTCACTTTAGCAAAAGGATCATCAGGAGGGCGAATATAATTGTTATGATTATTACCTCCCATACCTCGACGATAAAGTGGCAGTCTTTGCTGATTATTGTGATCTTCCATTCATCATAAGCATTGTCTTCTTGTCTTCCAGCGAGAGTCAATCGAGCCTCGAAAGTATTCATCCGAAGAGCAAGGTCATCCAGTTGGCGAGTCAAGTTCGCCAATGACTCCTCCGTTGCTGCGTTGTATTTGGCGAACATATCCGTCATGGTCTTCATCATATCACGTAACTCAGCATGTTGAACACATTCGTCATTATTTTCTTCTCCTGCCATTGTTAGTAGGAAACAAAAGACAACAACAAAAAAATGTTATCCCTATCAACTACAGTGACAATGTGGATGGTGGAAGAAAACAATCTCTCTCGCTCAAGCGTCTTACCACGCTCTTACAAGTGTTCTTACCGACACGGCAGGTGGTGTGGACGGTGAGATGAACCAATGAAGCGTGGGGTGATTGCACAGGTACTTATTATGCTCAAGAGAAAGGTGGAGCTTGGATGGCACAATATGGTGGCTAATAAGCAGAAAATCGTTAACAGCTAAACAAAGTTGAATAAGTATTCAATGTAGGAAACTGTTGCTGGTCAACTGAGTGCCCTACATCCTAGCACAACACAAGGAAGTATGAAGGCAAAAGAAAGACAGAATGATATAACCAAACAAACAGCACCAAGTGGTATAGGCCAATTGCTTTAATATGCGTGCTCCTCACTATTTTTTTCTTTTTTTAATATTTTTTGATATTTTTTCTCTACTCAGTAGCAGAAATATAGGAAGCACGCAAATTTGCAGCTCAATTGGATGTAATATGCGGCCTATAGAAAATCAAGAAGATTCTTTAAAATTCGTGCTGAAACTTCGTATGCCGGATAGCCTATCTTCCGAGGCGAATTTGGGCAATCTAATTTCGCCGAACGCGGCTACGCGACAGAAAATCAGATGCGAAATTTCACGTTGATGAATTTGAAAAAAAAAATTCGCCCAATTTCGAGTTCGTATGCGAAAGTTATGGCCGTTTTTAGGTAGGCTATCCGAGTTACGATTTTTTAGATGTTGATTCCAACTCGGTTTGATAACAGAACTCGCAATCGGATACGAAAACGATCGGGAATTTGCACCGCAACTAATGGGGTGATGTGTGATGATTCAAGGATGAATGGCACAAAGATTTGTCACCTAATCTAGGGCTGGCGATGCGGGAGTTCACGCAAGGCGGCTAGCTAGGGCAAACCGATGAACGTGGCGGATCGGTTTGTTATTTAGGGATTGTGGAATAGGTGTCGAATAGCAAGAAAACAAGGACGAAACACGATAACTAGGACCCAAAAACACAAAGATAAACCAGCAACAAGACTCAACCACACGAATGCAAACTCAACAATGCAAACTGAAAAACGAAACTGCAGGCACTATAGTCTGGGAAGCGGTAAAAACGATCTAATTTTTTTGTGGCTTTTCTGTGGACTTTAGGTACAAAAAAATCGATCTAATGAAAGGAAGGAAAACAAAGATACCTCATAGGAAACCTAGAAATCTGATACCAATTGATGAGTCGGTTTAGGCCCGATCTTCCGAAAGGTATGTCGATTGGGGTGGAGAACTCGACGTTGATGATCCGCGGCGCTCGAGCGGTTTGAGTACCCCTGCAATCACTACACCACGGCTCCGTTGGTTATAAACCGTGCTGCACACGCTTGACCTCACCAAGAAGGCTAATCCCTGCAAGTGCAACCGAGAACACGAGCAAGAACGTAGAAGACATGATCGGAAATCGCAAAGTTGGGGTCTCACAGACCGTAGAACGGCGATTTTATTGTTCTAAGCAAAACCCACCGAATATGACCGGCGTCTGCAGTATATATAGGCTAGGGTTCGACCAAAACACGATTAGACGCGTCCCTAATGGACTCTTACGGGATACAAGGCCCAAAGGCCCGATTTGGTGGCGCAGCACCGGACAGAAATCTGGACTTGACTTGTTTCAACGATTCCCGATGACTCCGGAGGAATTTTGAGGTGGGATCAGAACCATTGGAAAGAATCTTCTCCTCTTTCCGTGCATATGTAGAACGTCGAAAACGGGGTCCGTATGCCTCCTGGGCGCCTGTTTTAAGGTGGACTGCTCCTGGACTCCGAGTTGAACTCGAGTCCGAGTTGTAAACTGTTTCCATCTACTTGTGGACGTCCCAGGTGGTTCTCCACGCTCCCAAGGCCTCTTTCCTTCACTTGTTGATCTTCTCCATTATTCCTAATAACAATTAAATCATCACATAACAATCTATTATCAAACTCACATGCAAAAGAAGTTAAGAAAGAATTCACCTGCTGATTTAATAACCGTGCCCGTGCTCTTGTGATTGGTCCTTGCAGTTCAATGCGCGTCTCCGCTGTTGTGATGTCCTCATCACATTTACTCTAACCGAACCCTTAGCAGTTATAGGAGTTGAGGAATTATCGGCAAAAGTAACATTCTCTACACGTGACCTGAATCTCTGTTGCCGGTCATGTGGCGTGAGCAACCTGAATCCACAATCCAAATGTCCTCCTTCCTCAAACGAGTAACCTACATAAAAGCACAATACATCGATGACTCAATACTGGGGTTAGTCAAAAGGCATTTAGGAATCCAGTACTGAGTCACGCAACATGCAGCAGGAAAAACACGCGAAAGCTGAGGCAAAATAGCAGGTTTATGAGTCAAAGTTTGAGAATTTTTATTCTTAACTACTGACCTAAAAGGTGTTACTTGTGCAGCACAAAAATCAGTAGCTCCGTAGGCAAAAACAGAAGGTCCAGAGGTAAACTTTGAATGTTTTTTACTCAAAACAGCAGGTTGTACATTCGGTTCAATATGTGCAGCAAATTTTGCATGAAAGTTATGAGATCTAGCAACCATTCTTTCCCTTTTCTGTTGTTTAGCTAGTCTATAACAAAAATCTATGACATGACCATCTCTACCACAGTAGGTACAATGAAATTTAACTTTGTGTTCATGTCTAGATGAGCAAGCAATATTTTTATTTAAAACCGAATGAGACAACGCTCCTGTAGATTTGAAAACCACTCCTTTTTGTTTAGGAACTGTTTGAATCAAACCACTTCCTCATGACTTTACAATTTTAGGTGGATGTGCCTTAGCATGAGCATGAGAATCAAAAACTAAACCAGTTTTATCATTGCAAGACTTGGAAGAATTCAGCAGCAAGTTTATGTTCTTATTCCCATTACAAAACCGATTATGCATGTCATCAAGTTTATTGGACAGATCAAGGCAATTTTCACATGAAGTTTTCCTTTTAGTTTGCAATTGGAACAAAATTTAACTTCATGAGAACGTAGAGCATTGTTCAATATAAAAATTTCATTCATAGCATCATGTAGTTTCTTATCAAGATCATCACAAGTAGAACAATGCAAATCAATTGTAGAATAGCTAGCATCTTTCAAGTTTTTATCATTAAGTGCAGCAAGCTCTTTATTCTTTTCAATTTCTAACTCAAATTTATCCAGTGTGGAGGTGTGCACACTTCTTAATGAGGACAATTGTTCGTAAATTAAATCACATGAGGGACATGCATAATCACTAGGAATCAAAGTTTTTAAATGGTTGATTTCAGACTCTAGTGATTCAATTTTAGCAGCACTATCCCTAAGTTTTTTGTCCTTTTTCTTAACAATAATAGTGGCACGAGAAATAGCATCACACATTTCTTCGCAAGTAGGACATACCTCTTCATTGTCGCTGTTGTGTTCTGCCTCCTCCATACTTGATGTTGACTTGCCCGCCATAAAGAACAAGTTTGTCAAATCATCTTCATCTTCATCACTTCCAATGTCCACGTCGTTTGAGCCAAGTTCCTGGAGTGCTGAGATAAAACTGTTCACCAGTAGGCGACCTGTAAAGCCCTTATTTTTCTTTTTATCGTCTGTTGAGGATTGCTTTATCCTTGATTGTTTTTCTTCCCGGGAGGTAGGACCTGAAAGGATAGGACAATCTGTATGTAAATGTCCTGTCTTACCACATTCAAAGCATCGTTGAGGTCCGGAGCTTCCTCTCCTTCTAGTTCTCACATTTTGCAATGCTTTTGAGAACCTCGTAGGGAGAAGTGCTAGCTCCTCCTCTGGAAATTCCTCAATCTGTTCAAGGGTTAGAGAGGACAACAAAGCAAGTGTACCACAAGATGATGTTTGACCGGAACTAGGCATGTCACATTGAGAAACAAAAGCAATAGACTTGCTGGGGTTCTTACGTGAGATTATGTCTATTTCATGAGTTTTTAACTTGGAATATAGCACATCTAATGTAAGTGAACTTATGACAGTATATTCATGAATAGATGTGACTTTCATCTCCCAAATTGACATATCTAATGCACTTAGCAATTGCCTAGCATTTTCAGCATCTGAAAAATTAACATTGACACTACGCAAGTTGTTGAGAATCTTATTAAAGCGAGCAAAAAGGTCATCAATAGACTCACCGCGTTGCATCTCAAAACGCATGTATTCTTTCTTGAACATATCTTGCCTTACCTCTTTGATCGTGTTGGATCCTTCGTGGTAGTCACAAAGTGCTCTCCACACATCGTATGCAGATCGAAGGTGTGCAACACGCTCAAAGTCGATTTGTGTTAATCCTTGTATGATCAAGTTCCGAGCCTTGTTGTTGTTGTCGACATCACTCAGATTTGTAGCTGTAACTTGATCGTTTGATGGCACTTCATAAGGCTTGTATACCTTCTCCCATATTGCAAAGCCTTGTGCCTGGATGAAAGCCTCCATGCATGCCTTCCAAACCTGAAAATCGATACCAGCGAACACACAAGGTTTGGCAGAGTACTTCTCCATGATGATTAGTCAAAAACACGTGCAAATCACAAAGATTAGAGCACCCTGGCTCTGATAACAATGGGATCTAATAGCACGTGAAAAGCTACCAGAGGGGGGGTGAATGGTAGATTTATAAAACTTACACAGCGGAAACAATTAAACCCCAACCAATTCGGTAGGAAAACGATCTGTTAAAGAAATCGTGTGTGAGACTAATCTAAACGTATCACCGTGACAAAAGTGATAGATATCAGAGAGAATCAAGACACGAATACAACACAACAAGAATCACTCAAATCTGTCGAGAAAAACTCATGTTATGATCGAAAGATCAAACAAAGGTCAATCTGCCATACTCGAGAAAAAAACAGTTCTGGAATGCTGCAAAGAAACTCGTGTAGATCATAGAATACAAATCCAATGACCGTGATATTTTGACAGATGATAGATAATCAAGTTTTGAAGACAACCCAAAAAGAATCACGTCAATTGGTTCTGTAAAACTCGAGTTATGATAAAACCACCGACGAAAGGTAGTGCTGTGCAGAAACTCGACGAGTAAAACTTTTCTGGAACAAGTCTGACGAACAAGGCACAAAAGTTCCTTCAAACTATAAAATTTATTCAATAGAACACAAGAGGGACGACCAAAAAGTCATCCACCACGAGCTCTGGGCTCCCTTGCTTATATAACCAGCTCGAAAGCTAACTCAACTCAGATCAGGAACCTAATCCTACTCTGACCAGTTTTAGTGTAGGTAATTATTCCAATTACTGGACATGGCAAAAACTACAAAATGTATAACAAAGTAACGTAGTAAGAACTTTTAGCATGTAAAAGGAATTACAAAGTCATATATGTATGAAATACTATGCTCATATTATTTTAATTTTAGATTCACACATAGACTTCCCAAGTTTCAAAACTCCCCCTCAATTTAAGCCATGAGGGTGCATAACCCCTATTTCACTATGAATGTAAGAAAAACGAGTGAAATCCAAAGGTTTTGTAAATATGTCAGCCAATTGTTGTTCGGTATCTACATGGTGAAGCACAATGTTTCCTTTTTCAACATTATCTCAGAGAAAGTGATACCTAATGTCAATGTGCTTAGTTCTAGAATGTTGCACGGGGTTTTTAGTAATGCAAATGGCACTAGTGTTATCACAGAATAGTGGAACACTATCTAGATCAACCCCATAGTCCTTAAGTGTTTGAACAATCCAAAGAATTTGTGAGCAAACGCTAGCAGCAGCTACATATTTAGATTCGGCTGTGGATTGTGCAACAGAATTTTGTTTTCTAGAGGACCAAGCAACAAGTGAATTACCAAGAAAATGACAAGCACCAGAAGTACTTTTCCTATCAATCCTACAACCCCCATCCTCACTTTGTTTATTTTTATAATACCCATTTAGTTCCAATTAAAGTGTGACCTTGAGGTGGAGGTACAAGTTTCCAAACATTATTTCTTTCAAAATTTTCTAACTCTTCTTGCATGGCAATAATCCAAGATTCATTAGTGAGTGCGTGTGATATATCTTTGGGTTCAAAAGAAGCAACAAAAGCAGAATGAGCATAAGAGTTTGGATCGCAAAACCTTGACCGTGTGACTCGTTCGTGCAAGCTTCCAATCATCAGTTGAGGGGGATGATCTTTGTAAAACCGTAGGGGAACAGATGTCTCACAAGCTTCTTCTTCTTCATGTTCATCACAAATCAATGAGCTTGTGACTTGAGGATGATTTGAATCAGCATTGATGGTTGTCGGTGCTGGTTGAGAATTAACATCCGGAGCTGAACCAAAGTCTTTAGCTACTGAATTTTCGGGCAACATCTCCAATTCTTCCTCATCTTCAACGAAAATGCCCCCCTGCTGATATGGATATGAACCTGCAATGTTTGAGCTATTACCTGGGCTAGCTTCATCAAAAGACACTTCACAAGTCTCCACAATTTTGTTAGTGTCAAGTAAAAGCACACGATAGCCTCTAGTATGAGATGGATAACCAAGAAACATGCCATCAATGGATCTAGGTTCAAATTTAACAAGATTACCATGTTTCTTAACAAAGCATTTGCAACCAAAGACCCGAAAGTGTGTAACACTAGGCCTATGTCCAAACCGAAGCTCATATGGTGTTTTACCTAGCTTAGCAGGCAAGAAAACATGATTTGAGACATAACAAGCGGTTGCTAACGCATCAGCCCAAAATTTCCTAGGAGTTTGATATTCATCAAGCATAGTCTTAGTCATCTCAACTAAGGTTCTGTTCTTTCTTTCTACAACACCATTTTGTTGAGGTACATACGGTGAAGAAAATTGATGATCTATTCTATTTTCAGCACAGAAGTGATCAAAAGATTGATTTTTAAATTCAGTTCCATTATCACTTCTAATTGCTTTTAAAGATCTTGGGTAATCAAATGATAATCTAAGAAATAAAGTTCTAAAGTGACTAAAAGCTTCATTCTTAGATGCCATAAAGTAAACTCATGAGTATCTAGAATAATCATCAACAATCACAACAACATACCATTTACCTCCGAAGGATTGAACACGTGAAGGTCCTACGGTGTCAAGGTGCAAAAGTTGTCACGGTTCAGTTGTCATGATCATTGTGATAGGAGTATGTGAACCTGCTACCATCTTAGCATGTCTACAAGAAGAGCACACAATTTCTTTGTCCTCTTTAAGCTTAGGCAGCCCACGTATGCGATCAGAAGCACTAACACGCATTAGGTGATCAAAGCCTACGTGACCAAGTCTACAATGCCAAAAATATAGGTCCTTTGAATCATTAGCAACTAGACATCCATGCTTAGAGAAAGACATATCAGAATCAGCTTTAAAAACTCTTCCAAACCGAGACATGTTAAAAATAAGCTCACTATTTGAACTTACAACTTTGCAGCAATTTTTATTGAAAATAATTTCCAGATTTTCATCTAGCAAATGTGAAACAGAAAGCAAGTTGTATTTCAAATTTTTGACAAGTGTCACATCCTTCAAAGTGTAGTGATCATTTACTCTAACCGAACCCTTAGCAGTTATAGGAGTTGAGGAATTATCGGCAAAAGTAACATTCTCTACACGTGACATAAAAGAGAGGGAGGAGAACCAATCTTTGTTGCCGGTCATGTGGCATGAGCAACCTGAATCCACAATCCAAATGTTCTCCTTCCTCAAACGTGTAACCTACATAGAAGCACAATACGTCGATGACTCAATACTGGGGTTAGTCAAAAGGCATTCAGGAATCCAGTACTGAGTCACGCAACGTGCAGCAGGAAAAACACGCGAAAGCTGAGGCAAAATAGCAGGATATGAGTCAAAGTTTGAGAATTTTTATTCTTAACTACTGACCTATAAGGTGTTACTTGTGCAGCACAAAAATCAGTAGCTCCGGAGGCAAAAACAGAAGGTCCAGAGGTAAACTTTGAATGTTTTTGACTCAAAACAGCAGGTTGTACATTCGGTTCAATATGTGCAGCAAATTTTGCATGAAAGTTATGAGATCTAGCAACCATTCTTTCCCTTTTATGTTGTTTAGCTAGTCTATAACAAAAATCTATGACATGACCATCTCTACCACAGTAGGTACAATGAAATTTAACTTTGTGTTCATGTCTAGATGAGCAAGCAATATTTTTATTTGAAACCGAATGAGACAATGCTCCTGCAGATTTGAAAACCACTCCTTTTTGTTTAGGAACTGTTTGAATCAAACCACTTCCTAATGACTTTACAATTTTAGGTGGATGTGCCTTAGCATGAGCATGAGAATCAAAACCTAAACCAGTTTTATCATTGCAAGACTTGGAAGAATTCAGCAGCAAGTTTAGGTTCTTATTCCCATTACAAAACCGATCTAATGTCCTATGCATGTCATCAAGTTTATTGGACAGATCAAGACAATTTTCACATGAAGTTTTTCCTTTTAGTTTGCAATTGGAACAAAATTTAACTGCATGAGAACGTAGAGCATTGTTCAATATAAAAATTTCATTCATAGCATCATGTAATTTCTTATCAAGATCATCACAAGTAGAACAATGCAAATCAATTGTAGAATAGCTAGCATCTTTCAAGATTTTATCATTATGTGCAGCAAGCTCTTTGTTCTTTTCAATTTCTAACTCAAATTTATCAAGTGTGGAGGTGTGCGCACTTCTTAATGAGGACAATTGTTCATATATTAAATCACATGAGGGACATGCATCATCACTAGGAATCAAAGTTTTTAAACGGTTGATTTCAGACTCTAGTGATTCAATATTAGCAGCACGATCCCTAAGCTTTTTGTCCTTTTTCTTAACAATAATAGTGGCATGAGAAATAGCATCACATATTTCTTTGCAAGTAGGACATACCTCTTTATTGTCGCTGTTGTGTTCTGTCTCCTCCATACTTGATGTTGACTTGCCCGCCACAAAGCACAAGTTTGCCAAATCATCTTCATCTTCATCACTTCCAATGTCCACGTCGCTTGAGCCAAGTTCCTGGAGTGCTGAAATAAAACTGTTCACCAGTTGGCGACCTGTAAAGCCCTTATTTTTCTTCTTATCATTTGTTGAGGAGTGCTTTATCCTTGATTGTTTTTCTTCCCGGGAGGTAGGACCTGTAAGGTTAGGACAATCTGTACGAAAATGTCCTGTCTTACCACATTCAAAGCATCTTTGAGGTCCGGAGCTTCCTCTCCTTCTAGTTCTCACATTTTGCAATGCTTTTGAGAACCTCGTACGGAGAAGTGCTAGCTCCTCCTCTAGAAACTCCTCAATCTGTTCAAGGGTTAGAGAGGACAACAAAGCAAGTGTACCACAAGATGATGTTTGACCGGAACTAGGCATGTCACATTGAGAAACAAAAGCAATAGACTTGTTGGGGTTCTTACGTGAGATTATGTCTATTTCATGAGTTTTTAACTTGGAATATAGCACATCTAATGTAAGTGAACTCATGACAGTAGATTCATGAATAGATGTGACTTTCATCTCCCAAATTGACATATCTAATGCACTTAGCAATTGCCTAGCATTTTCAACATCTGAAAAATTAACATTGACACTACGCAAGTTGCTGAGAATCTTATTAAAGCGAGCAAAAAGGTCATCAATAGACTCACCGTGTTGCATCTCGAAGTGCATGTATTCTTTCTTGAACATATCTTGCCATACCTCTTTGATCGTGTTGGATCCTTCGTGGTAGTCACAAAGTGCTTTCCACACATCGTATGCAGATCGGAGATGTGCAACACGCTCAAAGTCGCTTTGTGTTAATCCTTGTATGATCAAGTTCCGAGCCTTGTTGTTGTAATCGACATCACTCAGATTTGTAGCTGTAACTTGATCGTTTGATGACACTTCGTAAGGCTTGTATACCTTCTCCCATATTGCAAAGCCTTGTGCCTGGATGAAAGCCTCCATGCATGCCTTCCAAACCTGGAAATCAATACCAGCGAACACACAAGGTTTGGCAGAGTACTTCTACATGATGATCAGTCAAAAACACGTGCAAATCACAAAGATTATAGCACTGTGGCTCTGATACCAATTGTATCTAATAGCACGTGAAAAGCTACCAGAGGGGGGTGAATGGTAGATTTATAAAACTTACGCAGCGGAAACAATTAAACCCCAACCCATTCGGTAGAAAAACAATCTGTTAAATAAATCGTGTGTGAGACTAATCTAAACGTATTTCACCGTGACAAAATTGATAGATCAGAGATAATCAAGACACGAATACAACACAACAAGAATCACTCAAATCCGTCGAGAAAAACTCAAGTTATAATCAAAAGATCAAACAAAGGTCAATCTGCCATACTCGATAAAAAAACAGTTCTGGAACGCTGCAAAGAAACTCGTGTAGATCATAGACCACAAATCCAATGACCGTGAAATTTTTACAGATGATAGATAATCAAGTTTTGAAGACAACCCAAAAAGAACCACGTCAATTGGATCTGTATAACTCGAGTTATGATAAAACCACCACTGAAAGGTAGTGCTGTCTAGAAACTCGACGAGTAAAACTTGTCTGCAACAAGTCTGACGAACAATGCACAAAAGTTCCTTCAAACTATAAAATTTATTCAATAGAACACAAGAGGAACAGCCAAAAAGTCATCCACCACGAGCTCTGGGCTCCCTTGCTTATATAACCAGCTCGAAAGCCAACTCAACTCAGATCAGGAACCTAATCCTACTCTGTTCACGAATCGTAACATTCCATAACTGCTTAGGATTCTTCTATATGCAGATAGAAGCAATCTTAAGACTTCCAAACACCTTAGGAACGTATCCCACATTCCTAAACAACTCAAATTGGTGCCCACACGAAATCCTATCATAACCAACTCAAATCTTTCCATATTTGAGTCAAACCCGACTCAGTCGTAGCCTAAGTCCATAACCTAGTCGGTTGGACCTTTCCGACCAACTCTTTATGTCCACATCTCTTCATCACGTCTCGGAACCATGTAGCCACGTACATGCACTCCTTGCAAAAGTTCAAACATCTTCCAATGACGCCCACGATACCTTCACATGCATTGTTCTTGATTCAATAATGCTGCGCAACCTCCTGATCAGCTCAACCACAATTCCTCCTGAATTTAGTTGTTGGAACTTCATCTCCTCCCTGAGACTAGTTCAATGGATCCCGTCACCAGACATGTCTTGAACGCAAGCAACACCTGCACATGAATAAACAACCAATCCATACGAGCTCAAGTCCTCGACTTGACTCAAGATAGTTCCGAACACAACACCCTACGTGAGAACCTCACATAAGCATGTTGCAAAACCACAGTAACACGATATCATCTATGTCAACCGAAAATGCACCAAAGACTTAGCAAATGAATACTAAGCAGTCTTTCTAGAGATGTAAAGTAAGTATGAAACATTGCAAATGAAAAACAGAAGCATTGCGGTCAAGTTTCGGACCTTGCCAGAGCAACCCGGACCTTGAGCCGGAGCTAACAAAAGCTAGTAGAACCTAGTGCCGGAACTTACCAAAACTAGTATAACCAAGCTCCCGTCGGAGCTTACAAAAATAGTCGGACCTTGATAAAAAGGTGTATTGGTGATATTCAAAACTTTTATCGTCAAAGCAAGTGTATTCACTACAAGCCAATGTATTCAACACACATAGGTCTTACATGAATTAATTCTAAATTAGATCGAATCAATCCAAACCTGTGTAGACTTCTCAATAACCATTATAATTGATTAATAAACCTCATTAACAACTTATTAACTAGTGTTGCTTTGCATCTGCATCAATCATGCATATCATGTCATATTGAGTAATATATGTACATCAATTGATTGTGTTTCTCGTCTTGTATGTTTATTTTGCGGATTAGACGGATTTGCGCTAGAGAGTGCCGTGGAGGATCTCAAGCACCAAGAGCTTGAAGGCTTTGACCTGAACCAATCCCAAGAGCATGGCAAGTGTCCTTGAAGCATATTGACCATAATTTAAAATAAATGTTTTGTTTGCAAACTGCATGCTTGTGTCAATTTGATGGGAAATCCTATGATAGGAAGTTTACTAGCTTTGTTTCACCACCCTTGTCGCCTGGGATTGATGGTAGAGAGACGGGATGGGCTTTTTACCTTTGCTTCGCTTAACTATTTGGGATGGGAAAACAACACTACACATTTAATTATGCATTAATGAGATTATCATTAATATGAACTGGACAACATGATATAGTAATGGGTGATCTAAGCAAGCATGGTATATGGATGGGTTGGAAGTTATGGTGGTCCGCTTGCTTTAGATCTAAGGACCCGTTCATGTGAGAATAAGCCAACACTACAGTGCCACCAAAAGGCCAAGTATGGGTGCGGCGTAGATGATTAATTAGGGCTTTGTCAGTGCTATTTGGACCATTAGGGGTGCTTGGGGAAGGGGTAGTCGGATTGGGTTTGTTGATGATTGGTGGGACTACCCTGGGATCCGAATGGTTCAAGAGGGGGCCCTTGCTTGAAGATGTGGTCAGTTGGAGACAGCGCCAATGGTGAAACCTCAGTGGGGTCTAAATACGCTAGTAATCCCTTTGTAAAGGCTATTTTGTGATCTCTTGGCCACAAACCTAAGGATGTGTGTGACGACATAACTGAGATTCTATAGTCATCAAAAGGTGATAAAATCATGGACACGTGGGTAAAGTGGTACAAACTCTGCAGAGTCTAATAAAACTATCATGATAGCCGTGCTGTAACACCCTCATTTTCATGCATCATGCCCTGCATACACTCATATACATGTTTAACATTAACCCGCATAAAGAGGAACGAGTTTAAAATTGATTCGGAGCATTTAAAATTGATTTGGAACAAACCACACTTAAAAACGCAGGAAAGTGCGGACTAGTCCAATTTCTCTCAGACTAAAAACGGACTTGTCCGTTTTTGCTACGGACTAGTCCGATTTTGCCTCTGGAAACCTTCGGACTTGTTCGATTTTGTGCGGACTAGTCCGATATTCCAAGAATCCTTGAAAATTTGCTAAGTCCTTGGACTTTTCCGGACTAGTCTGGTGTTCCAGCGTACTTGTCCGATTTCCTCTGTGTTTAAAGTCGGACTTGTCCGATGTTTGGCCAGACTTGTCCGCTTTTCTCTCTGAATGACTTCGGACTAGTCCGGTCCTTTTCGGACTTGTCTGATATTTTGCGACTCCGAGTTGATCTTTTGTTTTACGACTTGTATCTTGGGTTTCACGTTAAGAGGGCCTAGGGACGTCGTTCCTAACTCTTTTAGAGCCCATGTGGGACTCTAAACCGGCCTCTACTCATCCCAAAACTCGAAATCCATCTAACCCTAGCCTCCACCTCTATATAAACAGCCCCACCCCTTGGATTGACATCTATTTGCCACTTTTCCACCCACCCAAACCCTAGTTCGTGGGGAGCCACCGTGAAGGAGGGAGGAGAAGATCCCAAGCAAGAAGAAGAAGACGAGGAAACAAAAGAGGATCAAGATCTCCACCAAGTTTTTGTTCTTCACCACCAATTCATCCCCAAGTTCATCACCAACCCTAGATCACCAAGATCCAGGTGCTACCTCCAAGTTTCCTGATTCATTGGAATCCCAAACACCTGGTATACCTTCTATTCTCTTTTCCTTATGTGAATTCACCCCTAATCTCCATATTCACGTCAATCTAGAAAACCCTAATCTGCTGATCTCGCAGAGTGCGGACTTGTCCCGAACCTAGCGGACTAGTCCAATCTTCCTCGTTAAATTTCATCAAATTAATTCTAAAATTTGATTTGAATCAACCTTAAACCTGTATAAACTTGTTAAAATCTATTATAACTAGTTATTGATCATTAAAAGCAATCTAGTAACAAGTTCTACCTTGCATTTGCATCAATCATGCATGTCATGTCATATTGAGTAATATTTGTGCACTCTTTGATTGTGTTTCTTGTCTTGTATGTCTATTGTGTGGATTTGACGGATTTGCGCTAGTGAGTGCTGCGGAGGATTTACAGCACCAAGAGTTTGAAGGCTTTGACCCTAATCAACCACAAGAGCAAGGCAAGTGTCCTTGAAGCATATTGATCCCGTTTTAAAATAAATGTTTTGTTTGTAAAATTGCATGCTCGTGTCATTGATGGGAATCCTATGGTAGGAAGTTTACTAGACTTGTTAAACCACCCTTGTCACCTGGAATTTATGGTAGAGAGTCGGGAAGGGTTTTTACCTTTTTCCCTCGCTTAATCAACTGGGATGGGAAACAACTATACCACTCAATTTAATTATGAATTAATGATATTCTGGTTAATGTGAACTGGTCAATACGGTATGCTAATGGGTGATCTAAGCAAGCCTGGTATGTGGATGGGTTGGATGTTATGGTGGTTTGCTTGCTTTAGATCTAAGGACCGGTTCATGCGAGAATAAGCCAGGACTACAGTGCCACCACGAGGCCAAGTATGGGTGTGGTGTAGCTAATTAATTAGGGCTTTGCTAGTACCGTTTGGACCGTTGTGGATGCTCGGGGATGCAGTAGTCGGATTGGGTCTGTTGATGATTAGTGGGACTACCCTGGGATCCGAATAGCTCAAGAGGGGGCCCTTGGTTGAAGATGTGCTCTGCGGGAGACATCGCCACCAGTGAAACCTCAGTGGGGTCTAAATAGGCTAGTAATCCCTTTGTAAAGACTATTTTGTGATCTCTTGGCCACACACCAACGGAAGTGTGTAATATGACCGACGGTTCATGGGCATAAGGGAGATTCTTAGTCATCAAAAGGTGATGAAATCACGAACACGTGGATAAAGAGGTACAAACTCTGCAGAGTTAAATAAAACTATCATGATAGTTGTGCTCCCGGTTATGAGCACCTGGACAACTTCCATGATTAGAGGGAAATTGGAATTTGGGATGGTTATGGTTGGTATTATGGTTATGGATAAATTTCTAGTATTGAATATGGTTGTTTGCAAGTGGTGAAATCTGGAATTATTGATGAGGATGGTGAATTGAGGATTGGTATTATGATATTACTTATGATTATGATGGGTTTGATTCATATAAATGTAATATATTGCTTTTCAAATGTTTTGATGTACTTTTCAGCACTTTGCCATTATTATTGTCAACATTTGAATCAGCCACATGTCATACTTTCCACACTTGCTGAGTACAACATGTACTCACTCTTGCAACCCCCCCAACAGTTGCAGGTCAGGATTGGGAGTTTAATGGTGATAATGCGAAGTTCTAGGCCGTGTCTACCGTCAGCTTGCCTATGTTGTTGGAGTTGCGCTGTCCCTTATGCTTAGTTTGCTTAGGTGCTTAATTAGAGTATTTCCGCTGCAATAGTTGAGTTTGTCATAAATATTCATTAGAGCTTGTATTTGAGAATAATCTGGTTTGTGTAATAAAATTTGGTTAATTAATTTTGTTATGTGGTAATTTTCTGTATATCGTTTGTGATTGCACTCGTGTATGTGTGATGAACATCCTGGGCACACATATGCGTTAGCTTGGTTCATTTTTCGGAACCGGGCGTCACAGATTGGTATCAGAGCCACAGGTTGACTGTAGGATGCAGCCTAGATAGAATGGACACTTTAGAGCACATAGGAGCACTGAGGAATCGATGTGTTTTTGCTTGGAGTGCTATTTGCTATATATATTGCTTGCTTTTGTGCTTAATAGATGATTTTGGGGTGCTTTAGCATTGCCATGTCCACCTAGGCTAGTGTAGCTAGCTGTTTAGTTTATATCCCTTGATGCATATAGTTGGGGACGTTCTCTAATTCTTACCTATTGCTTTTCTTCAGATGGTGAGGACTCGCAACCAGAGGGATGGCAAAGATGAGGAGGTGAACAATGGAGTGCCTCAGAATAACAATGGACAAGGTCTACTCAGGGAGCTATCAACATTGAGCAGCTATTGGCTATGCAAAACGAGCTCATGCAGACCATGATACAAACAATGGGACAGCTGCAGGCTGGCAATATCAACAATCAGCCCCACATGCCTCCACCACCACACCCACCTCCTCATAACCCATTGGGAGAGTTTATGAGTACTAGGCCGCCAACCTTTGCTCAAGCCGCTGACCCTATGGATGCGGATGATTGGCTCATGTCCGTGGAGAAGAAGCTAGCTATTGTCCAATATAGTGACCGGGAGAAGGTCTTGTTTGCTTCTCATCAACTAGTTGGAGCAGCTGCAGATTGGTGGGATGCTTATTGCAATGCTCACGAGAATCAAGAGAGGATTACCTGGGTGGAATTCAAGGAGAGTTTCCGTTCCCATTATGTGCCGGAAGGTGTTATGCTTTTGAAGAGGCAAGAATTTGAGAACTTAAGGCAAGGAAGATCAAGCATGAGTGAATATCTCAATAAGTTCACTCAACTCTCGAGGTATGCGCCTGAGGATGTTAGTCGGGACAGTCGGAAGCAATACTTGTTCATGAGAGGCCTCAACAATGAAATTCAAGTGCAATTGCTCAATTGTGACTACGCAAATTTTTAGAAGCTTGTGGACAAAGCAATTGTGGTTGAGAACAAGATCCGTGATATGGAGCAAGACAACAAGAGAAAGGCGCCATATCAAGGATAGCAACAAGGAAGTAACGTGCGCCCTCGCTTTGCGCCGCCCAATGCGCCTCATTACAGCTCCTCTATTCCTGCTCAACGCCCTGGTTATGCACCACGCCCAACTCAGTTTGTGCAGCAGCGCCCTGTCATGCAAGCACCTAGGACTCCAATGCCTTTTGCGCCTCGTGCTAATTTTCCTGCTGCAAATGTTCAAAATCAAGCTCGTCCAAATAATTCTGGTGGAGTCAAGAAGTGTTATACTTGTGGAGAAGCTGGACACTTTGCGCATCAATGTCCTAAGTCAGGACTTGGTCAAGGAAGTAATGCACCGAGGCAAAACCCAAGACCCAATGGAGGACAACCACAAGGGAACCGCGGACAGCAGAATTTTGCTTGTGGCAACGTGAACCATGTCTCTACGGAGGATTCTGAACAAGCAGATGACATTGTCATTGGTATGTTTCTCGCCAACTCCAACCCCGCGACTATGTTATTTGGTTCTGGAGCATCACATTCATTCATTGCATCGAAGTATGTTGCCAAGTATAGTTTGCCTATCTCTCATATGAAGTTTACTCTGTTGGTTAAGTCTCCTGGAGGAGAGATGAGGACAAATATAGTATGTCCAAAAGTAAGCCTTAGAATAAGGGGGTAGACTTCTCTGCCAACCTCATTGTTTTGGATTCTCAAGGACTGGACATAATACTTGGTATGGACTGGTTGAGGAAGCACAATGGAGTTATTGAGTGTGCCACGAAGACGGTGAAGTTGACCAATGAGGAAGGGATCACCGTAGAATTTGAATCATCTCAAACCGCACCGAAGCAATTGGAGTTGAATCATATGGAAGGTGCCACAATTGAGGAGATTCCGGTGGTGTATGAATTTTTGGATGTTTTTCCGGACGAGTTGCCAGGTATGCCACCTGATCGAGACATTGAGTTTGTTATTGACTTAATACCTGGAACTGCACCTATAGCTAAGAGGCCGTATAGGATGCCTCCTTTGGAATTAGCAGAGCTCAAGAAGCAAACTCAAGAGCAATTAGAGAAGGGTTTTATTCGCCCTAGCTCTTCACCTTGGGGAGCGCCTGTGTTGTTCGTGGACAAGAAGGATGGATCCCAAAGGATGTGCGTAGATTACCGAGCTCTCAACGAGGTAACAATCAAGAACAAGTACACCTTGCGACGTAGAGGACTTGTTTGATCAGATGAAGGGTGCTTGTGTTTTCTCTAAGATTGATTTGAGGTCGGAATACCTTCAAATGAAGATTAGACCATCGGACATACCCAAGACAGCTTTTAGGACGCGATATGGATCATATGATTACACCGTGATGTCTTTGGATTGACAAATGCGCCTGCCTACTTTATGTACCTCATGAATAAGGTCTTCATGGAGTACTTGGACAAGTTCGTCGTGGTGTTTATTGATGATATTATGATCTACTCGAAGGATTAGAAGGAACATGAGGAACACTTGAGGCTTACATTGCAAAAATTGAGGGAGCATCAATTGTATGCCATGTTCAACAAGTGTCAGTTTTGGTTGAGAGAGGTGTCGTTTTTGGGTCATATAATTTCAGGAGGAGGAGTATCGGTTGAACCCGGAAAAGTTAGAGACGTGTAGAAGTGGGAACCGCCGCAAAATGTCAAGGAAACAAGGAGTTTTCTTGGGATGGCTGGATATTACCGTAGGTTCATCAAGTACTTTTCCAAGATAGCCAAGCCAATGACGGAGTTGCTAATGAAGGGAAAGGCTTTCCAACGGACTCAAGCTTGTCAAAATAGTTTTGAGGAGTTAAAGAAGAGGTTGATAACAGCCCCAGTTTTGGTACTTCCGGATGTGAGCAAGATTTTTGATATTTATTGCGATGCATCGAGAAAAGGGCTCGGATGTGTATTGATGCAAGAAGGTCGAGTGGTCGCCTATGCATCAAGACAATTGAAGAAACATGAGCAGAATTACCCAACACGTGATTTAGAACTTGCAGCCGTGGTACATGCATTGAAGATTTGGAGACACAATATTCTTGGACAAAGGTGTGAAATTTATACGGATCATAAGAGTTTGAAGTATATTTTCACACAAACGGATCTGAACTTGAGGCAACGAAGATGGTTGGAGCTCATCAAAGATTATGATTTGGGCATCAACTATCATCCGGGAAAAGCCAACGTAGTGGCCGATGCTTTGAGTAGAAAGGGAGTAAGTCATCGACTCACAGTTCTAGAGTTACCATTTGAGTTATGTAAGCAGTTTAAAAGGTTGAACCTCGGATTTGTAAATGAGATGGATATGATGGAGTTAAACCCAACCTTGGAGCAAGAAATTCGAGATGCATAAACCACGGATGAGGAGATCAAGGAAATAAAGGAAAGGACCGAAGAAGGGAGAGAAATCATATTTGACGAGGATGAACATGGTACCCTATGGCTTTGAAAGAGAATCATTGTGCCTAATGTGAAGCAGATTCGGGAGACAATACTAAAGGAGGCACATGACTCGCCGTACTTGATTCACCCTGGTTGTACGAAGATGTACAAAGACTTGAAGGCTTGCTATTGGTGGGATAGCATGAAAAAAGACATAGCTGAATATGTGGCATTGTGTGATGTGTGTCAACGAGTCAAGGCGGATCATCAAAGGCCAGCTGGATTATTGCAACAGTTGAAGATCCCGGAATGGAAGTGGGAAGAAATTGGAATGGACTTCATAGTTGGGTTACCACGTACTCAGTCCGGGTATGACTCAATTTGGGTAATTGTGGATCGCTTAACCAAGTCATCTCATTTTGTCCCTGTGAAGGCCAAATATACAGCCGCACGATTGGCCGGAATATACATGGAGCATATTGTGTGTCGACATGGAGTCCCGAAGAAGATAGTCTCGGATAGAGGTTCTCAATTTACTTCCAGATTTTGGCAAAAATTGCATGAAGCTTTGGGAACGAGGTTGAATTTTAGTTCAGCATACTATCCTCAAACGGGTGGACAAACCGAGAGGACCAATCAGATTATGGAGGACATGTTAAGAGCTTGTGCTTTGAAGCGTGGGAGAAGTTGGGACAAAAGCTTGCCATACGCGGAATTTTCATACAACAATAGTTACCAAGAAAGTTTGAAGATGTCACCGTATGAAGTGCTTTATGGGAGAAAGTGTAGGACACCTTTATTCTGGAATGAGGCAGGAGAACTCAAGTATTTGGACCAGATGTGTTGCAAGAAGCCGAAAAGCAAGTCCAAATAATTCGTGAAAACATGAGGGCAGCCCAATCAAGGCAAAAAGGCCATGCGGACAATAGGAGAAAGAAATTAGCCTTTGAAATTGGAGATTTTGTTTACCTCAACGTGTCACCAGTGAGGGGTCATAAGAGGTTTAACATAAGAGTAAAGCTCACATCTCGTTAAATTGGACCATTCATGATTTTGGACAAAAGAGGAGAAGTAGCGTATAAGTTGGAGATGCCAGCTCATCTTTCAGACGTACATGATGTCTTTCATGTTTCCCAGCTCAAGAAGTGCTTGAGAGTACTAGAAGAACAAGTGCCAATGGAAGAATTGGAACTAGAGGAAGATTTGACTTATGCCGAACAACTGGTCAAAATCTTGGAAACTAAGGACAGGGTCACAAAGAACAAGGTCATTAGATGGTGTAAAGTTCAATGGAAGCACCACACAGGAAAGGAAGCAACGTGGGAATTGGAGGATGATCTTAAGAAGGAATTTCCCTATCTTTTCTCTTCCGCATCGAATCTCGAGGGCGAGAATCATTTTAAGGGGGGTAGGTTTGTAACACCCTCATTTTCATGCATCATGCCCTGCATACACTCATATACATGTTTACCATTAACCCGCATAAAGAGGAACGAGTTTAATTGATTCGGAGCATTTAAAATTGAGTTGGAACAAACCGCACCTAAAAACGCAGGAAAGTGCGGACTAGTCCGATTTTGCTTAGGACTAGTCCGATTCCTCTCTGACAAAAAAACGGACTTGTCCGTTTTCTCTGCAGACTAGTCCGATTTTTCCTCTGGAAACTTTCGGACTTGTCCGATTTTGTGCGGACTAGTACGATATTCCAAGAATCCTTGAAAATTTGCTAAGTCCTTGGACTTTTCCGGACTAGTCCGGTGTTCCAGCGGACCTGTCCGATTTCCTCGGTGTTTAAAGTCGGACTTGTTCGTTGTTTGGCCAGACTTGTTTGATTTTCTCTCTGGACGACTTCGGACTAGTCCGGTCCTTTTCGGACTTGTCCGATATTTCGCGACTCTGAGTTGATCTTTTGTTTTACAACTTGAATCTTGGGTTTCACGTTAATAGGTCCTAGGGACGTCATGCCTAACTCTTTTAGAGCCCATGTGGGACTCTAAACTGGCCTCTACTCATCTCAAAACTCAAAATCCATCTAACCCTAGCCTCCACCTCTATATAAACAGCCCCACCCCTTGGATTGACATCTATTTGCTACTTTTCCACCCACCCAAACCCTAGAGCCACCATCAAGGAGGGAGGAGAAGATCCCAAGCAAGAAGAAGAAGAGGAGGAAACGAAAGGGGATCAAGATCTCCACCAAGTTTTCGTTCTTCACCACCAATTCATCCCCAAGTTCATCACCAACCCTAGATCACCATGATCCAAGTGCTACCTCCAAGTTTCTTGATTCATTGGAATCCCAAAAACCTGGTATACCTTCTATTCTCTTTTCCTTACGTGAATTCAACCCCTAATCTCCAAATTCACGTCGATCTAGAAAACCCTAATCTGCTGATCTCACAGAGTGCGGACTTGTCCGGTCCCTAGCGGACTAGTCCGATCTTCCTGGTTAAATTTCATCAAATTAATTCTAAAATTTGATTTGAATCAACCCCAAACCTGTATAAACTTGTTAAAATCTATTAGAACTAGTTATTGAGCATTAAAAGCAATCTAGTAACAAGTTGTACCTTGCATTTGCATCAAACATGCATGTCATGTCATATTGAGTAATATTTGTGCACTCTTTGATTGTGTTTCTTGTCTTGTATGTCTATTGTGTGGATTAGACGGATTTGCGCTAGAGAGTGCCGTGGAGGATCTACAGCACCAAGAGTTTGAAGGCTTTGACACTAATGAACCGCAAGAGCAAGGCAAGTGTCCTTGAAGCATATTGATCCCGTTTGAATATAAATGTTTTGTTTGTAAAATTGCATGCTCGTGTCAATTTTATGGGAATCCTATGGTAGGAAGTTTACTAGACTTGTTAAACCACCCTTGTCACATGGAATTTATGGTAGAGAGTCGGGAAGGGTTTTTACCTTTTTGCCTCGCTTAATCAACTGGGATGGGAAACAACTATACCACTCAATTTAATTATGCATTAATGATATTCTGGTTAATGTGAACTAGTCAATACGGTATGGTAATGGGTGATCTAAGCAAGCCTGGTATGTGGATGGGTTAGATGTTATGGTGGTTTGCTTGCTTTAGATCTAAGGACCGGTTCATGCGAGAATAAGCCAGGACTACAGTGCCACCACGAGGCCAAGTATGTGTCCGGCATAGCTAATTAATTATGGCTTTGCTAGTACTGTTTGGACTGTTGTGGATGCTCGGGGAAGGTGTAGTCGAATTGGGTTTGTTGATGATTGGTGGGACTACCCTGGGATCCGAATGGCTCAAGAGGGGGCCCTTGGTTGAAGATGTGCTCTTCGGGAGACATCGCCATCGGTGAAACCTCAGTGGGGTGTAAATAGGCTAGTAATCCCTTTGTAAAGGCTATTTTGTGATCTCTTAGCCACACACCAACGGAAGTGTGTAATATGACCGACGGGTCATGGGCATAAGGGAGATTCTTAGTCATCGAAAGGTGATGAAATCACGAACACGTGGGTAAAGAGGTATAAACTCTACAGAGTTAAATAAAACTATCATGATAGTCGTGCTCCCGGTTATGAGCTCTTGGACAACTTCCAAGATTAGATGGAAATTGGAATTTGGGATGGTTATGGTTGGTATTATGGTTATGGATAAATTTCTAGTATTGAATATGGTTGTTGGCAAGTGGTGAAATCTGGAATTATTGATGAGGATGGTGAATTGTGGATTGGTATTATGATATTACTTATGATTATTATGGGTTTGATTCATATAAACGTAATATATTGCTTTTCAAATGTTTTGATGTACTTGTCAGCACTTTGCCATTATTATTGTCGTCATTTGAATCAGCCACATGTCATACTTTCCACACATGCTGAGTACGACGTGTACTCACTCTTGCAATCCCCCAAACAGTTGCACGTCGGGATTGAGAGTTTAATGGTGATAATGCGGAGTTCTAGGCCGTGTCTACCGTCAGCTTGCCTGTGTTGTTGGAGCTGCGCTATCCCTTATGCTTAGTTTGCTTAGTTGCTTAATTAGAGTATTTCCGCTGCAATAGTTGAGTTTGTCATAAATATTCATTAGAGCTTGTATTCGAGAATAATCTGGTTTGTGTAATAAAATTTGGTTAATTATTTTTGTTTTGTGGTAATTTTCTAGATATCGTTTGTGATTGCACTCGGGCATGTGTGATGAACATCCTGGGCACACATATGCGTTCGCTTGGTTCATTTTTTGGAACAGGGTGTCACACGTGCTCCTGGTTATGAGCACCTGGACAACTTCCATGATTAGAGGGCGTCGGTCCCTTCGTACCAGGTACCCCATGATGCCGCAAGAAGTGCATGGGAGTTCCACCTGTCAGAGTTGAAGGCTTCCTCAGACCCCACATGTCACACAGAACTGGACCTGCCTCCCTCATGTGGGTAGCTCCAGGAATGCCATGTGTAATGTAAGACCAGAGCTGAACTCCCAACATAGGGAAGCTCCGCGGTTGACACGTGTATAATGACGTTGGACCTAGCCCGCAGTAGAGGGGAGCTGCGGTGCCGCCACGTGTATAGCAGCTCCGGACCTATCTCTCCATGAGGGGAAGCTCTAGAGCTACCACGTGTGGATCCTCCGAAACTTTCACCAATGGGGATATTGGTTCATCTTCATCAGCACGAACATTCAAGCAATAGTTACAAGACCTGATCATTTGTCATTAATGCTATATTAATGACACACGATCAGTTGGCTGTTAATAGGGGTAATGCTGCCATTAAGATACGTTATCACACTTTTAATGAAACTTAATACTCGTAGACCATGTATTAGGCTATTAAATACTCTAGGGCCACATGTCAGGTTAGGCAGTGTTGTAACAGTCAGTCCTTAGACTATAAAGGACCACACCGCATGGAACATGGACATCGAAGCTGATACGCACGCCAGCACTACCAAAATCCTCAATACAACAAACACCCTGTGGAGTAGGGTATTACGCTCAGGCGGCCCGAACCACATAAATCCTCCATGTCATCATCTTGTCTAAGATCTCCACGCACCCAAATCAATACAAGAACCACTGTGGGCTGCATTTTAGTTGTACCGGGGGAAGTGTCGTTCGTACGCTTCGACATTTGGCGTGCCAGGCAGGGGGTGCCTTAGATCACGAGATGGTGAACTCTGCCGTAGGATCATCCAACGGCAACAACGTTGTGCAACCTGTTGGAGGGAATCCTTCCAACCTGCAGCAACCAGTGGATGCCGTTGTCCCAGCAGGCATCGTACTACAACCACCATCTGCTCTGGCAAACATTGTTGGACAGCAAGATGGGGTACTTGTGTCGGTCACAACATCGGCAAACAATAACCCTAAGAATGCACAAATTATTGCGCGAACTCTGTTGGAGCACCTACCAGCGCTCGGAGCACCTCAGGGTGCGATGGAGCAATGGCGAGCTGGTGTGCAGCATCTTGTTGCAGCCGCAGCCAATGCCATCAGCAACCAAGGTCCTCCCCATTTGAGGCAGACACCAGCTCAACGTCGGACCTTGTCTGGAAGACTTGGTCCTTACGTGTCACAGCACCGAAGGTGTGCTGTATCATAACAAGTGATGTTGCTACCTTCTGAGGCGCATCGCACCCATACCATGTTGAGACTTTTGACACATGATCTGCGATCGGAACTATATCGCCACGACAGACAACAAGACAGCCGTGTCCACATCGAGCGTGCTCGCGAGAGGCGAGAAGCTCGGGACAACCTTGCTCCAATGAGAGTAGGGGGAGGTTGTTCTGCGTTGACCATGCACGTACGCATGGTCCGTTGGACACAGAAGTTCCGGCCTCATCCGCTAGAGAAATTTGACAGGGCTGTCAACCATGCCAAATTCCTTCAAATCTACTACACTGCTATACTTGCAGCAGGAGGCAATGAGGCCATGATGACCAACTACTTCCCGGTGGCTCTGATTGGGACCGCTAGGTCCTGGTTCATGAGTCTTCCACCCGACTCTATCAATAGTTGGGCAGAACTATGCCAATAAGTCACTGCCAACTTCAGGAGTTCTTACACCCGGCCTAACACTAAACTGGACTTGTTTGTTGTGAAGCAAACAACAGGAGAATTGCTGCGATCCTTTATCCAGTGGTTTTCTTAGGTACGTAATACCATCCCTTCTATCTCTAATGCTTATGTTATTGTCGCATTCAGACAGGGCGTCCGAGACAAGAAAATGTTAGAGAAGCTGGCGACTAAAGAAGTCACCAGCATCATGGAGTTGTTCAGCCTGGCTCACAAGTGCGCCCGGGCCGTAGAGGGCCAAGGAATGCACTCAAAGCCAGCTCCGGAGGCCAACAAAAAGTCCTCCAAAGCTGAAGCCACTACCTTCGGAGGTGGTAGAAAGAAAAAAAAAAGTCCAACGGCAAGAAGAAGCCATCGGCCGGTGCGCCTACTGCTGCAGCTCCGTGTGGCCGAGGGCAACGCCGCAAAAAATGACCTCGACCTTCGTCAGAAGACGACGGTAGTTCCAAGATGTGGTGTCCAATCCACAAGACGAACAAACACAATATGGAGGACTATCGAGAGGTCCAAAATCTTGTCAAGCGCTATAACATGTGCCAAGAAGAAGCTCCTTTTCGTCAACGGGAAGGAAAAGCAGAAATTTGATGAAGCTCCGACTGAGCCAAAGCTAGGCTTTCAGGATCCCCAGGAGCTATTGAAAGCTGTCTACAACACAGTAGACGATGATTCCGACATCTTTGACAACGAGCATCGGAAGATCCTAAACACAATTTATGGTGGTTCCTGGGACATCACTTCTCGCCGCATTCTCAAGACAATGCGGCGGGACATGGTCGTTGCAGCTCCTACTGCTAGGGCGGAACCTCATCAGAAATGGATGGACTTTACCATCACCTTCCATGCTACGGACTGCCCCAAAAACATGATCGGAGCTGGCCAGTTACCACTAATGTTATCTCCTACCATCAACAATGTTCAACTCTACCATGTTTTGGTGGACGGAGGTGCGGGGGTGAACCTCCTGAGCTATGAAGCCTTCGTCAAGCTCCAACTCTGACCTTCGGACCTTCATCCCTCACACACTTTCTCTAGGGTAGGTTCGGGGGCCATTAGCCCTCTCGGATCAATCACACTCCCGGTGACCTTCAGAACCCGGGAGAAATACAGGACCGAGAAGCTGGTCTTTGACATCGCACATATCAGCTTACCCTTTAATGCCATCTTGGGCAGGCCTGCCTTGTATAGTTTCATGTCTGCGGCTCATTATGGCTACCTAGTGTTGAAGATGCCAACACCCTCTGTCGTTCTTCGCATCCGCGGAGACCGTACTGTAGGAATCACGTCACTAGAAGAACTCCATGCGCTTGCAATTACGCAAGAGAAGGCATCCTGCAAAGAGCTCACTGCTCAACCCTCGAGATCTCGTCATCGAGGCTCAACCTTTGCACCACATGTGCAACCAAGCGGCGACACTGATGTTCCTGTCAAAATCGTCCAGATCGATTCTGATGCTACTCAGACCACCCGTATATCGGGAGGTCTGAACAACAAATTAGAACTCGCACTCATCACTTTCCTCCGGGCAAATATTGACGTGTTTGCCTGGCAACCATCACAAATGCCTTGGATACCTAGGGAGGTGATTGAGCACAATCTGAAGATTTATCCTGACGCACGGCTTGTACACCAGAAGCCCCGGAAGCAATCCATCGAGCGGCAAAACTTCATCCGGCAGGAGATCAAAAAGTTGCTCGAAGCTGGTTTCATCTGTAAAGTTTATTATCAAAAATGGCTGGCAAACCCAATCGTTGTACCCAAGGCCAGCGAGAAGCTTTGGATGTGCATCAACTACACCACCTTAAATAAGGCATGTCCAAAAGATCCACTTCCACTACCTAGGATAGATCAGATAGTCGACTCCACCTCCGGGTGCGAGCTATTGTGTTTTTTAGATGCATATTCTTGATATCATCAAATTCAAATGTCTAAGGAAGATGAAGAGCATACTGCCTTAAAAAAGTAGATGGATTATATTGTTATACTACCATGCCCTTTGGTCTCAAAAATGCTGCTTCAACCTTTGTGTGAGCTATGTAGAACTAATTTGGAGAGCTAATTAGATACTTGGTGGAGGTGTATGTCAATGACATCATTGTGAAGATTAAGAACAAGGAGTCACTACTTGACAATTTGCAAGCTGTCTTCGACAAGTTGCGCATCACGAGCACCAAGATGAACCCGGACAAGTGTGTCTTCGGGGTTAGCTCCGGGAAACTCCTTGGTTTCTTGGTGACTCACCGAGAAATGAAGGCAAACCCGGTGAAGATCAAGGCTATAGAAGACATGCAGCCTCCAACCGGCATCAAAGACGTCCAGAAACTAACTGGATGCTTAGCTGTGCTCAACCGGTTCATCTAAAGACTTGGAGAGTGGGCGCTACCCTTCTTCAAGCTCTTGAGGAAGTCCGGACCATTTCATTGGTCCGAAGAAGCAAAAACAGCGTTTCAAGAACTGAAGCAACTCCTCACCACCCTACCGATTCTCGTAGATCCGAACCCCGGTGAGCCTTTACTGCTTTACATTTCTCCAACTACATAAGTTGTAAGCATGGTTCTGGTCGCGAAAAGACCTGAGCCACAACCTGTTCGGAAGCCTAGACACCTCCGGGAGGGTCCGGAGCTACCCGAAGGCGAGTCTGAGTACCAGCCCCCACACACAGATCTTCAAGACAGGGTGCTAGAATATCAACCTATCTCATTTGAAGGAGTTTTAATGGATGTTCATAAAGATTTGAACCCACCAGGGATGGTCTGGGTTGAACACGAAGAAGTTTTTGACCCCTCCGGGGGGGGGGGGGGGGGGGGGGGTCCAGGAAACTCAACAACAAGGTCTGGACCCCTTTGGGAGGGTCCGTACTATCCAACGTCCAGTGTAAATCATTAGTGATGTACTCCATGATGGCAAGACCAGATACATCGAGGTGCATAAGCTTCTTTACGCAGTCCTTATTCCCTAAAGGAAGCTTCGTCACTACTTCCAAGCCCACTAGATAGTTTTGGTAACTTCTTATCCACTGCGTACTCTATTTCATAACCATAATTCAACTAGGAACATCGCAAAGTGGGCAGCGAAGTTGGCTGAGTTCGATCTCAAATTTGTGCCATGGCAAGGAATCAAGAGGTAGGATTTGACTGACTTTGTGGCAGAGTGGACTCCATCTCCATCTAATCCTGGGGGCCCGAGTGAACTGAAGTCGGAACCCAAGGTCCAGATCTTCACCGAACCTCACTGGACTCTCTACATCGATGGTTCCATGCAGAAGCAGGGGGGCGGAGCTGGAATCCTTCTATTGGCTCTGACCGGGGAGAAGGTCAAATACATGGTTCACCTTGACTTCAAGGCAACCAACAACGTGGCGGAGTATGAAGTTCTCACCTACAGACAGACTCAAGGTGGCACTATCCTATGGTGTCAATGTAGGATCGAAGAGCACGTCAAAAGCTACTAGGGGGGGGGGGGTAATGGTAGATTTAAAAAAATCTTACGCAGATGAAACAATTAAATTCCAACCCCTTTAGCAGAAAAACAATCTATTAATCAAATCGTGTGTGAGACTAATCTAAATGTGTTTCACCGTGACAAAAGTGATAGATATCAGAAAGAATCAAGTCATAGAAGACAACACAACAAGAATCACTCAAATCCGTCAATAGAAACTCAAGTTACGATTGAAAGATCGAACAAAGGTCAATATGTCTTACCTGAGAAAAACAGTTCTAGAACACTGCAATAAACTCACGTAGATCAGAAACCACAAATCCAATGACTGTGAAATTTCGGCAAATGATAGATAATCAAGTTGTGAAGACAACCCAAAAAGAATCACGTAAATTGGATCTATAAAACTCGAGTTATGATAAAACCATCGAAGAAATGTAGTGCTGTGCAGGACAAGAAAAACTTGTCTGGAATAAGTCGGATGAACAAGGCACAAAAGGTCCTTTAAACTATGATCTTTACTCAATAGAACAAAAGAGGAACAACCCCAAAGTCATCTACCACGAGCTCTGGACCCCTTGCTTATATAACCAGCCCTTAGGCCAATCCAATATCAACTAGAACTCTAATCCTACTCAGTTCACTAATCGAAACTTTCCATAACTGCTCAAGATTCTTCTATACGCAGATAAAAACAATATTAAGACTTCCAAACACATTACGAACGTATCGCAAATTCCTAAAACAACTCAAATTCGGGACCCAGACAAAATCCTATCATAACCAACTCAAATCTTTCCATATTTGAGTCAAACACGACTCAGCCGCAGCTTGAGTCCATAACCTAGTCGGTTGGACCTTTCCGACCAATTATTTACGTCCACATCTCTTCATCACGCCTTGGAAACATGTAGTTATGTCCATGCACTCCTTACATACGTGCAAACATATTCCAACGACGTCCACGATACCTTCATATGCATTGTTCTTGATTCAAACATGTTGCGCAACCTCCCGATCAACTCAACCACAATTACTCCAAAACATGGTTGTTGAACCTCATCTTCTACCTAAGACTAGTTCATTGGATCCTGTCACCAGTCATGTCTTGAACTCAAGCAACACCTGCACATGAATAAACAACCAATAATGCCGAGCCCAAGTCCGTGACTTGACACAAATTAGTTCTGAACACTACACCTTATGTGGGCGCCTCACATAAGCTTGTTGCAAACCATAGCAAAATGATATCAGCCTTAACCATCAAAACACACCAAAAACTTAGTAAAATAATACTAAGCAACCTTTCCATAAGTGTAAAGCAAGTTCAAAACATTGCAAGCTAAAAGCAGAACCACTGCGATCAAGCTCCGAACCTAGCCAAAGCTAACCGGAGCTTGAGGTGGAGCTTACCAAAGCTAGTACAACCTAACACCAGAGCTTACCAAAGCTAGTACAACCTAGCGCCGGAGATTACCAAAGCTAGTCAGAACTAGTAAACTCAAAAGCCATAGCTAGAAAAACATGTCGGAGCTAACCAACATAAGTCGGACCTAGCAAAACATATTGACACTTAACAAAGACATGCCAGAGCTATCAAAGACATGCCGGAGTCTAAGATAAAACTCATCGGAGCTTCCCAAAAACATGTCGAACCTTGACAAAGCAAGTCGGACCTATTGTCGGACCTTGCAGAAGCTCGGAGCTAGAGTTGGACTTTGCTAAAAAGGTTTTTAGCGGAATTTCACAACTTTTATCATCAAAGCAAATGTATTCAGCACACATATATCTCAGAATCTCCCCCTTGATGAATGCATTGGCAACACCACTTAAGATCCGAACATTGGCTTATTCACATTAAAAGTTTTGAAAACAATTTATCCCCCTTTGTAAAACAAAAATAAAACGAGAAAAAGAAATTCTCCCCCTGAGAAGAATTGTGCCAAAAACAAATGTGAATATGTGCAATGTGTAATAAATTTCTCCCCCTTGCATACTTATTTTTAAAAATTTACCATATTATCTCTCCCCCTTTGACAATGTATTCAGCAAGGTTCAAAGAAGAAATTTTAATTGTTATGAGCATATTATAACATATACATAGAAAACAAAGCTCATCGAAGTCATACTATCAATTAACTTACACTATCAAATCAATGAGATACATAAAATAGTGTAAGCCATGCTAGAGATGAAATGTAATTTTCAATTTAAGCAAGTCATGATCACACAAACTTAACTATTTCAAGACTTGAAAGCATGACACTTGTTGCTGCATTTTATTATTTTGCAAAGCACAAATTTTGATCATATGATATTTGTAAGAGATTATATGCGCATCTGCCTTACTCTAACCAACCAAGTCAAGCCTATGTCATTTGACAATCAGAAGCTTAAGGACATGGTTTTAGTCATACACAACTTCTTCCAAGTTCATATCTAAGTGCAATGATAAGCTACCTCAAAAGAAGAAGTGCGATGCATGCATATTCTCTTGATCTTTTCTCAATTTATATTTGTTCATAAAAACTCAACATGTGAGTTGATTACTTGATTAATTCTATATGATTAAAAGTACTTGTGAGCATGCAACAAGTTCAAAACAGCAAGAAAGTTTGATCATGACCAGATTTAGTGTAAGTAATTATTCCAAATACCAAACATGGCAAAAACTAAGAAACGTATAACACGAGTAATGTAGTAAGAACATTTAGCATGTGAAAGGAATCACAAAGTCATATATGTATTAAATACTATGATCATATTATTTTAATTTCAGATTCACACATAGACTTCTCAAATTTTAAAACTCTCACTCAATTTAAGCCATGAGGATGCATAACCCCTATTTCACTACGAATGTAACAAAAACGAGTGAAATCCAAAGGTTTTGTAAAAATATCAGCCAATTGTTGTTCGGTATCTACATGGTGAAGCACAATGTTCCCTTTTTCAACATTATCACGGAGAAAGTGATACCTAATGTCAATGTGCTTAGTTCTAGAATGTTGCACGGGGTTTTTAGCAATGCAAATGGCACTAGTGTTATCACAAAACAGTGGAACACTATCTAGATCAACCCCGTAGTCCTTAAGTGTTTGAACAATCCAAAGAATTTGTGAGCAAGCACTAGCAGCAGCTACATATTCAGGTTCTGCCGTGGATTTTGCAACTCAGTTTTGTTTTCTAGAGGACCAAGCAACAAGTGAATTACCAAGAAAATGACAAGCATCGGAAGTACTTTTCCTATCAACCCTACAACTCCCAAAATCAGCATCCGAAAAAGCTTTCAAAGTAATAGTTGAGGAAGAAGGAACAAAAATACCAAATTCTTGAGTTCCATGTAAGTACCTGAGAATCCTTTTGATGGCTTGACGATGTGAAGCACGTGGGGAGGCTTCAAACCGTGCACAAAGACATACGCTGAATTGTATGTCCGGTCTTGATGCTGTGATGTACAAAAGTGATCCGATCATGCTTCTATATTATTTTTGATCCACGGGTTCACCATCTTCATTAAGTTTATGTGTTGTTGATGTTCCCATTGGTGTCCGAAGAGGCTTGCTTTTGTCCATGTTGGAGCGCCTTAGGAGGTCTTTTGTATACTTCGTTTGATGCACAAAGGTATTCTCCTTGGTTTGCTTGATTTGCAGCACCAAAAAGTATGTGAGTTCTCCCATCATACTCATCACAAATTCTGAACTCATAATAGCTGAAAACTTGGACATAAGATCATGAGTAGCACAACCAAAGATAATATCATCCACATACACTTGAACGAAAAATGAGTCATTGCCATGGTTAAGCACAAAAAGAGCTTTATCAACCTTTCCCATGGTAAACCCCTTTTCAAGTAAGAATGTTTTTAACCTATCATACCATGTTCTAGGGGTTTGTTTGAGACCGTACAAGGCTTTGTATAGTTTGTAAATATGATTAGCAAAATCTGGATTTTCAAAACTCGGTGGTTGTTTGACATAAACCTCCTCATCTATGTAGCCATTAATAAAAGCACTTTTGACATCCATTTGATATAGCTTAAAACCTTTAGTTGCGGCAAAAGCTAACAAAAGTGCTTCTCGCTTCTAATCTAGCAACAGGAGCAAAAGTTTCATCAAAATCTAGACCTTCAACTTGAGTGAAACCTTTAGCAACCAACCTAGCCTTATTCCTAACCACAACCCCATCCTCACTTTGTTTATTTTTAATCTCCCATTTAGTTCCAATTAAAGTGTGATCTTGAGGTGGAGGTACAAGTTTCCAAACATTATTTCTTTCAAAATTTTCTAACTCTCCTTGCATGGAAATAACCCAAGATTCATTAGTGAGTGTGTGTGATATATCTTTGGGTTCAAAAGAAGCAACAAAATCAGAATGAGCATGAGATTTTGGATCGTAAAACCTGGACCGCGTGACTCGTTTGTGCAAGCTTCCAATAATTTGTTGTGGAGGATGACTTTTGAGAATCCGGAGGGGAGTGGACATTTCACAAGCTTCTTCTTCTTCATGTTCATCACATATCGATGAGCTTGTGACTTGAGGAGGATCTGTACCAGCTATGGTGGTCGTCGGTGCTGGCTGTGAATGAAAATCAAGAGCTGGAACAATGTCATTTGCTGCTGAATTTTCAGGCAGCAACACCACTTCTTCCTCATCTTCGACAAAAAATGCTCTCCCCCTGCGGATATGGATCCGGACCTGCAATGTTTGAGCTAGTACCTATGCTAGCTTTATCAAAAGACACTTCACAAGTCTCCACAATTTTGTTAGTGTCAAGTAAAAGCACATGGTAGCATCTAGTATGAGATGGATAACCAAGAAACATGCCATCAACAGATCTAGGTTCAAATTTATCAAGATTACCATGTTTCTTAACAAAACATTTGCAACCAAAGACCCGAAAGTGTGTAACACTAGGCCTATGTTCAAACTGGAGCTCATATGGTGTTTTACCTAGCTTAGCGCACAAGAAAACATGATTTGAGACATAACAAGCGGTTGCAATTGCATGAGCCCAAAATTTCCTAGGAGTTTGATATTCATCAAGCATAGTCCTAGCCATCTCAACTAAGGTTCTTATCTTTCCTTCTACAACACTATTTTGTTGAGGTACATATGGTGAAGAAAATTGATGATCTATTCCATTTTCAGCACAAAAGTGATCAAAAAATTGATTTTTAAATTCGGTTCCGTTTTCACTTCTAATTGCTTTTAAAGATTCTGGGTGATCAATTGTTAATCTAATAAATAAAGTTCTAATGTGACTAAAAGCTTCATTCTTTGATGCAATAAAATAAACCCAAGAGTATATAGAGTAATCATCAACAATCACAAGAACATACCATTTACCTCCGAAGGATTGAACACATGAAGGTCCTACGGTGTGAAGGTGCAAAAGTTGACTCGGTTCAGTTGTTATGATCATTGTGAGAGGAGTATGCCAACATGCAACCATCTTAGAATGTCTACAAGAAGAGCACACAATTTCTTTGTCCCCTTTAAGCTTAGGCAGCCCACATATGAGATCAAGAGCACTAACACGTGTGAGATGATCAAAGCCTACGTGACCAAGTCTATGATGCCAAAAATATAATCCTTTGAATCATTAGCAACTAGACACCTATGCTTAGAGGAAGACATATCAAAATCAGCTTTAAAAACTCTTCCAAACCGAGACATGTTAAAAATAAGCTCACTATTTGAATTTACAACTGTGCAGCAATTTTTAGTGAAAATAATTTCCATATTTTCATCTAGCAGTTGTGAAACAGAAAGCAAGTTGTATTTCAAATTTTTAACAGATGCCACATCCTTCAAAGTGTAGTGATTATTTACTCTAACTGAACTCTTAGCAATTATAGGAGTTGAAGAATCATCGGCAGAAGTAACATTCTCTACACGTGACACAAAAGAGAGGGAGGAGAACCATTATTTGTTACCGGTCATGTGGCGTGAGCAACCTGAATCCACAATCCAAATGTTCTCCTTTCTCAAGCGTGTAACGTACATAGAAGCACAATACGTCGATGACTCAATACTGGGGTTAGTCAAAAGGCATTTAGGAATCCAGTACTGAGTCACACGACGTGCAGCAGGAAAAACACGCTAAAGCTGAGACAAAATAGTAGGTTTATGAGCCAAAGTTTGAGGATTTTTGTACCCAACTACTGACTTATGAGGTGTTACATGTGTAGCACGAAAAACAGTAGGTTTGAGAGCAAACTTTGCATGTTTTCTGCTCATTACAGTAGGTTGCATGTTCCTATCATTCGGTTTAGCATGAGCAGCAAATTTTGCATGAAAGTTATGAGAACTAGCAATCATTCCATCCTTTTTCTGTTGTTTAGATAGTCTATAACAAAAATATATGATATGAACATCTCTACCACAGTAGGTACAATGAAATTTAACTTTGTGTTCTTATCTAGGTAAGCAAGCAACATTTTTATTTGAAACCCAATGAGACAACACTCCTGCAAATTTGAAAACCACTTCTTTTTGTTTAGGAACTGTTTGAATCAAACCACTTCTTAGTGACTTTACAATTTTAGGTGGATGTGCCTTAGCATGAGCATGAGAATCAAAACCTAAACCAGTTTTATCATTGCAAGACTTTGAAGAATTCAGCAACAAGTTTACTTTCTTATTCCCATTACAAAATTGATCTAATGTCCTATGCATGTTATCAAGTTATTAGTCAGATCAATGAAATTTTTACATGAAGTTTTTCTTTTTAATTTGCAATTGGAACAATATTTAACTTCATGAGAATGTAAAGCATTGTTCAATATAGAAATTTTATTCGTAGCGTCTTGTAGTTTCTTATCAAGATCATCACAAGTAGAACAATGCAAATCAAATGTAGAACAGCTAGCATCTTTCAAGTTTTTATCATTAAGTGCAGTAAGCTCTCTATTTTTTTTCAATTTCTAACTCATGTTTATCAAGTGTGTAGGTGTGCGCACTTCTTAATGAGGACAATTGTTCATATATTAAATCACATGTGGGACATGCATCATCACTGGGAATCAATGTTTTTAAACAGTTGATTTCAGATTCTAGTGATTCAATTTAGCAGCACTATCCCTAAGATTTTTGTCCTTTTTTTTAACTATAATAGTGGCACGAGAAATAGCATCACACATTTCTTCGCAAGTAGGACATACCTCTTCATTGTCGCTATTGTGTTCAGCCTCCTCCATACGTGATCTTGACTTGCCCGCCATGAAGCACAAGTTTGTCAAATCATCTTCATCTTCGTCACTTCCAATGTCCACATCGCTTGAGCCAACTTCTTGAAGTGCGGAGACAAAACTGCTCACCAATTGACGTCATGTAAAACCCTTCTTTTTCTCTGTATCTTTTGCAGAGGAGTGCTTCGTCCTTGTTTGCTTTTTATCCGGGGAAGTAGGACCTGAAAGGTTAGAGCAATCTGAACGAAAATGTCGTATCTTATCACATTCAAAACGTCATTGAGGTCCGGAGCTTCCTGTCCTTATAGTTCTCACATTTTCCAATGGTTTTGAGAAGCTAGTAGAGAGAAGTACTAGCTCCTCCTCAGAAAACTCCTCAATCTATTCAAGGGTTAGAGAGGACACCAAATCAAGTGTACCACAAAGTGAATATTTATCAGAGCTAGGCATGTCATGTGGAGAAACAAAAGCAATAGACTTGTTGGGGTTGTTACGTGATATTATGTCAATTTCATGAGTTTTAACTTGGAATATAGCACATCTAAAGTAAGTGTACTCGTGACAGTAGATTCACGAATAGATGTGACTATCATTTCCCAAATTGACATATTAATGCACTTAACAATTGCCTAGAATTTTCAGCATCTGAAAAATTAACATTGACACTACGTAAGTTGCCAAGAATTTTATTAAAGCGAGCAAAAAGGTTATCAATAGTCTCACTGGGTTGCATCTCGAAGTGCATGTATTCTTTTTTGAACATGTATTGCCTTACCTCCTTGATCGTGTTGGATCCTTCGTGGTAGTCACAAAGTGCTTTCCACACATTGTATGCAGATCGGAGGTGTGCAACACGGTCGAAGTCGCTTTGAGTTAATCCTTGTATGATCAAGTTCCAAGCCTTGTTGTTGTTGTCGACATCTCTCAGATTTGTAGTTGTAACTTGATCATTTGATGGCACTTCGTAAGGCTTGTATACCTTCTCCCATATTGTGAAGCCTTGAGCCTGGATGAAGGCTTCCATACATGCCTTCCATACCTGAAAATCAATACCACTGAACACACAAGGTTTGGTGGAGTATTTCTCTAGGATGATTTGTCAAAAACATGTCCAAATCAAAAATATTAGAGCAACCTTGCTCTGATACCAATTTTAGGATCGAATAGCACATGAAAATCTACCAGAAGGGGTGTGAATGGTAGATTTAAAAAATCTTACGCAGCGGGAACAATTAAATCCCAACCCCTTCGGCAGAAAAACGATCTGTTAAACAAATCGTGTGTGAGACTAATCTAAACATGTTTCACCGTGACAAAAGTGATAGATATCAGTGAGAATCAAGTCACGAAGACGAAACAACAAGAATCACTCAAATCCGTTGAGAGAAACTCAAGTTACAATTGAAAGATCGAACAAAGGTCAATCTGTCCTACCCGAGAAAAACAGTTTTGGAACACTTCAAAGAGACTCGTGTAGAATAGGAACCACGAATCCAATGACCTTGAAATTTCGGAAGATGATAGATAATCGAGTTGTGAAGACAAACCAAAAAGAATCACGTCAATTGGATATGTAAAACTCGAGTTATGATAAAACCATCAAAGAAAGGTAGAGCTGTGCAGAAACTCAACGAGAAAAACTTGTCTGGAACAAGTCGGATGAACAAGGCCCAAAAGTTCCTTTAAACTATGATCTTTATTCAATAGAACACAAGAGGAAAAACCCCAAATCCGTCTACCACAAGCTCTGGCCTCTCTGGCTTATATAACCAGCCCTTAGGCCAACCCAATCTCAACTAGGACTCTAATCCTACTCACTTCACTAATCAAAACTTTCCATAACTGCTGAAGACTCTTCTATACGCAGATAGAAACAATGGTAAGACTTCCAAACACATTAGGAACATATCCCACATTCCTAAAACAACTCAAATTCGTGACCCACACAAAATCCTATCATAACCAACTCAAATCTTTCCATATTTAAGTCAAACACGACTCAACCGCAGCTTGAGTCCATAACCTAGTCGGTTGGACCTTTCCGACCAATTCTTTACATCAACATCTCTTCATAATGCCTTGGAAACATGTAGGCACGTCCATGCACTCCTTGCATACGTGCAAACATCTTCCAATGACATCCACGAGACCTTCATATGCATTGTTCTTTATCCAAACATGCTGCACAACCTCCCGATCAACTCAACCACAATTCCTCCTGAACTTAATTGTTGAACCTCATCTTCTCCCAAAGACTAGTTCAATGGATCCCATCACCAGCCATGTCTTGAACTCAAGCAACACCTGCACGTGAATAAACAACCAATACTTCCGAGCCCAAGTCTGCGACTTGACTCAAATTAGTTCCGAACACAACACCTTATGTGAGCGCCTCACATAAGCATGTTGCAAACCATAGCAAAATGATATCAGCCTTAACCATCAAAACACACCAAAAACTTAGTAAAATAATACTAAGCAACTTTTCCATAAGTCTAAAGCAAGTTCGAAACATTGCAAGTTAAAAGCTGAACCACTACGATGAAGCTCCGAGCCTAGCCAAAGCTAACCAGAGCTTAAGCTGGAGCTTACCAAAGCTAGTACAACCTAACGTTGGAGCTTACCAAAGCTAGTACAACCTTGGGCCGCAGCTTCCCAAAGTTAGTCGGAACTAGTCAACTCAAAAGCTGGTGCTAGAAAAACATGTCGGAGCTAACCAACATAAGTCAGACCTAGCAAAACATGTCGGAGCTTAACAAAGACATGCCGGAGCTATCAAAGACATGTCAGAGCTAAAGACAAAACTCACCGGAGCTTCCCACAGTCAAACAGCTGTTGGTGAAGGGTGATTCGCAGCTCATCATAAAACAAGTCAAAGGTGAATGCTGCTGCAACAATCCCCAACTAGTCACTTATCTCCTTGAAGTCCAGAGGCTTTAGAAAGACTTCGAAGTCCTGGATCTCCACCATGTTCAACATCTTCATAACGGTGAAGTCTATGAACTCTCGACGAAGGCTTCAACCGGAGCTCCGGCTCCCGACGGAATCTTTGTCCGGAGGTTATCAAGACCAACATCTCATTCTGCCGAACTGAGCAAAGGGGGCGAGACCAGCATCTCGAAGCTGGCAGTCCCGGTGGCCGTGTTACCATGGCATCCACCAAAGGTCGTAGGTGCTGTCGGAAGCTCTGAGCAGCCCAACACGCAAGACTCATAAGCTCAAGTTAGCTCCGATGCATGGATATTAGAGATCCGGAGCTACTTTAAAGACATCATCCTTTCTGAAGACTATGTATCCACTGACCAAATCTTCAGATTGGCTAAAAGATACACACTGGTAGAAGGGGATCTCTACCGGCGCGGTGCCAATGGCGTCCTAATGTGATGCATTGCAAGGGAAGAAGGCCGCGAGCTCCTTGCGGAAATCCATGGAGGTGAGTGTGGAACCATGCGTCTTCCTGCACGTTGGTCGGTAAAGCCTTTCGGCATGGCTTCTACTAGCCTACAACACTCCGGGACGCAGTGGAGTTGGTGAAAAAATGTGAAGCGTTCCAGTTCCACGCAAAAGAATTCACACACCGGCTCAATCGCTGCAAATAATACCTCCTACATGGCCATTCGCTGTGTGGGGTATGGACATCTTGGGACCATTCCCAAAAGGCGTCGGAGGTTACAGGTTCCTGTACGTCGCCATCGACAAGTTCACCAAGTGGATGGAAGCTACTCCAGTTGTGACAATCAACAAGCAATCAACAATTAAGTTCTTTAAGTCCATAATATGTAGATTTGAAGTTCCGGACAATGTCATAACTGACAATGGAACCCAATTTACAAGTGTTGCATTCCAAGAATATTGTGAAGACCTCGGCATTCAAGTTAGCTACGCATCAGTAGCTCACCCAGCAAGCAATGGCCAAGCCGAGAGAGCAAATGCAGAAATCCTAAAAGGACTCAAGACGCATACATATGAACGCTTAAAAAACAATGGAGCCAACTGGATTGAAGAGCTTCTGTCTGCACCGTAGGCAAATAGGACAACACCTAACCGGTCAACTCGGGAGACACCCTTATTCCTGGTGTATGGAGCTGAAGCAATCCTTCCTCCGGAGATCACCATGGGGTCACTCCGGGTCCAGACCTTCGACGAAACCGCGCAGGAACAGCTCCGGCATGAAGACCTTGACCTTTTCGACGAGGGAAGGTTTCAAGTAGCTGTTCGGAATGCATGCTATCGCCAAGCGCTTCGGCGCTATTATCAAAGGCATGTGTGCAACCGACAGCTCGAGGAAGGCGATCTGGTGCTACGGAAAATACTAACCCGCGAAGGGATACACAAACTTTCCCTCAACTTGGAAGGTCCCTTCTGAGTGATCAAAGTATCCCGTCCCAATGCTTTTGCATGGCAACTGAGGATGGGACTCCGCTTCCCAATCCTTGGAACATCGAGCACCTCCATAAGTTTTATGCTTAGAATCACGGAGGTGAGTCTGTAATTACACACAATGTATGTTATAGAGTCAATATATAGAGATGGGAGGACCTTAGGGAGAACGTCCAGACCCCTCTGGAAGGGTCCGTGAAGTTCAAGCAACACTTGACACAGCCACAACACTAAAAGTGTAACTACCTGCCCTGGGCTAGTACAAGATGTATAACGCACTTAGCAAGGTCCTGAACCCTAAGTGTGTCCTTGTCTCCCTTGTAATCCGGACCTATAATGAAAGACATTGCTGTGTGAAAACAGACTCCACGTGCATTTATTTTGGTACAAGGCTCGGTATTTTGAATAATTATTTTTATCCTTCGTGTCTATAATGAAGTTGTGCAATTCTTTATAAGTTTTAGTCCAAGTTATTTATATGTGTTACAAGTTATATTGTTGGTATATTTCGATCTTAACATTGCTGCATAGTCTACTTGCGTGAACACCAAGCTAACATATGTTCGGAGTGTGCTACTGACTTAGCCTGGTCCTGCATCCTAAGTACGCCACTTTACCTACATCTCGGCAGGCCTATGTAGGGTGAGTACTAAAAAAGCATGCGGATCTGGAGAGATTACATCAATGTGCTTGTTAACATATAGAATTTATTCGGATCTAAAACTCCGATAAGAACAATATGTCACAAACAATTAATAGACAAGAGGACGAGTTTTACTTTTTTTCTTTGTCTTTAATGTCCAGGACAAACATAGCGATGGTGGATGATGCCAGAGCTATCAAGCTCCGACAACCTCCAATGGGGCCCGCTGTCGATGTTTTCGGACGTTGAAAGTGGGCACCACTAGAGCTAACAAGCTCTGGGAACTTCCATGAGGGTCGGACATTGACATAAATTATAATTCAAGTGAAGATGGCATAACCACCCTACGTTATATACGATTGATGGTGGGCGCCGTCGGACCTACCAAGCTCTGACAACCCCAGGGGGCCACCGTCGACGTTCTACACGTTGATAGTGGGTGCCGTCGAACCTATCAAGCCCTGACATCCCTAGGGGGCCCCCCGCCGACGTTACAAAATCTACCTGGAGAAGTTGGAAATAAACTTCAGACCTAAAAGCTATAAGTTCGAAGTGTCCAAGTCATCAACACATCGTCAAATCCTTTTGGTACATGTTCGCAATCAAATTGTGTACATCTACCAGGGGCAAACAAGATAAAGGATTGTGTATTGAAGACAAGGACAACAAAATGCAATTCACTGTAGAAACAGTGGATTTCATTCATTCAAAGAACTAGATTACAAAATCAGAGTTACAACAAAGGACAAAAGAAAAATGTCCTAGCTACTAGAGGATCTAAGTCCTACGGAAAAATGAAGCAACCTTCTTAGCAGCCTCTTGTACACTAGCTTTGGCGGCATCCTCCTCTTCCGCAATGAGTCCTTCAAAGACCGGATCAAGAGAAAATTGAGGATCTCAGCTTTTGTGACACACCAAGGCATACTCGGCGATGTCTTTGGCTAAAGATTTCACCTCTGTCTCCAGCTGATCCGAAATGACATCACCCATTGTGTCGAGTTTGCTGCTAGCAGAACCAAGCGCCACCAGTGTCTGGTCCAGCTCCTGCGCTGGGCCCTCCGGGCATACTAGACTGAAGCCAAGAGGCACAAGGGCTCTGTCCGCACGTCCTAGGAAATCCCATACCATCAGGGATTCGGTTGCCCTCGAGCTCCGCAACTCCTTCAGTGACCTTCGGGCGGCTGCTAGCTCCGAACTCTCCCAAGTGAGGCGCTCAACTGCTTTGGCATGTTGCTGTATATTCTCAGCCACATGCTTTTCACAGTCGGCTAGCTCCATCTCCCGGAGGTGGATGCGGTTCCGCCGTTCCGCCAGATCCTTCTCCATGGCCCTTACTTTCCCTTCTATGGTAGCAACATCATCTTTTCTATTCGAGAGCTCGTACCCCAGTTTCCAATCCTTTTCCTCATCCTCCTTACTGCACAGATCAAACTTCTTAGAGCGATCTGCCAAAATTTGCTCAGCCAGAGTCAGCTTCTGACCGAGCTCTTCTTCCCTATTCAAAACATCCTGCTGTTGTTCCGGGAGCTTCTCTTCTCTTGCATCAAGGTCTGCTCGACGCTTCAGGAGGACCTCCTTTAATTCATTTAGGTTTTCGTGACGTTCGTCAACAGCATCACTCCTTTCCCTGGCATGCTCGAGGATCTCCCGAGAATTAGCGTCGAGCGCCCTAATGGTGGCTTCCTTCTCCTCTAACAGTTTCCCAGTATTCAATCTGGGTTGTTTCCCTCTTCACCCACTCCTTCTGATCAGCAAGACTTGTCTGTGCAAGCTTGGTCCTGAAGTGGAGCCTATTGCGCCAACGCCTCAAGGTGTGGCGCTCCTCTTCAAGGACCTTACTTTCGTGATCGAAGGCGAATTGAACTTGTTGGAGGCTTGAGCAGACATTGTCTATGGACAATGCCAAGGGACTAGGCTCCGGACCTGCCGGGGTTACCTTCGCTGGCTCTAAGGGGTCTTCAAGAACAAAAACAGGGTCCCACGCCACAAGCATGGTTACCTGAGTTTCTACGGTGCTGGGACCGCCCTCTAGGAGCTCTTCGACAACAACAGAGGAAGAATCCACTGGGAAATTTCTACCTCCGGAGCCGACGCCGAAGGTCCTGATGCGGGAACTTCAATTGTTGGCTCTACGGGTGAAGAGCCTGCCTCTGCCTCTTCATGGTGTTCTGCCTCGAGCATGGGCACCTCCAGAGCAGTTACTGTTGGGGTGGTCATTGGAGCTTCACCCGAAGCCATTCCCATCGCTGGTTCAGGCGCTAGTACATCAGCTACCTCTGGCTCAACTACCGAAGCTTCAACAACTTTTGGCTCAACGGTTGGAACTTTAAGTACCACCGACTCGGTTGCCGGGGCATCAACGACTTCCGGCTCAAAGTTCAGAGCTTCTGGCACCACCGGTTCATCTACCGGCTCAGCAGCAACTTCTGGCACAGCGACCGGAGCCTCAATTACCTCCGACCCTGTTGCCGATGCTTCCACCATTTCCGTGTCCCGTGTCGGAGCTTCAGTCGCTGGTCACGCCACTACTGGAGCATCTTCATGCATGTATGTCATGTGGTCTAGCGCTACCACAGGAGTCTCTGGCGATGACTCTGAATCTAGATCCACGACAGTTGGCGCCGAAGCTGTCGTGACCTCAGCCACCACTCGAGGAGGCACGGGCGTTGAAGCTAGAGTTTTCGTCCGGACCTTTTTGGCCGTTGCAACAGAAGCCGGAGCTTTAGACCCCGTCTTTGATGCCCTGTAGTCAAAAAATTGGAAGATTCAAGAAATCACAAAAATAAGAGTGGCAAATCAAGGTGGAAAAGCAAAGCTTACCTTAAGAAGCTATCGCTCCAATCGTCACGGAACTTCTTTGCCAGAGGCTCAGAGCCGAAACATGTTGTGGTTGGCACGGAGGGAGCTCCGGAATGTCGCCCAGAGCCTGCCGTCGTCGTTGGTTTTGCCCCAGCTGAGGTCTTCCTTTGCTGGGAAGGACTACCGGACCTGGAGCCTGTAGCTGGCGCCGAAACTGGACTCGACTATAAAGAACTGGCGCCTCTCGAGGATGCTTGCACTGGAGAAGGTGTCGCTGCAGAAGATCTCCCTCGCCAGGGAGAAGGGGCAGTTGTAGATGGACCAGACCTGACGGAGCTCCCATCAGCATGCTTTAGCTTCCTCTTCCGGCTGGCCCCTTGCCCTTGCCCTTGCCGACGTCATGAACTATTTGGCTCCATGTAGGGGCGACCACCTCCTCGGAAGCTCCGGGTATTACAACCCTGGAGACCCTACGCTTCTCCACATCACCAAGGTTGTCTAGCACCGACATTTTCCTCTGGAGCTCCCTGTTGATCTCTCGAATCATGTTTAAAGGTAGGAAGGCAGCCGACGGAGCTAAGGTATCATCAGGAATAGACCCATGCCAAAATTTCTTGAGATGGATCTTCAAAGCATCGTCATCCAGGTTGGATTTCAAACCGGTTTCAATCCGATCGTCATCCATCACACTGTTGAAAGCCCGGGCGAGCTTCTCCCTCCTCCTCAGCGGAGCCCTCCTGTTCACCAAGAAATTTACGAAGACCATCTGGGGGTCACTCTGCCCTCCACACATTCTCGGATCCTTGTCAGGACAAGGTTAAATGCATCCGACAACTTCAGAACTACATTCCAGGCATCGGTGTCGATGTTGGGGAGTCCTTGGGGCAGCTCCAACTTGTCGTGCTTCTCCACTGCAATGACGATCCATTCCATCTTCCAGTTGTCCCATTTGCCAAAGGGGAATGACTTCAAATACTTGAAGGGATAGTTCTTGCGCTTCACGAAGTAGTAGAAGCCAAGCAACTATGTCCCCTTGCTGGTGGTATGGGCTGTCAAGAAGGTCCGGAATAATTCGACGCAGTGAGGCACACCCACCCACATCTCGCAAAAGTGGACAAAAGTTGCCACGAGCAGGGGGGAGTGCGGGCCAAGGTGATGCAGTTGGAGGCCGTAGAAGTCCAAGAGCATCAACCTGAAGCTCGAGAAAGGTGGGATTAGTCCCACCACAGCGTACGCCAAGAAGTACACAATCTCCTTGCGGCGCTCCTTCTTGAAGGGGAGCTTTTCGCCACGGACCAAGTGGTTGAAGGAGTCGCTGGACCGTCCCATGAAGGTTCAGACCTTCATTAGATTGTCCTTGCTCTGGATGCGGCTCTTGGGAAGACCTAACTCCATCGCAGCAAAGTGGAGCGAAAGAGGAGAAAGATAGGCAAAGTTTGTGAGGCTCGGAGCGCAAGTTTGATAGAAAGCGTAAAGAGTCCTCAAACCATGCAGACTTTCCTTCTTAAGTAAGCCTCCACGACGCTTGGATGGAAACGGCAACGAGAGCAAGTCCACATTAAAAAGAACCTACCCCGTCAATGATGAATGGGATCGGGGCTGCCCTCGCGAAGAAGTCGAGGTCATGACCCTAGGCGAATCGTTGTCATGATGAGCGGCAGGAAACCCAAAGGCGGCAGCCTGACAAGGCGCTCGGAACCGATACGGTTTTTATATTTGGAACAGGCGACCAACAACTGTGTGAGATCCACACTCAAGGATCTCACCTGCCCCATTCAAGACAAGCCATGCGGTGATGGTTTAACCCCGGACCATTGCCCAAACGGCACATCAAAATACCTTTGAAGTCGCGGTGTGGGAATTGAGGATGGCCCCACCTATGGTAGAGTAATTTAACCCAAAAGGTTTCTCCCAGAGGTGGCCCCGGGGGCCACTGTCGGTACCCTTCGTACCAGGTACCCCATGATACCGCAAGATGTGCAAGAGAGTTCCACCTGTCAGAGTTGAAGGCTTCCTCAGGCCCCACATGTCACACGGCATTGGACCCGCCTCCCTCATGTGAGTAGCTTCGGGATTGCCACGTGTAAAGTAAGACCAGGGCTGAACTCCCAACATAGGGAAGCTCTTCGGTTTACACGTGTATAATGAACCCGGACCTAACCCCCAAAAGAGGGGAGCTCCAGTGCTGCCATGCGTATAGCAGCTCCGGACCTATCTCCCCACGAGGGGAAACTCCGAAGCTTCCATGTGTGGATCCTGCAGACCTTACACCAACGGGGATATTGGCAGATCTTCAACAGCACGAACATTCAAGCGACAGTTACAAGACCTGATTATGTGTCATTAATGCTATATTAATGACACACGATCAGTGGGTTGCTAATAGAGGTAATGCTACCATTAAGACACGTTATCACACTATTAATCACACTTAATAATCATAGACCGTGTATTAGGCTATTAAATATGCCAAACCCACATGTCGGGTCAGGCAGTGTTGTAACGGCCAGTCCTTAGACTATAAAAGGACTGCGCTGCATAGTACATGGACATCTAAGCTGATACGCACGCTAGCACTACCGAAATCCTTAATACAACACACACCCCGTGGAGTAGGATATTACGCTCTGGCGGCCAGAACCACGTAAATCCTTCGTGTCATCATCTCGTATAAGATCTCTGCGCGCCCAAACCGATACAAGAACCTCTGCAGGACACATTTTAGTAAGTATCCGAGGAAGTGTCGTTCGTACGCTTCGACAGAGGGAACTTGGGATTTGGTATTGGTTATGGTTTGGTACAGGTTATGTTTAATAATATGGTTATGGCTGGTTATCAATTAAATTCTGGTATTGGATATGATTAATGGAGATGATGAAATTTGTACCTTGGATGATGGTAATAAAATATGGACTAGTACTATGTTATTACTTATGGTTTATGATGGGTTTATTTCACATACATGTAATATACATTGCTTTTCAAATGTTTTAATGTACTTTTCAGCACTTAGCCTTTATTATTGTCGTCATTTGAATCAGCTACATGTCATGCTTTTCACACTTGCTGAGTACGAAGTGTACTCACCCTTGCAATTACGCCACCAACAGTTGTAGGTCAGAAATGGGAGTTTAATGATGATAATGCGGAGTTATAGGCCGTGTCTACCGTCAGCTTTGCCTGTGGAGTGTTTGGAGCTGCGCTATCCCTTATGCTTCATTTGCTTAGTTGCTTATTTAGTTTATTTCCGATGCATTAGTTCAAACTTGTCATTAATATTCATTAGAATTTGTATTCGAGGATAATATGAATTATGTAATAAAAGAGCTTAATTAATCTTGTTCTATTGTAATTTTCTATATACTCTTTGTGAATGCACTCGTGTATGTGTGTTGAACATCCTGGGCACACATATGCGTTCACTTGGTTAATTTTTCAGAACCGCGTGTCACACTCATAGGAAACCGTGTCGAGTTTTGAGGATACCTCTATAGCCAAGGAAGAGCCAGTAGCATGCCTATCACTAGTGTTGCCCTTAGAGTCCTCTTTCAAACCCAAATCTCCGAAGGAGGAAGAAATCAACCTTCGAAATTCCCATTTTACTCTGAGAAAGAAATCTTTGATGATTATGGAAATACCTCGAAGTACTGTTATCATAGGAAGCCATCATTGCCTACAACTCCACCTGACCCTCTTTATGGAATATTCCTTCATGAGATGGTCAAGGAGTTAACCTCTATTTTAAGCTCAGAATGAATGGTGGAGGTTGAGATCTCACTCGAAATCCTTCGGATGACCTCACACTTAGCTACTACCACCTGCTACATTAGGGAAGTAATAATGAGAGTCCTGTACAATCCCACAAATTGAGATAATATCATATCAGATACTTGTGCTCTCACCATTTTGGGTGATATGCTTGTGGCACCAACATGAAAATACTTTCGAGACTCTAATGGAAATATTCTTAAAGGATATGGGTTTTGCAACATGTGTCGATAAGATAAAGGAATATGTTTTCCTAAATTTTTGTGTGTTCGAAGTCCGCGACTTCGACACTATGATAGGGATACCCAATGAGAAATTTCTCACGTAAATCCCTTGAGAAGGAAAACTTATTATTAGTCTTGGAGGGAGGAAATTTTCTATTCCCATTTGCGTTCAAAGAACACATCAGCAGAACCTTCCATCGAAGCTGAGCTAATCGAAGAGGTTAGGACTCTTCAATACTTGAACCCTCTTGAATTTGATGGAGAAGAACATTTCATCCAAGAAGAGGATGAACTTCAGGAGATATTTTAATTTCCTAAAGAAGAACCCCCACAAAAACCTCCAATTGGACTCAAAATCTTGCCTCCAGGCCTACTGTATGCCTTTCTAAATGGAGATTTGGAAGCCCCGGTCATTATAAGAGACAAGCTTTCAGATGATGAAACTCTCAAACTAATGGACAAGTGAAAACAGGATAGGACTATCATTCATTGGTTACTCACTCCAAGACCTCAAAGGAAACAACCCTGCTCTTTGCTTCCATCGCATTCCCATTTACCTCGAGAGTACCCCCTCACGGGAGCCTCAACAACAATTAAATAATGTGATGCATGAAGTTGTAAAGAAGGAGGTCTTGAAACTTCTGCATGTTAGGATTATTTATCCCATTCCCAATAGTGATTGGGTCAGCCCTGTTCATGTGGTGCCAAATAAGAGAGGAATGACTATTGTTCGAAATGAGAAGAACAAATTAATTCCTCAATGAACCGTTATGGAGGATGTGCATAGACTACCAGAAACTTAATAAGGAAAATAGGAAAGTCCATTTTTCATCACCCTTCATCGATGAGTTGTTAGAGCGATCGACAAAACATTCCTTCTTTATTTCCTTGATGGTATTCGAGTTATCATCAAATTCTCATCCATCCCGATGATCAAAGTGGGACCACATTCACGTGTCCCTATTGATCATACGCCTATCAGTGAATGTCTTCTAAACTGTATAATGCACCAACCTCCTTTCAAAGGTGCATGATGTCTATATGTTCTGACATGATTGAGGAGATCATGAAAGTTTTCATAAATCATTTCTTTGTTTATGGAAAAACTTTTGATCATTGTCTGTAAAATTTAGATAAGGTCTTACAAACATGCCAAGAGAAGGATCTGATACTTAATTGAGAAAAGTGTCATTTTATGGTCCATGAAGGCATCATTCTTGGGCAATTAGAATCTGAGATGTGGGTAGAGATGTATAAGGCAAAGATTGAAGGTATTGAACAACTTCCACCTCTTACAAGCACTAAGGGAATTCACAGCTTCCTAGGTCATGCGATGATCTAATGATGATTTATTAATGATTTTTCTAAAATCGCTAGACCCTCAACAACTTGTTAGCTAAGGATGCTTCTTTTGATTTCGACGAGGAGTGTCACAAATCTTTTGAAACTCTCAAAAAATCACTTATCTCAACTCCAATCATCCGACCCCTGATTGAACGCTTCTATTCAAAATCATGTATGATGCCAACGATTTTTCTGATGGTATGGTACGGTCTTCGGCCAAACCAAAGATAAAAAGCATCACGCTATAACTATGCTAGCAAGACTAACAGGAGCACAACTCAATTATATGCATGTTTGGTACAGCTCTGCTACATAAAGGAGCAACTCTATTTTAAAACTCTATTGTGGAACAACTCTGTTATGGAGTTGGAGTTATACATGGAGATGTTTGTCTAGAAACATAGCTCAGCTCCAGAAATGAGAGTTTCAAGGATTAAATGCCACTTCTGCCCTTAACTAGGACGATTAGATGTAAATAGAGAATAATGAATTTTATATGACTTTATTTATACAATAAATTATGAATTATTTGAAAAACGAAATTAACATGAATGGTGTCTATGTCAGAGTTACGCTGTTTGGACTGTCCAACATAGTTATTTTAGAGTAATAGGATTTCCCACGGTCCATTATGCAAACCAACAAGAATAGTATACGTTTACAGTCACATGAGCCATCCTGCTCACCCAGAACACGCACCCGCTTACTCATCAATTTTGGTGCAAAGCAAACTGACACAAAGTCTATAGTGAAACTAATTCAGAAGTTCGGTGCAGCTTCTCCGGCTTCGAGAGATGGCCTCTAGTTGCCCGACCATGTACTTGTATTGCTCGAGCTCCTTCACATGGCAGATGATAGCCCAGCCTTTCATCATCGTCAGTACTTCCTACCAGAGCAGCCCTGTATTCCTCTAGGATCAAATCTGAAAACAGGGACTGTTTAGCTTTCCTCATACATGTCTATACAGTGTTGACATCTATATGCTAATACTTTTTGTTCAAAAGAGCTTTGATAATAATAAGCAGAGCAGGTCAACAGCACGGCAAGAATCACAACTAGCAGATATATGAAACCACACCTAGGTAATCTGCTCTGCAAATATATGAAATCACAACTAGCAGAACACCGACCCATATTACCAAACCAACAAACTAATGACAATTTATACACTATCTATTCAAAATTTATGCACTAATCAGGAACTTCCAGTACTACTAACCCCATCTCACCAACGAGATATCAAAAGAGAGACAATGCCAAAAATCAATGTACCTTGAATCAGGGAGGAGGTCAGTCGGGGATACGGGAGTCAGGCGACAGCCGTCGGGGGCAGCGCGTGGTCGTCGGTGGTGCTGTTCTATGCGCAAAGGCGGTGGGTGACCGTCGTTGGGGTGGCTCTGCTCGACGCACAAGGGTGGCGGGCGTCGGGCGTTGGACGCAGCATGGGCGACAGGGGCGGTGGGCGAGGGGCGATTGGAGCGAGGGGCGAGGGGCGACGTTGGTGTCGGTCGGCAGGTGTCGGAGGCGGTGGCCATCAGAGTCAGCGCACCGACGCAGGGGTTGCCGTCGCTAGCCTAGGGTTAAGTGGACAGAAGTCTGCTAGCTGCTGAGGAAGGAGAGAAGGCAGGAATGGAAAAAACAATTCATTTTATGTTTTATGTAATTAGTTGTAATTGCAAGTAATTTCATTCCAACTCCACGTCTAGTTGCATAATGGCGCACTTTGGAGCAAGAAACAAGGTACTTTGTAAAAATGAACTGGAGCCATTCTAGCTCCGTGGAGTTATACAGTGTGACGAAGTTTTAAAGTTGAGGTGTTTAGCCCAATGTTTTCAACTCTCTTAGAGTTCGGTTCTTGAGCCATGCCAAACACTCCCTATGCCACAACGGAAACAGAGCTCCTAGTAGTAGTCTTTGCTATTAACAAGTTTATGTCCTATCTGGTTGAAGGCAAGGTCATAGTCTATACGGACCATGCAACCTTCAAATTTTTCCTACCAAAAAGGAAGCTAAACCTAGGATAATCTGACAAATTCTCTTACTCTAAGAGTTTGATTTGGAAATTAAGGATAATAAGGTAGTAGAGAGTTCTATCACTAATCATATCTCATATATGAAGGTCACACAAACCATGGATATACCCATTAATGACTTCCTACGTGATCACATGTTGCTTAAGGTGAACAACTCACCCTTGATACGCAGATATCATGAACTTCATGGTCACAAGTGTAAAAGCCCGTTTTTCGGAAGAACAAAAACACAAAAATGCGAACTTAAAAATTTTGAAAATAGACTTGGAAATCCAAACTCACATGAGCCATATGAGTTAAACTATGTTCACTAAAGATAGGGACTTGTTAAAACTTTACATATAGAACATGGTTGCTGATGTGGAATGGAACTTAAGGTGAAGAATCCTTAATTTCCAAGTATTCACATTTTCAATGAAAAATTAAAGGAGAAAAGAAAACAAAATAGAGAGAAAGAAAAAGGAATTATTCCAACCCTAAAATGGGACATCCAAAAATATTCAAATCTCAGGCCGTAAATTTTTCCATGACCTACTAATATTCCAATTAGACTCTCGGTAAAGTTTCAAAATTTTTGAAGCCCATTTCCAATTTATTGGACACGTACTGAGAGTTTAATCAACGTCGACTTCAAATTTAAACTTTGTGCTCAACTTTGTCCAAATCAACTCCAGATTTTTCCTGAGGTCCCTTATGGTTCAAAAAGGTTAACTTCAAAGTTTCAGGATTTTTGAACCTAATCTACTATTTATTTCCTTGAGTCAAGTATCACCACTTGAATTCAAATTCAAATCTGAGTTCAAATTCAACTTGCTCAGTTTCGAAATCTGATTGCACCATAAAATTCTTCATATTTTATTTGGTCATTTGGCCAAATTTTACTATTTTTGAAGCATGCTTGCTAGCCCTATTGGAATTTTGGAAAGAAGAGGGAAGTGGGTCCCACAGATGGTCCCCACCAGTCAGGTCGGCAAGGCTTCCTCTCTCCTCCCCTGCCTCCACGCGACGGCATGCAGAGCCACCTCGACGTTTTCCCCGGTCCTTATCACCGCGCCACCTCCTCTGCGTCCGGTCGCCTGCCGCTAGCCCAACCCCGCTCATCCGCCCCTGCTGCCTTCGACCGCAGCACCTACCTCCCGGTCGCGCCCAGGCCGCCGCCGCCATAGCTCCCGGCCACCGGATCTCGCCGCCCTGCGCGCCACCTCCCATGCGCCCTGGCCACGGCACCGCCCCAGCGCCTCCCTCGCCGGCCACCCTGCGCGCTGCCTCTGCTCCACACCGGCGCCCCGCCGTCCAACCGTGGCGCCGCCGCCAGCACCGTGCCTCCTCTTCGCCCGACCGCAGCGCCACCGAGCGTCTTCCACCGCGCCGGCTCACCTCCCAGCCACGCTCGTGCCCAGGCCTCCGACCGCCTCCTCGCCTCCGGTGCCGTCCCGGCGCTGCACCCCCGCGCGCCGCCATCCCACCGCTCCGGCGTCCGCCCACGGCGCCTCCCTACCGCGCCGGCAGCCGTGCCCCAGCCTCCTCATCGGCCTGGCCGCGGTATCGCGCCGCTCCCGTCGCGCCCCACCTCCCGGTCGCCTGCAGCGCCGTGCCGCGCCGTTCCCTGACCTCTGCGACCGCCTGCAACCCCGTGCCTCGCCCCCGCCTCCAACCCCAGGCACGGCCTCATGGGACGCCGATCTTGTGCCATGGTTGTGCCTCCCTGCAACTCTATGCGCCACTGCTCCCCACCATGCCGACCTCCCAAGCCAGCAGCAGCGCCCTTGCCACGCGCTGCACGCCCCTGCTCGCAAGCACACTTCACCGTTCCTGCCAGCGCCATCGCCCTGCGCGCTTGCAGCATCGTGCTACTACGACACCACCTCCTGGCTGCCACCTGCGACATGCCGTGCCCGTTCCTGAGTCCGCATGCGCTCGCCGCCCTCGGTACATCGTCACGATGTTCCGCGCCATGGTTGCACCAAACCAGCAAAGCGAGGGATGTATGTGATGGAGGATATGCAGGAACACGTCGTTGACACACCGGCATCGACAACTGGTCGAAGGTTGGCTCTGACTTTGCAAGGTTCATTGGACCAGTGACTGCAGCCAAGGTGTTCGATGAAATGGTTACATGGCGAAACTAAGTGTGTTGCTGTTCAATGTTGGTCTATGGATGTAGGTCTGTTGTGGTGTGGCAAACCGACAAGCCTAAGTGCCAAGATGCCCTTGGAAGGTGATGACGCGACGGAACTCAAGTACACACCCAACACGTTCGGCGCAATGCCTACAAGGTGAGCCTTACACTGAAATACCTTGCTTGACATCACCAACGTCCGTTCGTCGTGATCGCTAAGGTTACTCATGTGTCGTCAAGTTGTACGCCCATGTTCCGCGTTGATATCATTCCTATAGGAGTCCCTAAGTTGACCTCTTGTATCGTTTGTATCACATTGGCCTGTCCGTACGTGCTCGTGATGCTCCACCATGAGCCGCGTCGACGTCGTTGACCATATGACATCGTCGTGACGCTCCGAGCCGTTATCGTGTCCTGGCATCGAGGTGAAGGATACATGTGATGTACGTGGTACTGGAACACGACCACGACACATCAGTCGATGGTCGTTTAGCCAAATTAGGGTTTAGTCGAGGCAAGACTCGTCGAGTCCTAGGTGTAGCCTAAATGCTCGATGAAATGCCTTCTAGGTCAAACCGAGTGTATTAGTGACCACCGATGACCTAGGGTAGAATACTGCGAGAACGTTGCGACCGACGAGGAGAACTAGTCCAAGTGGAACCTTGGATAAGGATTTCTTAGTTGTGTCGAGGACGTTTCCTTTCTATTCGCAGAATTGCTTACCTAGGTGTACCTCTTCATCGACGGTCGGTTCGTCGAGTCTTTTGTCGACAACTAAGTCGAGTCCCTAACTCTTCGACTCATGAAGTGGTGTTCGAGATTCCGCTCACCCCTTTGACGAGTCCGGGTTGTTGTGGACGCCACTAAGACGATCTTCTCGAGATGGCGAAGCATGACCGTCACGACAAGGTCTCGCATCATGTTCGAGTTCCAGGAGTTCACCGAGCTCATCTGGACAATCTTGCAAAGGACACTGCAATAGTGTCACGTAAGCACTTGAACGATGCTCGAGAAGCTTGCCGTAGAAACTACTTTACCTAAAGGTCATTTGAACGTTGTCTCGGTATTCACGTCAGGTTAACAAGGCTCGTTATGATGTCTTAAAGTCCAAAGAATGTTGACCTCACTTCACTCCCAAGTATCGCTAGGGTTTCATCCTGGTTCATCCTTATCAGGACCCTGCGACCACACTTGACACGTAATTAGGTTTACTCCTTAATGAGTTTGTGTAACTTCATTGGTTGACATCTAAGTCACAACCTCTTGTTGCACAATTCACTCATGCCTTAAGCTTTCAATGCTCCATCTTGACTCTTAGGTCATCCTTACCCTACCAGTCCAACACTTCCACACCATTCAGATGTATCGTCATTGAGTGGCATAGCGTGTTGAGTGCCAAGTTGCAATGTGTGCTTACATTGCACCTTTCAATTCACATCTCGATACTACTATGACCACTTGACTTCATCCTTTGTTCATTCACACAACAGAGGCATATCTGTCCTTCCTAGTCGAACTCCTCATTCTTAGAGTTTACACAACCCCGTGGAGTCTTTTCTTAAATTACTTAATTACTTAATTACTTATATGCATATCATGTCGATAGGAAACGTGATGATAGGTGATCGACAAGAAACTTCGCTTGGAGGAGAAGGCCAAGGTGTTTCCACTGAGGTTCCATGGCAGGTTCTCCAGAGGAAGATCAAGTCTTAACAATTGACATTTGTTCAGTCGCAAACTAAGGCAAGCCCCGGTTTGCATTTAAGTCGTTTATAAACTTTTGCTTTATCACTATGATGAGTAGTATATGAATTGTGCATTACGTTTAGGGTGAATGATACTCCACATGCATGACCAAAAATCCCAGGGTTTATTTGGAACGAGTTATAGTTTGACCTATAGTAACTGCTTTGCTAATGCATAGGAAATCCGGTAGAAGTCGAGTAGTTGGGATCTACTCGCGAGAGATGTAGGACATGTCTCACAGGATTGGTTAGATAGAAAATGACATAATGTAATGAAACTGAGACCGGGCAGGGAATGGATAGGAAGTGGCGAGAATTGAGTCTCGGTCGCATAGCCCTGCCTGTGTCGATTAAGGCCCGTCCGTATGCAGCCCCTTCGGACAAGCTTGAATTGTACCGGCAACATAATGGACATATGGAATCCAATAAACTGACGTAGCTTGGTCACTTGGGTGTCGAGGCATACCGTTTCGTTTTATAGGTGTGGGTTGAGGGTAGCAAGGTGTAAATCCGCTGGTGGGCACGTCAGAGTACGCCCCACGCAGGGACCTCCTGCCCGTGACGGATCGACCGGTTCGGCATTTGAGTGTCTTGTGAAAGGTGGCCATATACGCCTAGTACTGAAGTGTTATGTAGGTACAGGTGTGCTCGCTGACACTTCCGAACGACGTATGTGTCGTGTTGTCCGGGTGTGTCCTGATTGCAATCACTGTCCCTCGCAGTAATAGAGTACCACTTGTTCACTGAGCGGTGACGTAGTAAATACTAAAGAAGTCAGAAATTCATATTGTATTGATTTATAATTATTTTGCAACCTTGTATGATTTAGAGATAGTATAATTAAAAGTTTACAATTTCTCCATACTTTAGCTATAATAGCACTATGTGCTTTGGGCATGTCATATCATCGGTAAAGCGTTTCTTGTTTGATTGTGGAGCCCATGATGTGCCGTGCTCGGAGAAGGTCATTTGCTACTTAAAACTTGATTATAAGGATCCACTTGTAGGTGAGTCCATTTATGCTATTCCTTACCTATGTTTAGTGTCCCCTTGCATATGTCTAGTGAGACGGTTAAGTCTTGCTGAGCCTTATGCTCACGTTTGCGCTTTAACGATTTTTGCAGGTATTAGTTTTATTTCTGCTGTTCAGGTTGTACATGAGACTCGAGGTGTCGAGATAAATCTCATGTGAGCCACGCCGCTGCTGTTTGTTCTTCGTGTTGCTAGTGAGAATCGTCCTAGGGCATGGACGCCTTCTCTCCTGCTTAGTTAGGTGAGATTATGAGTATGTATTTTCCGCTGCGTGTGTACTCCTATTGTACACTCTTTTGTAAACTCTTCTTATTATGAAATGAAAACTTTATATGTTTTGGTATCCTTTTCGTGTGTGTTGTTAGGTGCCGCATCGCACGGCACCACCCAATGAGATCCTCGGATGTGTGGACTCCGGTCCCCACAGACATGGTATCAGAGCTTCATTGGGAATAGCACGCTCGAAAAGAGCCTATTTTTGAAAACTCCGAAGTAGTCGAGTGAGGATTAGCTATATGCCCATTAAGGACTATTACTAGTATAAGTTATAAAGGTGGTGAACTAACTTGTTATTATTATTCTGTAACGACGCTCCATCTTCAAGGTAAGAGGTAAGGTACGCCACCGAGAGCGGATCAATCTTGGTAAGCTCAGCATACGAGGAGTGGTATGTGAAATTTCCGTGGCTTAGCACGGAAAGTCAATATGAGTCTTTGAAACTTTCCATGTTTCTGAGAACATATGACACGCGGTACCCCAGCGTGACACAAAATTAGTGGGAGCCCCCGTCGGGTGGTGTATAACCCGATAGTGTGCATCTCTAGAACTATTCATGTTCTATGGGATCATGCGAAACACGTATGCCCGAGCGTGTATAAGCCGGATCGTACGGGAGTCTTTGCTGTACAGACGTATTTACAGCCATGTACCTCGAGACATGGCCTCGCTCGAGGGCGACTCACACCAGAGTCGTATGCATTTACTTTCATATATATTATTGTGACTGCCTGTCGTGTTTCCCCGTGCCGCCCTTGAGGTGTGAAGGTGTGAAAGGGGATTGTTTGTCTTCTGCAGGTACACTAACTCCGGTAGCGACCCGTGTAGAATACGTTTGCGAGTGATCGATAGTAGGACCACCTCTAGACGTATCCGGATATACCGGGTTAGACTTTTCTTTTGGTAAGGCACGTAGTACCGTCAGTATCACAATTGATACTTTGACCATCCCCCACGAAAGAAATGACTTCATATTCATATTAAGTCCAAGTATCAGTTGCTGATATCTTATGGACGAAGTAAAATGTTTCTTTTCAAGAGTAGGTGAACCAAAGTCCTTTGCTCCTGGCGAGAGTTTAGCTCGACTTCGCCGGAGTAAGACTTTGGTTAAGTTTGAAGATCCATAGTGATATGCTATGGATAAGAAGGTCATCAAGTCTCTTTTAAGATTCCATTTGGTTCTAAAGGAAATGATTAGTTGTGAATCAAGTTCTAGCCATCGGACTTGAGTTTTGAGCTAAGTTTCAAAATTTGAGTTTGTTTCCAAATTCTTGTGTTTCGAAGCCGGTGATTTCTGTTTTCGAACAGAATTGACCTGACTTTGAAATTCCATATCTTTTCAACTTGGAGGGCTTTGGAGGCAAGTGAATACTTTTGAAAAGATTTTGAAGTCTTCTAATAGTTTCCTATTGACCTCCAAGCCAAAAGATGCTTTTATGGTGATGAAAATGCACCATAACCACTGCAGCTGCTGTACTGAATCTGTACAAGACAGTATCTGAACTTTTGTCATATTTCCTTGAAGAAAGCTCTTCTATTCTATTATGATACATTTCTGGAAAGTGGAAGAGCTATTCTACAACTTTGTTATTCAGTGATACCTCAAATTCAGTTTAAAACTAATTAAAAACAGAGTTGAAGATAGTACATGTATATCGGTGCTATCTGAAACAGTCAGAAAAATTTTGAACTTTAAATAGCCATAACTGTTAAACTAGAAATGCAACCTATACATGTTTATACATGTATGGAAAACTTAGGGAGTCCTCTACAACATTTCTATAGAACTTCAAAGCGGAATCCATCTCTAACATACTCAAAACTTCAGATTTCTAGACTTGATCAAATCTGGACAGCGAGTGGACAGCCCTGTATACAGTTACTGTTTCTCGCATAACTCGCTGTATAATTGTCGAAAGACTTCATAATTTTCATTTCTGGGATCCCGAGAATTTTTGCAACAAGTTTGCTATGTATTACTTTTGCAAATATTGATGTTTGTATATCTGAAATTGTGGACAAAATCAGCCTTAAACAAAGGAGGTGCTGTCCAAATTTTCAGAAAAACTGTCAACTTGCAAATGCCGTATCTTCTCAACCAGAAATGCTACGAGGGCAAGTAAATACTCTTTAGAAAGATTTGGAAGTCCTCTACATGTTTTCTGTTCAACACCAGACCAGAATCCTTTTCTAAATGGGTGAAATTTGGATAATCGCAGAGACTGTCCCGGCACACCCAAACTGGACAGCAATCTGTACACCTCTGAATTTAATCCATAACTCGCAGACCTTTGATCCAATGGAGTCACGCGAGTAACCGTTGGAGAGTTTAGAGAGTCAGCTACAATTTTTGCAATTGGCTCCAGACCTGAATCGGTCATCTACCATTTCCAAATCGAGTTTGAATACAGAGTGGTCAATCTGAACTGAATTCAGTTCTGAATACTGAAATTTTACCTAACTTCAAAAATTCATATCTTTTGAAACAGAGCTGATATGAAGACAAGTAAGTACATTCTGGAAAGCTTATTACATTGGCTACAACTTTGTAAATAAGAATATTTCCAGATTTCCATCAGAACAGCCTAAAAACTTTAGATCAAAACTGCTACTGTTTAAGCAGATTCTGCTGAAAGTGCAGAGAAATCTGCTAACTTTAAAATTGCATAACTTGCAAACCAGAGATGATCTAGAGGCAAACCAATACTTTTTGGAAAGGTATTGAAGTGTACTTTAACTTTGTTGTTCACCTCAAGACCTGATTTTGCCATTTACTTGGCCAAAATCGAAGTTGCGTCCAAGCTGTTCATCCTCCACCAGGATTTACCCGGGTGATGACCCTTCAGGATGTTTATGGATTTGGTTCTCGAGTTCAACTCGAGGAGTTTCATAACATCCCAGGTGTTGCGGCCCAACCATATTTGCCATTAGAGTTGAGTATTACACTAAGGAAAATCCCTTTTTGCTCGGATGCACATGCTAGTGTTTTGACTATGCAACCTTGCATCTCACACTTTAATTGTGCATTGAGCATGTATGACACTTCCCTTAGTTGGACAAACCTCCCCATAAAGATTCCTTGGAGTAAGTTTCTTGCTCACCTAGCTTGAATCTTAAGGGGGAAGGAGTTCATCTAGTAATTGAAGTGTTACGTTCACCTAAGTGTCATACCAAGGTACATCGACACCGAACCAACGTCCTGGGAGCAATGCTCAAGTAAGTAGGACCGAGTACAATATTGACTCATTAAGTCAATGCGAAGCTTAAGTAACGGATTACCTTGAACCCCGTTTCTTGTGGAACTCGATCAACGAGTTAAAGAAGTCAGTTGATTCTTCACGCTAAACCACTCCTTTGCTTCAGTCTTTGAGACGAGAAGCCATAAGTGAGTAGTATGAGCTGGAAATTCTTTAGCAAGAACGTGGATTACTAACCAAGGTCGTGCCTAGCACAGTACCTTGTCAACCACTTAGTGCAACCTACGGAAGTGAGGAGAACCTTACTCTTCAAAGGTTACTCTCTTTGCCACTTCTGAAGGCAACCCTACCGCACATTTTAAGGGGTAGACATAGTACTTTAAGAAAACTACGAGATGAAAAACCTGACCCATTGTTAAGGAACCACAATTACCTGTAGGTTGTGATTAACAAGCTTTAGGGAACTTCCGATCAACAAGAAGTTCAATCACTTTGTTCCATTTTATACACTCCGTTGCCTTGAGATGAACCTCACCATTCCTTGCTAATACTTTTACCTTGAAACCATCGAACTTGGTCGAGATATGAAAGTAGCAAGTCTTTTCTAGCGCCTTTCATGACCAAGTTTAATCAATCCTCCTGTATTTGGGATACTTCTGACCGTGTTTGGATTGTCTTACCTATTTTTGCTCAAAGCATAATACTGAATGCACCATACCTTGCATAATTATCCGCGGAGTTGCATTGTGTCTGCATAACATCATCCGGTTTGTGATGCATCATAAAACGTAATTACTAATGAGTTTTGAGCAAGAATATGTGACCCCGTTCAGATACTTAAGTAGTGCCTAACATTTTTGAGTTGTGATCAATTTTATCGTTCGCAACGCCCTCGACTGGTTTCATTATCTTGAGTAGCACAAGGGACACCTTGTGACTAAAACACAGTTGAGTCCTTGTCCTTGACTTGTTGGAACTCAAATCGCCTTGAGTACTTGCAACTAAACAAACACTTGGACTTCCAGCCTTGACTTGATAGGTTCAAGTACCTTGATTGTTGCAACTATACCGTTCGTCATCGAGTAGTCATCAGTTCGATGACCAACCTTGTAAAATCCATGAAATCTCCTTCCTCGTGAGGATACCGTTCGTTTGTCAACCTCGTGAAACTCTTTGGGTCCATCTAAGATCTTATGTTGTTATATGGTAACCTTGCTATACTAATTACCTTGTAGTTACCATATGATTGAGTTCTTTGCTGTGCTGAAACATATGAGGATACTGAATCCTTACATCCTCATGTGCCACCGCAAAAAGGTCTTCATCTTCTGCTTCTATTGTCTGAAGACGTTGATATACCCAGAAACCTTGTAGTCGTCATATCTTCAATATTCCTGCTGTTTTGATTACATAAGAGTGTTGAGTGTCTTGCTACTCTTATGCTACGGCTAAGGAATCCTATGGTTGACTAAACATCAAACGAGGTTAATGATTGTTGTTTAACCTCGTTAACCATCTTAACTCATGTCAAGGGAAATACCACATTAAGTTGAAAGGACCTATACAAAACCAAGCAAGCAACCAAGAACCAATGCAAGAAAAGTTTCAAACTATCAAGGTGACCTAGAGAAGCAAAGAACAAGTGCAAATTCTTCAAATCAAGACTAGGACAGGACAAGATGTCATGTCAGTGCAAGAGTACAACAATAAAGGATCAGTAACAGACGTGAAAGTTTTACGATGTGATATTGCCATGTCGAGCATCCTGTCAAGGTTATCAACCTAAAGACTGGAATCTCCTGAGGCAAACTTTAGAATTTCTTAAGATGCATGAAGATAATCACTATTTTGTAGAACCCAAGTTTTTAAGGGCATTGCCATTTTCCTTAGTCAATGACCCTCTTTTACGGATCGTTCCCTCATCGTTCTGTTATTCTACCTGTTAGAATCTCGGGACGAGATTCCTTTAAGGGGGAAGGATTGTAAAAGCCCGTTTTTCGGAAGAACAAAAACACAAAAATGCGAACTTAAAAATTTTGAAAATAGACTTGGAAATCCAAACTCACATGAGCCATATGAGTTAAACTATGTTCACTAAAGATAGGGACTTGTTAAAACTTTACATATAGAACATGGTTGCTGATGTGGAATGGAACTTAAGGTGAAGAATCCTTAATTTCCAAGTATTCACATTTTCAATGAAAAATTAAAGGAGAAAAGAAAACAAAATATAGAGAAAGAAAAAGGAATTATTCCAACCCTAAAATGGGACATCCAAAAATATTCAAATCTCAGGCCGTAAATTTTTCCATGACCTACTAATATTCCAATTAGACTCTCGGTAAAGTTTCAAAATTTTTGAAGCCCATTTCCCATTTATTGGACACGTACTGAGAGTTTAATCAACGTCGACTTCAAATTTAAACTTTGTGCTCAACTTTGTCCAAATCAACTCCAGATTTTTCCTGAGGTCCCTTATGGTTCAAAAAGGTTAACTTCAAAGTTTCAGGATTTTTGAACCTAATCTACTATTTATTTCCTTGAGTCAAGTATCACCACTTGAATTCAAATTCAAATCTGAGTTCAAATTCAACTTGCTCAGTTTCGAAATCTGATTGCACCATAAAATTCTTCATATTTTATTTGGTCATTTGGCCAAATTTGACTATTTTTGAAGCATGCTTGCTAGCCCTATTGGAATTTTGGAAAGAAGAGGGAAGTGGGTCCCACAGATGGTCCCCACCAGTCAGGTCGGCAAGGCTTCCTCTCTCCTCCCCTGCCTCCACGCGACGGCATGCAGAGCCACCTCGACGTTTTCCCCGGTCCTTATCACCGCGCCACCTCCTCTGCGTCCGGTCGCCTGCCGCTAGCCCAACCCCGCTCATCCGCCCCTGCTGCCTTCGACCGCAGCACCTACCTCCCGGTCGCGCCCAGGCCGCCGCCGCCATAGCTCCCGGCCACCGGATCTCGCCGCCCTGCGCGCCACCTCCCATGCGCCCTGGCCACGGCACCGCCCCAGCGCCTCCCTCGCCGGCCACCCTGCGCGCTGCCTCTGCTCCACACCGGCGCCCCGCCGTCCAACCATGGCGCCGCCGCCAGCACCGTGCCTCCTCTTCGCCCGACCGCAGCGCCACCGAGCGTCTTCCACCGCGCCGGCTCACCTCCCAGCCACGCTCGTGCCCAGGCCGCCGACCGCCTCCTCGCCTCCGGTGCCGTCCCGGCGCTGCACCCCCGCGCGCCGCCATCCCACCGCTCCGGCGTCCGCCCACGGCGCCTCCCTACCGCGCCGGCAGCCGTGCCCCAGCCTCCTCATCGGCCTGGCCGCGGTATCGCGCCGCTCCCGTCGCGCCCCACCTCCCGGTCGCCTGCAGCGCCGTGCCGCGCCGTTCCCTGACCTCTGCGACCGCCTGCAACCCCGTGCCTCGCCCCCGCCTCCAACCCCAGGCACGGCCTCATGGGACGCCGATCTTGTGCCATGGTTGTGCCTCCCTGCAACTCTATGCGCCACTGCTCCCCACCATGCCGACCTCCCAAGCCAGCAGCAGCGCCCTTGCCACGCGCTGCACGCCCCTGCTCGCAAGCACACTTCACCGTTCCTGCCAGCGCCATCGCCCTGCGCGCTTGCAGCATCGTGCTACTACGACACCACCTCCTGGCTGCCACCTGCGACATGCCGTGCCCGTTCCTGAGTCCGCATGCGCTCGCCGCGCTCGGTACATCGTCACGATGTTTCGCGCCATGGTTGCACCAAACCAGCAAAGCGAGGGATGTATGTGATGGAGGATATGCAGGAACACGTCGTTGACACACCGGCATCGACAACTGGTCGAAGGTTGGCTCTGACATTGCAAGGTTCATTGGACCAGTGACTGCAGCCAAGGTGTTCGATGAAATGGTTACATGGCGAAACTAAGTGTGTTGCTATTCAATGTTGGTCTATGGATGTAGGTCTGTTGTGGTGTGGCAAACCGACAAGCCTAAGTGCCAAGATGCCCTTGGAAGGTGATGACGCGACGGAACTCAAGTACACACCCAACACGTTCGGCGCAATGCCTACAAGGTGAGCCTTACACTGAAATACCTTGCTTGACATCACCAACGTCCGTTCGTCGTGATCGCTAAGGTTACTCCTGTGTCGTCAAGTTGTACGCCCATGTTCCGCGTTGATATCATTCCTATAGGAGTCCCTAAGTTGACCTCTTGTATCGTTTGTATCACATTGGCCTGTCCGTACGTGCTCGTGATGCTCCACCATGAGCCGCGTCGACGTCGTTGACCATATGACATCGTCGTGACGCTCCGAGCCGTTATCGTGTCCTGGCATCGAGGTGAAGGATACATGTGATGTACGTGGTACTGGAACACGACCACGACACATCAGTCGATGGTCGTTTAGCCAAATTAGGGTTTAGTCGAGGCAAGACTCGTCGAGTCCTAGGTGTAGCCTAAATGCTCGATGAAATGCCTTCTAGGTCAAACCGAGTGTATTAGTGACCACCGATGACCTAGGGTAGAATACTGCGAGAACGTTGCGACCGACGAGGAGAACTAGTCCAAGTGGAACCTTGGATAAGGATTTCTTAGTTGTGTCGAGGACGTTTCCTTTCTATTCGCAGAATTGCTTACCTAGGTGTACCTCTTCATCGACGGTCGGTTCGTCGAGTCTTTTGTCGACAACTAAGTCGAGTCCCTAACTCTTCGACTCATGAAGTGGTGTTCGAGATTCCGCTCACCCCTTTGACGAGTCCGGGTTGTTGTGGACGCCACTAAGACGATCTTCTCGAGATGGCGAAGCATGACCGTCACGACAAGGTCTCGCATCATGTTCGAGTTCCAGGAGTTCACCGAGCTCATCTGGACAATCTTGCAAAGGACACTGCAATAGTGTCACGTAAGCACTTGAACGATGCTCGAGAAGCTTGCCGTAGAAACTACTTTACCTAAAGGTCATTTGAACGTTGTCTCGGTATTCACGTCAGGTTAACAAGGCTCGTTATGATGTCTTAAAGTCCAAAGAATGTTGACCTCACTTCACTCCCAAGTATCGCTAGGGTTTCATCCTGGTTCATCCTTATCAGGACCCTGCGACCACACTTGACACGTAATTAGGTTTACTCCTTAATGAGTTTGTGTAACTTCATTGGTTGACTTCTAAGTCACAACCTCTTGTTGCACAATTCACTCATGCCTTAAGCTTTCAATGCTCCATCTTGACTCTTAGGTCATCCTTACCCTACCAGTCCAACACTTCCACACCATTCAGATGTATCGTCATTGAGTGGCATAGCGTCGAGTGTTGAGTGCCAAGTTGCAATGTGTGCTTACATTGCACCTTTCAATTCACATCTCGATACTACTATGACCACTTGACTTCATCCTTTGTTCATTCACACAACAGAGGCATATCTGTCCTTCCTAGTCGAACTCCTCATTCTTAGAGTTTACACAACCCCGTGGAGTCTTTTCTTAAATTACTTAATTACTTAATTACTTATATGCATATCATGTCGATAGGAAACGTGATGATAGGTGATCGACAAGAAACTTCGCTTGGAGGAGAAGGCCAAGGTGTTTCCACTGAGGTTCCATGGCAGGTTCTCCAGAGGAAGATCAAGTCTTAACAATTGACATTTGTTCAGTCGCAAACTAAGGCAAGCCCCGGTTTGCATTTAAGTCGTTTATAAACTTTTGCTTTATCACTATGATGAGTAGTATATGAATTGTGCATTACGTTTAGGGTGAATGATACTCCACATGCATGACCAAAAATCCCAGGGTTTATTTGGAACGAGTTACAGTTTGACCTATAGTAACTGCTTTGCTAATGCATAGGAAATCCGGTAGAAGTCGAGTAGTTGGGATCTACTCGCGAGAGATGTAGGACATGTCTCACAGGATTGGTTAGATAGAAAATGACATAATGTAATGAAACTGAGACCGGGCAGGGAATGGATAGGAAGTGGCGAGAATTGAGTCTCGGTCGCATAGCCCTGCCTGTGTCGATTAAGGCCCGTCCGTATGCAGCCCCTTCGGACAAGCTTGAATTGTACCGGCAACATAATGGACATATGGAATCCAATAAACTGACGTAGCTTGGTCACTTGGGTGTCGAGGCATACCGTTCCGTTTTATAGGTGTGGGTTGAGGGTAGCAAGGTGTAAATCCGCTGGTGGGCACGTCAGAGTACGCCCCACGCAGGGACCTCCTGCCCGTGACGGATCGACCGGTTCGGCATTTGAGTGTCTTGTGAAAGGTGGCCATATACGCCTAGTGCTGAAGTGTTATGTAGGTACAGGTGTGCTCGCTGACACTTCCGAACGACGTATGTGTCGTGTTGTCCGGGTGTGTCCTGATTGCAATCACTGTCCCTCGCAGTAATAGAGTACCACTTGTTCACTGAGCGGTGACGTAGTAAATACTAAAGAAGTCAGAAATTCATATTGTATTGATTTATAATTATTTCGCAACCTTGTATGATTTAGAGATAGTATAATTAAAAGTTTACAATTTCCCCATACTTTAGCTGTAATAGCACTATGTGCTTTGGGCATGTCATATCATCGGTAAAGCGTTTCTTGTTTGATTGTGGAGCCCATGATGTGCCGTGCTCGGAGAAGGTCATTTGCTACTTAAAACTTGATTATAAGGATCCACTTGTAGGCGAGTCCATTTATGCTATTCCTTACCTATGTTTAGTGTCCCCTTGCATATGTCTAGTGAGACGGTTAAGTCTTGCTGAGCCTTATGCTCACGTTTGCGCTTTAACAATTTTTGCAGGTATTAGTTTTATTTCTGCTGTTCAGGTTGTACATGAGACTCGAGGTGTCGAGATAAATCTCATGTGAGCCACGCCGCTGCTGTTTGTTCTTCGTGTTGCTAGTGAGAATCGTCCTAGGGCATGGACGCCTTCTCTCCTGCTTAGTTAGGTGAGATTATGAGTATGTATTTTCCGCTGCGTGTGTACTCCTATTGTACACTCTTTTGTAAACTCTTCTTATTATGAAATGAAAACTTTATATGTTTTGGTATCCTTTTCGTGTGTGTTGTTAGGTGCCGCATCGCACGGCACCACCCAATGAGATCCTCGGATGTGTGGACTCCGGTCCCCACAACAAGGTATGTACCACCATGGAAAGAAAAAATAAAAATCATTTATGAGAGTCATAGACACCTATGTTATGACCCATATCTATATCGAGTATGTGTCGATGGTCCTCTTAAAAGGTGTGTCCACACAATCGAAGGCATCAAATTGAAAAATGCCATGTTGCCCCTACGGAGACCATTACAGTGTTTACCATACTAAGCAAAGATCTGGCAAAGTTGATTCCATTGGCCTTCTATGTATGAACATATCATATAATTCATCGACCAATGTTGGAATTGCCAAAAGCACAAAGGAACCATGAATCGCAATGTCATGCCCAACACATATAATCTCCAGGTCCAATTGTTTGATGTGTGTGTGGGCGGGGGATTGACTTGATGGGACCATTTCCAAAGTCTTATGATTGCGATTATATTTTGATGGCCATCAATTATCTGTCAAAATAGGTAGAGCCACTGCCTTGCAAAAATGTTGATCCTAAGCAAGCTAGAAAAATGTTCCATGAGATCATTTTCCCATGCTTTAGCACTTCACAAATAATTATAAGTGATGGAGCATCTCATTTCATTGAGAAGACCTTTTGAAACTTTTAAGGGAGCTTGTCTGGGGACCAGAATCCCGACATCCGAGGATCTCATTGGGTGGTGTCGTGCGATGCGACACCCAACAGTATATAGAAATAGAACCCGAATAAAATACAAGACGAAGTCTTTTGTTTATAATACAGCAGAAGTTTTACAATACTAGCGGAAGTAAAGAAATATATATATCATAGTTACGCTCTCAGCACTAGCTATGAAAAAGCAAAGTTATCCATGCCTTGGATACTTTGCACTAGCAACACTCAATCACGGAGGTGTGCAGGGTTCCCATTCGGCTGTACACCCTCGAGGGGGTGCAGCCTCATCATCAAACCCTTCATCAATTGTATAACCTGCAAAAACTCGTTAACTGCAAACATGAGCATAAGGCTTAGCAAGACTAACCCGTCTCACTAGACATATCCAAAGGGGACACTAAACATAGGTAAGGTGAAGCATGAATGACTCGCCTACAAGTGGATCCTTATAATCAGGTTTTATGTAGCAATGACATTCTCCAGACACGGCACATCATGGGCTCCACAATCAAACAAGAAACGCTTTACCGATGATATGACATGCCCAGAGCACATAATGCTATTACAACTAAAGTATGGGGAAACTGTAAACTTTTAATTGCACTATCTCTAAATCATACAAAGTTGCAAAGCAATTATAATTCAATACAATATAATTTTTCTGGTTTCTTTAGTATTTACTACGTCATGGCGCAGTGAACAAGTGGTACTCTATTACTGTGAGGGACAGTGATTGCAATCAGGACACACCCGGACAACACGACACATACGTCGTTCGAAAGTGCCAGCGAGCACATCTGTACCTACATAACACTTCAGTACTAGGCGTATATGGCCACCTTTCACAAGAAACCCGAACGCCGAGCCCGTCTCACCTCCGCAAACAGAAGGTCTCCGCACGGAACACCTCATGTGTCCGCCGACCGATTTACACCATACTGTCCTCAACCCACCCCTATCGATGGTGTGTTAATGGGCATCAACATCCTAGTTATGGAGTTACATCAGTTTACTAGATTACATATGTCCATTATGTTGCCGGTACAATTCAAGATTGTCCAAAGGGGCCACATACAGACGGGCCTTAATCGACACAGGCAAGGCTATGCGACCGAGTCTCAATTCTTGCCGCTTCCTTTCCGTTCCCTGCCCGGTCTTAGTTTCATTATATTATGCCATTTTTTATCTAACCAATCCTGTGAGATATGTCCTACATCTCTCGCGAGTAGATTCCAACTACTCTACTTCTACCAGATTTCCTATGCATTAGCAAAGCAGTCACTATAGGTCAAGCTGTAACTCGTTTCAACCAATCCCTGGGATTTTTGGTCATGCATGTGGAGTATCAATCATCCTAAACGTAATGCACAATTCATATACTACTCATCATAGTGATAAAGTAAAATTTTATAAACGACTTAAATGCAAACCGGGGCTTGCCTTGTTGCAGGTCAGAGTCTGAGTTAATATTTGGAAGGTGCTCTTCCAAGGTTTCTGGCTCCTCCTCGACTTCGGTCACTATACGATATGCATAGAATACGTATATGAATGACTTTGAAAAATAATTACTACCAAGACCATGATTTAATTTATGGTGACCATTATGTGATAATGACCTAATTGGCTTTGGAACTTTGAAGGTGGATACTAGGGAATACGATAGAAACTCTTGCAAAGAACAGGTGATGATCAAAGTAGATTGTGGTCTCCAAAATTATGGCAAACAATTAACTTCCAATAATTCTACAGAGGAAACTGTAGCTTGAACATAGCTAACAGTTGATAATCAAGATAGAGAAAATTGTCTTTGTTCTAACAAAATTTGTTCCAGAAGTTTCTAAGATTTGGTGAAGGAGTTATTGTATTTCTAAGTTGGCAAGAATTTCTGGAATTATCTTATAATTGAATTGTTAGCCATTTAATCAATATTCAGTTTGTAACTGAATTAGGACTAGGACAGTAGGTCAATTAAATCCAAAAGTTTTACAGGAACTAGTTTATGACCAAAGGAAGGTTCAGTCAAAATTTGGGACATAATAAAGCCACTGAACATATGTAAAAATTCAATAACTGAAAAAGGTAATTGAACTATACAGAAGGTTAAACAGGTGCAATAGCTCCGGAACTTGTTCTGGTAGTCAGGAATATAATAGCGAACTCTATGTGAATTTTGGGGATTTTTCCAGTGGCTATCTTATCTGGAAAAATTGTATTTGCATTAGGAAGGATTGTTTTCTACAGAATTTAACTTTGAGTTTCACAGAACCTAATTGGTACTGATAGGAACTAGAGCTCAATGACTTTCAAACAAAATTTGTTTGAATATTTTTGGAGCATCCTACAGAAAGATATTGATTTTCAAACTTTGGAAATTGTTCTGCACCAAAAGGGAAAATTCATCTTTTGAATTTGGCGCCAGGGCCCACTGGATTAAAAATTCCGATCAGGGGCAAGCCACACCGGGGGTTATAAAATTTTCCACGTGGCCACACTAGATCCTTAGCCACAGACTGATCCGGGCGCGTTGCATTCACTGGCAGGTGGGACCCGCGAACCCGGTCTTCTTCCACCTCAAGTCATTGCTCGGACGGCGGCGTTCTCACCGGCGCGCGGCGGCGCTTTCGCCGGCGATAGCCTCCGGCCTATGGGAGGCCTCGAGACTCGCCACTCCAACATTTTCGCACGGGGAACACGATGGACTAGCTCGGACGGCGAGGGGTGACTGGAAAACTAATCCCGACGGCAGCGGCGAGGGTTAGTGTTTCGGTGAAGTGGAGACCTTTGATTCCCAGCCTAAACTTCTTGTTTGAAAGCTCGGGAAGCATCGTGGATGCATGGGGAAGGTCTCAGGAGGGTTTAGAGCTCGTGTCATAGCCGGCAATACCGAAGTCGACGGTGAACCGAGTGTTAACAAGGGCGGAAGGGGAAAACTTGAAGATCTTGCTAATTAGCCGATGGTTCTTTCTGATTTTTGGAGGGAAGGTGCGTTAGACTACATGCATCATGTCCTCTAACTGGATCGAAGAGATTTTGTACAAACAGTCGGAATTAACCCGACGATCTAGCCTCAACGTGATAAAAGTGCTTCGGGATTTTAAAGAATACTAGAGCTAGGATGCATGATAGGGATTCAAGCTTAACCAGAAGCTGCACGAGGTCGTTGCGCACCTTTTTGTTATTGACCGAAGATGATGAGGGTGCTTGTATCGACGGCGAGGCTGCGCGGCGTCGAGCGACAAGGGGTGATCGCGGCGGCGATGAAAAATGGCGCGATGCGGTGAATGGGTAAGCACTCCGTCGATGGGGGGGGGGGGGGGGCTTTTATAGGCGCCACTGCGATAGATAAGGAGGTCAGGGGGGCAGCTGGAGGCGACCGACGGCGAGCTGGCGCATGCAAGCGTCGCGGTGTCGACCGGGGGTGAGAAACAGAGGCGGTGAATCGGTTTCTCTGCCTGACCTGTGGGCCCCACCTCTCTCCCTTATCCATTCCTTTAAATTCTAGCTTAAACATTGTCCAAAAATTCCCAAAATTTACAGGTAGACTAAGAAAAATATGGGGAATTCAATTCTGCAATCAGAATTCAATTTGGACATAGTTTGCATCAAATTCAAATTTGAATTCCAATATGGGTATAAACCCTGTTGAAATAAATAGGATCTGAGGTCCAAAAATCTCCAAACTTTGAAATCAAGTTCCCTGAACCATAAAAGGCCTTAGAAAAATTTAGGGGTTGATTTGGGCAAATTTTAGTGCAAAGCTAAATTTGATGTCGACGCGAATTGAATCCTTTGTACGTGTCGAAACCAATGGAAGATGTACTTCAAAAATCATGAAATTTTTCTGAGAAGCTATTTAGATATTTAAGAGTCCAAGGAAAAATTTGGAGCCTTGGATTTGAATCTTTTTGGCAGGGCCTAATATGCATAGCAACATAATCAAATAACACTGGTTTTGATTTTTATACTGTTGCCATATAATTTGCCCTAGCCATTGCAATCAATAACTTTCCAACTTTGTAGAAAGAAAACTTTTTGGTGAGGTCAAGCTTATGTGCAAAATTTTGTTGCCTTCCATTATGTTTGATAAACCACTTGTGGTTGAACTTCGCATAAAAGGAAAAAGTGGGATTTTACATTCCCCCCCCCCCCCCCCCTTAAAAGAATCTCGTCCCGAGATTACAAAGGAAGGACAAAAGATAAAGATCTACTGAACATGTGCCGCTAACAATTCTGGATAGTTCATTTTAAGATATTCCTCGCTTTCCCATGTGGCTTCTTCAGCACTGCGGTTGCTTCACAAGACATTGTGGAAACACAATGTGCGCCTTCTTGTGGTGCGAGTTTTCTCAGCAACAATCTGAGTTGGATGCTCGGAATACGTAAGTTCTGGCTGGAGGGTTTCCAAATCCTCAATACGTATATTCGTTGGGACTTTGAGACATTTCTGCAACTGAGAAATGTGAAACACATTATGGACCCCTGCCAGCGATGGCGGTAACTCCAATTGATATGCCACAGGTCCGCATCTTCTGATTATTGTGAATGGCCCAGTAAAACGTGGAGCTAGCTTCCCTCTCACTCCAAATCGATGAATTCCTTTCATCGGGGATACCCGGAGATAAACTTGATCCCCAACCTCGAAGTGAAGAGGTCAACGTCGTTTGTCCGCATAGCTCTTTTGACGAGATTGGGCGGCTTTGAGATTTGCTTGGATGATGTGTACTTGCTCTTCGGCTTCTTTTATCAAGTCGATGCCATATACCACTCGTTCACCAGATTCGCACCAGTTCAATGGGTGTGCGACACTTTCGGCCATAAAGAGCTTCATATGGTGCCATCTGGATGTTAGACTGGTAACCGTTGTTGTATGAAAATTCCGCCAATGGTAGATGATCCTCCCAATTCCTACCATGGTCGATGGCATAGGCACGGGGCATATCCTCTAGCACTTGATTCACCCGTTCGATTTGTCCATCAGTCTAAGGATGATAAGCTGAGCTTCGAATCAGTTTGGTACCCAATGCATCATGGAGATGCTCCCTAAAGCGAGCGACGAAAATAGATCCACGATCTGAAATGATAGTGCGGGGTACACCATGTAGACACAATATTATGGAGATATAAAGTTCTGCATACCGCTTTACATCATACTTGACACTGACTGATATGAAATGAGCTGATTTGGTCAACCGGTCAACGATCACCCAAATTGAGTCGTGCTTATGGAGAGTGGGAGGCAATCCAACAATGAAATCCATGCTGATATCCTCCCATTTCCAAGCCAGTATACTTAAAGGTTGAAGCTGTCCAGCTGCCTTCATATGGCCGGCCTTAACTCGTCGACACATATCACATTCGGATATGTATTTTGCTACTTCTCTCTTCATCCGAGTCCACCGAAACTTCTTTCACAGATCTTGGTACATTTTGTTACTTCCTGGATGAATGGAATACTTGGATAAATGAGCTTCATCCAGTATCTTCTTCCGAAGTTCCAGGTTTCAGGGTACCACTATATGGTTTTTAAACCAGAGGGTACCTTCATCGTCACATCGAAAACATTTTATCTCCCCCTTCTCCATTCTTTGGCGAATGTGCGACATCCCTTTGTCCTCCTTCTGAGCTGCCATAATATCCTCCTTGATAGGAGGAATGAGAGCTAGGTTGTAGAGTGCCCCATATGGAACCAAGTAGAGACTCGGTTCTTCTTCTCCTTCCATTGAGGTAATGGAAATATTGTTGACATGGGACTTGCGGCTCAGAGAATCTGCGACTACATACGCTTTGCCTGGATGGTAGTGGTTCTCAATCTCATAATCCTTGATTAACTCCAACCATCTACGCTATAGCATACTTAAATCTTTTTGGGTGAAGATGTATTTCAGGCTCTTGTGATCGGTGTAGAGATGTACTAAATTACCCAGTAGATAATGCCTCCACATCTTTAATGCTAGTACCACAGCAGCGAGTTCTAGATCATGAGTCAGATAGTGCTGCTCATGGTTCCAAAGCTGCCGTAATCCATAAGCGATCACTCGTCTATCCTGCTTCAACACACATCCTAAACCAATTCCTGATACATCACAATACACGTCAAAATATTTGGTTGTGTCCGGTTGAGCTAATACTGGTGCCTTTGTGAGGTATTTTACTAATGCTTGAAAACCTGCCTCACATGCCTCAGTCCATACATACTTCGTCCCCTTCTTCAGAAGTTCTGTCATTGGTTTAGCTATTTTGGAGAAACTGGGAATGAACCTTCGGTAATACCCAGCTAAACCTAGGAAACTTCGAACTTCATGTACAGACTTTGGAGACTCCCATTTGAGAACTTGCTTGATCTTGCTTGGATCAACTACAATCCCTGCTGCTGATATGATGTGACCTAAAAATGGCACTTGGCTGATCCAGAATTCACACTTGCTAAACATAGCATATAGATGGTGGTCCCGTAATCGTTGAAGCACGATACGCAAGTGTTGAGCATGTTCTTCTTCAGATTTTGAATACACAAGTATGTCGTCAATGAAGACCACGGCAAACTTGTCCAATTCCGGCATAAACACCGAGTTCATGAGATACATGAAATGAGCCGGTGTGTTGGTCAATCCGAAGGACATAACAAGGTACTCATACAGTCCATACCTCGTTGAGAATGTTGTCTTTGGTATGTCTTCTGATCGGATTCTGATCTGATGATAACCAAAATGAAGATCCATCTTTGAAAATACTTTAGCACCCACCAATTGATCGAAAAGGATATCAATGCGTGTTAGTGGATACTTGTTTTTGATAGTGACAACATTGAGTGGACGATAGTCTAAACACAGTCTCAAGGTCTTATCTTTCTTCTCTACGAACAGTGCAGAACAACCCCAAGGTGATGAACTTGGACGAATGAAACCCTTGTTCTCATATTCGATTAACTGTTCCTTAAGTTCTGCAAGTTCCTTGGGTGCCATCTTGTAGGGTGGTCTTGAGATTGGCACTGTTCCCGGTGCAAGTTCAATCTTGAACTCTATATCTCTTTCTGGGGGCATACCAGGAAGATCTTTGGGAAACACATCCGGGTATTCACATACTAACGGAATATCTTTTAGCTCAATAACCTCGGTATTGTTAGTAGATGGACTCACTAGAATGGTTCTCTCAAGATTGAGGACTTGAGAGGGATGAAGTGGAGAATTTAGATATATTTTTTGAGGACTAGATCTAGAATAGCACCATGGTATTGTAACCATGCGATTCCTAAGATGAAATCTAACTTCTGATGCTCTAGTATCAGAAGTGAAGTAAGATATATGGTTCCATCTAGGTTAAGTGGTATCCCAGGAACTAATTCATTTGTTACTGTTTTCCCGGCTGGAATGCTAATCACATATGGAGTTTTTGGGGATATTATAGGCAATTGACTTTTAATGACAAAAGACTTGCTAATGACATTGTGTGAAGCTCCGGAGTCAAAGAGTATGACTACGGGATGATCGAAGATAGAGAATGTACCTGTGAGTACTGGTGCGCCTTCCAGAACATCCTCAATGGCAAGGTGGTGGACGTTGCCGAGTCTGGGAACTGGCTTCTTGGGCTGGTTGCGGGGTTGGTTGGCGCCCTGGTATGATGATTGTCCTCCGCCTTGCCTACTCTGCGGGCAATCCTTGGCGAAGTGCCCCGTGCGTCCACACGTGAAACACGTGTACGGGGTTTGGCCAGTACGAATGGGGGGACGGAATCCCGATGCACGTGGTGGAGGTGGAAGTGCACGTGGGATCATCCCCTACTGTTGCTGCGGTCGGAACCCGGAGTTGCTGAACTGGCGACCACTAAACAATGGTGGTCGTGATGGCGGTTGCCACCTCTGGCCGGATGGTGATCGATAGACCATTCGGTACTTTTGAGGAGCACCACCTCTGCTGCTCTGTGGAGCACTCCTCTTCTTATTGTCTGAGGACAGTTCTCGAGTAGCGTCCTCCTGCATGATCGCGGCGTTGACCAGGTCGTTGAAACTGCCACGGTTGAACAAGACCAGCTTGTCCTTCATCTTGGTGTTCAGCCCCCGGTAGAAGCACTCTCGCTTCCTGTCTTCTGTGTTCACTTGGTCCTGTGCATATTGGGCCAAGTGGTTGAAGGCCTTGGAGTACTCGTAAGAACTCCTTCCTCCCTGCTTCAGCTCCAAGAACTCTTGAAGCTTCCTCCTTATAATCCCAGGAGGAATATGATAGGCGCGGAACGCCTCCCGGAATTCTGCCCAGTTCACGACATAGCCTGCGGGGCGTATGGCGAGGTAGTTTGCCCACCACGCACCAGCAGAACCATGCAGTTGCTGAGCTGCAAATAGAGCCTTCTGTTGTTTGGTTACCTCAAGTAAACTGAACTTCCCTTCAATGGTGCGGAGCCAGTAGTCCGCCTCCAAAGGCTCGTCGGCCTCTCTGAAGATCGGTGGATGCGTCGATGAGAAATCCGAGTAGGATCTTGGATATGACTTACGTGGCCCATCAGCGTGTCATCCCCCTTGTCGGGCTGAGTCTTGTACAAGAGTCCGCAACAACTCGGTTTGCTCGTCGCGCGAGCCAAGTACTGCTGCGAGAACCTCCGCGAGACTTCTGGGAAGTGTGGGTGGAGGTGGTGGAGGGGGCTACGTCTGGGGCGTATTATGCCCCGGGGGTGGTGTGTCATCCTCCTGCCCTCCACTTAAGCCTCCCACTTCTGGGGCTGCACGTGTACGCACCATGCTGCAATACTCAACGATTCGCACCATAAGTCTCACTGCCTCAAGTTCATCCTTCCATATAAATAGTAATGCGGTAGACCACGATAGAAAATATACAACATCAACATATATTGATAAAGTACAAAGTTTATACAAGATATATTATCTCTGGACCAAGTTTACAGTAGTAAACTCCAAAATGATGGACTCCCACTACGGAAATACATCTCTACCATACTTGGTCCTCTTGAGATGTCGTACACATCTGGTTATCTAGACATAACCACCACTACTCTTAATATGACACAAAAATGGTCACAAAAGAAAAACACGAGCAACCATTTAACTATATATTGCCCCGTGTTGGCAGAAGTACTGCCACATTCCCTTTAATACGTCCTACTCGACGTATTCAAGTTCCTCGGGATCTTCTTCTTCTTCTGCTGCTTCATCATCCTCAGGAGTAGGCACCACGATTATGGGTGCTGCAGTAGAAGCTACTGTCACACCCATTATCGATGCCTTTGTGGCAGCCAATGCTTGTATATCCGCCTGCACCATAAACATCCTAAAGCCGTCAAGTTCTTGCTGGGCCTGTTCGCAACTGGCTTTCTAGTCCTGAGCCTCTGCTCTGGAATGATCTCAAGCTTCAGTCATCGTGCTCAACTGAGTACCCAGCTAGTGCACATCAACTAAGCTCGCTTCTAACTCAATTTCCATTTCTTGAGTTGCTCCACGAGCCTCTGACAGGTCTTGAGCAATTAGCTCATACTGCTCTTCTTTGAAACAGAGACGTTGGTTGAGAGGGGCGATTGAGGTTCTAAGCGATTTATTTTCATGTTCAAAGCGATCCCTTCGAATCATGGTTTCCCTCAGATTATCCACCAACTCCTTAATGCACGCTTTCTGGTGCCATTTTCGCGACGTGATGCCGATGCATACACCGCTAAGGCTGTCACCGATGTTCCCCCGTGGAGGTCATAATCGGCGATTAATTGTTTAGCCCACCCTTCAGCAGCCCTACTGCTGACCGTAAAGAACTCATACGGAGTACACACAAGTTGATGATGGTGAAGTCTGCAAAACCTCCCCATAGCAACACTTGCGGCGAAGCTCCAAGTTTCTTTTAATAGAACACCCCTTGTTTTGATAGAAAAGGGGGCCCATCCGTTGCTTGGTGGACCAGCTGGTACGTCGACATAGATGACACACTTCTTCACTCTGTTGTCATGGAATTCCTTTCCCCAATAGCTAGGCGCCTCCTCATATCCGCACTGGCTCATCAGCATGACAAACAAATCCGGAAACCCATCTTGACCAGTGCATGTCGCGCGCACCCAACCGTTAGGTAATTGGATCATCTCTGCTGCCATCTTCCCGTAGAAACACCACAGTTTCATACAGGATTTGTCAGAATCAAAGGTGCAGTTGAATACAAAAGTTGTAGTATACTTTCCAAGCTTTCCAGATTGTACTCATACAGCTACAAGTGACCGAGGAAATAGAATCTATACAGGTTTTAAGTTGACCCATATTTTCTGAAATTTTTGACAGAACCCCCCCCCCCCCCTCTATATGTAGTGATGTCCACAATTTATACAGGGATATCATGATAATATTTTGAGGTAATGGCAAAATAAACATTGTATAACATCAAGTTAACAATCCAGAAGTAAAATATTTAACCCCTGAAAAGTTTTTTATACTGGTATCGCGCGCGAATTCACAAATAGGTGCAAACTGTTTTAAGTTCTGTACTGCCGGAACCAAGTTTGCCACAAATGGAATTAGACACCGCTATACACAGATTTAGATCAGGAATGCAAAATAAAGTTGATAGAGTACTTCCTAATCTTTCCAGATATGTATATATGTGACTATTTCACTAATCTGGATTAAGAGTTATAACTATCCAAACTAAACAGTTGAACTGACTGGTTTGCACCAGTAATCCTGCAGTCCACTGTTTTGAGATCCGAATTTGATTTAAATCAAATTTGAATTAGGAAAAACTCTAAATATCAAACCTGTAGACTTCCCTCTGCCCTTTCGATACATGTGTCAGAATAAGGCAGAAGATGTTCCTACAGTGAGTTATGGCAATATTTCTGGAACTGGTACAATGGTTGGGTCATCCGGAGCAGTTTTAGTATACTCCAGATTTTAATAGCATTTCAAACTTTTCTGCCCTGATGGTTAACAGAAAAGTTGTAGAGGTCTTCACGAGCCTTCCATCCATATATGATACTCTTATGTTATCTATTCGATAACCAAGATTACAACCTAGCGAAGTCGAGCGAACTTCTGCCAGAAATCAAGAAGCTTCATTCTATCTACCCTATCGAGTCGGAGTCCCTTTTTACGGAGTCCAAACCTACCAGAATCTGATATTTGGACTTTCCAAAGCATTATGCATCCATTCTGTCGTTGGGGATGGTCTAGTATCATGTTTGATACTGACGGTACTACGTATCTCACCAAAGAAAATTCTATCCAGTATATCCGGTTCTGTCTATAGGTGGTTCCTATATTGATCTCTCACAAACGTTTGCTACACGGGTCGCTACTAGGGTTAGTGTGCCTGCAGAAGACAAACAATCCCCTTTCACACCTTCACACCTCAAGGGGGGTTCGGGGAAATACGACAGGCAATCACAATAATACATATGAAAATAAATGCATATGACTCTGGTGTGAGTCGCCCTCGAGCGAGGTCATGTCTCGAGGTACATGGCTGTAAATACGTCTGTACAGCAAAGACTCCCGTACGATCCGACTTATACATGCTCGGACATACGTGTTTAGCATGCTCCCATAGAACATGGATAGTTCTAGAGAAGCATACTATCGGGTTATACACCACCCGATGGGGGCTGCCACTAACTTTGAAGCACGCTGGGGTAGCGCGTGTCATAGGTTCTTAGAAGCATTGAGAGCTTCAGAGACTCCTATTAACTTCCCATGCCAAGCCACGGAAATTTCACATACCACTCCTCGTATGCTGAGCTTACCGAGATTGACCCGCTCTCGGTGGCGTACCTTACCTCTTACCTGACGTCGGGGCGTCGTTACAGAATATAATAACACATAGTTAGTTTACCACCTTTATATCTTATACTAATAATACTCCTTATAAAGGCATATAGCTAATTCCTCACTGAAATCCTAATTTTTGAAAATATGTTCTCTTCAAGTACACTGTTCCCAATGATGCTCTGATACCATGACTGTGGGGACCGGAATACCGACATCCGAGGATCTCATTGGGTGGTGTCGTGCGATGCGACACCCAACAGTACATAGGAACAGAACCAGAATAAAATACAAGATGAAGTCTTTTATTTATAATACAACGGATGTTTTAGAATACTAGAGGAAGTGAAGAAATATATATATCATAGCTACGCTCTGAGCACTAGCTATGCAAAAGCAAAGTTATCCATGCCTTGGATACTTTGCACTAGCAACACACAATCACAGCGGTGTGCAGGGTTCCCATTCGGCTGTACACCCTGGAGGGGGTGCAACCTCATCATCAAACCCTTCATCAATTGTATAACCTGCAAAAACTCGTTAACTGCAAATGTGAGCATAAGGCTCAGCAAGACTAACCCGTCTCACTAGACATAAGCAAAGGGGACACTAAACATAGGTAAGGTGAAGCATAAATGACTCGCCTATAAGTGGATCCTTATAATCAGGTTTTATGTAGAAAATGACATTCTCCAGACACGGCACATCATGGGCTCCACAATCAAACAAGAAACGCTTTACCGATTATATGACATGCCCAGAGCACATAATGCTATTACATCTAAAGTATAGGGAAACTGTAAACTTTTAATTGCACTATCTCTAAATCATACAAGGTTGCAAAGCAATTATAATTCAATACAATATAATTTTTCTAGTTTCTTTAGTATTTACTACGTCACGGCGTAGTGAACAAGTGGTACTCTATTATCGCGATGGACAATGATTGCAATCAGGACACACCCGGACAACACGACACATACGTCGTTCAGAAGTGTCAGCGAGCACACCTGTACCTACATAACACTTCATTACTAGGCGTATATGGCCACCTTTCACAAGAAACCCGAACGCCGAGCCCGTCTCACCTCCGCAAACAGAAGGTCTCCGCACGGAACACCTCATGTGTCTGCCGACCGATTTACACCTTACTGTCCTCAACCCACCCCTATCGATGGTGAGTTCATGGGCCTCGACACACCAGTTATCGAGTTACATCAGTTTACTGGATTCCATATGTCCATTATGTCACCGGTACAATTCAAGCTTGTCCGAAGGGGCTGCATACAGACGGGCCTTAATCGACACAGGCAGGGCTAGGTGACCGAGACTCAATTCTCGCTGCTTCCTATCCATTCCCTGCCCGGTCTCAGTTTCATTATATTATGACATTTTCTATCTAACCAATCCTGTGAGATATGTCCTACATCTCTCGTGAGTACATTCCAACTACTCGACTTCTACCGGATTTCCTATGCATTAGCAAAGCAGTTACTACAGGTCAAACTATAACTCATTTCAACCAATCCCATGAGATTTTTGGTCATGCATGTGGAGTATCAATCATCCTAAACGTAATGCACAATTCATATACTACTCATCATAGTGATAAAGTAAAATTTTATAAACGACTTAAATGCAAACTGGGGCTTGCCTTGTTGCAGGTCAGAGTCTGAGTTAATTTTTGGAAGGTGCTCTTCCAAGGTTTCTGGCTCCTCCTCGACTTCGGTCACTATACGATATGCATAGAATACGTATATGAATGACTTTGAAAAATAATTTTTACCAAGACCATGATTTAATTTATGGTGACCATTATGTGATAATGACCTAATTGGCTTTGGAACTTTGAAGGTGGATACTAGGGAATATGATAGAAACTCTTCCAAAGAACAGGAGATGATCAAAGTAGATTGTGGTCTCCAAAATTATGGCAAGCAATTAACTTCCAAAAATTCTAGAGAGGAAACTGTAGCTTGAACATAGCTAACAGTTGATAATCAAGATAGAGGAAATTGTCTTTTTTCTAACAAAATTTGTTCCATAAGTTTCTAAGCTTTGGTGAAGGAGTTATTGTATTTCTAAGTTGGCAAGAATTTCTGGAATTATCTTATAAGTGAATTGTAAGCCACTTAATCAATATTCAGTTTGTAACTGAATTAGGACTAGGATAGTAGGTCAATTAAATCCAAGATTTTTACAGGACCTAGTTTACGACTAAAGGAAGGTTCTGTCCAAATCTGGGACATAATAAAGCCACTGAACATATGTAAAAATTCAATAACTAAAAAGGTAATTGAACTATACAGAGGGTTAAACAGGTGCAATGGCTCCCAAACTTTTTCTGGTTGTCTAGAATAAGATAGAGAATTTTATGTTAATTTTGGGGATTTTTCCAGTGGCTATCGTATCTGGAAAAATTGTATTTGCTTTTGGAAAGATTGTTTTCTACAGAATTTAACTATGAGTTTCATAGAACCTAATGTCTACTGATAGAAACTAGAGCTCAATGGCTTTCAAACAAAATTTGTTTGGATATTTTTGGAGCATCCTACATAAAGATATTGATTTTCAAACTTTAGAAATGGTTCTGCACCAAAAGGGAAAATTCATCTTTTGAATTTGGCGCCAGGGCCCGCTGGATTTAAAATCATCCAATCAGGGGCAAGCCACACCGGGGGTTATAAACTTTTCCACGTGGCCACACTAGATCCTTAGCCACATACTGATCCGGGCGCATTGCGTTCACTGCATGTGGGACTCGCAAACCCGGTCTTCTTCCACCTCGAGTCATTGCTCGGACGGCGGCGTTCTCACCGGCGTGCGGCGGCGCTTTCGCCGGCGATAGCCTCCGGCCTACGGGAGGCCTCGGGACTCGCCGCTCCTACATATTTTCGGACAGGGAACACGATGGACTAGCTCCCGACGGCGAGGGGTGACCGGAAAACTAATCCCGACGGCGGCGGCGGGGGTTAGGGTTTCGGTGAAGTGGAGACCTTCGATTCCCTAGCTAAACTTCACGTTTGAAAGCTCGGGAAGCATCGTGGATGCATGGGGAAGGTCTCAGGAGGGTTTAGAGCTCGTGTCATAGCCGTCAATACCGAAGTCGATGGTGAACCGAGCGTTAACATCGGCGGAAGGGGAAAACTTGAAGATCTTGCTAATTAGCCGATGGTTCTTTCTGATTTTTGGAGGGAACGTGCGTTAGACTACATGGATCATGTCCTCTAACTCGATCGATGAGATTTTGTATGTACAATCGGAATTAAACCGACGATCTAGCCTCAACGTGATAAATGTGCTTCGGGATTTTAAAGAATACTAGAGCTAGGATGCATGATAGGGATTCAAACTTAACCAGAAGCTGCACGAGTTTGTTGCACACCTTTTTGTTATTGACCGAAGAAGATGAGGGTGCTTGTATCAACGGTGAGGCTGCTCGGCGTCGAGCAGCATGGGGTGATCGCGGCGGCGATGAAAAATGGCGCGGTGCGGTGAATGGGTGAGGACTCCATCGACGGGGGGGGGGGGGGGGGGGGGGGTATAGGCCCCACTGCTGTAGATAAGGACGTCAGGGGGGAAGCTGGAGGCGACCGACGCCGACGGCGAGCTGGTGCATGCAAGCGTCGCGGTGTCGACTGGGGGTGAGAAACAGAGGCGGTGAATCGGTTTCACTGCCTGACCTGTGGGCCCCACCTCTCTCCCTTATCCATTCCTCAAAATTCTAGCTTAAAAATTGTCCAAAAATTCCCAAAATTTACAGGTAGACTAAGAAAAATATGGGGAATTCAATTCTGCAATCAGAATTCAATTTTGACATAGTTTGCATCAAATTCAAATTCAAATTTGAATTCCAATATGGGTATAAACCTTGTTGAAATAAATAGTATTTGAGGTCCAAAAATCTCCAAACATTGAAATCAAGTTCCCTGAACCATAAAAGACCTTAGAAAAGTTTAGGGGTTGATTTGGGCAAAGTTTAGTGCAAAGATAAATTTGATGTCGACGCGAATTGAATCATTTGTCCGTGTCCAAACCAATGGAAGATGTACTTCAAAAATCTTGAATTTTTTCTGAGAAGCTATTTAGATATTTAAGAGTCCAAGGAAAAATTTGGAGCCTTGGATTTGAATCTTTTTGGCAGGGCCTAATATGCATAGCAACATAATCAAATAACACTGGTTTTGATTTTTATACTGCTGCCATATAATTTGCCCTAGCCATTGCAATCAATAACTTCCCAACTTTGTATAAAGAAAACTTTTTGGTGAGGTCAAGCTTATGTGCAAAATTTTGTTGCCCTCGATTATGTTTGATAAACCACTTGTGGTTGAACTTCTCATAAAAGGAAAAAGTGGAATTTTACAGCTTGGAGTCCAGCATAATATTGCCACTGCATACCACCCACAGAAAAAGCAGTCAAGCAGGAATATCAAATAAGTAAATCAATAATACTCTGCAAAAGACTGTCTTGGAAATGGGAACGGGCTGGAAGCATAAGCTATTCGATGCATTATGGGCATACCGAACTTCCTACAAAACACCCATTGACATGTCTCCATTCCAATTTGTCTACGGGAAGACTTGACATCTTCCCGTGGAGTTGGAATATAGAGCATATTGGTCCATAAAAAGGTGGAACATGAATCTAATTGAGGCCAGGAAGCATCACACAAGACAAATTTCTAAACTTGATGAATGGAGGTATAAGGCCTAACATAGTTCCAAGATTTATAAGGAAAGAAAGAAGAGGTGACACAACAAAAGGCTTGCGCCAAAAGAGTTTAAGCCTGGAGATAATGTTTTACTCCTTAACTCTAAGGTAAAAGTTTCTTGACATGGGAAATTACGAAGTAAATGAGAAGTGACATTTACTGTAATAGAAACTTCATGTCATGGAGCCATCACCCTCCGAGATGATGAAGGTCATATATTTAAAGTAAATAATCATCATCTAAAAGTCTCCTAGATTCCAACGAGGATTCAGAAAAGGAATTCGATGTGATAAGTTAAATCAATTTTTACAACATTTCTCCAAATTCCCTTTGAATTCTCGAGGTATATAAATCCTTCGGTGCAACCGCGTCAAATCTTTCTTCAGTAATGATAAAAGTAAAAACCCAAACAACGGAGAGGTGGACCATGTCATTCATAAACCTTCTCCATCTCTTTTCCACCTTTCCGAAGTCCCATCTTAAAATTTAATTTTAGGGTGCTAGTTTATTTTGTTTTTCAATTTCAGTTTTAATTCAAGCACCCCCATACTTGGATTTCAATAAAGTGAACTTAGCAGTTCATCTAACACCGATAAACTTCTTCCTTAAGTTTATTTTTGTGTTCAATAATGAATTTAGGAAACAAGTGTGGGGGAGAAGTCCCCTCGAGAATTTCTGACGTGCAAACTTCGCGTTTCAGCCAAAAACACATCACAACCGAGCACAAAAGATTACACGACGAAACTGGGGCCTAGAGGAGCCAGACTAGGCTCGATCGAGCCCATGGTTCGACAACCTAGTGGTGGCCCCCCTCAGCCCCGTTTCGCTACGCAACATTGATTTGGATCTCATATCCCCTATTTTACGTGAATCCCTATCTTTTGAGTTGAAAAAATTTCGATGAATTCATTTAATACTACTCTAAAATCAACTCAAAATTTCAAATGAACAATCATATTTTCCATTAAGTTGGAATTTTTATACCTTGTATTTCAATATATCACCATGTTTCTGAATGACATATTTAACTTAGGAAAACTTATCATCTAAGCCTTTAGTTGGTGTGATATGGTAAATGAGTAAAACCATAGAAAACTCTCTTTTTGCTTGAAATGGATTTTGATTTTTGCAAAATTTTGAAGCCATGAGATTTTGTATAACCCTCACAGAAATTTAAATATCTACCAAGGCCATAAGATGCAAATATGGAAAACCACATGTGTCGGTAGCCAGCATACCGGGCACCCTCGCACACAAGCTAGAGTCGCCTTGGTACCCCGCCTCCTAGCAAAGGCGGGGTCCTAAGGCGCCACGTGTTCAAGGGACCCAGACCCATCAGTCTCGGATAGGAGGTCCAGGATATCTGCAAGGAACTCGAGGGAGAAGAACAACACCCCCCCCCCCCCCCCCCCCCCCGTGGAGGCGAGCCCTCAGGTAACCACGTGTCCAGCAAGTAAGGATCTGTCCTCCCCAGGAGACAAGGCTTCGGAGTTGCCACGTGGGCCAAGACATGTACGATCGAAGAGCACGTGAAAAGATACCCGAGGGGGGGTGAATGGTAGATTTAGAAAAAACTTATGCAGCGGAAATAATTAAATACCAACCCCTTCGGCAGAAAAATGATCTGTTAAAGAAATCGCGTGTGAGACTAATCTAAACGTGTTTCACCGTGACAAAAGTGATAGATATCAGAGAGAATCAAGTCACGAATACGACACAACAAGAATCACTCAAATCCGTCAAAATAAATTGATGTTACGATTGAAAGATCAAACAAAGGTCAATGTCCTACCCAAGAAAAAAACAGATATGAAATACTGCAAAGAAACTCATGTAGATCAATAACCGCAAATCCAATGACCGTGAAAATTTGAAAAATGATAGATAATCAAGTTGTGAAGATAAGTAAAAAAGAATCACGTCAATTGGATCTGTAAAACTCGAGTTATGATAAAAGCACCAAAGAAAGGTAGTGCTTTGTAGAAAACTCGACAAGAAAAACTTGTCTGGAACAAGTCGGACGAACAAGGCACAAAAGTTCCTTTCAACTACGAATTTTATTCAATAGAACACAAGAGGAACATCTCCAAAGTCGTCTACCATGGGCTCTGGCCTCCCTTGCTTATATAACCAGCCCTTAGGCCAACCCAATCTCAACTGGGACTCTGATCCTACTCAAATCATGAATCAAAACTTTCCATAACTGATTAAGACTCTTCTATACGCAGATAGAAGCAATCATAAGACTTCAAAACACCTTAGGAACGCATCCCACATTCCAAAAACAACTGAAATTCGTGACCCACACAAAATCCTATCATAACCAACTCAAATCTTTCCATATTTGAGTCAAACACGACTCAGCCGCAGCTTGAGTCCATAACCTAGTCGGTTGGACCTTTCCGACCAATTCTTTACGTCCACATCTCTTCATCACGCCTCGGAACCATGTAGCCACGTCCATGCACTCCTTGCATACGTGCAAACATCTTCCAACGATGTCCATGATACCTTCATATGCACTGTTCTTGATTCAAACATGTTGCACAACCTCCCGATCAACTCAACCACAATTCCTCCCGAACTTGGTTGTTGAACCTCATCTTCTCCCTAAGACTAGTTCAATAGATCCCGTCACCAGCCATGTCTTGAACTCAAGCAACACCTGCACATGAATAAGCAATCAATACTTTCGAGCACAAGTCCTCGACTTGACTTACGTTAGTTCCGAAACTACAACATCTTACGTGAGCACCTCACATAAGAATGTTGCAAAACATAGCAAAATGATATCAACCATAACCACCAAAACACACCAAAAACATAGCAAATGAATACTAAGCAATCTTTCCATCAATGTAAAGCAAGTTTGAGACAATTCAAAGTAAAAGCAGGAGCATTGCGATCAAGCTCCGAACCTTGCCAAAGTTGACCGGAGCTTGAGCCGGAGCTTACCAAAGCTAGTACAACCCAGCGCCATAGCTTACCAAACCAAGTACAACCTAGCGCCAGAGCTTGCCAAAGCTAGTCGGAACTAGTCAACCCCAATGTCGGAGCTAGAAAAACATGTCAGAGCTCACCAATATAAGTCGGACCTATCAAAACATATCGGAGCTTAACAAAGACATGCCAGAGCTGAAGACAAAGCTCACCGGAGCTAACAAAAAACATGTCGGACCTAGACAAAGAAAGTTGGACCTATTGTCAGACCTTGAGAAGCTCGGAGCTAGAGTTCGACCTTGCTAAAAAGATGTTATGGCAGCATTCAAAACTTTTATTATCAAAGCTTGGAGCCACTTTCCTTGGACGAATGGACGCTGGAGTCAAGAGGACGGTGCGCCTTGTCCTGTCAAGGATTGAATATACGCGGCATCCCCAGATGCATGGCGTGGTGCATGCCTAATGTCACGTACTGCTGCGACCAATCGCATCACAGTGAAGACGCCGCAGGACTATTCCACTCCGCCAAGTGGGTAGCTTACAGCGACAGAGACAGTTGGATGGGACATCCCTTGCCAATGTTAGCAACGGCGCATGGGCTACTGACGACGCAAGCGGCAAGACAACGAGTCTTGAAGACCACGGTCAGAGCAAGCTTACAGAAGAAGCCTTAGATCTTTAGGATAAGATCACCCCGGGACCACCTGTCGGGCCCCGAGACTCCACTTGTAAGGCGTCCGACCTTGTCTATAAAAGGCTCGGACCGCCACCATTACAAGGATTCCCACATCAAACATCACATACACACACATACTAGCAATACCATCCACTGTGGCGTAGGGTGTTACGCTTCTTGCGGCCGGAACCATGTCAAAACCAATGTCTCATAAATCCATTCGCAAGAACACTTGATTGAGGACTAAGTCCTGCCAAACAAAAACCTTTGCGGGCTGCTCCTTAGCAGATCCGGGGGAAGTGACGCTCTAACACTTCGACATTTGGTGCGCCAGGTAAGGGTTTTTTCCCTCAAAAAAGTGGTAGCGTTTTTACCACCATGGTGTGCATCAGACACGTGACTAGATTCATCGCTTGAGCGGCGCTCTTAGGTCCATCACGCCCCTATGCAGGTACAGCTGGCCAGGACGGCGCATCGGGACACATCCCAGCTCAGTCGGCCCCACCGGTGCCACCGACCGCAAGCCCGAAGAGCACCCTGGTAGCGGCCAGGGCCCTTCTCCACCACCCACCGTCGTTGAATGCTTCCCAGGGAACAGCTGTGCAGTGGGTTCAAGACATCGACCACATCGTTGTCGTAGCCATGAACTCCCCCAATAGGGGAAGGCGCCTCGTGTCGCTGTCATGAACGCCGTCCATCGACCATCGCACCGCCAACTCCCGCCCCTCCAAGCCTACGAGCATCGGCCGGCTCCCCAAGGATGACCTCAGGGATGAGCTTGACCGTCGTCAAGCCCACATGGACGGTCGAGTCATCATCGAGAGACAATGAGAGAGGCGGCGCAACCTTGACGCCGAATATGACCCTCAATGCCCAGTTCATGAGGCATCCTCCGTCCAAGGTGCACCGTAGGTAAACCCCCTGCCACCTGACCAGGAGTATGTCGGCTCGACAACCCCCCTGCGGTACTCGTTGTAGCATGACATGCAGCAACAGTACTTGCTGCAGCTGATACCATTGCAGCAACGCATGGCACAACCAGTGCCACAACCGCAGGTTCCCCAGGCACCGCACGTCGTGCCACTGACCCCCTTGGTGTATGCTACCTCGTACGCCTTTCCAATGAAACCTATCGAGGGCTGCGTAGCGTTGGCTCCGCACCTCCGCTTCATGACATGGCCACGCAAGTTTTGGCCACATATGCCGGAGAGGTTCGACGGGAGCATCAACCCGACCGAGTTCCTGTAGATCTACACCACGACGCTCCTTGGTGCAGAAGCGGATGAGACCATCCTGACAAACTACTTCTGAGTTGCCCTCACTAGATCGGCCAGCTCGTGGCTGATTAACCTGTCTGAGGGGTCTAAAACCTCTTGGGATGAGCTATGCAAGAAGTTCACGACAAACTTTGGCAGCTCCTACACTTGCCATGGCACCGAGCTCGACCTCCACGCCGTGCGGCAACAACCCAAGGAGACGCTGAGGTCATTCATCTAGCATTTTTCCTAGGTATGCAACTCCATCCCCAACATCATGAATTCCTTTGTCATAGTGGCATTCGGCAGGGAGTGCGTGACCGCAAGATGCTCGAGAAGTTAGCCACGCACAACTTGCAAGATGTCTTCGAGCTCTTCTCCATCGCCGATCAGTGCGCCAGGGCGGTAGAAGGTCGCGACTAACACGGTCAGCCCGCCCCTGGAGTGGGCGGGGCCAGCCAGACCGGAGAAGAAGCCTCTATACCTGGTAGCGTCAAGAAGAAGAACAAGAACTGGGGTGGTGGCCAGAACAAGCCGCTACATGGGTCCCCCGTCGCGGCAGCAGCCGCGACCGGAGGTGGCAAACCCCCACGCCCAGTGAAGTTCTCACGTTAGCCACCTGCCACTGATGAAAGCGTCAAGCCCTGCCCGTTGTACAAAACTCGCGATCACACCACAAGCGAGTGCTGGGAGATAAAAAGATGCGTCGAACGCTACCAAGAGCGGGCGCAGCAGCACCCAGACGGTGCCCCCTTCCGCCAGTGGGATGGAAAGTAGAAGGTCGACCCCAAGGTCAACAATGACGAGGAGATGGAGTACCAGAAGCAAGAGCAGACCGTCATAGTGGTCCACCAAGATGAGGACTCAGACGCCAGTAGTGACCACGAGCGTCGCAAGACCCTCCACATCATCTTTGGAGGGTCTTGGGATCCTGCGTCCCAAAACGCGGTCAAGACCCTTCATCGTGCAGTGGCTTCGATAGCCCCTGTACCCACTTCGGCGCGACACCACTGCTAGAAGGAGATGTCGATCAGCTTTGACGCCTCTGACTGCCTTAAGAACATAGCTGGGGCCGGGGTCCTACCTCTTCTAGTCGCCCCCACCATAGCCGACGTCAAGCTCCACTACGTCTTGCTTGACGGCGGGGCCGGCCTCAACTTCCACACCCGTGCCGCCTTTGAGCAGCTGCAGATCCTAGTGTCCAAGCTCACCCCCCTAGAAAGTGGGACCAGGGAGCATCATACCATACGGCAATAACCATCTCCGGGTGACCTTCAGGACACCCGACACCAACAAGATGGAGAGCATCCTCTTCGACGTCGATGATGTCAGCCTCCCCTTCAACGCCATCATCGGCAGGCCGGCTGTGATGCTCGGTTCCGAGAAAATGAACCAAGCTAACGCATATGTGTGCCCAAGATGTTCAACACACATACACGAGTGCATTCACAAATGATATACAAACAATTACCACAGCTCAAATTATTAAATAAGTACTTTTATTACACAATTCAAAATATTCTCGAATACAAGCTCTAATGAAGATTAATGACAAGTTTGACTAGTGCAGCGGAAATACTCTAATTAAGCAAACTAAACAGCTAGGCAACATAAGCAATGGGGTATAGCGCAGCTCCAATCAACACCACAGGCAAGCTGACGGTAGACACGGCCTAGAACTCCGCATTATAACCACTAAACTCACAATCCTGACCTGCAACTGTTGGGGGGGGGGATTGCAAGAGTGAGTACATGTCGTACTCAGCAAGTGTGGAAAGTATGACATGTGACTAATTCAAATGATGAATATAATAATGGCTAAGTGCTGAAAAGTACATTAAAACATTTGAAAAGCAATATATTATATGCATGTGAAGTAAACCCATCATGATTATAAGTAATATCATAATACCATTCTGAATTCATTACCATCGTCAATAATTCCAGATTTCACCATTTGCCAATAACCATATTCAATACCATAAATTAATCCATGACAAGCCATAACCATTACCAAACCATAACCATCCCAAGTACCATCCCAATACTAAGTTCCCTCTAACCATGGAAGTTGTCCAGGTGCTCATAACTGGGTGCACGGCTATCATGATAGTTTTATTAGACTCTGCAGAGTTTGTACCACTTTACCCACGTGTTCGTGATTTCATCACCTTTCGATGACTAGAACCTCTATTATGCCGTCTCACACTTCCGTCGATGTGTGGCCAAGAGATCACGAAATAGCCTTTACAAAGGGATTACTGGCCTATTTAGACCCCACTGAGGTTTCACTGGTGGCAATGTCTCTCATAGAGCACATCTTCAACCAAGGGCCACCTCTTGAGCCATTCGGACCCCAGGGTAGTCCAACCAATCATCAACAAACCCAATCTGACTACCCCTTGCCCGAGCATCCACAATGGTCCAAATGGCACTGGCAAAGCCCTAATTAATCAGCTACGCCAGACCCATACATGGCCTCGTGGTGGCACTGTAGTCCTGGCTTATTCTCGCATGAACCGGTCCTTAGATCTAAATCAAGCAAACCACCATAATATCCAACCCATCCACATACCAGTCTTGCTTAGATTACCCATTACCATATCATATTGACCAGTTCACATTAACACAATAACATTAATGCATAATTAAATGTGTAGTGTAGCTTTCCCATCCCAATTAATTAAGCGATGCAAAAGGTAAAAAGCCCTTCCCGACTCTCTACCATATATTCCAGGTGACAAGGGTGGTTTAACAATTCTAGTAAACTTCCTACCATATGGTTCCCATCAAATTGACACAAGCATGCAATTTTGCAAACAAAACATTTACTTTAAAAACAGGATCAATATGTTTCAAGGACACTTGCCTTGCTCTTGTGGCTGATTAGGATCAAAGCCTTCAAATTCTTGGTGCTGTAGATCCTCCGCGGCACTCTCTAGTGCAAATCCGTCTAATCCACACAATAAACATACAAGACAAGAAACACAATCAAAAAGTGCACAAATATTACTCAATATGTCATGACATGCATGATTAATGAAAATGCAAGGTAGAACTTGTCAATAGAATGCTTTTAATGATCAATAACTAGTTCTAATAGATTTTAACAAGTTATAAAGGTTTGGAGTTGATTAGGTCAGTTTTTGGAATTAATTCAACACAATTTATCCAGGGAAATTGGACTAGTCCGCTAGGGATCGGACAAGTCCGCACTTTACAAGATCAGCAAATTAGGGTTTTCTAGATCAACGTGAATTTGGAGATTAGGGGTTGAGTTCACGTAAGGAAAATAGAATAGAAGGTATACCAGGTGTTTAGAACTCCAATGAATCAAGAAACTTGGAGGTAACACTTGGATCTAGATGATCTAGGGTTGGTGATGAACTTGGAGATGAATTGGTGATGGAGAACGGAAGGTTGGTGGAGATCTTGATCCTCTTTCGTTTCCTCCTCTTCTTCTTCTTGCTTGAGATCTTCTCCTCCCTCCTTGATAGTGGCTCTGCACGAACTAGGGTTTGGGTGGTGTGGAAAAGTGGCAAATAGATGTCAAGCAAAGGGGTGGGGTTGTTTATTTAGGGGTGGAGGCTAGGGTTAGATGGATTTTGAGTTTGAGAGGAGTAGAGGACGGTTTAGAGTCCCTCATGGGCTCTAAAAGAGTTAGGCATGACGTCCCTAGGCCCACTTAACGTGAAACCCAAGAAACAAGTCGTAAAAAAAAAGATCAACTCGGAGTCACGAAATATCGGACAAGACCGAAAAGGACCGGACTAGTCTGAAGTTGTCGAGAGAGAAAATTGGACAAGTCTGCCCTAAAATCGGACAAGTCCAACTTTAGTCAGAAAGGAAAACGAACAACTCCGATGGAACACCAGACTAGTCCGGAAAAGTCCAGGGTTCTTGAAATATCGGACTAGTCCGCACAAAATCGGACAAGTCTGAAGGTTTCCAAAGGCAAAATCGGACTAGTCCGCAGCAAAAACGGACAAGTCCGTTTTTAGTTAGAGAGAAATCGGACTAGTCCTCAGTAAAATCGGACTAGTCCGCACTTTCCTGCATTTTAAGTGCAGTTTTGTTTCAAATCAATTTGAAATGCTCCAAATCAATTTTAAACTCGTTCCTCTTTATGTGGGTTAATGTTAAACATGTATATAAGTGTATGCAAGGCATGATGCATGAAAATGAGGGTGTTACAAACATACCCCCCTTAAAATGAATCTCGCCCTCGAGATTCGACGCGGAAGAGAAGAGATAGGGAAATTCCTTCTTGAGATCATCCTCCAATTCCCACGTCGCTTCTTTTTCTTTGTGGTGCTTCCATTGAACTTTACACCATCTAATAACCTTGTTCCTTGTGAACCTCTCCTTAGTTACCAAGATTTTGACCGGTTGTTCGGCATAAGTCAAATCTCCCTCTAGTTCCAATTCTTCCATTGGCACTTGTTCTTCTGGTACTCTCAAACACGTCTTGAGCCGGGAAACATGAAAGACATCATGGACAACCGAAAGATGAGCTGGCATCTCCAAATTATACGCTACTTCTCCTCTTTTGTCCAAAATCTTGAATGGTCCAATATAACAAGGTGCGAGCTTGCCTCTTATGTTAAACCTCTTATGACACCTCATTGGTGACACCTTGAGGTAAACAAAATCTCCCACTTCAAAGGCTAATTTCCTTCTCCTATTGTCCGCATAGCCTTTTTGTCTTGATTGGGCAGCCTCCAAGTTTTCACGTATTATGTGGACTTGCTTTTCGGCTTCTTGCAACACATCCGGACCAAATACTTGAGTTTCTCCTGCCCCATTCTAGAATAAAGGTGTCCTACACTTTCTCCCATAAAGTGCTTCATACGGTGACATTTTCAAGCTTGCTTGGTAACTATTGTTGTATGAAAATTCTGCTTATGGCAAGCTTTTGTCCCAACTTTTCCCATACTTCAAAGCACAAGCTATTAACATGTCCTCCAAAATCTGATTGGTCCTCTCGGTTTGTCCATCCGTTTGAGGATGATATGCTGAACTAAAATTCAACCTCGTTCCCAAAGCTTCGTGCAATTTTTGCCAAAATCTGGAGGTAAATTGAGAACCTCTATCCGAGACTATCTTCATAGGGACTCCATGTCGACACACAATATGCTCCATGTATATTTTGGCCAATTGTGCAGCTGTATATTTGGTCTTCACAGGGACAAAATGAGCTGACTTGGTTAAGCGATCCACAATTACCCAAATTGAGTCATACCCGGACTGAGTACGTGGTAACCCATCTATGAAGTCCATTCCGATTTCTTACCACTTCCATTCCGGGATCTTCAATGGTTGCAGTAATCCAGCTGGCCTTTGATGTTCTGCCTTGACTCGTTGACACACATCACACAATGCCACATATTCAGCTATGTCCTTTTTCATGCTATCCCACCAATAGCAAGTCTTCAAGTCTTTGTACATCTTCGTACAACCAGGGTGAATTGAGTAAGGTGAGTCATATGCCTCTTTCAATATCGTCTCCCGAATATGCTTCACATTAGGCACAACGATTCTCTTTCCAAGCCATAAGGTACCATGTTCGTCCTCATCAAATCTCAATTCTCTCCCTTCTTCGGTCCTTTCCTTGATTTCCTTGATCTCTTCATCCGCGGTTTGTGTCTCTCGTATTTCTTGCTCCAAGGTTGGAATTAACTCCATCATCTCCATCTCATTTACAAATCCGAGGTTCAACCTTTCAAACTCCTTACATAACTCGGATGGTAACTCTCGAACTGTGAGTTGATGACTTACTCCCTTTCTACTCAAAGCATCGGCCACTACATTGGCTTTTCCCGGATGATAGTTGATCCCCAAATCATAATCTTTGATGAGCTCCAACCATCTTCATTGCCTCCAGTTCAGATCCATTTGTGTGAAAATATACTTCAAACTCCTATGATCCGTATAAATTTCACACCTATATCCAAGAATATAGTGCCTCCAAATCTTCAATGCGTGTACCACGGCCGCGAGTTCCAAATCGTGTGTGGGGTAATTCTGTTCATGTTTCTTCAATTGTCTTGATGCATAGGCGGCCACTTGACCTTTTTGCATCAATACACATCCAAGTCCTTGTCTCGATGCGTCGCAATAAATATCAAAACTCTTGCTAATATCCGGCAGTACCAAAACTGGGGCTGTTGTCAACCTCTTCTTCAACACCTCAAAACTGTTTTGACAAGCTTGAGTCCATTGGAAATCCTTTCCCTTCATTAGCAACTCCGTCATTGGCTTGGATATATTGGAAAAGTCCTTGATGAATCTACGGTAATATCTAGCCATCCCAAGAAAACTTCTTATTTCCTTGACATTTTGCGGCGGTTCCCATTTCAACACGTCTCTCACTTTTCTGGGGTCAACTGATACTCCTCCTCCTGAGATGATATGGCCAAAAATGACACCTCTCCCAACCAAAACTGACACTTGTTGAACTTGGCATACAATCGATGCTCCCTCAATTTCTGCAACATAAGTCTCAAGTGTTCCTCATGTTCCTTCTCATCTTTCGAGTAGATCATAATATCATCAATAAACACCACAACAAACTTATCCAAGTACTCCATGAAGACCTTAATCATGAGGTACATAAAGTAGGCATGCACATTTGTTAATCCAAAAGACATCACGGTGTACTCATAAGATACATATCGTGTCCTAAATGTTGTCTTGGGTATGTCCGATGGTCTAATCTTCATTTGAAAATATCCCGACCTCAAATCAATCTTGGAGAAGACACAAGCACCCTTCATCTAATCAAACGAGTTTCTATGCGTGGCAAGGTGTACATGTTCTTGATTGTTACCTTGTTGAGAGCTCGGTCATCCACACACATCCTTTGGGTTCCATCCTTCTTGTCCAAAAACAGCACGGGCGCTCCCCAAGGTGAAGAGCTTGGGCGAATAAAACCTTTCTCTAGTTGCTCTTGAATTTGTTTCTTGAGCTCCACTAATTCCATAGGAGGCATCCTATACGGCCTCTTAGCTATAGGTGCAGTTCCAGGTATTAATTCAATAACAAACTCAATGTCTCGATCAGGTGTCATGCCTGGCAACTCGTCCGGAAAAACATCCAAAAATTCTCTCACCGCTGGAATCTCCTCAATTGTAGCACCGTCCATATGATTCAACTCAAATTGCTTGGGTGCGGTTCGAGATGCTTCAAATTCTACGGTGATCCCTTCCTCATTGGTCAACTTCACCGTCTTTGTGGCACACTCGATAACTCCATTGTGCTTCCTCAACCAATCCATACCAAGTATAATGTCCAATCCTTGAGAATCCAAAACAATGAGGTTGGCGAAGAAGTTTACCCCCTTATTCTAAGGCTTACGTTTGGATATACTATATTTGTCCTCATCTCTCCTTAAGGAGACTTAACCAATAGAGTAAACTTCATATGAGAGATAGGCAAACTATACATGGAAACATACTTTGATGCAATGAATGAATGCGATGCTCCAGAATCAAATAACATAGTCGCAGGGTTGGAGTTGGCGAGAAACATACCAATAACCACGTCATTCGCTTGTTGAGCATCCTCCGTAGAGACATGGTTCACGTTGCCACGAGCAAAATTCTGCTGTCCATGGTTCCCTTGTGGTTGTCCTCCATTGGGTCTTGGGTTTTGCCTCGACGCATTGGTTCCTTGACCAAGGCCTGACTTAGGACCTTGATGCGCAAAGTGTCCAGCCTCTCCACAAGTATAGAATTTCCTAAGTCCACCAGAATTATTGGGACGTGCTTGGTTTTGAACACTTGCAACAGGAAATTTAGCACGAGGTGCAAAAGGCATTGGAGGCCTAGGTGCTTGCATGACAGGGCGCAGTTGCACAAACTGAGTTGGGGGCGGTGCAAATCCAGGGCGTGGAGCAGGAATAGAAGAGCTGTAATATGGCGCATTAAGTGGTGCAAGGCGAGGGCGCACATTACTTCCTTGTTGCTGTCCTTGATATGGCACCTTCCTCTTGTTGTCTTATTCCATCTCACGAATCTTGTTCTCAACAACAATTGCTTTGTCCACAAGCTTCTGAAAGTTGGCATAGTCACAATTGAGCAGTTGCACTTGGATTTCATTGTTGAGGCCTCTCATGAACAAATATTGCTTCCAGCTGTCCCGGCTCACATCCTCAGGCGCATACCTTGAGAGTTGAGTGAACTTGTTGAGATATTCACTCACGCTTGATCTCTCTTGCCTCAAGTTCTCAAATTCTTTCCTCTTCAAGATCATCACTCCCTCTGGCACATAATGAGAACGGAAATTCTCCTTGAATTCGGCCCAAGTAATTCTCTCTTGGTTCTCATGAGCATTGCAATAAGAATCCCACCGATCCGCAGCTGCTCCAACTAGTTGATGAGAAGCAAACAAGACCTTCTCCCGATCACTGCACTGGACAATAGCTAGCTTCTTCTCCACGGACTTGAGCCAATCATCCACATCCATAGGGTTAGCAGCTTGAGCAAAGGTCGGTGGCCTAGTCCTCATAAACTCTCCCAATAGGTTATGAGGAGGCGGGGGTGGCGGTGGAGGCATGTGGGGCTGTTTATTAATGTTGCCATCCTACAGCTGTCCCATAGTCTGTATCATGGTCTGCAGGAGCTGGTTTTGCAAAGCCAATACCTGCTCAATGTTGATAGCTCCCTGAGTAGATCCTTGTCCAATGTTGTTCTGAGGCACTCCATTGTTCTCCTCCTCATCATTGCCATCCCTCTGGTTGCGAGTCCTCACCATCTGAAGAATAGCAATAGGTAAGAATTAGAAAATGTCCCCATCTATATGCATCAAGGGATATGAAACTAAACAACTAACTAGCCTAGGTGGACATGGCAATGCTAAAGCATCCCAAAATCCTCTATTAAGCACACAAGCAAGCAATATATATAGCAAACAGCACTCCAAGCAAAAACACATCGATTCCTGAGTGCTCCTATGTGCTCTAAAGTGTCCATTCTATCTAGGCTGCATCCTACGGTCAACCTGTGGCTCTAATACCAATTTGTGACACCCGGTTCCGAAAAAATGAACCAAGCTAACGAATATGTGTGCCCAGGATGTTCAACACACATACACGAGTGCATTCACAAAAGATATATAGACAATTACCAAAGCTCAAATTATTAAATAAGTACTTTTATTACAAAATTCAAAATATTCTCGAATACAAGCTCTAATGAAGATTAATGACTAGTTTGACTAATGTAGCAGAAATACTCTAATTAAGCAAACTAAACAGCTAGGCATCATAAGCAATGGGGTATAGCGCATCTCCAATCTACACCACAGGCAAGCTGACGGTAGACACGGCCTAGAACTCCGCATTATCACCATTAAACTCACAATCCTGACCTGCAACTGTTGGGGGGATTGGAAGAGTGAGTACATGTCGTACTCAGCAAGTGTGGAAAGTATGACATGTGGCTGATTCAAATGACGAAGATAATAATGGCCAAGTGCTGAAAAGTACATTAAAACATTTGAAAAGCAATATATTATATGTATGTGAAGTAAACCCATCATGATCATAAGTAATATCATAATACAAGTCTGAATTCATTACCATCGTCAGTAATTCCAGATTTCACCATTTGCCAATAATCATATTCAATACCAGAAATTAATCCATAACCAGCCATAACCATTACCAAACCATAACCATCCCAACTACCATACCAATACTAAGTTCCCTCTAATCATGGAAGTTGTCCAGGTGCTCATAACCGGGAGCACGGCTATCATGATAGTTTTATTAGACTTTGCAGAGTTTGTACCACTTTACCCACAAGTTCGTGATTTTATCACCTTTCGATGACTAGAACCTCTATTATGTCGTCTCACACTTCCGTCGGTGTGTGGCCAAGAGATCACGAAATAGCCTTTACAAAGGGATTACTGGCCTATTTAGAACCCACTGAGGTTTCACCGGTTGCGATGTCTCCCACAGAGCACATCTTCAACCAAGGGCCCCCTCTTGAGCCATTCGGATCCCAGGGTAGTCCCACCAATCATCAACAAAGCCAATCTAACTTTCCTTCCCCGAGCATCCACAATGGTCCAAATAGCACTGGCAAAGCCCTAATTAATCAGCTACGCTGCACCCATACCTGGCCTCGTGGTGGCACTGTAGTCCTGGCTTATTCTCGCATGAACCAGTCCTTAGATCTAAAGCAAGCAAACCACCATAACATCCAACCCATCCACATACCAGGCCTGCTTAGATCACCCATTACCATATCATATTGACCAGTTCACATTAACAGAATAACATTAAATGTGTAGTGTAGTTTTCCCATCCCAATTAATTAAGCGATGCAAAAGGCAAAAAGCCCTTCCCGGCCCTCTACCATATATTCCAGGTGACAAGGGTGGTTTAACAATTCTAGTAAACTTCGTACCATAGGGTTCCCATCAAATTGACACAAGCATGCAATTTTGCAAACAAAACATTTACTTTAAAAACTGGATCAATATGCTTCAAGGACACTTGACTTGCTCTTGCGGTTGATTAGGATCAAAGCCTTCAAATTCTTAATGATGTAGATCCTCCGCGGCACTCTCTAGCGCAAATCCGTCTAATCCACACAATAAACATACAAGACAAGAAACACAATCAAAGAGTGCACAAATATTACTCAATATGTCATGACATGCATGATTAATGCAAATGCAAGGTAGAACTTGTCAATTGATTGCTTTTAATGATCAATAACTAGTTCTAATAGATTTTAACAAGTTTAGACAGGTATGGAGTTGATTAGGTCAGTTTGTGGAATTAATTCAACACAATTTATCCAGGGAAATCGGACTAGTCCGCTATGGACCAGACAAGTCTGCACTTTACGAGATCAGCAGATTAGGGTTTTCAAGATCGACATGAATTTGGAGATTAGGGGTTGAGTTCACGTAATGAAAAGAGAATAGAAGGTATACCAGGTGGTTAGGATCCAATGAATCAAGAAACTTGGAGGTAACACTTGTATCTCGATGATCTAGGGTTGGTGATGATCTTGGAGATGAATTGGTGATGGAGAACGAAAGCTTGGTGGAGATCTTGATCCTCCTCTTCTTCTTCTTGTTTGGGATCTTCTCCTCCCTCCTTGATGGTGGCTCTCCACGAACTAGGGTTTGGGTGGGGTGGAAAAGTGGCAAATAGATGTCAAGCAAAGGGGTGGGGTTGTTTATATAGAGGTGGAGGCTATGGTTAGATGGATTTTGAGTTTGAGAGGAGTAGAGGCCGGTTTAGAGTCCCTCATGGGCTCTAAAAGAGTTAGGCACGATGTCCCTTGGCCCACTTAATGTGAAACTCAAGAAACAAGTCGTAAAACAAAAGATCAATTTGGAGTCACGAAATATCGGACAAGTCCAAAAAGGACCGGACTAGTCCGAAGTTGTCCAGAGAGAAAATCGGACAAGTCTGGCCTAAAATCGGACAAATCCGACTTTAGTCAGAGAGGAAAACGGACAAGTCCGCTGGAACACCAGACTAGTCATGAAAAGTCCAGGGACATAGAAAAATTTCAAGGATTCTTGGAATATCGGACTAGTTCGCACAAAATCGGACAAGTCCGAAGGTTTCCAGAGGAAAAATCGAACTAGTCCGTAGCAAAAACGGACAAGTCCGTTTTTAGTCAAAGAGAAATCAGACTAGTCCTCTGTAAAATCGTACTAGTCCGCACTTTCCTGCATTTTAAGTGTGGTTTTGTTCCAAATCAATTTTAAACTCGTTCCTCTTTATGTGGGTTAATGTTAATCATGTATATAAGTGTATGCAAGGCATGATGCATGAAAATGAGGGTGTTACACCGGCCCTGTACTGATTCATGGCCGTAGCCAACTATGGCTACCTCGTCCTGAAGATGAAAACCCCCTCCGGCATCCTTAGGATCCACAGAGACCGCACCACCACGGTGTTAGCCTTCGAGTAGCTCCAAGCCCTCTCAGCAGACCCGACACCCACCCCGAGTGGCGATGTGTCAAGTTAGCCTCTGCTGAGCTCACGTCAGCATGGAGCACCAGCTGCGCCTAGACTGCAACCCTCCAGCAGCACTGATGTCCCTGTCAAAGCTGTCTGGCTCAGTCCCAGCACTGCTCATACCACCCACAAGACGGGCGGCATGGGCAGGAAGTAGGGATGCTCGCTCATAGCCCCTCTGGTAGCTGTCACCAGCAAGGTTGCACCACAACCATCACAACTACCTTGGAGCCTTGGGCACACATATTGTAAATATTAAGATTAGTAGAACAGTGTAATGGTCTTCGTAGGGCTTAGGAGCAGCACTAAGGACAACCAAGCACCGGGAGGGTCAGGTCCAGAGTGTGCAGTCAGCTTTGCCTGGTTCCAAACCCTAAGCCTGTACACCCTACCTCCCTCATCGTCCAAAAGCAAGCCGTTGCCCTCTTTTGTAAAAGCCTGACTCCCTCTATGAACTCTGATAAAAAAGAGTCACTGTTTTACTTAAATGCTTTCTTAAAAACATTGTTTATTTAATTATGCATTAAATTTATGATTATACCATACTAGCCTCGTTTATTGTGTGTTATATTCATATACACGGTTGTGTGCCTTTTTACTCACCCCTGCTGAAGTCATGCGGTCCAGCTACAGGCGGGTTCCCTTGAGGTACCTATAGTGTGTGAGGGGTTCTTCCAGCTGCTCTCATCATTAGTGTCCCTTGGCTCCAGAAAGATTCCCAGGAAAGGTTTGTGTCGAGCAGGAGGTCCAGGGGGTGGAAGTTGCTTAGCCTGGTCCTGCACCCTAAGCATACGCACCCTGCCTCCCAACGCTACCGCTTAGTACAGTAACCAGAAAGCTCACACCCTAAGGACGGCAAGAGTCGGACCCCGGAGCACCAACACATCTAATTACCCAAGCCTCGTGCGTCAGTTCGGGACAGTATCACATGACAGAGCTAAGGAAAGGGACATGTATGACTGACAAGCAAGACTAGTCCACCCTCTTTCTATATGCAGGACAAACCACCAGAGCACCCAGCTCCGGCACCCCCAAGGGGCCTGCCGCCGACAGTGCTGGGCGACATTGGAGCGTCTTGCTCTGGCACTTCGCAAGGGGCCTGCCGTCAATGTCCCATAACGTCAACGACAGCACCAAGTGTGGATAATTTAGTAAACTCTCCTACACCACACTTGTTGCTAACAGGGTTCTCTTGCGGTAGCTTATGAACCAGGGGCCTGCCGTTGATGTCTCAACGACGATGGTGGACGACGCCAGAGCATCCAGCTCTGGCACCTCCCAATGGGCCTGCCGTTGATGACTCTATGAAGATGGTGGGCGACGCTGGAGCATCCATATCCAGCACCCCCCTAGAGCCCTGTCGCTGATGTCTCTTTGATGGTGGTGGGCCATGCTGGAGCATCTTGCTCCGGCACTTCGCAAGGGGCCTGCCATCGATTTCCCAGAATGTCAACTTTAGCACCAAGTGCGGATAAGTGAGTAAACTCTCCCGCCCCGCACCTGTTGCTAACAAGGATCTCTTGCGATAGCCTGTGCACCACATGGACCTACCATCGACGTCTCAACGACGATGGTGGACGACGCCGGAGCATCCAGCTCTGGCACCTCCAAAGGGGCCTGCTGTAGATGACTCTGGATTATGGTAGGCGATGCCAGAGCATCCAGCTCCGACACCTCCCAAGGGGCCTGCTGTCGACATCTCAACAATGATGGTGGACGACGTCAGAGCGTCCAGCTCCGACACCTCCCAAGGGGCCTATCGTCGACGACACTACGATGATGGTGGGCGACGCCTGAGCATCCAGCTTTGGTGCCTCCCAAGGGGCCTGCCTCTAATGTCTCCACGACGGTGGTGGGAGACGCTGCAGCATCCTACTCTGGCACTTCGCAAGGGGCCTGCCGTCGACATCCCAGAACATCAACATCAGCACCAAGAAGGGATAAGTGAGTAAACTCTCATGCCCCGCACTTGTTGCTAACAGGGTTCTCTTGCAATAGCATGTGGACTAGGGGCCTGCCGTCGATGCTCCATGACGATGGTGGACGACGCTGAAGTATAAATTTCCGGCACATCCCAAGGGGCCTGCCGTGAATGACTCTCCGATGATGGTGGGCAACACCAGAGCATCCAACTCCGACACCCCCAAGGGGCCTACTGCAGATGTCTCCACGACAGTGGTGGGCAACACTGGAGAATCCTGCTCTGGCACTTCGCAAGGGGCCTACCGTCGACGTCCTAGAATGTCAACATCAGCACCAAGCGTGGATAAGTTAGTAAACTCTCTTGTCTTGCACTTGTTGCTAAAAGGGTTGTCAAGCGATAGCTTGTGCAACAGGGGCCTGCCGTCGATGTCTCAACGATGATGGTGGACCACGTCGGAGCACCCAACTCTGTCACCTCCCAAGGGGCCTGCTGTCGACGTCTCAACAATGATGGTGGATTATGTCGAAGCATCCAGCTCTGGCACATCCCAAGGGGCCTACCGTCAATGACTCTACGATGATGTTGGGTGACACCGGAGCATCCAGCTCTAGCACCCCCAAGGGTCCTGCCGCTGACGTCTCCACGACGGTGGTGGGTTACGCTGGAGCATCCTGCTCCGGCACTTCGCAAGGGGCCTGCCGTCGATGTCCCAGTATGTCAACGTCAGCACCAAGTGCGGATACGTGAGTAAACTCTCCTGCCCCGCACTTGTTGCTAACAGGGTTCTCTTGCGATAGCCTATGCACCAGGGGCCTGCCGTCGATGACTCTATGATGATGGTGGACAACGCCGGAGCATCCAGCTCCGGCACCTACCAAGTGGCCTACGGTCAATGACTCTACGACGATGGCGTTAGACGTCGGAGCGCCCAGCTCCGGCACCTCTCAAGGGGCCTGCCGTCGACGTCTCCACGATGGTGGTGGGTGATGCCGAAGCGTCCTGCTGCGACAATTGGTGGCGCTATGATACTCCAACTACCTTGCTCTGCTGGGGGCACGTTGAAGACCTCCTGCAAATCAAAATGGTAGATGTGTCCAGCCAACTAACCACATTGACCAAGGGGCCTCTAAGGGGGTTCTATAGGTAGGATGTGTAACACCCTCATTTTCATCCATCATGCATTGCATAAGTTCATATACATGTTTAACATTAATCCACATAAAAAGAAATAAGTTTGAAATGAACTTAGAGAAAAAACCGCACTTAAGAGTTCTGAGAAGTGCGGACAAGTCTGGTAGTCCGACCCTTTTGCTGGCTTGTCTGATAAATGGCGACTCCGAGTTGATCCTCTGTTTCAGGGCTTTCTTTTGGGTTCTACCTTTAGTGGACCTAAGGACGTCGTGTCTAACTCTTTTTGGAGCCCATGTGGGACCCCACACCGGCCTCAACCCTCCCTAAAATCGAATTCATTGAAACTTTAGCCTCCACCTCTATATAAACAACCCCACCCCTTCACTTTGCATCCTTTTGCCTATATTGAAGTCCACTAAAACCCTAGCTCGTGAATAGCCGCCACCAAGGAGGAAGAAGGAGATCTAGAGCAAGAAGAAGAAGAGGAGGAAACGAAAGAGGGTCAAGATCTCCACCAAGTTTTCGTTTTTCATCAATGATTCACCCTCAAATTCTTCATCAACCCTAGATCGTCAAGATCTATGTGTTGCCTCCAAAATTCTTGATTTATTGGAGCTCTAGACACCTGGTATACCTTCTACTCTCTATCCCTCACGTGAATGCAAACCCGTTTCTCCAAATTCACGTCGATCTAGAAAATCCTAGTTTGTTGTCCTGCGAAGGGCGGACTAGTCCGGTCCCCTGCAGACTTGTCCGATTTTGCAATCTACTTCCTATTGAATTAAATCCAAATTGTTTCAAATCAATTCCAAATCTGTTCAAACTTGTTATAAGCTATTGGAAGGCATTAGTAAACATCATTAACAACTTATTAACTAGTTTTGCTTCGCATTTGCATCAATCATGCATGTCATGTCATATTGAGTAATATATGTGCACTTATTTATTGTGTTTCTTGTCTTGTGTGTTTGTTGCAAGGATTAGACGGATTTGCACTAGAGAGTGCCGCAGAGGACCTTCAACACCAGGAGTTTGAAGTCTTTGATCCTAACCAAGCTCAAGAGCAAGGCAAGTGTCCATGAACATATTGATCCTGTTTTTGACAATAAATGTTTTGTTTGCAAAACTACATGCTCGTGTCAATTTGATGGGAATCCTATGATAGGAGGTTTACTAGCTTTGTTAACCACCCTTGTCTCCTGGAATTCATGGTAGAGAGTCGGGAAGGGCTTTTACCTTTTTGTTCCGCTGAATCAATTGGGATTGGAAAAACAAATCCATCATTTATTTATGCAGTAATAAGATTATGATTAATACAAACTGGTCAATATAATATGATAATGGGTGATCTAAGCAAGCATGGTATGTGGATGGGTTGGATGCTATGGTGGTTTGGCTTGCTTTAGATCTAAGGACCAGTTCGTGGAGCGACCATCTAGGATTTACAGTGCCACCACGAGGTCAAGTATGGGTGTAGTGTAGCTGATTAATTAGGGTATTGCTAGTTTTGCGTGGACTATTTGGCGCAACGGGGAAGGGGAGTTGGATTGGGTTTGGATATGGCTGGCGGGACTCCCTGGGATCCGAATGGCACAAGAGAGGGCCCTTCGTTGAAGATGTGCTCAGTCGGAGACATCACCACTGGTGAAACTTTGGTGGGTCAGTACACCCTAGTAGTCCCTTTGTAAAGGCTATTTTGTGATCTCTTGGCCACACACCTAAGGAAGTGTGAGACGGCATAATTGAGATTATATAGTAATCGAAAGGTGATGAAACCACAAACACGTGGGTAAAGTGCTACAACCTCTGCAGAGTGTCAAAAAACTATCATGATAGTCGTGCTCCTGGTCATGAGCAACCTCGATCCTCACATGATTAGAATGAAACTTGGAATTTGGGATGGTTATGGTTATGGATATGGTTTATAATATGGTTATGGCTGGTTATGGATTGAATTATGGTATTGGATATGGTTAATGGAAATGGTGAGATCAGGTATAATGGATGATGGATATGGAATATGGACTGGTACTATGTTATTACTTATGGTTTATGATGGCTTTGCTTCACATACATATAATATATTGCTTTTCAAATGTTTTAATGTACTTTTCAGCACATAGCCATTATTACATTCATCATTCGAGTCGGCTACATGTCATACTTTCCACACTTGCTGAGTACGACATGTAATCACTCTTACAATTCCCCCACCAATAGTTGTACGTCCGGATTGGCAGTATAACGATGATAATGCGGAGTTCTAGGCCGTGTCTGCCATCAGCTTTGCCTGTGGTGTTGATTGGGGCTGCGCTATACCCTATTTGCTTATGCTACTGTAACAGCCTCATTTTCATGCATCATGCCTTGCATGCACTCATATACATGTTTAACATTAACCCACAACAAAAGGAACGAGTTTAAAATTGATTTGGAGCATTTAAAATTGATTTGGAACAAAAACGCACTTAAAATGCAGGAAAGTGCGGACTAGTCCAATTTTACTAGGAACTAGTCCGATTTCTCTCTGACTAAAAACGGACTTGTCCGTTTTTGCTGCGGACTAGTCCGATTTTTCCTCTAGAAACTTTCGGACTTGTCTGATTTTGTGCGGACTAGTCCGATATTCCAATATTCCTTGAAATTTTGCTAAGTCCCTGGACTTGTCCGGACTAGTCCGGTGTCCCAGCGGACTTGTCCGATTTCCTCTCTGACTAAAGTCGGACTTGTTCGATTTTAGGCCAGACTTGTCCGATTTTCTCTCTGAACAACTTCTGACTAGTCCGGTCCTTTTCGGACTTGTCTGATATTTCGTGACTCCAAGTTGATCTTTTGTTTTACGACTTGTTTCTTGGGTTTCACGTTAAGTGGGCCTAGGGACGTTGTGTCTAACTCTTTTAGAGCCCATGTGGCACTCTAAACCTGCCTCTACTTCTCTCAAACTAGAAATCCATCTAACCCTAGCCTCCACTCTATATAAACAACCCCACCCCTTGGCTTGACATCTATTTGCCACTTTTCCACCCCACCCAAACCCTAGTTCTTGGAGAGCCACCATCAAGGAGGGAGGAGAAGATCCCAAGCAAGAATAAGAAAAGGAGGAAACAAAAGAGGATCAAGATGTCCACCAAGTTTCGTCCCTCATCACCAATTCATCTCCAAGTTCATCCCCAACCCTTGATCACCAAGATCCAAGTGCTACCTCCATGTTTCTTGATTCATTGGAGTCCTAAACACCTGGTATACCTTCTAATATCTTTTCCTTACATCAACTCAACCCCTAATCCCCAATTTCACATCGATCTAGAAAACCCTAATCTGCTGATCTTGCAAAGTGCGGACTTGTCCGGTCCCTAGCGGACTAGTCCGATCTTCCTAGTTAAATTGTGTTGAATTGATTCTAAAATTTGATCTAATCACATCCAAACCTGTATAAACTCGTTAAAATCTGTTAGAACTAGTTAGTGACCATTAAAGCAATCAATTAACAAGTTCTACCTTGCATTTGCATTAATCATGCATGTCATGTCATATTGAGTAACATTTGTGCACTCTTTGATTGTGTTTCTTGTCTTGTATGTTTATTGTGTTGATTAGACGAATTTGCGCTAGAGAGTGCCGCGGAGGATCTACAACACCAAGACTATGAAGGCTTTGATCCTAATCTACAGCAAGAGCAAGGCAAGTGTCCTTGAAGCATATTGATCCTGTTTTAAATAAATGTTTTGTTTGCAAACTGCTTGCTTGTGTCAATTTGACGGGAATCCTATGATAGAAAGTTGTGTAGCATTGTTTAACCACCCTTGTCACCTGGAATACATGGTAGAGAGTCGGGAAGGGTTTTTACCCTTTTGTATCGCTTAATTAATTGGGATGGGAAAACTACACAACACACCCAATTATGCATTAATGTTATTCTGTTAATGTGAACTGCTCAATATGATATGGTAAAGGGTGATCTAAGCAAGCCTGGTATGTGGATTGGTTGGATGATATGGTGGTTTGCTTGCTTTAGATCTAAGGACCGGTTCATGCAAGAATAAGCCAGCACTACAGTGCCACCACGAGGCCAAGTATGATTGCGGCGTAGCTGATTAATTAGGGTTTTGCTAGTGCTATTTGGACCATTAGGGATGCTCGGGGAAGGGGTAGTCGGATTGGGTTTGTTGATGATTGGTGGGACTACCCTGGGATCCGAATGGCTCAAGAGGGGGCCCTTGGTTGAAGATGTGCTCAATAGGAGACATCACCACTGATGAAACCTCAGCGGGGTCTAAATAGGCTAGTAATCCCTTTGTAAAGGCTATTTTGTGATCTCTTGGCCACACATCGGCGGAAGTGTGAGACGGCATAATAGAGTTTCTAGTCATCGAAAGGTGATGAAATCATGAACGCGTGGGTAAAGTGGTACAAACTCTGCGGAGTGTGTCTAAAACTATCATGATAGCCCTGCTCTCGGTTATGAGCACCTGGACAACTTCCATGATTAGAGGGGACTTGGTATAATGGTATTTGGGATGGTTATGGTTGGAATTATGGTTATTGGCAAATGGTGAAATCTGGAATTATTGATGATGGTAGTGAATTCAGACTGCTATTATGATATTACTTATGATTATGATGGGTTTACTTCACATACATACAATATATTGCTTTTCAAATGTTTTAATATACTTTTCAGCACTCAACCATTATTATTGTCATCATTTGAATCAACCACATGTCATACTTTCCACACTTGTTGAGTACGACATGTACTCACTCTTGCAACCCCCCCCCCCCACAATAGTTGCAGGTCAGGATTGGGAGTTTAATGGCGATAATGCAGAGTTCTAGACCGTGTCTACCCTCAGCTTGCCTGTGGTGTTATTGGAACTGTGCTATCCCTTATGCTTAGTTTGCTTAGTTGCTTAATTAGTTTATTTCCGCTGCATTAGTTGAACTTGTCATAAATATTCATTAGAGGTTGTATTCGAGGATAATATGGTTTGTTTAATAAAATTTGGTTAATTAATCTTGTCTTGTGGTAAACTTTTTGTATACTCTTTTGTGATTGCACTCTTGTATGTGTGTTGAACATCCTGGGCACAAATATGCATTAGCTTGGTTCATTTTTTGGAACCGGGTGTCACAGATTGGTATCAGAGCCACAGGTTGACCGTAGGATGCAGCCTAGATAGAATGGATACTTTAGAGCACATAGGAGCACTCAGGAATCGATGTATTTTGGTTGGTGTGTTGTTTGCTATATATTGTTTGCTTGTGTGCTTAATAGAGGATTTTGGGATGCTTTAGCATTGCCATGTCCACGTAGGCTAGTTAGTTGCCTAGTTTCATATCCCTTGATGCATATAGTTAGGGACGTTTTCTAATTCTTACCTATTGCTTTTCTTCAAATGGTGAGGACTCGCAACCAGAGGGATGGCAATGATGTGGAGGAGAACAATGGAGTGCCTCTAAACAACATTGGACAAGGATCTATGCAGGGAGCTATCAACATTGAGCAACTTTTGGCTATGCAAAACCAGCTCATGCAAACCATGATACAGACTATGGGACAGCTGCAGGCTGGCAACATCAACAATCAGCCCAACATGTCTCCACCGCCACCCCCACCCCCCATAACCGGTTGGGAGAGTTTATGAGGACTAGGCTGCCAACCTTTGCTCAAGCTACTGACCCTATGGATGCGGATGATTGGCTCAAGTCCGTGGATGAGAAACTTGCTATTGTCCAATGCAGTGACCGGGAGAAGATCTTATTTTCTTCTCATCAACTAGTTGGAGCAGCTGCGGATTGGTGGGATGCTTATTGCAATGCTCACGAGAATCAAGAGAGAATTACTTGGGCCAAATTCAAGGAGAATTTCCATTCTCATTATGTGCCCGAGGGTGTTATGACCTTGAAGAGGCAAGAATTTGTGAATTTAAGGCAAGGAAGATCAAGCGTGAGTGAATATCTCAACATGTTCACTCAACTCTCAAGGTATGCGCCTGAGGATGTGAGTCGGGACAGTCCGAAGCAATACATGTTCATGAGGGGCTTGAACAATGAGATCCAAGTACAAATACTCAATTGTGACTATGCAAATTTTCAAAAACATGTGGACAAAGCAATTGTGGTTGAGAACAAGGTCCGTGAGATGGAGCAAGACAACAAGAGGAAGGCGCCATATCAAGGACAACAACAAGGGAGTAATGTGTGCCCTCGCTTCGCACCACCTAATGCGCCATATTACAGCTCTTCTATTCCTTCTCAACGCCCAGGATTTGCACCGTGCTGACCTCAGTTTGTGCAACAGCGCCCTGTTATACAAGCACCTAGGCCTCCAATGCCTTTTGCCTGCTGGAAGTGTTCAAAACCAAGCTCGTCCCAATAATTCTGGTGGAGTTATGAAGTGCTATACTTGTGGAGAAGCTAGACACTTTGCGCATCAATGTTCTAAGTCAGGCCTTGGTCAAGGAAGCAATGCACTGAGGCAAAACCCAAGACCCAATGGAGGACAACCACAAGGGAACCGTGGAAAGCAGAATTTTGCTCGTGGCAACGTGAACCTTGTCTCTACGGAGGATGCTCAACAAGCGGATGACGTGGTTATTGGTATGTTTCTCGCCAACTCCAACCTCGCGACTATGTTGTTTGATTCTGGAGCATCACATTCATTCATTGCATCAAAATATGTTGCCAAGTATAGTTTTCCTATCTCTCATATGAAGTTTACTCTATTGGTTAAGTCTCCCGGAGGAGAGATGAGGACAAATATAATATGTCCAAAAGTTAGCCGTAGAATAAGGGGGGTAGACTTCTCCGCCAACCTTATAGTCTTGGACTCTCAAGGATTGGACATTATACTTGGTATGTACTGGTGGAGGAAGCACAATGGAGTTATTGAGTGTGCCATGAAGACGGTGAAGTTGACCAATGAGGAAGGGATCACTGTAGAATTTGAAGCATCTCAAATTGCACCAAAGCAATTGGAGTTGAATCATATGGACAGTGCCGCAATTGAGGAGATTCTGGTGGTGTGTGAATTTTTGGATGTTTTTTCCGAACGAGTTGCCAGGTATGCCACCTGATCGAGACATTGAGTTTGTTATTGATTTAATACCTGGAACTGCACCTATAGCTAAGAGGCTGTATAGGGTGCCTCCATTGGAATTAGCAGAGCTCGAGAAGCAAATTCAAGAGCAACTAGAGAAAGGTTTTATTCGCCCTAGTTCTTCACCTTGGGGAGTGCCCGTGCTGTTTGTGGACAAGAAGGATGGAACCCAAAGGATGTGCGTAGATTACCGAGCTCTCAACGAGGTAACAATCAAGAACAAGTACACCTTGCCACACATAGAAGACTTGTTTGATAAGATGAAGGTTGCTTGTGTCTTCTCTAAGATTGATTTGAGGTCGGGATATTTTCAAATGAAGATTAGACCATCGGACATACCCAAAACAGATTTAGAACACGGTATTGATCTTATGAGTACGCCATGATGTCTTTTGGATTGACAAATGCACCTGCCTACTTTATGTACCTCATGAATAAGGTCTTCATGGAGTACTTGGACAAGTTCGTCGTGGTGTTCATTGATGACATTATGATGAGAAGGAACATGAGGAACACTTGAGGCTTGTGCTGCAGAAATTAAGAGAGCATCAATTGTATGTCAAGTTCAACAAGTGTCAATTTTGGTTAAGGGGAGTGTCGTTTTTGGGTCATATAATTTCAGGAGGAGGAGTATCGGTTGACCCCGGAAAAGTGAGAGACGTGTTGAAGTGGGAACCGCCGCAAAACGTAAAGGAAATGAGGAGTTTTCTTGAGATGGTTGGATATTACCGTCGGTTCATCAAGGACTTTTCAGAGATAGCCAAGCCTATGATAGAGTTGCTAATGAAGGGAAAGGCTTTCCAATGGACTCAAGCTTGTCAATTTAGTATCGAGGAGTTGAAAAAGAGGTTAACAACAGCCCCAGTTTTGGTACTGCCGGATGTGAGCAAGAGTTTTGATATTTATTGCGACGCATCAAGACAAGGACTTGGATGTGTATTGATGCAAGAAGGTCAAGTGGTTGCATATGCTTCAAGACAACTGAAGAAACATGAGCAGAATTACCCCACACATGATTTAGAACTTGCAGCCATGGTACATGCATTGAAAATTTGGAGACACTACATCCTTGGACATAGGTGTGAAATTTATACGGATCACAATAGTTTGAAGTATATTTTCACACAAATGGATCTGAACTTGAGGCAATGGAGATGGTTGGAGCTCATCAAAGATTATGATTTGGGAATCAACTATCATCCGGGAAAAGCCAATGTAGTGGCCGATGCTTTGAGTAGAAAAGGAGTAAGTCATCAACTCACAAATCGAGAGCTACCATCTAAGTTATGTAAGGAGTTTGAACGGTTCAACCTCGGGTTTGTAAATGAGATGGAGTTGATGGAGTTAAACCCAACCCTGGAGCAAGAAATTCGAGAGGCACAAACCGCGGATGAACAGAACAAGGAAATCAAGGAAAGGACCGAAGAAGGGAGAGAATTCAGATTTGATGAAGACGAACATGGTACCTTATGGCTTGGAAAGAGAATCGTTGTTCCTAATGTGAAGCATATTCGGGAGACGATATTAAAAGAGGCACATGACTCACCTTACTCAATTCACCCTGGTTGTACAAAGATGTACAAAAACTTGAGGACTAGCTATTGGTGGGATAGCATGAAGAAGGACATAGCTGAATATGTGGCATTGTGTGATGTGTGTCCACGAGTCAAGGCGGAACATCAAAGGTCAGCTGGACTATTGCAACCATTAAAGATTTCGGAATGGAAGTGGGAAGAAATTGGAATGGACTTCATAGTTGGGTTACCACGTACTCAGTCCGGGTATGACTCAATTTGGGTAATTGTGGATCGCTTAACCAAGTCAGCTCATTTTGTCCTTGTGAACACCAAATATACAGCTGCACAATTGGCCGAAATATACATGGAGCATATTGTGTGTCGACATGGAGTCCCTAAGAAGATAGTCTCGGATAGAGGTTCTCAATTTACCTCCAGATTTTGGCAAAAATTGCATGAAGTTTTGGGAACGAGGTTGAATTTTAGTTCAGCGTATCATCCTCAAACGGATGGACAAACCGAGAGGACCAATCAGATTTTGGAGGACATTTTAAGAGCTTGTGCTTTGAAGCATGGGAAAATTTGGGACAAAATCTTGCCATACGCAGAATTTTCATACAACAATAGTTACCAAGTAAGCTCGAAAATGTCACCGTATGAAGCGCTTTATGGGAGGAAGTGTAGGACACCTTTGTTCTGGAATGAGGCAGGAGAAACTCAAGTATTTGGTCCAGATGTGTTGCAAGAAGCCGAAAAGCAAGTCCAAATAATTCATGAAAACTTAGGGCTGCCCAATCAAGGCAAAAAGGCTATGCGGATAATAGGAGAAGGAAATTAACCTTGGAAGTGGGAGATTTTGTTTACCTCAAGGTTTCACCGATGAGAGGTCATAACAGGTTTAACATAAGGGGTAAGCTAGCACCTCGATACATTGGACCATTCAAGATTTTGCACAAAAGAGGAGAAGTAGCGTATAAGTTGGAGATGCCAGCTCATCTTTCGGATGTCCATGATGTCTTTCATGTTTCCCAGCTAAAGAAGTGCTTGAGAGTACTGGAAGAACAAGTGTCAATGGAAGAATTGGAACTAGAGGAAGATTTGACTTATGCCGAACAATCGGTCAAAATCTCGGAAACTAAGGAGAGGGTCACAAGGAAAAAGTTTATTTGTTGGTTTAAAGTTCAACAGAAGCACTACACCGAAAAAGAAGCAACGTGGGAATTGGAGGATGATCTCAAGAAGGAATTTCCCTATCTCTTCTCTTCCGCGTCGAATCTCGAGGGCGAGATTCATTTTAAGGGGGGTAGGTTTGTAACACCCTCATTTTCATGCATCATTCCTTGCATGCACTCATATACATGTTTAACATTAACCAACAACAAGAGGAACGAGTTTATAATTGATTTGGAGCATTTGAAATTGATTTGGAACAAAATCGAACATAAAATACAGGAAAGTGCGGACTAGTCCGATTTTACTGCGTACTAGTCCGATTTCTCTTTGACTAAAAACGGACTTGTCCATTTTTGCTGTGGACTAGTCCGATTTTGCCTCTGGAAACATTTGGACTTGTCTGATTTTGTGCGGACTAGTCTGATATTCCAAGAATCCATGAAATTTTGCTAAGTCCCTGGACTTGTCCGGACTAGTCCGGTGTCCCAGCGGACTTGTCCGATTTCCTCTCTAACTAAAGTCGGACTTGTCCGATTTTAGGCCAGACTTGTCCGATTTTATCTCTGGACAACTTCGGACTAATCCAGTCCTTTCCAGACTTGTCCGATATTTCGTGACTCTGAGTTGATCTTTTGTTTTACGACTTGTTTCTTGGGTTTCACGTTAAGTGGTCCTAGGGATGTCGTGCGTAACTCTTTTAGAGCCCATGTGGGACTCTAAACCGGCCTCTACTTCTCTAAAACTCGAAATCCATCTAACCCTAGCCTCCACCTCTATATAAACAACCCCACCACATGGCTTGACATCTATTTGCCACTTTTCCACCCCACCCAAACCCTAGACCATGGAGAGCCACCATCAAGGAGGGAGGAGAAGATCCCAAGCAAGAAGAAGAAGAGGAGGAAACGAAAGAGGATCAAGATCTCCACCAAGTTTCGTCCCTCATCACCAATTCATCTCCATGTTCATCCCCAACCCTAGATCACCAAGATCCAAGTGCTACCTCCAAGTTTCTTGATTCATTGGAGTCCTAAACACCTAGTATACCTTCTATTATATATTCCTTACATGAACTTAACCCCTAATCCCGAAATTCATGTCGATCTAGAAAACCCTAATCTGCTGATCTCGCAAAGTGCGGACTTGTCCGGTCCCTAGCGGACTAGTCCGATCTTCCTGGTTAAATTGTGTTGAATTGATTCTATAATTTGATATAATCACATCCAAACCTGTATAGACTAGTTAAAATCTATTAGAACTAGTTAGTGACCATTAAAGCAATCAATTAACAAGTTCTACCTTGCATTTGCATTAATCATGCATGTCATGTCATATTGAGTAATATTTGTGCACACTTTGATTGTGTTTCTTGTCTTGTATGTTTATTGTGTGGATTAGATGGATTTGCGCTAGAGAGTTCCGCGGAGGATCTACAACAACAAGAGTTTGAAGGCTTTGATCCTAATCTACAACAAGAGCAAGGCAAGTGTCCTTGAAGCATATTGATCCTATTTTAAATTAATGTTTTGTTTGCAAATTGCATGCTTGTGTCAATTTGACGGGAATCCTATGATACGAAGTTGACTAGCTTTGTTTAACCACCCTTGTCACCTGGAAAACATGGTAGAGAGTCGGGAAGGGTTTTTACCCTTTTGCATCGCTTAATTAATTGGGATGGGAAAACTACACTACACACCTAATTATGCATTAATGTTATTCTGTTAATGTGAACTAATCAATATGATATGGTAAAGGGTTATCTAAGCAAGCCTGGTATGTGGATGGGTTGGATGATATGGTGGCTTGCTTCCTTTAGATATAAGGACCGGTTCATGCGAGAATAAGCCAGGACTACGGTGCCACCATGAGGCCAAGTATGGGTGCGGTGTAGCTGATTAATTAGGGCTTCGCCAAAGCTATTTGGACCATTAGGGATGCTCAGGGAAGGGGTAGTCGGATTGGGTTTGTTGATGATTGGTGGGACTACCCTGGGATCCGAATGGCTCAAGAGGGGGCCCTTGGTTGAAGATGTGCTCTGTAGGAGACATCACCACTGGTGAAACCTCAGTGGGGTCTAAATAGGCTAGTAATCCCTTTATAAAGGCTATTTTGTGATCTCTTGGCCACACACCGACGGAAGTGTGAGACGGCATAATAGAGGTTCTAGTCATCAAAAGGTGATGAAATCACGAACGCGTGGGTAAAGTGGTAGTCGTGCTCCTGGTTATGAGCACCTGGACAACATCCATGATTAGAGGGGACTTGGTATAATGGTATTAGGGATGGTTATGGTTGGAATTATGGTTATTGGCAAACGGTGAAATCTGAAATTATTGATGATGGTAGTGAATTCGGACTGGTATTATGATATTACTTATGATTATGATGGGTTTACTTCACATACATACAATATATTGCTTTTCAAATGTTTTAATGTACTTTTCAGCACTCAACCATTATTATTGTCCTCATTTGAATCAACCACATGTCATACTTTCCACACTTGTTGAGTACGACATGTACTCACTCTGGCAATCCCCCCAACAGTTGCAGGTCAGGATTGGGAGTTTAATGGCGATAATGCGGAGTTCTAGGCCGTGTCTACCCTCAGCTTGCCTGTGGTGTTATTGGAGCTGCGCTATCCCTTATGCTTAGTTTGCTTAGTTGCTTAATTAGTTTATTTCTGCTGCATTAGTTGAACTTGTCATAAATATTCATTAGAGGTTGTATTCGAGGATAATATGGTTTGTTTAATAAAATTTTGTTAATTAATCTTGTCTTGTGGTAAATTTTCTGTATACTCTTTTGTAATTGCACTCGTGTATGTGTGTTGAAGATCCTGGGCACACATATGCGTTAGCTTGGTTCATTTTTCGGAACCGGGCGTCACAACTGCTTAGTTGCTTAGTTTGCTCAGTTTAGTTTATTTCCACTACATTACCTCAAATCTGTCATTAATATTCATTAGAGCTTGTATTAGAGGATACTATGAATTCTATAATAAAAGTGGTTAATTAATCTTGTTCTATGGTAATTTTCTGTATATCCTTTTATGATTGCACTCTTGTACGTGTGTTGAACATCCTGGGCACACATATGCGTTCACTTGGTTCATTTTCGGAAGTGGGTGTCACAAACTGGTATCAGAGCCACAGGTTGATCGTAGGATGCAACCTAGATAGAATGTACAGTTTAGAGCACATAGGAGCACTCAGGAATCGATGTGTTTTTGCTTGGGGTGTTGTTTGTTATATATTGTTTGCTTGTGTTCTTAGTAGAGGATTTTGGGATGCTTTAGCATTGCCATATCCATGTAGGCTAGTATAGGTAGTTGTTTAGTTTCATATCCCTTGATGCATATAGTTGGGGACGTTTTTCTAAATTCTTATCTCTTGCTTTTCTTCAGATGGTGAGGACTTGCAACCAGAGGGATGGCAATGATGAGGAGGAGAACAATGGACCACCTCAGAACAACAATGGACAAGGACCTGCTCATAGTGCTATCGATATCGAGCAACTATTGGCTATGCAGAACTAGCTCATGCAGACCATGATACAAACTATGGGACAGTTGCAGGCTGGTGACATCAACAATCAGCCCCACATGCTTCTGTCGCCACCTCCACCCCCTCATAACCGATTGGGAGAGTTCATGAGCACTAGGCCGCCAACCTTCGCTCAAGCCGATGACCCTATGGACGCCGATGATTGGCTCAAGCCTATGGAGAAGAAGCTAGCTATTGTCCAATCCAGTGACCGAGAGAAGGTGCTATTCGTATCTCATCAACTTGTTGGAGCAGCTGCTGATTGGTGGGATTCCTTATCCAATGCTCATGAGAACCAAGAGAGGATTACTTGGGCTGAGTTCAAGGAGAGTTTTTGATCTCATTATGTGCCCGAAGGTGTTATGATTTTGAACATGCAATAATATGAGAACCCGAGGCAAGGAAGATCGAGTGTGGGTGAATATCTAAATAAGTTTACTCAATTCTCAAGGTATGCACCTGAGGATGTGAGCCGGGATAGCTGGAAGCAATACTTGTTCATGAGGGGTTTGAACAATGAGATCCAAGTGCAATTGCTCAATTGTGATTATGCCAACTTCTAGAAGCTTGTGGACAAAGCAATTGTTGTTGAGAATAAGGTCCGTGAGATGGAGCAAGATAATAAGAGGAAGGCGCCATATCAAGGACAACAACATGGAAGTAATGTGCACCCTCGCTTTGCACCACCAAATGCGCCTTACTACAGCTCTTCTGCGTCTGCTCATCGCCCTAGTTATGCACCGCGCCCAACTCAGTTTCTGCAGCAGCGCACTTGCATGCAAGCACCTAGGCCTTCAATGCCTTTTGCACCTCGTGCCATCTTTCCTAGTGCCAATGTTTGGAATCAAGTTCGTCCAAATTCTGGTGCAGAAAGGAAGTGCTATACATGCGGAGAAGCAGGACACTTCGCACATCAATGTCCTAAGTCAGGCCTTGGTCAAGGAAGGAATGCGCCAAGACAAAACCCAAGACCCAATGGAGGGCAGTCGAAAGGAAATCATGGACAGCAGAATTTTGCTCGTGGCAACGTGAACCATGTCTCTACGGAGGATGCTCAACAAGAGGATGACGTGATGATTGGTATGTTTCTCGCAAACTTTAACCCAACGACTATGTTATTTGATTCTGGAGCATCGCATTCATTCATTGCATGGAAATATGTTGCCCAGTATAGTTTTCCTATCTCTCATATGAAATTTACTGTATTGGTTAAGTCTCATGGAGGAGAGATGAGGACAAATATAGTAAGTCCAAAAGTAAGACTTAGAATAAGGGGGGTAGACTTCTTTGCCAACCTCATTGTTTTAGATTCTCAAGGATTGGACATTATACTTGGTATGGATTGGTTGAGGAAGCACAATGGATCCTTGAATGTGCCACGAAGATGATGAAGTTGACCAATGAGGATGGGATTACTGTAGAATTTGAAGCATCTCAACACGCATCGAAGCAATTGGAGCTAAACCACATGGACGGTGCCGCAATTGAGGAGATTCTAGTGGTGTGTAAATTTTTGGATGTGTTTCGAGATGAGTTGCCAGGTATGCCACCTGACCGAGACATTGAATTTGTTATCAAATTAATACCTGGAACTGCAACTATAGATAAGAGGCCATATAGGATGCCTCCTAAGAAGTTAGCGGAGCTCAAGAAGCAGATTCAAGAGCAACTAGAGAAGGGTTTTATTCGCCCAAGCTCTTCACCTTGGGGAGCACCAGTTCTTTTCATGGATAAGAAGGATGGATCACAAAGGATGTGTGTAGATTACCGAGCTCTCAATGTGGTGACAATCAAGAACAAGCACACCTTGCTATGCATAGAAGATTTGTTCGATCAGATGAAGGGCACATGTCTTTTCTCCAAGATTGATTTGAGGTCCAGATACTTTCAAATGAAGATTAGACCATCATACATACCCAAGACAGCTTTTAGGACACGGTATGGATCTTATGAGTACACTGTGATGTCCATTGGATTGACGAATGCGCCTACATATTTTATGAACCTCATGAATAAGGTCTTCATTGAGTACTTGAATAAGTTCGTTGTGGTGTTCATTGACGACATCATGATCTACTCAAAGGATGAGGAGGAACATGAGGAACACTTGAGGCTTACGTTGTAGAAACTGAGGGAGCATCAATTGTATGCCATGTTCAGCAAGTGCCAGTTTTGGTTGAAGGAGGCGTCATTTTTGGGTCATATCATCTCGCGGGGAGGAGTATCGGTTGACCCTAGAAAGGTGAGGGACATGTTGAAATGGGAATTGCCGCAGAATGTCAAGGAAATAAGGAGTTTCCTTGGAATGGCTGGATATTATTTTCGACTCATCAATAACTTTTCCAAGATAGCCAAGCCAATGACGTAATTATTAAAGAAGGGGAAGGCTTTCCAATGGACTCAAGCTTGTCACGAAAGTTTTGAGGAGTTGAAGAAGAGGTTAACTACAACCCCAGTTTTGGTTTTGCCGGGCGTGAGCAAAAGCTTTGATATTTACTGTGATGCATCGAGACAAGGACTTGGATGTGTGCTCACGCAGGAAGGTCAAGTCGTTGCATATGCATCAAGACAATTGAAGAAACATGAGCAGAATTACCCAACGCATGATTTGGAACTTGCAACCATGGTACATGCATTGAAGATTTGGAGACATTATATCCTTGGACATAGATGTGAAATTTATACGGATCACAAGAGTCTCAAGTATATTTTCACACAAACGGACCTGAATTTGAGGAAACGAAGATGGTTGGAGCTCATCAAGGATTATGATTTGGGAATCAATTATCACCCAGAGAAGGCTAATGTAGTGACCGATGCTTTGAGCCGGAAAGGAGTAAGTCATCAGCTCATGAATCGAGAATTGCCATCCGAGCTATGCAAGGAGTTTGAACGGTTGAACCTTGGATTTGTAAAAGAGATGGGGATGATGGAGTTAAATCCGACTTTGGAGCAAGAAATTTGAGAGGGTCAAACAATGTATGAGGAGATTCAAGAAATCAAGGAAAGGACCCAAGAGGGAAGAAAATTCAGATTTGATGAGGATGAACAGGGTACCCTGTGGCTTGGAAAAAGGATTGTCGTGCCTAAAGTGAAGCATATTCGGGAGACAATATTAAAAGAGGCACATGACTCGCCATACTCGATTCGCCGCGGTTGTACGAAGATGTACAAAGACTTGAAGACGTGCTATTAGTGGGCTAGCATGAAAAAGGACATAGCAGAATATGTAGCGCTGTGTGATGTGTGCCAATGATTCAAGGCGGAACATCAAAGACCCGCTGGACTACTGCAGCCATTGAAGATTCCGAAATGGAAGTGGGAAGAAATTGGAATTGACTTCATAGTTGGTTTACCACGAACTCAGTCCGGTTATGAATCTATATGGTTAATTGTGGATCGGTTAACTAAGTCAGCTCACTTTATTCCTGTCAAGACCACCTTTAATGGAGAGAAATTGGCTAAATTGTAAATGGGAAGGATAGTATGTTTGCATGGAGTTCCAAAGAAGATAGTGTCAAATAGAGGTTCTCAATTTACCTCTAGGTTTTGGCAGAAATTGCAAGAAGCGTTGGGAACAAGGTTAAATTTCATCTCAGCGTATCACCCTCAAACGGATGGACAAACTGAGAGGACCAATCAGATTTTAGAGGATATGTTAAGAGCTTGTGCTTTGAAGCAAGGGAAGAGTTTGGAAAGGAGCTTGCCATATGTAGAATTTTCATATAACAATAGTTACAAAGCAAGTTTCAAGATGTCACCTTATGAAGCACTATATGGAAGGAAGTGTAGGACACCTTTCTTCTGGAATGAGACAGGAGAGAATCAAGTGTTTGGACCTGACATGCTGCAAGAAGCTGAAAAGCAAGTTTAGATTATTCGCCAAAACTTGAGGGCTGCTCAATCAAGACAAAAAGGCTATGCTGAAAATAGGAGAAGGAAACTATCCTTCGAAGTGGGAGATTTTGTTCACCTCAAAGTGTCACCCATGAGAGGTCATAAGTAGTTTAACATAAGAGGCAAGCTAGCACCTCATTATATTGGGCCATTCAAGATTTTAGACAAAAGGGGAGAAGTAGCATATAAGTTGTAGATGCCAACTCATCTTTCAGATGTTCATGATGTCTTCATGTTTCCCAGCTCAAGAAGTGTTTAAGGGTACCGGAAGAATAAGTGCCCATAGAAGAATTGGAATTAGAGGAAAATTTGACTTATGCCGAACAATCGGTCAATATCTTGGAAACTAAGGAGAGAGTTATAAGGAACAAGGTTATTCGATGGTGCAAAGTACAATGGAAACATCATACAAAATCAGAGGCAACTTGGGAGCTGGAGGATGATCTCAAAAAGGAATTTCCCTATCTCTTCACTTCCGCGTCGAATCTCGAGGACGAGATTCATTTTAAGGGGGTTAGGTTTGTAACACCCTCATTTTCATCCATCATGCATTGCATAACTTCATATACATGTTTAACATTAATACACATAAAAAAATAAGTTTCAAATGAATTTAGAACAAAACTGCACTTAAGAGTTCTGAGAAGTGCGGACTAGTCCGATTTCTCTCTAACCTCCATTGGACTAGTCTGTTTTTGCCCCTGGACAGTTTCAGACTTGTCAGAACCATTGCGGACTAGTCCGGTGTTCTGGGAATCCTTGAAATTTTGCTAAGTCCCTAGACTTGTCCGGACTTGTCCAGTATTCCGGTGGACTTGTCCGTTATTCCAGCGGACTTGTCCGTTTTCCCATCTGACTAAAGTCGGACTTCTCCGATTTTAGCTAGACTTGTCTGTTTTTCCCCTCTGGGTAAGTTCGGACTTGTCCGATGTCCAGTTCGGACTTGTCCGATATCTATCTATCGAACTTTGGACTAGTTCGGCCCTTTTGTGAACTTGTCCGATAAATCGTGAATGTGTTGATCCTCTGTTTCAGGCCTTGTTTTTGGGTTCTACCTTACATGGGCCTAAGGACGTCGTGTCTAACTCTTTTTGGATCCCTTGTGGGACCCCATACTGGCCTCAACCCTCCCTAAACTTGAATTCATCAAAACCCTAGCCTCCACCTCTATATATACAACCCCTCCCCTTCACTTTGTATCCTTTTGCCTCAATTGAAGTTCACCGAAACCCTAGCTCCTGAATAGCTACCACCAAGGTGGGAGAAGGATATCTAGAGCAAGAAGAAAAAGAGTAGGAAACGAAAGAGGGTCAAGATCTCCACCAAGTTTTTGTTCTTCATCAACAATTCACCCTCAGTTTCTTCATCAACCCTAGTTCGTCAAGATCCAAGTGTTGCCTCCAAAACTCTTGATTCACTGGAGCTCTAAACACCTGGTATACCTTCTACTCTCTATTCCTCTCGTTAATTCAACCCCGTTTCTCTAAATTCACATCGATCTAGAAAACCCTAGTTCGATTTCATGCGAAGGGCGGACTAGTCTGGTCCCCTGCGGACTTGTCCGATTTTGCAATCTACATCCTGTTGAATTAAATCTAAATTGTTTCAAATCAATTCCAAACCTTTTCAAACTTGTTAAAAGCTATTAGAACTATTTAGTAAACATAATGAACAACTTATTAACTAGTTTTGCTTCGTATTTACATCAATCATGCATATCATGTCATATTGAGTAATATATGTGCTCTTATTGATTGTGTTTCTTGTCTTGTGTGTTTGTTATGCGGATTAGACAGATTTGCGCTAGAGAGTGCCGCGGAGGACCTTCAGCACCAGGAGTTTGAAGTCTTTGATCCTAACCAAGCTAAAGAGCAAGGCAAGTGTCCTTGAATATATTGATCCTATTTTTGACAATAAATGTTTTGTTTACAAAACTGCATGCTCGTGACAATTTGATGGGAATCCTATGATAGGAAGTTTACTAGCTTTGTTTTACCACCCTTGTCACCTGGAATTCATGGTAGAGAGTCTGGAAGGGCTTTTTGCCTATTTGCTTTACTTAATCAATTGGTATGGGAAGAACAACTATATTATTTATATATGCAGTAATGAGATTATGGTTAATACGAAATGGTTAGTTTAATGTTATAATGGGTGATCTAAGCAAGCATGGTATGTGGATGGGTTGGATGCTATGGTGGTTTGGCTTGCTTTAAATCTAAGGACCGTTTCGTGGAGCGACCATCCAAGATTTACAGTGCCACCACGAGGCCAAGTACGGGTGCAGCGTAGATGATTAATTAGGGTATTTCTAGTTTTGCGTGGACCAATTGGCGCACCGGGGAAGGGGAGTCGGATTGGGTTTGTATGTGGTTGGCGGGACTCCCTGGGATCTGAATGGCACAAGAGGGGGCCCTTGGTTGAAGATGTGCTCAATCAGAGACATCGCCACCAGTGAAACCTCAGTGGGTCCGTATATGCTAGTAGTCCCTTTGTGAAGGCTATTTTGTGATCTTTTGTCCACACGGCTATGGAAGTGTGAGACGGCATAATTGAGATTCTATAGTCATCGAAAGGTGATGAAATCACAAACACATGGGTAAAGTGGTACAACCTCTGCAGAGTGTCTAAAAAACTATCATGATAGCCGTGCTCCTGGTCCTGAGCAACCTGGACCCTCACATGACTAGAAGGAAACCTGGAATTTGGGATGGTTATGGTTATGGTTGATAATATGGTTATGGCTAGTTATGGATTGAATTATGGTATTGGATATGGTTAATTGAAATGGTGAGATTTGGTATAATGGGTGATGGATATAGAAAATGGACTGGTATTATGTTATTACTTATGGCTTATAATGGGTTTACTTCACATACATATAATATATTGATTTTTCAAATGTTTTAATGTACTTTTCAGCACTTAGCCATTATTACATTCATCAATTGAATCAGCTACATGTCATACTTCCCACATTTGCTGAGTACGACATGTACTCACTCTTGCAATTCCCCCACCAACAGTTGCAGGTCAGGATTGGGAGTATAACAATGATAATGCGGAGTTCTAGGCCGTGTCTGCCGTCAGCATTGCCTGTGGTGTTGATTGGAGCTGCGCTATACCCTATTTGCTTATGCTACTTAGTTGCTTAGTTTGCTCAGTTTAGTTTATTTCCGCTGCATTAGCTCAAACTTGTCATTAATACTCATTAGAGCTTGTATTCGAGGATACTATGAATTTTGGAATAAAAGTGGTTAATTAATCATGTTCCGTGGTAATTTTCTGTATATCCTTTTCTAATTGCACTCGTGTATGTGTGTTGAACGTCCTGGGCACACATATGCATTCACTTGGTTCATTTTCGGAACCGGGTGTCACAGGAAGTCAATGAGAAATATCTCGGCCATATCAATGGTGCAACCGTTGGTCCTCAAAAGCTAACGGGCTCGACAAAGGTTCTGCAAACCCTTACGGAACTAAGGACTCAGAGCAACAGCTGAGAAGCACAAAGACAAGCCAAACACAAATTTATATTCATTAAGGAATATTTACAAAGGGGAGAACCAGGGATAGAATGTCGGGGTACCAGCCTAGTCCCTGGCGAATTACGCGACGACATGTTTCGCAGCATTCTTGACCTCTGCCGCTACCGCCTCCTCGCACTCTTCAACAGGACCCTCAAAAACTGGCTTCTAGGCGCATACCAGGACATGGGTTGCCACCGTCTCCGGTAGCATACCAGTACATGGGTTGCCAATGTCTCCGCCACCGCCCTACCCTCGGCTTCTAGGCGCAAGAGCCAGCTGACGCTCTTGTAGATCGAGCTCCCGGGCTCGGCGATCCTTCGAGCACTCCCAGGCTTGGACGTAGAGATCGCGTAGGAGAAGATCCTGACTCTCAGCTGAATGTTGCGCCCGATCCCATGACAAGTCCCTCTCCCGGAGCTCAAGATCTTCATCCGAGACTGCAGCCTGTCCCAATCAGCTTCAGCCCAAGCCATCATTGCATGGGCCGTCACCTCCTACTCAACGACTTCAGCCTCCCTCTTGGTGATGACAGCTTCTTGGCAACTCAGGGGCTCTCAACCTTCTTCAAGAGCGCGCAGATGGGTGTCAGCCGCGTCGCTGGCCACCCTGGTGTTGGCCAGAATCTTCTGGGATAGGGCATCGGTGGCCCTTACCTAGTGCTGCCTCACCTCCAGCTCCTTGAGCTCCTTCTGGTATTTCGCCTTCGCCTCGGCGATCCTGGACCCCAGAAGACCCTCCCAGCCTCGGAGGTGCTCGCCCTCAGCATGCAGCTTCTCCCACTCCGCGGCAAGAGCCTCCTGCGCCCGGAGGAGATTTGATTGCACCTGAAGGATGCTGGACTGCGTCAAGTCCATGACGTTGGAGAGGCGTTCCAGCTGTGCCAAAGTCAGGGAAGACCGTCCGATGATCATCTCGGGGACCTCTTCCTCCCGTAGCGGAGAAGGCGAGGCCACCAGTACTAGGGATCCTACCCCCGGAGACTGAGCAGAAGTTGTGGTGCCACCCGGAGCAGCGGGGCCACCATTGCTCGAGGAGCCGCCCGCCGGCTCAGCAGTAGTGGAGGCCATACCTTCAGCCGCCATAGCCGACTCCGACATTGCCTCTTCCATGAAGGAAAGAGGTGCTTCTTCCACGTCGACCTGTGGTGCCCCTAGGGCAACTGCTAGAGGTACCTCCGACGCGGCAGCTAGAGAGGCTTCACCACCCGCGCCGAGCACAAAAGATCATCGATAGACTCACCTGGTTGCATCTCAAAACGCATATATTCCTTTTTGAACATATCTTTTTTTACCTCCTTGATTGTGTTGGAGCATTCATGGTAATCACAAAGAGCTCTCCAAACATCATATGCTGACTGGAGCTGCGCGACACGATCAAAGTCGCTTTGAGTGAGTCCATGGATGATCAAGTTTCGGGCTTTGTTGTTGTTGTCGACGTCCCGTAGGTTTGTTGTCGTGACTTGATCATTAGATGGCACTTCGTAAGGCTTGTCCACCTTCTCCCAGATTGCAAAGCCTTGTGCCTGGATGAAAGCCTCCATGCGTGCCTTCCAAACCTGAAAATCAATACCAGTAAACACACAAGTTTTGGCGGAGTACTTCTCCATGATGATTAGTCAAAAACACGTGCAAATCTCAATGATTAGAGCACCGTGGCTCTGATACCAATTGTAGGATCGAAGAGCACGTGAAAAGCTACCAGAGGGGGGGTGAATGGTAGATTTAAAAATCTTACGCGGCGGAAACAATTAAACCCCAAACCCCTTTGGTAGAAAAACGATCTGTTAAAGAAATCGTGTGTAAGACTAATCTAAACGTGTTTCACCGTGACAAAAGTGATAGATATCAGAGAGAATAAGGTCACGAAGACAACACAAAAAGAATCACTGAAATCCGTCGAGAAAAACTCAAGTTATGATCGAAAGATCAAACAATGGTCAATCTGTCCTACCCAAGAAAAAAAACAGTTCTGGAACGCTGCAAAGAAACTCCTGGATCATGGACCACAAATCCAATGACCGTGAAATTTTAACAGATGATAGAAAATTAAGTTGTGAAGACAACCCAAAAAGAATCACGTCAATTGGATCTGTAAAACTCAAGTTATGATAAAACCACCGACGAAAAGTAGTGCTGTCCAGAAACTCGACGAGTAAAACTTGTCTGGAACAAGTCGGACGAACAAGGCACAAAAGTTCCTTCAAACTATGAATTTTATTCAATAGAACACAAGAGGAACAGCTCCAAAGTCGTCTACCACGAGCTCTGGGCTCCCTTGCTTATATAACCAGCCCTTAGGCCAACCCAATATCAACTAGGACTCCAATCCTACTCAGATCACAAATCGTAACTTTCCATAACTGCTCAAGATTCTTCTATACGGAGATAGAAGCAATCTTAAGACTTCCAAACACCTTAGGAACGTATCCCACATTCCTAAACAACTCAAATTCGTGACCGATACGAAATCCTAACATAACCAACTCGATACTTTCCATACCGAGCCATAACCGACTCCGCCGCAGCCAAAGTCATCAACCGATACGATCCGATCCTTCCAACCAGATCTTCCCTTCCTTATCCCATCTTCGAAACCATGTTGCCACGTCATGCACCGCATGCATACGTGCGAACATCTTCCTTCGACGTCCAGTAACCTTCATATGCACTGCTCTTGATTCAATCATCTTGCGCGACCTCCTGATCAGCTCAACCACAGTTCCTCCCAAACTTGGTTGTTGGAACCTCATCTCCTCCCTGAGACTAGTCCAATGGATCCTGTCACCAGCCATGACTTAAACTCAAGCAACACCTGCACATGAATAAACAACCAATCCATACGAGCCCCAGTCCTCGACTTGACTCAAGTTAGTTCCCAACACAACACCCTACGTGAGAACCTCACATAAGCATGTTGCAAAACCACAGTAACACGATATCATCCATATCAACCAAAACGCACTAAAAACTTAGCAAATGAATACTAAGCAATCTTTCCAATAATTTAAAACAAGTACGAAACATTGCAAATGAAAAGCAAAAGTATTGCGGTCAAGTTCCGGAACATCCCACAGCAAGTCGGAGCTTGACCCGGAGCTTACTAGTACAATGAAGCACCCGCCGGAGCTTACCAAAACTAGTAGATCCTAGCACCAGAGCTTTCCAAAAACTAGTCAGAACAAGTCAACTCAAAACCGGAGATAGACAAAGTACGTCGAAGCTTAGCAAAAGCATGTTGGAGCTATCAAATATATGCCGGAGCTATCAAAGACATGCCGGAGCTAAAGATAAAGCTCACCGGAGCTAACCAAAGCTGGTCGGACCTTACCAAGAAGTCGGACCTAGCATCTAACGTAACCGGAGCTACCCAAAACAAGTCGGACCTATGGTCGGACCTTGCTATAGCTCAGAGCTAGAGTCGGACCTTGATAAAAAGGTGTTTTGGTGATATTAAAAACTTTTATCATCAAAGCCAAGTGTATTCACTACAAGCCAATGTATTCAGCACACATAGGTCTTACAATCTCACCCTTGATGAATGTTGGCAACACCATTTAAATCCGAACATTGGCTTATTCACATAAAAGTTTTGAAAAACAATTTCTCCCCCTTTGTAAATCAAAAGTAAAATGAGAAGAAAATCCAAAAGATTATCCCATATTATTTCTCCCCCTTCATTATCTCTCCTTATGCACATATTCTCTTTCTCTTCATGCTTATCTCTCCCCCTTTGACAATGTATTCAGCAAGTCATGAGCATATAAACAAATTTTCATTCCCTCTTTAGTTGTTATGAGCATATTATAACATATACATATAACAAAAGCTCATCCAAGTCATACTATCAAGTATCTTACATTATCACATCAATGAAATACATAAAGTAGTGTAAGCCATGCTAGAGATCATATGTAATTTTCAATTTAAGCAAATCATGATCTCACAAACTTAACTATTTCAAAACCTGAAAACATGACACTAGTTGCTGCATTTTATTATTTTTCAAAGCATAAATTTGGATCATATGATATTTGCAAGAGATTATATGCGCATCTGCCTTATTCTAACCAACCAAGCCGAGCCTACGTCATTTGACAATCAGAAGCTTAAGGACATGGTTTTAGTCATACACAACTTCTTCCAAGTTCATATCTAAGTGCAATGATAAGCCATCTCAAAAGAAGAAGTGCGATGCATGCATATTCTCTTGACCTTTTCTCAATTTATATTTGTTCATAAAAACTCAACATGTGAGTTAATTACTTGATTAATTCTTAATGATTAAAAGCACTTGTGAACATGTAACAAGTTCAGAACAGCAAGAAAGTTCGACCATGACCAGTTTTAGTGTAAGTAATTATTCCAATTACTAGACATGGCAAAAACTACAAAATGTATAACACGAGTAATGTAGTAAGAACTTTCAGCATATAAAAGGAATCACAAAGTCATATATGTGTGAAATATTATGCTCATATTATTTTTATTTTAGATTCACACATAGACTTCCCAATTTTTTTTTAAAGAAAACTCCCCTTCGAATTAAGCCATGAAAATGCATAACCCCTATTTCACTACGAATGTAACAAAAACGAGTGAAATCCAAAGGTTTTGTAAAAATGTCAGCCAATTGTTGTTCGGTATCTACATGGTGAAGCACAATGTTTCCTTTTCAACATTATCTCGGAGAAAGTGATACCTAATGTCAATGTGCTTAGTTCTAGAATGTTGCACGGGGTTTTTAGCAATGCAAATGGCACTAGTGTTATCACAAAACAGTGGAACACTATCTAGATCAACCCCATAGTCCTTAAGTGTTTGAACAATCCAAAGAATTTGTGAGCAAGCACTAGCAGCAGCTACATATTCAGATTCGGCTGTGGATTGTGCAACTGAATTTTGTTTTCTAGAGGACCAAGCAACAAGAGAATTACCAAGAAAATGACAAGCACCGGAAGTATCCGAAAAATCTTTCAAAGTAACGGTTGAGGAAGAAGGAAGAAAATGCCAAATTCTTGAGTTCCATGTAAGTACCTGAGAGTCCTTTTGATGGCTTGACGATGTGAACCACGTGGGGAAGCTTGAAACCGTGCACAAAGACATACGCTGAATTGTATGTCCGGTCTTGATGCCGTGAGGTACAAAAGTGATCCGATCATGCTTCTATATTCTTTTTGATCCACGGGTTCACCATCTTCATCAAGTTCAAGTGTTGTTGCTATTCCCATTGGTGTCCTAAGAGGCTTGCTTTTGTCCATGTTGAAGTGTCTTAGGAGGTCTTTGGTATACTTCGTTTGATGCACAAAGGTACCCTCCTTGGTTTGCTTGATTTGCAGCCCCAAAAAGTAAGTGAGTTCACCCATCATACTCATTTCAAATTCGGAACTCATCGTTGCTGAAAACTTGGACACAAAATCATGAGAAGCACAACCAAAGATAATATCATCCACGTACACTTGAACGAATAATGAGTCATTTCCATGTTTAAGCACAAAAAGAGTTTTATCAACCTTGCCCATGGTAAACCCCTTTTCAAGTAAGAATGTTTTTAGCCTATCATACCATGCTCTAGGGGCTTGTTTGAGACCGTATAATTCTTTGGACAGTTTGTAAACATGATTAGGAAACTCTGGATTTTCAAAACCCGGTGGTTGTTTGAAATAAACCTCCTCATCTATGTAGCCATTAAGAAAAGCACTTTTAACATCCATTTGATATAGCTTAAAACCTTTAGATGCTGCAAAAGCTAACAAAATTCTTATGGCTTCTAATCTAGCGACAGGAGCAAAAGTTTCATCAAAATCTAGACCATCAACTTGAGTGAAACCTTGAGCAACCAACCTAGCCTTATTCCTAACCACAACCCCATCCTCACTTTGTTTATTTTTATATACCCATTTAGTTCCAATTAAAGTGTGACCTAGAGGTGGAGGTACAAGTTTCCAAACATTATTTCTTTCAAAATTTTCTAACTCTTCTTGCATGGCAATAATCCAAGATTCATTAGTGAGTGCGTGTGATATATCTTTGGGTTCAAAAGAAGCAACAAAAGCAGAATGAGCATGAGAGTTTGGATCGCAAAACCTGGACCATGTGACTCGTTCGTGCAAGCTTCCAATCATCTGTTGTGGGGGATTATCTTTGTAAAAACGTAGGGGAACATATGTCTCACAAGCTTCTTCTTCATTAGGTTCATCGTAGATTGATGAGCTTGTGACTTGTGGACGATCATGACCAGCATAGGTGATAGCCGGAGCTTGTTCAATGTCCGGAGATGGACACGTGTCAACTCCGGAACTACCAGGCAGTATCATCGGCTCTTCTTCATCTTCGAAAATACCCTCCCCCTGAGGATACGTATCTAGTCCTGCAACACTGGAGCTAGTACCTGGGCTAGCTTCATCAACAGACACTTCACAAGTCTCCACAATTTTGTTAGTGTCAAGTAAAAGCACACGGTAGCCTCTAGTATGAGATGGATAACCAAGAAACATGCCATCAATGGATCTGGGTTCAAATTTATCAAGATTACCATGTTTCTTAACAAAAGCATTTGCAACCAAAGACCCGAAAGTGTGTAACACTAGGCCTATGTCCAAACCGAAGCTCATATGGTGTTTTACCTAGCTTAACACGCAAGAAAACACGATTTGAGACATAACAAGCGGTTGCTAACGCCTCAGCCCAAAATTTCCTAGGAGTTTGATTTTCATCAAGCAGAGTCCTAGCCATCTCAACAAAGGTTCTGTTCTTTCTTTCTACAACACCGTTTTGTTGAGGTACATATGGTGAAGAGAATTGATGATCTATTCTATTTTCAGCACAAAAGTGATCAAAAGATTGATTTTTAAATTCAGTTCCATTATCACTTCTAATTGCTTTTAATGATCCTGGGTGATCAATTGATAATCTAAGAAGTAAAGTTCTAAAGTGACTAAAAACTTCATTCTTAGATGCCATAAAGTAAACCCAAGAGTATCTATAATAATCATCAACGATAACAAGAACATACCATTTACCTCTGAAGGATTGAATACATGAAGGTCCTACGGTGTCAAGATGCAAAAGTTGACATGGTTCAGTTGTCATGATCATTGTGAGAGGAGTATGTGAACCTGCAACCATCATAGCATGTCTACAAGAAGAGCACACAATTTCTTTGACCCCTTTAAGCTTAGGCAGCCCACGTATGCGATCAAGAGTACTAACACGCGTTAGGTGATCAAAGCCTACGTGACCAAGTCTACGATGCCAAAAATATAAGTCCTTTGAATCATTAGCAACTAGACACCTATTCTTAGAGGAAGACATATCAAAATAAGCTTTAAAAACTCTTCCAAGCCGAGACATGTTAAAAATAAGCTCACTATTTGAACCTACAACTTTGCAGCAGTTTTTATTGAAAATAATTTCTAGATTTTCATCTAGCAGTTGTGCAACAGAAAGCAAGTTGTATTTCAAATTTTTGACAAGTGCCACATCCTTCAAAGTGTAGTGATCATTTACTCTAACTGAACCATTAGCAAATATAGGAGTCGAAGAATTATCGGCAAAAGTAACATTTTCTACACGTGACACAAAAGAGAGGGAGGAGAACCAATCTTTGTTACCGGTCATGTGGTGTGAGCAACCTGAATCCACAATCCAAATGTTCTCCTTCCTCAAATGTGTAACCTACATAGAAGCACAATACGTCGATGACTCAATACTGGGGTTAGTCAAAAGGCATTTAGGTATCCAGTACTGAGTCACACGACGTGCAGTAGGAAAAACACGCGAAAGCTGAGATAAAACAGCAGGTTTATGAGTCGAAGTTTGAGGTTTTCTATTCTTAACTCTTTTAGCACAAGAACCAGTAGCTCCGGAGGTAAAAGCAGCAGTTCCAAAAGACAAAGTTGAAGCTCCGAAAACAAAATCTGATGTTCTGAAGGAAACAACAGAAGGTCCGGGAGCTCTCAGAGCTATCGGAACTATCGGAGCTGCTTTTGCGGATTTCTTACCAGAAGGTCCGAAAGCTACCTTTTCAAATTTCTGACTCACTAAAGCAGGTTGTGTTTTTCTAATTGCATGAAAGTTATGAGATCTAGCAACCATTCTTTCCCTTTTTTGTTGTTTAGCTAGTCTATAACAAAAATCTATGGCATGACCATCTCTACCACAGAAGGTACAATGAAATTTAACTTTGTGTTCATGTCTAGATGAGCAAGCAATATTTTTATTTGAAATCGAATGAGACAACACTCCTGCAGATTTGAAAACCACTCCTTTTTGTTTAGGAACTGTTTGAATCAAACCACTTCCTAATGACTTTACAATTTTAGGTGGATGTGCCTTAGCATGAGCATGAGAATCAAAACCTAAACCAGTTTTATCATTGCAAGACTTGGAAGAATTCAGCAGCAAGTTTAGGTTCTTATTCCCATTACAAAACCGATCTAATGTCCTATGCATGTTGTCAAGTTTATTGGACAGATCAAGGCAATTTTCACATTAAGTTTTTCCTTTTAGTTTGCAATTGGAACAAAATTTAACTTCATGAGAATGTAAAGCATTGTTCAATATCGAAATTTCATTCATAGCATCCTGTCGTTTCTTATCAAGATCATCACAAGTAGAACAATGCAAATCAATTGTAGAACAGCTAGCATCTTTCAAGTTTTTATCATTAAGTGCAGCAATCTCTTTGTTCTATTCATTTTCTTCATCAAGTCTATCTAGAGTGGAGGAGTGTGCACTTCTTAATGTGGACAATTGTTCGTAGATTAAGTCACATGAGGGACATGCATCATCACTAGGAATCAAAGTTTTTAAACGGTTAATTTCAGATTCTAGTGATTCTATTTTAGCAGCATTATTCCTAAGTTTTTTGTCCTTTTTCTTGACAATAATAGTTGCACGAGAAATAGCATCACACATTTCATTGCAGGTAGAACATACCTCATCGTCTTCATTGTTGTGTTCTGCATCCTCCTGACTTGATCTTGATCTTGTTTTGCCCGCCATGAAGCATAAGTTGGCAAGATCGTCATCATCTTCATCACTTTCAAAGTCTACATCACTTGAACTAAGTTCTTGAAGTGCGGTGATGAAGCTGTTAATCATCTTGCGTCCTATGGTACCCTTCTTTTTCTTCGTATCTTTTGCAGAGGAGTGATCCGTTCTTGTTTTCTTTTCATCCCGGGAAGTAGGACCTGAAAGGTTAGGGCAATCTGAACGAAAATGTCCTGTCTTACCACATTCGAAGCACCGTTGAGGTTCGGAGCTTCCTCTCCTTCTAGTTCTCACATTTTGCAATGCTTTTGAGAACCTCGTAGAGAGAAGTGCTAGCTCCTCCTCTGGAAACTCCTCAATCTGTTCAAGGGTTAGAGAGGACAACAAAGCAAGAGTAAAGATGATGATTGGCTGGAGCTAGACATATCACGTTGTGAAACAAATGCAATAGACTTATTTGGGTTCTTACGTGCTAGGATGTCAATTTCATGAGTTTTTAGTTTAGAATAAAGTACATCTAATGTAAGAGAACTCATGACAGTTGATTCACGAATAGATGTTACTTTCATCTCCCAAATTGACATGTCTAACGCACTAAGAAGTTGCCTAGCATTCTCAGCATCAGAAAAATTTACATTGACACTACGTAGGTTGCTGAGAATTTTATTGAAACGAGCAAAAAGGTCATCGATAAACTCACCTGGTTGCATATCAAAACGCATATATTCGTTTTTGAACATATCTTGTTTACCTCCTTGATTGTGTTGGAGCCTTCATGGTAATCACAGAGAGCTCTCCAAACATCGTATGCTGACAGGAGGTGCACGACACGATCAAAGTCGCTTTGAGTGAGTCCTTGGATGATCAAGTTTCGGGCTTTGTTGTTGTTGTCGACGTCCCGTAGGTTTGTGGCCGTGACTTGATCATTAGATGGCACTTCGTAAGGCTTGTACACCTTCTCCCAGATTGCAAATCCTTGTGCCTGGATGAAAGCCTCCATGCGTGCCTTCCAAACCTGAAAATCAATACCAGCAAACACACAAGGTTTGACAGAGTACTTCTCCATGATGATTAGTCAAAAACACATGCAAATCTCAATGATTAGAGCACCGTGGCTCTGATACCAATTGTAGGATCGAAGAGCACGTGAAAAGCTACCAGAGGGGGGGTGAATGGTAGATTTACAAATCTTACGCAGCGGAAACAATTAAACCCCAAACCCCTTTGGTAGAAAAACGATCTGTTAAAGAAATCATGTGTAAGACTAATCTAAACGTGTTTCACCGTGACAAAAGTGATAGATATCAGAGAGAATCAGGTCACGAAGACAACACAAAAAGAATCACTCAAATCCGTCGAGAAAAACTCAAGTTATGATCGAAAGATCAAACAATGGTCAATCTGTCCTACCCGAGAAAAAAACAGTTCTAGAACGCTGCAAAGAAACTCATGTAGATCATGGACCACAAATCCAATGACCGTGAAATTTTAACAGATGATAGAAAATTAAGTTGTGAAGACAACCCAAAAAGAATCACGTCAATTGGATCTGTAAAACTCAAGTTATGATAAAACCACCGACGAAAAGTAGAGCTGTCCAGAAACTCGACGAGTAAAACTTGTCTGGAACAAGTCAGACGAACAAGGCACAAAAGTTCCTTCAAACTATGAATTTTATTCAATATAACACAAAAGGAACAGCCCCAAAGTCGTCTACTACGAGCTCTGGGCTCCCTTGCTTATATAACCAGCCCTTAGGCCAACCCAATATCAACTAGGACTCCAATCCTACTCAGATCACAAATCGTAACTTTCCATAACTGCTCAAGATTCTTCTAAACGCAGATAGAAGCAATCTTAAGACTTCCAAACACCTTAGGAATGTATCCCACATTCCTAAACAACTCAAATTCGTGACCCATACGAAATCCTAACATAACCAACTCGATACTTTTCATACCGAGCCATAACCGACTCCGCCGCAGCCAAAGTCATCAACCGATACGATCCGATCCTTCCAACCAGATCTTCCCTTCCTTATCCCATCTTCGGAACCATGTTGCCACGTCATGCACCACATGCATACGTGCGAACACATTCCTTCGACGTCCAGTAACCTTCATATGCACTGCCCTTGGTTCAATCATCTTGCGCGACCTCCTGATCAGCTCAACCACAGTTCCTCCCGAACTTGGTTGTTGGAACCTCATCTCCTCCCTGAGACTAGTCCAATGGATCCTGTCACCAGCCATGACTTAAACTCAAGCAACACCTGCACATGAATAAACAACCAATCCATACGAGCCGAAGTCCTCGACTTGACTCAAGTTAGTTCCGAACACAACACCCTACGTGAGAACCTCACATAAGCATGTTGCAAAACCACAGTAACACGATATCATCCATATCAACCAAAACGCATCAAAAACATAGCAAATGAATACTAAGCAATCTTTCCAACAATGTAAAGCAAGTACGAAGCATTGCAAATGAAAAGCAGAAGTATTGCGTTCAAGTTCCGGACCATCCCACAGCAAGTCGGAGCTTGACCCGGAGCTTACTAGTACAATGAAGCACCTGCCGGAGCTTACCAAAACTAGTAGATCCTAGCACCGAAGCTTTCCAAAAACTAGTCAGAACTAGTCAACTCAAAACCGGAGATAGACAAAGTACATCGGAGCTTAGCAAAAGCATGTCGGAGCCATCAAATATATGCTAGAGCTATCAAAGACATGCCGGAGCTAAAGATAAAGCTCACCGGAGCTAACCAAAGCTGGTCGGACCTTACCAAGAAGTCGGACCTAGCATCTAACGTAACCGGAGCTACCCAAAACAAGTCGGACCTATGGTCGGACCTTGCTATAGCCCAGAGCTAGAGTCGGACCTTGATAAAAAGGTGTTTTGGTGATATTAAAAACTTTTATCATCAAAGCCAAGTGTATTCACTACAAGCCAATGTATTCAACACACATAGGTCTTACAGCCAGGCACAAGGGGACGAAGTCCGCCATCACCTTCAGCTCCGACATACCATGATCTTCCAAGAATTGGATCCTCTCCATCATCGGGGCGTAGGCTTGCTCCAACTCTGTCCACTGCTCCCAGGTCTCCTTCCTGATCGTTGCCCATCCGGCGGGCAGAACCAGACGGTCGTGGGCGTCGACTTGTACGATCACCAAGTCCTTCCTCCAACAGCCCACTTCACCGAAGAGAGCGGCGTGATGTACTTGAAGGGGTTGTTGGCCCGATGCTAGAAGCAATAGCCGCCGAGGAAGTTGGATTTGATTTTTTTCATGGTCTACCTCAGCACGAAGAATTGCTGGAACACTGGTACGCTCGAATACACCTCGACAAACATCTCACAGATATGAGAGAACACCACTGCTACCACCAAAGAGTTCGGCGACAGGTGATGAAGCTGAAGCCCAAGGACTTCCAGGAGTGTCACCAAGAAAGAAGAAACAGGAGGGATGAACCCGGAGTATGCGTACGCCTGGAAGAACATGATCTCCTTCTTCCCCAACTCTTGTGCCGGGATGGATCATATCCTGTCGCTCCTTGTCCTCCCAGCCAAAAAGTCGCCTCACGGGAGAGACATCCTCCATCCGAGAAGGAGGCAGAGCTGAGTCTATTAGAGCAGGGGTCGAGAAACTTGAGGGTGGGTAGGCGCTCAATGAGGAAGACGAAGGCTCAAATGCTTGGGGCGTGCGGAAGAAATGAACCTCCATTGTGCACAAAGGTACCCATTTTAAGAACACTAGTGACGTTTGGGCACACCATGAAAATTTGAACAAGCTCCGTACCAACGGCTCGTACCACGATGTCCATGACAAACAGGCCCGGGTCCCCCGCCAGAAAACCGGCCCGTGCAGTTCTCCGTCTAAGAAGGCAACCTGGTGGTTCCCATAAAGACAGAAGTGAAAGCAGTAGAAGTGCAGTAGGCACCTTGGGAACCATCGTGATAATGTCGCAGCAAGCAAAGATCTCGTCGCCACGACCCCTCAACCAGAGAGGGATGCGTGGTCACAGCAGCAGAGGAGCGCACCGCTTCGACTAATCAAGACAAAATTAAAAGGTTGTGTGGGAAAGCAGGATAAGGGCTCCACCCACAGGCTCGTCGTCTCCCCCCAAGGTAGACCCAGGGGCCACTGTCAGTACCCGACATACCGGGTACCCTCGTGCACAAGCTAGAGCCGCCCAGGTACCCCGCCTCTCAGCAGAGGCAGGGTCCTATGGCGCCACGTGTTCAAGGGACCCAGACCCATCAATCTCAGATAAGATGTCCAGGATATCCGCAAGGAACCCGAGGGAGAAGCACAATGCCCCCCCTTTCGGAGATGAGCCCCAAGGAAACCACATGTCCAAGAAATAAGGATCCCTCCTCCCCGAGAGACAGGGCTCCTCAGTTACCATGTGGGCCAAGACATCAGGCGGGCTACCTCCCGAATGGGTGGGCTCCGGCACTGCCACGTGTCGCGCAAGGCGGGACCTAACCATCAACACGGAGGTGAGCTCCCGGCACCGACATGTGTCCAGCAGGATGGGGCCTAGCCATCCCCGTAGAGGTGAGCTCCCGAGCCTCCATGTGTCCTGCAAGGCGGGACCTGACCTCCGCTGCAAAGGTGAGCACCCGAGCTGCCACGTGGTCCGCAAGGCAGGACCTAATCTCCTCCCCAGAGGTGAGCACCTGAGGTGTCACATAGTACAGTCACTTGCCCTGGATGGATGGATGCGGGAGTTAAGAGGACGGTGCGCCTTGTCCCTGTCAAGGATTGAAGATACGCGGCTTCCCAGACACATGGTGTGGCGCACGCCTAATGTTAGGTACCATTGTGACCAATCGCATCACAGTGAAGACACCGCAGGCCTATCCCACTCCGCCAAGTGGGTAGCTTACGGTGACAGAGACAATTGGACAGGACATCCCCTACCAATGTTGGCAACGACGCATGTGCTACGGACGATGCAGGTGGCAAGACGACGAGTGTTGAATACCACGGTCAGAGCAAGCTCACGGAAGAAGCCTTAGATCTTTAGGATAAGATCACCTCGGGACCCCACTTGTAAGGCGTCTAGCCTTGTCTAAAAAAGGCCCGAACTGCCACCGTTACAAGGATCCCCACATCGAACATCACACACACACATAATAGCAATACCATCCATCTTGGAGTAGGGTGCTACGTTCCTTGCGGCCCGAACCATGTAAAAACCACTGTCTCATATATCCATCCGCTAGAACACTTGATTGAGGACTAAGCCCCACCGAACAAGAACCTCCGCGGGCTGCTCCTTAGCAGATTCGGGGGAAGTGTCGCTCTAACACTTCGACAACATGCATGTGCAAACTTTGCATTTTCTCTGAACTTTGTCAAATTCTAGATCCAATTGAGTGAATTGCATGAAATCTTTGATCTAGGAATTTCTCGTGTACTCAACCATAGACCTATTTTCGTAGCATCCATCCATCCACCACCAAAAGATACTCCATGAAAATCCCTGCAAAATATACTCACCTCAAAAATATGCATAAAAAGGAGTAGAAGGCATCACTATAAAGAGCTCTAAAAAAAAGTGAATAGAGAGATAATAAGTAGCCATGCTTCATCATTGCATAAAAAAAGAATGAACAATTGGGAGTCATCTTCATCCATCATACACCATATGTGCACAAGAAAATTCTTTAGTCATTGGCTTTTATTTCATAATCATCTCATTAGGATCCAAAATTTGACTTAGTAATATATGAAACGCAAGTGAGCCTCTCTTTGTCCTTGTTAAGCTCCATAAAAAGCCATACTTGTCGTAGGGACAAAAAGTAGCAATTCATGACAAGGTGAGGATTCAAACAATTTGAGAGAAAATAGAGAAATCCCGTAAGATGTAAGGCTATATCTTTCTGGCTTTTGAAATATAGCAATCCTCAAGATTATTTTAGCAGGAGGAAATTCAGGAGAGCTACATTCAAACCGTTCCACCGATAAAACACCCAACATGATGTGGTGGCCACATAAAAAGGGTTCAGGGACACAGATATGACTTGAAATATTTTGTATACTTATTTCATACTTAAAGAAAAACACTATCTTAAAATTTAGTTCTTTTTGCCTTCACTCAAGAACGAGCAAAGGACTAAGTGTGGAGGAATATGTTGACGGACCTTAAATGCTTAACTTGACCATCAATTCACCTCATAAAGAGTATAAAAATGAAAACATAACATAGTGGTAGGGGTTAATACTAACCATTTCCACAAGTGTTAGTGTCTATTTGCATGCACGTGAATTAAGCCCCAAAATAACAAGAAATGCAGGGAGCAATACTAAAAGTAACACTCCGACCAATCAGGCGATGACACGTATCAGCACATGGATCTAGGGACCCATTCTCAAGCGTCTCTAAAGAAATTCGATGGCAATTCACGTTGGTATGGAACCAGGACCCACAAATCAGTGACACTGAGGAAAACTAGTGCAAACTGGCGAGGCCAGAGGTCGGTCAAACCCCTGTCTTGGCCGACATGTAAAGTGCTCTAACCTTGGTCAAATGACGCGTGTCGACTCCCTGTGGCTCCTTGAAGGCAGCTCTGACTGCTTCGCGCGGAAAAGATGGCGGGAACCAACTGAGCCTTGTGTATAATATGCTCCTCACCTCTTCAATTCACAAACCACAAGTTTGAGAATAGTAGTCCACTCCAAAGGTTTAGTGCTGCCCAAGAGGATAGCCACGTAGAAGGAGAGTGTGAAGGAGATAGGAGGGGGAGGCTTGGGCTTGTCAAGTCCCTCTTCCAGAGTTATACCTCTATGGATGTTTTGTCGAATTTGAGTAAGACTTTCATGAATTCAATTCAAGTTTGATTCTTAATTCGTAGTAGTTTTTTTTTAGTAGTTGCTCGTGGATTCACTACTTTAATTTATTAGAAGCTCTAGTCTTAGCTTTGCATTCAAAAAGATTAGAGTTGTGATTTAGAACTTAAGCATGACGCTTAGGTTAGAAATCAGCATTGAATATCTCGTATGCCCGCGAATTGTAGAGGTAGGTGGTAGGTGGTGACAATCCTATCCGTCCTTTTTAATCCTTTTTAGTCCTACGACATATGCTCCTAGCAGGAATCATTCTGATATTGTCAGGGGGCTCGAAGTTAACAACCATCATAAATTCCAGTGGCTTAGGATCAAACCCTTGATTTCCTCTCAAATAATTGCCTACAAAACAAACTATGTTTCCTTAGTAGAACGAACAAAAAGATCAACACACACGTTCCTTAGTTTTGATACCGTTGGAATACTCTTGAATGGGAAGTGCTACATTGGTATTTCTGTGCACTTGCGAATTACGCTGTTTTTGTAAGAAATACCAGTATTCATCATCTAGAACGACCCTAACATCATCTCTAGGAATCATATTCATAGCCACCCATCTATGCATGAAGCGTAGTGTGGGGTTGTGAAGGTGGCTATTTCTAGGAGCCCTACATACTATCTCTTTGTTTAATGCTTGCCAAAAGTTTTGCTTATTAAATTTAGGCAAAGAGTCTAAATATATTAAACAACATCTATGGAAGCCTAGGTGTTCACATAATTTTTTCATGAGAGAAAATATTCCTTTCAAAAAATATACAAAAATACCTTGTACTCCATTTGTAAAGGTGCATACGATTTTAATGGTGGGGAGGCGTCAACCATTCTCATCAACTTGAGAAAAATTCATCCATCCTAATTCATGCCAAACAGGAAAGAATTCAGAGCCCTTACCAATCTTTAAGAGCAGCTAGGATAGGACTACGTGTGGAAGAAGTCACAATCTTGGAGGATGTTGTAGGCTTGTTGTTCCACATCTCACACCAGGTCGTGGTCATCGTTGTAGAGAAGTTAGGGCGTGGGACGTCATCTTGCACCTCCTCCCATCGTGGACTTGGTGCAGGCTCAGTGGAGAGGTACACGCTTGAGTCTTCCTGCTAATGGCTTCAACATGATGAAGCACCCTCCATCTTCCAAGCCAACATCTTCATTCCATTCTTCATGGCTAAAATGATAGAACAATCCAACAAAACAAACTTAAGAAGGGTTATGTTAGAAAAACCAAAGCAAAATCTTGACAAGAAATATTTGCAAGAACTTGAGATCAACTTGCAAATGCATTGAAATCTTTTTTGGGATGGAAGTTACAAAAGCACTTCAATTAAGAGCAATAAAACACTTTGAACAAGAGTGTGTGAGAGTTGGAGAGGTGAGAATGAGGTGCATTGTGAGGAAACACTCACACCCGAACACCTCTTTTTAAATTTTCACCTTCCATCGGTCACTCAAGAAAAGAATGTAGCCCTTAGAGAAAGTGGTGGCCAAATGGCCCCACTTTCTTTTTGGCCGAAGTGGGGGTGTAGTCTCACTGCCAGCCCCCCCCCCCCCCCCCCCCCACACACTTCTTCTCTTTCCTAGAGCCTCCCCAACAGCTATAATGTCAGCCATTGGGTGCAAGGGCTCAAAACTTTGCCCAAAAAAAGATTTTTTTCAATAAATCTTTTCTCAAACCCAACATCTTTTCGAAAAAAAATTAGTTGAAAATATAAAATTCGCAACATGCAAAGAAAATCCAAATATACTATGGGAAAATGCAAATGTGATGGGGAAAGTCAATCTAAGCGGGAAAAAGCAAATGTGGGATAACTACCAATTTTTCTATTGGCAAGGTCTCAACAAAATCTTTTGAAGTCCGATGAGCGAGATTTTCCTCCTTGTACACACCGAAATCACCATTGGATTTTGGCGGATACCGTGCTGTGAGACCTATGTGTGCTGAATACATTTGTTTTGATGACAAAAGTTTTGAAAAACTGCCATAACATCTTTTTAGCTAGGTCCGACTCTAGCTCCGAGCTTCTATAAGGTCTGACAATAGGTCCAACTTGCTTTGTCAAGGTCCAACATGTTTTTGGGTAGCTCTGGTGAGCTTTGTCTTTAGCTCTGGCATGTCTTTGATAGCTCCGACATGCCTTTGTTAAGCTCTGATATGTTTTGCTAGGTCCGACTTATGTTGGTTAGCTCCGACATGTTTTTCTAGCTCCAACCTTTAGGTTGGCTAGGTTGTACTAGCTTTGGTAAGCTCCGGCGCTAGGTTATACTAGCTCTGGTAAGCTCCGGCTCAAGCTCCGGTTAGCTTTGGCAAGATTTGGAGCTTGATCACAATGTTCCTACTTTTACAATGAAATGTTTCAAACTTGCTTTACATTGTTGGAAATATTGCTTAGTATTCTTTTACTATGTTTTTGGTGCGTTTTGGTTATATGGCTGATATCATTTTGCTATGCTTTGCAACATACTTATGTGAGGTGCTCACGTAAGGTGTTTTGTTCGGAACTAACTTGAGTCAAGTTGCGGACTTGGGCTCGTATGGATTGGTTGTTTATTCATGTGCAGGTGTTGCTTGAGTTCAAGACATGGCTGGTGACGAGATCCATTGACCTAGTCTTAGGGAGAAGATGAGGTTCAACAACCAAGTTCGGGAGGAATTGTGGTTGAGTTAATCGGGAGGTCGCGCAACATGTATGAATCGAGAACAATGCATATGAAGGTATCGTGGACGTCATTGGAAGATGTTTGCACGTATGCAAGGAGTACATGGACGTGGCTACATGGTTTTGAGACGTGATGAAGAGATGTGGACGTAATGAATTGGTCGGAAAGGTCCAACCGACTAGGTTATGGACTCAGGCTGCGGCTGAGTCGTGTTTGACTCAAATATGACAAGTTTTGAGTTGGTTATGATTGGATTTCGTGTGGGTCACGAATTTGAGTTGTTTTAGGAATGTGGAATACGTTCCTAAGGTGTTTGGAAGTCTTAAGATTGCTTCTATCTACATATAGAAGAGTCCTAAGCAGTTATGGAAAGTTTGCATTCGTGATTTCAGTAGGATTAGAGTCCAAGTTGAGATTGGGATGGCCTAAGGGCTGCTTATATAAGCAAGATAGGCTAGAGCTCATGGGAGACGACTTAGGGGCTCTTCCTCTTGTGTTCCATTGAATAAAATTCTTAGTTGAAAGGAACTTTTGAGCCTTGTTCGTCCGTCATGTTCCAGACAAGTTTTTCTCGTTGAGTTTTCTGCACAGCACTACCTTTCTTCGGTGGTTTTATCATAACTCATATTTTACAAATCCAATTGACGTGATTATTTTCGGGTTGTATTAAAAACTTGATTATCTATCATCTATCAAAATTTGACGGTCATTGGATTTGTGGTTTCTGATCTACACGAGTTTCTTTGCGGCGTTCCAGAACTGTTTTTTCTCAGTTAGGACAGATTGACCTTTGTTCCATCTTTTGATCGTAACTTGAGCTTCTCTCGACGGATTTGAGTGATTCTTGTTGTGTCGTCTTCGTGACTTGATTCTCTCTGATATCTATCACTTTTTTCACGGTGAAACACGTTTAGATTAGTCTCACGCATGATTTCTTTAACAGATCATTTTTCTACCAAAGGGGTTGGGATTTAATTGTTTCCGCTACGTAAGATTTTTTAAATCTACCATTCATGCCCCCCACTGGTAGATTTTCACGTGCTCTTCGATCCTACACGTGCAGGTGGGCCAATGGTCATTATACTGCCACATGTCAGCCTCTCATTGGTCGGGGTGTGGTTTTCAAGGTCACACCCCTGCTTATTCCTCAATTCCGTAGATAAATACCTGTATGCACTATTTCTACAGGTAAAAGTAGAATTATGTTATTTCAAAAAGTAATGCATGCAAGAAATGTTTACTCCTTCATATAATTGAGTTATATTGACAGTCAAAATCAGTACTTAACGACCGTCAACGGGCATGAAGGGAATTAGGAGGAGGTAGGTAACACTATTAGACCATCCCTTCGGTGTCTGATACGGATGCTCCAATAATTCGGCATATGTTCTTAAAATCCATATAAGGGGTTGTCCAAATCTTGTATTAAAATATTCGAATCTTGTAATGAAAAATGTTAGTTTGTCATATGTTCTTAGAATCCTTGTACGGTGGTGTCCAAATCTTTTAATGAATCTTGGAGTCTTGTAATGAAAGAATGTCGATCCTGGAAAAGGAATATCTTTCCTCTGTTTCCATTAAAAATTCTTCGAAAATATTTGTATTTCATCCAACTGATCACCTTCGCTGCCAACATGAGTGCACACGATCTTTACTCTCCCCCGAAGATGGGTTATTATTCTAGACCCTGCTGTCTACTAACAACTACACCGACTTCATACATAAACCGGTTCTGAAAAGTTTCAAACTCTGGACATGTAGACTGACCTGTGGTAGGAGTACTACATATGTCACCTACTACTACACATTTCTGCAAATGCAGTAGTAGTCACTAACATATGGACCCGTGGTACCTACCGGCCCACATTTAATTGATTGCTACTATTTATATCGGTCATTTTATATTTTGGTTCTGATAATTTTGAAGATACATGTAGAAATGACAGATGATAAGATCGTACAAGATACTTCATCAGCAGAGAGAAAAGGGAGCGGGGGTTTTTTACAAACTGGTTTTCATAATTTAGAGACAACAGCAATGCAATCCCTGCAGCAAAGGATAGAATGGTAATATCATGCAATATACATCATCAGTTGAAGAGACATGTCACCTAACAGAGAGAAGGTGTTCTATATCCTCGGAGTTGAAAAGTGGTCCCTGACATATGGGTCTGCTCTTACATTTGAGCAAAAGAAGATCATACGCAAAAAATACTCATTACATTTTGAGTTATATTCTCATTCAAAAATTCATAGGCACAATACAACATCTACACCCAACAAACTTCCATATAGGAAAAAAACCATCTCTGTGCACGGTTCAGATATGGCTAATGAGCAGACCGTGCTGGTGCCGTAAGAGCCGCGGTCGTAGAAGGAAGATCAATACAAAACACGAATCAACACCAGTGCGGCTAGTGTGCAGAGTCAGTGCGTATGCATAGAGCTCCACATGGGCGGTATGGTTTATGCCATGTCGAGTGCCATTTCGGCCTACCGACTTCCACATAGACGTTGCTGTAGGAGTCCCAATACGAGTTGGGGATGAAAAACATGAATATATTGCTCGGATGATGTCATGTGGACCCTAGTTTTTCACTCCATCCTTGATCATGTTACAATAGAACCAAAATGGGGGGAAAATATTTTTGAGTTCTCTTTAGACGTTCAGCGAGATGATTGTCAATCGTTCGAGGATTCGAAAGAATACCGGCAACCATTCTGGGCCAAGGTTTGGTCGACTATAGTATCACCACGGAAGTGTCTTTCCCAGGCGATGTAGAATGGCCACCCCAGGATTGGCGCCATGCATTCCTTTCACCCACGAGAAAGGGAAGGAAACCTTCCGCTCTCTGGCGAGGGTACACAATGAACCAAACAGAAGACGGAGGCTAGTGAGGATGAAGACGGGGGCCAGAAGATTGAAAGCAGCAAGGACGAAGATGAAGGGTGGAAGCTGGAGGAAGAAGCACGATGGAATTGCTGAAGGTGAAGAACAAAGAAGGTCCGGCAGGCTTGTCTTATAGATGGCGCGCGGTGAGGTGCCTCTATGTTAGGATTTGAATGAGATTAACAAGTGCAGGGATCAAAGGACCATTGGTTTGAAACTCAAACAATTACGATCACTCCTTCTCAGGAGTCACTACAAGGAGTCCATGGTGATGGTCCCAATCACTTTCACCCACCTCGAAAGAAACTGGGATCATGGGTGTAATGGGAAAGGGGTTTCCTTTTTCCACTCTTAGTTAGTTCATCGCTAGCCAACGTGTCAGGGATTCGTACAACATGTGCAGACGTGCAGTGCTCTAGAGAACACGTGAGCGTGCCATCTGTAGTATGAAAGATGAACAATGGATCCATGGGCCACTTTTAAGGGTATCCAAGGGAATCCAATGGCCAATCACTTGGAAAGAATTATTGGGCCCACCTAACAGTCTCCAGAAGGAAGCAGACAACCAAAGGTGCATGTGGGGGAATGACCGAACCATGGGCTCGGCCGAACCAGTCTTCCCCCAAACTTAGTCCATTACTAGGTGTCACACTACTATGGTGCCCTAAAGGGGTTGATGACTGCTTCACACATAAATTATGGTGGAAACCAACTCATAAACTAGTATAAATAGGACCCCTCACTCACTTCTTCACACAGAAACAACATTTGAGCATCACTCTGTTGTATACACACTTCTCTTAGTCCTTAGTGGAGTATAGGTTGTAAAGTTGATGCTATCTAGTTCCCAAGTCCATTTTGTGAAAAGTATGGCTCATGTATCTTTTCTTTTATTTGTGACTTTATGCTTATTAGTAATATTACTCTTTTTATATTCATATGCCTTGATAAAGCATTTCTTGTTTGATTGTGGATTTCTTGTATGTGGTAGGACTAGTTATTATGATATTGTAGTAACATAGCTATTGTTATGTTATCATAAACACCATATGCATCCACTATAGTCTAGTAGTGTAACGTATGAATATCTTAGTATGAACATTTTAGTGTTTAGATCCATCATTGGTTAAATGATGTTTAGGATAGGAATTGCCTTAGAATGAGATTGGTACCATGGCTTCTAAGGTACCTACTTAGTGTGCAAACGTGGTTTTTGAATACTTAAGTACTGTTGGATGTCTTGTAGACTCATGGGTTGTTGGGGTAGGCGGCAAGCTGTGACAACCCTTTCCATCCTTCATAACCTCCCACGTTCAGCTACCTTCAAGCTCTTAGCGGGAGTCATCTAGCATACTAGGTTTAAGCCGGTGCTCGATATGGTTGGATCACTAGACACTAGGACTTATTACTATCATGTTCACATGTACAATATTAGGCTATGCATATGTATATTAGAAGCACAATAGGAACGATCCCCCCTTAGTCTAACTTTCACTAGGACTGATTATCTCAATATGAGTATGTGCTTAAGTGTGTGTCACACTACCCCCATTACAATCAATTACATCCCTACTTGAATAAGTATAAGGAAAACTCTATATTACCCGTATATGTAGTTATATCACACTTTACCACCTTCCTTTGCGATAAATACAATACACTTCGGAATACTCATGGGAGAAATGTTATAATGGTTTTCTCCGCTTGCGGTTTCTAGCTATAGTCATTAGAAATACTAACATAACTCTAGGGTGCATTAGTAGAGTATCAATTGGCCCCTGCAGTGCCATTGCTATTGATATTTAATTAATGTAGCTTAGCATGTGTCAACAAGTATTTCTGGAGCCGTTACCGGGAAAGGTATAGAAGTAAAATATAATTACTCTTGGTAATTAAGGACCCCAGTAGTTCTTTAACAGGATAATCTTTCTTTGCTTTCGCATTCTTTTGATGTGAAAATAGGGTAGTGTATGACCATTTTCCGCTTGCAGACAAACTACGTTGTAGATCTTGAATCACTACTGAGAAGAGTTTGACCTCATGTCATCCCCCCTCATGTGATCTTATTGGCAAGACAACCAGTTATTTTTGCACCATCAAGCTTCACGCCAATAGCTAATAAGACTCTTGGTGAGTTCTCTGCTCCCTCTGCTGCAATGTGCCCATTGGGTCCCCTATCAACATGGAAGATGCAAACTTTGAGATCAGGAAAGGCCTTATCACAATGTTCATGCTAGTCCTTTCTATGGGAATGCTGATGAGGACATAAGTGTCGACCTGCAATAATTTCTGGTTTGACTATTTCTGTTTTTCCTCCTTGGGAGAGCAGTTATTCTACACGAACCGAAGTGTTGTGATATCTGGAAAAGTGTCCCACAGTGTTCCATGCTGAGTTATTCCATTAAGCAAGACCAGTGCCCTACATGGAAGAATTTCAAGATTCCAGCAAGAGCCCATGGAATCTAACCTTGAAGCTTAGGAGGGGCTCCAGAGTACATCTTGACCTTTCCTCACCATGGGATGGATAATTGTCTTGTCATCAAAAACTTCTACAACCGTTTGGCACCATCTGCTCGTGATCTTGTGAATGCTGCTACTTGAGGTGCCTTCTTTTCATTGACGGTTACAAAAGTGAAAGAGTTAATCTAGAAGATGGTGGAAAAATATGGGTTGAAGTGATGAATGACCCCAATCCTGACAGCAAGGCATGCACACCTTGAAAGCGGTGGATAGGATCACTGCTAAATTAGACCTACTTATAAAGAAGGTAGAAGGTCAATCCAATGGAGAAGTATTTGTCACTGCCCAAGCTTTGGACGCCCACATGATATGCGAGGTTTGTAGCAACACAACACACGTGGGGAGTTATTGCCTCGAAAGTCGTGAGGATGCTTAATACTTGGGAAACAACACAAAGGACTACCGTCCAGAAGGTCAGGGGTGGAACCAACCACACCCATACTATCAAGGGGGCTACAACAATGGCACCATTTGAAATCAGACAAACTTGAGGGAACTTGTCATTATCCAACTAAAGATCAGCAAAGCCATGTCAAAGAAACTCTTGTTTACTGACATAACATCATAACACATCAACGCCAAGATTGAAGGGCTATCCTCTTACTTCAAGATCTAGTTGAGCTTCAACAAGATGTTGGAGACCCAATTAGCTCAATTGGCAGTCGCTGTCTCACAAATGGAGATGGAGAGATGTGAGACCTATGTGTGCTGAATACATTTGCTATGATGATAAAAGTTTTGATACTGCCAAATCACCCTTTTAACAAGGTTCAACTCTAGGTACGAGCTCCTGCAAGGTCCGACGATAGGTCTGGGTTGTTTTGGGTAGCCCCCGCAAGGTTCGACGTAATGTCCGACTTGCTGTGGCTAGGTCTGGATAGCTTTGGTAAGCTCCGGCACTAGGCCCGACTAGCTTTGGTAAGCTCCATCTCAAGGTCCGGTTACCTTTGGCAAGGTCCGGTAATAGATCGCAGTGGTTCTGCTTTTAACTTGCAGTGTTTCAAACTTGCTTTACACTTATGGAAAGCTTGCTTAGTATTCTTTTACTATGTTTTTTGGTGTCTTTTAATGGATATGGCTGATATCGTTATTGCTATGGTTTGCAACATGCTTATGTGAGGTGCTCACGCAAGGTGTTGTGGTTTTAGAACTAACGAGAGTCAAGTTGAGGACTTGTGCTAAGAAGTATTTGTTGTTTATTCATGTGCAGGTGTTGCTTGAGTTCTAGAAATGGCTGGTGACGGGATTCATTGAACTAGTCTTAGGGAGAAGATGAGGTTCAACAACCAAGTTTGGGAGGAATTGTGGTTGTATTGATCGAGAGGTCGCGCAACATGTTTGAATCAAGAACAATGCATATGAAGGTATCATGGACGTTGCTGGAAAATGTTTGCACGTGTAAAGGTGTGCATGGATGTTGCAACATGGTTCAAAGGCGTGATGAAGCGAAGCGGACGTAAAAAATTGGTCAGAAAGGTCCAACCGGCTTGGTTATGGACTCAGGCTGTGGCTGAGTCGTCTTTGACTCAAATGTGGAAAGATTTGTGTTGGTCATGATAGGTTTTCATGTGGATCACGAATTTGATGTGTTTTAGGAATGTGGTATATGTTCTTAAGGGTTTAGAAGTCTTAAGATTGCTTGTATCTTCCTATGGAAAAGTCTTGAGCAGTTATAGAAAGTTTCAGTGGAAACTGAGTAGGATACGAGTCCTAGTTTGGTTTGGGTTGGCCTCATGGCTGGTTATATAAGCAAGGGAGGCCAGATATCGTGATGTAGAGATTTTGGGCTATTCCACTTGTGTTCTATTGAATAATGATCATAGTTTAAAGGAACCTTTGTTCCTTGTTCATCCAACTTGTTTCAGACAAGTTTTTCTCATTGAGTTTCTGCACAACAGTACCTTGCTTCGGTGGTTTTATCATAACTCGAGTTTTACAGCTCCAGTTGACTGATTCATTTTGTGTTGTCTTCACAACCCAATTATCTATCATCTGTGAAAATTTCAGGGTCATTGGATTCGTGGTTTCTGATCTACACGTGTTTCTTTGCGGTGTTGTAGATATGTTTTTTTTCTCGGATATGACAGATTGACCTAGGTTTGATCTTTTGATCGTAACTTGAGTTGTTCTCAACGGATTTTCGTGATTCTTGTTCTGAGGTCTTCATGACTTGATTCTCCACAATCTATATTGGTTTTTACACAATTGATCACGTTTAGATTAGTCACACACACGATTTTTTTAACAGATCAATTTTCTGCCGAGGGGTTTTCGTTGCTTCCGCTGAAAAAGTTGTAATATTCCATTCACCCCCTCTGGTAGCTTTTCACGTGCTCTTCAATCCTACAATTTGTATCAGAGCCAGGTTCCTCAATTCTTTGAGATTTGCATATGTTTTGAATGATCATCATGGAGAAATACTTCGCTAAACCTTGTGTGTTTAGTGGTATTGATTTTCTGGTATGGAAGGCACACATGGAGGCTTTCATCCAGGCGCAAGGCTTTGCAATAAGGAAACGGTGTACAAGACTTATGAAATGCCGTCAAACGATCAAGTTACAACTACAAATATGAGTGTCGACAACAACAACAAGGCTCGGAACTTGATCATACAAGGATTAACTCAAAGTGACTTCGACCGTGTTGCTCACCTCCGATCTGCGTACGATGTTTTGAAAGCTCTGTGTGATTACCACGAAGGATCCAAAATGATCAAGGTGGTAAGGCAAGATATGTTCAAAAAGGAGTACATGTGCTTTGAAATGAACAGGTGAGTCCATCGAAGATCGCCTTGCTCGCTTTAATAAAATTATCAACAACTTGCATAGAGTCAATGTTAATTTTTCAGATGCCGAGAATGCTAGGCAATTACTAAGTGCATTAGACATGTCAATTTGTATATGAAAGTCACATCTATTCGTGAATCTACCGTCATGATTACACTTACTTTAGATGTTCTATATTCTAAATTTAAAACTCATGAAATTTACATAATCTCACGTAAGAACCCGAGCAAGTCTCTTGCATTTGTTCCTCAACGTGACATGCCTAGCTCCGGCCAATCATCATCCTATAGAACACTTGCTTTTTTGCCCTGTCTAACCCTTGAATAGTTTGAATAGTTTCCAGAGGAAGAACTTGCACTCATCTCTACTTGGTTCTCAAAAGCATTGCAAAATGCGAGAACTAGAAGGAGAGGTAGTGCCGGACCTCAAAGATGCTTTGAATGTGATAAGGCAGGACATTTTCGCATGGACTGCCCTAACCTTTCAGGTACTACTTCTCGTGATGAAAAGCAAACAAGGACAAAGCACTCATCTGCAAACAGGAACAAGAAAAAGAAGGTGATTACAGGATGCCAATTGGTGAATAGCTTTATCTCCGCACTTCAACAACTTTGCTCAAGCGATGTGGACTTCGGAAGTGACGAAGATGAAGATGAATTGGCAAACTTGTGCATCATGGCGGGCAAGTCAAGATCAAGTATGGAGGAGGCAGAACACAACAACAACAATGAAGAGGTATTTCCTACTTGCGAAGAAATGTGTGATGCTATTTCTCGTGCCACTGTTATAATTAATAAAAAGGACAAAAATCTTAGGGACAATGCTGTTAAAATTGGGTCACTATATTATAAAAGTAATCGTTTCAAATCATTGATTTCTAGTGATTATTCTTGTTCCTTATGTGATTTAATATTTGAACAATTGTCCTCTCTAAGATGTGTACACACCTCCAAACTTGATAAACTTGAGTTAGAGATTGAAAAGAATAGAGAGCTTGCTGCACCTAATAATAAAATTTGAAAGATTCTAACTGTTCTACAATTGATTGGCACTGTTCTACTTGTGATGATCTTGATAAGAAACTACAGGATGCTATGGATGAAATTTTTGTTTTGAACAATGCTTTACGCGCCCATGAAGTTAAAAATTGTTCTAATTGCAAATCAAAAGGAAAAACTTCATATGAAAATTGCCTTGATCTGTCCAATAAACTTGATGACATGCATAGGATATTATATCGGTTTTGTAATGCAAATAAGAACCTAAACTTGCTATTGAATTCTTCCAAGTCTTGCAATGATAAAACTGGTTTAGGTTTTGATTCTCATGCTCATGCTAAGGCACATCTACCCAAAATTGTAATGTCATTAGGAAGTGGGTTGATTCAAACAGTTCCTAAACAAAAAGAAGTGGTTTTCAAATCTGCATGGGTGCTGTCTCATTCAGCTTGTAATAAACGTGTTGCTTGCACATCTATACATGAAAACAAAGTTAAATTTCATTGTACCCACTATGGTACAGATGTTCATGTCGTAGATTTTTGTTATAGACTAGCTAAACAACAGATACAAGAAAGAATGAAAGCTAGATCTCATAACTCTCATGCAACATTTGTTGCACATGCTAAATCAAATATCAAGAACACGCAGCTTGTTTTTATGAGTCAAAACATGCAAAGTTTGTTCCCAAACTTACTATTTTTTATGCTACACATGTAACACCTCTTGGGTCAGTAGATGGGTAAAAAAATACTCAAAATTTGGCTCATAAACCTGCTATTTTCTCTCAGCTTTGCGTGCTATTCCTGTTGGACGTCGTGTGACTCAGTACTGTATTCCTAAATACCTTTTGACTAAGCCCAGTATTGAGTCATCGACATATTGTGCTTCTATGTAGGTTACATGCTTGAGGAAGGAGAACATTTGGATTGTAGATTAAGGTTGCTCATGCCACGTGAACGGTAACAAAGAATGGTTCTCCTCCCTCTCTTTCGTGTCACGTGTAGAGAATGTTACTTTTGCGGATAATTCTTCAACTCCTATAATTGCTAAAGTTTCGGTTAGAGTAAATGATCACTACACTTTGATGGATGTGGCACTTGTGAAAATTTTGAAATACAACTTGTTTTATGTTTTACAATTGCTAGATGAAAATTAGGAAATTATTTTCACTAAAAATTGTTGCAAGGTTGTAGATTCAAACAGTGAGCTTATTTTTAATATGTCTTGGTTTGGAAGAGTTTTTAAAGCTGATTTTGATATGTCATCCTCTAAGCATAGGTGTCTAGTTGGTAAAGATTCAAAGGACTTATATTTTTGGCATCGTAGACTTGGTCACATAGGATTTGGTCATCTAACACGTGTTAGTGCTCTTGATCACATATGTGGGATGCCTAAGCTTAAAGGGGACAAAAAAATTGTGTGCTCTTCTTGTAGACATGCTAAGATGGTTGCAAGTTCACACACTCCTCTCACAATGACCATGACAACTGAATCGGGTCAACTTTTGCACCTTGACACCATAGGACCTTCGTGTGTTCCATCCTTCGGGGCTAAATGGTATGTTCTTGTGATTGTTGATGACTATTCTCGATACTCTTGGGTTTACTTTATGACATCTATGAATGGATCTTTTACTCACTTTAGAACTTTATTTCTTAGATTATCAATTGATCACCCTGGATCTTTAAAAGCAATTAGAAGTGATAACGGAACCGAATTTAAAAACCAATCGTTTGATCACTTTTGTGATGAAAATGGAATAGATCACCAATTTTCTTCACCTTATGTACCTCAACAAAAATGTGTTGTAGAGATAAAGAACAAAACCTTAGTTGAGATGGCTAGGACTACGCTTGATGAATATCAAACTCCTAAAATGTTTTGGGCTGATGCAATTGCAACCGCTTGTTATGTCTCAAATCGTGTTTCTTGCGTGCTAAGCTAGGAAAAACACCATACGAACTTCGGTTTGGACATAAGCCCAGTGTGACACACTTTCGCGTCTTTGGTTGTAAATACTTTGTTAAGAAACTTGGTAATCTTGATAAATTTGAAGCTAGATCTATTGATGGCATATTTCTTGGTTATTCATCTTATACCAGAGGCTACCGCGTGCTTTTACTTGACACTAACAAAATTGTGGAGACTTGTGAGGTTTCTTTTGATGAAGCTAGCCCAGGTAATCGCTCTAATATTGCAGGTCTAGATCCATATCCGCAGGGGGGGCGAGTATTTTCATCGAAGAATAGGAAGAAGTGGTGTTGCTGCATGAAAATTCAGAAGCAAATGACATTTATCATGTTGTTGATTTTGCACCGTAACCAGCACCAACAATTACTGCAGCTGGCACAGATCATCCTCAACCACAAGTTATTCGATCTGTGATGAACATGAAGAACAAGGATCTTGTGAAGTGTCTACTGCCCTTCGAATCCTCAAAAGTCACCCTCCACAACAAATAATTGGGAGCTTGCAGAAACGAGTCACACGGTCCAGGTTTTACGATCAAAACTCTCACACTCATTTTTCTTTTGTTGCTTCTTTGAACCTAAAGATATATCACACGCACTCACTAATGAATCTTAGATTATTTCCATGCATGAAGAGATAGAAAATTTTGAAAGAAATAACATTTGGAAACCTGTACCTCCACCTCAATGTCACACTTTAAGTGGAACTAATTGGGTGTTTAAAAATAAACAAAGTGAGGATGGGGTTGTGGTTAGGAATAGGCTAGGTTGGTTGCTTAAGGTCTCACACAAATTGAAGGTCTAGATTTCGATGAAACTTTTGCTCCTGCTGCTAGATTAGAAGCCATAAGAATTTTGTTGTCTTTTGAGGCACCTAAAGGTTTCAATTTATATCAAATGGATGTTAAAAGTGCTTTTATTAATGTCTATATAGATGAGGAGATTTATGTCAAGCAACCACAGGGTTTTGAAATTCCAGATTTTCCCACTCATGTCTACAAATTGTCCAAAGCCTTGTACGATCTCAAACAAGACCCTAGAGCATGGTATCATAGGTTAAAAACATTCTTACTTGAAAAGGGGTTTACCATAGGCAAGGTTGATAAAACTCTTTTTGTGCTTAAGCATGGAAATGACTCATTAATCGTTCAAGTGTACGTGGATGATATTATCTTTGGTTGTGCTTCTCATAATCTTGTGTCCAAGTTTTCAGCTATGATGAGGTTTGAATTTGAGATGAGTATGATGGGAGAACTCACATGTTTTTTGGGGCTGCAAATCAAGCAAACCAAGGAGGGTGCTTTTGTGCATCAAACGAAGTATACAAGAGACCTTCTCAAGCACTTCAACATGGACAAAAGCAGGCCTCTTCGGACACCAATGGGTACAGCAATGACGTTTAAATTGGATGAAGATGGTGAACCTGTGGATCAAAAAGAATATAGAAGCATGATCGGATCACTTTTGTACCTCACAGCATCAAAACTGGAATACAATTCAGCGTATGTCTTTGTGCACGGTTTCAAGCTTCCCCACGTGCTTCATATTGTTAGGCCATCAAAACGATTCTCAGGTATTTACATAGAACTCAAGAATTTGCCATTTTTGTTCCTTCTTCCTCAACCATTACTTTGAAAGACTTTTCGGATATTGATTTTGGGGGTTGTATGATTGATAAGAAAAGTACTTCATGTGCTTGTCAGTTTCTTTGTAATTCTCTTGTTGATTGGTCCTCCACAAAACAAAGTTTAGTTGCACAATCCACAGCCAAATCTGAAGATGTAGCTGCTGCTAGCGCTTGCTCAAAAAATATTTGGATTGTTCAAACACTTAAAGACTATGGGGTTGATCTAGATTGTGTTCCACTATTTTGTGATAACACTAGTGCCATTTGCATTGCTAAAAATCCCGTGCAACATTCGAGAACAAAGAACAATATAATTTGGTATCACTTTCTCCATGATAATGTTGAAAAAGGAAACATTGTGCTACACCATGTAGATACCGAACAACAATTGGCTGATATTTTCACAAAACCTTTGGATTTCACTCGTTTTTGTTTTATTCGTAGTGAAATAGGGGTTATCCATCCCCATGGCTTAAATTCAGGGGGGAGTTTTGAAACTTGGGAAGTCTATGTGGGGATCTGAATCTAAAAGTAATATGAGCATAGTATTTCATACATATATGACTTTGTGATTCCTTTTACATGCTGAAAGTTCTTACTACATTACTCATGTTATACATTTTGTAGTTTTTGCCATGACTAATAATTGGAGTAATTACCTACACTAAATCTGGTCATAATCAAACTTCCTTGCTGTTTTGAACTTGTTGTATGCTCACAAGTGCTTTTAATAATGAAAAATTAATCAATCAACTATCCACATGTTGAGCTTTTGATCAAATAAAAATGAGAAAAGATCAAGAAAATATGCATGCATCGCACTTCTTCTTTTGATATGGCTTATCATTGCACTTAGATATGAACCTAGAAGAAGTTGTGTATGAAAAAACCATGTCTTTAAGCTTCTAATTGTCAAATGACATAGGCTTAGCTTGGTTAGTTAGAATAAGGTAGATGCGGCATATAATCTCTTGCAAATGTTATATGATCAAAATTTGTGCTTTAAATAATATTGAAAAATGAAAAATATAGCAACAAGTTTCGTGCTCTCAGGTTTTGAAATAGTTAAGTTTGTGAGACCATGAGTTGCTTAAATTGAAAATTACACTTGATCTCTAGCATGGCTTACATTACTTTATGTATTTCATTGATGTGATAGTGTACATCACTTGATAGTATGGCTTGGATGAGCTTTGTTTTATATGTAAATGTTATAATATGCTCATAACAAATTAAAATTTCTCTTATGTACCTTGCTGAATACGTTGTCAATGGGGGAGAAATTTATCACACATTGCACACATTCATAATGTTTTGGCACGATTCTTATCACGGGGAGAATTTTTTGTTTTTCTTCTCATTTTAATTCTAATTCAAAAAGGGGGACCTATGTGTGCTGAATACATTGGCTACGATGATAAAAGTTTTGTATACTGCCAAATCACCATTTTAACAAGGTCCAACTCTAGGTCCGAGCTCCTGCAAGGTCCGACGATAGGCCCGACTAGTTTTGGGTAGCTCCAGCAAGGTCCGACATAAGGTCTGACTCGCTGTGGCTAGGTCCGACTAGCTTTGGTAAGCTCCGGCGCTAGGTCCGACTAGCTTTGGTAAGCTCCGTCTCGAGGTACGGTTAGCTTTGGCAAGGTCTGGTGCTAGATCGAAGTGGTTCCGCTTTAAACTTGCAATGTTTCAAACTTGCTTTACACTTATGGAAAGCTTGCTTAGAATTCTTTTACAAAGTTTTTTGGTGTGTTTTGGTGGATATGGCTGATATCATTTCTGCTATGGTTTGCAACTTGCTTATGTGAGGTGGTCACGTAAGGTGTTGTGGTTTGAGAACTAACAAGAGTCAAGTCGAGGACTTGTACTCGGAAGTATAAGTTCTTTATTCATGTGTAGGTGTTGCTTGAGTTCAAGAGATGGCTGGTGACGGGATCCATTGAACTAGTCTTGGGGAGAAGATGAGGTTCAACAACCAAGTTTGGGAGGAATTGCGGTTGAGTTGATCGGGAGGTCGCGCAACATGTTTGAATCAAGAACAATACATATGAAGGTATCATGGACATCGTTGAAAGATGTTTGCATGTGTGCAAGGTGTGCATGGATGTGGCAACATGGTTACAAGGCATGATAAAGACCAGCGGACGTAAAGAATTGGTCGGAAAGGTCCAACCGGCTTGGTTATGGACTCAGGCTGCGGTTGGGTCGTGTTTGACTCAAATATGGAAATGTTTGAGTTGGTTATTATTGGTTTTCGTGTGGGTCACAAAGTTGAGTTGTTTTAGGAATGTGGGATACGTTCCTAAGGTGGTTTGAAGTCTTAAGATTGCTTTTATCTGCGTATGGAAGAGTCTTGAGCAGTTATGGAAAGTTTCGGTGGTAACTGAGTAGGATACGAGTCCTAGTTTGGCTTGGATTGGCCTCATGGGTGGTTATATAAACAAGGGAGGCCAGAGCTCGTGATGTAGGGATTTTGGGCTGTTCCTCTTGTGTTCTATTGAATAAAGATCGTACTTTAAAGGAACTTTTGTGCCTTGTTCGTCCGACTTGTTTAAGACAAGTTTTTCTCGTCAAGTTTCCGCACAACACTACCTTGCTTTTGTGGTTTTATCATAACTCGAGTTTTAAAGATCCAATTGACGTGATTATTTTTGGGTTTCCTTTGATTATCTATTATTTGTGAAAATTTCATGGTCATTGGATTTTTGGTTTCTGATCTACATGAGTTTCTTTGCAGTGTTGCAGATCTGTATTTTTTTTCTCGGGTAGGATAGATTGACCTTTGTCTGATCTTTCGATCAAAACATGAGTTTTTCTTGACGGATTTGGTGATTTTTGTTGTGAAGTCTTCGTGACTAGATTCTCCACAATCTATACTAGTTTTGTCGGAATTGGTCATGTTTAGATTAGTCGCATACATGATTTATTTAATAGATCAATTTTTTGTCGAGGGGTTTTTGTTGCTTCCGCTAAAAAAGTTGTAATCTACCATTCACCCCTTCTGGTAGCTTTTCACGTGCTCTTCGATCCTACAAGAGAATTCTTGGGCAACCCGAATCCCATTTGTAAAATGTTAATGCGGTGACTACGAGAGGCGGAAAAACCAATTCTGATCCATTGTACCCTCAACAAGAAAAGAAAGCAGCAGAAAAGGGAAAAGATGAGGTACTTCTTGAAAACTGAAGAACAAGATGAGAGGGTGACATTACCATTTGGAAACACAAACCTCATATCATTTCCTCGACGCATTAGAAAGCCAACTGTGGATGAGCAATTGAACCGTTTCACTAAGGTTATTTAAAAGATCCACATCAATGTGCCCTTGTTATATGTGATGCAAGTACCCACTTATGCTTGCTATCTCAAGGATATATCGAACAACATGCAACCATTGCACATCATAGAAATTTTTATGATGACGAAAGATTGTAGCGCTACAATACTCAACAATCTTCTGAAAAAGAAGAAAGACCCAGGGTGTCCCACATATCATGCTCGATTGGGAATTATACTTTGACAAGGCCCTTTGTTACCTTGGTGCAAGTGTGAGTGTCATGCCAAATGTGGTCTTCGACAAGCTCAATTTCGTGGTACTATCTCCAACATGATGCACCTCTAGTTGGTCAATTTTTTTAGTCCGATACCACGTGAGGATTGCCGAAGACTTTCTAGTGAGAATCGAAGATTTGTTCATCCCCAAAGACTTTGTGGTGCTCGATATGAAAGTTGAAAACAAAACTTTGCTGATTCTTAGGTGCCCGTTCCTTAGCACCACAGATGCTCGCATCGATGTAGGGGTCGGCGAAATCGGTTTCCACGTCGATGGCAAGGAGAAGTTCAACTTTTGGCCAAAAATGGAGCAATGCTCCATGATCATGATTGATACACATCATGGAAGTCGAGGTGACATCCCTTAAGGTTGAGAGACTCATTGCTTTCATGAGGAACCGTCGGCATTTCGGAAATCGACTAGTACATTTTTACTGAATCACGTTCGTCTCCGAACAGAGGGAGTCTTATGTGATCTTTGTTAGCTCAAAAGACGAGAGAACATATTACAAGCTGATCTGGACCGAGTATATGAACTCTGAGAAAGTAAGAACAGCTATGAAGGTCATTCGTAAACATAAACGCACACGGGCATATGAAAAGTAAAGCATGAATGCAAGTGAGTCAAAGGAAAAGGGTGCAAGGGCACCAAAGGGAAAAGTGCGTAAGTAAATGCTTACGAAAATGTGGAAAGTAAAATGTGTATAGTAACTATGAATATAAATTGAACTGCCCCCCCCCCCCCCTCCCGGTAGAAGGCCTTGGGGTCCTTTTATAGGGGGCCAAGGCGGCCCTATCTATTTGGCTTTCCATTCTATGTATCTGATCTGTCAGAAGCTTCGACCTTGACTTATTCGTGGTTGCAAGGCACAGTTTCATGGGTGAATTTACCGCTCCTTTGACGATGGATGGGACAGATGGCAAGCTTATCCAGCAACTGGTCACATTGCTAGTTCATCCCCCTTGCTGAAAATACCGCACCAAATGTTCATCATAATTGCCCTCAACTACTCTGTCACACCCTCACTTTCATGCATCATGCATTGCATAAGTTCATATACATGCTTAACATTAATCCACATAAAAAGAAATGAGTTTAAAATGAATTTAAAGCAAAACCACATTCAAAAGTTCTGAGAAGTGCGGACTAGTCCGTTCTTGGTGCGGACTAGTCCGATTTCTCTCTGACCACCCTCGGACATGTCTATTTTTGCTGCTCACTAGTCCATTTTTCTCTCTGTACCCATTTCGTACTTGTTCGGCCTATTGCGGACTAGTCTGGTATCCTGATTCCTTGAAATTTCGTCAAGTCTATGGACTTGTTCGGACTTGTCTGATATCTAGTGGACTTGTCCATTTTCCTCTCTGACTAAGTTCGGACTTGTCGGATTTGGTGTGGACTAATATGATTTCTCTCGGACTAACTTCGGACTAGTCCGGCTTTGTGCTAACTTCTTCGGTGATCGCGATTCTGAGTTGATCTTTTGTTCCATGATGTGTTTTTGGGTTTTACCTTAAGCGGGCATAAGGGCGTTGTGTCTAACACTTTTGTAGATCATATGGGACCCCACACCGGCCTCCACCCAGCCCAAACTTGAAATCCATCAAACCCTAGCCCTCCAGCTCTATATAAACAAGCCAACACCCCACCCTTTTACCTCTTTGCTTCAATTGAAAGACCACAAACCCTAGTTCGTGGGAGCTGCCACCATGGAGGAGAAGGATATCCTGAGCAAGAAGAAAAAAAGGAGGAAACAAAAGAGGATCAAGTGATCAAGATCTCCATCGAGTTTTCGTTCTTCATCAACAAGTCATCTTTAAGTTTTCTTCATCAACCCTAGATCATCAAGATCCAAATGTTGCCTCCAAAACCCTTGATTCATTAGAGTTCTAAACACCTGGTATACCTTCTACTCCCTCTTTCTCACGTCAATTCAACCTTGTTTCTTCAAATTCACATCAATCTAGAAAACTCTAATTTGTTGGTTCTGCGTAGGGCGGACTAGTCTGGTCTGGCTGTCTAATTTCTATTGAATTAATTCTAAATTGATTCGAATCAATTGCAAACCTGTCCAAACTTATTAAAAATCATTAAAACTAGTTATTAAAAATTATTAACAACTCATTAACAAAGTCTTACCTCACAATTGCATTAATCATGCATATCATGTCATATTGAGTAACATATGAGCATCTATTGATTGTGATTCTTGTCTTGTATGTTCGTTGCGCGGATTAGACGGATTTGAGCTAGAGGGTGCTGCAGAAGACCTCCAGCACTAGGAATTTGAAGACTTTGACCCAAACCAAGCCCAAGAGCAAGGCAAGTCATGAGGACCGAGTCCACACATTCTCGGAATCTCAGATGGTGGTGCCGTGCGATGAGGCACCCAATAGCACAAATGAAAAAAATACGACAAAAAAAAAGTTTTAGTTATATAAACTGCAAAAGTCTGTTACTATACTTAATATACAGTGGAAGATAATACTCATAGCTAAACTCTCAACCTAGCTATGCAAAAGTGCAGCTGTCCAGCCCGGGGACGCTACACTAGCAGCACACAATTTCACGGCAGCGTGCAGGGCTCCCTCTCGGCGGTATAACCCGATGGGGGCATCGCCTCATCTTCGGGCCCTTCCTCATACATCTCACCTGCAAACAACTTAATATAGCAACCATGAGCACGAAGGCTCAGCAAGACTTAACCGTCTCACCTAAGCAAGAAACTTTATATGCAGGGATACTTATCATAGCAATAGATATAGCATGAAATGACCCATCTATATGTTGATCCTTAATTTTTAATTTATTAACAGCAGCTTAAAGGTTCAATAAAGTAACATTCGTGAGCATATTCTATAGCAATCATAGTTGCAAAGCAATTATAATTTAAAAAATCATATGCTCCTAGCTTCTTCAGTATTTACTATTTCATAGCGCAGTGAACAAGCGATACTCAAATAACCGCGAGGGACAGTGATTGCAATCAGTAGACACCCAGATAACACGTCACATACACCCATTTCCTATGTGGAGCGAAACACACTTCAATACTATGTTGTATGCAGCAACCTATCAAAGGAAACCCAAATGTTGAACCGGTCCTTCCGTAAAGGGCAGGAGGTCCCCACGCAGAGCATCTCTATGCCCACCGGCGGATTTACACCTTGCTGCCCTCGACCCACTCCTATAAAATGGTAGGATAAGCATCTACACCCAGGTTACCAAATTACATGGTTTCCTGGTTTCCTTATAGCCAATATGCATCCGATACAGTTCGAACTTGTCCAGTAGGGCCGCAGACGAATCGGTCCTCAATCGACACAAGCAGGGCTACGCACGTGAGACCACATCTCGCTGCATCCTACCCGCTGCTCGGTCTCAAATTCATATTCATAAACCATTCTTTGATCAAATCCAACCCGTGTGATAAATCCTATCTCGCGAGTAGATTCCAACTACTCAACTTCTATTGGATTCCCCAAAACATAAGCATGGCATTTTCTACTTGTCGGGCTGTAGACCTACCCAATACTCCATGGGATTTGTGGGTCATGCAAGTGGAGTAACAAGCACCTTATCCCTAATGCACAAAACTCATCCTAGACATAAGTGATACAAATAGAAGCTTTTAAATAGCACTTAAATGCAAACCGGGGCCTGTCTGGCTGCAAGTCAGAGGGAATGTTAGCTTCTGGGAGGATCCTGTCCAAGGCCTCCGGATCCTTCTCAATATCGGTTACTATATGAGGTGCATAATATGAAAGCATATAAGTGACTTAGAACTATACAAATAAATTTCTAAGTACAGTTTCTGTTATAAATGATTTTAATTGGCCTTGGGATTTTTACAATGGATACTAGGTTCCATGAGAAAAATCTGGACCGAGAATTGGAGATGTTCAAGGAAGCTTGTTGTCTCTAAAATTCCAACAAGTAAAAGCCTTATCTGAAACTTGGTTGTAATTCTGGAGCTTTGTCATGGCTAACAGTGGATAATAATTGTAGAGGATGTATCACTGGTTCTAAGAAAATTTATTTCATAATTTTATCAGCTTTCTACCGGGAGCAATTTATTTTACAAGTTTGGGAATATTCTGGAAACGTTTCTGTACATTTCTCAATTTTTCAACTACATAAGGATTTGGAACCCTGATCCAACTAGTAAACGAAGTCCATGATCTTCAAATTTTTACTGGATATCAAGTCTATTTTTGTGAGTGTTCTAAACAAAATTGGGAATTTTCCAATTAACAGAAAAGGTGTAATTAATTTCCCAAGCAGTTAGCTCAAAGGAATTAATTATCACAATTCTGGGTCTTTCGTGTCCAAAAAATTGCACCACTGCAAAATTCAGATCAATATGAGTCTACCAGAATTTATTTGGAATTATATGAGCAAAAATAATAGGATTTATTGAATTTCAAATTTGGTTCAATTTCTGGAATTATTTTCTTATTGGAAAATTTGAATTAACCCGCTAGCCCTACCCATTTAAAATGGGCCAATCGCAACTGGGCCACACCGAGGTCCACGGCGTTAAACCGCGCAGCCACACCTTATCCCTAGCCGCAGTAGATCCCACTGAGGATACACACTCACTGGCACGTGGGACCCGCCCGACTTCTTCAACATCGCGACGGAGGCAACACTGCTCGCCGGAGCAGCGGCGGCGCCTCTCCAGCTTTGCTGCGTCGAGCTCCTCTCGGTTCAGTCGTTGCCGCCTAGCCCTAAAATCGGATGTGCAACACGCTGGTGAGGTCCAGCCGAGTCGGCGACGGCCGGAGACAAGCGCACAACGGCGGTGGCGGAGCTAGGTTTTGAATGATGTTCGGAAATCCATAAATCAGGCTCGAATGACCCGGGAACTATCTAAAAGATTCCTTGGATCATCGTGAGTACGAAATGGTTTGCAATAGGAGTGAAATGGCCGGATACCTCAAGTCTGACGGTGAGCCGACGAGTTTTCCTAAGGCGGCTATGAAAACTCAAAATACTCTAGGTCCATTCGATGGTTCTCATTGAGAATTTGTAGGCATGTGCACTATGAGGTATGGAACAATATCCATGAACAAATTAAAGGATGGTTGCAAGTAGAAAGTGAATTAAACGGAGAACCTAGCTAGTTCATGGGCAACGCCGAAAGTAAAACTTGAATCATGTGCTCGATAGGGGATGAAATGAAGAATGGTTTATACCGTGGGAAAGGCGGTGTATCGTTGATACTATTTGCTTTTGGGATCAGATCAAGAGGTGTCCTGTGGCACCGGTGCAACGGGGAGGCAGTAGGCTTCCTTGCGGCGGCAGAACGGCGGCGGCGGCAAAACTGCAAAGCAGTCCCATTGTAGCCGACGAAACAGGGAACCAAGATCAGGAGAAGGTAGAAGGAAGTCTTATGCACCACATTGCTGTTGGGACTTTGCTGTTGGGGGCACAGTGAAACCTTGCTGCTTTTGGCCGGCAACGTCGAGTGACGGCGAGGCGGTGCTGAGCGCGATGGCGGGCGAAAAACAGAATGATCGAATGTTGGTACTTTTCCACTTTGGTCAGGAGAGGACAATAGGGATGGGGAGGGATTGAAATACACGCAAGAGAGGCCACGTAACTGCTTCGTGAGATGGAGAGCAGCGGCACCGACGGCGAGCTGTTGGGGCGCGGGACACTCACGGCAGAGGTGGTTCCTTTGTTCTGTGAGGCTGACCAATGGGTCCCACTGACCCTTCATCTCTATCTTCCTCTGGTCCTTCAATTCTCCTACCTATAATTGTCAAAAAAATTCTAGATTTTTGTGGAGAGACCAAATAGAGTATGTAGAATATGATTATGAGATTAGATCATGAATTTGACACAGTTTAATTGGAATTCAAAATTTGAATTTGAATTCAGATGGTCTTCAATGGAGCCACTGAATTAAATAACAAATGTGCTTAAAATTTTTGAAACTTTACAGAGAGGCTACTTGGAATATTGGTAATATAACGGTGAACTCAGATTTCTATTTTGGCAAAGTTTGAAAAGGAGCTTGTTTTGAATTTTTAAATTCCCACTTGTAGGGTTTAATTCCCTCCCTTTTTCCATTTCCTATTTATTTCTCTTCTCTATTCGAAATTTTAAATTGTCCTTCCTGACTCTGCACTATGAATTTTTTTGGGGCTTTTACATCCCCCCCTTAAAAGAAACTCGTCCCGAGATTACAAATAAATGAGACGGAGGTAAAAAGATTACCGGAGATGAGATGATAATAAATCCGGATAGTTCGATCGGAGATAGTCCTCGCTTTCCCATGTCGCTTCCTCAGTGGTATGGTCACTCCACAAGACTTTGTAGAAGTACAAAGTCCGGCTCCTGGTGGTGCGAGTGTTTATATCGATATTTCAGATCAGATACTCGGGATAAGTGAGATCCGGTTGGAGAGCTTCAAGGTCTTTGGTGCGGATTTCAGTCGGGGATTTAAGGCACTTCTGCAGCTGAGAAATGGGGAATAGATTATGAACACCAGCAAGTGACGCCGGTAACTCCAAAAGATAGGCCACATGTCCGCATTTTTTCAACGATAGCGAACGAACCGATGAATCGTGGAGCAAGCTTTCCCTTCACTCCGAAACAATGGCTTCCTTTCATCAGAGAGACACGAAGGTAAACGTGGTCTCTAATGTAGAAGTGGAGAGGTCGACGCCTTTTATCTGCATTGCTTTTCTAACGAGATTGAGCAGCCTTGAGATTGTCTTGAATCACTCGCACTCGTTCCTCTGCTTCATTCACAAGATCAATACCATATATCACTCGCTCGCCGGATTCACACCAGTTGAGTGGTGTGCGACAATTCCGACCGTAGAGAGCTTCATACAGCTCCATCTTGATGCTAGCTTGATAGCCGTTGTTATGAGAAGTCCGCCTACGGTAAATGATCATCCTAACTTTTACCATGGTGAATGGCACAAACGCATAGCATATCTTCTAGAACTTGATTCACCCGCTCAGTTTGACCATCCGTCTACGTGTGATATGCAGAGCTTCGAATCAGTTTCGTCCCCAATGACGTGTGCAGCTGCTCCAAGAAACGAGCAACGAACAGCGCACCGCGATCTAAAATAATCGTCCGGGGAACACCGTGCAAGCACATGACTCTTGCAATATACAACTCCGCATATTTCTTGGCAATATACTTTGTATGTATAGGGATGAAATGTGCTGATTTGCTTAGTCTATTGACTATCACCCAAATCGAATCATGCTTGCAGAATGTGAGAGCCAAACCGATGATGAAATCCATACTAATGTCCTCCCATTTCCACGACGGGATTTTCAATGGTCGCAGCTGACCGGCTTTCCTCATATGGTTGGCTTTCACCCGCTGAGACCTATCACACTCAGATACGTACTTTGCAATTTCTCTTTTCATCCATGCCCACAAAAATCTGGTATTCAAATCTTGATACATCTTGTTGCTGCCTGGATGAATAGAGTACTTGGACATGTGAGCTTCATCCAATATTTTCTTCCCATGTGTCAAATCACGGGGTACCACTATAAGGTCGTTGAACCATAGAGTACCATGCTCATCACTTCGGAAACACATCATTTCCTCATTCTTAATTCTCCTCCGAATGTGCACCATAGCCACATCTTTCTTTTGAGCTTCCGTAATCTCCTCTCGTATGGGAGGAATGAGAGCAAGATTATATAACGCTCCATATGGAACCAAGTATAAACTTGGCTCGTCCTCTTCCATCGCAGTAATGGACAGATTATTGATGTGAGACTTGCGGCTCAGCGCATCGGCAAGCACATTCGCCTTACCGGGATGGTAGTGAATTTCAATCTCATAATCTTTGATCGGCTCTAACCATCTTCTCTGTCGCATATTTGTTGACGGCTGTTATATACCAATTTCATCCGTCAAATTAACTCAATTATGTGAAGGATTTGTCATTTCTTGCACACATCACCTTTCTATCTAACCCAATCCCACTTGGATTTGGAGAAATATGTGTATGCAGCATTTTATGTAGGAAATGAGGAAATGTAGAGGGATCAATCCTATAAAATATCATCCCCGCTAATCAGGCGACGACACGTGGCATCCCATTGATCAAATGGCCCACAAACAGAAGTATCCAAGGAGATCCAACGGTGTATCACCCATATACATCAATGGGACCCACCTGGCAGCTACCTAGAGAAATTACAGGAGAAACGGTGCAATGACCAGGTCGGTCGAACCAGGAAGGGCGGCCGACCTGGTCTTTGCACCAAACTCGATCAGCCTCCACGTATTGGCTCCTCCCGGCTCCCTGGAGTCAATGGTGACTGATTCGCAAACTTTGGGTGGCGGGAACCGACCTCAACACTACTATAAATAGGACCCCCTACCCTTCACTTCAACACACACCACTTGGGCATCATTCTATCGTATAAACTATCTTCCATAGTCCTTAGAGGAGTTAGGATGTAGAGAGGAGAGCCTCTAATCCCAAGTCCAAATTGGGAAACGAGTAGAAGGAGTCTCTCTTACCAATTCCACATTGGGAAAGGTATGACTTATGTATTCCTTCTTGTATTTGTGACTTTGTGCTCAATAAAGATATTATCTTTAGTCTTCCTTTATACATATACTTGGACAAAGCGTTTCTTGTTTGATTGTGGATTCCATGTATGTGGAAGGTATAGTCTTTATGATTTCACTCTCGTGATCACATCTTATGGTCATAAACACTATGGGCCCCCACTATAGTCTATGTAGTTATGATATGATTATGTTAATATGAATATGCTATGCTTCAACATTGGTTCAATGATGTTTAGGTTAGTCATTGCCTTAGGATGGCTTGTGCCATGGCTCCTAAGGTATTTGCTTAGTATGCTATCATGGTGCTAGGGTATTTAAGTAGAGTTGGATGTCTCGTAGACCCACGGTATTGAAGAGGTAGGAAGTAGGTGGTGACAGCCCTATCTGTCCTTTGTAATCCTCCATGTTCGGCTATGCCACAGGCTCAGGGCGAGAGTCGCCCTAGTATTGCTAGGGGTAAGCCCATGCCCGATGTGTTGAATAGCATTGCATAGGAATTCATCATTGACATGACCATTGGTATCTACCTTAGGCTATATATATGTATTAGGAGCATTGTAGGAGCAACTCTCTAACTCTCAATCCAATCTCTCTCTAGGACCCATTTTACCCTTTAGAATAGATTGCCTAGGTGTGTGTCACACTATCCCTATTATCAACTTACCCCTATCTGGATAATGGATTAGTATCCCATAGCTTGACCATAAGAGTAGTATATACTTTACTCCATTGCCTTCCTTTAGGATAAATACGATACCCTTGGAAATACTCATGGGTGAAATGCTACAACGATATCTTCCGTGCGCTTGCGGATCTGAAATACTTCTTGGAGTATCTTAGGAGCCGTCAACAAGAATTTCTAGCGCTGTTGCCGGGGAATGCAAAGGAAGTGAAGAATATCTATCACTTGTCATTAAGCTATAGGTACTAATAGTTATTAGACAGGATTACCCTTGTTTGTTTTCTCCTTTGTGTGAAAACATGGTAGTGTTGGCCAACCCATTGTATGGGATGGCCAACAAGGACGCAAGTGCTAAACTGCAAGATGATTTAAGGCGTACCTCAACAAATATCCGCTAGGCAAGACCATTGCCTTTTTGCGGTAGAATCTCAGCTTTTAGTAGTAGCCAAAGTCATCCATACCCAAGCTTGGGGAAGGCTCCAAGAAGTTCTTTTTGGTTTGCCTCCACCATGGGGAGGATAGCTGGCTCTTCATCCAACACTCATACTATGGGTTGGCTCCATAAATCCATGACCACATTCATGCTGGAGTTGAAGGAGTCCTATTCTAATTCATCATGAATGAGAAGAAGGTCTCCACTCAAGGGGTGGATTGAACAATGCTCGAGTTCCCATAGCTTGTCATGCACACCACTTCACAAGGTGGATATGCTAGTTATGGAACTACACCTCCCATTGAAGTGTCATGAATATCCAAGTCGTTGGAGATTTGTTTGGATAATCCAAGTCGTGGATATTCACATGATTCATGAAAATCCATGTCATCATGGGACGCGTGAGAATTATTTCCCTAAGACCCATGAGGACCTTTTTCAAACAACAACTCCAATGGCTACCATTCACAAGGAGGTCAAGGGTGGAATTAACATCACCCTTGTATTCATGGAGGCTATGGCTCTCCAAGGGATTTAAGTTCAACTAGCCTACCTTGAAGTATCTTGGCCAAGCAGAAATCAAGAAACCATTCACATGAAGATCTTGGCCAAGGTCAAGAACTTAAGGAGCATTCAAACTCCAAGATATCCCACATCACTTGTTGGGATTCCCACACTTCGACAAAACCCATTCAACCTAGGGCAAGTGACATTGTGGATGAAGCGTTTCGTGTTTGATTGTGGAGTCCACATGTCATCATGCCCAAGGAATACTTTGATCCATGATCAAGGTATGGGTTGATTCAATGGAATATCAATATGGTCAGAGTGGCACCCCTAAGAAGGACAAAGCCTTACCATGGTCATGATGGAATACATTCAAGAGGAAGAACCCGTCGCTACAATAACATGTCTATATCAATACAACGGGGAGAGTCTAGGGCCACCAGGTGGCCCACATGTCCAAATGACAGCCAAATGAGTTTGGCATGTAAAAGTAGAAGAAATCGTCCACATCTTCAACTCCGGTATTGGACAACAAATCATCGCGCTGAACAGAACGGAGGTAAGTCCTACTCATCGGACTTCAAAAATTCGGTGAGCCTTGCCAATTGGTTAATTGGTAGTTATCTCATATTTGTTTTCCAAATTCGCGCTGAACAAATTGCATGTTTTAAATTCCACACTTGCATGTTGGAAAGTAAAATTTCCAACCATCATAAAACTAAAAATTTGAATTAGGGGAGAAATTTAATTGGATATGAACTACGTGCATGACCACTTGAATTTATCTTCCTAGTTCAAACCAAAAAGATTTTCTTTGACCCTCATTGCATTTACAAGTTATTTCAAGCTGGGCAGGACAATTTGAAAATTGGGTTCAATTTGCTATTGGCTAACGTAACCGTTTTCGAGTTGTTTTGTGTGTTCTTGATTAAAGTGCAGCTAGGTCAAAATTGTGAAGAGGTGGTATGGCAAGAAAGTGGAAGGTTTCATCAAGCTCAAGTCACCATTGGGAGGATTTGAGAACACGTCTCTCCTTCAAACTCGTTTTAAGGTTGAGGAAGAGAAATGTTTAAGAGGATGACCCAATAAAGGAGCCAGAACCAAATCCATCGCCAAATCCAACTTCAACTTGGCATTTGACATCAACTATCAAGCCTACGCCAAAATTCAAGGTTGTGAGTTTCTCACACAAAGACCTTCGTCACCAACTAATCCCCAAATGAGGTATGAGTCTAGAATTTTCAATTGTTTCGTTTGCCATAGAATTAAATGTATTTGCTTGCATTTGTTAGGAAGGTTGACACTTCCTCATCATTCAATTCTCAAGCATCCTCACAAAGAGTAAGCGTGGGTATTGACTTTTGGATCACCAAAAGGAAATCCCACCTTACTTGGAAAAATCTCAAACAAGTACCTAGATTCCTTTAAGAATTGTTTTGTAAACTTAGTCGTTTTTGTCGAGGTTTAGAAAACAAAACTTTTGGGCATGACTTAATTGGTGAATTGGCATATAGGAACTTGGGCATAGTGACAACCATTATTTTTTATTGAGCTTCAAGCATAGATGGTGTCACTATATTTCAAACTCCTTGGAATAAGTGATATCCTTTCTCTAAAATTGAATTGCATTTTTTGGAGGAGTCACTAAATTTTAATTTCCTAGTGAAGTTCAGGACAATAAAATTGAGAATCTTGTTTGTCATGGTCTAAATGATAAAATTTGCTCTCGAAAGCTAAGATGGTTAGAAACTTTAAAAGGTGTAGGGATCCATATAGTGTATTTCTATCACATGCATAGATATCAGTAGGAGATTTAGAAAATATGCAACATGAAGCTCCACTCTTGTCAATGAATAACACATTGATCATAGATACGCTTGACATTGGATCCAATGCATATTTGATTTTGTTCTTCCCCGTAGGTACAAATAGAAGTTTGGTTACCTAACTTGAAAGATCATTTGTACAAGTCTCAAGAGCTAACCATCCCTCTCCATTCAAGAGAGGAAGTTTGCAGGAGTATTACTATGTAGGCATTCATAAAGATGATTGTTGGGATCCATAGAGGATCCCATTTCAACATCTCTTGGACAAGGAGTAAATGGGGATGGTTGCTACCTATCGGAAATTATGTCCGAAGGTCAATCATAACTATACGTGGCTAGATATTTGAAATGGGAACCCTCCATGAGCAACCAATGAGCTACCACGAATGGGTGAGAGCATTATGCTCTCAACTATTTTAAGCACTCATTCAAGCTCAAGGGATTTGCCACCATCATTTGGTACAAGTTATTCCTATGTGACTAAGAGTTATGATATACCATGACCAAGGAATGACAAGATCACACCCAATTTATATTGGGTGCAAGTTGTTCCTATGTGGCTAGAAGGTATGTCTTGCCTTAGCCAAGGAACAAAAGATCACACTCAACCCATGTTGAGTGCATATCATTCCTTTGTGGTTCTGGGTATGTTGTACCTTACTCAAGGAACAACATATCATACCCAATGCATGTTGGGCACATGTCACTCCCTTATGGCAAAAAGATATGATACGCCTTAGCCAAAGAATGACAAACATACTCAATGTATGTTGAGTGCATGTCATTCCTTTGGATCTAAAGGTTATCATTATCCTAGCCAAGGAATGACAAATCACAACCAACACATGGAGACCCTGATGTGCGGACGATCGAAATCGAAAACACTTTATTCAACCACACTCATGGTGTCCATGGGAGGCAACACAACAATCAACACACAACCCTCCATTGTCAAAGCAACGCTGTCACAAGGATATGCCAACTCATGGCCTACCTCCGTCGTTAGGGTTTCAACCCCTATCACGGACCTTGATCAAGAATAAGCTTGGGGGAGGACCCCCACTTGAGGTAACTTGTATCACACCAACTGCATTTTTATTTCAAATCATCCATTGCATATTTACTTTCCATTCATCCACAATCCACCATGCATCTAAAAAATATATAAAAATAGGTTAGATTTTCTTTCATCAAATAAAGATGTGCGGTAAGAATGATTTAGAATTCACATAGATGAAATGATGAATAGTTGCTCTATTTTATTTTCCTAAGTCTCTAGTTTACAACTTGCTACTCTCCGAATATTGCTTTCATTGGTTTGAAATACTTTTACCTTAATTTGGAAGTTGTGGGTAGCAAAAGCTTAATCTAATTCTAGGTTGTTGCAAGACTAGAATTGGTAATAGGGCTGCTAGTCCTAGTTTGAATGTAAAACAAAGATTTCCGAAGAAATTCTAAAAAGATTTAAGTTTCCCTCAATTGATTGGAAATACCTACCAAATCCATATGATGTTCATACATAGACAAAACCTTATGCATATGCTATTTCCTTTCACATTGAGCATAGTCAAACTAGTATAGACCTATGTGAGAAATCATTCAACTCTTTTTGAATTCAAGACTTCACTTGCACATGCTATACTTCTACATTAGAAGTAAGCAAAACGTCCATCATATCCACTATACCACAACAAAAAGTGAAACTCCATGTTATTCATGTTTAGCACTCTCTTCAAAATTCATTGCAAAGAAAGGGAGTAGAAGACATGGCTACAAAAAAAGGGGCATGCTTGCATCATAAGCATGAGAAGAAAAAAAAAAAGAGAAAAGTAGCCATGTTTCATCCCTGCAAAAAGAGAGATTATACCAAAAAGGAGTTATCTCAAGTATCCACATCCACTTCCACTCCATCACGCATGCACTAGTCTTGAATCAAAAAGTTTTGATTTGAATTCTCCTAAGGCTTACTCTTTTGACTTAGCAATATATGTGATGCAAATATGCCTACTTTTTTCCTTACCAAGCTCCACATACAAGCCATATTCAATGAGTAGGAATAGTAGAGGCACAATGCTTTGGTGAGGAAATATTTCCACTATCCACGAAGGAGTGACTGATAGAATCAAATTGAGGTACTTAATATCTAAATTGAATTCTCTGGGATTTAAGTGGAACTTGATTTCTATGCTATGTTTGCTCCCTTTGCTATTCTACCTTTCAACTACTCATGAATATGAAAAAGCATGAGCCCCATGATAACTTAAGAAAGGTAGGGTATCATAGCCAATTTCTCGAATACTAGGTAGAGTATCTTGTTGTGCATTAGATACTTTTGAAAATAAGACATTGTAGCAACTCCTGATCATCAACCTAAAGTCTTGACTTTACTCGGGACGAGCAAAGGTTAAGCTTGGGGGAGTTTGTTAACGGCTGTTATATACCAATTTCATCCATCAATTTAACTCAATTATGTGAAGGATTTGTCATTTCTTGCACACATCACCTTTCTATCTGACCAAATTCCACTTGGACTTGGAGAAATATGTGTATGCAGCATTTTATGCAGGAACTGTAGGGGGTCCAATCCTATAAAATATCAGCCCAGCCAATCAGGCGACGACATGTGGCATCCAATGGATCAAATGGCCCACAAATAGAAGTATCTGAGGAGATCCAATGGTGTATCACCCATATACATCAATGGGACCCACCTAGCAGCCACCTGGAGAAAGCTAACGAGAAACGGTGCAATGACCAGGTCGGCTAAACCAGGGGGTCGGCCAGCCTCCATGTGTTGACTCCTCTCGGCTCCCTGGACTCAATTGTGACTGATTCACGCGCTTTTGGTGGCGGGAACCGACCTCAACACTAGTATAAATAGGACCCCCTACCCCTCACTACAACACACACCACTTGGGCATCATTCCATTGTCTACACTATCTTCCATAGTTCTTAGAGGAGTTAGGATGTAGAGAGGAGAGCCTCTAGTTCCAAGTCCAATTTGGAAAAGGAGTAGAAGGAGTCTCTCTCCCCAATTCCACATTGGGAAAGGTATGGCTTATGTATTCCTTCTTGTATTTGTGACTTTGTGCTCAATATAGATATTATCTTTAGTCTTCTTTTATACGTATACTTGGACAAAGCGTTTCTTGTTTGATTGTGGAGTCCATGTATGTGGAAGGTATAGCCTTTATGATTTCACTCTCATGATCACATCTTATGGTCATAAACACTATAGACCCCCACTACAGTCTATGTAGTTATGATATGATTATGTTAATATGAATGACTTATGCTATGCTTCAACATTGGTTCAACGTTGTTTAGGTTAGTCATTGCCTTAGGATGGCTTGTGCCATGGCTCCTATGGTATTTGCTTAGTATGCTAGCATCGTGCTAGGGTATTTAAGTAGCGTTGGATGTCTCGTAGACCCACGGATTGAAGAGGTAGGCCGCAGGTGGTGACAACCCTATCTGTCCATTGTAATCCTCCACGCTCAGCTATGTCACGGGCTCTTGGCGAGGGTCGCCCTAGTTTTGCTAGGGGTAAGCCTGTGCTCGATGTGTTGAATAGCATTGCATAGGAATTCATCTTTGACATGACCATTAGTATCTACCTTAGGCTATGTATATGTATTAGGAGCATTGTAGGAGCAACTCTCTAACTCTCAATCCAATCTCCTTCTAGGACCCATTTTACCCTATAGAATTGATTTCCTATGTGTGTGTCACACTATCCCTATTATCAGCTTACCCCTGTCCGGATAATGGATTAGTATCCCATAGCTTGACCATAACAGTAGTATATACTTTACTAATTGGCTTCCTATGGGATAAATACGATACCCTTGGGAATACTCATGGGTGAAATGCTACAACGGTATCTTTCGTGCACTTGCGGATCTCATCTCTTTACCGGGGATGATCTATGGTGTTAAGAAATATCAACAGGCATTTCTGGCGCTGTTGCCGGGGATGATTTGTTAGTATATCTTAGGAACTGTCAATAAGCATTTCTGGTGCCGTTGTCGGGAAGGCAAAGTAAGTGAAGGATAGCTATCACTTGTGATTAAGCTATAGGTACTAATAGTTATTAGACAGGATTACCCTTGTTTGTTTTCTCCTTTGTGTGAAAATAGGGTAGTGTTGGCCCACCCATTGTATGGAATGGCCAACGAGGACGCAAGTGCTAAACTGCAAGATGATTTAAGGCGTACCTCAACAAATGTCTGCTAGGCAACACCATTGCCTTTTTGTTGAATAATTTCAGCTTTTAGTAGGAGCCAAAGTCATCCATACCCAAGCTCGGGGAAGGCTCCAAGAAGTTCTTCTTGGTTTGCCTCCACCATGGGGTGGATAGCTGGCTCTTCATCCAACACTGGTGTCATGGGTTGTCTCCACCAATCCATGACCAGATTCATGCTGGAGCTGAAGGAGTCCTATTCTCATTCATCGTGGATGAGAAGAAGGTCTCCAATCAAGGGGTGGATTGAAAAATGCTCGAGTTCCCATAGCTTTTCATGCACACCACTTCACAAGGTCGATATGCTAGTTATGGAACTACACCTCCCATTGAAGTGTCATGAATATCCAAGTCGTTGGAGATTTGTTTGGATAATCCAAGTCGTGGATATTCACATGATTTGTGAAAATCCATGTCATCATGGGACGCGTGTGAATTATTTCCCTAAGACCCATGAGGACCTTTTTCAAACAACAAATCCAATGGCTACCATTCACAAGGAGGTCAAGGGTGGAATTAACATCACCCTTGTATTCAAGGAGGCTATGGCTTTCCAAGGGATTTAAGTTCAACTAGCCTACCTTGAAGTATCTTGGCCAAGCAGAAATCAAGACAACATTCACAAGAAGATCTTGGTCAGGGACAAGAACTTAAGGAGCATTCAAAGTCCAAGATATCCCACATCACTTGTTGGGATTCCCACACGTCGACCAAACCCATTCAACCTAGGGCAAGTGACATTGTGGATGAAGCGTTTCTTGTTTGATTGTGGAGTCCACATGTCATCATACCCAAGGAAGCCTTTGACCCATGATCAAGGTATGGGTTGATTCAATGGAATATCAATATGGTCAGAGTGGCACACCTAAGAAGGACAAAGACTCACCATGCTCGTGAAAGAATACATTCAAGAGGGAGAACCCATCGCTACAACAACATGTCTATATCAATACAACGGGGAGAAGCTAGGGCCACCGGGTGGTCCACATGTCCAAATGACAGCCAAATGAGTTTGGCATGTCAAAACAGAAGAAATCATCCACATCTTCAACTCCAGGATTGGACAACAAATCATCGCGCTGAATAGAACGGAGGTATGTCCTACTCATCAGACTTCAAAAATTCGGTGAGTCCTTGCCAATAGATAAATTGGTAGTTATCTCATATTTGTTTTGCAAATTGCATCAACCCTTGCATTTGCATGTTTGAAATTCCACACTTGCATGTTGGAAAGTAACATTTCCAACAATCATAAAAAAATGAATTAAGGGAGAAATTTAATTGGATATGAACTATGTGCATGACCACTTGAATTTATCTTCCTAGTTCAAACCAAAAAGATTTGCTTCGACCCTCATTGCATTTACAAGTTATTTCAAGCTGCGCAAGACAATTTGAAAATTGGGTTCAATTTGCTTTTGGCCAATGTAACCCGTTTTCGAGTTGTTTTGTGTGTTCCTGATTAAAGTGCAGCTAGGTCAAAATTTTGAAGAGGTGGTTCGACAAGAAAGTTGAAGGTTTCATCAAGCTCAAGTCACCATTGGTAGGATTTGAGAACACTTCTCTCCTTCAAACTCATTTTGAGTTTGAGGAAGAGAAATGTTCAAGAGGATGACCCAATGGAGGAGCGAGAACCAAATCCATCCCCAAATCCAACGTCAACTTGACATTTGACATCAACCATCAAGCCTACACCAAAAATCAAGGTGGTGAGTTTCTCACACAAAGACCTTCATCACCAACTGCTCTTCAAAATAGGTATGAGTTTAGAATTTTTCATTGTTTGGTTTGCCATAGAATTGAATGTATTTGCTTGCATTTGTGAGGAAGGTTGACACTTCCTCATCATCCAATTCTCAAGCATCCCCACAAGAGCATGCGTGGGTATTGACTTTTGGATCTCCAAAAGGAAATCCCACCTTACTTGGAAAAATCTGAAACAAGTACCTAGAATCCTTTAAGCATTGTTTTGTAGACTTAGTCATTTTTGTCGAGGTTTAGAAAACAAAACTTTTGGGCATGACTTAATTGGCGAATTGGCATATAGCAGCTTAGGCATAGTGACAACCATAATTTTAATTGAGCTTCATTCATAGATGGTGTCACTAGATTTCAAACTCCTAGGAATAAGTGATATCCTTGCTATGAAATTAAATTGCATTTTTAGGAGGAGTCACTAAATTTCAAATTCCTAATGAGGTTCAGGAGGATAAAATTGAGAATCTTGTTTGTCATGGTCTAAATGATAAAAATTTGCTCTTGAAAGCTAAGATGGTTAGAAAGTTTATAAGGTATAGGGATCCATATAGTGTATTTCTATCACATGCATTGCTATGAGTAGGAGCTTTAGAAAATATGCAACATGAATTATCCACAGAGCTCCACTTTTATAAATGAATAACACATTGATCATAGATAAACTTGACATTGGATCCAATGCATATTTGATTTTATTCTTTCCCATATGTACAAATGAAAGTTCGGTTACCTAACTCGAACGTTCATTTGTACAAGTCTCGGGAGCTAACCATCCCTCTCCATTCAATAGAGGAAGTTTGCAGGAGTAATATTACTATGCAGACATTCATGAAGCTAATTGTTGGGATCCCTAGAGGATTCCATTTCAACATCTCTTGGCCAAGGAGTAAATGAGGATGGTTGCTACCTATTGGAAATTATGCCCGAAGGTCAATCATAACTATACGAGGCTAGAGATTTGAAATGGAAACCCTCCATGAGCAACCAATGGGCTGCCACGAATGGGTGAGAGCATTATGCTCTCAACTATTCTAAGCACTCATTCAAGCTCAAGGGATTTGCCACCATCATTAGGTGCAAGTTGTTCCTATGTGGCTAGAAGGTATGTTGTACCTTACCCAAGGAACAACTGATCATACCCAATGCATGTTAGGCACATGTCACTCCCTTATGGAAAAAAGATATGATACATATTAGCCAAAGAATGACGAAACATACTCCATGTATGTTGAGTGCACGTCATTCCTTTGGATTTAAAGGTTATAATTATCCTAGCCAAGGAATGGCAAATCACACCCAACACATGGAGACCCTGACGTGCGGACGGTCAACATTGAAAACACTCTATTCAACCACACTCATGGTGTCCATGGGAGGCAACACAACAATCAACAGTCAACCCTCCATTGTCAAAGCCACGCTGCAACAAGGATAGGCCAACTCATGGCCTACCTCCATCGTTAGGATTTCAACCCCTATCACGGACCTTGATCAAGAATAAGCTTGGAGGAGGACCCCCACTTGAGGTAACTTGTATCACACCCACTGCATTTTTATTTCAAATCATTCATTGCATATTTACTTTCCATTCATCCACCATCCAACATGCATTTAAAAAAATATATAAAAATAGGTTAGATTTGCTTTCATCAAATAAAGATGTGCGGTAAGAATGATTTAGAATTCACATAGATGAAATGATGAATAGTTGCTCTGTTTTATTTTCTTAAGTCTCTAGTTTACAACTTGCTACATTCCGAATATTTCTTTCGTTGGTTTGAAATACTTTTACCCTAATTTGGAAGTTGTGGGTAGCAAAAGCTTAATCTAATTCGAGGTTGTTGCAAGACTAGAATTGGTAATAGGGCTGCTAGTCCTAGTTTGAATATAAAACATAGATTTCTGGAGAAATTCTAAAAAGATTTAAGTTTCCCTCAATTGATTGGAAATACCTACCAAAGCCATATGATGTTCATACATAGACAAAACCTTATGCATATTCTATTTGCTTTCACATTGAGCATAGTCAAACTAGTATAGACCTATGTGGGAAATCATTCATCTCTTTTAGAATTCAAGACTTCACTTGCACATGCTATACGTATACACTAGAAGTAAGCAAAACGTCCATCATATCCACCATACCACAACAAAAAGAGAAACTCCATGTTATTCATGTTTAGCACTCTCTTCAAAATTCATTGCAAAGAAAGGGAGTAGAAGACATGGCTACAAAAAAAAGGGGCATGCTTGCATCATAAGCATGAGAAGAAAAAAAAAAGAGAAAAGTAGCCATGTTTCATCCCTGGAAAAAGAAAGAGAGATTATACCAAAAAGGAGTTATCTCAAGCATCCACATCCACTTCCACTCCATCACAAATGCACTAGTCTTGAATCAAAAGGTTTTGATTTGAATTCTCCTAAGGCTTACTCTTTTGACTTAGCAATATATGTGATGCAAATATGACAACTTACTTTCCTTACCAAGCTCCACATACAAGCCATATTCAATGAATCGGAATAGTAGAGGCACAATGCTTTGGTGAGGAAATAATTCCACTATCCACAAAGGAGTGATTGAGAGAATCAAATTGAGGTACTTAATATCTAAATTGAATTCTCCGGGATTTAAGTGGAACTTGATTTCTAGGCTATGTTTGCTCCATTTGCTATTCTACCATTCAACTACTCATGAATATGAAAAAGCATAAGCCCCATGATAACTTAAGAGAGGTAGGATATGATAGCCAATTTCTGCAATACTAGGTAGAGTATCCTGTTGTGCATTAGATACTTTTGAAAATAAGATATTGTAGCAACTCCTAATCATCAACCTAAAGTCTTGACTTTGCTCGGGACGAGCAAAGGAGAAGCTTGGGGGAGTTTCTTGACGGCTATTATATACCAATTTCATCCGTCAATTTATGTCAATTATGTGAAGGATTTGTGATTTCTTGCACACATCACCTTTCTATCTAACCCAATTCCACTTGGACTTGGAGAAATATGTGTATGCAGCATTTTATGCAGGAAATGTAGAGGGACCAATCCTATAAAATATTATCCCAGCCAATCATGCGACGACACATGGCATCCCATGGATCAAATGGCTCACAAACAGAAGTATCCGAGGAGATCCAACGATGTATCACCCATATACATCAATGGGACCCACCTGTCAGCCACTTGAAGAAAGCACACGGGAAACGGTGCAATGACGAGGTCAGCCGAACCAGGGGGTCGGCCGACCTGGTCCTTGCACTAAACTCGGTCAGCCTCCACGTGTTGGCTCCTCCCGGCTCCCTGGAGTCAATGGTGACTGATTTGCGCGCTTTTGGTGGTGGGAACCAACCTCAACACTAGTATAAATAGGACCCCCTACCCCTCACTTCAACACACACCACTTGGGCATCATTCTATTGTATACACTATCTTCCATAGTCTTTAGAGGAGTTAGGATGTAGAGAGGAGAGCCTCTAGTCCCAGGTCCAGATTGGGAAAGGAGTAGAAGGATTCTCTCTTCCGAATTCCACATTGGGAAAGGTATGGCTTATGTATTCCTTCTTGTATTTGTGACTTTGTGCTCAATAAAGATATTATCTTTAGTCTCCTTTTATATGTATACTTGGAAAAAGCGTTTCTTGTTTGATTGTGGAGTCCATGTATGTGGAAGGTATACTCTTTATGATTTCACTCTCATGATCACATCTTATGGTCATAAACACTATAGACCCCCACTATAGTCTATGTAGTTATGATATGATTATGTTAATATGAATGACTTATGCTATGCTTCAACATTGGTTCAATGATGTTTAGGTTAGTCATTGCCTTAGGATGGCTTGTGCCATGGCTCCTAAGGTATGTGCTTAGTGTGCTAGCATGGTGCTAGGGTATTTAAGTAGCGTTGGATGTCTCATAGTCCCACGAATTGAAGAGGTAGGCAGTAGGTGGTGACACCCTATCTATCCTTTGTAGTCCTCCACGTTCGGCTATGCAACAAGCTCTTGGCGGGAGTTGCCCTAGTATTGCTAGGGGTAAGCCCGTGCCCGATGTGTTGAATAGCATTGCATAGGAATTCATCTTTAACATGACCATTAGTATCTACCTTAGGCTATGTATATGTATTAGGAGCATTGTAGGAGCAACTCTCTAACTCTCAATCCAATCTCCCTCTAGGACCCATTTTACCCTTTAGAATAGATTGCCTAGGTGTGTGTCACACTACCCCTATTATCAACTTACCCCTATCCGGATAATGGATTAGTATCCCATAGCTTGACCATAAGATTAGTATATACATTACTCCATTGCCTTCCTTTGGGATAAATACGATACCCTTGGGGATACTCATGTGTGAAATGCTACAACCGTATCTTTCTTGCGCTTGTGGATCTCATCTCTTTACCGGAGATGATATGTGGTGTTAAGAAATACCAACAAGCATTTCTGGCACCGTTGCCAGGGATGATTTGTTAGTATATCTTAGGAGCCGTCAACAGTGTGTCAGCTGCACTCTAGGTCCCCCGTAATCTTGGGTCGTGTTGGGTAGTGGAGTGCCGGCGCAGCTCAAACCAATCATTGCCCGAGCCTTCGGGGTCGCCTAGGAACTCCAGATCGTTCCTCATGCTGGCGCAGCCCTCGAGTCCTACATGATCTTATTATTGACCAGAAACTGAGTGAATAGCGAGTTTTCGTATCCTTGCGTAGGGATGACTTGCCTAGTGAGATAACATGAATTACTGAGTGATGGCTACCTCCACTCATTAGTGGAAACTGTTTCTTCTTATTGTTATCACCGTAAAACTACTTGTTCAATAGTCCATACCGTAAACAAATCAAAAGTCGTAATGGTATAAGCCTGGCATTTGATAATTAAGTTATTGCACTTATTTTGAAACCCATTTTAATCCACTTTTAAGGCCACTTTAAATCGATTTGAAGGTGATTCCCTATCAGCAGGCTTGACTTTCCATTTAGTTCTATTCCTTCTGTGCGTTTTCTCTAGAATTTCTAGAAAAAAGAATTGCTCTATCCTTTATTTAAGGATAGTTAGAGACTATTAAATAAAAAAGAAAATACTTACTACTGTATGCAGCCTAATGAGGAATAATACTTAAAAAAGAACTCTATTGCAGAATTATGAAACAGAATATCCTGTTTTATTATTTACTCTTTTTTTCTTTCGATTTTTCTATTTAAAGTAGATCTATTTATGCCTAGATACCCGAAGACCGGTTTTCTTGAAAAGGTCAATACGATATGACTAATAATACCGAATCCAGGTAGAATCACTACAGCCAGGGCTCGATGGCGATGTAAGATAGAAAGAATGGGGAGTTAAGGCTTCGGTTTCCTATATGCTAAGAAAAGAAAGACTAGCAGAAAGAATATCGAACCCCCGGATTCCTAAAAAAAAAAGAGACCTCGAGTCAGTGCATAAAGAATGGAATGGTACATTACCACCATTAGTTATAGATCCATACCATTCACTGAAGCACAGGCCCGAGATCGAGCGCGGTAATCGATTGACGAGACCCACCGGAACTTCAACTTTCAGTCTTCTATACGTTACCTGCCTGGAAACATGTTAGGTCGTGTCTTAACATTCCGTTCTAAGAAAGATTCCACCTCTCCTCGACTACCGAGAACCAGCCTTCTTTCTCCAGCTAGAGGAGAGAGGTTTCTTTCTGAATGTAGGCCTAGAAGGGGGGTGAATAGGCCTTTTTGATTTTTCTCGGTTCTTGTAACACTCAGCAACAAGGTCAAAACCAGAGATATCGGACTAGTCCGGTAAAGTGCGGACTAGTCCAGTTTTCACGGGCTAAGTTGATCAAGTTTAAACGGTTTGATTGATTCGTTAGTGTTTGCAGCGGAAAAATAGACTTGAATGATAGGTTAATGGTTGTGTATCAAATTCTATTACAATTAAGATTCTTGATCAACACTTTAACTCAAATTGAACAAAGTAAATCAAACCCTAGATTAAGATGATCAATTAAGATGAAGAACACAAAAACGACAAGACACACGATTTATCCCGTGGTTCGGCTACCACGAAGGCAACCTACGTCCACGTTGAGGAGCCCACAAAAGGACCGGGTCTTCTCCAACCCTTTCCTCGTCGAATCGCCACGAAGGCCAATCCTCTTCCACTACTCACAAGGGGTAAATAACCAAGTTGAAGGGGCGTTCTCACACGTTGAGAGCTCCCTTGATTACAACTCACAATGACACCAATAACACACTCGAAAATTACAAATTGAAACGTAAGAGATTGTTAGAGAATCAAACCAAGAGATCAATGAAGTGTGCCAAGTGTCTCTCCAATGATCTAGAAGTGATCTTCAATGGATTGATTGATTTTGCACTTAATTTCGTGGAGAGAGATGGTTTTTGAGTCTCTTGGGAGGTGTGACGGCGCTAGGGTTCGAGAGTGATTAAAAGTGGGCCGTGCACCTCTATTTATATGGGGTTTCTAAAAGTGACCGTTAGGGTTCAGAAAGATCAGACTAGTCCGTGGTGGTGATCGGACTAGTCCGGTGTGCTGTGTGTAGCAAACCCTAAGTGTTTGGGATGACAAGTCCGCACTTGGAGGACTTGTCCGATTTAGATCAGTGTGTATATCGGACTAGTCCGTGTAGACACCGGACTTGTCCGAAGTGGATCAGAATGAGTATCGGACTAGTCCGCATTGGGGAGGACTAGTCCGAAGTGGATCAGAAAGATATCGGACTAGTCCGGTGGACACCGGACTTGTCCGATCTAGTGCAGAATGTGATATCGGACTAGTCCGGCTGATATCGGACTAGTCCGGTCCTGTATAACTTTGTGCATTGTTTGTGTGTGCTTGAAAGTGATTGAGCTCTTGGGTGTGTTTCCTTAACACACTCTATACATAATAATCTACTATTTTCTTCTTCTTGAGCTCAAATTCACTTTGCTTCTCATTTCCTTTCTTTTTGGCATTTTGCTCATTTTTCATTATTTGCCTGCATTCATCTCAACAGAAGGATTAGGATCCCAATTGCTTGTCATAAATCATCCAAAACCCACAAGGGAGTCCTAGATGCACTTTCAATCTCCCCCTTTTTGGTGATTGATGACAACCAATTAAGATTTCACAAAATGAGGCAAAAATGAGATTTTTCATAAAGGATGCACATATGACTTAAAAATACATCAAGCAACAAGAAAATTATCCATATGTGCATTCTTTATATTGGGATGCATACTAAGTGCATGAATACATTGAAAATGACAGGATTTGCATTAATCAACCAATATCAAATGCATATGACATTCCAGGGGCAAAAACATAGTTTTCATCACACACTCCAAATAAATTAAGCAATTCAACACAGGACCAAACTTAATATGAAAACAGAGTTAAACTATTACAATCAAAAATGAAAGACAAAGAGAACTCTCTCCTCGCACCCTATCACAGCTAAAGCTAAGACTCCCCCTCAATCTCTCCCCCTTTGGCATCAAGACACCAAAAAGAAGGAGAGGAGGGTCCTAGGGTCTTCACTCTTCACTATCGGTCCTCTCGTCATCGTCTTCATCTTCTTCGCTTTCTGCTTGACGAGGAGGAGAGGGAGGAGGAGGAGCAGAGCTGCTCGAGCCCCCAATGCCAAAATAGGCTAGCTCGGAGGGGTTTAGAGGCTCGAGCTCGGTGAAATCCGGGTCAGACTCCTCAGATATCACTGGAGATCCAATGGGGTCGATCTCCAGCTTCCGGCAGATTTGCTCCACATTGGCTTTTATATACTTCATGTCCTCCTTTCTTTTCTTGTTGAGTTTGTGGACCTTCACTTAGGTCTTTTTGCAGGAGGAGAATATGGCGGTCAGGTACTTTAGGATCCCACTAGCTGATCCTCTTTGAGGGGCTTCCCTAGAGGTAGGGACAGCCCTAGCAGTATCTCTTTCTCTTGCCGGTGCCCCAGGACTCGAGGCCGGCGAGGGAGCAGCCTGGACACTAACAGGCTGAGGCTTCTGAGGCCTCAGAGGAGTGTGCTCCACATCTTTCACGAACTCAATACCTGTGACTTTCTCAATCATAAACATCAGGTAGGGAGCATAGCCACAGGACCGGTTGGGGGTGCTTGAGATGTTGACCATGTCGTTCCAAATGTAATCTGCAACATCAAACTGTCTCTTCTTGCTTATGACCCTCATTAGAGTCCGGAGGTAGCCCTGTACACTCCCTGCATCCCCATCCTTGGGGGCAATGGTCTTCCGGAGAACTCTGTTCAGGACCACAAAGAAGGGCTTCATGTTCTTTGTGGAGGGAGGAACATACTTAGAGTTGGGCCCATACATGAACTTCATTCCGTCCCTCTCAATGACCCCTATGTTGTGGATGATCAGGTGGTCATTTCCAGCAGAGTCTAAATGGAGCAGGTTTGCAAAATCCTCCTGAGTGATGGAATACTCGGGTCCATGGGTCATCCAAGTCACACTCTCTCCATCTTCACCCGAGAAGTGGCACGTTGCATAGAATTGTGCAATCACTTCATCATTCCAATTGTGTCTGAAGGCAAACAGATCCTTCAGGCCATGCCTCTCAGCTGCTGCAATGACTTCATCAAAAGCTGAGCACTTCTTCTTCTCTAGGTAGGCCCAGTCAATCCACTGACTGCGCACCACCGGAGTCATCATCGGCAGGTAAACCAGCCTGTAGAAATCTGCATGGAAGTTTGTCCAAAACCTTCCATCAGCTGCCTGCTTTGGCCTCCCATAGCAATCAATGCTTCTGAGCTTGGCTGCCATATCACTGCCCTTCCCATTGAATTTCTCTTCATTGGGGTCCCGGACCCCTTCCCTGGGAGCGTGTAGCTTCAAGGGCCCAACTGGCCCCATTGCTACTCTCTTGCCCTTTCCTTTTGCTTGACGAAGGCCGCTTGAAGGTGCAGCAGCCTTCGAGGCGGGCTTCTTGGCACAGACCTTCCTCCGAGCTTGGGTAGGAGATGTAGCAGGTCCGGAAGGTCTCTCTTGGCATTTGCCAAGACCCGCTGAGGACCGAGATACCACCTCGTGGTCCAACTCGGCCTCAAAGTCGGAGATTTCGTTGTCGGAGCTCGACATGATCTGAGAATGAATGAGCAAGAAAAATGACAAGTTATGCATGGCATAGGTGAGACATGATAGTAATGGATGGCATTAGGGAATTAAGGAATTAGGTTCAGGTTCAGAAACATCGGACTTGTCCGGTGCCTATGCACGGACTAGTCCGGGGTACCGGACTTATCCGTGCATGGACCGGACTAGTCCGGTGTTCATCCTCAAAAACCTAACAGATTGAACTGGACACAATCCCTAATGCAATTCTAGTCTATCATACACGTAGTACATCAGTTAAACATGTAACTAGTGCAGGGTGCTAGGCCAAACGATCAATGATTGAGAAAAATACGATTTCTAGGGTTTTGAAGGTTTTTACCGATGAAATCGTTGGAGACTTGAAGTGTTGGGGGTTTGAGGCCGGACTAGTCCGGTGGAATCAATACCCAAGTCTTCATGCTTGATCTCCGCCCAAACTTGTGGCTTTTCGACGGAGGAAACAAGAGATTGCTTTGGGAGCTCGAGCGCAAGAGAGAGAAAGGCGTGAGCAAATGTGGGGATGAGTAGATTAGGGTTTGGTGGCGGCTAGGGTTATGGACACGAGAAATCGGACAAGTCCGGACTAGACCGGACTAGTCCGAAGTCCTCCAGAGACCTATATCGGACTAGTCCGTGGTCTGTCGGACTAGTCCGTCCTAACCGGCACTCTGCGGACTAGTCTGCATGGGCGGACTAGTCCGGATAACCACAGACTAGTCCGTGGTTACCAGGAAAGAATTGCATAGCCCATTCATATATATTTGAAGGTTCAGTAATAGAGAATAGAGAGGCAAAACAATCCAAGCAATCTTGATGAATTTGACCAGTAAGCATACAACAATCATACAATGATCAAAATTCATCAAGATTTAATAATTGACATAGTTTTTCGAGAAAAAATAGGGAGGGTTAATTTTCACAAATCAATCAACATTTTTGAAGTATTCATACAGGTATGCAACTTTTCAAGCCACACTCCGAGAATCAAGAATATTTAGCTCATTTCGGAGTTCGCAAAAACGCTTTTCATCAAGTGGCTTGGTGAATATGTCGGCCAATTGTTTTTCTGTGTTGACATGAGAGATGGTTATGTCTCCTTTCATGGAATGGTCTCTCAAGAAATGATGTCTTATGTCTATGTGTTTAGTCCTAGAGTGCTCAACTGGATTGTGGGCTATTTTAATGGCACTCTCATTGTCACAAAGGAGAGGAATATGGTTCATATTGTAACCATAATCCCTTAGAGTTTGTCGCATCCAAAGAAGTTGTGCACAACAACTCCCGGCTGCAACATACTCCGCTTCGGCTGTGGATAAAGCAATGGAATTTTGTTTCTTAGATGACCAAGAAAACAAAAGATCTTCCTAGGAATTGGCATGTGCCAGAGGTGCTTTTTCTATCAACTTTGCACCCGGCATAATCTGCATCGGAGTAACCAATGAGATTGAATTTGGAGCCTTTTGGGTACCAAAGACCAAGGTTGGGTGTATGAACTAAATATCTCAAGATTCTTTTTACGGCTGTCAAGTGACATTCCTTAGGGTTGGCTTGAAATCTTGCACATAAACATACACTCAACATAATATCTGGCCTAGATGCACATAAGTAAAGTAAAGATCCAATCATGGAGCGATATACCTTTTGGTCGACGCTCGGTCCATCTTCATTGAGATCCAAGTGACCATTCGTAGCCATGGGAGTCTTTATGGGCTTTGCCTTGTCCATGCCAAACTTCTTGAGTATGTCCTGCGTGTACTTGGTTTGGCTTATGAATGTTCCTTCCTTTTGTTGCCGCACTTGGAATCCCAAGAAGTACTTCAATTCTCCCATCATTGACATTTCAAACCTGTCTGTCATAATTCTACTAAATTCTTCACGGAAAGATTGGTTAGTTGACCCAAAAATTATGTCACCAACATAGATTTGGCAAATAAAAAGATCATTATCTAGATTTTTCGTGAATAATGTATAATCTACTTTGCCAATCTGAAAGCCATTATCAATTAAAAAATCTCTAAGACACTCATACCAAGCTCTAGGAGCTTGTTTGAGGCCATAGAGAGCCTTACACAATTTATACACGTGGTCGGGGAACTCTTCGTCTTCAAATCCAGGTGGTTGCTCCACGTACACCTCTTCCTTGATTGGTCCGTTGAGGAAGGCGCTTTTCATGTCCATTTGGTACAGCTTGAAATCATGGTGAGTAGCATATGCAAGTAATATTCTAATTGATTCAAGCCTAGCTACTGGAGCAAAAGTCTCATCAAAATCCAAACCTTCGACTTTTGAATAACCTTTGGCCACAAGTTGTGCCTTGTTTCTTGTCACCACCCCGTGCTTGTCTTGCTTGTTGCGGAAGACCCACTTGGTGCCCACTATGTTTGCATTGGGTCTTGCCACAAGTTCCCAAACCTCGTTTCTCTTGAAGTTGTTCAACTCTTCTTGCATTGCCACCACCCAGTCCGGATCCTTCAATGCATCCTCAGTCCTGCGTGGTTCCAAAAAGGAGACAAACGAGTAATGCTCACAGAAATTAGCTATACGAGATCTAGTGGTTACTCCCTTTTGGATATCACCGATGATGTTGTTGATTGGGTGATCCCTTTGAGTGCGTTGGTGTACTCTTGGGTGTGGCACTTGGGGAGTTGAGTGTTGGTGATCATTTTCTTCCCCCCCTGAGTGGTTACCCTCGTTGATTTGTTGATCATCTTCATATTCTTGTGATTGATCTTGTATCGAGACTCCCCCTTGATTGTTGATCTCCTCTTGTGGTTCACTTTCCTCTTGTGTTTGTGACGATGACTCTTGTGGAAGAACTTCGCCTAGAGCCATTCTCTTCAATGCTTGGTAAGGAGCTTCTTCTTTACCTAGTTCACATTGATCAACTTGCTCCTTTTGGGAGCCATTAGTTTCATCGAACACTACGTCACGTGTTACTTCAACAAGTCCGGAGGCCTTGTTGAAAACACGATAGGCATAAGTGTTCGAATCATAGCCAAGAAGGAAGCCTTCATCGGACTTCAAAGCGAACTTTGAAGTCCTGGACTTCTTGTTCAAGATATAACATGGAGAGCTGAAGACTCGAAAATATGAAATGTTGGGTTTGTTACCGGTGAGTAGCTCATAAGGAGTCTTCTTGAGTAGTCGATGAAGGTAGAGTCGATTTGCGGCGTGGCAAGCGGTGTTAATCGCTTCCGCCCAAAATCGATCCGAAGTCTTGTATTCATCGAGCATTGTTCTTGCCATCTCTATGAGCGTTCGGTTCTTCCTTTCGGCGACTCCATTTTGTTGTGGAGAGTATGGTGCTGAAAGTTCGTGCTTGATTCCCTCCTCATCAAGGTACTCCTCCACTTGTATGCTCTTGAACTCCGTGCCGTTGTCGCTCCGAATACTCTTGATCGATAGTGAGAACTCGTTTTGAGCTCGCTTGAAGAATTTCTTGAGCGTTCCTTGTGTTTCTGACTTGTCATGCAAAAAGAACACCCAAGTGAAGCGGGAAAAATCATCAATAATGACTAAACCGTATTTATTACCGCCGATGCTTATGTAAGCAATTGGACCAAACAAGTCCATATGAAGTAGTTCGAGCGGTCTTGTTGTAGTCATAATGTTCTTTGCAGGATGATGTGCTCCTACTTGCTTCCCGGCTTGGCACGCGCTACAAGGCCTGTCTTTCTCAAAAACAACATCTTTCAAACCTCGGATGTGATCGCCCTTGAGGAGTTTTTGAAGATTCCTCATACCAACATGTGCTAGCCGTCTATGCCATAGCCAACCCATGTTGGTTTTTGCAATCAAGCATGTGTCGAGTTCGGCTTTATCCTTGTTGAAGTCAACAAGGTAAAGCTTTCCCTTTAACATACCCTTGAATGCAACGGAACCATCACTCCTCCTTGAGACGGTCACACCCTCGTTAGTAAACAAGCAATTATAACCTTTGTCACATAATTGAGATATGGCAGCAGGTTATAATCTAAAGATTCAACATGTAGAACATGAGAAAGAGTGTGTTCAGAGGATATTGCTATTTTACCGGTACCGAGCACCCTTCCTTGACTATTATCTCCGAAGTAGATGCCTTCGTTTGGGTCCTCGTTTTCTTCATATTCCACGAACATCCTCTTTTCTCCGGTCATGTGGTTAGTGCATCCACTATCTAGCACCCATTTGGATCCACCGGAGGAATAGGCCTGCAGAAACAAATTATGCCTTGGTTTTAGGTACCCAAGCTTGCTTGGGTCCTTGGAGGTTAGTTACAATACATTTGGGCACCCACACATGGGATTTTTTGTTCCCATGGCGTGGCCCAGCATAATAAGCATAAACTTTACCAATATTGTTTCTCATTAACACATAAGAGGCATCAAAGGTTTTGAACAAGAGTTGCTGTTGTTTATTGATCGGACTAGTCTGGGTAACCGGACTTGTCCGAATGACCGGACTTGTCCGGACCTCCACCGGACTAGTCCGGCATTTATGAGAGGTCACATTCTTAATTTTTGAGTTACCAGGTTGTGAGGGTCCTCCCTTCACAAAGGTAATCCTCCCCTTGTTATTCTTATGACTTCGAACATTTTGCTTTCCATCGTAAGAGTAACCAATGCCATACTTGACATTTGGAGGTCTTTGGACCAAGTATGCACTACGTGCATAGTTGATCCTCTCCTTGTCAAATATTCCACATTGGGTAGGATTTTTATCCTTTGCAGAGGTAGACTTTTCTTTCAAGCTGATGTCGACTTTACCACATTTGCACATATGAACAAGATTAGTTGAAGTGTGTTGAGAAGGTAGACTTGAAGAGGAGGAAGGTTCACTTAGCTTGAGTGACTCAACTTGCACTTCAAGGATCTTGTTGACCTTGATCAGGTCATCAAGTTGATCCTTGATTGCAACGTTTGAGTTGGTTAACTCCAAACAAGTTTTCTTGCTTGAAGCTAGCTCAAGCTCTAGTGAGTTGCTTTTCTCCTTTTCAAGAACTAGAAGATTGTCAAGTTCGACATACCTCTCCTTTTGGGAGATAATCATGTCTTCTTGACGATCAATTAACGATTCCTTCTCAACAAGTTGGACAAGTAAGAATTTCATTTTAGCAGCAGTTTTTCTATCTAATCCAGTTAACATATCTTCATCATCACTATCTAGTTCATCATTACTTGAGTACGAATGCATGGAAGGAGTTTTGATGTTTACCTTGCGTTTACCTTCCTTTGCCATGAGGCAAGTGCCATGTCCCTTCTTTGCACCTAGCGTGGGGAAGAGTGTGGGTTTCTTGGACGAGCTTTCAATGGCTATGCTAGCCATCTCTTCTTCATCAGATGATGAGGACTCATCGTTTGAGTCCCACTCCTTTCCAATGTGTGCTTGTTAGCTTGTTTCTTCTTTTTGAAGAATTTCTTTGGTTGAGGCTTGGTTTCTTTATTCTTTTTCTTGTTGTCCTCATACGGGCAATCGACTATAAAGTGGTTGTACTCACCACAATTATAGCACGCCCGCCTCATCTTCGGCTTTGTCCTTTCCTTGTACTTGCCTTCACCAGATTTTGTTCCTTGTCTTTTCTTCATTATTCTTTTGAACTTTTTCATGAACAAAATCATATCCTCTTCGTCCAGCTCACTGCTTTCGTCATCGCTATCCTCCTCAAAGTGTGCTTCTCTTGCTTCTTTGGATAGAGGCTTGAGTGTGGACTTTAAGGCAACTCCCTTCTTCTTGGCCGATGTGAGGTCGGCTATTTCTTTGACGTGCTTGGCTTGTTTCTCCATCATTTCAAAATTGATGATTTTGCCAAGCAATTCATCTGGAGTCATCCTCTTGTACCCGGGACTTTCTCTGATCATAGAGCATAATGTGACATTGCGAGGCATAAAGGCTCTAAGGATGAGCTTTACAACCTCGTGGTCATTCCACTTCTTGCTCCCATATGATCGAACATTGTTTACAAGTGTCTTCAATCGGTTGTACATGTCCTGGGGAGACTCGTCTTCCTCAATTGCGAACCTTCCTAGTTCGCCCTCAATCATTTCAATTTTGGCTTCCCGCACATGCCGGTCACCTTCATGGGCTGTTTGTAGTGTGTCCCATATTTCCTTGTCAATCTCCAGTCCGTCTACCTTTGTGAATTCATCTCGACTTAGAGAGGAGGTGATCACGGCTGCGGCTTGAGCGTTTCTGTTGATGGCTTGCTCTTGACTTGGAGTGAGCTCTTCGTCGTCATCTGGGATGTCTATTCCTGTGCACACAATATGCCATAAACTCGGGTTAAGGGAAATCAAGTGCATCTTCATATTTTGCCTCCACATGGAGTAATCACTCCCATCGAAGTGTGGGGCCTTTCCAAGAGGAATAGATAGGTAATGGCTGTTGTTTGAATTTAAACGATCATAGTTGAAAGGATATCGGGAGTAGTCGGTGTGACTACTCCCCTTCTTCTTTTCTTCAACTTTAGCTTTCCCTTTGGAAAGTGCTTTCTTTCTGAGTAGTGCTTTCATCTCCAGCGTCTCCACGTCATCATCGTCGAAGTCTTGAATTGCTTCGAGATACTTTTCCAGCTTTTGGTTCTTGTCTTTGTTTACCTCTTCCTGGTTGTTGATTTTCTAAATATCTTTCATGTCTGACATGATCTCTTCGAGTGGTTGCACTCTTTCTTGAAGAACCGGCTCTGATACCAATTGAATGTAGGCCTAGAGGGGGGGGGGTGAATAGGCCTTTTTGATTTTTCTCGGTTCCTGTAACACTCAGCAACAAGGTCAAAACCAGAGATATCGGACTAGTCCGGTAAAGTGCGGACTAGTCCGGTTTTCACGGGCTAATTTGATCAAGTTTAAACAGTTTGATTGATTCGTTAGTGTTTGCAGCGGAAATATAGACTTGAATGACAGGTTAATGGTTGTGTATCAAATTCTATTACAATTAAGATTCTTGATCAACACTTTAACTCAAATTGAACAAAGTAAATCAAACCCTAGATTAAGATGATCAGTTAAGATGAAGAACACAAAAACGACAAGACACACGATTTATCCCGTGGTTCGGCTACCACGAAGGCAACATACGTCCACGTTGAGGAGCCCACAAAAGGACCGGGTCTTCTCCAACCCTTTCCTCATCGGATCGCCACGAAGGCCAATCCTCTTCCACTACTCACAAGGGGTAAATAACCAAGTTCAAGGGGCGTTCTCACACGTTGAGAGCTCCCTTGATTACAACTCACAATGACACCAATAACACACTCGAAAATTACAAATTGAAACGTAAGAGTGTGTTAGAGAATCAAACCAAGAACTCAATGAAGTGTGCCAAGTGTCTCTCCAATGATCTAGAAGTGATCTTCAATGGACTGATTGATTTTGCACTTAATTTCGTGGAGAGAGGTGGTTTTTGAGTCTCTTGGGAGGTGTGACGGCGCTAGGGTTCGAGAGTGATTAAAAGTGGGCCGTGCACCTCTATTTATATGGGGTTTCTAAAAGTGACCGTTAGGGTTCAGAAAGATCGGACTAGTCCGTGGTGGTCACCGGACTAGTCCGGTGTGCTGTGTGTAGCAAACCCTAAGTGTTTGGGATGACAAGTCCGCACTTGGAGGACTTGTCCGATTTAGATCAGTCTGTATATCGGACTAGTCCGTGTAGACACCGGACTTGTCCGAAGTGGATCAGAATGAGTATCGGACTAGTCCGCATTGGGGAGGACTAGTCCGAAGTGGATCAGAAAGATATCGGACTAGTCTGGTGGACACCGGACTTGTCCGATCTAGTGCAGAATGTGATATCGGACTAGTCCGGCTGATATCGGACTAGTCCGGTCCTGTATAACTTTGTGCATTGTTTGTGTGTGCTTGAAAGTGATTGAGCTCTTGGGTGTGTTTCCTTAACACACTCTATACATAATAATCTACTATTTTCTTCTTCTTGAGCTCAAATTCACTTTGCTTCTCATTTCCTTTCTTTTTGGCATTTTGCTCATTTTTCATTATTTGCCTGCATTCATCTCAACAGAAGGATTAGGATCCCAATTGCTTGTTATAAATCATCCAAAACCCACAAGGGAGTCCTAGATGCACTTTCACTTTCATGTTATATTCAAAAATTGAATACCCTCATGTCTTTACTATTTGTACAAATCTGGCACTTAAAGCGTTACTCCCTCCCCAGGGAATGAATGCACGTCCAATTAGAAACTCCCCATTTCCAGTTGTCCTAAGGTAATCCCTTACAGTTGGGAATGCTAAGGTAATAAACTCCATTTGCAGTTGTGCCTAACGGACTTACCTTTGCTTTGATGGCATTTATGGATCTCTAGTTCCCGCTCCCGAGCTCACCGTCATCTAGAACCCCCAAGTCCTTTCTCGACGGTCGTGTCTTAGATAAGGCCAGTGAGCTCACAAAAGACGGGTTCCTATAGCTTGGAGCTTGGGGTGCGGACCCTTCCCTTTGGCGCTCACACCACCGGGTTTCCTTCCGAGAAAGCGCTTAAGAAGGAGGCAATCCTTGAGGGCGTGCTGGACCATGGTCGCATTATAGTTCCGTGGCTTTTCCAACATTTTCTCGAATTAGTCGGTCGGTGGCTTGTTCTGTGTCTTATCCTCGCACCGATCAGTGGTGGCGACTAGCCCATGGTCGACCATCAGAGGTGCGATGGCTGTTGTCCGATCTTCCTCTCATCAGGGTGGGTCATGAGTCTATCTTTCCCTCAGCATATTTAGGCTTCGGTTTTGGCAGGTCGAAAATAGCACCGACTGCTTCTTTGTTGGAGACATAATTGGTAGCCATGTCGAGCAGTTCCCTCGTGCTCCTTGGCTTGGCGCAGCCAAACATGTGAACTAAGGACTCACATGTGGTCTCAGAGAGGACCGCTCTGACGCTGTGAGTGTCAACGACGTCGGGGAGCTTATTGCACTTTTTGGAGAATTGTCGTATGTTTTCATAGAGGGTTTCCCCTGCCTTCTGCTTGAGTCGTTTAAGTCCCATGAATTCCCCGGACGTGCATATGTGCTTTGGAAATTACTAGTGAATGTGGACTTGAGCTGGCCCCAATTGTGGATGGTGTCAAGAGGCTGATATTCGAGCCACGTTCAAGCCGAGTATACCAAGTACAGGGGGAGGTACTGGATGACAAAGAGATCATCCATGGTGCCCTCGGCCCGACACGCCTGATTGTAGTCCTCCAACCATATGTTGGGATTTATTTCACTGTAGTACTTGGTGATGTTTTTTGGCGCATGGAAACGGGGTGGAAATGCCGAGACACGCACTCATCTGCCGAAGGCCCATGGTCCGACAGCGTTGGAGCTCTGACTTCAGCCTTTGTCACTGTCGTGGCAGCATCTCGATGGGGGCCAGCGATGTGGGACCAATGATCGGAATGCGGGGATGAAATCTTGGGTCCGCCATTGTGCTCTGGTGGTTCTGTGGGAGCCGGAAACACCACTTCACCCGTAGGTGGAGACGCGTATTGGGGAGATGATCCTGTGTTAGACCCATGTGTTGAATACATTGGCAATTTAAATAAAATTGAAGATTAACATGCAATGTTTTGAATATACCTGAGAAACATATTTCACATTGTCTGAACTTTTGCTGCACAAGAGCTGCATGTGTTTTGAATGTTTGAACTCTTCTTGTTTAAAGCATAGCTGCTGCTTTGTAATGTACGATCTTTCCATGTGCTGAAATAATTGTGTGGCTGCTATGTTGATCATTTGCAATGTTTCAAATTTGCTTTACACATATGAGAAGATTTTCTTAGTACTTTTGGACGAAGTTTTTGATGTTTTTTGGCTGATCATGCTGGATCTTGCTATGTTTGCAACATGCTTATGTGAGGTGCTCACATAAGGTGTTTTTTTTATCGGACTAATGTGAGTCAAGTCGAGGTCTTGTGCTTGGAAGAATTGTTTGTTTGTTCATGTGCAGGTGTTGCTTGAGGTCAATACATGACTGGTGACGGGATCCATTGAACTAGTCTTAGGGAGAAGATGAGGTTCCACAACCAAGTTCGGGAGGAAATGGGTGTTGAGTTGATCGGGAGGTCATGCATAATGGTTGGGTCAAGAACAATGCATATGAAGGTATCATGAACATTGTTGGAAGGTGTTTGCACATGTGCAAGGAGTGCGTGGATGTGGTAACATGGTTCCAAGGCATAATGAATAGAAGTGGCTGTAAAGAATTTGTCGGAAAGGTCCAACTGGTTGGATTATGCCTCAGGATGCGGCTGAGGTGGTTATTGTCCGTTTATGGAAGATTTCGAGTTTGTTTTGGTTAGATTTCATGTGGGTCACGTATTTGAGTTATTTTAGGAATGTTTAGGACGTTACAAAAGTGTTTGGAAGTCTTAAGATTGCTTCTATCGCATATGGAAGAGTCTTGAGCAGATATGGAATGTTTCAGTTGAAACTGAGTAGGATTAGAGTCCTAGTTTGGATTGGGTTCGCCTTAGGTCTAGATATAAAAGCAAGGGAGGCCAGAGCTCATGGTGAGACGACTTTGGGCTGTCCCTCTTGTGTTTTTATCAATAAAATTCATATTTTATAGGAGCTTTTACGCCTTGTTCGCCCGACTTGTTTCGGACAAGTTTTTTCTCATCGAGTTTCTGCGTAGCACTATGTTTCTTAAGTGTTTTTATCATACCTCGAGTTTTACAAATCCAATCGATGTTATTATTTTTGTTTTATCTTCACAACTTGACTATATTTCATCTGTTGAAATTTCACGATCATTGGATTTGATCTTTCTGATCTACACGAGTTTCTTTGTAGTGTTGCAGATCTGGTTTTTTACTCGGATAGAACAGATTGACCCTTATTTGATCTTTCGATTATAACTTGAGCTTTTCTTGACGGTTTTTCGTTATTCTCATTGTGACATCTTTGTGACTTGATTCTTCACAACCTATATTGCGTTTGTCATAGTTGAACACGTTTAGATTAGTCGCACACATTGTTTCTTGATCAAATTGTGTGTCTGCCAAGGGATTTATGTTGCTTCTGTTGAAAAAGTTTTATCCTACCATTCACACCCCCCTCCCCGCTGGTTGCTTTTCACATACTCTTTGATCCTACAATTGGTATCAGAGCCACGACGCTCTAATATTTGTGATTTGCACATGTTTTGACTAAACATCATGGAGAAATACTTCGCAAAATGTTGTGTGTTTAGTGACATTGATTTTTAGGTTTGGAAGGCACGTATAGAGGCTTTCATCAAGGCACAAGGTTTCACAATATGGGAAAAGGTGTACAAGCCTTACAACATGCAGCCAAACAATCAAGTCAAGGTTATGAACATGAGAGATGTCGACCACAACAACAAAGCGTGGAACTTGATCTTAGAAGGATTGACTCAAAGCGACTTTGATTGAGTTGCGCACCTCCAATCTACATATGATGTTTGGAAAGATCTATGTGATTATCATGAAGGATCCAACACTATCAAGGAGGTAAGACAATACATGTTCACAAATGAATACATGTGCTTCAAGATGCAGCCCAATGAGTAGATTTATGACCTCGCTGGTCTCTTTAAAAAAAATTCTCAACAACTTGCGTACTGTCAATGTTAATTTTTCAGATGCTAAGAATGCTAGGAAATTACAAAGTTCATTAGACCTATCAATTTGGGAGATGAAAGTTATATCCATTCGTGAATCCACTAGCATGAGTGCACTTACATTAGACGTACTATATTCCAAGTTAAAAACTCATGAAATTGATATAATCTCACATAAGAATCCCAACAAGTCTCTTACATTTGTTTCACAACGTGACACGCCTAGCTCTAGACAATGTTCATCACATGGTGTACATGCATTGCTGTCCTCTCTAAACCATGAACAGATTGAAGAGTATCCAGAGGAGGAACTTTCACTAATCTCTACACGATTCTCAAAACCATTGCAAAATGTGATAACTAGAAGGAGAGGAAGTGCCAGTTCTCAATAATGCTTCGAATGTGGTAAGACAGGGCATTTTAGTATGGATTACCCTAACCTTTCAGGTACTACTTCCCGTGATGAAAATCAAACAAGGACAAAACACTCCTTGTGCAAACGATAAGAAGAAGAAGAAGAAGTGTTTTACAGATCACCAATTGGTAAATAGTTTTATCTGCGCACTTCAAGAACATGGCTCGAGTGATGTGAACATCAGAAGTGACGAAGATGGAGAGAATTTGGCAAACTTGTGCTTCATGGAACAACTCAAGATCATGTATGGAGGAGGCAGAACACAACAGCGATGATGAAGAGTCCCACTTGCGAAGAAATGTGTGATGCTATTTTTCATGCCACTGTTATAAATAGAAAAGGGACAAAAAAGTTTGGGACAATAAGAGGTGCACACATCTCGACACTTGATAAACTTGAGTTAAAAATTGAAAAGAATAAAAAGCTTGCTGCACTTAATTATAAAAACGTAAAAGATACTAGTTCTCCAATTGATTTGCATTGTTCTAACTGTGACGATCTTGATAAGAAATTACATGATGCTATGGATGTCATTTCTATTTTGAACAATGCTTTACGTTCTCGTGAAGTTAAATATTGTTCTAATTGCAAATTAAAAGAAAAAACATCATGTGATAACTGCCTAGACTTGTCTAATAAACTTGATGACATGCATAAGACACTAGATTGGTTTTGTAATGCAGATAAGACCCTAAAGTTGCTGCTTAATTCTTCCAAGTCTTGCAATGATATAGCTTGCTTTGGTTCTCATGCTCATGCTAAGGCACATCAACCTAAAATTTTAAAGTCATTAGGAAGAAGTTTGATTCAAATAGTTCCTAAACATAAAGAAGTGGTTTTTAAATCTACGGAGTGCTGTCTCATTCAGTTTCTAATAAACATGTTGCTTGCTCATGTACACATCAACACAAAGTGAAATTTCATTGTACCTACTATCGTAGAGATGGTCATGTCATATATAGATTTCATTGTTTGTTATAGACTAGATAAACAACAACACAAAAAGAAATAATGCAAGCTAGATCTCATAACTCTCATGCAAAATTTGCTGACATGCTGATTCGAAAGTTAGAAACATGCAACCTGCTATAATAAGTCAAAATCATGCAAAGTTTGCTTCCAAACCACCTGTTTTACGTGCTACACATGTAACAACTTGTAGGTCAGTAGTTGGGTACAAAAATCCTCAAACTTTGGCTCATAAAACTGCTATTTTATCTCAGCTTTCGCGTGTTATTCTAGCTGGACGTCATGTGATTCAGTATGTGATTCATAAATGCTTTTGACTAACCCCAGTATTGAGTCATCGATGTATTGTGCTTCTATGTAGGTTACACGCTTGATGAAGGAGAACATTTGGATTGTGGATTCAGGTTGCTCACGCCACATGACTGGTAACAAAGATTGGTTCTCCTCCCTCTCTTTTGCGTCACGTGTAGAGAATGTTACTTTTGCTGATAATTCTTCAACTCCTATAATTTCTAAGGGTTCGGTTAGAGTAAATAATCACTACACTCTAAAAGATGTGGCACTTGTTAAAATTTAAAATACAACATGCTTTCAGTTTCACAATTGCCAGATGAAAATTTGGAAATTATTTTCACTAAAAATTGCTGCAAGGTTATAGATTCAAATAGTGAGATCATTTTTAATATGTCTCGGTTTGGAAAAGTTTTTAAAGCTAATTTTGATATATAATTCTCTTAGCATATGTGTCTAGTTGCTAATGATTTGAAACTTATATTTTTGGCATCGTAGACTTGGTCACGTAGGTTTGATCATCTCACGCATGTTAGTGCTCTTGATCACATACGTGGGATGCCTAAGCATAAAGAGCACAAAGAAATTTTGTGCTCTTCTTGTAGGCATCCTAAGATGGTTGCAAGTTCACATGCTCATCTCACAATTACCATGACAACTGAACCGGGACAACTTTTGCACCTTAACTCTGTAGGTCCTTCACGTGTTCAATCTGTTGGAGGTAAATGGTATGTTCCTGTGATTGTTGATGATTATTCTATATACTCTTGGGTTTACATTATGGCATCTAATAATGAAGCTTTTAGTCACTTTAGAACTTTATTTCTTAGATTATCAATTGATCACCCAGGATCTTTGAAATTGACTAGATGTGATAACGGAACCAAATTTAAAAATCAATCGTTTGATCACTTTTGTGCTGAAAATGGAATAGATCATCAATTTTCTTCATCCTATGTACCTCAACAAAATGGTGTTGTAGAGAGAAAGAACAAAACCTTAGTTGAGATGGTTAGGACTATGCTTGATGAATATCAAACTCGTAGGAAATTTTGGGCTGATGCAATTGCAACCGCTTGTTGTGTCTCAAATTATGTTTTCTTGTGTGCTAAGCTAGCAAAAACACCATAAACTTCGGTTTGGACATAGACTTAGTGTCACACACTTTCAGATCTTTGGTTGCAAATACTTTGTTATGAAACATGGTCATCTTGATAAATTTGAACCAGGATCTGTTGATGGCGCATTTCTTGGTTATCCATCTCATACTAGAGGCTACCGCATGCTTTTACTTGACACTAACAAAATTGTGGTGACTTGTGAGGTTTCTTTTGATGAAGCTATCTCGGGTACTAGCTCTAATATTGCAGGTCCAGATCCATATCCACAGGGGGGGAGTACTTTCATCGAAGAAGACGAAGAAGTGGTGTTGTATTGATATTTCCTACGCACTACTAACAATCCATCCCTAGCAGGGCTGCCAAAAATGCTTGTTGGTAGGTTTTATATTATACATGTAAATTCGCAAGCGCACGGAAACTATCGATGTAGCATTTCCCCTCTAAGAGTATTTCCAAATGGTGACATTTATATTCTCCCAAAGGAACACTAGATGGAAGTAATACAATCATCAAGTGGAAAGGCTAGGTTGGCCTAGGTAGGGTTCTAGCAAGGATGGATAAATGGTAATTGAGGTATTGTGATACACACAAGAGCATTCTATCTTAAGGGGATAAAAAAGGTAAAGAGGGACTAGTCTAAGAGCTAAGTAGAGACTCCTACAATGTTTCTAATGTACATATACATAGCCTAGGTTAGTTACCCCTAGTGGAGCACATCGGGCACATGAATCATGCTAAGTGGATTAACACATACATGCATTCTATCCTACATGAATCATACATATACATAGAGAGCATTCTATCCTAATGATCATGTCAATTATGAATTCTCATTCTATGTGTATTAACACATTGGTCCCTTTATTAATGCTTAGTTTAACTACCATACCTCCACAACAAATAAGATGATGACACGTCAGCGGGAGTACACATGGGAGTACAAATGGGAGGAGGCAAGCGGGCGGCATGCAAGTTTTTTGTTGAAAAATTGACTACGAGGGTTTGTTGGTTTTTCATCAAAAAACTTGCATGCAGCTCAATACCGAGGCTTTGTTGGTTTGTCTGGTGGTGAACCGCCTGCGTCATCGGAAACCTAGAGATGGAGTAGGAGGACAGGAATCAGAGCGTACCCGTAAGGCTCTTCCCAACAACCACCGGGGACGGACGACGCGGGGTTAAGGTACACCGGCACACCCGTACCGTACGTGTACCCGGCCAGCCGTGTACTAGTTTCCTTCGATACTCTGGCAGAATATAGCAGAAGCATGCAGGGAAAGATTACTGGTCTCGAGACTATTCTATATGGAGAATGTTTGTTGTGTATTCATCAGGGAACACAGATACACTTTATATAGGCTACCTAGTGTAGTGTGAACCAAAACTAAACCCTCTCGCACTACACAGATTCAAAAGCTAGCATTAATGACTAAACGTAGGCCAATGCAGTCAAACAATGACGTTAGGCCAACGCAGTCAACAATGACGATTACATGTGTGCGTGCTTATCCTTTCTACAGTCTGGTGGTGAACCGCCTGCATCATCGGAAGCCTAGATGGAGCTGGAGGACAGGAATCGGAGCATACCTGCCTGGACCAGGATCGCCTTACGTAACGATATTTTACTGCATGCGTGCAGTAAAGACTGCATCCACCATTTTACTATTGAGGACATTAGGGAGGGTTCTGATGCTTTCATTTTGTAAACTTGACAATAACTCAAGATTTTTATTTTCATTGCCTCTTGTTTGCATCAGCATGAAGTAACATCTTGTTTCTTTTTTCTCTAGAGCATGAAGTGTTGTATAGATCGACCGCAATAATTAATGAGAAAATTCCCTATTTAAAAAAACTCCTGAAAATAGGATGCAGTAAAATTCACTACGTCAGGCAATCCTGGTCTGCCTGCAAGGGTCTTCCCAACAACCACCGGGGACGACGCACGACAGTGGTTAAGGTGCATCGGCACACCGGCCCCGACTGTACGTGTACCTGGCCAGCTGCGTAGCTTCATTTTATATTTTATTCCCTAGGCTCAAAGATTTTCATCTGTTGGATCTATACATCCAACGGTTATTACATCTTTTTATTTAACCCCTTCCACCACCACCACCACCCCTCCACCTGGTGGAGGAGGTTAAATAAAAAGATTCAATAACCGTAATGTAGATCGATCCAATGGTTGAAGATGGTTGATTGCACGATTGCACCAAATATCTGATTACATTATAGTTCAACCCAACTTTAAAACAGGAAATCTTTTGACACTGATTAATCCAGTCGTGATGTTTTTCTCTTCTTGTTTTTGTGTTGTTTTATTTTTTCCTGTTTCGTGATGTTGATTTTCATGTTTTGTACTTCCTTCTTCCTATATTATTTGTCGTTAAGAATCAGGACAAGTTTTCTAGTTCAAATATGAACTAAAAACTTTTTCTAATGATGAGTAATATAGGTACGAGGCTGTAATGTTTTATGATAATGAACTCAACGTTGTTCATCTGTTCCATATGTTATTTTGTTTTCTATCTGCTGTTTAGTGAACTATCTGTTCTATCTGCATTCTCTGTTAATGAACAACACTCCACACCGCCGGTAGCTTGTAAAGTTGCATGTACGATACTTTATCCGCTGGAGGTGCCAGCAGGGCCTGCAAAGCGGTCTGTAGAGTAGTAGTATACAGTTATAACAGGTAGCGACGACTGGAAAGAAAAGTGGAGACAATCGACAGAGAGAAAAGAAAAGAAAGGACGAGAAAAATATTAGAAAAAGATAGGTAGAACTCCAACGTACCACTGGCCCTATGCCCCTATACGCGGTGTAATCATTACCACTACTCCTGTACGCGGTCAGAAGTTATTACCAATGCTTCAAGAGAAGTGTTGTGGACTAGATGTGCCAATTAGTTTATTTTGTGTTTATTGGGGATTGTGTAACAGCTGGTTATTTCGATTAGCGACGACTAGAATGAAAAGTGGAGACAATGAACAGAGAGAAGGGAACACTGATTTCCTTTGTTCCAAAATACTGTATGATTGAATGTATTCATTTTCAGAAGAATCCATTTCTTTAAACAGTCCCGTGAGTTTCCTTTGATGCAAACGGGGCTAAACAAAAGATGAGCGCGCATAGGGGAAACACAACAAGTGCAACATTCGTCAGAGATCAGCGGGCATAGGGGAAACACATATACTACAAGTCTATTTTATATACTCCATTTGTTCTCTTTTAATTGGTGTTGGGAGAACTAGGGGTGCATCCAAACGGGAACGTAGGGAATATAACCCATAGTGTACAACGCCTGAAAGCAAAACAGGTCATGCTTGTGCTTAATCCTACAGTTCTCAATACAGAAGAATCTCCACTCCTCCCATGTAGGACTGTCGCAGCGGGCAGTTCCCTGGTTCCCCCCTATTGAGCAGCCCCAAGCGTCATCATCAATGTTGGGCACCGCCATCGGTGGCACTTCCGGACGAGGCCTGCCTAGGAAACTCTGGACGACACGATTGATACTATTCATGGCTTCATTCCGACACCGGCAGCACTCCTTGTTGGTCCACTTCATCGCAACGGACTCGGCTGCGTTGTAGTCGACGTGGGCCTCACCTTCGACCTGTTGGATATACTCGAAGGCGTTGCGGGCCCTGCGGTCAGTGTGATAGGAGAGCATGGCGAGGATGTAGGCCGCCACCATGTGGCCGTTCGTGGCCGCCAAGGCAAGGAACTGGGTGCCTGGCTGCGCGCGACCATGCAGGAAGACAAGGTCGAACCCGGTGACGTAGCACGCATGAGGGTTGCCGACGATTGCCAGGCGCTCCACGAGGCGGTCGTGGCTCCAGTAAAGCTTCCACATGCTCTTCCGCTCCAGCGCCATGCGCCTGCCCACGGCGCGATCCCGACACGCTGCATGCATGGCCTTGCAGGTGGCGCGCAGACTAGAGATGTCGTCCATGGGCTGCAGGGAGGTTGCGGCGACCCACCCCGCGATCAGGACCACAATATCGTGCGGCAAGGGGAACTCCATGGGCTTCGAAGGGAACCAATGAGGGCGCGCGCAACAAAGACGAAGAGGAAAAGTACGCGCGGAGAAGAAAATGGCCTGTGTGCATTGCGGAGAAGAGTGATGAGGACATCACTCCTATGCATATACACAACACTCCATTCAACATACAAGATGCAATCAATAGAATTCACACACACAAAAAGGTGAAAAATGAAGTGGTGTTCAAAGAGAGATACTTTGATGAAGCTTGGAAGACCAAATTATATTTTGAATGTATAGGGAGTGTATGAAAGACACACTCCAAGAGCTCACAACTTTGCGCGAGGGTAAGGAATTAAAATTAACCTAACTTTCACAAACCACTGGACTAGTCCGATCATGGACCGGACTAGTCCGTTCATCTTTCTGGAATCCCACTTACAAGGAGACCAGACCAGTCCGTGCATCTACTGGACTAGTCCGTTGATGTTTCTGGAGTCTCTCATATTGAGGGACCGGACTAGTCCGATCATGGACCGGACTAGTCCGTTGAACTTTATGGAATCTCCCATTCGTGGAGATCGGACTAGTCCGCGGACTAGTCCGATGAACTTTCTGGAGTCACCTTCACATAGCACCGGACTAGTCCGAGGTTGGACCAGACTAGTCCGACAGACTTTCTGGACTTCAAAACACATTGAGACCGGACAAGTCCGGACTTGCACCGGACTAGTCCGGTGTTAGGGTTTTTCAACGGCTAGCTTTTGGAAACCCTATAAATAGAGAGTCCGCGGCTTTCCTATAGACACACACGTCAAATACTGATCAAAGAAAAAACTCTAGCGCAGCCACTTCGTCCCAAGAGCACAAAACACATCTCCCCACACATCTAAAGTTCAAAAAGAGTGAAATCAATTGAACACTTGGATTCGGGATTGGGAGATCGTTGTTCTTTCATTACGAGCTCTTGGGGTTTGATCTTTCTACACTCATACTCTGCATTGTAATACTTTTGAGTGTGTTTGATCACTTCTTTCATTGTAATTCTCGTGGGAGCCCTCAACGTGTGAGGTTGGCCCACAAACTTGGTGATTACCCGTGATAGTGGAATGAAGTCGGCCTTCGTGGTGACTTGAAGAGGGAAAGGTTGGAGACCCGGCTCTGTGTGAGCTTCCTCAACGAGGACGTAGATCTCGTGGTGAGATTGAACCTCGGGAAAAATTCATGTGTCTTGCGTCTCATTTACTTTAAATTTTGTTCATTAGATCACTTGAGTGCTAAACATCAACTTAAGGCAATTATAAGTTACACCCGCATTCTTATATTAATCTCAAGTACAAATATCAGTTGTTCTCATTTCCGCTGCTAAAGAAATTTATTTTCCCAAATCACACCTGATCAACACACATAATTTTTGCACACCGGACTAGTGCGCCCACAAAACCGGACTAGTCCGGCCAACCAAGTTTTGACGGTTCTATTAAGTGTGCAGGAAATTCAAAAGGCCTCTTCACTCCCCCCCCCTTTAGGCCACATTCAATTGGTATCAGAGCAAGGTTCTCCACCAACGAGACTCACATCTCGGAGAGATCAATGGCCTCTGAGAAGAACAACGATATCTCGAAGATGAACATTAATGAGGAGGAACAAGAAACTAGAGCTTTTGATGTGCTGAAAGAGAGCTCGCAAGATGATGAAGAAGTGCGACAATTGAAGTCACTTCTGAGAAAGAATCTGCTAGGACAAAAAGGAAAAGAAGAAGAGAAGATGACGGGGAGCGGTCATCACGACTACTCTCGACAGCCTTATAACTACAACCGTCTCAATTCAAACAACCATTATCTTTCCATTCCTATGGGAAAACCTCCACAGTTTGATGGAAGCGACTATACAATGTGGATGTACAACATGAAGATGCATCTAATATTCCTAAATCCTAGTCTATGTCACATCGTTTGCACTTGCATAGATATGCCGGACACTGATGAAGAACTCACCCCAGAACAAGAACAAGAGATTCACAGAAATGCACAAGCCGTCACCGTGATCACATCATCATTAAGTAGAGAGGAATTCACCAAGATTGATGGCTTAGAAAGTGCAAAGGAAATCTGGGATACACTTAAGACAGCTCACGAAGGAAATAGATCGGTTCGTGAAGCAAAAATCAAAATGCTTGAAGGAGAGTTGGGGAGATTCGCTATTGAACAAGGCGAACCACCTCAAGATATGTACAACCGGATGAAGGCACTCAACAACAAGATACGTGCCTATGGAAGTAAGAAATGGACGGATCACGAGGTAGTCAAGAGAATGATTAGAGCCTTCATGCCAAGAAATGTCACTCTTTGCTCAATGATTAGAGAAAGCCCCAGTTTTCACAAAATGACCCCCGATGAGTTGTTGGGGAAGATCATAAATCATGAGATGATGGAGAAAGAGGCAAAATACGTCAAAGACTTGGCCGAACTCACTTCCTCCAAAAGGAAAGAGGTCGCTCTCAAAGCTACATGCCGACCCAAACTCAAAGAAGCTCGTGAAGATCAAGACGATGGACATACAAGTGATGAGAGCACCGATCTTGATGATGAGGAAATGACACTCTTTATCAAGAAGTTCAAGCGAATGATGAAAAGAAGACACGACAACAACTCAAATAAAGGCAAAAGCAAGGACAAAGGAAAATCCAAGGCTCGACGCACTTGCTACAACTGCGGAGAGTATGGTCACTTCATGATGGACTGCCCCTATGAAGAAACAAAAAGAAGAAGGAATCAAGATCTCAAGAAAAGAAAAATTTCAGAAAAAGAAGACAAATCCATCAAGCTCACATTGGCAAGGAGTGGGACTCAAACGACGAGTCCTCCTCCGATGAAGAGGAAGAGATGGCCACTATTGCAATCAAGAAACCTACTATGAAGGCCACACTCTTTCCAAACATGGGAGGACGGGACATGAACAACCACACTTGCCTTATGGCTAAGGAAGGCAAGAAAAAGGTACGGCTCACTCCTCCTACGCTAAATTCCTCTATTGATGACTTTGACAGCTCTAGCGATAACGAAGAAATGTTTAGAGGACTAAGTAAAATTGCTCTAAAGAAAATGGAAATGTTGTCGAACGAAATTTTTGAGAAGGAAGAACTTCTTTATCGACAAGAAGATATGCTCATCCGTGAAAGGAAGAGATATCAAGAAGTTGAAAAGCTTCTCGAGCTTGAAAGAGAGAAGAACAAGTCACTTGAAGTTGAGCTAGCCTTGAGTAAGGAAACTTACTCAAAGCTAGAAGACTCGCATATTGCAATCAAGGAAGAACTTGCTAACTTGTCAAAAGTTAACAAGATCCTTGAGGTGCAAGTTATGTCGCTCAAGCAAAGTGACTCCTCTTCCTCCAAGAGCTCTTTCTCCAAAGATATGAGTTCGACAACAATCAGAACTTGCACTTGCTCCAGTAAGAAGAATATTATTTCTAATACATCAACTTCTCGTAATATGCATGCCCCTCCAAGCGGCATCTTTGATAAGGAGAAGATCAAATATGCACGCATTGCATATATGGTCACTAGAACTCCTAATGTCAAAGATGGCCTTGGTTTTGATAAGAACAAACACATGCCTAATTCTAATCATGCTAAGAATATAATTGTCTTTGTCAAGGAAAAATCTCATGAATCTGAACCACAAATATTGTTTCATACATTTAATGCTTCTTATGTTCTTATGAAAGCCAAAAATGGAAGAGTCATTGCCAAATATACAGGGCCACGGCACAAGAACTTGAAAACTTGTGTGTGGGTGCCCAAGACTCTTGTGACTAACCTGAGAGGACCCAAGCAAGCTTGGGTACCTAAAACCAAGGAATAATTCTTTTTGCAGGCTTACTCCTCCGGTGGAACAAAATGGGTACTTGATAGCGGATGCACAAATCACATGACCGGAGAGAGAGGTATGTTTGTGGAGTACGAGTACAACAAGGATCCAGGTGAAGGCATATACTTCGGAGACAACAGCCAAGGAAAGGTCCTTGGTAGCGGTAACATTGAAATATCCTCTCAACATACATTATCAAATGTTTTAGATGTAGATTCTCTAGATTATAACCTTTTGTCAATATCCCAACTATGCGACAAAGGTTACAACTGTTTATTCACTAATGAGGGTGTGACTGTTTTTAGAAGAAGCGATGGCTCGATTGCATTCAAGGGAATGTTGAAGGGCAAGCTCTATCTAGTTGACTTCAACAAAGATAAAGCAGAACTCAACACTTGCTTGGTTGCTAAAACAAGCATGGGATGGCTGTGGCATAGACGGCTAGCCCATGTTGGGATGAGAAATCTGTAGAAACTTATAAAAGGTGGTCACATCCGTGGTCTTAAGGATGTGGTTTTTGAAAAGGACAGGCCGTGCAGCGCTTGTCAAGCAGGAAAACAAGTTAGAGCACCACACCCCGCCAAGAATGTGATGACTACCGCAAGACCACTGGAACTTCTCCACATGGATCCTTTTGGTCCAGTTTCGTACATCAGCATCGGCGGTATCAAATACGGTTAGTAATTGTTGATGATTTTTCAAGATTTGCCAGGGTATTTTTCTTGTATGATAAATCAGAAACTCAGGGGATCCTCAAGAAGTTCTTAAAAAGAGCTGAGAACGAATTCTCATCAACCATAAAGAACATCAGAAGTGACAACAGGAAAGAATTCAAGAATCTCCAAGTTGAAGAGTTTCTCGATGAAGAAGGGATAAAGCATGAATTCTCAGCACCCTACTCCCCTCAACAAAATGGAGTGGCCGAAAGGAAGAACAGAACATTGATCGAAATGGTGAGAACTATGTTGGATGAATACAAGACATCAGATCGATTTTGGGCAGAAGCGGCGAACACCGCTTGCCATGCCACTAATCGACTGTACCTCCATCGACTACTGAAGAAAACTCCATATGAGTTCCTTACCGTGTGTGCTACATGAAGAGGAAGCTCCATATGAAGCACTGAAGAAAATGGGACTTGGCGATATCTTACCACAAGAGCAAACATTCGACTCAAATGCACAAGATGAACCTCAACACGGAGACAATGATCAAGGGGGAGCCCTTGCACAAGATCAAGAGGAGGAAGATCAAGTAGATCAGGACCATCATGGAAGCAATGATCTAGGGGGAGACAATGCACATGAAGATAATGAAGAACAAGCAACTACAAAAGCTCCACACCCAAGAGTACACCAGAGCGTGCAAAGAGACCACCCTATCAACAACATCATTGGAGATATTGCTAAGGGAGTAACTAATAGATCTCGATTTGCAAATTTCTGTGAATCCTATTCTTTTGTGTCTTTTCTGGAACCATACAGGGTTGAAGAAGCCTTAGGGGATCCATACTGGGTGATTGCAATGCAAGAGGAGCTGAACAACTTCAAGAGAAATGAAGTATGGGAGCTAGTGGAGAGACCAAAGGCGAACATAGTTGGAACTAAATGGGTCTCTCGGAACAAGCAAGATGAACATGGAGTAGTAACAAGAAATAAGGCAAGACTGGTGGCCAAAGGTTATTCTCAGGTCGAAGGTATGGACTTCGATGAAACTTTCGCTCCTGTAGCTAGACTTGAGTCTATTCGTATTTTATTGGCATATGCTACTCACCATAATTTTAAGCTGTATCAAATGGACGTCAAAAGCGCTTTCTTAAACGGCCCAATCAAGGAGGAAGTTTATGTGGAGCAGCCACCACGATTCGAAGACCCGAAGTATCCCAACCATGTCTACAAACTGCGTAAGGCTCTCTATGGCCTCAAACAAGCTCCTCGAGCTTGGTATGAGTGTCTTAGAGATTTTCTAATTCATAATGGATTCATAATTGGTAAAGCTGACTATACACTTTTCACTAAACATTGTTATGATCATTTATTTGCATGTCAAATTTACGTTGATGACATTATCTTTGGATCAACTAACAAATCCTTCTGTGAAGAGTTTAGCAAAATTATGACAGATAGGTTCGAGATGTCAATGATGGGCGAATTAAAGTTCTTCTTGGGATTCCAAGTGAAGCAGCTAAGAGAAGGTACATTTATAAGCCAAACCAAATATACACAAGACATTCTCAAGAAATTCAATATGGACAAAACCAAGCCCATCAAGACACCCATGGCAACTAATGGACATCTCGACCTCAATGAAGACGGTCCAAATGTGGATCAAAAGGTATATCAGTCCATGATTGGCTCTTTACTTTATTTATGTGCATCTAGGCCAGATATTATGCTTAGTGTTTGTTTGTGTGCAAGGTTTCAAGCTGCACCTAAAGAGTGTCATTTAGTTGCTGTAAAAAGAATCCTAAGGTATCTTGTGCACACACCCAACTTGGGCCTTCGGTATCCCAAAGGATCCAAATTTAACTTGATAGGATATTTCGATGCCGACTATGCAGGATGCAAAGTCGATAGAAAGAGCACGTCAAGGACTTTTTAGTTTCTTGGTAGGTCCCTGGTATCTTGGTCATCTAAAAAGCAAAACTCCATTGCCCTTTCCACAGCAGAAGCAGAATATATTGCAGCCGGTAGCTGTTGCGCCCAATTACTTTGGATGCGGCAAACCCTTAAGGACTACGACTACAATCTTAACCATATCCCACTTCTATGTGACAATGAAAGTGCTATAAAAATTGCACACAACCCAGTAGAGCACTCAAGAACTAAGCACATAGATATCCGTCATCATTTTTGATGAGTAGGTTTAGGCCCGATCTTCCGAAAGGTATGTCGATTGGGGTGGAGAACTCGACGTTGATGATCCGCGGCACTCGAGCGGTTCGAGTACCCCTGCAATCACTACACCACGGCTCCGTTGGTTATCAACCGTGCTGCACACGCTTGACCTCGCCAAGAAGGCTAATCCCTGCAAGTGCAATCGAGAACACGAGCAAGAACGTAGAAGACACGATCGGAAATCGCGAAATTGGGGTCTCACAAACCGTAGAACGGCGATTTTATTGATCTAAGCAAAACCCACCGAATATGACCGGCGGCTGCAGTATTTATAGGCTAGGGTTCGACCAAAACACGATTAGACGCGTCCCTAATGGACTCTTACGGGATACAAGGCCCAAAGGCCCGATTCGGTGGCGCAGCACCGGACAGAAATCTGGACTCGACTTGTTTCGACGATTCCCAATGACTCCGGAGGAATTTTGAGGTGGGACCAGAACCATTGGAAAGTTTATCTTCTCCTCTTTCCGTGCATATGTAGAACGTCGAAAACGGAGTCCGTATGCCTCCTGGGCGTCTGTTTTAAGGTGGACTGCTCCTGGACTCCGAGTTGAACTCGAGTCCGAGTTGTAAACTATTTCCATCTACTTGTGGACGTCCCAGGTGGTTGTCCATGCTCCCAAGGCCTCCTTCCTTCAATTGTTGATCTTCTCCATTATTCCTAATAACAATTAAATCATCACATAGCAATCTATTCTCAAACTCACATGCAAAAGAAGTTAAGAACGAATTCACCTGCTGATTTAATAACCGTGCCCGTGCTCTTGTGATTGGTCCTTGCAGTTCAATGCACGTCTCTGCTGTTGTGATGTCCTCATCATCCTCCCCCTCTTGAATTGGAGTCGTCCTCGACTCAAGTTCATCTTCTTCTCCCAAGTACGGTCGCAAATCTGAAATGTTAAATGTAGGACTAACCCCAAAATCGGGAGGCAATTCAAGCTTATATGCATTATCATTAATCTTTTCAACGATCTTAAAAGGACCAGCAGCTCGTGGCATAAGTTTAGATTTTCTCAAGTCGGGAAATCGCTCTTTTCTCAAATGTAACCACACCAAATCGCCCGGTTCAAGTTTTACTTCTTTTCTACCTTTACTACCTGCAATCCTATACTTCTCATTCATCATTTCAATATTTTTCTTTGTAGTTTCATGCATCTTAAGAATGAATTCAGATCGTTGTGTAGCATCCAAATTTATAGTTTCAGAAGGAGGCAAAGGTAGTAAATCAATAGGAGCACGGGGATTGAAACCATACACTACCTGGAATGGACTTACCTTTGTCGTGGAGTGAACGGATCTGTTGTAAGCAAATTCTATATGTGGTAAACATTCCTCCCACAACTTCAAATTTGTTTTCAAGACAGCCCGTAACATAGTGGATAAAGTACGATTAACTACCTCGGTTTGTCCATCCGTTTGTGGGTGACATGTAGTTGAAAACAGCAACTTGGTTCCCAATTTATACCACAAAGTTCTCCAAAAATGACTTAAAATTTTTGCATCACGATCAGAAACAATGGTATTTGGCACACCATGTAAACGAACAATTTCCGTCATAAATAAATCAGCAATGTGTGAGGCATTATCATTCTTATGACAAGGTATAAAGTGTGCCATTTTGGAAAAACGATCAACAACTACAAAAATACTATCCCTCCCCCTCTTAGTCCTAGGCAATCCCAAAACAAAGTCCATAGAAATATCCTCCCAAGGTACACTAGGAACAGGAAGAGGCATATAAAGACCATGTGGGTTAAGACGAGACTTAGCTTTGTTGCAAGTAGTGCATCGTGACACGTAGCGCTCGACATCACGCCTCATCTTTGGCCAAAAGAAGTGTGTGGACAGCACGTCTTCAGTTTTCTTCACTCCAAAATGTCCCATCAAACCTCCTCCATGTGCTTCCTGCAAAAGCAATAGACGAACGGAGCTAGCTGGAACGCATAGCTTGTTAGCACGATAGAGGAGACCCTCTCGCAGCACATATTTATTCCAAGTTCTTCCTTCTCTACAATTTTCAAAAGCAACTTTGAAGTCCAAATCAGTAGGATATAATGCTTTAATTGTTTCCAAACCAAAGATTTTATGATCAAGTTGGGACAGCATGGTATAACGCCTAGATAATGCATCGGCAATGATATTTTCCTTCCCTTTCTTATGCTTAATGATGTATGGAAATGACTCTATGAACTCAATCCATTTAGCATGTCGTTTATTCAGATTGGTTTGACACTTAAGATACTTCAATGATTCATGATCGGAATGTATGACAAACTCCTTAGACCAAAGATAATGTTGCCAAGTTTGTAATACACGGACTAAGGCATACAATTCCTTATCATAAGTGGAGTAATTCAGAGAATGACCATGAAGTTTTTCACTAAAGAAAGCAACGGGTTTACCTCCTTGTATGAGAACGCCTCCAATACCAATGCCGCTTGCATCGCATTCTAGCTCAAAGGTCTTGTCAAAATCAGGAAGTTGTAGTAATGGTGCTTGTGTAAGCTTCGATTTGAGAGCATCAAAAGCTTGTTGCTGCTGTTCGCCCCATCGAAATGGAACTCCCTTCTTCGTTAGCTCATGTAGAGGTGCTGCAATGGTGCTGAAATCCCGCACAAAGCGCCGATAAAATCCTGCAAGACCAAGAAAACTACGAACCTGTGTGACGGTAGTTGGGGCTGGCCAGCTGGTGATTGCTTCAATTTTTGCCTCATCCATCTCAATTCCCTGCGAGGAAACGACATAGCCAAGAAACGAGACTCGATTGGTGCAAAAAACGCACTTTTCGAGGTTACCAAACAAACGTGCATCTCTCAAAACAGTAAAAACAGCACGTAAATGATCAAGATGTTCATCATATGACTTGCTGTAAATGAGGATATCATCAAAGTAAACCACCACAAATTGTCCAATGAAAGCACGTAAAACCTCGTTCATTAATCGCATAAAGGTGCTGGGTGCATTAGTTAAACCAAAAGGCATGACTAACCACTCATAAAGTCCAAACTTGGTTTTAAATGCAGTTTTCCATTCATCTCCTAGTGCAATTCTAATTTGGTGGTAACCACTACGCAAGTCAATTTTTGTGAAGATGATAGCACCACTCAATTCATCAAGCATGTCATCTAATCGAGGAATAGGATAACGATATCGAATGGTGATGTTATTAATCGCTCGACAATCAACACACATGCGCCAACTACCATCTTTCTTAGGAACCAAAAGAACAGGAACGGAACAAGGGCTAAGGCTTTCACGAATGTACCCGCGGTCCAAAAGATCTTGGACTTGTCGCTGAATTTCCTTAGTTTCTTGTGGATTCGCTCTGTAAGCTGCACGATTTGGCAAACTTGCTCCTGGAATCAAATCGATCTTGTGTTCAATGCCTCTCATCGGTGGTAAACCAGGGGGTATCTCGGAGGGAAACACATCCTCAAACTCCTGCAAAAGGTTAGCAACAGCAGGGGGCAATGCAATAGACAATTCATGAAGTGAAAACATGGCTTCTTTGCAAACTAAAGCATAGCACATCCCCTTAGCATCGAATAAATCAGCAAGTTCAGATTTAGTTGCGAGCAATGATGGTGATTTTAACTTAATAACTTGCTGTTTTTCAGATTCTAATTTAGTTGCGTTGCCCTCACGAATTTTACTCTTCTCAAAATGCACAATTTCAGCAGGAGTCATGGGGAGCAAAGTGATTTTCTTTCCCTTATGCATGAGAGTATATTTATTGGTTCTACCATGATGAATAGCATCTGTATCAAATTCCCAAGGACGACCCAATAAAAGAGAACAAGCATCCATAGGAACAACATCAAAATCAGCAAAATCATGGTATGAACCAATTGAAAAATGGATTCTCGCTGTTTGTGTTACCCGAACCTTACCGCTGTTGTTGAACCATTGAATGTGGTACGGATGAGGGTGTGCTCTTGTTGTCAAACCGAGTTTCTTGACGACGTCCGTGTTTACCAAGTTATTGCAGCTACCTCCATCAATTATAGTGTGTACACGGCAGTCCTTGACGACGAGAAACATGTGGAAGAGGTTGTGTCGTTGTAGCTTGTCGTCGGTCTCCACTTTGGAGCTCAAGGCACGCTGCACAATGATGCTCCTATAGTTCTCCGTCGCCGCTGCACCAAGTACCTCTTCTTCGGTGTGTTCGTCATTTGGATCTGTAAAGTCAGTAGCAAGAGAATATTCATCTTCAACATCCGAAGTACTATCATACCCGCCATCGTCGCGTGCTATGTATGCTCGTTTGCTCGGGCAATCTCTCATCATATGACCAAGTCCCTGGCAGCGGTGACACTTAATGTCGGAAGTACGACCCGTAGAAGGAGTGGACGACGAAGGCTTGAATGATGTTGCCTTGCTGCCTTCCGGCACGCGAGAAGGTGGAGCAGCAGGTATAGTTCGTTGGCCGCCATTGGGTGGTGTAGTCGCTGCACGGGGGGCCGAAGATGGTGCTGTTTTGGATGGTGTAGTTGCTGCACGCGGCGTGAAGTTGCTCCTCGTGCGTTGTTGCTGTTGTTGTCGGCCCTGCAATTCTTTTTCTGCCAACATAGCAAGCTGAAACAATCTGTTAACAGTATCATATTCTTTGTAATCAACAATGTCCTGAATTTCACGCCTCAACCCCCCATAAAAACGAGCTATTTTATCATCCATGTCCTCCACTACCCCACAACGCAGCATACCCTTTTGTAACTCTTGATAATACTCCTCTACGGACATGTTACCTTGGTCTAAACGCTGCAATTTTTTGCGAAGGTCCCGCTGAAAAGATGGAGGAACAAATCGAACACGCATAGCTTCCTTTAATCTATCCCATGTTGGAGGATCAGTTCTGGTTTTAACAAGTTCATTCCACCATATGATAGCAAAGTCCTTAAACTCACTAGTGGCTTGACGAACTCTATGTTGTTCAGGAACAAGATGGGAATTAAATTTTTGCTCTACTGTCATCTCCCAATCAAGATAAGCCTCAGCATCATAAGCACCAGAAAAAGAGGGTATAGTAAATTTCACTTTAGCAAAAGGATCATCAGGAGGGCGGTTATAATTGTTATGATTATTACCTCCCATACCTCGACGATAAAGTGGCAGTCTTGGCTGATTACTGTGATCTTCCAGTTCATCATAAGCATTGTCTTCTTGTCTTCCAGCGAGAGGCAACCGAGCCTCAAAAGTATTCATCCGAAGAGCAAGGTCATCCAGTTTGCGAGTCAAGTTCGCCAATGACTCCTCTGTTGATGCGTTGTATTTGGCGAACATATCACGTAACTCAACATGTTGAACACATTCGTCATTATTTTCTTCTCCTGCCATTGTTAGTAAGAAACAAAAGACAACAAAAAAATGTTATCCCTATCAACTACAGTGACAATGTGGAAGGTGGAAGAAAAGAATCTCTCTCGCTCAAGCGTCTTACCACGCTCTTACAAGTGTTCTTACCGACACAGCAGGTGGTGTGGACGGTGAGATGAACCAATGAAGCGTGGGGTGATTGCAAAGGTACCTGTTATGCTCAAGAGAAAGGTGGAGCTTGGATGGTATAATATGGTGGCTAATAAGCAGAAAATCGTTAACAGCTAAACAAAGTTGAATAAGTATTCAATGTAGGAAACTGTTGCTGGTCAACTGAGTGCCCTAGAGCCTAGCACAACACAAGGAAGTATCAAGGCAAAAGAAAGACAGAATGATATAACCAAACAAACAGCACCAAGTGGTATAGGCCAATTGCTTTAATATGCGTGCTCTTCACTATTTTTTTTTTTTTGTAATATTTTTTTGATATTTTTTCTTTACTCAGTAGCAAAAATATAGGAAGCACACAAATTTGCAGCTCAATTGGATGTAATATGCGGCCTACAGAAAATCAAGAAGGTTCTTTAAAATTCGTGCTGAAACTTCGGAGGCCGGATAGCCTATCTTCCGAGGGGATTTTGGGCAATCTAATTTCGCCGAACGCGGCTATGCCGCGGAAAATCAGATGCGAAATTTCGCGTAGATGAATTTGAAAAAAAAATTCGCCCGATTTCGAGTTCGTATGCGAAAGTTATGGCCGTTTTAAGGTAGGCTGTCCGAGTTACGTTTTTTTGGATGTTGATTCCAACTCGGTTTGAGAACAGAACTCGCAAACGGATACGAAAACGATCGGGAATTTGCACAGCAACTAATGGGGTGGTGTGTGATGATTCAAGGATGAATGGCACAAATATTTGTCACCTAATCTAGGGCTGGCGATGCGGGAGTTCACGCAAGGCGGCTAGCTAGGGCAAACCGATGAACGTGGCGGATCGGTTTGTTATTTAGGGATTGTGGAATAGGTGTCGAATAGCAAGAAAACAAGGACGAAACACGATAACTAGGACCAAAAAACACAAAGCTAAACCAGCAACAAGACTCAACCACACGAATGCAAACTCAACAATGCAAACTGAAAAACGAAACTGCAGGCACTATAGTCTGGGAAGCGGTAAAAACGATCTAATTTTTTTTTTGTGGCTTTTTTGTGGACTCTAGGTACGAAACAAAATCGATCTAATGGAAGGAAGGAAAACAAAGATACCTCACGGGCAACCTGGAAATCTGATACCAATTGATGAGTAGGTTTAGGCCCGATCTTCCGAAAGGTATGTCGATTGGGGTGGAGAACTCGACGTTGATGATCCGCGGCACTCGAGCGGTTCGAGTACCCCTGCAATCACTACACCACGGCTCCGTTGGTTATCAACCGTGCTGCACACGCTTGACCTCGCCAAGAAGGCTAATCCCTGCAAGTGCAATCGAGAACACGAGCAAGAACGTAGAAGACACGATCGGAAATCGCGAAATTGGGGTCTCACAAACCGTAGAACGGCGATTTTATTGATCTAAGCAAAACCCACCGAATATGACCGGCGGCTGCAGTATTTATAGGCTAGGGTTCGACCAAAACACGATTAGACGCGTCCCTAATGGACTCTTACGGGATACAAGGCCCAAAGGCCCGATTCGGTGGCGCAGCACCGGACAGAAATCTGGACTCGACTTGTTTCGACGATTCCCAATGACTCCGGAGGAATTTTGAGGTGGGACCAGAACCATTGGAAAGTTTATCTTCTCCTCTTTCCGTGCATATGTAGAACGTCGAAAACGGAGTCCGTATGCCTCCTGGGCGTCTGTTTTAAGGTGGACTGCTCCTGGACTCCGAGTTGAACTCGAGTCCGAGTTGTAAACTATTTCCATCTACTTGTGGACGTCCCAGGTGGTTGTCCATGCTCCCAAGGCCTCCTTCCTTCAATTGTTGATCTTCTCCATTATTCCTAATAACAATTAAATCATCACATAGCAATCTATTCTCAAACTCACATGCAAAAGAAGTTAAGAACGAATTCACCTGCTGATTTAATAACCGTGCCCGTGCTCTTGTGATTGGTCCTTGCAGTTCAATGCACGTCTCTGCTGTTGTGATGTCCTCATCAATTTTCTTAGAGATCATTCATTAAAAGGTGACATTGCTATTTCACATGTTAGAACTGAAAAACAACTTGCGGATATTTTTACCAAACCATTGGATGAGAAAAGGTTTTGTGAACTTAGGAATGAACTTAATATTCTTGACTCTCAAAATGTGGCTTGAAACGTTGCACATCTGGTTGATACTTCAAATGTTACATTTTATTGCTAAAACTGCCCCTCACCTCCTTTTCTCCTAAGAAAACTATTTTTAATGAAGAAGTCTTGGAATTTATGACCATGTCTTTGTGGTGAGTGCTTTCTGGTCATAATCACCAAGATTATTTGCGAAACTTGTCATTGCATCACTATTAGTTATCTCTAAATACTTAGTTTGTACAGTAACACCGGACTAGTCAGGTTTGCCACCGGACTAGTCCGGATAATCCCTCTTCCTAGGTCTTCCAGGGACACCAGACTAGTCCGGTCGGCTGCCTATATAAGCAGCTGGCCGGCCCAAAACCGTTTCAAATCTCCCTCCACTTGAGTTAAACCCTCACCTCTCAAACCCTAGCCTCCAAAAGGTGATTTTCGAGTTGAGCCCTCAAAATCCAAGCTTTCTCCGTGGGAAATTCTCCCCTCGTCGAGTTGGTACTCCTCTCCAAACTCATCCGGACAGATTTGAGCTCCTTCAACGCGAATCCTCAAATCTCGGTAAATTTCTCCCTAAAGTCAAACTCTCAACTTTTCTAGTTCTAGCCTATTTCTCTTTATTCCAAGGAAGTACATTAGCTTCAGACATGTATTCCTTTCACCTTCATGCTCATTTGCACCTTTAAATAGAAGTTGTGATTCTAGTTTTGTTAGGGTTCTTGTGCCTGGCCGGACTAGTCCGGCTCCCAGTTACGGACTAGTCCGGTACACCGGACAAGTCCGCACTCTGACACCGGACAAGTACGGTCTCTGACATTTGAATCCTCACATCACCTTCATTCTCAGTTCATTCTCATCTAAATCATGAACTCCTTGTTAGGCACGATGTCATCAAGCTCAGATGACAGCTCCTTCCATGTTGATGAAGAAGTTGAGCGCGAAAAGGTGAAGAGATCCAAGGAGAGGTACATGAAGAAAAGGCGTGATGTAAATGTGCACTCTCCACCCTCCGACGACAACTTGCCCAAGAAAAGGAGGGTAGTTGTGAAGAAGGCCCAAGGAAAGGCTGGTGAGAGCTCCTCAGGGCCAAAGAGGACTCTCAACAAAGGAAAGGGGCTTGCTAGTGGTCCCATTGGACCCTTGAAAATGAAGAACCCAAGTCACCGCAACAGGCAGCACTCAAGTAAGGATTTCACTGGAAAAGGGGGTGAGCTTGCCGACAGCTTCAGGCAGGTTAATGTGTATGCTCAACCTCGGCAATGCTCAGACCCAAGATTTTGGAGCAACTTCCATGCCGACTACTACGAGCATGTGTACATGAAGATGAAGAATCCCGTTGTGAAGAGTCAATGGGTGAACATCGGGTACATGCAATCAAAGAAGTATCCTGCTTTCCGTGAGGTGGTTGAGTCCCTGGAGAGGCACTGACTGAAGGAACTGTTTTCCTTTGAGAATGACTGGAACAATGAGGTGATCACCCGATTCTACTCTACCCTCTATTTTGCTCATGGTGATGGAGACAGTCTTACTTGGATGACCCATGGTTCCAAGTATATTGTTACTTATGATGAGTTTGCAAGGATTCTCCACCTTGAGCATACCTTGGATCATGATCTAGTCATCCACAATCTGCAACCCCTGGAGAAGGATGAGCTCAAATTTCTCTATGACACAAGGATGCCATATGTTGCTCCCACTATCAAGTATTTTAAGCCCTTCTATGTGGTCCTCAACAGAATTTTGAGGAAGACAATAGCCTCAAAAGATGGAGATGCGGGGACTATTCAAGGAACTTTGAGGACCCTAATGAAGGTCATTGGTGGGAGAAGATTGTTCAATGTCTTTGAATACATCTACAATGACATTGTGAACATCTCAATCACTCCAAACAGATCTTGCGGGTATGCCCCGTACATAATGTACATGATTGAGAAGGTGACTGGACTTGAGTTCGTCAAGGATGTTCACCATACGGGGATGAAACCGCAAAAGCCCACCGAGTACACCCTACCTTCTGCTCCTGATGAACCTCCCTCCCCTGAAGCTGAGAGGAGGACTAAACAGGCTCGGGATGCGAATGCAACAAGATCTTCAGTTGCTCCTCCTGGCTCTGCACCTGCTCATGAACCCTCCGGTGGTGTGCTCAAAATGCTCACCTCTATCTTTGCCTACTACCGCAAGATTGAAGTCAGGCAGAAGAATCATCAACAATATGTCAATGCCAACATCAAAGCTATCTGCGACAAGCTGGAGATTGAGCTGGTGGGATCCCCGCCCGCCTTCGAGGACTCCGAGGAAGAGTCTGCTCCGGCGAATGATGATGATGGTGGTGATGATGAGGACCGGACCGAGACAGAGGAAGAGAGTGACGATGAGTGATTCCCCTTAATTTTTCCCTTTTTGGTGCCTTGATGCCAAAGGGGGAGAGATTGAGACTAGGAGAGATTGAGACTAATAGTTTGAGAGTAGTTGGTGTCTTTATGTTTTTGTGATCAAGGACATGTGTACTTAATTTTAAAACCTTGTAATGCACTATTTCTTCTCTTATGTGTGATGATTATTGTTGCTTGGATGATTATCTTTACACTCATTATTGATTACCTTTACTTCATCACACCTTGTTGATCACACACCGGTTAGGCACCCCAAAATAAGGTGTGTGCATATGTGAGAAGCTTTTTGTGGACTTATCATTATTCTCATATGTGCACACCTTATGACAATCAAGATTTTATTCTCAATTGTGATATCCCAAATGGTTGTCATCAATCACGAAAAAGGGGGAGATTGTAAGTGCATCTAGGATATCCCTTGTGGGTTTTGGCCAATTGATGACAAACATATGAGATCCTAATGAAACTACTGAGATGATTGCAGGACAAACAAGTGAAACATCTTGATGCACACAAAAAGGTGAAAAATGAAGTGGTGTTCAAAGAGAGATACTTTGATGAAGCTTGGAAGACCAAATTAGATTTTGAATGTATAGGGAGTGTATGAAAGACACACTCCAAGAGCTCACAACTTTGCGTGGGGGTAAGGGATTAAAATTAACCTAACTTTCACAAAGCACCAGACTAGTCCGATCATGGACCGGACTAGTCCGTTCATCTTTCTGGAATCCCACTTACAAGGAGACCGGACCAGTCAGTGCATCCACCAGACTAGTCCGTTGATGTTTCTGGAGTCTCTCATATTGAGGGACCGGACTAGTCCGATCATGGACCGGACTAGTCCGTTGAACTTTCTGGAATCTCCCATTCATGGAGATCGGACTAGTCCGCGGACTAGTCCGATGAACATTCTAGAGTCACCTTCACACAGCACCGGACTAGTTCGAGGTTGGACCGGACTAGTCCGGCAGACTTTCTGGACTTCAAAACACATTGAGACCGGACAAGTCCGGACTTGCACCGGACTAGTCCGGTGTTATGGTTTTTCAACGGCTAGCTTTTGGAAACCCTATAAATAGAGAGTCCGCGGCTTTCCTATAGACACACATGTCGAATACTGATCAAAGAAAAAACCCTAGCGCCGCCACTTCGTCCCAAGAGCCCAAAACACATCTCCCCACACATCTAAAGTTCAAAAAGATTGAAATCAATTGAACACTTGGATTCGGGATTGGGAGATCGTTGTTCTTTCATTGCGAGCTCTTGGGGTTTGATATTTCTACACTCATACTCTGCATTGTAATACTTTTGAGTGTATTTGATCACTTCTTTCATTGTAATTCTCGTGGGAGCCCTCAACGTGTGAGGTTGCCCCACAAACTTGGTGATTACCCGTGATAGTGGAATCAAGTCGGCCTTCGTGGTGACTTGAAGAGGGAAAGGGTTGGAGACCCGGCTCTGTGTGAGCTTCCTCAACGAGGACATAGATCTCGAGGTGAGATCGATCCTCGGGAAAAATTCGTGTGTCTTGCGTCTCATTTACTTTAAATTTTGTTCATTAGATCACTTGAGTGCTAAACATCAACTTAAGGCAATTATATGTTACACCTGCATTCTTATATTAATCTCAAGTACAAATATCAGTTTTTCTCATTTCCACTGCTTAAGAAATTTATTTTCCCAAATCACACCTGATCAACACACATAATTTTTGCACACCGGACTAGTCCGCCCACACAACCGGACTAGTCCAGCCAACCTAGTTTTGACTGTTCTATTAAGTGTGCAGGAAATTCAAAAGGCCTATTCACCCCCCCCCCTCTAGGCCTCATTCAGGATGGAAACCGACCCCAACTCAAAATCGTGTCCAACTCGGAGTCCAGGAGCAGTACACACTAAAACGGACGCCCAGGACGCATAAGAACTCCATTTTGCATGTTCTACATATGCAAGGAAAGGGGAGAGGATAACCTTTACAATGACACTGGTCCCATGTCAAAATTCCAATGGAGTTTACGGTAATCGTTGAAACAAAATCGAGTTCAGAATCTGTCAGGATGCTGCGCCACCGTATTGGCCATTGGGCCTTGTATCAAGTCTAAGTCCAATATTTTCGTATCTTAGGGTTAGTTCAAGACCCAAACACCCCCTTGGACGTCCTCCCAACTATATATACTCCATAGTAGCCGCCATGAACAATTAGGTTTTGCTTAGATTAATCTGTTATACACAGTTTCGCCGTTCATCGGTTTGTGAGACCCTAACTTAGCGATTCAGATTGCTTCTACCTTGTTCTTGCTTGTGTTCTCAGTTTCAATTGAAAGTATTAGCCTTCTTGGCGAGGTCAATCGTGTGCAGCATGGTCGATAACCAACGGAGCGGTAGTAGTGATTGCAGGGGTTTTTCGTGTCCTACTCGAGAGCCTCGGATCATCAACGTCGAGATCTCCACATCAATCGACTTGTCCATTACCTTTCGGAAGATCGGGACTCATTTTCCTTGTCATTTGGTATCAGATTTCCAGGTTGCCCGTTTGGTAATTCATCTATCCATTACATTAGTTTTGTTTTTCATACCTAGAGTCCACAAAAAAGCCACAAAAAACATGCAGTTTAGTAGATTTGTTCATTACTTTGTCCAAACCACCATTGAGCCTTTGCAACATCCGTTTTTAGTTTTGTTTTGTTGAGTTTATGTCCGTTTTTGAGTCATATTACCGATTTAGAAAGTGTTTTTTGTCTTAGTTTGAGTTTTGCAGGGTGTTGATTCATCCTCTTAAATCATGTCATCACGTCTAGATTAGATTCATCTCTGTCCAATTTGGTATTTTCATCATATCTCACTCATACGAACTCTGATTTTAGAGTTCTTGTACTTTCTGGAAAGCTTAAGAAGTTATGCACAACTTTCGTATTCATAGGTTTCCCAGTAAATGGAGCTATCATGGTCAAAAGTGTATTAGATCTGAATCTGTTCTGGACCTAGAATTTCTGAACAGTCTGTATTTCGGGGACAATATCTCCTGTTGTTATTGTCCAAAATAGGTCTCTAATATATTGAAATTAAAGAGGAGAGATATATCTACAATCTTGCTACTCACATTCTGAGAAAAGAAAGAAAAAAGAAAAAGGCAAGTGCAAAACAAGATACAAAAGCCGCACAAAAAATAGGAGAAAAAAACAAAAAAAAATACATAAGTGCTTGCATCCTTTGTGTCATCTAGTTTTGTCTCATGTCTTGCTTGCTTGAACTACTAGGAACACATTTAGTCCAGCAACATTGACTAGTACTTTGGACACTTATTCAACTTTACTATCTGATTGCATTGTTGCTAATCCTTGCTACATATAAAGTGTCATCCAAGCTACACTTTACTCTTGAGCAGAATCGATACACATTTGCAATCATCCCACGCTTCATTGGTTTCTTAATACCGGCCACCGTTTGCCACCTGTAGTGTCGGTAAGAACACTTGTAAGAGCGTGGTAAGACGCTTGAGAGTGTGTGATTCCACTTCCACTTTGCCATTATTCTTTGTAGTTTATAGGGATAACATAGTTTTTTGTTGTCTTCTGTTTGCTACTAACAATGTAAGGTAAAAGCAAGAATCGTGCAATATATGCTGAGATGATTGACATGATGAAGACGACGATGGAGTTGCTCACTAAAAATCAAACATCAACTAAGGTTTCACATGACATTCAGACCACTGTTACAACACCTTTCACAAGAAGTAATTACGTTCTCTTATCTCTTCCTTCTTATGATGGTTTTGATTATGATGAATATATTGCTTGGAAAATAGAGTTGGATAAAATTTATTGACAATGGCATATGTGCGAGAGGAGAAAGATTAGAAATATTGCTAGTGCGTTAGTTGATTGTGCATTAACTTGGTGGGACAATTGAGCGATTCAGAAAAACCTTGAACATGGAAAGATATGAAAATTCTTATGGGAGAAACTTTTTCTAATGTATCTAATTGGAAATACATGAACTTGAGAAGAATTTTCTTGTTGTACCTCCTTCTTTGCCTAACCTTTTGCAGGAACATGAACAAATAAATGTAGATGCAAATGCGAGTGAGGTGTTGAACAACTCTTCTGAATTTTTTGATGAATCAACTCATAATGCATTTAAATTTCTTGCTGAAAATGAGAGTAATGTTAATGGACAATGCTCTACAGTTAACCAAGGTATGACATTTTCACATGTGCTGAATTTTGCTACCAATCATGCTATCGATGAGCAGCTACGAGATGAACCTTTTCATAATACACTTTTACCACTAGTTGATTTTCCTACTTATTCTTACAACAAAAATGAGTTGTGTGCTGATAATTATTTTGTACCTATGATAGAACAACCAAATGAATTTTATACTTTATCACTCACTTGTGCTGAAATTAAGCATTTGATTCCAATTACATGTGAAAGGGATGAGCTGAAATTTTTATCTTCTCTAAATACTTTAAGTTATATTGAATTTGACAATCTTTGTGATCTAGACACTCTAGAGAGAAGAATATTTTTGAAAACACTATTATCTTTGTTGACAAGAAATAATTTTCATGCAATAGGAAAATATGAACATAGTGGTGAATTTATGGTGCATAAAGTTTACATATGCTCAAATGAGAAATCCCATTTTGTGCTACAACAACATGGTGAAATGAATGGATGCACAAACACTAATAATTCTTTGTCAAGTTTTTCTAGTATTTTTTTCTTGCAACATGGACAACATATAATAGAGGAGCATTGTTTGTTGAGGTTGTTCAATATGGACAACGCTCATTCTACCTCCAAAGCAAGCCTCTTTGTTGGACATACGAGCAAGCCGAGGATGGCTTGTCATAAAGAAGGGGAGAATGATGAGATCAAGTACATTGTCATTGCACATACAAGCATGAAACGATGTTTATTTGTTTGGGATCCTGGCTCGAGTCTATGTGCATGGGTATTTGATGATGAACATAGAGATAGTGCATTATGTCGTCCACCACCTTGGCCTCCTCCTTTGATGCACAGAAGAGGATTTGATGGCGTTGCACATATGGACCCACACATGACAGAAGATGAACTTGAGTCGAGGACGACTCCAATTCAAGAAGGGGGGATGATGAGGACATCACTCCTGTGCATATACACAACACTCCATTCAACATACAAGATGCAATCAATAGAATTCGCACACACCAATTAATATCTGAGGTGAGCTCATTCTTATATGTTTCCTTATATATTTTTGAGAATAGATTGCTACCTAATAACTTAATTGTGATTAGGATCCATGGAGAAGTTAAAGGAGTAACTGAAGGAAGATTTAGGGGCGTCGAGGACTAGAGGATACGTTCAAAGAGGATGGAAACCGACCCCAACTCAAAATCGTGTCCAACTCAAAATCCAGGAGCAGTACACACTAAAACGGACACTCAGGACGCATACGAACTCCGTTTTGGATGTTCTACATATGCACGGAAAGGGGAGAGGATAAAATTTCCAATTACGCTGGTCCCATGTCAAAATTTATTGGGATTTGACGGAAATCATCGAAACAAAATCGAGTTCAGAATCTGTCAGGGTGCTGTGCCACCGTATTGGGCCATTGGGCCTTGTATCAAGTCTAAGTCCATTTTTTTGTATCTCAGGGTTAGTTCACGACCCCAAAACCCCCTTGGACGTCCTCCCACCTATATATACTCCATAGTAGCCACCATGAATAATTGGGTTTTGCTTAGATTAATCTGTTATACATAGTTTCGCCATTCATCGGTTTGTGAGACCCCAACTTAGCAATTTAGATTGCTTCTACCTTTTTCTTGTTTGTGTTCTCGGCTGCACTTGTGGGGATTAGCCTTCTTGGCGATGTCAATCGTGTGCAGCACGGTTCATAACCAACGGAGCGGTGGTAGTGATTGCAGGGGTTTTTCGTGTCCTACTCGAGTGCCTCGGATCATCAACGTCGAGATCTCCACATCAGTTGACTTATCCATTACCTTTCAGAATGTCGGACCTAAACTTCCTTATCAAAGAGGATGGTGTGTCTTTATTAGTACGCGCGGAGAAGACGATGAGACGCGCGCAGTGATGGTTATGGCTTCTAAAGTGCACCGTTTGGAATGCTACTTGCGAAACTCGTATGAATGTCTTTCCCTTCCGGAGGATTCCATTCCTTTAAACTGACCCATGAGTTTACTTTAATGAAAATTGGGGTTATGGCTTCCAAAGTGTAGTTGTACGCTACTTTAGCCGCTGGAGTTGTCAGCGGGAAGGAGATCGCCCGCAGCGGGGCCTGCAAAGCAGTTTGTAAAAAGTTCTCCTCCCTCCGTCCCAACTGAACTCTATTTTTAGCTTTGGTCAAACTTACCTTTGAACAATGATTTCTTGCCTTGTCCTTATTCTGATGATCAAGGTCCTCCGCCTGCTGCCCCAGAGACTTGGGGCAGAATGATCCTGGCGACCAGAATGAAGTGTCAGATATGTTGTCCACGATGCAGGGTTATAGAACACCAGCAATAGATATAATATCCTAATCATTCTCCTCATATATAGAGTGTTAACTAAATTTTCGGCCCCAAATGATCTAGAAAAATTACTCCAGATTTGATGATGCCATAAACTAATCGCTGCTCAAAACAATTACGGTGCTCATCAAGCTTGCAAGCTCAACTTCATTCATCCTCAAACTAGCTAATTAATTCGGGTGGACTTACGTTAGGTGTATGCATTCGGTCTACCCGATATTTCGGTTCGCGTACTTCGGTCTTTTTTCAAAATTCGGTTTCTTGAAATCACTACCCGAATTGTGGTAATAATATTAGGTACCCGAACATTTTGGGTACCAAAATTCTGGTTTGGTCTTCGGTCCTACCCGATATATCCGAATTATACATTATACCCATGTCATGTTTGCACAAATTTAATATGATTGATAAATTTAATCCAATGAGGTAATTTATTATAAATTGACAAATGAAAAATCAAAAATAAACGTTTAGATCCAACAAGTTCTCACATCACAACTTGAAAATAAAATATCTAAATTTGAATTGTTCATAGTTTAACTCACATAATTTAACTTATTATTTGATGGACCGACTATTCGGTTATTTCAGTTACCCGAGAGTGGTACACGAACCCGACATTTATTTTTCGGTTATTTATATTTGCTACCCAAAAAGTACACAATACCCGATATTTTGGTCTTTTCGGTTCCAATCTATATTTTTTCGATTTTGGTTTTTCGGTCTCGTTTTATTTTGCCCACCCCTAATTTACGTAGTAGCATATGGGATATACATATTGCTCCTCCATGTTTTTTTGCAAAACTATCAAGTGATATATCCTATGTGCATATTACATATGTAAAAATAATGTAAAATATAAAACTTTTTCAAAAGGGATGTCTTAGGTTTCGTCAAATCTAACTTTGATCAATGATTTACGCAATTTTGATCTGTTTTAACAATACAAGAATTGTACTTTTAGATTCACCATGAAAATATTTCCATAATATACAATCTAGTACTACATGTTATTAAAGTTAATAAATTCCATATAAATCATTGGTCAAAGATATGTTCGACCAAAACAGAAACAGAGTTGTGTTGGGGCGGAAAAAGTATTATACGTTGTTGTTGGCCGCATAAGAGCATCTCCAACCCCTTTGTTATTTTTGGTTTGCTATTCTTTCAAATGACAAATATGCTATCCACATTTAGCATCTCATTCCATGAGCATCTCCAACCTGTTTGCTATATGATGTGCCATATTAATTTTTTTCATATTTTATTGGTATATAATAATTATTTTAAAATCCAAATAACATTGTTGCAATGGCTATATTGTAACAGTTGTATTTATAACGGCTATTTTTCAATGGTTATATTTCTAATGACTATTTTTCAAAGGATGTATTTCCAACAGCTAATTTTCAACGACTATTTTGCAACAGAACGACGATATGTACTGGAAATCGGGAATAGCAAACCGGATAGCATTTGCTACTAGTAGCACAACGAGAGCTCCATATAGCAAATGGATAAAAGTAGCAATCCTAATAGAAAACCAGTTGGAGATGATTTTTCCTCTAGATTTGCTAAATAATAGGATAGCACATCATATAGCTAATGGTTGGAGATGCTCTAAGGTTTGGTCCTTGAAGTTGTAGCCATTTGTACAGGCGGCTGATGCGACCGGGTGCACCGAGCTTACGTGCGCGCCAGTCACCGAGGCGCCTTAAACGCACGCAGCGCATGCACATCTTTGTATTCAATTGTAACCTGTTGGTACCCTGGGTACCGTATACCCCTTGGGATTGCAAAGATCCCAAGGGAATATCATCTACTTGATCTGAAGACCTTCAGAGGCCCACATGTCAGACATAACCAGACCCGCTTCCCCAACTTGGTTAGTCCCAGGGTCGCCACGTGTACTATCAAACCGGAGCTACCGCCCACAAGGGGGAAGCTCCGAGCTATGTACCATAGCGGCACCTCCGGACCTAACCCCAGACTGAGGGAAGCTCCAGAACTGACACGTGTTAGGTGGTACCGGACCTATCTGTTCCCCACAGTATGCTCCAGAGCTGCCATGTGTTCAACCGTCAGACCTCCAGCCTCTAACCTCCGGAAGAATCCACAACGGCTCCGGATCTTCAAAGGGACTCAAGACCCGATTAAGTGTCATTAATACTATATTAATGACACACGATCGGACGGCCTTAATTACCAGTAACGGTGCTATCAAAGCCCGTAACTCGATTATTAAGGGTAATTAAGCGCATCAAATGTGTATTAATATTAGTAACCGCCAGGGCCACATAAAAGGACAGGCCGATGCTAAACACGTAGGAGGCGCTCACTCTATGCTCTGAACTCACTTTGAGCTCATACATCCAATACAACACCAACACACCCCGTGGAGTAGGGTATTACGCTCAGGCGGCCCGAACCACGTAAATCTTCGTGTCTCTTGTGTCATTTACACTTCACCTTCTTGAATCTCCGCGCGCCCACACCGAACCTCAAACTCCTCTAACACTTTAGTAGTGTCGGGAGATCTGCCGGATCAAAACAACCGACAGAACCGCTTCGCATCCCATCACCACTACTGCGCGTCGAGAGACAAACATCCAAGCTGCTACTATGCTATAAGATCACTCGGGCACGCCATCGTCTTCTCCGCACAACCACTCTCCCTCTCTTCCCAAACCTCACCAAGAACACCATGGCTGACAAGAAAACTCCGCTGCCAAGCCCGCCGTAGGACGCTAAGGGGAAGCGCCCCCGATCGAACTCCCCCCCCCCCCGGACAAGGAGTGGGCTCTCCGGAAGATGGCGTGCGATGTATTTGACAATACATTGCGCTCTATACGTCGCCTTGGGCTTGGTCCTCTTCCAGAGTATGCTGCAATGGGGACCATGGGCCACTACGTCTTCGGCATGACGCACTTGGCCGGTCGCCTCGACGTCCTCTGAGAGATGCTGGCGGACGAGCTCGGCGGCGCCGGCTGCGACAACCTAGTGGTGTCAACATCCAAGAAAATGGGCTTCCCGTCTCCGCCGTGGGATGCACTGGCGCCCAGCCAGGCGCCCAAGGAGGAGGAGGAGGAGAAGGAGAAGTAGGTGGAGCGAGGTGGAGGAGAAGTAGTATTTTCCTTGTTCTTAGTTGTGTTGTTTTTTCTTTTCTTGTCTGTAGTTTGTGTTTTTCTTTATTCTTGTTTTTAATGTATCGTCTTAAGGTAATGAACTTTATTTTTATGTTCATTGGTGCGCAAAATAGTTCTAATGTTGCTGTTCTAACCATAAAGTAGTGGACAATTTATCTCTTTTATCTTTTAGAATGGAATATATTTCCACACTTCCAACTCTACTGAGCTGGAGATCCAGAAAGTGACTACCACCTAGTTTATCTGACAGGACCAACAGGGAGAAGCCAACTCCCTATGTTCAAACCCAACACGGATCCAACATAATAAGCAATCAAACCACAAAGCATGTAGTAAATCACAAAAAACACAACAACAGTTTCTGGAGTACGTATCAACTTTAGCCCAGATTAAATGTTGTTGGACATGATTGCAAAAGGGTGAAGACAAAAAAGACTTGATTCGGATGGCTTGCAAAAACAAACCAGAAGTCATGGTCGTCGCATTTTTTGCCCAATTTGGATTGAGTCTTAGTTATAGACTTCCATAATAATAAAATGTATTGGGTATTTTACTTTCACAAGTGTGTCATAAAATGTATCGGTTGTTTTACTTTCACTAGTGTGTCGTGTTGAGTCTTTTGTTGTTGTTCTTTACAACTTTGTGTATCAGTGTGGCTGTACTGTACAATATAATCGCATGCCTTGCACAGTACGGAACAATATAATTTCCAACCATGTTGTACTCCTCCTTTCGAAGAAACGACTGCTGTAGGTGCTAGACACTTTTAGGAACAAATGAACACACTTGTGAAAACACGTACACCACATCCGATTCTCGACATTATCAAATTCAACAAGGGGGGCAACGTCTCTCCACAAAGTTATGCGTGGTGTTGAACACACAGCTCTCGCCTCACGCCGGCCACGTATCCCGATCCAACCGTACAACTTCAAATAAAGGAGGGCTAGAAGATTAGTGGAAAATAATACAAACTTACAAGAAAAAAGGGAAGCAGAAAAAGGATGGCTCGCATTTCGATACATGAACCGTGACACTGCTGACATCCATCTTCATTGGCCAGTTCCCGTTTCTGCTGATCTTTCTAGCATGCATTCACACTACCTACTCTCTGGTGACTGGACCCAGTGTATCCCATGGCCCACCCAGCATACCTAGTTGGTGGGCCCCTGAGAAATGTTGTTGCTGTTGTATGTGGTGTTAGGTTGAGACCATGCAACTTGTGGTCATAATGATAAGAATTAAAAATAGAAAGAGTATATTAGATTCAAAAATCTTCATTACTCTCTTTACTCCGGGCTCGGGCCCGTCAAATTTGGAAACTCCTTCGCTCATATGGTAACTGCATTAGTTATATATCCAGCTCCGTTTCCAATTAAAATCCAAACTAAAGGTGTGGACAAAGGTTTTGCAAAAGAGAGAAGTTGCCCGCGCCGCCGCACACGGCAATCGTAGGGACGACAAGGAGAGAGACCCAATGGCGGGGACTAGGGTGTACAACGTGACATTCGAGGAAGACGTGATCACCACCACCGTGACGTCCTCCGGCGAGGCCGTGGAGGACTGGCTCGACGAGGTCCTCTCCGTCCACCGTCGGGGCCTTCACAAGCTCGTCATCGGGCTCGACATCGAGTGGCACCCCAGCTACTACGCCGACCAGAACCCCTTCGCCATTCTGCAGCTCTGCGTCGGCAGCCGCTGCCTCATCTTCCAGGTCATCCACACTGACTACTTCCCCAACGAGCTGGAAGATTTCCTTGGTGATTTCGACTACGACTTCGTCGGTGTGGGCGTGGAGGGTGACGCCGACAAACTTTGGAAGGACCAGAGCTGAAGGTGGAAAAAATAGTGGACCAAGCCGAGCTCACGGCGGAGGAGATGGATCTCCCGAGCCACCGCCGTGCGGGGCTAAAGGACATTGCGAGCGCCGTGATGAGCGCCGACATGGAGAAGCCTTACGGGGTGGGGATGAGCAACTGGGACACATACAATCTCACCAGCGAGCAGATCAGCTATGCGTGCATTGATGCCTTCGTCTCCTTCGAGGTTGGCCGCAAGCTGCTCTACGTCGACTACTGATCTTACCATCGAGTTTGCAGATCGGCTGCCGTCGATCATCCCGGCATATGGAATTCGTAGGTGCACAGCTCAAGTTCTAGCTTTTGTGCTTGTGCACCCAATCTCTGATAAAAATATTTTTTCTTGGGGAAACACTATATCTTGCTTTTAAAAACATGCATGCTATTTCACATGCATCGAGGTCTTTCACATGCATGTTAGTTGTCCATGCATGCTACGCCCCAAACATGATCAATGAGCCTCAAACATGACGATCTCTCAACAAGACAGAGAACACATAACGTCAGCAAACATGTATTCCAAGGATAGAATAATATTTCCTACCATGTATATATATGTCTATATTTATCATATTCTCTATGACAGTTTCCTATGCATGTGTGTATGCTCTCAACCTATATGGCAGTTTATCTACCACACTAATGAAGAATATTGTCCTGTCATCAATAGAGATAACAAATTTGACATGAGGATGTTCCCTCGACGGTACGAGGATAGAATGTGGACTACCATCATCTAATAAGCGCACAGCTCCCACTACATATGTGCATGGTTCATCAAATTAATAGATCACATGCTGCCATTATGTATCGCTGTACTTGTCTTTTGAAGAAACAACAGGCGTAGGCGCTACCCGCTACGTGTTCTGATTTTAGGAACAAATGAACACACTTGTGAAAACACGTACGCCACATCCGATCCTCAACATCATCCAATTAACATGTTCCTCAACAAGGGGGCACAAAAATCCTCAACACATGACCTAACATGCTTGATCGCGAGTCTCTTTCATATGCATTACATTCATGTGCACCATCATCCATGATCACGAGAATTATCAGTTCGATATGGACTCTCAGTCGGCAGCGGTCGGATCCTTAAAAAAAGATATGGACTCTCAGTCGATTGCCACGCGCGTTCACGTCAATATCTGCACCTCGTTGAAATCATTCGCACGAAATGTTACGAACACCGCGATGGACCTACAAAGTATGCCAGCTGGGCCATTGCATATCCTGGGCCCTTTGTGTGTCAAATTAAAAAACTGGCCGATGAGACGTGTTGAGCCGTTGCGATAACCGAGAGGAGGCAAACTGCGGTTTGGAGTAACTCTGACCGTTGATTCAAAAGCACAATTTTTGAAGCGTCCGATCATGTCCACTCACGCGCTTAATTGATGACCCGCTATAAAGGCACATTGTCCTATTCTTCTCTACCGCACCTCTCGATCCATTTTAGCCTCCAAACTTCTTCTCTTGCTTTGCCGCCGCACCACCGTCGACCACCTCAGCCACTTTTGTTCGCACCTCCGTCGCCGCACAAATTGGTAGCCCTGCACCGAAGTGCTCTAAGTCATCGACGTCCTCTAAACCTCCTTCTCCGTTTCCGTCGCTGCCAAGGCCGGTGGAACTAGAGGCGGCGCTCGCACCTCCTCCACTCCCGTCTCCGCCGGCAGCGCCCGCACCTCTTCCGTCCAACTATGATGAGACTGTCCGCCTCATCGAGGAAAGCATCGACAAACTCGACGACAAGCTTAAGGAGATCACCGGCAGCCTGTTCGCCCCTGACGTGCAAGCAAAAGCGCTCGACAAAATGGCGCAGGATGTATTTAACAATACATCTCACTCATGTCGCCGATTGGGACTTGGTATCCTTTCCCACCACACCAGCATGGACTCTGCCGGTATCCTATCGCTTTGTTGCCGCTCGTCTCGACTGCCTCTATGAGATGATCGGTGAGGAGGCTGGGGTGGAGTTTCGTGAGCAACTCATGAATGCCGTTAGCCGGAATAAGTTCGATCTGGTGTTGGAGGATGCTACGCTGGCGTTTGCGGCGGAGACGGAGGTGCTAGCGGCGGATGCGGAGGCGCCGCCGGCGGGTGCGGAGGCGGCGACGGCGGAGGTGGACAAGTCCTCCTCCGAGTAGAGCAGGATTAGTAGTAGTTTTTTTCTCTTGTTTTCTATTTGTTTTTTCTCTTGTTTGTAATATATGTATTGTTTTTATGTCAATGAAAAAATGTCTTTTATTTTATGTTCATGAACAATGTGTCCTACAGTACATGCACTAACGAAAAACTCCTTTTATCAAAAAACATCGCATATGGAATATTAACACATTAGTAATATTATACTTTATCAAATAAATACGTATTAAACACAATAGTAGGACGTACGTAGTAGAATTATATTTCAAAAAATTACGAAAATAAAAAGCTACACACTAATTAATTTTATTTCTTTTCTCTTTACCGGCTGTCATCATGCCCGCCCCACAACCCCCACTCACCGGCCTGGCCCTAGGAAGTAGCCCCTCCCTCCTAGGCCTAGAGCTAGGCCTGCCTTTAAGAGCATCCGTAGTGGTTCACGGTAAAGCTTAGGCTATGTTTGGGAGCACAATTTTTCAATATTGAAGTTTTGGAAACCACAGTTTTTAAAATGACATGGCAATATCGAAGTATTTCAATAACACAGTTTTGTAATACCACGATTTTGCAATACATAGGACGGTTTGGTTGACAAACACCATTCTGTAAAAAATACCATAGTAATCTCAAATACCACGGTATTGCTCCAAAACTCCAAAAATACCGTGTTCCCAAACACCATTACTGGACCGCGGCCTACGAATCAGATGGTCTTATCTCTTATCCCCTTGGTGTGGAAATCGAATTCCCCGAGGCCCTTCCGCATAGCCGTCTCTGTGCGACCCTGCCCAGATGGTTGCCACGTACGTTCACGCTCCAAATCTTACAGGTTACAGCCAAGGGCGCACTGCACAGTTCCCGCGACTATGCCACCCTGCCCTGATGATTGCCACGTATGCAAATGCACCGAATCATGCAGCGCGCACGGGCACACGAACTCCACGTCCGAAATTTGCTCAGCGATCCGAATAACTCGATGCTCGGCGTGCACGATCCATCATCATGCACACGAGCACGTACGACGTGGCCAAAAAGATCTGTGTTTGGTTGCTTGTCTTGGATTGAAGTGACTTGGATGGTCCAGTCATGTGTATTTGTTTTCTCACTCAGACGGGTGATCCAGGTTTGAGGAATATAAAATATTCCTCGCAGATGTTGGATGAGATGGTCCAGGATATTGTGTTGGATGCGAGTCCATCCACCTTATCTGATTATGCTTCTTAGTAATGTAATTAGTGATAATTATCTTTTTTATTATTGATTATACAATTATTATACTAACATTAGTATGTGCTAGTAATATGATAATTAGTATATAAAAAATTAATATTATGAAATTATCAACTTAGATGATTCAATAATCCAATCAAGTTTCATCCAGCCTACCAACAAAAAATTGGATCGTCCAGTCCATCCAACGAAACGTTAATTTGGATCATCCAAGACATAAAGAAATGGATGTGATCCTATATCTCCAATCCAACTTCGACGTCGAACCAAACGCAATTGATGACTGAGCACTTTGTCACATGTCACTAGAGTGTACGCACAAATGAAAAATACATGGCCTCAACATCGGGTTTAGGGTGCATCATGGGGACTAACCACATGACCCGACCAAACACTCACATAATTAGCATACACCTGCAAGAGCAACTACCTGACCGCATCCTTCGCGTACGAATGGCAACGCCGACCAACTTATACTTTTTGTACTACGTACAAAGAATTTTCCTTGTCCATGAGCTAATAAACAAGCTCTTCTGATGCGGCTTTGTAGATAAAAAATGAACTCAAATCGACAAGTTCATGGGGACGGGGGGAGTATATATGATCATGGACGTCTCTCTCACATGCATGTTATAGTTGTCCATGCATGGTACCCTACGCCCCAAACATATGATCAATGAGCCAAACATATATATATATATATATATATATATATATATATATATATATATAAAGAGAAAACTATATATATATATAACATGTTAGTTGTCACGCCCCAAACATGATCAACGAGCCTCAAACTATATATGACGATGTTTCAACAAAAAACAGAGAAAACACGTAATAATGTTGTCATCAAACATGATCGTCGCGAGGTTTTCAAGTGCATATGTTACTTGTCCATGCATGCTTGCTACACCCCCAACATGATCAACGATGTCTCTCTCACATGCATGTTATAGTTTTCCATGCATGCTACCCTACACCCCAAACATATGATCAACAAGCCTCAAACTATATTTTATGATGTTTCAACAAAAAACAGATAAAACTATATTTTCTTGTTGAAACATCGTAAAATATAGTTTGAGGCTCGTTGATCATGTTTGAGCCGTGACAACTAACATGTTATATATATATATATATATATATATATATATATATATATATGACGATCTTTCAAAAAAAAGAAAAAATATGTAACGTCATGAAATCTGATCGAGGACATTTGCATGACAAACTGAATAAAAACTTGAACATTGCATATACCTTGGACCAGTGGGCCCTTTGCGTGTCAAACATAAAAACTAGAACTGAAAAACTGAAACACCGCCGGACGGACCAACAAAGTATGCTAGGTGGGCCACTGCATACCCTGGACCCTTTGCGTGTCAGATTAAAAAACTGCCTGTGAAGCAGAGATGGGATGTGTCGAGCCGTTGCAACAACTTAGAGGAAGCCAACCGCGGTTTGGATTAATTCTAAAGCGCAGTTTTCGAAGCGTCCAATCATCTCCACTCGCACGCTTAGATGACAATGACTACTATGCAATCTGAATTCATGTGCAAGCGTGTAATCCGCGAATCTCAGCCATTCGACGGACATCCAAGAGTGGCTGACATTTTACAAATAGATCCTTCCCTTTACACAAACAGGTGGAAAGATTTATGTGTAAAATGTCAGCCACCCTTGGATGTCCGTCCAATGACTGAGATTCACGGATTGCACCCTTGCACAAGAGTCCAGATTGCACAGCAGTCCGCTTAGACGAGGACCCGCTATAAAGGCACACACGTCCTATTGCGTCTCCACCGCACCACTCCATCTCCATCGATCGTAGCCTCCAAACTTCTCTTGCTTCACCGCCACACCATCGCCGACCACCTCTCGCTCTTTCTCTGCACCTCCGTCGTCGCACAAATGGGTACCCCGCACCGAAGCGCTCCAGGCCGTCGACGTCCTCTGAACCCCCTTCTTCTTCGTTTCCGTCGCAGCCAATGCATGTGGAACTGGAGGCGGTGCCCACACCTCCTCCGTCCCCTTTAATGCCTGCGCCGCCCGCACCTCCTCCTCCCGTGTGGGTTCACGAGACTGTCCACCTCGTCGAACACCGTTTCAATGAACTTGATCGGCGCCTGAAGGAGGCCACCGAGCACCTTTCCGCCACCGCCAGGCGCGCAAAAAGCTCGACAAATTGGCATGAGATGTATTTTCCGATACATCTCGCTCGTGTGACCGTCTGAGCCTTGGGAAACTTCACGTCTGCACCAGCATGGACACCGCCGGCCACTACTGCTCGGGTTAGGGTTTGTGGCCGGTCATCTCAACGTCTTATACGAGACGATCGGGGAGGTGGCGTGGGTGGAGGGACGCCAGCATCTTCTACGGACCGTCGCCCAGAATCTTCAAAATCAATTGCCGAAGGAGGAGGCAGTGGCGGCAACGTCGTAGGAGGCGGCGACGGTAGCAGCGGCGGAGGAGGAGGCGGCGGTGGCAGACAAGGAGGTGGAGGAGATCTCCTCCGGCTCCGAGTAGAGTAGTATTTGTAGTTTTTCTTTTTCTTGTTTTGTATGTGCTTTCGTAGTTCTTGTTTGTAATATATGTGTTGTTTTTATGTTAATGAAAAATGTCTTTTCTGTTCATGAACAATGCATCCTATGCAGTATCAAAAAAACGACTCCTTTCTGAAAAAGGGGCGAGATAACTGTTGTTCAATGTCTAGCCAAGAGTTCATTGTGTTGCGATAATCGACGACTCTTGGTTGAAACTCCATTGAAATCGTGGTTGAGGCTGCGTTTCTCCTCTTATCTGTTCTTTCACTCAATTTTTTCATTTGCAGTCGGCGCATGGGAAAATGTATTTTTAGTAGTAGTATATACTATATGTTATCATTTCATTGTGATTAATGTTACAGGATGCTGATTGTTTGCCATTGTCGTTTCGTGGACTTGGGTGTTCTGTATTTGCATATCGTTTTAGCACATATACATTTGATGATTCATATTTTTTTCGTATTTTTTTGTAATGTCCCACTAGCTAGCAGATGACTATTTTTAGATTTTGATCTTCATGCATGGCAACAAAGATGAATTAAGAAGCGAGCAAGTTGTACTGAGACGAAGTCTACCCCTCTAGCTACACGCACCGTGTGCAGGAATTGACGCGACATGACATGTAATTAATCACGATTGCATGCGTGCACAAGGGCACGGTTTGCATCAAATTCTCCACTCCCGCGAAAATTTTTTCGTTCTACTTGGCGCGCCACATTTGAGATTTTGACAATTCAATTTTCACTACTTGCGCCTCCAATTTCAGTCCCGCCTATTATTGTATCCCTATTTCAGCCACGATGAGTATAAGTGGAAACACTGGCCTCCGTTCCTGACACACCGCTGTCCTGCCCTTCCGGTGATCTCGCAGTACTCCAAATGTGTTGTCTCTCTGTCCTGTGTTCCATACTTGTATTCCTAAGAAATTCCCATGTTTTCATTTCCCATGGTTTTTACAATTTTTTCGCCCATGGATCTCGCAGTGACGAATCGAAGCTCTTGGTGGTGTTGACTCCTGGGTAAAACGTCGGGCGACAAACTTTGACGGGCTCTACCGAACCTCTTCATTGCCGACACCTCCCTGCGACATCAGATCCTGGACTCTAGTTTTGTGCTAGGTAATCTACACGATCCATGCCATCTTTTTATAGAGCTATATTGGCTTGGTTCTACACGATCCATGCAGTTTTGGGCTAGTTAAGTTATACACGATCCATCCTGATATACGAAGATTAAATAAATTAACAAAGAAGAAATTTGACCTTATGTTTCACGAATTTAGTTATATATATATATATATATATATATATATATATATATATATATATATATATATATATATATAGCATATACTACATCTATCCCTAAATAAATGTCGCTCCGACATCTTATTACGGTAGTGTATTTCTAGTTCAATTTCTGGCCGGGAACGACAAATACTAAAAACAAGAGGTAGTAGTATGTAACTTCTGGATTTAGAAGTAAATGATGCACGGGTTATCTGATCAACCACTCCAAATGTTTTACTCTCATTCCTGTTTTACAAATTTGTATTCCGAAGATTTTTAGTTCCCATGGTTTTTACACTTTTTTCTTTCATATGGCTTTCTCGGATTGTACATTTTTTTCTATTCTTTCTTTTCTAATTCCTCTGTTCGTAACAAACACTGCAGTTTATAGAAAGCACACTGTCCAATCCATAATCTACGTCGGTCATGTAATCTGACATTATCACTGTTATTTGGAATGACTACATACAATGCTCTTTGCATTAGGAACAAGATATCAAACTGTGATGTCGTCTACAAGCATTCATGGTGGCCAAAAAGCACCTGGTATAACTACAAATGTGTTTACTATCAAAATCCTTTTGCATGGTACGCAGAGAATATTGCAGCACATGATGTTCAGGAACCCTGAGGTTCTTCACTCCCTGGTACTACGATGCATGAACCAACAGCAGGTATAGATATACAAACCAGAAATACTCCTTCTGCCCCAGCGTAGCTTTACTTTTGGAGCTTAAAAAATGTCCCACTCCAACTCTATCGGTAGCTTCCAACTACCCATATCACATCACATTGCTACCTACCTCTCTACTGTGCCATTTGTTTTGGCAGAGCGTGTTAGTTTTTTACTCCTTTGGCATTGAATTTGGAGCATTTGAGAGACTACGTTCTGTCCTTTACATGTATTGATGATGGGTGTATCATGGTCATTTGCATTCTTTCCTAGGCTCTACTAATTGTTTTAGCATGCCTTGCGATTCTACTTTCTTAGTACTTTGTCTTTATAGTTAATAGTTCATCAGCCTGTGTGATAGCGTGATTTTTTTATGCCTCTATGTTGTGCTCTCTCGCCGCCGGCCACTCCGGTCGGCACCGGCGCCCATGTCCTGCTGCTGGTCACTTCGGTGTCCTCCCCAACGCATCTCCCTCGCCCATCGCCACGTCCCATCCTTCGCGTGCCATGATTACCCCGCCGCCCGCAAATCCATGGCCATTACTCGCCCTGCCACCAATCCTCCTCGAGAGTTGTGGCGAGACCGAACCCTCGCTTTCTTGAGCATCGCAAGCTGGCAGTATGTGTACTGCACCTGCAGTAGCCGCCACTAACAAGTGGACCCGATGTCTCATGGGCCCACATGTTAGTGGCAGCTAATGCGGGTGCAATACTGCAGAGGATTTCAATCCCACAAGCTGCCTGCCTTATCTGTCTTGCATTGGCCACCTGCTACCGCTGGCGTTCATTACATGCTGTGCAACTAATAATTCTCTTCGAGACACGATCCGGCTGATGTCAGTCAGACTGAATCAACGAACCCTATCTTTGTCTAGTCCAGCGTTGCCAGCAGCATGCCCCTCATAGTCTTGCCTGCTCCGCGCATGGACTAAAAATCCTCTGCGATACTACGTGTGCGTACCGCCACTGACATGTGTACATGATGGCTCATTTTAGGGTATGAACAGCAACAAAGAAGTCAACAATGTACCCCCCCCATCAAAATAGTTGTCGTTCAGACAGTCCTAACTAGTAGTTCATTTCACAAGACGCGATAGTGCCGATAGATAGATGCATGTTGGATCGCCTCCGCCGACGACCCCCACCTCCGCCGCCCCTCCTGCGCACATCGTGGCCGGACCTGCGACACCGGGGGATGAAGGCCTCCGGATCGACACCTCCCTGTGCTGCATGCTACAGGGCGGCGCTCCTCCACTCCTCCGATCCTGCGCTCCATGTTCACGGGCATCGAGGCCTTGCCACGTTCTTCCTCGCGCTCTCTCGCAAGCAGGGTTTTCACGACAGGGGATCTACATCATCTTTGTCATTTCTTTCGGGGAACCAAAGGGGTGCTCCTACAAGCTCAGGGTAAGTTGCGGGGTTCTTTCGGTGACTGGTGTGATTATGGCAATTTTGTAGGAAATCGACGATAATCTAAGCAAAGAAAGAGGGCAGTTTCATCATTTGATTTCAATCATCGGGGATTCAGATATGAAACGCAAGGAAGAGCATTTTCGGGAAGGAGATAGAAACTTTACCCTTGGAGGCGGAAGGTACGAGATAAAGCCTCTAGAGAGAGACCTAGGGTTATCCTCCCACCAAGGAGCGCTGCCAATAACCAAATACACAAAATCAGAGAGAAAATTTTTTGGTCACTTTTGGGGGGAGGAAAGATCTTACGCTCAAGTGGTTCGAGCTCGACCAGCTCCCATGGTGATGGTGACAAGTGATGGGGAAAGTGGGAGTAGGAAGAGGCCAGAAGAGTTAATCGGCAGGAAAGCAAAGTTCCCTGGTGAAGACTCAAGCAAAAGTGATGAAGAAAGGGGGAAGTGATGGAAGGGAGAGATGGCGGCTGGTGGAACAAGGGGACAAGAAAGTAACTGGGTCGGAGACAGATTTGGAAGCGGAAGAGGAGGAAGATTCGACCAAGGGTTTGGGGGAAGAGGCCGGTATCCTCAATTCTTCGATGTCAACAGAGGGAGAAGAGGGGGAAGGGCTGGTTTCTATGGTCCTAGAGAGGGGTGGAGAGGAAGACATGCTGGACGTGGAAGGCACCAGTTGCATCGATCTTAAGAGTGGCAGACATGGCAGTAAAGACAAGAGATGGACAAAGATGTGGAGGGGAAGATGGGATCTGCTAATGAAGGTATGATCGGAAATTCTCAACAATCTGCAAGGAAAGATTTGCCTACTGCGGGGAGCTCTTCAAAGGGGCTGGAAGAGAGTAAGAACAACAACTTCGAAGCGGCAGAGAAGATGGCTAAGATTAAGGGCAAACAATTGGTTCAAAGTGGTATGAATCCTCCAAAGGAAGGAAGAGGTGAGATACAACAATCTCTTGACCCTTCCTTTAAGTGTTACACTTGTGGCAGTCGTGAGCATAAGATTCAGAACTGTCTGGAAGCGAAACAATGTTGTAGATGTGGCAAAGTCAGACATGAGGCCGAGGTTTGTTATACAAAGCTGCTGAGGGATTTCATTGCACCTCTATGAGCAACATAAGTGGAGGGACAAAGTTTCTTTTGTATCCCCGATATAAAAACTGCGAGGAAAGTTAAGAGAAGAGAACCAACTGCTATGATAAAGGTCATGAAGGGGACTGCTACTGCCAAGCAAATCGAAGATGAATTTTGACAGAGTGCTAACAACAGCAACTGGGAGTGGTCAGCTAAACAAATTTCTGAGAATTGCTTCACCATGAAGTTTCCAAGCAGTAAGATGATTGATGACTGGGGTGAATTCAAGATTGCATTGTCTGCTAATGATGCAACGATCACTATGAAACCATATTCTTCCAATGTGGAGCCAAAAGGCAAACTTTAAGAGGCTTGGTTTAGAGTGAGAGGTATTCCAGAGGATAACAGAAACAAGAAGACCCTAGATTATGTGGGATCACTGGTTGGGATGACCATTTTGGTGGACAATGATTTTATGGATGACATAGAGCTGGACTATGTGAGAATGAAAATTGCATGCAAAGATATTACAAGGGTGCCAGCTTGTGTGGAGGGGGCTATATATCCCTATTACTATGATTTCTGGTTCCGGGAGGAGGTTTTGACAGAAGTGAAAAATCATGATGAGGGGATCAAGATTTCAGAAAAGGTAAAAGATCCATATGGCAGATTCCCAAAGAATGATAAAGGAAATGAGAAGAAAAAGACATATGAAAAGGATCAAAGTCAGAAAAAAGGAAATGAGATTGATAGGACAAATGAAAAGAATGAAACGGAGAAGAAAAGTGGTGCAAAGGACAATGTTGGACACAGTGAGAAAAACATTGAAGGGGGAAACAAGAAAAATTTACAAGCTGGAGATCTCATGCAAGATCACAATGGAAAAGGGTTCTTGATTGAGAACATCTCTACATAATCCTGGAATGCTAGTGAAGATGATTTGCTAGGAGAGGAGCTGGAAGAAATATCTAAGGAGGTACCACCACTGAGAAGGGAACAGCAGTTCATGCTTCAAAAGTGTGAATATTTCAATACAAGCACCATTGAGAAGCTGAATAGTGTGAAGAATCATAATAACACATGTCAAATGGAAATTAAAGACTCAATGACTGAAAGCTATGCAGATGCGCAGGTGTACAAAGGACTGAAAATAACTGATAGACGAATTCTTCTAGTTACAAGGTGCAGTGAAGGAGTGCAGCAACAGGCTTATGACAAGGTATGAAAGAAAAGATATGATGAGACAGAGACTACTGGTAAAGGTATGCCATCAAAAAGCTCCTCTTTTACTGTACTTAGTTATTATAGTATTGCTAGATTGGCTAAGGATATGGGTGTCAAAATCACTGAGATAGATTTTGATATAAATGAAAATCCTGATAAGAACCAACTCTTTTAGAGTGGAAAATGAGGATTGGTTGGATAAGGAGGAGAATAGACAGGGTGAAAGTAAAAACAAGAGAAAAAGAAGTATTATGAATAAAAATATTATGGCTAGATCTCCCATGAGAAGTAGGAGGAGTGTGCCATCAGTTTATGGGAATATTGGAGTTAAAGTAGCTCCAAATTCCAGAAAGAAAAAAATCAAAAGGTTGAAAATGGAAGGCCTTTTCTGGAATATTAGAGGGGTGAGGAAAAAAGGGAAGGTTGCTTATATAAGAGAATTAATGAATGAAAATAAGTTAGATATAATATGTTTACAAGAAACTATGATAAAGGAGTTAAAAGAATACCTCATTAGAAAAAATGACCACAACAAAAAGTATATTTGGCATAATATAGAATCTGTAGGAAAATCTAGAGGGATGCTGACAGGAATTAATAGAGTGAGATTTGATGTCATATCCCACTAGGAAGGAAAATATATTTCTATGTCTAATCTCTATGATAAAAAAATTAAAAAAATTGGAAGTTGGGTAGTATCTATGGTGCCTCTAGGGATGATAAAAGAGAGGAATTCCTTAAAGAATTTGCAGAGTTTAGTTATCAGAGTAATGAGCCTATCATCTTTGGAGGAGATTTTAATCTGATTAGGTTTGATTATGTGAAAAGTAAAAATTACAGACGTAACAAATTTTCGGACTTATTCAATGAAATTATTAATAGTAATGATTTGATAGAACCGCAACTTTCAGGGGGATTTTCACCTGGTCTAACAATCAGAAAGATTCAACTTTAGAAGCTTTGGACAGGGTGCTAGTGACTAAGGATTGGGAACAACTTTTTCCAAACATTTTATTCTATAAAAAACCTAGAGTTTTCTCATACCATAATCCACTTATTCTAACCCGAAAAGATAAAATACCTAAAAAATTATTCTCATTTCACTTTGAGTCCTATTGGCTTAAAAACCCAGAGTTCTTAGAGAATGTGGAAAGAATTTGGGATGAACCAGTTAAGGACAAGGATGCTTTGAGTAGCTTCCTCTATAAAATGAAAATGATTAAGAATTTTTTGAAGGGTTGGAACTTCAATTAAGTGGGTAAAAACAAAAAAAGAAGGAAATATATTCAAAAAAGAATTCAAGATATTGAAGATAAGGAAGATCTTTTAATGGCCTCTAGTGAAGAGACCAAGAGTAAAATAGCTCTTCAGGGTGAACTGTTTAAGCTTTCTGAGGTAGAAGAATTATATTGGCAGCAACGTTGTAAAGAAAAGTGGTTAATGGAAGGAGACCAAAACACTGAGTATTTTCATAGAATTGCAAATGGAAATAAGAGGGAAAATACCATTTTTTATATGAAACATGAAGACAAAAATATTGAAGGGACTGAGAATCTTCTCAATCATGCAACTGATTACTATAAAAAAATGTTTGCCAAAAATAGTGATAGTGCTTTTAATATGTACCCAGAGTTATGGAATGATAGTGAGCATGTAACTAGGGAAGAAAATGACACTCTGACTAGAGATTTCGAAGAAGAAGAAATTAGAAGGGCCCCTTTTTCGATGGAGAAAAATAAATATCTAGGTCCTGACCAAATACCTATTGAATTCTGTCAAACTAGTTGGCATATAATCAAAAAGGATATTAAGGGTATATTTGATGACCTTCATAAGGGAAAGCTTAAATTTTTTAGAATTAATTTTGGGATTATAACCCTGATCCCCAAAGATAAAGATGCATAAAAAATAACTCAGTATAGGCCCATATGCTTATTAAAATGTATTTACAAATGGGTCACAAAAGGTCTTAACTACGAGATTGGAGCCTTTGGCTCAGAGACATATTCATAATGCCCAGTCAGCCTTTATCCCTAACAGAAATATCATGAATGGGGTATTAGCATTGCATGAAGTAATACATGAGTCTAAAAAAACAAAAAACAGATGGAGTTATTCTGAAACTTGACTTTGAGAAGGCTTATGACAAAGTCAATTGGAATTTTCTTCTTAAATGCTTGGATTATAGAGGTTTTTCTCCTATCTAGTGTAATTGGATGAAGACCATTCTGGAAAATGGAACCTTATCAGTTAAGCTGAATGAAGAAAGAGGACCTGATTTCCAGAGCTACAAAGGGGTAAGACAGGGGGACCCGCTCTCTCCTCTTTTATTTAACTTTGTAGCTGATTGTTTGACAAGAATGGTAAATAAAGCCCAAGAAAATAGGCTCATTACTGGTCTTGCAGCCAACTTAATTGATAATGGAGTTGCAATTCTCCAATATGCCGATGAAACAATTTTATGCTTATAGGATAATGTTGATCAAGCTCACAATTTGAAACTGCTTTTAGCTTCATATGAACACATGTCGGGTTTGAGAATAAACTTTGATAAAAGTGAAGTTATGACAATTAGTGAAAATAAAGTTAAGATGTCGAAATATGCTGATATTTTCACTAGTGCTATGGGTTCTTTTCCTTTGAAATATTTGGGTGTTCTGATTTCTGCTAATAAACTGCATATTTCTGATTGGCATAGCCTGGAAATGAAGATGGAGAAGAAGTTAGAAAATTGGAAAGGAAGTTTTTTGTCTATGGCAGGAAGGACAACTCTCATTAATGCTAGTTTAATTAATACTGTAATTTACCATATGTCTATGTTTTTATTACATAAAACTGTTGTCGAGAGAATGGATGCTAAAAGAAGAAAATTATCGTGGCAAGGAAGAAGCACTAAGAAAAGATACCACTTAATCAATTGAAAAGTAGTGTGCCTGAATAAGAAGAAAGGTGGGCTAGGCATTAAGGATCTAAGGAAAATGAATATTAGCCTTCTTGCTGAATGGTGGTGGTATTTTGAAAATGAATCAGGTGTATGGCAGACCTTAGTGAATATGAAATATGTTAAAGGAAATCCTATTTGAACTATTAAGCATAAAAGTCAGACTCCCCGGTCTGGACTGATATTCTAAAAGTTAGAGAAATCTATTCCAAGGGCAGAAAATTTGTTCTGGAAATGGGAAAAAAATCTTTTCTGGGAAGACATTTGGCTAGGAGATAAACCAATTAAAAGTAAGTACCCTCTGTTAGCGATAAGAAATTACAATGGACAAGTGTGCTAGAAATGGTTGGGTCATAAATTTGAATCCAACACTACCTCAGTTTCTACATCAGCAGTGGTATGAACTTGCTGACAGTGTTAACCATAATTGTATTAAACAAGAGGATGATAAAGTAGTTTGGAGATGGTCAAAGTCTGGGAATTTTACTGTTAAAAGTGTTTATGACAGATTGACTGGTAGCAATCACAGATTTAATTACAGGAGAGTCTGGAAAACGAAGGTACCTCCTAAAATTAAAACTTTCTCTGGTTATTACAATATAAATCTATTCCAACCAAGGAAGTGATGAGTAAGAGAAACTTGAAAGGTAATCCGTCCTTGCAGTTTTTGAGAGGAAGTTGAAACTGTAGATCATCTTTTCTTTTCATGTACTATTATGAAAGTGGTGTGGAGCATTATAGCGGAGTGCATAGGGTGCTCGGTTAGACCTAGGTCTTATGATCAGTATTGGATATGGGTAAAAAATATGTTTCTTGGCGGTGAACTGTTTTATGAAACAGGTATTGCGGCAGTTTGTTGGGCTACATGGAACATCAGAAATAGAGCTTGTTTTGATGGTAAAATGATTACCCATCCTTGTGAAGTTTTAATTCAATCTTGCTCATGGTTACATTACTGGGCAGGGGCTTACAAAGCAGGGGAAATGGAGGCCATCAGGCATGGGGCAGAGATACTGTTAAAGGCTGCTGTTAAATTGATGAAAAAACAGAAGACCATCCTGCTACTGCCGGTGCCAAGGGAGGGGGGAGAACAGCATCCGGACATATGAATGATATTTATGGTATTTCACCTGAGAATGGAAGAAAAAAGCGGACACAAAAGATATCAGGGTGTGCTGCTATTTTGTTAATCCAATACACTCAGTTGTTTAAGCCATTTTGAGTCCCTTATGATAGAACTGAAGTTACTTCAGACTATGTAATAGGAAAACAGTAACCCCATGGGGACATAGTTTCATCTAGTGTACCGTAGCTTAGGAGAATAGAAAGCTAGACGCTGGATGAGGCTTTTTGTAATGGGAAAATGATCTCTGTTTCATAATGTAATGGAGGTGGGAGATGGTCTCGATTAAAAAAAACTAGTAGTTCATTTTTAATTTATTTGTTGGTCTGATTCGATAATTAATATAAACCAGGAGGGAGTACTACAGAACAAAATGGTGCTTGCACGACGCGGTCATCCCACACTCGTATCTGCGGCACTCGTCCTGAAGATGGTACGAACATCAAACTTTTCTTCTTTTCACACTATTTGTACATGATACTAAACTAGGTCTGGCGGTAATTTGCTTTAATCGTTTACTGTTTGAATCAATGTAACAGAAGGAAGGAAGCTAGAAAGAAGTGTGGCTAAAGGACTTAAGGTTGCCAGAATATGCTATGCATCCCAAGATAGTAGAACGGAGCATGTGAAGCTACCAATTCAGTTCTCCGCTAGGTTGGGTGCTGCGGTTGGTATTAATCAGCGGCACATTGTCGATGATGTGGTTATGTTTACAAAAAGACATGCATCCCTCAACGGTGCAAGGAAGTGGGCAGAGGTTGGCCATAGTAACAAGAGAGATATAGTACGAGACATTCTGGTTAGTGTTGTCACAACCCCACACAAGTAATTTTTTCTTGCAATCTCCGTCATGTACGTTTACACCAACTTGTTATACAATGTACAGGATTTCTGGGACATGGAGGACACACCGGAGAGCACAAGAAAAATTTTGAAAATTGCTGGTGAGTGCTACAAGGGGTGGCGCTCGACTTTGCATGCCACCTATAAGAGTTATTCTACCGATGAAGAACATATACGAAACAAGCCTACTGACGTAACGGCGCCCAAGTGGTTGCACCTAATAGAATATTTTGGGTCTGAGCAATTCAAGGTCAGCTAACTTTTTAATAGCTTCGCATCATACAAAAAAATTTTCATTTACTTTCATTTGTGGAATTAATTCTTAAAATTATTGCAGTCAATAAGCAGGACCAATTCTCAAAATCGAAGTAGGCAAAAGGCGAGTCACTTGCTCGGCTCAAAATCCTACGCCCAACTTAGTTCCGAGAAGGTATGAAAAATAAATCACGCTTTTACTTTGCGCTGCAAACAATATGTATACCGACGTGTTGAAATTTACTTGTATTTTATATAGCGAGACCCAGAGACCAGAGAAGAACCCGATGACATACAACTGTGGGAGGCAAGCCATTTGTTGGAGAACGGTAACTGGGCAATCAAGCTGGTAGAAGTCGTACATGTGAGTGACACTTCAAACACTCCCCAATTAAATAAATATTTGCAAATTACATGTGACTTTTATTTTCGTATATTGATCCAGGCACGTGCCCCAAGTGGATGACATGGAAGCTGAGCAGGGAGGCCTGATTCCAAATGAGGAGAGAAACCACATCTTCCAGGATTGTTATAGATCCTCAATCGGTTGTGCAGGATCACAGGAGGGGGCGTGGTTATATGGCTAACACAATTGGTCCCGGACGTGAACGTATGTGTATCCAGATGTATGAACACCTCAACGACCAAGTTAAAAACTTAGAAGACATAAAGGCAGGCCTCAGTCAAATAGTGCAGGAGTTGGAAGGAAGAAATGATACCTTAAACACCCAGATGGACTGCATAAACCAGAAGAATGAAGAGCTAAACATTCAAGTCCAGAACTTACAAGGTCAGATAGCAGCTGATCATGAACAGACAGCTAAGGAAATGCACGACATGCGCGCCTCAATGGCTGAAATGCACAAAATGATGATGGAGACCACTCCACAAAAGGTCCACCAAAGGAACCGCCAAAAGCCACCTGCTCCAACAATTAGTCCCGATCAGCATAGGAAAACTCTTAGCATGCAAACACGTCGCTTTTGTAATCCTTGAGTGTTGTTATGCGTGTTGTAATATCTATTGATGAATGTTTATTGTTAGACTCGTGATTCTATTGCCACTAATTTACAAACCTGGTGCATTCGGGTTCTACTGCCGCTAATTATAAAACACGACATTACGAATTTCTTGTCGCGGATGATAAATTGTTGCAATAGGAAGCTATTGCTAGGATCACATAACGTTGCAGTATAAACATTTGGCAATGACTCAAAAAACATTGCAGTAGACTGCTATTGCCAACACGCAGAAAACGTTGCATTAAAACACTATTGCCACAAATAAGAAATTGTTGCAATACCAAACTATTCGCCATGGATGCAAAATCATTGCAGTACCATACTAGTTCCCACGGATCTGAAATCGTTGCAATACGGTACTATTTTCCACGTTTGTGGACTCGTTGCAATATCAAACTATTTGCTACGGATGCAAAATCATTGCAGTACCAGACTAGTTCCCACGGATCTGAAATCGTTGCAATATGGTACTATTCGCCATGTTTGTTGAATCGTTGCAATAACATACTATTTGCCACGGACGCTAAACCGTCGCAGTACCATACTATTTGCTACGGCTGTGACATCGTTGCAATACCGTGATATTCGTTGCAATATGGTAAATTGTCGCAACACCATAACTCAATACAATATGGTACTATTTGCCACGGCTGTGAAAATCGTTGCAATACTGTAGTATTTGCCACGAATGTGTAAATCGTTGCAATCACATACTATTACCACGAACTCAAAATCATTGCAATATAATGCTATTGGTTGCAATACGTTAAATCGTCGCAATACGCTAAATCGTTGCAATAACATACTATTTGCCATGAATGTGATATCGTTACAATACGGTACTATTGCCACGCCTGTGAAATCGTTGCAACCACATACAATTACCACAAATGTAACAATCGTTGCAGTCACATCCTATTACCACGAACTCGGAATCGTTGCAATACAAAGCTATTCGTTGCAATACGTTAAATCGTCGCAATACGCTAAACCGTTGCAATGACATTCTATTTGCCACGAATGTGATATCGTTACAATACCGTACTATTGCCACGCCTGTGAAATCGTTGCAACCACATACAATTACCACGAATGTGAAATCGTTGAAATACCATCCTATTTGTTGCAATACGTTAAATTGTTGCAATACGCTAAATCGTTGTAACAACATACTATTTACCATGAATATGAAATTGTTGCAATATCGTACTATTTGCCACAATCGTGAACCTGTTGCAATACCGTACTATTCGTTGCGATACGTTAAATCGTCGCAATACATGAAAACGTTGCAATAGCGTTCTATTTGCCACCGATGTGAAATCGTTGCAGTACCATACTATTTGCCACGGATGACAAGGTGTCGCAATAACCTATCGCCAAGGGAATTATTACGATGATTCGTAAAAACTATCGCCACGATGTTTTTCGTTGCAACAGCGACATATTGCGACGGAAAACAACCTATTGCGACGAATTTTTTCGTTGCAATAAACCGGAATCCTTGCAATGTAGGCAATGAGGTCGACCTGTTATTTTGGAGTGTGGCGTCGACGTTGTTCAACTGCATATTGATTTGGTTCTGCCAATTATGGGTACCTTGGATGTGATCTTGAGAGTGTTGAGGATGTTCCTCCGTCATCACCTCAAGGTCTCCCATCCCTTTGGTAAGCTCTGTCATTGCTTGGCCAAGGTAACGATAATCTATAGCCGACAAGGAACTATGTCTCCCACTGGTGGTGGAGGTAAGGTACTTGAGCCTGATTGAGTACTGTTGGTACCCTATGGACCAGGTACCCACTCATACCAAAAGAAGATGCGATGAGTCCCACTTTCCAAGAAAGTGGACCTTTGGAGGCCAACTCGTATCCCGCAGTGCCGGACCTACCTTTTTGCTAAGGGTGGTCCCGACGCTGCCGCGTGTTCCAAAGTGTCGGGCCTGACTCCCTGCTAAGGGTGGCTCTTGCGCTGCCACGTGTCCCGTGTCATTGGACCTGCCTCCTTGCAAAGGGAAGCTCCGACGCTGCCACGTCTCCCGTGGCATCGGACCTGCCTCCCTGCCATGGGAAGCTCCAGTGCTGCCACGTGTTCCGCGCCGCCGGACCTGCCTCCCTACTCACGGAAGCTCTAGCGCTGCCACGTGTCACGTGTCCGGACCTACCTCTCCAACGGGAAGAACTTCGGGATCTCCAACAGCATGGACATTCAAGGCTATAAACCAGCAATTACAAGGCTTGGTTAACGCGTCATTAATTCTGCATTAATGACGCACTATCAGAGGACCATCAAGCTTGGTAACACTGCCATCAAAGCACATTATCTCAGTAATGAATAGACGTTAAGCGCCTAGATCGTGTATAGATCTTTTAATAGCATCGGATCCACTTGTCCGGCCTCCGCTACACTGTAACAGCAAGACCTTTGCATATAAAAGGTCTGCACGGTAGGCCAACTGAAGGCAAACTAGGCCAATGTTAATCAGACTAGCTTACTCGCATACTCAATCATACATACAACACAACCCCGTGGAGTAGGATATTACGCTCAAGAGGCCCGAACCATGTAAAATAACTGTTTCACCCTGTTCCTGAGTTCTTGAGTTTACGCCCCCTCCTAAAAAAGAACCTCCGCGTACTATTTCTTAGTAGTACTGGGGGAAGTGTCGATCACACAATTCGATAGGTGCCTGAGTAGTTGGACCTATACGGATCCCATCTTCATCTGGTAGCCCATTGATCACTACTTTCAGTTTGCCACGATGAAGCTCTATCCCCATACTGTTGGGTTTGGGTCCAACCGATTGCATCAACTGATGGGTTCCAATCCCCTTGGTACTTATATGTGGGATTTGTCGCAGTGGCATCTCCATGGTCGTATTTCTTGATCAACTCCTGGTGATCCTGCTAGAAACACTATTCCTAAGGGCCTCTTCTAAAGGGATGGAGAGCAATGGTTAGCGCCCGACACTGACACTTAATAAATGAAGATTCGGGTTATGTAACTAGATTTCATTTACATAATTGAGGAAGAAAAAAAAAAGAGCCATCAAGTTAATGTTTTAGAGTATGTCAATATAGAAGATACTCGTTATTTATTAGAGAATGATGGTTTGGAATATAAGTGACAAGCACATTTTCTAATGCATCTATTCTCATAGCAATACGAGTAATAAATGATGTGCAGTCAATGGGTCCTATGGTCTATAATTTTCTTGCCATTGTGGAATCATGGCTTTCATACGATAGATTTTAATCTTAGTTACCATGGCATAAAGGATCTTTAGTTCATCTTCACGTACAACCCTAATATCACCTCTATGGAACATACTATTAGCCACCCATTTATGTGTGAAACATAATCTGGGATTTCCATGATGGCTATTTCTAGGAGCCCTACATGTTAATTCATTGGTTAATTCTTGCCAAAATCTTTTTTATTAAATTTAGGAAAAGTGACTAACCATGCTTATAGAAGCCAAGGTGCTCACTTAATTCTTCCAAGTAAGGTAGTATGCTTTTCGGAAAAACCGAAAAGTAATACCTTCACTTACATGAATGATGGTGCATAGGAATTTAACGGTGAGGAGGTTGAACCATCATCATCAATTTGAGCAAAATTATCCCATCCGAATGCATGCCAAAAATTAAAGAATTCGGAGTTCATGTCAATTTTGGACTGCGGTTCTGGATCATAGGCCTTCGTGTGAGAAAACACGATCTATGATGATGTGTAGGCTTGATGTTCAATGTCTATCATCAAGTTGAGGTTGTCTTCATTTAGAAGTCGAGGTATAGCATCACCTCCTTCCATCAGCACATCGTCTTGCATGCCTCCCCACCATGAACTTGGTGTAGGCTCGAAGGAGATGTACATGCTTGAGTCCTCCCGCCGTTGGTTGAGCTTCATGAAGCACCCTTCATATCCCCAAATAACCTCTTCATTCCCTTCCTCATGGCTGCACAAATGTGAGAAAACACCACAAAACAAGCTCGAAAAGGATTATACTAGTGAAACCGAAATGAAACCATTGTCGCGTCGCATTGCTAAACTCAAGAGCAGCATGCAAATGCAATTGAAAGCATATCTTTTTGTCTTAGAAATGAGAGAAGTACTCCAATGAAGAGAAAGAGAGCACTTGAGCAAGAATGTGTGAAATTGGAGAGGTGAAATGAGGTAAATTGTAAAGCAACACCTCCATCCGGGCACCGATTTATAGTGCTTCATCTTCCAACGGTCACAAGAAGCAAAAATGTAGCTATTTGGTGGAAGAGGGGATGTAACACCCTCATTTTCATGCATCATGGCCTGCATTCATCATCAAATATGTTTAACATTAATACACATAAAGAGGAACAAGTTTAAAATGAATTAGAAGCAAAACTTCTTTTAGAACTTCTAAAGTGCGGACTAGTCTGAATTTCATTCTAGACCCATTTCGGACTTGTTTGTTATCCTGAGGGCTAGTCCGGTTTCATCTCTGTACAATTTTTGGACTTGTCTGGTCGATTGCGGACTAGCCCGGTGTTCTGGTTCCTTGAAATTTTGCCAAGTCACTGTACCTGTCTGGACTTCTCCATTTTCTATCGGACTTGTCCATTTTGCTTTCTGACTAAGTTCGGACTTGTCCGATATAGTTCTGACTTGTACGTTTTCGTCTCTGTCTAACATCGGACTACTACGGTCTAATGCAGACTTGTTTGGTGATCACGATTCCGACTTGATCTTTTGTTCCACGACGTGTTTTTGGGTTTTTACCTTAAGTGGGCCCAAGGACGTCGTGTGTAACCTTTTTGGAGCCCATGTGGGACCCCACACCGGCCTCCAACCACCCCAAACTCGAAATGCTTCAAACCCCACACCTACACCCCTATATAGACAACCCGACATCTTACCCTTTTACCTCTTTGCCTGAACTGAAAGACCACAAAAACCTAGTTCATGGGAGCTGCCACCAAGGGGAGATCCAGCAGCAAGGAGTGGAAGGAGATCACGGAGAAGGACCGAGAAATCAGGATCTTCATCGACTTTATGTTCTTCATCACCAATTCATCCTCAACTCTCCATCATCAACCCAAGATCCACAAGATCCAAGTGTTGCCTCCAAACTCTTGATCCTTGGAGTTTTTAACACCTGGTATACCTTCTACTTCCTCTTTCGCATGTGAATTTAACCCCAATTTTACAAATTCTCATAGTTCAATAAAACCCTGACTCGCTGGTTCTGCGTAGGGCGGACCAGTCCGGCCAATAGCGGACTTGTCCGGTCTCCAGATTCGTTTAATAATGAACTAATTCCAATTTGATGTAATATCAATATGAACTTGTGTAAACTTATGAATAACCATTGTAAATGATTAGTGAACATCAGTAGTAACTCATTAACTAGTTTTGCTTTGCATTTTCATTAATCATGCATGTCCTGTCATGTTGAGTACTATATGAGCATTATTTGATTGAAATTATTGTTTTGTATGTTCGTTGCGCGGAATAGAAGGATTCGTTCTAGAAGGTGCTGCCGAGGACCTCCAGCACAGGCAATTTGAAGACTTTGACCCAAACCAAGCTCAGGAGCAAGGCAAGTTTCCTTGAACATATTGAACCTATGTTTTTAAATGTTTTGTTTTCAAAACTACATGCTCGTGTCAATTTGATGGGAATCCTATGATAGGAAGTTTACTAGCTTGGTTTAACCACCCTTGCCACCTGGAATACGTGGTAGAGAGTCGGGAAGTGCTTTTTACTTTTTGCTTCACTCTAATTAATTGGTATGGGAAAACAACCAAATGGATTAATTGTGAATTAATGAAGTTGTGGATGATGAGAAATGATGAATATGGTTAATTGGTAACATGGGACTTGGGAGATCTAAGCAAGCATGGTTTGTGGATTGGGTTGGATGTTATGGTGGTTTTGCTTGCCTTGGATCTAAGGACCGGTTCATGTGAGAATATGCCAGGACAACAGTGCCACCACGAGGCCATGTATGGGTGCGGCGTAGCTGATTAATTAGGGTATTGGTAGTACTGCGCGGAACATTTGGCGCATTGGGGAAGAGGAGTTGGATTGGGTTTGGATTTTTGGAGGGATCCCTGGGATCCGAACGGCGCAAGCAGAGGCCCTTGGTTGAAGATGTGCTCAGTTTGAGGCATCGCCACCGGTGAAAACTCAGTGGGTCCGTACATGCTAGTAGCCTCTTTGTAAAGGCTATTTTGTGATCTCTTGGCCATATACGAAAGGAAGTGTAATAGGCATAAGGGAGGTTCTTTAGTCGCCGACGGGTAATGAAATCACAAACACGTAGGTACAGCAGTACAAACTCTGCAGAGTATTAAAACTACCATGATAGCCGTGCTCCCGGTTAAGAGCACTTGGATGACCTAGATGAGTAGAGGGGTTTTGGATTGGGATGGTTTGGTGCTAGTTATGGGATGGTATTATGGTTTATGGCAATGGATATGGTTAGTGGTAATGAGAAATCTGGAATATGGATGATGGTAATTAAATATGGTCTGGTATAATGATGACTACATGGTTTATGATGGGTTTTCTTCAAATACATATAATATACTTCTTTCAAATGTTTTAATGTACTTTTCAACACTTATCCTTTGATATATTTGTCATTTGTATCAGCTACATGTCATACTTTCCACACTTGCTAAGTTCGATATGTACTCACCCTTGCTATTCCCCCACCAACAGTTGCATGTCAGATTTGGGAGTATAACATTGATAATACGGAGTTCTAGGCCGTGTCTACCGTCAGCTTGCCTGTGGTTTGATTGGAGCTGCACCATATCCCTTTTTCTTAGCTGCATAGTTGCTTTATTAGATGATTTCCGCTGTATTCATTCAGAAACTTGTCACTAATATTCTTTAGAGCTTGTATTCGAGGATATTATGAGTTGTGAAATAAAAGTGGTTAATAAATCTTGTCTTGTTGTTATTATCTAGTTATCCTTTTGTGATTGCACTCGTGTATGTGTGTCGAACGTCCTGGGCACACACAAGCGCTTACTTGGTTCATTTTCATAACCAGGTGTCAAAAATTGGTATCAGAGCCACGGGTTGACCATAGGATGCAGCCTAGATAGAATGGCCACTTTAGAGCACATAGGAACACTTAGGAAACGTTGTGGTTAGTTTGGTGTGCTGTTTTCTATGTATTGCTGCTTGTGTGCTTCGTAGAGGATTTTGGGATGCTTTAGTATTGCCATGTCCACATAGACTTGTATAGTTAGTTGCTTCGTTTTATATCCCTTGATGCATATAGTTGGGGAAGTTTTCTAAATTTTTCTCTCTTGCTTTTCTTCAGATGGTGAGGACTCGCAACCAGAGGGATTCCAATGATGAGGAGGAGAACAATGGAGCACCTCAGAACAACCAGGGAACTACCCAAGGAGCTATCAACCTTTAGTAGCTATTGACCATGCAAAACCAGCTCATGCAGACTATGATACAGACTATGGGACAGCTGTAGGCTGGCAACAACAACAATCAGCCCCACATGCCTGCACCACCACCCCTACCGCCCCATAGCAGATTGGGAGAGTTCATAAGGACTAGGACACCGACCTTTGCTAAGCCGCCGACCCTATGGACCATGATGATTGGCTCAAATCTGTAGAGAAGAAGCTAGCCATTGTTCAATGCAGTGACAGGGAGAAAGTGCTTTTTGCTTCTCATCAACTAGTTGGAGCAGTTGCGTATTGGTGGGATTCTTTATGCAGCGCCCATGAGAACCATGAGAGAATTACTTGGGCTGAGTTCAAGGATAGTTTTCGCTCTCATTATGTGCCCAAGGGTGTAATTATCTTGAAGAGGCAAGAGTTTGAAAATTTGAGGCAAGTAAGATCGATTGTGGGTGAATATCTCAATAAATTCACTCAACTCTCATGATATGCGCCTGAGGATGTGAGCCGGGACAGCTAGAAAAACAGTACTTGTTCATGAGTGGCTTGAACAATGAAATCCAGGTACAATTGCTGAATTGTGATTATGCCAACTTCCAGAAGCTAGTGGACAAAGCAATTGTTGTCGAGAATAAACTCCGTGAGATGGGGCTAGATAACAAGAGGAAGGTGCTATATCAGGGACATCAACAAGGAAGTAATGCACGCCCTCGCTTTGCACCACCCAATGCGCTCAACCTTACTTTGTACAGCAGCGCCCCGTCATGCAGGCACCTTGGCCTGCAATGCCTTATGCACCTCGTGCCAATTTTCCTGGTGCAAATGTCCATAATCAGGTCCGTCCAAATTCTGGTGCAGCTAGGAAGTGCTATACTTGTGGTGAAGCAGGACATTTTGCAATTCAATGTCCCAAGTCTGGCCTTGGTCAAGGAAGCAATGTGCCAAGGCGGAACCCAAGACTGAATGGAGGAGTGGCACAAGGTAACTATGGACAACAAAATCTTGTACGTGGCAAGGTGAACCATGTCTCTACAGAAGAAGCTCAACAAGCAGTTGACGTGGTTTTTGGTATGTTTCTCGCAAACTCCAACCCGGCGACTATGTTATTTTATTCCGGAGCATCGCATTTATTCATTGCATCGAAGTATGTTGCCAAGTATTGTTTGCCTATCTCTCATATGAAGTATATGTTATTGGTCAAATCTCCTGGAGGAGAGATGAGGACAAATATAGTATGTCCAAAAGTAAGCCTTAGAATAAGGGGGGTAGACTTCTTTGCTAACCTCATTGTTTTGGATTCTCAAGGACTGGACATTATAGTTGGTATGGACTGGTTGAGGAAGCACAATGGAGTCATTGAATGTGCCACAAAGATGGTGAAGTTGACCAATGAGGAGGGGATCAGCATGGAATTTGAAGCATCTCAACACACACCAAAACAAGTGGAGCTGAATCACATGGACAATGCCACAGTTGAGGACATTCCAGTGGTGTGTAAATTCTTAGACGTGTTTTCAGATGAGTTGCCAGGTATGCCACCTGATCAAGACATAGAGTTTATAATTGATTTAATACTTGGAACTGCACCTATAGCTAAAAGGCCCTATAGGATGCCTCCTAAGGAGTTATCGGAACTCGAGAAGCAGATTCAAGAGCAACTAGAGAAGGGTTTTATTGGCCCAAGCTCTTCACCTTGGGCAGTGCCTTTTCATGGACAAGAAGGATGGATCCCAGAGGATGTGTGTGGATTAAGGAGCTCTCAATGAGGTGACAATCAAGAACAAGTATACATTGCCCCGTATAGAGGATTTCTTTGATCAAATGAATGGTGCTTGTGTTTTCTCCAAGATTGATTTGAGGTCAGGTTACTTTCAAATGAAGATAAGACTGTTGGATATACCCAAAATAGCTTTTTGGACACGATATGGGTCTGATGAGTACACCGTGATGTCCATTGGATTGATGAATACACTTGCATACTTTATGTACCTCATGAATAGGGTCTTCATGGAATACATGGATAAGTTTGTTGTGGTGTTCATTGATGACATTATGATCTACTCGAGAAGAGAGGAGGAGCATGCGGAACATTTGAGGCTCGCATTGCAAAAATTAAGGGAGCATCAATTGTACGCCAAATTCAGCAAGTGCCAGTTTTGGTTGAAATAGCTGTCATTTTTGGGTTATATCATCTCAAGAGGAGGAGTATCGGTTGACCCCAAAAAAGTGAGATATGTGCTAAAATGGGAGCCACCGCAAAATGTGAAGGGAATAAGGAGTTTTCTTGGGATGGCTGGATATTATCGTCGGTTCATCAAAGACTTCTCCATGATAGCCAAGCCCGTGACTGAGTTGTTAATTAAAGGGAAGGCTTTCCAATGTACTCAAGCTTGTCGAGACAGTTTTGAGGAGTTAAAGAAGAGGTTAACCACACCCCAGTTTTGATATTGTAGGACGTGAGCAAAATCTTTGATATCTATTGTGACGCCTCAAGACAAGGATTTGGATGTGTGCTCATTCAAGAAGGTCAAGTGGTAACCTATGCATCCAGGCAACTGAAGAAATATGAGCAAAATTATCCTACGCATGATCTCAAACTTGCAGCCGTGGTACATGCTTTGAAGATTTGGAGACATTACATTCTTGGTCATAGATGCGAGATTTACACGGACCATAAGAGTCTCAAGTACATATTCACACAAACGGACCTGAATTTGAGGTAATGAAGATGGTTGGAGCTCATCAAGTATTATGATGTGGGAATCAACTATCGTACAAGGAAGGCTAATGTAGTGGCCGATGCTTTGAATCGAAAAGGAGTAAGTCACCAGCTCACGGTTCGAGAATTGCCATCCGAGCTATGTAAGGAGTTTGAACGGTTGAATCTTGGATTTGTGAATGAGATGAGGATAATGGAGTTAAATCTGACCATGGAGCATGAAATTCGGGAAGGACAGACTGAGGATGAGGAAATTCAGGAAATAAAAGAAAGGACCTAGGAAAGGAGAGAATTTAGATTTGATGAGGATGAGCATGGTACTTTATGGCTTGGAAAGAGGATTGTGGTGCCTAACATGAAGCATATACGGGAGACAATATTAAAGGAGGCACATAACTCGCCGTACCCAATTCATCCCAGTTGTACAAAGATGTACATGGACTTGAAGACATGTTATTTGTGGGCTAGCATGAAAAAGGACATAGCTAAATATGTAGCCTTGTGCGATTTGTGCCAGCGAGTCAAAGCTGAACATCAAAGGCCAGCTGGATTATTGCTGCCGTTAAAGTGTCCAAAGCGGAAGTGGGAAGAGATTGGAATTGACTTTATAGTTTGTTTACCATGTACCCTGTCAAATTACGATTCAATATGGGTTATGGTGGATCGGTTGACCAAGTCAGCTTATTTTATTCCTGTCAGGACCTTCTATACCACTGCGAAGCTGACAGAGTTGTATATGGACCATATTGTGTGCTGACATGGGGTATCAAAAAAGATTATGTCTGATAGAGGCTCTCAATTCACCTCGAGGGATTGGGAGGAATTACATGAAGCTACGGGGACAATGTTGAACTTCAGCTCAGCATATCACCCGGAAACCGATGGACAAACCAAGAGGACAAATCAAATTTTAGAGGACATGTTAAGGGCTTGTGCTTTAGAGCATGGAAGAAGTTTGGACAAAAGCTTGCCATATGCGGAATTCTCATATAACAATAGTTATCAAACATGTTTGAAGATGTCACCTTTTGAAGCATTATATGGAAGGGAGTATAGGACACCATTCTTTTGGAATGAGACAGGAGAAAATCAAGGTTTGAACCTGACATGTCACAAGAAGCTGAGAAACAAGTTCAGATCATCCGCGAAAATTTAAGGGCTGCCCAATCAAGACAAAAATGATATGCGTATAATAGGCGTAGAAGCTTAGCCTTTGAAGTGGGAGACTTCGTACATCTCAAAGTATCACCGATGCGAGGTCATAAGTGGTTTAATGTCAGAGGCCAGTTAGCACCTCGATACATTGGGCCATTCAAGATTTTGGACAAAAGAGGAGAAGTAGCATATAAGTTGGAGATGCCGGGCCACTTATCAGATGTCCATGATGTCTTCTCATGTTTCATAGCTCAAGAAGTGCTTGAGAGTGCTGAAATAACGAGTGCCAATGGAAGATTTGGAACTAGAGGCAGATTTGACGTATGCCAAACAACCGGTCAAGATCTTGGAAACCAAGGAGAGGGTCACAAGAAACAAGATTATTAGATGCTGTAAAGCTCAATGGAAGCATCACACTGATAAAGAAGCAACATGGGAGTTGGAGGATGATCTCAAGAAGGACTTTCCATCCCTCTTTCCTTCTACGTCGAATCTCAAGGGCGAGATTCATTTTAAGGGGGGTAGGTTTGTAACACCCTCATTTTCATGCATCATCTCTGTATTCATCATTAAATATATTTAACATTAATCCACATAAAATGGAACATGTTTAAAATGAATTAGAAGCAAAACTGCGCTTAGAATTTCTGAAGTGCGGACTTGTCCGTTTTTGGTGCGGACTAGTCCAAATTTCTCTCTAGACCCAGTTCGGACTTGTCCGTTATCCTGCGGACTAGTTCGGTTTCGTCTCTCTACAATTTTCAGACTTGTTTGGTCCATTGCGGACTAGTCTGGTGTTTCGATTCCTTGAAATTTCGCCAAGTCCCTGTACTTGTCCTGACTTGTCAGTTTTCTGCCGGACTTGTCCATTTTGCTCTCTCACTAAGTTCGGACTTGTCCGATATAGTCTGGACTTCTCTGTTTTTGTCTCTATCTAACATCGGACTGGCCTAGCCTAGTGCAGACTTGTCCGGTGATCGCGATTCTGAATTGATATTTTGTTCCACGATGTGTTTTTGGGTTTTTACCTGAAGTGGGCCCAATGATGTCATGTCTAACCTTTTTGTAGCCCACGTGGGACCCAACACTGGCCTCCACCCACCCCAAACTCGAAATCCATCAAACCCTACACCTCCACCCCTATATAAACAACCCAACACCCCACCCTTTTACCTCTTTGCCTCAATTGAACGACCACCAAACCATAGTTCATGGGAGCTTCCACCAAGGGGAGATCCAGCAGCAAGGAGAGGAAGGAGATCACGAAGAAGGACCAAGCAATCAAGATCTTCATCAACTTTACGTTCTTCATCACAAATTCACCCTCAACTCTTTATCATCAACCCTAGATCGTCAATATCCAAGTGTTGCCTCTAAACTCTTGATCCTTGGAGTTCTAAACACCTGGTATACCTTCTACTTCCACTTGCCCATGTGAGTTCAACCCCAATTTTCCAAATTCTTATAGATCAAGAAAACCCTGACTCGCTGGTTCTGCGTAGGGCGGACTAGTCCGGCCAACAGCAGACATCTCCGGTCTCGCGATTCGTCTGATAATGTGATAATTCCAATTTGATGTAATATCAACATGAACCTGTGTAAACTTGTTAATAACCATTGTAAGTGATTAGTGAACATTAATAGTAACTCATTAACTAGTTTTGCTTCGCATTTGCATTAATCATGCATGTCACGTCATATTGAGTTCTATAAGAGCATTATTTGATTGAAATTATTGTTTTGCATGTTCTTTGCGCGGAATAGAAGGATTCACCCTAGAAGGTGTTGCTGAGGACTCCCAGCACCAGGAATTTGAAGACTTTGACCCAAACCAAGCTCAATAGCAAGGCAAGTGTCCTTGAACATATGGAACCTATGTTTTTAAATGTTTTGTTTTCGAAACTACATGCTCGTGTCAATTTGGTGGGAATCCACTAATAGGAAGTTCACTAGCTTTGTTTAACCACCCTTGTCACCTGGAATACATGGTAGAGAGTCGGGAAGGGCTTTTTACTTTTTGCTTTGCTCTAATTAATTGGGATGGGAAAACAACCAAATGGATTAATTGTGATTTAATGAGGTTTGTGAGACCTATGTGTGCTGAATACATTTGGCTTGTACTGAATACATTGGCTTTAATGATATAAGTTGTAAAATTCTACCAAAACATCTTTATCATCAAGGTCCGACTATAGGTCCGAGCTCCAGCAAGGTCCGACGATAGGTCAGACTTGTTTTGGGTAGCTCCGACAAGGTCCAATGTAAGGTCCGACTTGTTTTGGCTAGGTCCGACTTCTTTTTCTAGGTCTGACTAGCTTTGGTTAGCTCCGGCTCTAGGTCCGACTAGCTTTGGTAAGCTCCGGCGCTAGGTCCGACTAGCTTTGGTAAGCTCCGGGGCTAGGTCCTGCTAGCTTTGGTAAGCTCCAGCGCTAGGTCCTGCTAGCTTTGGTAAGCTACGGTACAACGTCCAGTTAGCTTTGGCAAGGTTCAAAGCTTGATCGCAATGTTCTTGTTTTTACTGTGAATTGTTTCGAACTTGCTTTACATTGTTGGAAAGATTGCTTAGTATTCATTTTCTATGTTTTTGGTGTGTTATGGTTGATATGGCTGATATCGTTTTGCTGTGGTTTTGCAACATGTTTATGTGAGGTGCTCACGTCAGGTGTTGTGGTTTCGGAACTAACGAGAGTCGAGTCGCGGACTTGGGCTCTTATGAATTGGTTGTTTGTTCATGTGCAGGTGTTGCTTGAGTTCAAGTCATGGCTGGTGACAGGATCCTTTGAACTAGTATCAGGGAGGAGATGAGGTTCCAACATCCAAATTCAGGAGGAATCGTGGTTGAGCGGGTCAGGAGGTCGCGCAGGATGATTGAATCAAGGGCAATGCATATGAAGGTTATTGGACGTCGAAGGAAGGGGTCCGCACGTATGCATGCGGTGCATCACGTGGCAACATGGTTTCGAAGATGTACTAAGGAAGGAAAGATCTGGTTGGAAGGATCAGATCATACCGGTTGATGACTTCGGATGCGGCAGAGTCGGTTATGACTCGGTATGGAAAGTATTGAGTTGGTTATGGTAGTTTTCATGTGGGATACAAAGATGAGTTGTTTTAGGAACGTGGGATATGTTCCTGGTTTGTTAGGAACTCTCGAGATTGTTTCTATCCGCGAATAGGAAGATCTTGAGCAGTTATGAAAAGTTTTGATTCGTGATTTGAGTAGGATTAGAGTCCTCGTTTGAGTTGAGTTGGCCTTCGGTCTTGTTATATAAGCAAGGGAGGCCATAGTTCGTGATAGCAGACTTTGGGGGCTGTTCCTCTTGTGTTCTATTGAATAAAATTTGTAGTTGAAAGGAACTTTTGTGCCATGTTCGTCCTACTTGTTCCAGACAAGTTTTTCTCGCCGAGTTTCTGCAGAGCACTACCTCTCAATGGTGGTTTTATCATAACTCGAGTTATACAGATGCAATTGATGTGATTCTTTTTGTGTTGTCTTCACAAATTGATTATCTATCACCTTTGAAAATTTCACGGTCGTTGGATTTCCGGTTTTTAATCAACACGAGTTTCTTTGCAGTATTACAGATCTGTTTTTTATTCGGTAGAACATATTGACCTTTGTTCGATCTTTCGATCGTAACTTGAGTTTCTCTTGACGGATTTGAGTGATTCTTGTTTTGTCTTCTTCGTGACATGATTCTATCTAATATCTATCATTTTTGTCACGATGAAACACGTTTATATTGGTCTCACAGATGATTTTTTAATAGATCATTTTTCTGCCGAGGGGTTTTCATTGCTTCCGCTGAAAAAATTTTAATTTACCATTCACCCCCCCTATGGTAGCTTTTCATGTGCTCTTAGATCCTACAATTGGTATGGGAGCAAGGGTGCTCTAATCTTTGTGATTTGCACGTGTTTTTTACTAATCATGATGGAGAAATACTCCTCCAAACCTCGTGTGTTTAGTTGTATTGATTTTCAGGTTTGGAAGGCACATGTGGAAGATTTCATCCAGGCACAAGGCTTCGCAATATCGGAAAAGGTATACAAGCCTTATGATGTGCCGTCAAACGATCAAGTTACAGCTTCAAATCTGAGAGATGTCGACAACAACAAGGCTCGGAACTTGATCATACAAGGATTAACTCAAAGCGACTTCGACCGTGTTGCACACCTCTGATATGCATACATGTGTGGAAAGCACTTTGTGACTACCACGAAGGATCCAATACGATCAAGGAGTTAAGGCAAGACATGTTCAAGAAAGAGTACATGTGCTTCAAGATGCAACCCTGTGAGTCCATTGAAGACCTCTTTGCTCGCTTTAATAAAATTTTCAGCAACTTGCATAGCGTCAATGTTAATTTTCCATATGCTGAAAATGCTAGGCAACTACAAAGTGCATTAGACATGTCAATTTGGTAGATGAAAGTCACATCTATTCGTGAATCTACTGTCATGAGTACACATACATTAGATGTAGTTTATTCTAAACTAAAAACTCATGAAATTGACATACGAACCACAACAAGTCTCTTGCATTTGTTTCTCAATGTGATATGCCTAGCTCCAGCCAATCTTCATCCTGTTGTACACTTTCTTTGTTGTCCTCTCTAACCCTTGAACAGATTGAGGAGTTTCCAGAGGAGGATCGAGTACTTTTCTCTACTAGGTTCTCAAAAGCATTGTAAAATATGAGAACTAGAAGGAGACGAAGCTCCGGACCTCAACGATGTTTCGAATGTTGTAAGAAAGGACATTTTCTTTTAGATTGCCCTAAAATTTCAGGTCCTACTTCCCGTGATGAAAAGCAAACAAGGACGAAGCACTCCCCTGCAAAAGAAACGAAGAAAAAGAAGGGTTTTATAGGATGCCAATTTGTGAGCAGTTTTATCTCCACACTTCAAGAACTTGGCTCAAGCGATGTGCACATTGGAAGTGACGAAGATGAAGATGATTTGGCAAACTTGTGCTTCATGGTGAGCAAGTCAAGATCAAGTATGGAGGAGGCTGAACACAACAGCGACAATGAAGATGTATGTCCTACTTGCGAAGAAATGTGTGATGCTATTTCTCGTGCCACTATTATAGTTAATAAAAAGGACAAAAATCTTAGAGATAGTACTGCTAAAATTGAATCACTAGAATCTGAAATCAACCGTTTAAAAAGTTTGATTCCTAGTGATAATGCATGTCCCTCATGTGATTTAATATATGAACAATTGTCCTCATTAAGAAGTGTGCACACCTCCACACTTGATAAACTTGAGTTAGGAATTGAAAAGAACGGAGAGATTGCTACACTTAATAATAAAAAACTTGAAAAATGCTGGCTATTCACCAATTTATTTGCATTGTTCTACTTGTGATGATCTTGATAAGAAACTATAAGATGCTATGAATGAAATTTCTATATTGAACGATGCAATACGTTCTCATGAAGTTAAATATTGTTCCAATTGCAAATTAAAAGGAAAAAGTTCATGTGAAAATTGCCTTGATCTGTCTAATAAACTTGATGACATGCATATGACATTAGATCGGTTTTAATGGGAATAAGAAGCTAAAATTGCTTCTGAATTCTTCCAAGTCTCGTAGTGATAAAACTTGTTTAGGTTATGATTCTCATGCTCATGCTAAGGCACATCCACCTAAAATTGTAAAGTCATTAGAAAGTGGTTTGATTCAAGCAGTTCCTCAACAAAAAAAAGTGGTTTTCAAATTTGCAGGAGTGTTGCCTCATTCGGTTTCAAATAAAAATGTTGCTTGCTCATCTAGGCATAAACACAAAGTTAAATTTCATTGTACCAACTGTGTTAGAGATGATCATGTCATAGATTTTTGTTATAGACTAGCTTAACAGCAGAAAAAGGAAAAAATGATTGCTAGATCTCATAACTTTCATGCAAAATTTGCAGCACATGCTAAACCAAATGACAGGAACATGCAACCTGTTGCAATGAGTCAAAAAACATACAAAGTTTGCTCCCAAACCTACTATTTTTCGTGCTACACATTCAACACCTCGTAGGTCAGTAGTTGGGTACAAAAATCCTCAAGCTTTGGCTTATAAACCTGTTGTTTTATCTCAGCTTTTGCGTGTTATTCCCGCTGGACGTCGTGTGACTCAATACTGGATTCCTAAATGCCTTTTGACTAACCCCAGTATTGAGTCATCGATGTATTGTTCTCTATGTAGGTTACATGCCTGAGGAAAGAGAACATTTGGATTGTGGATTCAGGTTGCTCACGCCACATGACCGGTAACAAAGAATGGTTCTCCTCCCTCTCTTTTGTGTCACGTGTAGAGAATGTTACTTTTGACGATAATTCTTCAACTCCTAAAATTGCTAAGGGTTCGGTTAGAGTAAATGATCACTACACTATGAAGGATGTTGCACTTGTTAAAAATTTGAAATACAACTTGCTTGCTGTTTCAGAACTACTAGATGGAAATCTAGAAATTATTTTCACTAAGAATCGCTGCAAAGTTGAAAATTCAAATAGTGAGATAATTTTAACATGTCATGGTTTGGAAGAGTTTTTAAAGCTGATTTTGATATGTCTTCCTCTAAGCATAGGTGTCTAGTTGCTAATGATTCCAAAGATTTATATTTTTTGCATCATAGACTTGGTCACGTAGGCTTTCAACATCCCATGCGTGTTAGTGCTCTTGATCGCATACATGGGCTCCCTATGCATAAAGGGTACAAGAAAATTGTGTGCTCTTTTTGTAGACATGCTAAGATGGTTGCAGGTTCACATACTCCTCTCACAATAATCATGAGAACTGAACCGGGTCTACTTTTGCACCTTGACACCGTAGGACCTTCACGTGTTCAATTCTTCAGAGGTAAATGGTATGTTCTTGTGATCGTTGATGATTATTCTAGATATGCTTGGGTTTACTTTATGGCATCTAAGAATGAAGCTTTTAGTCACTTTAGAACTTTATTTCTTAAATTATCAATTGATCACCTAGGATCTTTAAAAAGCAATTAGAAGTGATAACGGAACCGAATTTAAAAATCAATCTTTTGATAACTTTTGTGCTGAAAATGGAATAGATCATCAATTTTCTTCATCATATGTACCTCAACAGAATGGTGTTGTAAAAAGAAAGAACAAAACCTTAGTTGAGATGGCTAGGACTATGCTTGATAAATATCAAACTTCTAGCAAAGTTTGGGCTGATGCGATTGCAACCGCCTGCTATGTCTATAATCGTGTTTTCTTGCCCGCTAAGCTACGTAAAACACTGTGATCGAAGAGCACGTGAAAAGCTACCAGAGGGGGGGGGGTGAATGGTAGATTAAAAAATCTTACGCAGCGGAAACAAATAAATCCCAACCCCTTCGGTAGAAAAACGATATGTTCAAGAAATCGTGTGTGAGACTAATCTAAACCTGTTTCACCGTGACAAAAGTGATAGACATCAGAGAGAATTAAGTTACAAAAACAATACAGGAAGAATCACTCAAATCCGTCGGGAAAACTCAAGTTACGATCGAAAGATCGAACAAAGGTCAATCTGTTCTACCGAGTAAAAAACAGATCTGTAATATTGCAAAGAAACTCGTGTAGATCAAAAACCACAAATCCAGTGACCATGAATTTTTTACAGATGATAGATAATCAAGTTGTGAAGATAACCCAAAAAGAATCACGTCAATTGGATCTGTAAAACTCGTGTTATGATAAAACCACCAAAGAAAGGTAGTGTTGTGCAGAAAACTCGATGAGAAAAACTTGTCTGGAACAAGTCGGACGAACAAGGCACAAAAGCTCCTTTCAACTATGGATTTTATTCAATAGAACACAAGAGGAACAGCCCCAAAGTCGTCTCCATGAGCTTTGGCCTCTCTTGCTTATATAACCATCCCTTAGGCCAACCCAAACTCAAATAGGACTCTAATCCTACTCAAATCACCAATCGAAACATTCCATAACTGCTTAGGATTCTTCTATATGCAGATAGAAGCAATCTCAAGACTTCCAAACACCTTAGAAACGTATCCCATATTCCTAAAACAACTCAAATTCGTGACCCACACGAAATCCTATCATAACCAACTCAAATCTTTCCATATTTGAGTCAAACCCGACTCAGCCGCAACCTGAGTCCATAACCTAGTCGGTTGGACCTTTCCGACCAATTCTTTACGTCCAAATCTCTTCATGACGCCTCGGAACTATGTAGCCACGTCCATGCACTCCTTGCATATGTGCAAACATCTTCCAAAGGCGTCCATGATACCTTCATATGCATTGTTCTTGATTCATACATGTTGCGCGACCTCCCGATCAACTCAACCACAATTCCTCCCAAACATGGTTGTTGAACCTCATCTTTTCTCTAAGACTAGTTCAATGGATCCTGCCACCAGCCATGTCTTGAAATCAAGCAACACCTGCACATGAATAAACAACCAATACTTCCGAGCACAAGTCCTCGACTCGACTCTCATTAGTTCTGAAACTACAACATCTTACGTGAACACTTCACATAAGCATGTTGCAAACCATAGCAAAATGATATCAACCATATGAACCAAAACGCACAAAAAACTAAGCAAATGAATACTAAGCAACCTTTCCAACAATGTAAAACAAGTTTGAAACATTTCACAGTAAAAGCAGGAACACTACGATCAAGCTCCAAATCTTGCCAAAACTAGCTGGATCTTGAGCCGGAGCTTACCAAAACTAGTACAACCTAGCACCGGAGCTTACCAAAGCTAGTACAACCTAGCGCCGGAGCTTACCAAAGCTAGTACAACCTAGCGCCGGAGCTTACCAAAGCGAGTACAACCTAGCGTCGGAGCTAGAAAAACATGTCAGAGCTACCCAACATAAGTCGGACCTAGCAAAAACATATTGGAGCTTAACAAAGACATGCCGGAGCTATCAAAGACATGCCGGAGCTAACAAATACATGTCGGAGCTAAAGTCGGACCTTGCTAGAAAGATGTTATGCGATCATTCAAAACATTTATTATCAAAGCCAATGTATTCAGCACACATAAGTCTCACAATCTACCCCTTGATGAATGCATTGGCAACACAATTTAAATTTCGAGCATTGGCATGAAAAGCTTTGAGAACAATTTCTACCTCTGAGAAGAATCGTGCCAAAAACAATCATGAATATGTGCAATGTGTAATCAATTTGTCCCCCTTGCATACTTATCTTTAAAAATTCACATATTATCTCTCCCCTTTGACAATGTATTCAGCAAGGTTGAAAAGAGAAATTTTAATTGTTATGAGCATATTTTAACCTATACATATAAAAAAAGCTCATCCAAGTCATACTATCAAGTAACTTACACTATCACATCCATGAAATACATAAAGTAGTGTAAGCCATGCTAAGATCAAATGTAATTCCCAATTTAGCAAGTCATGATCTCACAAACTTAACTATTTCAAAACCTGAAAGCATGACACTTGTTGCTGCATTTTATTATTTTTCAAAGCACAAATTTAGATCATATGATATTTGCAAGAGATTATATGTGCATATGCCTTATTCTAACCAACCAAGCCAAGCATATGCCATTTGACAATCAGAAGCTTAAGGACATGGTTTTTGTCATACACCACTTCTTCCAAGTTCATATCTAAGTGCAATGATAAGTCATCTCAAAAGAAGAAGTGTGATGCATGCATATTCTCTTGATCTTCTCTCAATTTATATTTGTTCATAAAAACTCAACATATGAGTTGATTACTTGATTAATTCTTTATGATTAAAAGCACATGTGAGCACGCAACAAGTTCAAAACAGCAAGAAAGTTCGACCATGACCAGATTTAGTGTAAGTAATTATTCCAATTACTAGACATGGCAAAAACTACTAAATGTATAACACGAGTAATGTAGTAAGAACCTTCAGCATTTAAAAGGAATCACAAAGTCATATATGTATGAAATACTATGCTCATATTATTTTAAGTTCAGATTCACACATAGACTTTCCAAGTTTCAAAACTCCCCCTCAATTTAAGCCATGAGGATGCATAACCCCAATTTCACTAAGAATGAAACAAAAACGAGTGAAATCCAAAGTTTTTGTAAAAATATCAGCCAATTGTTGTTCGGTATCTACATGGTGAAGCACAATGTTTCCTTTTTCAAGATTATCACGGAGAAAGTGATACCTAATGTCAATGTGCTTAGTTCTAGAATGTTGCACGGGGTTTTTAGCAATGAAAATAGCACTAGTGTTATCACAAAATAGTGGAACACTATGTAGATCAACCCCATAGTTCTTAAGTGTTTCAACAATCAAAAGATTTTGTGAGCAAGCACTAGTAGCAGCTACATATTCAGATTCAGTCGTGGATTGTGCAACTGAGTTTTGTTTTCTAGAGGACCAAGCAACAAGTGAATGACCAAGAAAATGACATGCACCAGAAGTACTTTTCCTATCAATCCTACAACCCCCAAAATCAGCATCCGAAAAAGCTTTAAAAGTAATGGTTGAGGAAGAAGGAAGAAAAATGCCAAATTCTTGAGTTCCATGTAAGTACCTGAGAATCCTTTTGACGGCTTGACGTTGTGAAGCCCGTGGGGAGGTTTAAAACCGTGCACAAAGACATATGTTGAATTGTATGTCCGGTCTTGATGCCGTGAGGTACAAAAGTGACCTGATCATGCTTCTATATTCTTTTTGATCCACGGGTTTACCATCTTCATCAAGTTCAAGTGTTGTTGCTATTCCCATTGGTGTCCGAAGAGGCTTGCCTTTGTCGATGTTGAAGCGCCTTAGGAGGCCTTTTGTATACTTCGTTCGATGCACAAAGGTACCCTCCTTTGATTGCTTGATTTGCAGCCCCAAAAAGTATGCGAGTTCTCCATCATACTCATTTGAAATTCTGAACTCATCAAAGCTGAAAACTTGGACACAAGATAACAAGAAGCACAATCAATGATAATATCATCCACTTACACTTGAACGAATAATGGGTCATCGCCGTGCTTAAGCACAAAAAGAGTTTTATCAACCTTGCCCATGGTAAATCCCTTTTCAAGTAAGAATGTTTTTTAACCTATCATACCATGCTCTAGGGGCTTGTTTGAGACCGTACAATGCTTTGGATAGTTTGTAAACATGATTAGGAAAATTTGAATTTTCAAAACCCGGTGGTTGTTTGACATAAACCACCTCATCTATGTAGCGAATAAGGAAAGCTCTTTTAACAACCATTTGATAATGCTTAAAACCTTTAGATGCAGCAAAAGCAAACAAAATTCTTCTGGCTTCTAATCTAGCAAGAGGAGCAAAAGATTCATCAAAATCAAGACCTTCAACTTGAATGAAACCTTGAGCAACCAACCTAGCCTTATTCTTAACCACAGCCCCATCCTCACTTTGTTTATTTTTAAACACCCTTTAGTTCCAATTAAAGTGTGACCTTGAGGTGGAGGTACAAGTTTCCAAACATTATTTCTTTCATAATTTTCTAACTCTTCCTGCATGGCAATAATCCAAGATTCATTAGTGAGTGTGTGTGATATATCTTTGGTTTCAAAAGAAGCAACAAAAGCAGAATGAGCATGAGAGTTTGGATCGCAAAACCTGGACCGTGTGACTCGTTCGTGCAAGCTTCCAATAATTTGTTGTGGATGATGAATTTTGAGAACTCGGAGGGAAGTGGACACTTCACAAGCTTCTTCTTCTTCATGTTCATCACAAATCGATGAGCTTGTGACGTGAAGAGGATCTAGACCAGCAATGGTGGTCGTCGGTGCTGGCTGAGAATCAAAATCAGGAGCTGGAACAATGTCACTAGCTGCTGAATTTTCGGGCAGCAGCTCCATCTCTTCCTCATCTTCAACGAAAATGCTCTCCCCCTGCGGATATGGATCTGGACGTGCAATGTTTGAGCTTGTACCTGGGCTAGATTCATCAAAAGACACCTCACAAGTCTCCACAATTTTGTTAGTGTCAAGTAAAAGCACACGACAGCCTCCAGTATGAGATGGATAACCAAGAAACATTCCATCAACAGATCTAGGTTCAAATTTATCAAGATTACCATATTTCTTAACAAAGAATTTGCAACCAAAGACCCAAAAGTGTGTAACACTAGGCCTATGTCCAAACCGGAGCTCATATGGTGTTTTACCAAGCTTAGCGCGCAAGAATACACGAATTGAGACATAACATGCAGTTGCAATCGCATCAGCCCAAAATTTCCTAGGAGTTTGATATTCATCAACCATAGTCCTAGCCATCTCAACTAAGGTTCTGTTCTTTCTTTCTACAACACCGTTTTATTTAGATACGTATGGTGAAGAAAATTGATGATCTATTCCATTTTCAGCACAAAAGTGATCAAAAGATTGATTTTTAAATTCGGTTCTGTTATCACTTCTAATTGATCTTAAAGATCCTGGGTGATCAATTGATAATCTAAGAAATAAAGTTCTAGACTAACTAAAAGATTCATTCTTTGATGCCATAATGTAAACCCAAGAGTATCTAGAATAATCATCAATAATCACAAGAACATACCATTTACCTCTGAAGGATTAAAGCGTGAAGGTCCTACGGTGTCAAGGTGCAAAAGTTGACCTGGTTCATTTGTCATGATCATTGTGAGAGGAGTATGTGAACCTGCAACCATCTTACCATGTATACAAGAACACACAATTTCTTTGTCCCCTTTAACCTTAGGCAACCCACGTATGCGATCAAGAGCACTAACATGCATTAGATGATCAAAGCCTACGTGTCCAAGTCTACGATGCCAAAAATATAAGTCCATTGAATTATTAGCAACTAGACACTTATGCTTAGAGGAAGACATATCAAAATCAGCTTTAAAAACTCTTCCAAACCAAGACATGTTAAAAATAAGCTCACTATTTGTATTTCAAATTTTTAACAAGTGCCACATCCTTCAAAGTGTAGTGATTATTTGCTCTAACCGAACCCTTAGCAATTATAGGAGTTGAAGAATTATCGGCAAAAGTAACATTCTCTACACGTGACACAAAAGAGAGGGAGAAGAACCATTCTTTGTTACCAGTCACGTGGTGTGAGCAACCTGAATCCACAATCCAAATATTCTCCTTCCTCAAGCGTGTGACCTACATAGAAGCACAATACGTCAATGACTCAATACTGGGTTTAGTCCAAAGGCATTTAGGAATCCAGTACTGAGTCACACGACATCCAGCAGGAATAACACACGAAAGCTAAGATAAAACAACAGGTTTATGAGCCAAAGCTTGAGGATTTTTCTATCCAACTACTGTCCTACGGGATGTTACATTTGTTGCACAAAAACAGTAGATTTGGGAGCAAACTTTGCATTTTTCGACTCATTACAGCAGATTGCATGTTCCAATCATTCAATTTAGCAAGTGCAGCAAATTTTGCATGAAAGTTATGAGATCTAGCAATCATTCTTTCCTTATTCTGTTGCTTAGCTAGTCTATAACAAAAATCTATGACATTACCATCTCTACCACAGTAGGTACAATGACATTTAATTTTGTGTTCATGTCTAGATGAGCAAGCAACATTTTTATTTGAAACCGAATGAGACAACACCCCTGCATATATTTGAAAACCACTTCTTTTTATTTAGGAACTATTTGAATCAATCCACTTCCTAATGAATTTACAATTTTAGGTGGACATGCCTTAGCATGAGCATGAGAATCAAAAACTAAACCAGTTTTATCATTTCAAGACTTGGAAGAATTCAGCAACAAATTTAGGTTCTTATTCCCATTACAAAACCGATCTAATGTCCTATGCATGTCATCAAGTTTATTGGACAGATCAAGGCAATTTTCACATGAAGTTTTCCTTTTTAATTTGCAATTGGAACAATATTTAACTTCATGAGAACGTAAAGCATTGTTAAATATAGAAATTTCATTCATAGCATCTTGTAGTTCCTTATCAAGATCATCACAAGTAGAACAATGCAAATCATTTGTAGAACAGATAGCATCTTTCAAGTTTTTATCATTAAGTGCAGCAAGCTCTTTGTTCTTTTCAATTTCTGATTCAAGTTTATCAAGTGTCGAGGTGTGCGCACTTCTTAATGAGGACAATTGTTTATATATTATTTCACGTGAGGAACAAGAATCATCACTAAGAATCAAAGATTTCAAACAATTAATTTCATATTCTAGTGACTCAATTTTAACAGCACTGTCCCTAAGCTTTTTGTCCTTTTTCTTAACTATAACAGTGGCACAAGAAATAACATCACACATTTCTTCGCATGTAGGACATACCTCTTTATTGTCGCTGTTGTGTTCAGCCTCATCCATACTTGATCTTGACTTGCCCACCATGAAGCACAAGTTTGCCAAATTATCTTCATCTTCATCACTTCCAATGTCCACATCGCTTGAGCTAAGTTCTTGAAGTGCGGAGATAAAACTGCTCACCAATTGACGTTCTGTAAAACCCTTCTTTTTCTTCTTATCGTTTGCAGAGGAGTGCTTCGTCCTTGTTTGCTTTTCATCCCGGCAAGTAGGACCTGAAAGGTTAGGGCAATCTGAACAAAAATGTCCCGTCTTACCACATTCGAACCATCTTTGAGATTCGAAGCTTCCTCTCCTTCTAGTTCCACATTTTCCAATGCTTTCGAGAACCTAGTAGAGAGAAGTACCAGCTCCTCCCCTAGAAACTTCTCACGTTGGGAAACAAAAGAAATAGACTTGTTGGGGTTCTTACGTGATATTATGTCAATTTCATGTGTTTTTAACTTGGAATATAGCACATCTAAGTAAGTGTACTCATGACATTAGATTCATGAATAGATGTGACTTTCATCTCCCAAATTGACATATCTAATGCACTTAACAATTGCCTAGCATTTTCAGCATCTGAAAAATTAACATTGACACTACGCAAGTTGCTGAGAATTTTATTAAAGGGAGCAAAAAGGTCACCAATAGACTCACTGGGTTGCATCTCGAAGCGCATGTATTCTTTCTTGAACATGTCTTTCCTTACCTCCTTGATCGTGTTGGATCATTCTTGGTAGTCACAAAGTGATTTCCACACATCGTGTGCAGATCGGAGGTGTGCAACACGGTCGAAGTCGTTTTGAGTTAATCCTTGTATGATCAAGTTCCGAGCCTTGTTGTTGTCGTTGACATCTCTCAGATTTATATCTGTAACTTGATCATTTGACGGCACTTCGTAAGGCTTGTATACCATCTCCCATATTGCAAAGCCTTGAGCCTGAATGAAGGCTTCCATACGTGCCTTCAAACCCTAAAATCAATACCACTAAAGACACAAGGTTTTGCGGAGTATTTCTCCATAATGATTAGTCAAAACACGTGCATATCACAAAGATTAGAGCACCGTGGCTCTGATACTAATTGTAGGATCGAAGAGCACGTGAAAAGCTAACATAGGGGAGGGGGGTGAAAGGTAGATTAAAAAATCTTACGGAGCAGAAACAATTAAATCCCAACCCCTTCGGCAGAAAAACGATCCGTTAAAGAAATCGTGTGTGAGACTAATCTCAACATGTTTCACCGTGAAAAAAGTGATAGAAATCAGAGAGAATTAAGTTACAAATACAATACAAGAAGAATCACTCAAATCCGTCGAGAGAAACTCAAGTTACGATCAAAAGATTGAACAAAAGTCAATGTGTTCTACCGAGGGAAAAACAGATCTTTAGTACTGCAAAGAAACTCGTGTAGATAAACAAACACAAATCCAGTGACCGTGAAATTTTGACACATGATAGATAATCATGTTTTGAAGATAACCCAAAAAGAATCACGTCAATTGGATCTGTAAAACTCGAGTTATGATAAAACCACCGAAGAAAGGTAGTGCTGTGCAGAAAACTCGACGAGAAAAACTTGTCTGGAACAAGTCAGACGAACAAGGCACAAAAGTTCCTTTCAACAATGAATTTTATTCAATAGAACACAAGAGTAACAGCCCCAAAGTCATCTCGATGAGCTTTGGCCTCCCTTGCTTATATAACCAGCCCTTAGGCCAACCCAAACTCAACTAGGACTCTAATCCTACTCAAATCACGAATTGAAACTTTCCATAACTGCTTAGGATTCTTCTATATTCAGATAGAAGCAATCTTAAGACTTCCAAACACCATATGAACGTATTACACATTCCTAAAACAACTCAAATTCATGACCGACACAAAATCCTATGATAACCAACTCAAATCTTTCCATATTTGCGTCAAACCCGACTCAGTTGCAACCTGAGTCCATAACCTAGTCGGTTGGACCTTTCCGACCAATTATTTACATCCACATCTCTTCATCACGCCTCGGAACCATGTAGCCACGTCCATGCACTCCTTGCACACGTGCAAACATCTTCCAACGACGTCCATGATACCTTCATAATCATTGTTCTTGATTCATACATGTTGCGCGACCTCCTGATCAACTCAACCACAATTCCTTATGAACTTGGGTGTTGAACCTCATCTTTTCCCTATGAATAGTTCAATGGATCCCGTCACTAGCCATGTCTTGAACTCAAGCAACACCTGCACATGAATAAACAACCAATACTTCCGAGCACAAGTCCTCGACTTGACTCTCGTTAGTTCCGAAACTACAACATCTTGCGTGAACACTTCACATAAGCATTTTGCAAACCATAGCAAAATGATATCAACTGTATCAACCAAAACGCACCAAAAACTAATAATATGAATACTAAGCAATCTTTCCAACAATGTAAAGCAAGTTCGAAACATTTCACAATAAAAGAAGGAACATTGCGATCAAGCTCTGAATCTTGCCAAAACTAACCAGAGCTTGAGCTGGAGCTTACCAAAGCTAGTACAACCTAGCGCCTGAGCATACCAAAGCTAGTACAACCTAGCGCCGGAGCTTACCAAAGCTAGTACAACCTAGCACCAGAGCTTACAAAAGCTAGTACAACCTAGCGCTAGAGCTAGAAAAACATGTCGGAGCTAACCAACATAAGTCGGACCTAGCAAAAACATATCGAAGCTTAACAAAGACATGTCGTAGCTATCAAAGACATGCCGGAGCTATCAAAGACATGTTGGAGCTAACAAAGACATGCCGGAGCTAAGGTCGGACCTTGCTAAAAAGATGTTATGGCAAAATTCAAAACTTTTATTATCAAAGCCAATGTATTCAACACACATAGGTCTAACAAACACCATATGAGCTCCGGTTTGGGCATAGGCCTAGTGTTACACACTTTTGGGTCTTTGGTTGCAAATTCTTTGTTAAGAAACATGCTAATATTTATAAATTTGAACCTAGATCCATTGATGGCATGTTTCTTGGTTATCCATCCCATAGGCTACCGTGTGCTTTTACTTGACACTAACAAAATTGTGGAGACTTGTGAGGTGTCTTTTGAAGAAGCTAGCACATGTACTAGCTCAAACATTGCAGCTCCGGATCCATATCCGCAGGGGGAGAGCATTTTCGTTGAAGATGAGGAAATTTAGCAGCTAATGACATTGTTCTAGCTCCTGATTTTGATTCACAGCTAGCACCGACGACCACCTTTGCTGGTCCAGATCCTCCTTAAGTGATGAACATGAAGAAGAAGAAGCTTGTGAAGTGCCACTCCCCTCCGGGTTCTCAAAATTCATCCCCAACAACAAATTATTAGAAGCTTCCACGAACAAGTCACACGGTCCAGGTTTTGCGATCCAAACTCTCGTGCTCATTCTGCTTTTGTTGCTTCTTTTGAACCCAAACATATATCACACGCACTCTATGGGGACTGGAATCCCGACATCCATGGATCTCATTGGGTGGTGTCGTGTGATGCGACACCCAACAGTATACAAGAAAAGAACGAGAATAAAATACAATACTAAGTCTTTGATTTATAAACACAGTAGAAGTTTTACAATTTATAACATAAGAACAAAGTCTACACATCATACTGCACTCTCACCACTAGCTGGGCATGAGTAAAGTTGTCCATGCCCTCGGATGCTTTACACTAGCAGCACTCACAGAATATTGGCAGCGTGCAGGGCTCTTTGATGAGATCATGCACATTATTATTGCACCTACAAACATGACACAATATTTATTAGTTTGGGATCCTGGCTCAAGTGAATGTGCACTCTTATTTGATGGACAAGATCAAGATGACGCACTATGTCGTCTACCACCTTGGCCTCCTCCATTCATGCATACAAGAAGATTTGATGGCGGTGCACATTTGGACCAACACATGAGAGGAGACGAACTTGAGTCAAGGACGACTCCAATTCAAGAAGGGGAGGATGATGAGGACATCACTTATATGTATACAAACAACACTCCATTTAATATACAAGGTGCAATCAATAGAGTTCATACACAACAATTAATTTCAGAGGTGAACTCGTTCTTATATATTTCCTTATATGTTTTTGAGCATAGATTGCTACTTAATGATTTATTTGTGATTAGGATCCATGGAGAGGTTCAAGGAGCACTTGGAGGGAGTATTAGAGACGTGAAAGACCAGAGAATTCGTTCAAAGAAGATGGAAACCGAACCAAACTCCAAATCGTATCCAACTCGGAGTCCAGGAGCAGTACGGACTAAAACAGACGTCCAGGACGCATACGAACTCCGTTTTGGACGTTCTACATATGCACGGAAAGGGGAGAGGATAACCTTTCCAATGGCGCATGTTCGATATCAAAATTCCTTCGGAGTCGACGGGAATCGTCGAAACAAAATCAAGTACAGAATCTGTCAGGGTGCTGCACCACCGTATTGGGCCATTGGGCCTTGTATCAAGTCTAAGTCCATTATTTTCGTGTCTTAGGGTTAGGTCACGACCCTAACACCCCCTTGAATGTCCTCCCACCTATATATACTCCATGGTAGCATCCATAGATAATTGGGTTTTGCTTAGATCAATAATATCGCCGTTCTTCGGTTTGTGAGACCCCAACTTCGCGATTTCAGATCGTGTCTACCTTGTTCTTGCTTGTGTTCTCGGTTGCACATGCTGGGATTAGCCTTCTTGATTCACCTCTGTCTAGTTTGATATTTTCATCATACTTGGTCGTCCCATTCATGCATACAAGAAGATTTGATGGCGGTGCACATTCACTTGAGCCAGGATCCCAAACAAATAAATATCGTGTCATGTTTGTAGGTGCAATAATAATGTGCATGATCTCATCACTCTTACTCAGCCGTAAACCCGAAAGGGTAAGGCATCGTCATTAGGCCCTTCATCAACGGTATAACCTGCAAAAACTCGTTAACTGCAAACGTGAGCATAAGGCTCAGCAAGACTGACCCGTCTCACTAGACATATGCAAGGTGAACTCTAATCATAGGTATGGAATAGCATAAATAGACTCGCCTACAAGTGGATCCTTATAATCATATTTTAAGTAGCAAATGACATTCTTCAAGCACGAAACATCATAGACTCCACAATCAAACAAGAAACGCTTTGCCGATGATATGTCATGCCCAAAGCACATAATGCTATTACAGCTAAAGTATGGGGAAACTGTAAACTTTAAATTTTGCTATCTCTAAGCCACACAAGGTTGAAAAGCAATTATAATTCAATACATCATATTATTATGGCTTCTTTAGTAATTACTATGTCACAACAGCGACAGACAAGTGGTACTCAAATAACCACGAGGGACGGTGATTGCAATCAGGACACACCCGGACTGCACGACACGCACACCCGCGTGGGAGACACCTACGTGCTCTTCTCCCCGTGTTATACGCGGCCACCTTTCACCCAAGACCCCAATGTCGACAAACCTCTTCATCCCGAGCAAAAAGGTCCCGTACACGGACACGTCGAAGTTGCCCGCTAGAAGATTTACACCTTTATGCCTTCGCATCTCCATTCAAGGACAACCGAGGAGTATCCACACTACAGTCTGGAGTTACATCAGTTTATTGGGCCCATATCCCATTATGCAACTAGTAAAGTTCAAGCTTGCCCAACGGTGCCGCATACGGCACGGTCCTCAAGCGACACAGGCAGGACTATGTGCCCGAGACTCCATCTCGTCAACTCCTATTCCCCCTGCCCGGTCTCGTATTCATTTCATATGCCATTCTTTCATCTTTCACCCTCATACGAATTGTTATTCCTATCTCACGAGTAGATTCCAACTACTCGACTTCTACCGGTATATCTACACTATTAGCATTGGCAGTTCTACATATCAAGTTGTAAACCTTTCCAGCCCTCCCATACGATTTGCGGATATGCAAGTGGAGTATCAAACACCTTATACATAATGCACAATATCAACTGAAGACGTAGGTGAATAAAACTGGAAAACTCTGAAAAGCTCTTAAATGGAAACCGGGGACTCCGCCAATTGTTAGTGGTCCTTCTCTAAAGACTCCGCCAAGGACTTCAAGTGTACACCATGGCCTTCTCCTCCAAGCGACACTTCTTGTCAATATCGATCACTACATGACATGCGTATATGAATGCTAGTAAATTATAATGTATATATAGTTCATAAGCTTCTAACTATGGTTATAGTGAGTGAATGATCTTCTTTGGCTTTGCGATTTTTATGGTTGATGTTAGGGACTACAAGGAATACTCTTGCAAAGAATAGGAGATGATCAAAGTCGTTTGTTGTCTCTAAAATTATGGTAAGCAATAAATTTCAAAGAATTTTAGAGAAGAAACTGTAGCTTGAACATAGCTGCCAGTTGATGATAATGATAGAGGATCTTGTCCTGGTTGTAGCAAAATTGGTTTCCTAAATTTCTAAGCCTTGGTGAAGGAGATACTGAATTTCAAAGTTGGCAAGAATTTTTGGAATTATTTTATAACTGAATTTTAGCTTTTCAATTAACATTCAGTTGGCAACTGGATTAGGACCAGGATACTAAGTCAATTAAATCCCAAATTTTTATAGGAACTAGTGTATGACTAAAGGAAGGTTCAGTCCAAATTTGGGACATAATAAAGAAACTGAGCATCTGTAATAATTCAATGACTAAAAAAGGTAATTGAATTATACAGGGGATTATACAGGTGCAATGGCTCCCAAACTTTTTTTTATGTAATCAAGAATAGGAAAATGTATTTTATGTGAATTTTGGGGATTTTTTCCAGTGGAAAGTTCATATGAACAAATTGAATTTGTATTTGGAAAGATTGTTTTCTATAGAATTTACAAGTAAGTTTCACAAAACCTAATTGGTACTAACAGAAATTATAGCTCAAGGGCTTTCAAAAAAAAATTTTGAACAATTTTTGGAGCAGTCTACAGAGAGGTATTGATTTTTCAAGTTTGGAAATGGTTCTGCATAAATTTGGAATTTCCAGCTTTTAAATTTGGCGCCTGGGCCCACCAGATTTAAATCAGCCAACCAGGAAGGCAGCCACACCGGAAGCCACAAGCATTTCCACGTGGCCACACTAAATCCCCTGGCCACAGGCTGATCCATGAGGCGCTGCGCTCTCTGGCGGTTGGGACTCGCGCCCCCTCCTTCTTCTTCCTCTGGCCACAGGCTCGGGCGGGGGCGCCCACGCAGGAGCGCGGTGGCACTCTCGCCGGTGATGGTTTCCGGCCCATGGTAACCCTCAAAACTCGCCGCCCCACCCTACCTTCGTGCGGGAAACACGTTGGGGTACCTCATGACGGCGATGGGTGACTGGAAGTCCACTCCCGACGGCGGTGGCGGGTGCTAGGGTTCCGATCATGTCGGAACCCTCAATTTCCTAGCGAAAGCTCTCATACGAAAACTCGGGAAGCATCTTGGGAGCATGGGAAAGATGTTAGGAGGGTCTAGAACTCGTGTCTTAGCCGGCAACACTAAGGTCGACGGTGATCCAAACTCCTTCAATGGCGGAAGGGGAAAACTGGATAACTCGATAATTACTCGATGGTGCCTTCTGGTTTTTGGAGGGAAGGTGCGCTAGGAGACGTTGATCATGTTGTCTAACAAGATCAAAGAATCATTGTACATACAATCGGAATTAAAACGACGAACTAGCTCCAAAGCTACAAAAGTGCTTCGGTTTTTCACGAAATATGGACGCTAGGATGCATGATATGAGTTCAAACTTTACCAGCAGCTACACGAGATCATGGCGCACCTTTTTCATAAAGACTGCAGAGGACAAGGAAGCTTGTAGAGGTGGCAAGGCTGAGCAGTGTCCGGCGGAACCGGGGTGGTTGCAGCGGCGAGAAAATGAGCAGCGCGAGCGAGAGGCGAGCAGAGAAGCGACTGAGGTCAACGGTGGTGTGAAGAAAAGATCTTTACCACAGTAGATAAGGGTGCTGGGCAGCTGAAGGCGATCCACGGCCGAACCGGCGCGCTGGCGGCATGCAAGCATCGCGGTGTCGAGCGGAGAAGGAAAGACAGAGGCGGTAAAAACGGTTCACCTGCTGACATGTGGGCCCCACAGCTCCCTCTTCTCTGTTCCTCTAAATTCCACCTCAAATATTGCCCAAAAATTCCTAAAAATTACATACAGGCTAAGAAAAATATGAGGAACCCAAATCGACAATCAGATTTGAATTTGGACACAGTTTGTTTCAAATTCAAATTCAAATTTGAATCCGAATTGTTTATAAACCTTATTGAAATAAATAGTAACTGAGGTCCATAAATCCCCAAACTTTGAAACAAAGCTTACTGTACCATAAAGGGTCTTAGGAAAAATTGTGAGTTTATTTGGACAATGTTAAGTGCAAAGCTAAATTTTGAGATCGACGCGAAATAAACCCTCTGTACGTGTCCAACTAAGTGGAAGACGTGCTTAAAAAAATCTTGAAACTTTACCGAGAACCTATTTAGAATATTAAGAGTCCAATGAAAAATTTGGAGCCTTGGATTTGAATCTTTTTGTCAGGGCCAGATATACATAGCAACATAATCAATTTATATTTGTTTTGATTTTATATAATGCTGCAATATAATTTGCCCTGGCCATTCGTTTCAATTAAATTCCCAACTTTGCAGAAAGGTTTAATTAAATTGTTCTAATATTAGTGGTGAAGTCCAATCCTTATGTTAATAAAATTAAACATGAGTAGAAAGAAAGCTTTTTAGTGAGGTCATGTTCATGTGCACAACTATATTGATCTCCATTATGTTTGATAAACAACTTGTAGCTGAACTTCACATGAAAGGAAAAAGTGGGATTTTACATTCCTCCCCCCTTAAAAGAATCTCGTCCCGAGATTACAAAGAAAAGACAAAAGGTAAAGATCTATTGAACATGTGCCGCTAACAAGTCCGGATAGTTCGTTTTAAGATACTCCTCGCTTTCCCACGTGGCTTCTTCAGCACTGTGGTTGCTCCACAAGGCCTTGTAGAAACGCAAGGTGCGGCTCCTTGTGGTGCGAGTTTTCTCATCAATGATCTGGGTTGGATGCTCGGAATAAGTAAGATCTGGTTGTAGAGCCTCCAAATCCTCAATACGTACATTCGTTGGGGCTTTGAGACATTTCCGCAACTGAGAAATGTGAAACACATTGTGGACCCCTGCAAGCGATTGCGGTAACTCCAATTGATATGCCACAGGTCTGCATCTTTCGATTATTGCGAACGGCTCAATGAAACGTGGAGCTAGCTTCCCTTTCACTCTGAATCGATGGATTCCCTTCATTGGGGATACCCGGAGATAAACTTGATCCCCAACCTTGAAGTGAAGAGGTCGACGTAGTTTGTCCACATAGCTTTTCTGACGAGACTGAGCTGCTTTAAGATTTGCTTGAATAATGCGTACTTGCTCTTCGGCTTCATTTACCAAGTCGATGCCATATACCACTCGTTCACCAGATTCGCACCAGTTCAAGGGTGTGCGACACTTCCGGCCATAAAGAGCTTCATATGGCGCCATCTGGATGATAGCCTGATAACCGTTGTTGTACGAAAACTCCGCCAATGGTAGATGATCATCCCAGTTCCTAACATGGTGGATGGCACAGGCACGAAGCATATCCTCTAGCACTTGATTCACCCGTTCGGTTTGCCCATCAGTCTGAGGATGATAAGCCGAGCTCCAAATCAGTTTGGTACCCAATGCATCATGGAGATGCTCCCAAAAGCGAGCAACAAATAAGGCTCCACGATCTGAAACGATAGTGCGGGGTACTCCATGTAGGAACATGACCCTCATGATATAAAACTCTGCATACTTGGGAGCATGATAGTTGGTGTTGACAGGGATAAAATAAGCTGACTTGGTCAACTGATCAACTATCACCCAAATCGAATCATGCTTACGGAAAGTGAGGGATAACCCTACGATGAAATCCATGCTGATGTCTTCCCACTTTGATGCCGGTATGTTCAAGGGTTGTAACTATTTGTCTTGGCTCAAATGGTCGGCTTTCACTCGCCGACATGTATCACATTCGGATACATACTTTGCTATCTCTCGCTTCATCCGGGACCACCAAAATTTCTTATTCAGATCCTGGTACATCTTGTTGCTACCCGGATGAATAGAGTACTTGGATAAGTGTGCTTCATCCAAGACCTTCTTTTGGAGCTCCATGTCATGGGGTACGACTATACGGTCTTTAAACCAAATAGTACCGTGATCATCACATCGAAAGCATTTCATCTCCCCCTTCTTCATTGTTCGTCGAATGTGCGACATTCCCTTGTCTTCTTTCTGAGCCTCTACAATATCTTCCCTGATGGTAGGGATGAGGGCTAGATTGTAGAGCGCTCCATATGGAACCAAGTATAAACTCGGCTCAGCCTCTTCCATTGAAATGATCGACAGATGATTGACACGAGACTTGTGGCTCAGCGCATCTGCAACCACATTTGCTTTGCTAGAATTGTAGTGGATCTCAATCTCATAGTCTTTGATCAATTCCAACCATCTTCGTTGTCACATATTCAAGTCTTTCTAGGTGAAAAATGTACTTCAAACTCTTGTGATCAGTGTAGAGATACACTAGATTGCCTAATAGATAGCGCCTCCACATCTTCAATGCGAGCACCACAGCAGCGAGCTCAAGATCATGAGTCAGATAATGTTGTTCATGATTCCGAAGCTGTCGAGATCCATACGCGATCACTCTTCTATCTCGCATGAGTACACAACCAAGACCAATGCCAGATGCATCACAATAGACATCAAATGGTTTGGTTGTGTCCGGCTGAGCCAACACCGGTGCTGTTGTGAGGTGTTTCACCAAAGCTTGAAATGCTTCTTCACATTCTTTAGTCCATACATATCTTGTTCCCTTCTTCAGTAGTTCCGTCATTGGTTTAGCTATCTTTGAGAAACTCGGAATGAACCTCCGATAATAGCCAGCCATGCCAAGGAAACTACGAACTTCATTTACGGACTTGGGAGATTTCAACTTCAGGACTTGTACAATTTTGCTTGGATCAACGGCAATACCATCAGCCGAGATGATGTGCCCTAGAAATGGCACTTGGCGGATCCAAAACTCACACTTGCTGAACTTTGCATACAGTTTGTGATCCCTTAACCGTTGCAACACAATATGCAAGTGTTTAGCGTGTTCTTCTTCAGATTTAGAATACACCAAGATGTCGTCAATGAATACCACGACAAACTTGTCCAACTCCGTCATAAACACCGAATTCACGAGATACATGAAGTGAGCTGGTGCATTGGTCAACCAAATGGACATGACAAGGTACTCATACAGCCCATACCTCGTAGAGAATGCGGTTTTTGTAATGTCCTCAGGTCGAATCTTAATCTAATGATAACCTGAACGAAGGTCCATCTTTGAGAATACCTTAGCACCCACTAGTTGATCAAATTAGATATCAATGCGTGGTAGTGGATACTTGTTCTTGATGGTGACCGCATTCAGTGGACGATAGTCCACACACAACCTCAAAGTCTCATCCTTCTTCTTCACAAACAATGTGGAACAACCCCAAGGTGATGAACATGGGCGAATAAAACCCTTTCTCAATAAGTCATTCAGCTGCTCCTTCAATTCCGCAAGTTCCTTCGGTGCCATCCTATACGGCTTCATTGAGATTGGTATGGTTCCTGGCATAAGTTCAATCTTGAACTCGACGTCACGTTCTAGTGGCATGCCCGGAAGATCGTCAGGAAACACGTCTGGATATTCACACACTACAGGGATATCCTCGAGCTTCTTGGCACTTGTGTGATGCACCGCTGAGACTCTTGGTGAGGTATCCAAAAGATTTAAAGTGTTGCTACCATGGAATTGAGAACTCAGTTGGACAGTCAGCGAGCTGATATCAAAGATAGCTCCATGATGTGTCAACCATGACATCCCCAAGATGAGGTCAATCTGCTGACCTTCCAAAATGATGAGGTTCACTGGATAGATACTTCCACCCATGCACAAAGGTGCTCGAGAATCAACCTCATTAGCTGAAATATTGCCTCCAGGTGAACGGACACAAAAAGGATGTGAGACAGTCAGAATTGGCACTTGATGTTTCAACACAAAAGATTTGCTCACAAAGATATGAGTAGCTCCAGAGTCAAACAGAACGACTAATGGTTGATCATGTAAAGTAAACATGCTTGCTAAAACAGGTTCTCCTTTTGGAATGTCCTCAATCACAGCATAATTAACACTGGCAGAATTCGATGAGGTCTTCTTTTTAAGTTTATGGTGCTGATCAAAATTCTTGGAAAAGGACAATTGGACACGGTCACGTTCCGTCCTGCGACGTTCCCGTGCTAAATGCATTTTGTTCTTTCCACTGAATTGGGGTGGACTGACAACATGCACATCTTGCAGAGATTGGGCTGCAAGAGTGAGATCATACTACTGCGGTGGAGAACCAGGACACACTTTCATGATTTGCTGAGGTGCAAGTAAGGTCTCCACTGGATGGGAGTGATACCGAACCATTTGTAGTTGCTCACTCGACCAAAGCTCTCAACCGGATGGTAAGCAATATATCGCTCGATCCTCTTGAGGAACATCACTGATAATCTTCAGTGATGTCTTCCTCTTCCTCTTCTCTGCCTGATAGTGAAGAGTTGCATCCTCCTGAACAATAGCGGCACCAACCAAGTCATTGTAGTTGCCGTTATTGAATAACACCAGTCAAGCTTGAAGCTCGACGTTCAGTCCTAGAAAGAAACAATCACACTTCAATGCCTCGGTATTCACATACTTAGGCACATATTGAGTCAAACGATTGAACGCCTTGGAGTATTCATAAGCACTCATTTCTCCTTGCTTCAACTCCACAAACTCCTCCAACTTGGTTCTAATCATCCCTTTAGAAATGTGGCATGCACGAAAAGCATCACGGAACTCCGACCAGGTCACACGATGACCGACAGGGAGAGTGGTGAGATATTCAAACCACCAAGCTCCAGCGGATCTGTGAAGTTGTTGAGCGGCAAATAAAGCCTTCTGTTACTCATCACACTGGAGTAACTCAAACTTGGCTTCAATCACCCGGAGCCAATGTTCCGACTCCAATGGTTCCCAGGCTTCTATGAAAACTGGTGGTTGAGTTGCCAAGAAATCCAGATATGTGACTTGAGGTTGATCAAGTGGTCGAGCCTCAGGCTGTACACTCCGCTGTACCAACTTCTGCAGAGACTCGGCCATCCTTGCTAAGACTTCTGCCAATCCGGTTGATGATGGCACCGGTGGTAGAGTTGAGTCATCTCCACAAAGAGCAGAATTACCCGGTTCACCCTCAAAATGAGTGTGATCCATGCTGCAAGAGTGAGCATTACGGTGATCCAAAGTTGCAGTACCAACTGGAATCATGATAAAGACCGTAATATGCATCACTTTACAATGCAGTAGGCAAGGTGTAAATAAAGATTAGAACATTTAACTAGACCCAAATAAGTGATACTGCCCACCAATAACTTAACATGGTGTTTCAACTTTATGTTAATCAATCATGTGGAGTAATCACCCCTGGACATAATGAGTGACATAAGAAGGTGAAACTAAAACGATTTGAGTTAATAATATCGCATACTGGTATGCCGTCCAGTTTCTGGTCCATCAGACCAGTCTGTAGAAATGTAATTATTTCTCACAGTTAAATGCAGAATTTGTTCTGAAGTTCAACTACAAATTTATAGTAAACTCAAAAATCTTTACAGAATGTATTACTTTGTCCCCATATAAATTCTGAAATGGAAGATATAGAAGCTTGATTAATGGTTACAAGACAATTCAAATCTGGAATATGAACTTCAGTTCTGTTCCAGCGGACCATCCTGTATAATTTTGAAATTTGCTCCCAGTAAATTGCAGGAATAGGATTTGAGTTGAATACAAAAGTTTTATAGCACTTCATAACCTTTCCAGATTGTACTAGAACAACTCAAGGTGAGCTCTGTAATAAAAGTTATACAGGTCTGAAGTTGAATAAAATTTTCTGAAAATTTTGACAGAACCTCCCCTGTATATGTGGGTTTTTGTCCACAGTTTATACAGGTATATCAAAATAGTATCTTGAGGTAATGTAAAAATAAACTTGGTACCAAATCATGTTAATATTCCAGAAATATATTTGGTTCAGGCTTATGAAGTCGTTATACAGGTCAAAGCTCGCAAATTCCAACTATGTACAAATGATTTCTGGTCCTGGACTGCCAGAACAGCGTTTGCGACAATTGGAATTGAGCTCTGATAATGAAAGATTCAGACCAGGAGTTGAATAGAAAGTTGATAGAAGACTTACTATGCTTTCCAGAAATGTATATATATGACTATTTAAAGTTTTAAAATTAGGAGATATAGCTGTCTAAAGTTGACAGATGAGCTGACTGGTTTTCTGCCAGCAGATCTGCAGTGTACCAGTTTCAACCTGGGATTTGGATTGGTTCAGTGTCGAATTAGAAAATACTTCAATTTACAAAGTTGTAGGGATGCATCTGCCCTTTCCAGATATGTATCAAACTAGGGCAGAAGATTTTTTTTCTACAAGAAGTTTTGGCGAAAATACAGAGACTGTGTAATTGGGTAAGACATTTGTAGTAGTTTTTGTGGAGTTCAGTTGACACCAAGGTAAGATCATTTTCAGTCCTAAAGACCAAAATAAACTTTTTAGTGGACTTGATGATCTTTCTACCCATATAGCATATCCTTATGTTATTTTTCAACTAACCAAGATTACGACCTGGCGAAGTTGAGCAAACTTCTGCAAGAAATAAAGAACCTTGATTCTTCACGAGTTATGAGTGATATTCACCTTGCTATGTCCAAAACTTACTAGAAACTGGTAGTCGGACTTTCCAAAAATGTAATGCAACCATTCTGATGTTAGGGATGGTCAAGTACCAAAGTCGATACTGATAGTACTACGTGCCTCCCCAAAGAAAATTCTAACTAGTATATCCAGATACGTTTATAGGTGGTCCTAGTATCGTTCACTCACAAACGGGTCGCTACCGTAGTCAATGCTGCAAAAGACAAACAATCCCCTTTCACACCTTCACACCTCAAGGGCGGCACGGGAAAAACATGACAGGCAGTCACAATAATATATACAAAAGTAAATGCATACGACTCTGGTGTGAGTCGCCCTCGAGCGATGTCTTGTCTCGAGGTACATTGCTGTAATATGTTTGTACAGCAAAGACTCCCGTACCTACCGACTTATACACGCTCGGGCATACGTGTTTCGCATGCTCTCATAGAATATGAATGATTCTAGAGAGGGATACTATCGGGTTATACACCACCCGATGGGGGCTCCCATTATTTTTGAAGCACGCTGGGGTACCGCGTGTCATAGGTTCTCAGAAACATGGAAAGTCTCAGAGACTCCAATTAACTTTTCCGTGCCAAGCCATGGATAGACTTCCATGCTACCTCTTGCATGGTGAGCTTACTGCAATTGATCCGCTTACGGTGGCGTACCTTACCTCTTACCTGACGTTGGAGCGTCGTTACAAAATTAATAACATACAAGTTAGTTTACCACCTTTATATCTTATACTAATAATACTCCTTATAAGGGCATATAGCTAAATCCTCACTCATAAATCCTAAGTTTTGAAAATATGTTCTTTTCAAGTACATTGTTCCCAATGATGCTCTGATACCATGCCTGTGGGGACCGGAATCCCGACATCCAAAGATCTCATTGGGTGGTGTCGTGCGATGCGACACTCAACAGTATACAAGAAAAGAACGAGAATAAAATACAATACTAAGTCTTTGATTTATACCACAGTGGAAGTTTTACAATTTATAATGTAGGAAAGATTTCTACACATCATACTACGCTCTAAGCACTAGCTAGGCATGAGTAAAGTTGTCCATGCCCTCAGACGCTTTACACTAGCAGCACTCACAAAATATTGGCGGTGTGCAGGGCACCTACTCAGTCGTGAACCCGAAAGGGTAAGACATCATCGTTAGGCCCTTCATCAACGGTATAACCTGCAAAAACTCGTTAACTGCAAACGTGAGCATAAGGCTCAGCAAGACTGACCTGTCTCACTAGACATATGCAAGGTAAAGTCTAATCATAGGTATGGAATAGCATAAATAGACTCTCCTACAAGTGGATCCTTATAATCATGTTTTTAAGTAGCAAATGACATTCTTCAAGCACGGCACATCATAGACTCCACAATCAAACAAGAAACGCTTTGCCGATGATATGACATGCCCAAAGCACATAATGCTATTACAGCTAAAGTATGGGGAAACTGTAAACTTTAAATTTTTCTATCTCTAAGCCACACAAGGTTGCAAAGCAATTATAATTCAATACATCATATCTTATGGCTTCTTTAGTAATTACTACATCACGACAGCGACGGACATGTGGTACTCAAATAACCGCGAGGGACGGTGATTGCAATCAGGACACACCCGGACTGCACGACACGCACACCCAGCGTGGGAGACACCTACGTGCTCTCCTCCCCGCGTTATATGTGGCCACCTTTCACCCAAGACCCCAATGTCGACAAACCTCTTCATCCCGAGCAAAAAGGTCCCCTACACGGACATGTCGAAGTTGCCAGCTAGAAGATTTACACCTTTATGCCTTCGCATCTCCATTCAAGGACAACCGAGGAGTCTCCACACTACAGTCTGGAGTTACATCAGTTTATTGGGCCCATATCCCATTATGCAACCGGTACAGTTCAAGCTTGCCCAACAGTGCCGCATACAGCACGGTCCTCAAGCGACACAGGCAGGACTATGCGCCCGAGACTCCATCTCGTCGACACCTATTCCCCCTTCCCAGTCTCATATTCATTTCATACGCCATTCTTTCATCTTTCACCCTCATACGAATTGTTATTCCTATCTTGCGAGTAGATTCCATCTACTTGACTTCTACCGGTATATCTACACTATTAGCATTGGCAGTTCTACACGTCAACTTGTAAACCTTTCCAGCCCTCCCATAGGATTTGTGGATATGCAAGTGGAGTATCAAACACCTTATACATAATGCACAATATCAACTGAATTCGTAAGTGAATAAAACTGGAAAAATCTGAAAAACTCTTAAATGCAAACTAGGGCTTGCCTTAGTTTGGACTTCAGGTTGACACCCTGTCCTTCTCCAAGCGACACTTCTCGTCAATATCGATCACCACACGACATGCATATATGAATGCTAGTAAATTATAATGTATATATGTTCATAAGCTTCTAACTATGGTTATAGTGAGTGAATGATCTTCTTTCAAAGAACAGGAGATGATCAAAGTAGTTTGTTGTCCCTAAAATTATGGTAAGCAATAAATTTCCAAGAATTTTAAAGAAGAAACTGTAGCTTGAACATATCTGCAAGTTGATGATAATGATAGAGGATGTTGCCTTGGTACTAGCAAAATTGGTTTCATAAATTTCTAAGCCTTGTTGAAGGAGATATTGAATTTCAAAGTTTGCAAGAATTTCTGGAATTATTTTATAACTGAATTTTAGCTTTTCATTTAACATTCAGTTGGCAACTGGATTATGACCAGGAGACTAAGTCAATTATATCCCAAATTTTTACAGGAACTAGTGTATGACTAAAGGAAGGTTCAGTCCAAATTTGGGACATAATAAAGCAACTGAACATCTGTAATAATTCAATGACTAGAAAAGGTAATTGAATTATAAGGAGGGATATACAGGTGCAATATCTACCAAACTTTTTTTGTTATCGAGAATTGGACAATGTATTTTATGTGAATTTAGGGGATTTTTCGAGTGGAAATTTCATCTGGAAAAATTGTATTTGTATTCGGAAAGATTGTTTTCTACAGAATTTACAAGTAAGTTTCACAAAACCTAGTTGATACTAACAGAAACTAGAGCTCAAGGGCTTTTAAACAAAATTTGTTTGAAGATTTTTGGAGCAGTCTACAGAGATATATTGATTTTTCAAGTTTGGAAATGGTTCTGATTAAATTTGGAATTTCCAGCTTTTAAATTTGGCGACTGGGCCCACCAAATTTAAATCAGCCAACCAGGAGGCAGCCACACTGGAAGCCACACACATTTCCACGTGGCCACACTAGATCACCTGGCCACAGGCTGATCCAAGAGGCGCTGCACTCTCTTGCAGGTGGGACCCGCACCCCCTCCTTCTTCTTCCTCTGGCCACAGGCTTGGGAAGCATCTTGGGAGCATGGGAAAGATGTTAGGAGGGTCTAGAACTCGTGTCTTAGCCGGCAACACTAAGGTCAACGGTGAACCGAGCTCCTTCAATGGCGGAAGGGGAAAAACTGGATAACTTGATAATTACTCGATGGTTCCTTCTGGTTTTTGGAGAGAAGGTGCGCTAGGAGACGTTGATCATGTTGTCTAACTGGATCAAATAATTATTGTACATACAATCGGAATTAAACCGATGAACTAGCTCCAAAGCTACAAAAGTGCTTCGGTTTTTCACGAAATATGGATGCTAGGATGCATGATATGAGTTCAAACTTTACCAACAGCTACACGAGATCATGGCACACCTTTTTCCTAAAGACTGTAGAGGACGAGGAAGCTTGTAGCGGTGGCGAGGCTGAGCGGCGTCGGGCGGAACCAAGGTGGTCGCGGCGGCGAGAAAATGAGCAGCACGAGCGAGAGGCGAGCAGAGAAGCGACTGTGGTCGACAGTGGAGTGAAGAAAAGATCTTTACCGCAGTAGATAAGTGTGCTGGGCAGCTGGAGGCGACCCACGGCCGAACCGGCGCGCTGGCGGCATGCAAGCATCATGGTGTCGAGCGGAGAAGGAAAGACAGAGGCGGTAAAAACGGTTCACTGGCTGACATGTGGGCCCCACTGCTCCCTCTTCTCCGTTCCTCTAAGTTCCACCTCAAACATTGCCCAAAAATTCCCAAAATTTACAGACAGGCTAAGAAAAAATATGGGGAACCCAAATCTGCAATCAGATTTCAATTTGGACACAGTTTGTTTCAAATTCAAATTCAAATTTGAATCCAAACTTGCTTATAAACCTTATTGAAATAAATAGTAATTGAGGTCCATAAATCCCCAAACTTCGAAACAAAGCTTACTAAACCGTATAGGGTCTTAGGAAAAATTGTGAGTTGATTTGGACAATGTTAAGTGCAAAGCTAAATTTTGAGATCGGCGTGAAATAAACCCTCTGTACATGTCGAACTAAGTGGAAGATGTGCTTAAAAAAATCTTGAAACTTTACCGAGAAGCTATTTAGAATATTAAGAGGCCAATGAAAAATTTGGAGCCTTGGATTTGAATCTTTTTGTCAGGGCCAGATATACATAGCAACATAATCAATTTATATTTGTTTTGATTTTATATAATGCTGCAATATAATATGCCCTAGCCATTCCATTCAATTAGAGGATAGAAGATAGAAGCATGATCGGATCACTTTTGTACCTCACGGCATCAAGACCAGACATACAATTTAGCGTATGTCTTTGTGCACGGTTTCAAGCCTCCCCACGTGTTTCACATGGTCAAGCCATCAAAAGGATTCTCAGGTACTTACATGGAACTCAAGAATTTGGCATTTTTATTTCTTCTTCCTCAACTGTTACCTTGAAAGCTTTTTCCGATGCTGATTTTGGGGGTTGTAGGAATGATAGGAAAAGTACTTCGAGTGCTTGTCATTTTCTTGGTAATTCAATTGTTGCTTGGTCCTCTAGAAAACAAAACTAAGTTGCACAATCCATAGCTGAATCTGAATATGTAGCTGCTGCTAGTGCTTGCTCACATTCTTTGGATTATTCAAACACTTAAGGACTTTGGGGTTGATCTAGATAGTGTTCCACTGTTTTGTGATAACACTAGTGCCATTTGCATTGCTAAAAAAACTCGGGAAATATTCTAGAACTAAGCACATTGACATTAGGTATCACTTTCTCTGTCATAATGTTAAAAAAGGAAACATTGTGCTTCACCATGTAGATACCGAACAACAATTAGCTGACATTTTTACAAAACCTTTGGATTTCACTCATTTTTTTTTTCATTTGTAGTGAAATAGGGGTTATACATCCTTGTGGCTTACAATGATGGGGAGTTTTGAAACTCGAGAAGTCTATGTATGAATATGAAATTAAAATAATATGAGCATAATATTTCATACATATATGACTTTGTGATTCCTTTTCATGCTGAAAGTTCTTACTACATTACTTATGTTATACATTTGTAGTTTTTGCCATGACTTGTAATTGAATAATTACTTACACTAAATCTGGTCATGATCGAACTTTCTTACTGTTTTTGAAATTGTTGCATCATCACAAGTGCTTTTAATTATAATGAATTAATCAAGTAAGCAACTCACATGTTTAGTTTTTATGTTCAAATAAAAAAATATTAAGAGAATATGCATGCATCGCACTTCTTCTTTTGAGATGGCTTATCATTGCACTTAGATATGAACTTGGAAGAAGTTGTGTATTACTAAAACCATGTTCTTAAGCTTCTGATTGTCAAATGACATTTGCTTGACTTGGTTGGTTAGAATAAGGCAGATGCGTATATAATCTCTTGCAAATATCATATGATCTAATTTTGTGCTTTGAAAAATAATAAAATGCAGCAACAAGTGTCATGCTTTCAGGTATTGAAATAGTTAAGTTTGTGAGATCATGACATGCCAAAATTGAAAACTACATTTGATCTCTAGCATGGCTTACACTATTTTATGTATCTCATTGTTGTGATAGTGTAAGTTACTTGACAGTATGACTTGGATGAGCTTTGTTTTATATGTATATCTTATAATATGCTCATAACAATTAAAATTTCTCTTTTGTACCTTGCTGAATACATTATCAAAGGGGGAGAGACAATACGTAAATTTTTAAAAAAGATAAGTATGCAATGGGGAGAAATTGATTACACATCACATATTCACAATTGTTTTGGCACGATTCTTCTCAGGGGAAGAATTTGTTTTTCTTCTAATTTTTTTATGTTTTACAAAGGGGGAGAAATTTTTATCAAAACTTTTTAATGTGAATAAGTCAATGTTTGGATTTTAAATGGTGTTGCCAATGCATTCATCAAGGGGGAGATTGTGAGACCTATGTGTGCTGAATACATTGGCTTGTACTGAATACATTGACTTTGATGATATAAGTTCTAAAATTCTACCAAAAAACCTTTATCATCAAGGTCCGACTCTAGGTCCGAGCTCCAGCAAGGTCCGACGATAGGTCTGACTTGTTTTGGGTAGCTCCGACAAGGTCCAACATCAGGTCCGACTTGTTTTGGCTAGGTCCGACTTCTTTGTCTAGGTCTGACTAGCTTTGGTTAGCTCCGGCTCTAGGTCCAACTAGCTTTGGTAAGCTCCGGTGCTAGGTCCAACTAGCTTTGGTAAGCTCTAGTGCTAGGTCTTGCTAGCTTTGGTAAGCTCCGTCGCTAGGTCCCTCAAGCTTTGGTAAGCTCGGGTTCAACGTCCGGTTAGCTTTGGCAAGGTTAGGAGCTTGATCGCAATGTTCGTGTTTTTACTATGAATTGTTTCGAACTTGCTTTACATTTTTTGAAAGATTGCTTAGTATTAATTTTCTATGTTTTTGGTGTGTTTTGGTTGATATGGCTGATATCATTTTACTGTGGTTTTGCAACATGCTTATGTGAGGTGCTCACGTAAGGTGTTGTGGTTTTGGAACTAACGAGAATCAAGTCGCGGACTTGGGCTCGTACGAATTGGTTGTTTGTTCATGTGCAGGTGTTGCTCGAGTTCAAGTCATGGCTGGTGAAAGGATCCTTTGGACTAGTCTCAGGGAGGAGATGAGGTTCCAACAACCAAATTCAGCAGGAATTGTGGCTGAGCGAGTCAGGAGGTCGCACAGGATGATTGAATCAAGGGCAGTGCATATGAAAGTTATCGGACATCGAATGAAGGTGTTCGCATGTATGCATGTGGTGCATGACGTGACAACATGGTTCCGAAGATGCACTAAGGAAGGAAAGATCTGGTTAGAAGGATCAGATCGTATCGGCTGATGACTTACACTACCTTTCTTTGGTGGTTTTATCATAACTCAAGTTTTACAGGTCCAATTGATGTGATTCTTTTTTGGGTTGTCTTTGAAACTTGATTATCTATCGTCCATCGAAATTTCACGGTCAATAGATTTGCAGTTTTTTATCTACACAAGTTTCTTTGCAGTATTATAGATCTGTTTTTTATTCTGTAGAACAGACTGACCTTTGTTCGATCTTTTGATCGTAACTTGAGATTCTCTCGACTGATTTAAGTGATTCTTGTTGTATTGTTTTCGTGACATGATTCTATCTGATATCTATCACTTTTGTCACGGTGAAACACGTTTAAATTAGTCTCACACACGATTTTTTTATCAGATCATTTTTCAGCCGAGGGTTTTTCATTGCTTCCGCTGAAAAAGTTTTAATCTACAATTCACCCCCTCTGGTAGCTTTTCACATGCTCTTCGATCCTACAAGGTTGTGGATGATGAGAATTGATGAATATGGTTAATTGGTAACATGAGACTTGGGAGATCTAAGCAAGCATGTTTTGTGGATTGGGTTGGATGTTATGGTTGTTTTGCTTGCTTTGGATTTAAGGACCAGTTCATGCGATAATATGCCAGGACAACAGTGCCATCAAGAGGCCAAGTATGGGTGTGGTGTAGCTGATTAAATACGGTATTGCTAGTACTGTGCGGAACATTTGGCGCACCAGGAAAGTGGAGTTGGAATGGGTTTGGATTTGTGGTGGGACTCTCTGGGATCCGAATGGCACAAGAGGTAGCCCTTGGTTGAAGATGTGCTCAGTTGGAGGCATCGCCACTGGTGAAACCTCAGTGGGTCTGTACATGCTAGTAGTCCCTTCGTAAAGGCTATTTTGTGATCTCTTGGCCATACACCAAAGGAGCTGTAATTGGCATAAGAGAGGTTCTTTAGTCGCCGACGGGTGATGAAATCGCAAACACGTGGATAAAGCGGTACAAACTCTGCGGAGTATTAAAACTATCACGATAGTCGTGCTCCTGGTTAAGATCACCTAGATGACCTACATGCGTAGAGGGGTTTTGGATTGGGATGGTTTGGTGCTGTTTGTGGGATGGTAATATGGTTTACGACAATGGATATGGTTAATCGTAATGTGAAATCTGGAATATGGATGATGGTGATGAAATATGGTCTGGTATTATGATAACTACATGGTTTATGATGGGTTTACTTCACATACATATAATATACTGCTTTCCAAATGTTTTAATGTATTTTCAGCACTCAGCCTTTAATATATTCGTCATTTGTATCAGCTACATGTCATACTTTCCACACATGTTGAGTACGACATGTACTCACTCTTGCTATTCCCCCACCAACAGTTGCGGGTCCGATTTGAGAGTATAACGTTGATAATACAGAGTTCTAAGCCGTATCTATCGTCAGCTTGCATGTGGATTGAATGGAGCTGCGCCATATCCCATTTTGCTTAGCTGGATAGTTGCTTTATTAGATGACTTCCGCTGCATTCGTTCAGAAACTTGTCACTAATATTCATTAGAGCTTGTATTCGAGGATATTATGAATTGTGAAATAAAAGTGGTTAATAAATCTTGTATTGTGGTAATTATCTGATTATGCTTTTGTGATTGCACTCGTGTATGTGTGTTGAATGTCATGGGCACACACATGCGCTCACTTGGTTCATTTTCGGAACCTGGTGTCAGAGGGGACATTTTGCCCCTCCCCTAAGTCAGTCGAACAAGGGGTTCGGTTGCACTACCAAGTGGCTCCCCCTGTCTCCTTTTGGCAAGTGGCCTCCCAACAGCTATATTTCTAGCCGTTGAATGCAAGGGCCAAAAATTATGATGAAAAATATGTTTTCCAAAAAAATCCTTTTCTCAAATCCAAATTTTCTACTAAAAATTTTGGTTGGATATTGAATTCTCAACATGCAAAGAAAAAATCCAAACATGCTACGAAAAATGCAAATTAATCCTGGAAAAAATTAAATGTTGTTGGGAAAAAAAATGTGAGATAACTACCAATTTTCCTATTGGTGAGGTCTCACCCAAATCTTTTCAAAATCCGATGAGCGAGACTTTCCTCCTATGAAGTTGAACTTGATGATTTGGCATCCAGACCCGAAGAACAAGACTCGGGCGGCTTCACTTGTTTCGTCTGTTATTCTTTCCTTGATGCCCTTGTGGTCTTGGGCCGTTTAGACGACCCTGGCCTCCCCGCCAGCTTGGTTTGCTTGCGTGTACGCAATGATGGTGCTTCCTCTTGACGATGGTTCCTGGCAGAGTTTTGTACCCGGGGTTCCAAATATACAGGACTCGACGGTACGTGACCACTATGCCGCTATAGACTGAAGCTACACTTCATTCGAGGAGGTTATTGACGTTTCATACATCACAGATAAAAAACCGCAAGCGTACGAAAACTGTCATGTAGCACTTATCCTTAAGAGTATTCCCAAGGGTATCAAATCCAAGGAACGTATGTGCTAATCTTACAAACTAATTCACCCAAGGACATAAAGTTGTTTGGTAGGCGAGGAAGAGAAAGGAATTCAAAATATTGATTCTAATTCAAAGGTATTTGCGGTAGCTGCTTGCATCGGGCGCGTGTTTACCCCTAGCAACACTAGGACGACTCCCGCCAAGAGCCTATGACACAACAGAACATGGAGGATTACTAAAGACAGATAGGGCTATCATCACCTACTACCTAGCTTTTCAATCCGTGGGTCTATGAGATATTCACTAGTGATTTCTAACCTAAGCACCACGCTTACGCTATAAAACACAGCTCAAGTTGTTTCGAACGCAAAGCTACAACTAGAGCGTCTAATAAATTAAATTAATGAGCCCACAAGTAACTACTTGTGTGAACTACTATGAATTGAGAATCAAACTTGAAATGAATTCACAAAGGTCTTACTTGATTTGAATTACTCCTTTGTAGGGGTACAAGTGTAGAAGAGGGACTTGACAAGGCCAAGCCTCCTTCTCCTAAACTCGAACCATACTCTCCTTCTACTTGGCAGCCTCTAGGATTACTCTAATCCTTAGGAGTGGTACTCTATTTTCAACTTTTGGTGTGTGTGTTATGTGAGGTGTGGGGTGCTATTATAGGTGGAGAAGGGTTGGTTGCCGCCACCAAATGTGCGCAAATCAGTCACCACTGACTTTTTGAAGCCGAGAGTTGCCAACATGTGGCATTTGACCAGGTTTGGCACCACTCCCTAGTCGGCTGACTAGGGAGGTCGTTCGACCTGGTCATAGCTCCGTTGGAGCTGTGTTGTCTCCATTTCTCAACCAGGTGGGTCCCATCCCTTGATATGGGTGATATACTGTTGCATGGCCTCGGATGACATGAGGCGTCCCCTTATTCGTCGAAATCCAATTTTATGGATTACTCCTTGCATGACTTGGTATTTTGGGTCTAAATTTACCTGCATAGAAATAAACACCAACACTTGGGGAATTGGTTAGTTTTTAACCCTACCACTACGTTGTGTTCCTCTTTTGTGCACACTATGAGGTGAATTGATAGTCTAAATATGGCACTTAAGGACCATCAACAAACTCCCCCACACTTAGTCCTTTGCTCGTCCTCGAGTGAAGGCAATAAGAAGAACTAAGGTGTTGTCATAAGTTTGCTATAAGATAGAAAATGAGAATACTAGATATTTCAACTCATACCTCAATTCATGAATTCCGTTTGTGTAATGTGGTTACCTCATCAATCTTGGATGTTTGGAGAATGGAATGGTCGGAATATAGTTCTCTTGGATCTTCCCCGGCAAAAATGTCCTGATGATTTGCTATATTTTAAAAGTCAAAGAAACGATTTACCTTATCTCTCATTTGGAATCTCTCAATCTTTCAAAGTGTTTTGATCCTCACCTTGGCATGTTGTGCCAATTTTGTCCCTATACTAAATATGGCTATATCTGGAGCTTCGTAGGGATAAATGTGGCTCACATTGTAATTCATATATTACTAAGTTAAAAACTTGATCCTATGAGAGACTTATGCGACAAACAATTTGACAAAGAAAGTCCTTGTGCACATGAATTGAATGGATGAATGTGGACTCCTTGGTTTTCTATCTTTAAGGATGAAACATGGCTACATTTTTTTGGCATGCTTCCTTTTTTTGAAGCGTAGATGCTTTTCTCTCTCTCTCTTTTCGCAGCCATGTCTTCTACTCCTTTTTATTTTTATAGAGAGATTCTGATGACCAAAGTGTATGGAGTTTCTTTATTGGATGGATTAATGGTGGATGCAAATTCTCAATGTGAGAAATCTTGCATGAATAGGGTGCACAAGAATTTCTAAGTCAAAAGTTCATGCACGTCACTCAATTGGGTCACAAGTTTGACAAAGTTCAATGAAAAACAAAGTGACATATGCATGTGGTTTTATAGAGTTTGGCCATGGTGGGTATTTAAATTTTTAGTGACAGAATCAGGCAAAGTTCAAGACTGCAAATTGTGCAAACATCAAAATCAATTTCAAGCAAGGAGATATCTCCTCGAATAACTCATTTACCATATCACACTAGTCAAATACTTAGATGACGTGTTGTTCCTATTTTATTTTTTGAATCACAAACAAGGCAATAAATTGAAATATAAATTATTCAAATTTTCAGTTCAAGCAAATTTTGACTACCAAGTTTCATATTTTAATTGTTGAGTTGAATTGATTTATAATATTCATTATTAAATGCTAAATCAACACAAATAGTAACATAGCATGCATATTCAGGGGTAGGAGATCCAAACCGAATTTGTGTAGCGAAACAGAACCATGCGGGCCCCACACCAGGTTGGCCGACACCCTTCTTGCATCTTTGTTTCTTTGTTTCGACGTGTCTAGTCTTATATTCGGCCGCGACTTGTTTTGAGATGCAACGCTATTTTTGTACATTCGGATTTCGCAAATTTGGGGTGCCTCCCCCACACTTGTTACCTGAATTCTTTATTCAACAAAAATAAACTAAAGATGGAACTTTACCGGGTTAGATGAACCTATAAGTTCACTTTATTGAACTCAAAATATTGGGGATGCTTACATTATTCAATGTAATTTTAATGAATAAAATATGAAAAAAACCTAAACTAAAATAGTAAGCATCCTGTGCGGTCGGGACATCTGCACTATGGTGCGTTGTAGATGGCAGGCTTCCTGACGACATTGCATACGTGTTGCAGCTTCGCGCCCATGCCACGGCGAACACCATAAATCTCCTCCTTGAGGGATATGAGCTCATCCTACAGTTTTGTCCTCTCTATGCTCCCTTCAGCAACTAAGTCTGATAGCTTCTCGTCCTCCAAACGGAGAGAAGCTAACTCCTTAGAAAGCTGTGCCATTTTAGGGGCACAAGAAGATTTCCCTTTGCTGTCCTGAAATTGGCGAGGTGGCCCTCTGATGGCAGGTGGCGAGAGGTAACACCTAATCTTGGAGGGTGATGAGCCCGCCGATTCCTCCATCACAAAATTGTCCACTTGCTTGTTAAGGCCTTTTGCATAGCCTCCTTCAGGCTTGCGCGCCCCGTGGATAATGAGGCAATGTCCCACACGCTCAGGCAAGGTATGTGTAGGTGACTTGTAGTGGTGGCTCGCTACGTCACTGTCCTTGGTCTTCAGAGTGTACATGAACTCCTCGCCAGACTGCAGCTTTGGGAGGGACTAGTCTTTTTTAGGAAAAAGACGGGTCTTGATTGGCTTAAGGACAGCTGTAGTCGGACGACGTGCAGGTGTCGTCCACTTCATGGGCGTCCCCCAAGGGGAGAGCGATGGTGCAGCAACACGAGGCATGGAGCTACGCCCACGTAGAGTCGTTGTCGGTAGCAGGATCATGGCAAGAGGTATGACATCTAATGCCATGATGGACTCCAAAGCGAGGGTGGACTTGTCATTGGCCGGCGCGACATCTCTTCTTAGGTTGAAGGTTGAGCTGGAGGAGGCATGAGCCACAATTTTCTTGTCGCCTATGACTTGGATGGGAGGAACAGGAGATGGATTTTTCTGGATGGTGCAAGGTTCCCTTCTCTGCTCTCGTCAATAAATAAGCGAGGAAAGTACGACAGCACCGATAGTCTTGTTGAGATATGTCGGGAGAGTCCGCACAAGAAAACAGAGCGCCAATGGCGCAAGGGAGGGGTCGTCCAACCCTAGGGTTCGACCGAACCCTTCCTTGCTTCGTTCGGGGTAGGTTTTCGTGGGTTGGCTTAATGGGCCCAATGGATGATTAATTGGATGGGCCCATTAATTAGACACCAGAGAATTTAGACAGAATTTAAAGAAAACAACATGAAAATCAATAAGATTTATCACTTCAATTTCTTTTTTGCCTCCTTCTCAAGGGATTCAAGAAATAATTTGAGTCGATGCCCATTCACATTAAATAGCTGATCATCATCACCTTGGAGAGTGATTGCTCCATGGGATAAGGTTTCTACTACAGTGAAAGGGTCCTTCCGTTTACTTCTAAGCTTCTCCTATCCTAAGAGTTTAACCCGAGAAATGAAGAGTAGAACTTTATTCCCAGGGTTGAATTCTTTAGGCGTAATCCTCTTATCGTGCCATCTTTTGGTTCTTTCCTTGTAGATTTTGGCACTACGGTACGCCTCATATCTCCACTCCTCCAACTCGGAAATTTGTTCCAATTGGTGTTTTCCAGGTTCATGAAGGTTAACATTACACCGCTTGATGGCCCAATAGGCTCTATGTTCCAGCTCTACGGGAAGACGGCAAGTCTTTCCATAGACAAGTTGAAACAGATACATGCCGATGGGAGTTTTGTAAGCAGTACGGTATGCCCACAATGCGTTGGGTACCTTATGCTTCCATCCAATTCCCATTTCTAAGATAGTCTTTTGCAGAATATTCTTAATTTTCTTGTTAGACATTTCTGCTTGACCCTTGTTCGTGGGTGGTATGGAGTAGCAATGTTATGCTGGACACCAAGGTCCCTCAAAAAGTTTCGGAAGGTCTTATCAATGAAATGAGACCATCCATCACTTATGACCATACGGGGAGTGTCAAAGCGTAAGAAAATGATCTCATGGAACATTTTGCTAGCTTGCTTAGAATCAGCATTTTTGCATGGCAAAGCTTCTTTCCATTTTGACACATAATCTACGGTGACCAAGATATACTCGCAACAATAGGACCCAGTGAAAGGTCCCGTGGAATCAATACCCCACACATCAAATATTCCACTTTGAGATTATATGTGAGGGGCATCGCATTGCAAGCAGAAATTCCTCCACGCTCTTGGCGTTTCCAACATCTGCGAATTACTTCTTTTGTGTCCTCATACATACAAGGCCAATAGAATCCACTTTGCCAGATCATTGTCTGGGTATGGTAAACACCGTAATGGCCACCATAGGGGCTAGCATTGCTCAATATCTTGGTGCCCTCGATTGATGGGAAGCTCCTTCTAAGAAGGCCATCGGCATAAACTCGATAGAGGTATGGGTCATACCAAAGGTGTCTACGACTCTCATAGATGAGTTTATTTTTGTATTCCCCTGGTGGTACGTATCCTGTGACCATGAAGTTCATGACATCCGCATACCAAGGGTGAGAGTCAGTCACCTTGACAAGCATATCATCTCGTAGGAATTCATTGATATGTATGTACATGGTTTGTGTGACTTCCATGTGAGAGAGATGATCTGCCACAAAATTCTCTACTATTTTTCTTATCCTTGATTTCTAAGTCAAACTCTTGGAGTAGAAGAATACATCGGATTAGCCTTGGTTTAGCATCATTTTTGGTGAGAAAATACTTCAAGGAAACATGGTCTGTGTAGACTAGGACCTTGGCTCCAACCAAAAAGGACCTAAACTTATTGATAGAAAAAACCACAACCAATATCTCTTTTTCAGTTGTGGCATAATTGAGTTGAGCTCCTGTTAGAGTTTTGCTAGCGTAGGCTATTGCATGATGCTTTTTATCGTTGGTTTGGCCTAGGACCGCACCAACAGCAAAATCACTAGCATCAGACATGATTTCAAATGGCAACGTCCAATCGGGAGGTTGGATAATTGGATTTGAGATGAGTGTGTTTTTGAGTGTATCAAATGATTTAAGGCATTCATCATCAAAATCCAAGGGAGCTTCCTTAGCTAGTAGGTTATTGATTGGTCTAGCGACTTTTGAAAAGTCTTTGATGAATCGCCGATAAAACCCCGCATGACCTAGAAAGTTGCAGATTCCCTTAACATTGATAGGAGTTGGAAGTTTTTCAATGACTTCAATCTTTGCCTTTTCCACCTCTATCCCTCTCTTGAACAATAAGTATCCAAGAACGATGCCTTCACGGACCAAGAAATGGAACTTTTGCCAATTAAGTATGAGGTCCTTCTATTGGCATCTTTGTAAGTCCTTGTCTAAGTTTTCCACACAATGATCAAAACTTTTTCTATAGATGAAGAAATCATCCATGATCTCCTACATCATGTCGGAAAAGATAGACATCATGCCTCTTTGAAAAGAGGCAGGAGAATTACATAGTCCAAAGGACATACGACGACATAAGTTTTGTAAGGACATGTGAATGTGGTCTTACTTTTATCATCATGATGGATTGGGATTTGATGATAACTCAAATACCCATCAAGGAAACAAAAGTAGGAGTGTTTTGCCAACCGCTCTAACATCTCATCGATGAAGGCAGTGGAAAATGATCCTTTCTCGTAGCCTTGTTATATTTTCGGTAATCAATGCACATCCTCCAACCCATGACGGCTCGTTGAGGAATTAATTCATTCTTCTCATCTTGAATGACTGTGATACCTCCTTTCTGAGGCACTACTTAAACTGGATCGAGTTATTCACTATGACGAACAAGGTAGATAATCCTGGCATGCAAAACTTTCAATACTTCCTTATTGACAACTTCTTGCATCTCATTATTCAATGGCATTTGAGGTTCCCTTGAGGGGTTACTCTCAGGTCAATAGGAATGCTATGGGTGCATAGCGCTGTACTAATCCTTGTGAGATCCTCTAGTGAATAGCAAAACACAGCTCTATGCTTTTCTGGCATGGCTATGAGTTGAGTGTCTCAGCATCTGAAAGTTTGTCACTTATGATGACAGGGGCTTCCAAATCGCCATTTAGAAAGGCATAATGTTGGCCTAGAGGTAGAATTTTTAGATCAAAGGGAGGTTTTGGGAAGAGCTCTTCTCTTGGCAAATCAATTACCTCCTGAAATTCAACCTCCTCTTGGATGAACTCTTCTTCTCCTTCAATTTTAGGGGGTGCTAAGAATTGAAGAGTCCTAACCTCCTCTAATGGTTCATCTTGGATGGGAGATACTGCCGATGTGTTCCTGGAAGACAGGTTAGGAATAGAGAATTTTCTCCCTCCAGGATTGAGGTTTCCTTCCAAGGAAATTTCCATGAGAAATTTCTCAATGGGAATCCCAATCATAATATCAAAATCTTGGATTTCAAACACATGGAAGTCTAGATAGACTCAATATCTTTGTGTCTTATAGACACCTGTTGCAACACCCCATATCCTTAAAGGATGTTTCTGAAAGAATGTCAGAAGGATTTACATGTTGTCGCCGACGGCACATCGCCCAGAATGGCGAGAGACAAGAGTCAAAAAAGAGATTTGCTCCAACAGTGGGGTTGTATAGTACCTTCATTGGTGTCCCTCTAATAAAGAATAGAATAGTTGCCAGAGGTAGGATTATCCAAAGGATTTTGGGTGACTGCTCAACTTCGTAGTCCATTCCCTACTTAAATAGAGGTTAACTCCTTAAGCGTCTGTTGGAAGAACACTCAATCAGGTGGGTAAGGTGGAATTAGGGGCAATGATGGTCTCCTATGGCAACATTACTTCGAGGTATTTCAAAAATCTTCAAATATCTCCTCCTCGAAGTAGAAGGGAAACTCCAAAGATTGAATTTCTTCCTCCTTCGTAGTTTCAAGTTCGCGAGAGGATTCCTCAAACAAGGTCTGAGATAGGCAATAGACAGGTTCTTCCTTGTCCATGGATTTATCCTCGGTTCTTGACACTACTTCCTCTTAAGGCAGCTCATTAAGACCCATAATGAAGAAAGCATTTTCTAGAATTCGGTCTAGAAGATCCTTGCCTTCTTCCAGTGTCTAATGGAGGAAAGATCCTCCAGCCGTAATGTCAAGATGTAGGACAGACTCTTTGTTGAATCCTATTTAGAATTGTTGCAAAAGCAACAGATTAGGGATGGATAAATCTAGGTTGGAATTTCTCAAAAGAGAAAATCTATCCCACGCTGCACCTAAGGATTCCTTCTCCATCTGCTAGAAGCATAGTACTTCCTTCCACAAGGAAACAATTTCGGCAATTTGAAAAAAAATCAATACAAAACTATCTCGTAATTCGCTCCAATCTCCATTTGTCTCCCCAACGTTGTGAACGTACCATTGTTTAGCTTTTTCCTTGAGGGAGAAAGGAAACAACTTCCATTTGAGAAATTCTTGTGTCATTCCCTTGATTAGAAGGCATGAACATTGTGAGACCTATGTGTTCTGAATACATTGGCTTGGTTCAACGTCCGGTGCAAGGTCCTGCTAGCTTTGGTAAGCTCCGATTCAACGTCTGGTTAACTTTGGCAAGGTTTGGAGCTTGATCGCAATGTTCTTGTTTTCACTGTGAGTTGTTTCAAACTTGCTTTACATGGTTGGAAACATTGCTTAGTATTCATTTGCTATTTTTTTGGTGCGTTTTGGTTGATATGGCTGATATCGTTTTACTGTGGTTTTGCAACATGCTTATGTGAGGTGCTCACGTAAGGTGTTGTGGTTTTGGAACTAACGGGAGTAAAGTCGCAGACTTTGGCTTGTACGAATTGGTAGTTTGTTCATGTGCAGGTGTTGCTTGAGTTCAAGTCGTGGCTGGTGACAGGATCCTTTGGACTAGTCTTAGGTAGAAGATGAGGTTCCAACAACCAAATTCAAGAGGAATTGTGGTTGAGCGGATGAGGAGGTCGCGCAGGACGATTGAATCAAGGGCAGTGCATATGAAGGTTACAGGACGTCGAAGGAAGGTGTCCGCACGTATGCATGCGGTGAATGACGTGGAAACATGGTTACGAAGATAGACTAAGGAAGGAAAGATCTGGTTGGAAGGATCTCATCGTATCGATTGATGACTTTGGCTGTGGCAGAATCGGTTATGACTTGGTATGGAAAGTCTAGAGTTGGTTATGGTAGTTTTCATGTGGGACACAAAGATGAGTTGTTTCAGGAATGTGGGATATGTTCCTGGTTTGTTAGGAAGTCTCGATATTGTTTCCATTTGCGAATAGGAAGATCTTGAGCTGTTATGGAAAGTTTCAATTCGTGATTTGAGTAGGACTAGAGTCCTCGTTTGAGTTGAGTTGGCCTTCGGGCTGGTTATATAAGTAAGGGAAGCCAGAGCTCGTGATAGACGACTTTGGGGGCTGTTCCTCTTGTGTTCTATTGAATAAAATTCGTAGTTGATAGGAACATTTATGCCTTGTTCGTCCGACTTGTTCCAGACAAGTTTTTCTCGTCGAGTTTCTGCACAACACTACCTTTCACCTGTGCTTTTATCATAACTCGAGTTTTACAGATGTAGTAGATGTGATTATTTTTGGGTTCTCTTCAAAACTTGATTATCTATCATCTCTAAAAATTTCACGGTTATTGGATTTGCGGTTTTTTATCTACATGAGTTTCTTTGCAGTATTACAGATCTGTTTTTTATTCGGTAGAACAGATTGACGTTTATTCGATCTTTCGATCGTAACTTGAGTTTTTCTCGACAGATTTGAGTGATTCTTGTTGTGTCGTCTTCGTGACTTGATTCTATCTAGAATTTTCCTCTGGTCTCCCATATTCGTCCTATCTATCACTTTTGTCACGGTGAAACATGTTTAGTTTAGTCTCACACAAGATTTTTCTTAACAGATCGTTTTTCTGCAGAGGGGTTTTTATTCCTTCCGCTAAAAAAGTTTTAATCTACCATTTGCCCCCACCTCTAGTAGCTTTTCACGTGATCTTTGATCCTACAATTGGTACTAGAGCCACGGTGCTCTAATCTTTGTGATTTGCACGTGTTTTTGACTAATCATTATGGAGAAATACTCTGCCAAACCTTGTGTGTTTAGTGGTATTGATTTTTAGGTTTGAAAGGCACATATGGAAGCCTTCATCTAGGCACGAGGCTTCACAATATGGGAGAAGGTATACAAGCCTTACGAAGTGCTGTCAAATGATCAAGTTACAGCTACGAATCTGAGAGATGTTGACAACAACAACAAGGCTCGGAACTTGATCATACAAGGATTAACTCAAAGTGACTTCGACCGTGTTGCACACCTCCGATCTGCAAACGATGTGTGGAAATCACTTTGTGACTACCACGGAGGATCCAACACGATCAAGAAGGTAAGGCAAAACATGTTCAAGAAAGAATACATGCGCTTCGAGATGCAACCCGGTGAGTCCATTGATGACCTCTTTGCTCGCTTTAATAAAATTCTCAGCAACTTGCGTAGCGTCAATGTTAATTTTTCAGATGCTGAAAATGCTAGGCACTACTACTAAGTGCATTAGACTCGTCAATTTGGGAGATGAAAGTCACATCTATTCGTGAATCTACTGTCATGAGTACACTTACATTTGATGTACTTTACTCTAAACTAAAAACTCATGAAATTGACATAATCTCACATAAGAACCCTAACAAGTCTCTTGCATTTGTTTCTCATAGTGATATGCCTAGCTCCGGTCAATCTTCATCATGTGGTACACTTGCTTTGTTGTCTTCTCTAACCCTTGAACAGATTGAGGAGTTTCCAGAGGAGGAGCTAGTACTTTTCTCTACCAGGCTCTCAAAAGCATCGCAAAATGTGAGAACTAGAAGGAGAGGAAGCTCCGGACCTCAACGATGTTTCGAATGTGGTAAGACAGGACAATTTTGTTCAAATTGCCCTAACCTTTCAGGACCTACTTCCCAGGATGAAAAGCAAACAAGGACGAAGCACTCCTCTGCAAAAGATACGAAGAAAAAGAAGGGTTTTATAAGATGTCAATTTGTGAGCAGTTTTATCTCTACACTTCAAGAACTTGGCTCAAGCGATGTGGACATTGGAAGTTACGAAGATGAAGATGATTTGGCAAACTTGTGCTTCATGACGAGCAAGTGAAGATCAAGTATGGAGGAGGCTGAACACAACAGCGACAATGAAGAGGTATGTCCTACTTGCGAAGAAATGTGTGATGCTATTTCTCGTGCCACTATTATAGTTAAGAAAAAGGACAAAAAGCTTAGGGATAGTGCTGCTAAAATTGAATCACTAGAATCTGAAATCAACTGTTTAAAAAGTTTGATTCCTAGTGATAATGCATGTCCCTCATGTGATTTAATATATGAACAATTGTCCTCATTAAGAAGTGCGCACACCTCCACACTTGAAAAACTTGAGTTAGAAATTGAAAGGAACAGAGATCTTGCTGCACTTAATAATAAAAACTTGAAAAATGCTAGTTGTTCAACAATTGATTTGCACTGTTCTACTTGTGATGATCTTGATAAGACAAGATGCTATGAATGAAATTTCTACACTGAACAATGCTTTATGTTCTCATGAAGTTAAATATTGTTCCAATTGCAAATTAAAAGGAAAAACTTCATGTGAAGATTGCCTTGATCTGTCCAATAAACTTGATGACATGCATAGGACATTAGATCAGTTTTGTAATGGGAATAAGAACCTAAACTTGCTGTTGAATTCTTCCAAGTCTTGCAATGCTAAAACTGGTTTAGGTTTTGATTCTCGTGCTCATGCTAAGGCACATCCACCTAAAATTGTAAAGTCATTAGGAAGTGGTTTGATTCAAACAGTTCCTAAACAAAAAGAAGTGGTTTTCAAATCTGTAGGAGTGTTGTCTCATTCGGTTTCAAATAAAAATGTTGCTTGCTCATCTAGGTATGAACACAAAGTTAAATTTCATTGTACCTACTGTGGTAGAGATGGTAATGTCATAGATTTTTGTTATAGACTAGATAAACAACAGAAAAAGGAAAGAATGATTGTTAGATCTCATAACTTTCATGCAAAATTTACTGCACATGCTAAACCGAATGATAGGAACATGCAACCTGCTGTAATGAGTCAAAAACATACAAAGTTTGCTCCCAAACCTACCGTTTTTCGTGCTACACATGCAACACCTCATAGGTCAGTAGTTGGGTACAAAAATCCTCAAGCTTTGGCTTATAAACCTGCTCTTTTATCTCAGCTTTGGCGTGTTATTCCTCCTTGACGTCGTGTGACTCAGTACTGGATTCCTAAATGCCTTTTGACTAACCCCAGTATTGAGTCATCGACGTATTGTGCCTCTATGTAGGTTACACACTTGAGGAAGGAGAACATTTCATTTGTGGATTCAGTTTTCTCACGCCACATGACCGGTAACAAAGAATGGTTGTCCTCCCTCTCTTTTGTGTCACGTGTAGAGAATGTTACTTTTGCCGATAATTCTTCAACTCCTATAATTGCTAAGGGTTCGGTTAGAGTAAATGATCACTACACTTTGAAGGATGTGACACTTGTTAAAAATTTGAAATACAACTTGCTTTCTGTTTCAGAACTACTACATGAAAATCTGGAAATTATTTTCACTAAAAATTGTTGCAAAGTTGTAAATTCAAATAGTGAGCTTGTTTTTAACATGTCACGGTTTGGAAGTGTTTTTAAAGATGATTTTTATGTGTCTTCCTCTAAGCATAGGTGTCTAGTTGCTAGTGATTCCAAAGATTTATATTTTTGGCATCGTAGACTTGGTCACGTAGGCTTTGATCACTTCACGCGTGTTAGTGCTCTTGATCGCATACATGGGCTTCCTAAGCTTAAAGGGGACAAAGAAATTGTGCGCTCTTCTTGTAGACATGCTAAGATGCTGCATGTTCACATACTCCTCTCACAAATATCATCACAACCTGGTCAACTTTTGCACCTTGACACCGTAGGACCTTCACGTGTTCAATCCTTTGGAGGTAAATGGTATTGTCGGTGGTTTTGATCTGGCAGATCTCCCGGAACTACTAAAGTGTTAGAGGAGTTTGAGGTTCGGTGTGGGCGCGCGGAGATTCAAGAAGGTGAAGTGTAAATGACACAAGAGACACGAAGATTTACGTGGTTCGGGCCGCCTGAGCGTAATACCCTACTCCACGGGGTGTGTTGGTGTTGTATTGGATGTATGAGCTCAAAGTGAGTTCAGAGCATAGAGTGAGCGCCTCCTCCGTGTTTAGCGTCGGCCTAACTTTTTATAGTACAAGGGCAGGCCGTTACAAGTTAGCCTGGCCCGACATGTGGCCCCGGCGTTTACTAATATTGATACACATTTGATGCGCTTAATTACACTTAATAACTGAGTTACGGGCTTTGATAGCACCATTCCTGGTAATTAAGGCCGTCCGATCGTGTGTCATTAATATAGTATTAATGACACTTAATCGGGTCTTGAAGTCCTTGATTCCCTTTGAAGATCCGGAGCCGTTGTGGATTCTTCCGGAGGTTAGAGGCTGAAGGTCCGACGGTTGGACACATGGCAGCTCCGGAGCATACTGTGGGGAACAGATAGGTCCGGTGCCACCCAACACGTGTCAGTTCCGGAGCTTCCCTCGGTCTGGGGTTAGGTCCGGAGGTGCCGCTATGGTACATAGCCTGGAGCTTCCCCCTTGTGGGTGGTAGCTCCGATTTGATAGTACACGTGGCGACCCTGGGACTAACCAAGTTGGGGAAGCGGGTCCGGTTATGTCTGACATGTGGGCTTCCGAAGGTCTTCAGATCAAGTAGATGATATTCCCTTGAGATCTTTGCTATCCCAAGGGGTATATGGTACTCAGGGTACCAACAGTGGCCCCCTGGGACCACCTCTGGGGAAAACTCCTTGGGTGAAGTCATTCCGCCGGAGGTGGGTCCATCCTTCGACTTTTGAACTGAGTCCTCAAAGTTCTTCGGATGTGCCGTTTGCGATGGTTTGGAGTTAAATCCTCGCCGTGTGGCATATCTCGTGTGCGGCAAATGAGATCTTTGGCTTGCGGATCTCACGCAATTAAAGGTCGCCGGTTCCCAATACGAAAATCGTATCGGTTCCGCGCACCATGTAAGGCCGCCGCCTTTGGGCTTCCCGCCTCATGATGACAACTGTTCGCCTGGGTAAGAACCTCGAATTGATCGTCCGGGTGGTCCCGGGCCCTCTTCTCATCGGCTGGGTGGAATTTTTGAGTAGTATCTTCGACTTCCTTGCGGTTTCCATCCAAGCGTTGCGAGGGCTTACTTAAGAAGGAAAGCGCGCACCGTCTGGGGTTCTTTACGCCTCTCATCTGATCTTGCGCTCAAACTCCCAACATGTGCTCGCTTTTCCTCTCTTGCATTGCTGTGCCGCGATGGAGTTGGGTCTCCGCGATAGCCGTTTGAAGACCGAAGGCGACCTGAAGAAGGTCCGGGCCCTTATGGGATGGTCCCCGGACTTCTTCAACCGCCTGGTCCGCACCGGGGGAGAGCTCCCGTTCGAGAACGAGCACGCTGGTGAGATGGTGTACTTCTCTTCATACGCCATGGTGGGGTTGATCCCACCTTTTTCCTTCTTTTTCTTGATGCTTCTAGACTTCTATGGTCTGCAGCTGTACCACCTTGGCCCCCACTCCATTCTTCTTTTGTCTGTCTTTGTCCACTTCTGTGAAATGTGGGTGGGCATCCCCCCTGCATTGAACTCTTCCGGACCTTCTTCACCGTCCATACCACCGGTAGGAGTAATGAGTACCTTGGCTTCTACTATTTCGTGAAGCGCAAGAAGTGCCCATTCAAGTACCTACGGTCGTTTCCCTCTGGAAAGTGGGATGATTGGAAGAAGGACTAGATAGTCATCCGGGTGGAGGAGCACGAGAAGCTGGAGCTGCCCGAAGGCGTCCCCAACATCGACACTACAGTCTGGAGTGAAGCTCTGGTGCTGTTAGATGCCTTCAACCCTGCTCTGACCAGGATCTACTAGTGCGTGGAGGGAGGATTAACTCCTCAGGCGGTGTTTTGCAACTTCCTGGTCAACAGGTGGGCACCGCTGAAGAGGAGAGAAAAACTCGCTTGGGCCCTCAACAGTGTGATGGACGACGACCGGGTCGAGACCGGACTGAAGTCCAACATGGCGGGGGAAACCTTGGAGTTTCATCTCATGAAGTTCCAGCATGGCATCGACGTCTCGGGTGATGACTTGACTCCGCCATCAGCTTTTCTGCCTCTGAACGTGGAAGTAGAGTTCAGCAGGGAGCTTCGGCAGAAGATGCCTGTGCTTGATGACCTTGGTGTCGTCGAGAGAAGATCGACCTCCAGGGTGGTGATCCCTGGGGCTTCCGAAGGTGGCTCCGACCCTGCCCCGAAGCCAAGGATCGATGTCGTCGGCAAGGGCAAGGAGCCGGCAGACGAACCCTTGAGCCGGAAGAGGAAGCTGCAGCATGCCGACGGAAGGTCCATCAGGCCTACAACCTCTGCATCAGCTCCTTCTCCCCAGAGGGGGAGGTCTTCTACAACTGCGGCGACTGTACCCACAGCAGCGTCCTCCCGGGGTGCTAGCTCCGGGCATATGACTCCAGCACCAGGGTCGGTTGAGGCCTCTAGGTCCGGAGGTCCTTCCCGGTCGAGGGGGGCCTCGACTAAGGAAATCCCCGTGGCTGCAACGAGTTCTGGGGGGCCTTCCGGAGCTTCCACGCCAGCGGCAGCTATGGTCAGCCCAGAACGCTCAGGAAAGAGGTTCCGCGCAAGATGGTGCGGAATCCTCTCGAGGTAATTTTTAATCTTTACCTCAGACAGTTGTTTTGTTGTAGTAACTGTTTTTTAAGTTTCTTCATCCATCATATGCAGCGTTCCCAAGAAGAGGAGTGAGGTTCCACCCTCAGCCACAGCAGCTGAAGCTGTAAGGGCGGAAGCTTCTGCTCCTGTCCCGGCGCCGCCCCAAGTGGTGGCTGAAGCTGTGACAGCTCCGGTGCCAGCTGTCGTGGTCATGGACCTCGACTCATCCCCAGAGACTCCATGGTAGTGCTGGACCGCGGGAGAGAAGATGCGCCAGTGGCACCTGCCCCGGAGGTTGAAGCTCTGGGTCCTGGTGCAGAGATGATGGAAGCTCCGGCCGTTGAGCCGGACGAAGCAGTAATTCTGGCCCCAGAGCCGGAAATTGTCGAAGCCCCGGCGGTTGAGACGGAGGTAATTGAAGTCCCGGCGGTTGGGCCGGCTACCTCTGAAGCAGCGGCCACAGAGCCGGTCGTTGCTGGAGCTCAACCGCAGGGCCGGTTGATGTTGAAGACCTTCCAACGTCCGAGCCGGTCGCCGTTGAAGCTCCGGCGGCATGACCGGCTGTTGTTGAAGATCTTCCGGCGCCCGAGCCGGTCGTTGCGAAGGCGTCAACGCTCGAGCCCCTAGTAGAGGAGGTGCCCAGGCCGGAGCCAGAAGCAACCCCTGCTCCGAGAGTGACGATGCCGGAGGTACCCGCGGCTGAGCCGGAGTGCCCTGATGAAGTCGCTGGCCCCCTGCCGGAGGGGGCGAACGAAGATCTGGCGGCTGGTCCTTCAGAACCATTTCCGGAGGTCAGAACTTCATCAGTGGGACCCTCCTCAATGGCGACTGAGGCCATCCCGGAGGACGGCCCTAGTGCCATGGAGGCTCAGGGAACCACTCTTGTGGAGTGGGAACCAATTTTTGTATCTGAAAACCCGCTGGAACCAGCGGAGGAGACCCCAAAAGGTCCGGATCCTATCTTGTTGTCATTGTCTATTGACAACGCCTGCTCCAGTTTGCGTCAAGTTCAGCTGGCATTCTTCCACGACAGCAAGGCTCTTGAAGAGGAGCGCCAAACCCTTAGGAGGTGGCGTAATCGGCTCTACTTCGAGACCAAGCTGGTGCAGTCGAGGCTGGCAGATGACAAAGAATGGATCTAGCAGGAGAAGGTCCGCCTGGAATAATGGGGCAAATTATTGGATGACAGGGAGGAGAAGGTCCGCCTGGAATACTGGGGCAAATTAATGGATCAAGTGGTGGCTGAAGCTGCGACAGCTCTGGTGCCAGCTGTCGTGGTCATGGACCTCGACTCATCCCCAGAGACTCCCGTGGTAGCGCTGGACCGCAGGAGAGAAGATGTGCCAGCGGCACCTGCCCCGGAGGTTGAAGCTCCGGGTCCTGGTGCAGAGATGATGGAAGCTCCGGCCGTTGAGCCGGAGGAAGCAGTAATTCCGGCCCCAGAGCCAAAAATTGTCGAAGCCCCGGTGGTTGAGCCAGAGGTAATTGAAGTCCCAGCGTGCGCACTGGCTATTGAGGAAGTCCCGGCAGTTGGGCCGACTACCTCTGAAGCACCGGCCGCAGAGCCGGTTGTTGTTGGAGCTCCGGCCGCAGGGCCGGTTGATGTTGAAAACCTTCCGACGTCCGCGCCGGTCGCCGGTGAAGCTCCGGCCACAAGACCGGCTGTTGTTGAAGATCTCCCGGCGCCCGAGCCGGTCGTTGCAAAGGCGTCAACGCTCGAGCCCCTAGTAGAGGAGGTGCCCAGGCCGGAGCCAGAAGCAGCCCCTGCTCCGGGAGTGACGGTGCAGGAGGTACCTGCGACTGAGCCAGAGTGCCCTGATGAAGTCGCTGGCCCCCTACCAGAGGGGGCGAACGAAGAACTGGCGGCTGGTCCTTCGGAACCATTTCCGGAGGTCGGAACTTCATCAGTGGGACCCTCCTCGATGGCGACTGAGGCCATCCCGGAGGACGGCCCTAGTGCCATGGAGGCTCAGGGAACCACTCTTGTGGAGTGGGAACCAATTTTTGTATCTGAAAACCCGCTGGAACCAGCGGAGGAGACCCCAACAGGTTCGGATCCTATCCTGTTGTCATTATCTATTAACAACGCCTGCTCCAGTCTGCGTCAAGTTCAGCTGGAATTCTTCCACGACAGCAAGGCTCTTGAAGAGGAGCGCCAAACCCTTAGGAGGTGGCGTAATCGGCTCTACTTCGAGACCAAGCTGGCGCAGTCGAGGCTGGCAGATGACAAATAATGGATCAAGCAGGAGAAGGTCCGCCTAGAATACTGGGGCAAATTATTGGATGATAGGGAGAGCTTGACTTGTGCCCTCAACACTCAATCCTGGGCTATTTATGAGCAGACCAAGGCAGCTAATAGTGCGGCTGATGAACGCCAAGAAAGGCTAGAAGCCATTAACACTACTCTCGTCAAGCGTCGAGTGGCACTTGGGGAAAGGGAGAAGAGGCTCGAAGATGAAGAGCAGAAACTCCTTGAGCTGCGGGATGACATCTTGAAAAGGGAGGAGGAGCTCACCGAAAAGGTGGCTCTAGCTGACAAGGGCCTCGAGGAGGAGGAGAAGGCCTGGGTGCGGGGGCAGGAACTCTACGAGCAAGAGTGTGCCATCGCTGCCAGGGAGAAGAAAGTGAGGGGCAGGGAGAAGGACCTGGTTGACCGCCGGAACAAGATCTACCTCCAGGAGGAGGAACTCAGAAAACTCGAGAAGCAGGTTGCTGAAAAGATTCAGCAAAATGCCAAAGAGGTTGAGCGCCTCGCTCGCGATAATTCTGAACTGGCGGCGGCCAAAAGATCCTTGGAAGAACTGAAGGGCTTGAGGGCTGCGGACTCCCTACAAGTTTGGGAGTTCCTGAGCAAAGCCAACGACGCGCTGACACCGATGGGCTTCAGTCCCGTGCATTCGGATGATTCGGAGCCGGAGCCGGACCTGGCATTGCAGACGTTGAGCTCGGCGGGTAGCAAACTTTCCAAGGTGGGTGACGTTTTCGCGGACCAATTGGAGGTAGAGGGGAAGTCCCTGGCGAAGAACGTCGCAGAATATGTGCTGACGTGCTACACCAGCCGGGATCCCCAATTCCCTCTGGACCCGGTGCTTGAAGGTCCCGTCGAAGGAGAAGGTGAAGCCACCCGAGCCAATGTGTCGGAGGTTGCTCAGAAGGTCGCCCAGTTCTTCCATAGGGTCTAGGACCATCTCTGTAGCTCCCACTTGTATTCTCTCTTTTTCTTCCCCAATTTTGTAATCCCTTGTCTCCAGATGAATGAAATCCAAATTATTGCGAATTTCATTTTTTGTCTTCAACACTTTTGTCTTCACTTGGCCCCCTGGTAGATGTACACAATTTGGTTGTGAACATGTACCACGAGGATATTGTATTTTGTTGAAGACTCGTTTGCTTCGAACTTGTAGAATGTAGGTCCGAAGTCTTCGATAGTGAAGGCCCCCCGAGGTTGTCGGAGCTCAGTAGCTCCGGCAGTAGTTCCTATCAACGCGTAGAGCATCGATAGTTAGACCTTCGGGGTGTCGGAGATTAGTAGCTCCGGCAGTGACCTTTGCCAACGCGTAGTTTGTCGGCAGCAGACTCCGTTTCTGGAATCTTCTCACCATCTTTTACTCAGCGTCGACGGCTGGCCACCCTATCTTTACCGGAGCTTGGTTGCTCCGGATGCTCATTTTCAATGTTTAACATTGGTTATAAGCCACCTAGGGGGAGTCGGAGCTTCGTCAGCTCCGGCTTTTCTCCATCAACGTGGATTCTTTATTTTTCCTGCGCTCTGAAGCCAAGAAAAATAGTAAAATTCGCTCCTTGCCTAAAACTTCGTCGTGGCTTACGATTCTCAAGAAAATTTTAGGTCAAACACGATTCTGGATGCAATCGAATGCATTGCCTTCTTTCTTTCGGATCCAATTGTACTTGGACCCGCCTTACTTCGGCCTGCCGAGGTGTAGGTAGAATGGCGTACTTAGGGTGCTTGACCAGGCTAAGTCGATAGCACACTCCAGCCCTAGATTGGCTTGGCGGCATTCAGGCGAGTGGGCCATGAACAATATTTGAATCCAAAAGAATCGACAATACAGCTCAAATTGTATTTGAACCGGTCGAACTAAAATTTCTGAAGAATTGCACGTCTTTGTTATAGACAAGAAAGAGAAAAATAAAAAATGTTGAGCCTGTACAAAGTAAATGCACGTGGATTCTGTTTCACATGAAGATGTCTTTCATTATAGGTCCGGGTACAGGGGGAAACAAGTACGCTCTTAGGGTATGGAACCAGGCTAAGCATGTTTCATTTCTCGTTTGACCCAGAGTAGCTAGCCACACTTTTAGTCCTGAGACTGTGACAAGCGTTGCTTGAACGTTGAGGACCTTCCGGGAAAGGTCCGACTGTTCTCCCGGTGGAACTACCCGACTCTGTACAATGACTCTATAACATACACCTCAGGTTATTATAGACTCACCTCCGTGATATTAAGTGTAGAACTTAAGGAGGTGCTCAATGTTCCAAGGATTTGGGAGAGGTGTCCCATCCTCGGTTGCCAAGCGAACGCTTCCAGGACAGGATACTTTAATCACTCGGAAGGGTCCTTCCCAATCGGGGGAGAGTTTTTTTAACCCTTCTCTGGATTGTATTCTCCGTAGCACCAGATCGCCATCCTAGAGCTGTCGGTTGTGTACATGTCGCTGATGGTAGCACCGAAGGGTTTGGCGGTATTGGGCAATCCGAACAGCTGCTTGGCACCTTCCCTCCTCAAGGAGGTCTAGGTCTTCACGCCGGAGCTGGTCCGGCGTGGCTTCGTCGAAGGTCCAGACCCGGAGTGACCCCAAGGTGATTTCCGGAGGAAGGATTGCTTCAGCTCCGTACAGCAGGAAGAAGGGTATCTCTCCTGTTGACCGGTTTGGAGTTGTCCTGTTGGCCCATAGAGTGGGCGGAAGCTCTTCAATCCAGTTGGCTCCATGTTTTTTTCAAGCGCTCATAGGTGCGCGTTTTGAGTCCTATCAGGATTTCAGCATTTGCTCTCTCGGCCTGGCCATTGCTTGCCGGGTGAGCTACGGAGGCGTAGCAAACTTGAATGCCGAGGTCTTCGCAATATCCTTGAAATGCAGAGCTTGTGAATTGGGTCCCGTTATCAGTAATGATTTTGTTTGGGACTCCAAATCTGCATACGATGGACTGCAAAAAAGTGGATGGCAGATTGCTTGTTTATTGTCACAACTGGAGTTGCTTCCGGCCACTTGGTGAACTTGTCAATGGCGACATACAGGAACTTGTAACCTCCGACGGCTCCTGGGAAAGGTCCCAAGATGTCCATCCCCCACACGGCGAAGGGCCTTGTAGGAGGTATCATTTGTAGAGGCTGAGCCGGTGTGTGAATTTGCTTCGTGTGAAATTGGCATGCCTCGCATTTCTTCACCAGCTCAGTTGCATCCTGGAGTGCTGTAGGCCAGTAGAAGCCATGCCGGAAGGCTTTATCGACTAGCGTGCGGGAAGACGCGTGGTTCCCACACTCGCCTCCATGGATTTCTGCGAGGAGCTTGCATCCTTCTTCCCTTGTGATGCACCACATTAGGACGACGTTGGCACTGTGCCGGTAGAGATCCCCTTCTACCAACGTGTATCTTTTAGCCAATATGACTATCCGGTCAGCGGATGCATCATCGTCAAGAAGGATGTTGTCTTTCAAGTAGCTCCGGATCTCCGAGATCCATGCATCGGAGCTAACTTGAGCATTTGAGTCTTGCATGCTGGGTTGCTCGGAGCTTCCGGCAGCACCTACGAACCTTGATGGTTGCCATGGTAACAGGGCCATCGGGACCGTCAGCTTCGGGATGCTGATCTCGCCCCCTTCGCTCAGTTCGCCAGGCTGAGCTGTGGGTTTTGACAACCTCCGGACAAAAGGTCCATCAGGAGCCGGAGCTCCGGTTGATGCTTTCATCGAGAGTTCGTCGGCTTCAGCGTTAAGGGCACGCTGGACATGATGGATATCTAGGACTTCGAAGTCCTTCTGAAGCCTCTGGACTTCAAGGAGGTAAGCAGCTAGCTGAAGATTGTTGCAGGAGCATTCACCCTTCACTTGCTTAATGATGAGCTGTGAATCTCCCTTGACCAGCAGTTGCTTGACACCGTATAAAAGTGCCACCCTTAGTCCGTAGATGAGTGCTTCGTATTCCGCCATGTTGTTGGTCACCTTGAAGTCAAGGTGTACCATGTATTTTACCTTCTCTCCGGTTGGTCCGAGGAGAAGGATTCTAGCTCCAGCCCCCTGCTTTTGCATGGAGCCGTCGAAGTAAAGGGTCCAGTGAGGCTCGGTGAAGACCGGAGCCTTGGGTTCCGGCTTCTGCTCACAAGGGGCCCCCAGGGTTTGATGGAGAGGGAGTCTATTCCGCCATGAAATCCGCCAATGCTTGACTCTTGATTGCTTTCTTTGAACTGAATTCGAGATCGAATTCAGCCAATTCCGCTGCCCACTTTGCAATATTCCAAGTTGAATTGGGATTATGCAAAATTGCTCGAAGTGGGTAAGAGGTCACCACTGAAATCTTGTGAGCTTGGAAGTAATGGCGAAGCTTCCTAGAGGCAATGAGAACTGCATAGAGCAGCTTATGAACCTCTAGGTACCAAGTCATGGCGTCATGAAGTACTTCACTGATGAAGTACGCTGGGCGCTGGATGGTCCGGACCCTCCTGGAGGGGCCCGGAGCTTCCTCTTCACTGACCCGGATCCTCCCTGAGGGATCCTGACCTTCTTCGGGGACCTCCGGGTCTTGGTTGGAGGGACCCGGAGCTTCTTCAGAAGCGACCTGGACCCTCCCGGAGGGGTCTGAGTCTTCTAATGTAACTTTTTGTTGACTCAAGTCTGGGAGTTGGGACCCAGACTCGCTTTCAGGAACCTTCGAACCCTCCCGGAGGGGTCTGGATTCCTGAGCATGGGATAGTTCTGGTCTCTCCGCAACCAGGACCATACTGATGACTTCGTCAGTTGCTGAAATGTAAAGCAGCAAAGGCTCACCAGGGTTCGGAGGTACCAGAGTTGGTAGGGTGGTGAGGAACTGTTTTAGCTCCTAGAACGCCTTTTCTGCTTCTTCAGACCATTCGAATGGTCCGGACTTCCTCAATAACTTGAAGAAGGGAAATGCCCGATCCGCCAGTCTTGAACTGAACAGGCTAAGGGCTGCTAGACATCCAGTCAGCTTTTGGGCATCCTTGATGCGGGCTGGTGGCCGCATGTCTTCAATGGCTTTGATCTTCGCCGAATTAGCTTCTATGCCCTGGTGACTTACCAGGAAACCAAGATGTTTTCCGGAGCTAACACCGAAGACACACTTGTCTGGGTTTAGCTTTGTGCGCGTGACCCGCAACTTGTCGAAGACAGCGTGTAGGGTGTCAAGGTGTGACTCCTTGTTCTTGACCTTGACCACGATGTCATCGACGTACACTTCCACTATGTCTCTAATGAGTTCTTCAAAAGTTTTGTACATAGCTCGTACAAAGGTTGAAGTTGCATTCTTGAGACCAAATGGCATGGCTGTATAATAGTACAATCCATCTACTGTGATAAAAGAGGTATGCTCTTCATCTTCCCTAGACATTCTGATTTGATGATACCCAAAATATGCGTCTAGGAAACACAGTAATTCACACCCGGAGCTGGAATCCACTATCTGATCCATTCTAGGTAGTGGGAATGGATCTTTTGGGCATGCCTTATTTAGTGTTGTGTAGTCGATACACATCCGAAGCTTCCCGCCAGCCTTGGGTACAATGACTGGGTTTTCCAGCCATTTTGGATGGAAGACTTCTCGGATGAATCCAGCTTCGAGCAACTTCTTCACTTCTTGTCGAATGAAGTTCTTTCGCTCCACGGATTGCTTCCGAGGCTTCTGGTGTACGGGCCGGGCGTCAGGGTAGATCTTCATATTGTGCTCAATCACCTCCCTGGGGATCCCAGGCATTTGTGACGGTTTCCAAGCAAACACGTCGACATTAGCCCGGAGGAAAGCGATGAGCGTGAGTTCCTATTTGTCATTCAGTCCTCCCGATATACGGGTGTCTGAGCGGCATCGGAACCGATTTGGACGACTTTGACGGGAATGTCGGTGTCGCCGCTTGGCTGCACACGAGGTGCAGAAGTCGAGCCCCGCTGACGAATGCTCGGGAGTTTTGGAGCTCGTTCCTGCCTGGAATACTCCTCTTGCGCCGTAGTAAGCGCATGAAGTTCTTCTAGAGCAATTACTCCGGCAGTACGATCTCCACGGATCCGGAGAACGCCTACTGGTGTTGGCATCTTTAACACCAGGTAGCCATAATGAGCAGCTGCCATGAATTTGTACAAAGCAGGCCTACCCAAGATGGCATTGAAGGGTAAGTTGATCTGAGCAACGTCAAAGACCAACTTCTCAGTGCGATACTTCTCCCGAGTCCCGAAGGTAACGGGGAGGGTAATAGCACCGAGTGGGGTAATGGCTGCCGGACCTACTCCGGAGAAAGGTCGGGAGGGATGGAGATCCGAAGGTCGGAGCTGAAGCTTGGTAAAAGCTTTGAAGCTTATGAGGTTGAGCCCAGAACCTACGTCTACCATAACGTGGTGGAGCTGGATGTTATTGATGGTAGGAGATACCATCAAAGGTAACTGGCCTGCTCCAACCATGCTTCGAGGGTAGTCCGAAGCATCAAAAGTGATGGTCGTGTCCATCCACTTCCGATGAGGCTCCGCCCTGGCTGTAGGAGCTACAGCTGCCATGTCCCAGCGCATTGTCTTGAGGACGCGACGGGAGGTGATGTCCCATGATCCACCAAAAATGGTGTTCATGGTTTTCCGACGCTCGTTGTCAGAGACGTCAGAATCATCGTCGACGGAGGTGTAGACGACCTTCAGGACCTTTTTTGGATCCTGAAAACCTAACTTCTCTTCAGCCGGAGCTTCATCAACTTTTTGCTTTCCTTCCTTCTGTTGGAAAGGAGCTTCTTCCCGACGCTTGTTGTAGCGCTCGGCAAGGTTTTGGACCTCCCGACAGTCTTCCAAACTGTGGCTGTCCATTTTGTGAATTGGACACCACACCTTGGGTTTGCCACCGTCTTCAGAAGACGGTCGAGGTTGCTTCTCGGGGCGTGGCCCCCGGCCACCCGGAGCTGCAGCAGCTGCAGCGTTAGATGCGCCGGCCGACGGCTTCTTCTTGCCATTGGTCTTTTTCTTCTTCTTTCCACTCCCGGAGGTAGTGGCTTCGCCTTTGGAGGATTTTTTATGATTCTCCGGAGGTGGTTTGGAGTGCATTTCACGGCCCTCCGCAGCTCTGGCACATTTGTCAGCCAAGCTGAAGAGTTCCGTGACACTGGTGATCTCCTTGATCGCCAGTTTCTCCAACATCTTCTTATCCCGTACACCCTGTCTAAATGCCACAATGACAGAAGCGCTAGAGATAGAAGGGATAGTGTTTCATACCTGAGAGAACCTCTGGATGAATGATCGCAGGGATTCTCCCCCTTTTTGCACGACTGCAAAAAGGTCCAGTTCAGTGCCTGGTCGGGTGTATGAACTCCCGAAGTTGGCGGTGAACTGCCGGCACAACTCCTCCCAACTGCTGATGAAGATGGGGGGGAAGGCTCATAAAACAGGACCGGGCAGTCCCAGTTAAAGCCACTGGAAAATAATTGGCCATTACGGCCTCATTTCCTCCAGCTGCCAGGATAGCAGTGGAGTAAATCTGAAGAAATTCAACGGGATTAACGGTCCCGTCAAATTTCTCCGGCGGGTGAGGCCGGAATTTCTGTGGCCACCTGACCATACGCAGATGCATGGCCAGGGCCGAACAACCTCCTCCTACTCCTTCAGGAGCAGGAATGTCCTGAGCTTCTCGTCTTTCACGAGCACGCTCAATATGGACTCGGCCGTCTTGTTGATGGTATCGGCGATCAAGCTCCGCCCGGAGGTCATGAGTTGAAAGCCTTGACACCGTGTGAGTGCGCCGTGCACTGGAAGGCAACGACGTCACTTGCTGCAACGCAGCACATCTCCTGTTGTTGGAAACGTGCGGACCAAGTCTACCAGACAAGGTCCGTCGCTGCGACGGGGCCCGTCCTGAAGGAGGAGAACTCTGGTTGCTGATGCGGTCGGCTGCTGCTGCAACCAAGTGTTCCACATCGGCCCTCCACTGCTCCATTGCATCCCGGGATGCGTCCGGAGGTGGTGGGCGTTGAAGAAGAGCACGCGCTGCATGGAGCGCGTGTTCCGGTTTGTCATGATTTACTGACGCAGTGATGGATGCCGGTGCACCATCGCGCTGCCCAGCTTGATTTGCTGGTGGAGGCGGCGGTGGTGGTAGCGTGACTCCTGCTGGAACTGAGGCTCCTGCTGGTGGCTGCATATTGGAGGGATTGCCCCCAACAGCTTGAACAGCAGGATGACCGTTGGATGATCCAGCAGCTGAGTTCACCATTCTTGAAATCTCAGGCCCCCTACCTGGCGCACCAACTATCGGTGGTTTTGATCCGGCAGATCTCTCAACACTACTAAAGTGTTAGAGGAGTTTGAGGTTCGGTGTGGGCGCGCGGAGATTCAAGAAGGTGAAGTGTAAATGACACAAGAGACACGAAGATTTACGTGGTTCGGGCCGCCTGAGCGTAATACCTTACTCCACGGGGTGTGTTGGTGTTGTATTGGATGTATGAGCTCAAAGTGAGTTCAGAGTGTAGAGTGAGCGCCTCGTCCGTGTTTAGCGTCGGCCTGTCCTTTTATAGTACAAGGGCAGGCCGTTACAAGTTAGCCTGGCCTAACATGTGGCCCCGGCGGTTACTAATATTGATACACATTTGATGCGCTTAATTACCCTTAATAACCGAGTTACGGGCTTTGATAGCACCGTTACTGGTAATTAAGGCCGTCCGATCGTGTGTCATTAATATAGTATTAATGACACTTCATAGGGTCTTGAAGTCCTTTATTCTCTTTGAAGATCCGGAGCCGTTGTGGATTCTTCCAGAGGTTAGAGGCTGAAGGTCCGACGGTTGGACACATGGCAACTTTGGAGCATACTGTGGGGAACAGATAGGTCCGGTGCCACCTAACACGTGTCAGTTTCGGAGCTTCCCTCGGTCTAGGGTTAGGTCCGGAGGTGTTGCTATGGTACATAGCCTGGAGCTTCCCCCTTGTGGGCGGTAGCTCCGGTTTGATACTACACGTGGCGACCCTGGGACTAACTAAGTTGGGGAAGCAGGTCCGGTTATGTCTGACATGTGGGCCTCCAAAGGTCTTCAGATCAAGTAGATGATATTCCCTTGATATCATTGCAATCCCAAGGGGTATAAGGTACCCAGAGTACCGACAGGTATGTTCTTGTGATCGTTGATGATTATTCTAGATACTCTTGGGTTTACTTTATGGCATCTAAGAATGAAGCTTTTAGTCACTTTAGAAATTTATTTCTTAAATTATCAATTGATCACCCAAGATCTTTCAAAGCAACTAGAAGTGATAACAGAACCGAGTTTAAAAATCAATCTTTTGATCACTTTTGTGCTGAAAATGAAATGGATCATTAATTTTCTTCACCATATGTACCTCAACAAAATGGTGTTGTAGAAAGAAAGAACAAAAACTTAGTTGAGATGGCTAGGACTATGCTTGATGAATATCAAACTCCTAGATAATTTTGGACTGATGCGATTGCAACCACCTGTTATGTCTCAAATCATGTATTCTTGCGCACTAAGCTAGGTAAAACACCATATGAGCTCCGATTTGGACATAGGCATAGTGTTACACACTTTCCTGTCTGTGGTTGCAAATGCTTTGTGAAGAAACATGGTAATCTTGATAAATTTGAACCTAGATCCGTTGATGGCATGTTTCTTGGTTATCCATCTCATACTAGAGGCTACCGTGTGCTTTTACTTGACACTAATAAAATTGTTGAGCCTTGGAGGTGCCTTTTGATGAAGCTAGCATAGGTACTAGCTCAAACATTGCAGGTTCGGATCCATATCTGCAGGGGGAGAGCATTTTCGTTGAAGCTGAGCAAGAAGTGGTGCTGCTGCCCGAAAATTCAGCAGCTAATGACATTGTTCCAACTCCTGATTTTGATTCACAGCCAGCAACAACGACCACCATTGTTTGTCCAGATCCTCCTAAAGTAACAAGCTCATTGATTTGCGATGAACATGAAGAAGAAGAAGCTTGTGAAATGTCCACTCCCCTTCGGGTTCTTAAAAGTCATCCTCCACAACAAATTATTGAAAGCTTGCACGATTGAGTCACACGGTCTAGGTTTTGCGATCCGAACTCTCATGCTCATTCTGATTTTGTTGCTTCTTTTGAACCCAAAGATATATCACACGCACTGACTAATGAATGTTGGATTATTGCCATGCAAGAAGAGTTAGAAAATTTTGAAAGAAATAATGTTTGGAAACTTGTACCTCCACCTCAAGGTCACACTTTAATTGGAACTAAATGGGTGTTTAAAAATAAACAAAGTGAGGATGGGGTTGTGGTTAGGAATAAGGCTAGGTTGGTTGCTCAAGCTTTCACTCAAGTTGAAGGTCTAGATTTTGATGCAACTTTTGCTCCTGTTGCTAGATTAGAAGCTATAAGAATTTTGTTAGCTTTTGCTGCATCTAAAGGTTTTATGCTATATCAAATGGATGTTAAAAGTGCATTTCTTAATCGCTACATAGACGACGAGGTTTATGTCAAACAACCACCGGGTTTTGAAAATCCAGATTTTCCTAATCATGTTTACAAACTGTCCAAGGCCTTGTACGGTCTCAAACAAGCCCCTACAGCATGGTATGATAGGTTAAAACATTCTTACTTCAAAAGGGGTTTGCCATGGGCAAGGTTGATAAAACTCTTTTTGTGCTTATGCATGGCAATGACTCATTATTCACTCAAGTGTATGTGGATGATATTATCTTTGGTTGTGCTTCTCATGATCTTGTGTCCAAGTTTTTCAGCTATGATGAGTTCAGAATTTGAGATGAGTATGATGGGAGAACGCACGTACTTATTGGGGCTGCAAAGCAAGCAAACCAAGGCGGGTACCTTTGTGCATCAAACGAAGTATACAAAAGACCTCCTAAGGCACTTCAACATGGACAAAAGCAAGCCTCTTTGGATACCAATGGCAACAACAACAACACTTGAACTTGATGAAGATGGTGAACCCGTTGATCAAAAAGAATATAGAAGCATGATCAGATCACTTTTGTGCCTCACGGCATTAACACCGGACATACAATTCAGCATATGTCTTTGTGCACAGTTTCAAGCCTCCCCACGTGCTTCACATCGTCAAGCCATCGAAAGGATTCTCAGGTACTTACATGGAACTCAAGAATTTGGCATTTTTCTTTCTTCTTCCTCAACCGTTACTTTGAATGCTTTTTCCGATGCTGATTTTGGGGTTGTAGGATTGATATGAAAAGTAGTTCGGGTGCTTGTCATTTCTTGGTAATTCACTTGTTGCTTGGTCCTCTAGAAAATAAAACTCAGTTGCACAATCCACACCGGAATCTGAATATGTAGCTGCTGCTAGTGCTTGCTCACAAATTCTTTGGATTGTTCAAACACTTAAGAACTATAAGGTTGATCTAGATAGTGTTCCACTGTTTTGTGATAACACTGGTGCCATTTGCATTGCTAAAACCCCGTGCAACATTCTAGAACTAAGCACATTGACATTAGGTATCACTTTCTCTGTGATAATGTTGAAAAAGGAAGCATTGTGCTTCACCATGTAGATACCGAACAACAATTAGCTGACATTTTTACAAAACCTTTGGATTTCACTCATTTTTGTTTCATTGTCAGTGATATAGGTGTTATGCATCCTCATGGCTTACATTGGGGGGGGAGTTTTGAAACTTGAGAAGTCTATGTGTGAATCTGAAATTAAAATAATATGAGCATAGTATTTCATACATATATGACTTTGTGATTCCTTTTCATGCTGAAAGTTCTTACTACATTACTCATGTTATACATTTTGTAGTTTTCGCCATGACTAGTAATTGGAATAATTACTTACACTAAATATGGTCATGATCAAACTTTATTGCTATTTTTGAACTTGTTGCATGATCACATGTGCTTTTAATTATAACGAATTAATCAAGTAAGCAACTCACATGTTGAGTTTTTATGTTCAAATAAAAAAAGATAAGATCAAGAGAATATGCATGCATCACACTTCTTCTTTTGAGATGGCTTATCATTGCACTTAGATATGAACTTGGAAGAAGTTGCGTATGAGTAAATCATGTCCTTAAGCTTCTTATTGTCAAATGACATAGGCTTGGCTTGGTTGGTTAGAATAAGGCAAATGCGCATATAATCATTTGCAAATATCATATGATCTAATTTTGTGCTTTGAAAAGTAATAAAATGCAGCAACAAGTGTCATGCTTTCAGGTATTGAAATAGTTAAGTTTGTGAGATCATGACTTACTTAAATTGAAAATTACATTTGATCTCTAGCATGGCTTACACTACTTTATGTATCTCATTGTTGTGATAGTGTAAGTTACTAGATAGTATGACCTGCATGAGCTTTGTTTTATATGTATATGTTATAATATGCTCATAACAATTAAAATTTCTCTTTTGTACCTTGCTGAATACAAAGTCAAAGGGGGATTGACAATACGTGAATTTTTGAAAAAGATAAATATGCAAGGGGGAGAAATTGATTACACATCACATATTCAAAATTGTTTTGGCATGATTCTTCTCAGGGTGGGGGATTTGTTTTTCTTCTCATTTTATTTCCGTTTTACCAAGGGGGAGAAATTGTTTTCAAAACTTTTAATGTGAATAAGCCAATGTTCGGATTTTAAATGGTGTTCCCAATGCATTCATCAAGGGGGAGATTGTGAGACCTATGTGTGCTGAATACATTGGCTTGTACTGGCTACATTGTCTTTGATGATATAAGTTCTAGAATTCTACCAAAACACCTTTATCATCAAGGTTCGACTCTAGGTCCGAGCTCTAGCAAGGTCTGACGATAGGTCCGACTTGTTTTGGGTAGCTTCGACAAGGTCCAACGTAAGATCCGACTTGTTTTGGCTAGGTCCGACTTCTTTGTCTAGGTCTGACTAGCTTTGGTTAGCTCCGGCTCTAGGTCCAACTAGCTTTTGTAAGCTCCGATGCTAGGTCCGACTAGCTTTGGTAAGCTCTAGTGCTAGGTCCTGCTAGCTTTGGTAAGCTCCGGCGCTAGGTCCTGTTAGCTTTGGTAAGCTCCGGTTCAACATCCGATTAGCTTTGGCAAGGTTCGGAGCTTGATTGCAATGTTCCTATTTTTACCGTGAATTGTTTCGAACTTGCTTTACATTGTTCGAAAGATTGCTTAGTATTCGTTTGCTATGTTTTTGGTGCATTTTGGTTGATATGGCTGATATCGTTTTACTGTGGTTTTGCAACATGCTCATGTGAGGTGCTCACGTAAGGTGTTGTGGTTTCGGAACTAACGAGAGTCAACTCGCGAACTCGGGCTCGTACGAATTGGTTGTTTGTTCATGTGCAGGTGTTGCTTGAGTTCAAGTCTTGGCTGCTGACAGGATCCTTTGGACTAGTCTCAGGGAGGAGATAAGGTTCCAAGAACCAAATTCAGAAGGAATTGTGGTTGAGCGGGTCAGGAGGTCACGCCGCAAGATTGAATCAAGGGTATTGCATATGAAGGTTACTGGACGCCGAAGGAAGGTGTTCACACGTATGCATGTGGTGCATGACGTGGCAACATGGTTTCAAAGCTGGACTAAGGAAGAAAAGATCTGGTTGGAAGGATCCGATCTTATCGGTTGATGACTTCAGCTGCGGCGGAGTCGGTTATGACTCGGTATGGAAAGTATCGAGTTGGTTATGGTAGCTTTCGTGTGGGACACAAAGATGAGTTGTTTTCGGAATGTGGGATATGTTCCTGGTTTTTTAGGAAGTCTCGAGATTGTTTCTATCTGCAAATAGGAAGATCTTGAGCAGTTATGGAAAGTTTCGATTCGCTATTTGAGTAGGATTAGAGTCCTCGTTTGAGTTGAGTTGGCCTTCGGGCTGGTTATATAAGCAAGGAGGCCAGAGCTCATGATAGACTACTTTCGGGGCTGTTCCTGTTGTGTTCTATTGAATAAAATTCATAGTTGAAAGGAACTTTTGTGCCTTGTTCGTCCGACTTGTTCTAGACATGTTTTTATCGTCGAGTTTCAGCACGGCACTACCTTTCATAGGTGGTTTTATCATAACTCGAGTTTTACAGATCCAATTCATGTCATTATTTTTGGGTTGTATTCACAACTTGATTATCTATCATCTGTCAAAATTTCACGGTCATTGTCTACACGGTTTTTGATCTACACGAGTTTCTTTGCAGTATTATAGATCTGTTTTTTATTCTGTCGAACAGATTGACCTTTGTTCGATCTTTCGATCGTAACTTGAGTTTCTCTCGACGGATTTGAGTGGTTCTTGTTGTGTCATCTTCGTGACTTGATTCTATATGATATATATCACTCTTGTCATGGTGAAACACGTTTATATTAGTCTCACGCACGATTGTTTTAACATATCGTTTTTCTGCCGTGGGCGTTTTATTGCTTCCGCCAAAAAAGTTTTAATCTACTATTCACCCCTCTCCTGTAGCTTTTCACGTGCACTTCGATCCGACAAACACAATTGTTCTAACTTTCATAGATAGTGTGTAAAATCCCACTTTGTCCTTCATATAAAGTTCAGCTACAAGTTTATTATTAACCATAGTGGAGATCCATCATGGTTATGCACATGAACTTATGGTGGGATACATAAACTTGATCTCATGAAATCTTTTATTCCACTCATGCTTAAATTTTATTAACATGAGGAATGGGCTTCACCAATAATCTTAGATAAATTCTTTTGACCTCTCTTCAAAGTTTGGAATTATTTGAATGGAGGATCCTAGGTCAAATTAATAAGCAGTACCCAATCTATATTCAAATTAATTGCAAATTGAATATACTACTGTATATTTGGCCCTGCCGAAATTATTCAATTCAGAGGCCATAAATTATTCTATGGTTTACTAATAATCCAAATAGGTTTCCTGCAAAGTTTCATAAATTATAAACTCCATTTGGTATTTAAATCAGTGACCCATTGAATTCCATCCGAATTCAAATTCAAATTTAAATTTCAATTGGATCTTGCTCCAATTCGAAATCCAATTGCAGAATCAAATTCCAGATATTTATTTGGACCTCCCCACAAAAATCTAGAATTTTTGGACCAAGTTTGGTAAGGGAATTGAAGTATGCAGAGAAGAGGCAGGGATAAAGGTCGTGGGACCCACCAGTCAGTGGGACAAACCTGGGCTGCTCTGCACGCCGTTTTTCCGGCGCTCCTCTGCTCGACACCGCGCCGCATGCAAGGAAACACGGAGCTGCTCGTCTGCCTGCTTCATGGCGTGCCTCCTACTCCTCCACGAGCTATAGAAACCATCCCCCGGTCGAAGTGGACACACACGCACCCACTTGCCTCTGTTTTTCTTCTTCCGCCACTGCACTGCATCGCCGCCGCCGTTCCTGGCGTGCCGGCTAAATGAAGCAAGGAACCGCAGTGCTTCCAACAGCAAAAGGTGGCTTAACTAGTTGCTCTTCCTTCCCGTTCAGTGCTTTGTTTGATTCCCTGCTTATATGTGCGGTATTTCAAAGTTTCCTCGGAGCTCGCGGGTGAAGCCGCTAGGGGAACTTTCTGTTCCACGAGGACAGACCCAATCAAGCACGTTTCCATCTCCCTCATTTAAGCAATAAGGTGCACAAAGGTACCTAAATGCTTCTTGTGAAGTTTCAGCCACTATCATGCTTCCTAGCTCCCTTTATCTCAAGTTTTCCCCAAAACTGTTCATACCGATATCAATAGATTACCGGTTAAATTATGTTTCTACGTATGATTAATTGTCAATCCAATAAGGTATTATCTCCTAGATCTCCAGGCGCATCACCTTACAAAAATTGAGAGGAAGACATCGAGAGATGAGGTCGGATTTTGAGTTTTCATGACCGCCGGTTGAAATACCGTACCTCGTCGTCGAGCTTAGCCTTGCCGGCGATGTACCCCCAATCTGACCCCCAAATCATACTCCTGGTACTTCCAGGAACCTTTCTGACCTTTTCCCGAGCCTATTGAGCCATTTCCAAGCATTTCCGACGAAGGCCGAAACCCTAGCTCCGTTGTCACCGTCGCGCCGCCGTCTCCGGCCATCGCCGACGTGATTGGACACCACCATCAGCTTGTGCGGTCGATTTTGTGGTTGAGCAGTCACGATGAGGCTGAAAGGAGGACGACGCACCTAAGTCCGGCAAAGCAACGCCGCGATTCTGTCGAGAGGTGCCGCCGCATCGAGAGGTAAACAAATGTGCGGGTCCCACCTATCAACGACACCCCTCTCGCGTGTGATCAGTTGTGGACAAGGATCCGGTGTGACAGCACAGGTTAACCCCATAGCTCCCAGTGTGGCTCCGTTCTGATTGGCCCGATTTAAATGAAGTGGGACCGACCCCTTTATTTGAATTTTCCAATAAAAAAATAAATCTAGATTTAATCCAAACTTACAAAATCCATAACTTCCAGTAGAATAATCCAAAAATTCCCAAATAAATTTTTTAGAACCAGCATGAAGAATGTTGTCTGGTGGTGCACTTGGATTTGTATGAAAAGCCATAGAAATTTCTCCATAATTCAGATAAGCAAAATCCTTAAAGAATTCATTCCCACAGTTCTGTTAATTGGAAAATTTCCAATTTTGGTCAGAACACTATTATTAATACCTTTGATCTCCAGTAAAATTTTCAAGCTCTTTAGACTTAAAATACTGGGTTGATCCAAATTCCAAATCTCTATGTAGTTATAAATTGAGAAAAATGGAAAATCAATTTCCAGAGATTTACCCAAACATGAAAAATCAATTTCTCCCTGTAGGAAGCTCAGAAAATTGTGAAACAAATTTTCCTAGAACCAGTGAGACCTCCTATACATGATACAACTTCTGGTATCCATTATACATCTCAAGAATTTCAACGAAAAATTAGAGAAGATTATTGCTTACCATAATTTTTAAGAACATCGAACTTCCTTGATCATCTCATGTTCTTTGCAAGAGTGTTCTCTATAGTTTCTAGTATCCACCATAAAAATCCAGAAGCCAATTAATATAATTATCTTATTTTATCCTAATATACTCACACCACCTTAAGCATATTAATTATTCGCAAAATCATTTAAACCTAGTATATGCATATGGTGTAGTAGCTGAAGTCGAGGAGCAGCTGGAAGCTTTGGAGGTCCAGCTGCCAGAAACTAACATAGGCTCAGACTCGCATTCAGCAAGCCCCGGTTTGCATTTAATTTCCTTACAGTGTTTTGCAGTTTTATTTCACCTTACGTCTTCAGATGATTTTGCATTACGTTTATGGTGTTTGACATCCACTTGCATGGCCCACAAATCCTATGGAGTCTTGGGTAGGTCTACGGCCCGTTGAGTATACACTGCTATGCTTATGCTCATAGGAATTAAGTAGAAGTCGAGTAGTTGGAATCTACTCGTGAGATAGGAATTTTATCACACGCGAGATTCTGGAAAAAGAAAATGGTTTATGAATATGAAATTGAGACTGAGTAGTGGATGGGATGCAGTGAGACGTGGTCTCACGTGTGTAGCCCTGCATTATGTGCTTTCTGCACGTCATATCATTGGCAAAGCGTTTCTTGTTTGATTGTGGAGTCTATGATGTGTCGTGCCTGAAGATTGTCATGTGCTAATTAAAACATGACTATAAGGATCCACTTTTAGGCGAGTCCTTATGATTTACTTACCTATGCTTGCTATTCACCCTTGCATATGTCTAGTGAGATGGGTTAGCCTTGCTGAGCCTTATGCTCACATTTGCAATTAACGATTTTTTGCAGATTATACGACTGATGACGGGTTTGATGACGAGGCTGCACCCCCTCCAGGGTTTACAGCCGAGTGGGAACCCTGCACGCTGCCGTGAATTGTGCGTTGCTAGTGCGATGTATCCAGGGCATGGATGACTTTGCTCTTGCATAGACAGTGCTGAGAGCGTAGCTATGATGTATAGTTCTTTTTCTCTTCCGCTAGTATTTAAAAAACTTCCTCTGTGCTTTTGAATAAAGACTTGGTATTGTAAATTTGCTCTCGTTCTATTCTTGTATACTGTTGGGTGTTGCATCGCATGACACCACCCAATGAGATACTTGGAGGTCGGGATTCCGGTCCCCACAGACATGGTACCAGAGCATCATTGGGAATAGTGTACTTCAAAGGAACACATTTTCAAAAATTAGGATTTGAGTGAGGAATTTGTTATACGCCCTTATAAGGAGTATTACTAGTATAAGATATAAAGGTGGTAAACTAACTTATATGTTATCAATTTTGTAACAACGCTCCGATGTCAGGTAAGAGGTAAGGTACGCCACCGTAAGCAGATCAATTGTGGTAAGCTCACCATACGAGTGGTAGTATGGAAGTCTTTCCATGGCTTGGCACAGAAATGTTAATAGGAGTCTTTGAGGCTTTCCGTGTTTCTGAAAACCTATGACACGCGGTACCCCAGCGTGCTTCAAAGTTAGTGGGAGCCCCCGTCGGGTGGTGTATAACCCAATAGTATGCCTCTCTAGAATCATTCATATTCTATGGGAGCATGCGAAACTCATATGCTCGAGCGTGTATAAGCCGGTTCGTACGGGAGCCTTTGATGTACAGACGTATTACAGCCATGTACCTCGAGACATGACATCGCTCGAGGGCAACTCGCACCAGAGTTGTATGCATTTACTTTTGTATATATTATTGTGACTGCCTATCGTGTTTCCCCGTGACGCCCTTGAGGTGTGAAGGTGTGAAAGGGGATTGTTTGTCTTTTGCAGCATTGACTACGGTAGCGACCCGTGTAACACACGTTTGCAAGTGAACGATACTAGGACCACCTATAAACGTATCCGGAAATACCGGTTAGAATTTTCTTTGGTAAGGAACGTAGTACCGTCAGTATCATCTTTGATACTTGACCACCCCCAACAACAACAAAAATGGATGCATCATATTTTGGAAAGTCTGACTATCAGGTGCTGGTAGGTTTGGACTCCGCAAAATAAGTTTTGATTCGACATTGGGTTAGCACCAAGATTCTTGATTCCTGGCTAAAGTTTGCTCAACTTCACCAGGTTATAATCTTGGTTAGTTAGGAATGAACATAGCGGCAGGCTATATGGATGAAAAGTTCTCGAAGACCTCTACAACTTTTCTGTTGACCATCAAGGCAGAAAAGCTTGATAATCTATTGAAATTTGGGGTATGCTTAAATTACTCCAGATAACCCTACCATTGTACCAATCTCGGTAATTTTGCTATAACTCACTGTAGAAAAATCTTCTGGCTTGTTGTGATATATATATATATATATATATATATATATATATATATATCTATATATATATATATATATATATATATGAAAAGGGGAGAAGCAGATCTACAGTTTTTTTATTTAAAGTTCCTCTTGATTCAAGTTGGAGGCAATTCAAATTTCGAGCTCCAAACAGTGAACTGCAGGGCTGCTGTTGAACAACAGTCAGTTCATCTGTTAAGTTTAGATAGCTTTAGCTTTTGATTCCAAATAGTGACATGGTCATAAATATACATTTCTGGAAAGATTAGAAAGTCCTCTATCAACTTCGTGTGTACTCATGGCCTAAATCTTGGTATAGCTGTGTTAAATTCCTATGGTTGCAAACTGGGTTCTGGCAGCTCAGAACTTGAACAGTTGGCACATAGTTTAGAATTAGCACACTATACCTATATAACAAATGTTTCATGGCCGACATATTTTACCACTGCATTGTTAACTTGATGTTATACAGTGTTTATTTTGTCATTACCTCAAAATATTGTCATGATATACCTGTATAAATTGTGGAAATCACCACATATACAGGGGAGGTTCTGTCAAAATTTCCAGAAAATTTGGGTCAAATTTATACCTGTATAGATTCTATTCCCTAGCTCACCTGGAGCTGTATGTGTACAATCTGGAGAGGTTGTAAAGTGTACTACAACTTTTGTATTCAACCCCACACTTGATTCTGAGGTTTCCTGTATGAAAGTTTTCAATTTATATAGGAAGGTCAGCTGGAACAGACTGTGATTGCAACTACAGTTTTAAGAATTTTTGGGAGTTGGAAACCTTCTCACTGTTCCAGTATTCCTTTCTATAGATGACGGATGTGAGGATGTTACTACCGGATGGATGGATATTTTCCACTTGCGCTAGCCATCCGGGTTTCCCATGTATGTTGTGGGAAGTGCTCCAACAGTTTGGCTTCATCGAGATGCCGTGCTATTGGGGTAGAGAAACGATCGACAGAGGCGTTCTGTCATGCACCATATTGGTAGACATCCCAGCTAGTCCATGTCGTTATGGATGGGCTCCTTTCTTGGTTACGATCGAGGGGGCTCATTTGGAGGACACTTGGGCAATTGCAGCGGGCGAGGCGCTTATGAAGCTTTGTGAGCTTCATCAAGATGCTATGGCTGGGACTCAATTTGCCCTTATTCCGGTCCGTGGTGTGGCTGGTTTTGAGTGGCAGCGTCATATAGTTGCTGCCTATACACCGTATGGCAACACAACCTCGATGACACTTGGGACGTATGCGGCTGCGTCCAATGTGGTGGTTTCTACACAAGGCGCAGTTATTCTGGAGCAAGTCGAAGCCTTGAGGGAAGCGACTGATTGGGGAGAGACTCTTGATTATATCAATAAGAATCTACGTTCGCTCCTAACCCCAGCAAATCACCGGCTAAATAAGTTCGAGAGTCGGCTGCATTATGCTCGCATTAGGCTACGGAAAGCTCGTGCCGAACAATGGCAAGCTCGCACTGAACTGCAGCAAGCTCGTGGTGAGTTGCAAGCAAGTCAGTTAGAGGTGCAACAACAGCAGGAGCAGCTGTTAGTAGTCACTGGAGAGCGGGACGCCGCCATTGAGACAGCTCAGAATTGGGAGTATGAGGCAGAGCAACTTCGGGATAATGTGATTGAGGCCGAAGCACAATTGCAACCAGTGGTGTATCCACCAGCCCATAATATACCACTAATTATGGGTGAACAATTGCCTTCGAATGACGAAGAAGAAGAAGATCCCGAGGAACTCGGGTACGTCGAGTAGGACGTATTGGAGTGGGATGTGGCAGCACTTCTGCCGTCACAAGGAAACTTATAGTTTCATAGTTGCTCGTGTTCATTTTGTGGCCATGTTTGTATCATATTAAGAATAGTAGTGGTTATGTCTAAGATGACAAGATGTGTATGACATCTCATGGGAATCATGTATGGTAGAGATGCACTTCCGTAGGAGGAGTCCATCATTCTGCAGTACACTACTGTAAACATGGTCATGAGATAATATATCTTGTATAAAGTTTGTGCTTTATCAATATATGTGAATGTTATGCACTTATTTCTCTGTCAATAAGTCGTGCTACCGAATGATCAAATGGATAAAGGAAAAGAAAACATGTGCTGTTTTTAAGTCATTGGATGCAGAATGGTGCGCACTCGCTCGACGCCTGAAATGGGAGGATCCAGTCGTGGTCGTGAGGACGAATCACCGACCCAGGAGACAGCTGCTACACCGCAGCAACGAGTTCCTCCACCAGCACCTCCGGAACTTCCAATGAGTCTAGCGGAGATTCTCGCCGCAGTGCCTGGCTCGCGCATCGAGCAAAGAGAGTTACTACGGACTTTGGTCCAGCATTCGTCCCGTAAGGGTGGGCGACCAAATGCTCGTCCACGATAGCTTTCTCCAAGTTCATACTCGGACTTTATGTCAACACACCCGCCGGTCTTCGTGGAGGCCGATGAACCGTTGGAAGCGCACAACTGGCTCTGCTCCATTGAAAGGAAGTTCGGATTGCTACGAGTAACCAAACATCAGAAGACCCTGTTCGCGGCCCAGCAACTAAAGAGTCCGCTGGTGCGTGGTTGTTGAATTACCTTGCCGCACGACCAGTCGGCTATGCCGCGAGCTGGGAGGAATTTCGAGAGGCGTTCCGCGCCCATCACACACCTCGCAGTGTTATGAGGAGGAAGCTTCAAGAGTTCTTGGAGCTGAAACAAGGAGGAAGGAGTGCTTACGAGTACTCCAAGATATTCAATCACTTGGCCCAATATGCTCAGGACTAAGTGAATACTGAAGATCGGAAGCGGGAATGCTTCTATCGGGGTTTGAACCCCAAGTTGAAGCACAAGCTTGCCTTGTTCAACAACTGCAGCTTCAACAACATGGTCAATGCTGCAATCGTACAGGAGGACGCTACTAGGGAGCTCTTCTCTGACAAGAAGAAAAGGAGTGCTCCACAGGGTAGTGGAGGAGGTACTCCTCAGAAATACCACATGGTGTATCGATCACCATCCGACCAGAGGTGGCAGCCGCCATCGCGACCACCAGTTATTCGTGTTTGTCCATTCAACAACACCGGCTTCTGCCCACAACAGCAACAAGGGATGATTCCATGCGCACCTCTACCTCCACCGCGTGCACCGGGATTTCGTCCTCCATTTCGTGGCGGTCAGACCCCTTACACATGTTATATGTGTGGACGTACCAGACAATTCTCCAAGGACTGCCCGCAGAGCGGAGGACAGTCATCATACCAGGGGGCAAACCAGCCTCGCAACCAGCCCAAGAAGCCAGCCACCAGAACCGACAACATCCACCACCTCACCATCGAGGACGTTCTGGAAGGCGCACCCGTACTCACGGGTACATTCTCCCTCATTGGTCATCCCATAGTCATCCTTTTTGACTCCGGTGCCTCCCACAATTTTATTAGCAAATCTTATGTCAATCAATACCAGTTGCCTATCTGTTCCACAAAAACCCCATATATGATTTGTTCTCCGGGAGGAAAAGTAGTCGCAGATAAGATGGTCCATATGGTACCTCTTAATCTGGATGGGAACATATACCCTATCTCTCTCATTATACTAGATCATCAGAAGTTAGATGTCATCTTAGGGATGGCATGGTTGCAATACAACGGTGCTATTATTGACATCATTCCTCGAAGGATATATCTAAATTCTCCGCTTCACTCTCCCCAATCTCTCGCTCTTGAGAGTAATATCCACGTGCCTCCAACTGCTGATAACACCGAAGCCTGTAAACTCGAAGATATTCCAACAGTATGTGAGTATCAGGACATTTTTCCCGAAGATCTTCCTGGTATGCCACCAGAAAGAGATGTCAAGTTTAAGATTGAACTTATACTGGGAACAGTGCCAATCTCGACAAAGCCATATAAGATGGTACCTAAAGAACTTGCAGAACTGAAAGAGCGACTGACAGAACTTTTGGACAAGGGTTTCATTCGTCCAAGTTCATCACCTTGGGGTTGTTCTGCATTTTTCGTACAAAATAAGGATAAAACATTGAGACTATTTGTACACTATCGTCCACTCAATGCTGTCACGATCAAGAACAAGTATCCACTACCCCGTATCGATATCCAGTTCGACCAGTTGGTATGTGCTCGGGTATTTTCGAAGATGGATCTTCGCTCTGGTTATCATTAGATCAGGATTCGACCAGAGGATATACCTAAGACAGCATTCTCGACAAGGTATGGATTATATGAGTACCTTGTCATGTCCATCGGATTAACCAACGCACCGGCCCATTTCATGTATCTCATGAATTTGGTATTCATGCTGGATTTGGACAAGTTTGTCGTGGTCTTCATCGATGACATCCTTGTATACTCAAAATCCGAAGAAGAACATGCACAACATTTCCACATCATGCTTCAGCGATTGTGGGACCACAAGTTGTACGCTAAGTTCAGCAAATGTGAGTTCTGGATCAACCAAGTGCCATTTCTAGGGCACATCATCTCGGCCGAAGGGATTGTAGTTGATCCAAGCAAGATTAAGCAAGTGCTCAAATGGGAGTCTCCTAAGTCTGTGCATGAAGTTCGAAGATTCCTGGGTTTAGCGGGATATTACCGAATGTTCATTCCAAGCTTTTCCAAGATATCTAAACCAATGACGGAAATTCTAAAGAAAGAAAACAAATATACCTGGACAAAGGAATGTGAGGAGGCTTTTCAAGCATTAGTAAAACACCTCACAACAAAACCAGTATTAGCCCAACCAGACACAACAAGGTCCTTTGATGTTTATTGTGATGCCTCTAGAATTGGTCTGGGCTGCGTATTAATGCAAGACAGAAGGGTGATCGCTTATGGATCACGGCAGCTTCAGAACCATGAGCAGCATTATCCGACTCATGATCTTGAGTTTGCTGCCGTGGTACTAGCATTAAAGATGTGGAGACACTATCTATAGGGCAACCTAGTACATCTCTACACCGATCACAAAAGCTTCAAGTACATCTTCACCCAGAAAGAATTGAATATGCGACAATGAAGATGGTTGTAGTTAATCAAAGACTATGAGATTAAAATCCACTACCATCCCAGAAAGGCAAATGTAGTCACAGAGGTGCTAAGTCGCAAGTCCCATATCAATAACCTTTCTATAACCTTGATAGAGGAAGAAGAATCGAGTCTCTACTTGGTTCCATATGGGGCGCTCTACAACCTAGCCCTCATTCCTACCATAAGGGAGGAGATTGTGGAGGCTCAGAAGGAGGACAAGGGCATATCGCATGTTCGCCAACGAATGAAGAAGGGAGAAATGAAGTGTTTCCGAAGTGACGATAACGGTACCATCTGGTTCAAAGACCGCATCATGGTACCCCGCAATGTGGAACTTTGGAAGAAAATTTTGGACGAGGCTCATTTGTCCAAATATTCTATTCATCTGGGGAGTAACAAATTGTACCAAGACTTGAAGAAGAAATTTTGGTGGACTCGAATGAAGAGGGAAATAGCGAAGTATGCATCCGAATGTGATACGTGTCAACAAGTGACGGCCGACCATCTGAAAGCAGCCGGACAACTACAACCGTTAAGCATACCTGCCTGGAAATTGGAGGACATCAGCATGTATTTCATTGTTCGATTACCTCTCACTTTTCACAAACATGACTCGAATTGGGTGATAGTCGGCCGACTCACCAAGTCGGCTCACTTTATTCCAGTCAATGTCAAGTATGTGGCACGGCAATATGCAGAGCTATATATTGCCAGGATCTTATGCTTACACGGAGTACCCCACTCTATCATATCAGATCGTGGAACCTTGTTTGTTGCTCGATTTTGGGAGCAGCTCCCTGCATCTCTGGGTACCAAATTGATTCGAAGCTCAGCTTATAATCCACAGACTGATGGCCAAACGGAACGAGTAAACCAAGTACTAGAGGATATGCTCCGCGCCTGTGCCATCCACCATGGTAAGAACTGGGATGATCATCTACCATTGGCGGAGTTTTCATACAACAATGGTTATCAGACTAGCATCCAAATGGCAACCTATGAAGCTCTTTATGGCCGGAAGTGCTGTACACATTTGAATTGGTGTGAATCCGGTTAACGAGTAACATATGGTATATACTTGGTAAAGGAAACCTAAGATCGAGTACGAGTTATTCAAGCCAACCTAAAGGATGCTCAGTCTCGCCAGAAAAGCTATGCGGACAAACGACGTCGACCGCTTCATCTTGATATTAGGGATCACGTTTACCTTCGTGTATCCCCAATGAAAGGTATTCATCATTTCGGAGTAAAAGGGAAGCTAGCCCTGCGTTTCATCGAACCATTCGCAATAAGTGAGCAATGCGGACCTGTTGCCTATCGGCTAGAGCTGCCAGCATCGCTGTCAGGGGAGCACAATGTGTTTGGAAGTCCGTATGGAGGATTTGGAAGCTCTCCAACTAGATCTGTCTTACTCCGAGCATCCAACCCAGATAATCGATGAGAAGACTCGTACCACAAGAAACCGCACTTTACATTTCTACAAGGTCTTGTGGGGAAACCACCCCGCTGATGAAGCAACGTGGGAAAGTAAGGAATATCTTAGAACCAACTATCCGGACTTGTTAGCATCATATGTTCATTAGATTTTTTTCCTTTTATCCTTCCTTTGGTAATCTCGGGACAAGATTCTTTTAAGGGGGGAGGAATGTAAAATCCCACTTTGTCCTTCATATAAACTTCAGCTACAAGTTTATTATCAACCATAGTGGAGATCCATCATGGTTATGCACATGAACTTATGGTGGGATACATAAACTTGATCTCATCAAATCTTTTATTCCACTCATGCTTAAATTTTATTAACGTGAGGAATGGACTTCACTAATAATCTTAGATAAATTCTTTTGACCTCTCTTAAAAGTTTGGAATTATTTGAATGGAGGATCCTAGGTCAAATTAATATGCAGTATCCAATCTATATTCAAATTAATTGCAAATTGAATATACTACTGTATATTTGGCCCTGCCGAAATTATTCAATTCAGAGGCCATAAATTCTTCTATGGTTTACTAATAGTCCAAATAGACTTCCTGCAAAGTTTCATAAATTATGAACTCCATTTGCTATTTAAATCAGTGACCCCATTAAATTCCATCCGAATTCAAATTCAAATTTAAATTTCAATTGGAACTTGCTCCAATTTGAAATCCAATTGCGGAATCAAATTCCAGATATTTATTTGAGCCTACCCACAAAAATCTAGAATTTTTGGACACGGTTTGCTAAGGGAATTGAAGTCTACAGAGAAGGGGCAGGGATAAGGGTCGTGGGACCCTCCAGTTAGTGGGACAAACCCGGGCTGCTCTGCACGCCGTTTTTTCGGTGCTCCTCTGCTTGACACCGTGCCGCATGTAACACAACACGGAGCTGCTCGTCTGCCTGCTTCATGGCATGCCTCCTATTCCTCCCCGAGCTATAAAAACTCTCCCCCGGTCGAAGTGGACACACACGCACCCACCCGCCTCTGTTTTTCTTCTTCAGCCACTGCACCGCATTCCCGGTGCCGTTCCTGATGTGCCGGCCAAATGAAGCAAGGAATTGCAGTGCTTCCAACAGCAAAAGGTGGCTTAACTAGTTGCTCTTCCTTCCCGTACAGTCATTTGTTTGATTCCCTGCTTATATGTGCGGTATTTCAATGTTTCCTCGGAGCTCGCGGGTGAAGCCGCTAGGGGAACTTTCTGTTCCACGAGGACAGACCCCTTCAAGAACGTTTCCATCTCCCTCATTGAAGCAATAAGGTGCGCAAAGGTACCTAGATGCTTCTTGTGAAGTTTCAGCCACTATCATGCTTCCTAGCTCCCTTATCTCAAGTTTTCCCCAAAACAGTTCGTATCGATAACAATATATTACCGGTTAAATTCCGTTTCTACGTACGATTAATTGTCAATCCAATAAGGTATTATCTCCTAGATCACCAGGCGCATCACCTCACAAAAATTGAGAGGAAGACATCGAGAGAGGAGGTCGGATATTGAGTTTTTATGACCACCGGTTGAAAAACCGTACCTCGCCGTCGAGCTTAGCCTTGCCGGCAATGTCCCCCCAATCTGACCCCCAAATCATACTCCTGGTACTTCCAGGAACCTTTCCGACGTTTTCCTGAGCCTATTGATCCATTTCCGAGCATTTCCAACGAAGGCCGAAACCCTAGCTCCGCCGTCACCGTCGCGCCGCCATCTCCGGCCATCGCCGACGTGATTGGACACCACCATCGGCTTGCACGGTCGATTTTGTTGTTGAGCGGTCACGGCGAGACCGAAAGGAGGTCGACGCAGCTATGTCCGGCAAAGCACCGCCGTGGTTCCAGCGAGAGGCGCCGCCACATCGAGAGGTAGACGAAGGTGCGGGTCCCACCTGTCAACGACACCCCTCTCGCGTGGGATCAGGTGTGGACAAGGATCTGGTGTGACAGTGCGGGTTAACCCCGTAGCTCCCGGTGTGGCTCCGTTCTAATTGGCCCGATTCAAATGAAGTGGGACCGGCCCCTTTATTGGAATTTTCCAATAGAAAAATAAATTCAGATTCAATCCAAACTTAGAAAATCCATAACTTCCAGTAGAATTATCCAAAATTTTCCAAATAAATTTTTTAGAACCAGCATGAAGAATGCTATCCCGTGGTGCACTTGGATTTGTATGAAAAGCCTTAGAAGTTTCTCCATAATTCAGATAAGCAAAATGCTTAATGAATTCATTCCCACGGTTCTGTTAATTGAAAATTTTCCAATTTTGGTCAGACCACTATTGTTAATACCTTTGATCTCCAGTAAAAGATTCAAGTACCTTAGACATAAAATTCCATATCTCTATGTAGTTATAAACTGAGAAAAATGGAAAATAAATTTCCAGAAATTTACCCAAAATTGCACAATCAATTTCTCCCTGTAGGAAGCTCAGCAAATTGTGAAACAAATTTTCCTAGAACAAGTGAGACCCCCTCCACATGATACAACCTCTAGTAGCCATGATACAAATCCAGAATTTCAACCAAAAATTAGAGAAGATTATTGCTTACCATAATTTTTAAGAACAACAAACTTCCTTGAGCATCTCTTGTTCTTTGCAAGAGTCTTATCTATAGTTTCTAGTATCCACCATAAAAATCCCAAAGCCAATTAAGATTATTATCTTATTTTATCCTAATATACTCACATCACCTTAAGCATATTAATTATTCGCAAAATAATTTAAACCTAGTATATGCATATCGTGTACTAGCTAAAGTCGAGGAGCAGTCGGAAGCATTGGAGGTACAGCTGCCAGAAACTAACATAGGCTCAGACTCAGATTCGGGCAAGCCCCAGTTTGCATTTAAGTTCCTTACAGTATTTTGTAGTTTTATTTCACCTTACGTCTTCAGATGATTGTGCATTATGTTTAAGGTGATTGACATCCACTTGCATGGCCCACAAATCCTATGGAGTCTTGGGTAGGTCTATGGCCCGTTGAGTAGACACTGCTATGCTTATGCTCATAGGAATCCGGTAGAAGTCGAGTAGTTGGAATCTACTCGCGAGATAAGAATTTTATCAGACGGGAGATTCTGGAATAAGAAAATGGTTTATAAATATGAAATTAAGACCGAGCAGTGGATAGGATGCAGTGAGACGTGGTCTCACGTGCGTAGCTTTGCTTGTGTCCATTGAGGACCGTTTCGTGTGCGGTCCTGCTAGACAAGCTTGAATTGTACCGGCAACATACTGGAAGAATGGGCTCCAGTAAACTGATGTAGCTTGATACTGGTTTGTTGAGGCATTCTGTTCTGTTTTATAGGCATGGGTTGAGGGCAGCAGGGTTTAAATTAGCTTGTGGGCACGTCGGAGTACGCCCCACGCAGTGACCTCCTGCTCGTGACGGATCGACCGGTTCGACATTCGTGTGTTTAGTGAAAGATGGCCATATACGACTAGCACTGAATTGTTATGTAGGTACTGTTGTAAGTACTCGATGGCTTTTCCGAAAGTGCGTATGTGTCGTGTTGTTTCGGGTCTGTCCTGATTGCAATCACCGTCCCTCACGGTAATAGAGTGCCACTTGTTCACTTCGTCGTGCAGTAGTAAATACTAAAGAAATAAGGAGAATATGATGTATATTGGTTTACAAATTGCTTGGACAACCTTGTTTGTCTTAGAGATAGTACAATTAAAAGTTCACAGTTTCCTGATACTTTACCTGTGATAGCATTATGTGCTTTGTGCACGTCATATCATCGGCAAAGCGTTTCTTGTTTGATTGTGGAGTCTATGATGTGTCGTGCCTGAAGATTGTCATGTGCTAATTAAAACATGACTATAAGGATCCACTTTTAGGCGAGTCCTTATGCTTTACTTACCTATGCTTAGTATTCACCCTTGCATATGTCTAGTGAGACGGGTTAGTCTTCCTGAGCCTTATGCTCAAGTTTGCAGTTAACGAGTTTTTGTAGATTATACGACTGATGACAGGTTTGATGACGAGGCTTCACCCTTTCCAGGGTTTACAACCGAGTGGGAACCCTGCATGCCGCCGTGAATTGTGTGTTGCTAGTGCGAAGTATCCAGGGCATGGATGACTTCGCTTTTGCATAGCTAGTGCTCAGAGCATAGCTATGATGTATATTTCTTTTCCCTTCCGCTAGTATTTTAAAAACTTCTGCTGTGTTTTTGAATATAGAGATGGTATTGTAAATTTGTTCTCATTCTATTCTTATATAATGTTGGGTGCCGCATCGCACGACACCACCCAATGAGATCCTTGGAGGTCGGGATTCCGGTCCCCACATAGTGGTAATGGTTTTCACGATCCGTTCCTAAGAAGGATTGTTCCCGAACCATGGCTATAAAGCCAGGGCGAAGTTCATAGCTAGTAGAACAAATGGGTTCCGCTGAAGGTAGTGGCTCACAAATCTTGCCCTTTGGGGTAGAATAAGAAAGAATGGTTGACTACTCCATATATGTGGTGAAGTTTAGAAAAGGAAAGATAAGATAAGAAGGTAGATACGAGGGTGAACAAGATTCAAAGATTAACAGCAACCGTTCCCCAGCAACAGCGCCAAAAATGCTTGTTGATGTTTGTTACATCACAGATAAAAATCCGCAAGCACATGAAAAATGTTGTGTAGCAGTTCCCCTTAAGAGTATTCCCAAGGCTATAGAATCCAAGTAACGTATGTGGTAATCTTATTAACTAATTCACCCAAGGACATAAAGTTGTTTGGTAGGCAAGGAAGATAGAGGAATTCAAAGTATTGATTCTAATTCAAAGGAATTTGTGGTAGTTGCATGCTTCATACACGGGTTTATCCCTAGCAACACTAGGACGACTCCGGCCAATAGCTTATGGCATAGCCGAACATGGATGATTTCTATGGACATATAGGGTTGTCATCACCTACTGCCTACCTCTTCAATCAGTGGGTCTATGAGATATTCACTGGTGATTTCTAAACTATGCACTACGCATACGTTCTAAATAACAACTCTAATTATTTCGAACATAAAACTACAACTAGGGCCTCTAATAAATTAAAGTAATGAACCCACAAGTAACTACTTGTGCAAACTACTATGAATTGAGAATCAAACTTGAAATTAATTCACAAAGGGCTTACTTGATTTTAATAATACCTTTGTAGGGGTACAAGTGTAGAAGAGGAACTTGACAAGCCTAAGCCACCTTCTCCTAAACCCTCACCACACTTCCCTTGTACTTGGCAGCCTCTAGGACTACCCTAAACCATAGGAGTGGTATTCTATTCTCAACTTTTCATGTGTTGATGGAGTGAGGTGTGGGGTGCTATTTATAGGTGGAGAAGGGTCGGTTCGTGCCACCAAATGCGTGCGAATCAGTCATCACTGACTTCGTCAAGCCGGGAGGAGCTAACTCCTGGATTTGACCATGTTCGAGGCAAATCCCTAGTCGGTCGACTAGGGAGGTCAGCCGATCTAGTTATAGCTTTGTTGGAGCGCTATGATTTTGCTAGGTATCTACCAGGTGGGTCCCATCCCTTGATATGGGTGCTACACTGTTGTATGGCCTCAGATACTTCTATTTGTGGGCCATTTGATCCATGTGATGGCACGTGGTGTTGTCTGATTCGTCGAGATCCAATTTACGGATTACTCCCTACATGTCTTGGTATTTTGGGTCTAAATTCACATGCATACAAATAAACACCAACACTTGTGAAATTGGTTAGTTTTTAACCCTACCACTATGTTGTGTTTCTATTTTGTGCATATTATGAGGTGAATTGACGGTCTAAATATGGCACTTAAGGACCATCAACAGAGGGACCCGCCACCACTGCCATTGCCACTCGAGGTCCGTGTACTTGACCTGCCAAAGTCCCTACCTATAGGTCTGGTGGAGGATTCCTCCCGAGCTCGAGCTCGGGAGAGGTGGGTAGTTGGGAGCATTTATGACAGACGGTGGGTGCGGTAATATTGCTAGAGGGGATGAACCCGCAATGTGACGAAGTATAAGCCTTCCATACGTCCCGTCCATCATCAGAGGGATGGTAATTTCACCCACAAGATCATTCCTTGGAGACCACGAAGAAGTCAAGATCGAAGCTTCCAACAGACCGGATACATAGAAAGAACATGGAAAATTGGCCCCACTATGAGGAATGTCAGATAGAAAGGGCCACCTTGCCCCCTGTAAAAGGACCCACAAGGTCCTCTGGGGCGGGGGGGGGGGGGGGGGTATTCACGGTTACCAAACAAATTTTACTTTACACATCTCCTTACGCATTTACTTATGCATTTTCCCCATTGCTGCTCATGCATCCTTTTTCTTTCATGCACTTGTGTTCGTGCTTTACTTTTCATATGCCCGTGTGTGTTTACGCTTACACATTACATCTGTAGCTGTTCTTACTTTCTAAGAATTCATATAATTGGAGCCAGACCCGCTTTTATCTGTTCTCTCACCTTTTGAGCTAACAAAGATCACAGAGGTCTCCCTCTGGACGTAGGGCCTTTCTTTCCGAACCAGGATAAATCTCTTGTTCTTTGCAGCCAGCCATATGGAAACAAACGTGATTCAATACAAACGTACTAGTCTGTTTTGAAACACCGACAGTTGGCACGCTATGAAGGGGAACGCTATTGCGCTTTATCATCAGCATCGTATGGCTTCATCGACACTGATCTCCATCTCCGGCAAGGTCTGCGTCAACGACTTCAAGCTCCCCGCCGACAACATCTGGGGGCTCAAGTTCTACTCCATCTACGTCCCAGGCCAGGCTTTATGTTTTGTTAGATTGGATTTCGTCATCGGCGACGTCAGAATCATCCGGAGAATCCGTGACATTCACACCAACAACGCTCTGTTAGTTCCTTTCGTTGGGATAATTGACCATGGTGCCCCACTTCTCCAACAAATCCTAGTGGAACCAGCGATGGTGACTCCAACTCCGACGACACCATCAACGTAAGCAACCGTCCTCACCAATGCTTCGTCACCAAAATGGGCTAAGGCATCTTTGATGGAAAACCCACCAACAATGTGTCAGAGTTTATGCCAGCGCTCCTAGAGGTACAGGCCCTCCTGCTTCGGAAAGCACCAACGACCGTCGCGGAGCAGGCTGACCAACCAGCGACAATGGTATCACAGCCCACGACGTACCCTCTCGACCAGGCACAAAAAGAGTGGCATATTTTCCGCACCATGCCCTAGGACGGATCCAGGCATGACACGCTCCCAGGCTTTTCACGTCCGCATCAGGGTCCCCGCCAGCGCACACGACCCCTCGCGTTTCAAGCGGGCGAGCAAGAATGTAGCGGCGATAGCTGTGATATTACACATTTTGCCAGAGCCCATTGAGCTTGAATCCTGAATAGCCTACTGAAATCACCAATCTCGATGGGACCAAGGTGGAAAGCTCCATCGCCTGGCAACCAGAGGCGTTGGATTGGGGCGGGTGTCAAAAACGGCCAGGGGCAAAAACCGGACCTCCCAGGTCGCGCGCCCCGGGCGAGATGAGTGAGATAGGATGAACTAGATGTAGGATCAAAGAGAACGTGAAAAGCTATCAAAGTGGGGTGAATGGTAGATTAAAACTTTTCAGCGGAAGCAACAAAACCCCTCGGCAGAAAAACAATCTGATCAAGAAACAATGTGTGCGACTAATCTAAACATGTTCAACTGTGACAAAAGTGATATAGATTATGAATAAGCAAATCAAGTCATAAAGATGTAACAAAAATAATCATGAAAAATCGTCAAGAAAAACTGAAGTTGTGATCGATAGATTGAACAAGGGTCGATATGTCTATCCAAGTAAAAAACCAGATCTACAACACTTCAAATAATCTCGTGTAGATCAGAAAGCACAAATCAAATGATCGTGAAATTTTCATAGATGAAATATAATCAAATTGTAAAGACAACCCAAAAAGAATCATGTAAATTAGATCTGTAAAATTTGAGGTATAATGAAAACACTAAAGCATTATAGTGCTGTGCAGAAACTCAACGAGAAAACATGTCTGAAACAAGTCAGACAAACAAGGCACAAAAGCACCTCTAAATTGTAAATTTTATTGATCAAAACACAAGAGGAACATCCCAAAGTTCTTTCAGCACGATCTCTTGCCTCCCTTGCTTTTATAACCAGCCCTAAGGCCAACCCAATCAAAATTAGGACTCTAATCCTTCTCAGTTTCAACTTTAATTTTCCAAAACTGCTCAAAACTCTTCCATATGCAGATAGAAGCAATCTTAAGACTTCCAAACACCTTAGCAACGTCCTAAACATTCCTAAAAGAACTAAACTACGTGATCCACGTGAAATCTAACCAAAACAAACTCAAAATCTTCCATAAACGAACCATAACCATCTCAGTCGCAGCCTGAGGCATAATCCAACCGATTGGACCTTTCCGACCAATTCTTTACATCTACATCTATTCATCACGCCTTGGAACCATGTTGACTCATCTATGCACTCCTTGCACACGTGTAAATACCTTCCAACAATGTTCACAATACCTTCATATGCATTTTTCTTAACCAAAACATGTTGTGTGACCTCCTGATCAACTCAACCACAATTCCTCCGAAACTTGGTTGCTGAACCTCATCTTCTCCCTAAGACTAGTTCGAAGGATCCCGTCACCAGCCATGTCTTGACCTTAAGAAAAACTTGCACATGAACAAAAAACCAATTCTTATGAGCACAAGTCCTCGACTTGACTCACATTAGTCCGATAACCACAACACCTTATGTGAGCACGTCACATAAGCATGTTGCAAACATAGCAAGATAATGTCCACTATGATCAGCCAAAACACGTCAAAAACTTAGTCCAAAATACTAAGGAAATTTTCCCATAAGTAAAAAGCAAATTTGAAACATTGCAAATGAGAAACATAGCAGCCACATGATTATTTCAACACATAGAAAGATTGTACAATACAAAGTAGCAGCTCTGCTTTAAACAAGAAGAGTTTGGGCATTCCAAAACGCAAAACACATGCAGCTCTCGTGCAGCAAAAGTTCGGATAGTGCGAAATGTGTCCCTCAAGTATATTCAAAAATTTGCGTGTGAATCTTCACTTTTATTTAAATTGCCAATATATTCAGCACATAGGTCTTACAATCTCTCCCTTGATGATGAATGCATAGGCAACACCACATCAAATCCAAACAATGGCTTATTCACATGAAAAGTTTTGAAAACACTTTTCTCCCCATTTTGAAAATCATATAAGAAAGAAATTTCACAAACAAATATTTCTCCCCCTATACATATTTCTTCCCCTTTGACAATGTATTCAGCAAGGTTCAAACGAGAAATTTCAATACTTATGAGCATATTATAACATTTACATATAAAACAAAGCTCATCCAAGTCATACTATCAAGTAACTTACACTATCACATCAATGGAATACATAAAGTATTGTAAGCCATGGTAGAGATCAAGTGAATTTTCAACTTAAGCAAGTCATGATCGCACAAACTCAACTGTTTCAAGACCTAAAAGCATGACACTTGTTGCTGCATTTTTATTTTCTTTTAAGGAACAAAATTAATCTTATGACATTTGCAAGAGATTATATACCGCATTAGCCTTATTCTAACAAACCAATCCAAGACTATGTCATTTTATAATCAGAAGCTTAAGGGCATGGTTTTAGTCATACAAAACTTTTTTCCAAGTTCATATCTATGTGCAATGATAAGCCATCTCAAAAAGGGAAGTGCGATGCATGCATATTCTCTTGATCTTTCCTTAGCTTTTGATTTGAACATAAAAAATCAATATGTGAGTTGATTACTTGATTAATTCTTCATGGTTAAAAGCACTTGTGAGCATGCAACAAGTTGAAAATAGCAAGTAAGTTTGATCATGACCAGATTTAGTGTAAGTAATTATTCCAATTACTAGTCATGACAAAAACTACAAAATGTATAACACGAGTAATGTAGTAAAAACTTTCAGTATGTAAGAGGAATCACAAAGTCATATATGCATGAAATACTTATGCTCATATTACTTTAAATTCAGATTCACACAAAGACTTCCCATGTTTCAAAACTCCCCCTCAATTTAAGACATGAGGATGCATAACTCCTATGTCACTAAGAATGAAACAAAAACAAGTGAAATCCAAAGGTTTTGTAAAAATGTCAGTGAAATGTTGTTAGGTATCTACATAGTGAAGCACAATGTTTCCATTTTCAACATTATCACGGAGAAAGTGATACCTATTGTCAATGTGCATTGATCTAGAACGTTGCACAGGGTTTTTGGCAATGGAAATGGCACTAGTGTTATCACAAAACATTGGAACACAATCTAGATCAACCCCACAGTCCTTAAGTGTTTGAACAATCCAAAGAATTTGTGAGCAAGCGCTAGCAGCAACTACATATTCAGATTTGGCTTTAGATTGTGCAACTGAATTTTGTTTTCTAGAGGACCAAGCAACAAGTGAATTACCAAAAAAATGACAAGCACCCGAAGTACTTTTCCAATCAATCCCACAACTCCCAAAATCAGCATACGAAAAGGCTCACAAAGTAACTACTGAGAAAGAAGGAAGAATAATGCCAAATTCTTGAGTTCCATGCAAGTACCTGGGATACATGTTGACGGATTGACGATGTAAAGCACGCGGATAAGCTTGAAATCATGCACAAAGACATACTTTGAATTGTATTTCCGGACTTGATGTCATGAGGTACAAGAGTGACCCGATCATACTTTGATATTCTTTATTATCCACAGGTTCGCCATCTTCATCAAGTTCAAGTGTCATTGTTGTTCCCATTGGTGTCCGAAGAGGTTTGCTTTTGTCCATGCTGAAGTTCTTAAGATAATCTTTCGTATACTTTGTTTCATGCACAAAAATACGCTCCTTGGTTTGCTTAATTTGCAGTCCCAAAAAGTACTTGAGTTCCTTCATCATACTCATCTGAAATTCTGAACTCATCATAGCCGAAAACTTGGACACAAGATCATGAGAAGCACAACCAAAGATAATATCATCGACATACACTTGAACCAATAATGAGTCATTGCCATCCTTAAGCACAAAAAGAGTTTTATCAACCATGCCCATGGTAAACCCCTTCTCAAGTGAAGATGTTTTTAACCTATCATACCATGCTCTAGGGGCTATGTTTGAGACCGTACAAGGCTTTGGACAGTTTGTAAACATGATTAGGAAAATGAGGAGTTTCAAAACCCGATGGTTGCTTGACATAAACCTCCTCATCTATGTATCCATTAAGAAAAGCACCTTTAACATCCATTTGATATAACTTAAATCCTTTAGATGCAGCAAATGCTAACAAAATTCTTATGTCTTCTAATCTAGCAACAGAAGCCAAAGTTTCATCAAAATCTACACCGTCAACTTGTGTGAAACCCTTAGCAACCAACTTAATCCTAACCACAACCCCATTCTCACTTTGTTTGTTTTTAAACACCCATTTAGTTCCAATTAAAGTGTGACCTTGAGGTGGAGGTACAAGTTTTCAAAAATTATTTCTTTCAAAATCTTCTAACTCTTCTTGCATGGCAATAATCCAAGATTCATTAGTTAGTGCGTGTGATATATCTTTGGGTTCAAAAGAAGCCACAAAAGTAGAATGAGCAAGAGAGTTTGGATCGCAAAACCTGGACCGCGTAACTCGTTTGTGCAAGCTTCCAATGATTTGTTTTGGAGAATGACTTTTGAGGACGCAGAGGGGAGTAAACACTTCACAAACTCCTTCTTCTACATGTTCATCGCAGACTGAAGAACTTGTGACTTGAGGACGATCTATACTAGCTGCATTAGTAATTTGTGCTAGTAGTGGTGCAAAATTAGTAGCGCGATCAACGTCATTTGCTTCTGAATTTTCGAGCAGCAGCATGTTGATGGCTGTGATATACAAATTTTACCCGTCAATGTAACTCAATTATGTGAAGGAAACATCATTTCTTGCACACATCACCATTCTATTTAACCTATTTCTACTTGTCCATGGAGAAAATAGTGCATGCAGGTATTCTATGCAGAATTAAAGTGAAACAAGTGGATGGATCCTAGAAAATTTCATTCCAGCCAACGTGGCGATGCCACATGGCACCGCATGGATCAAATGGCCCACAAACAGAAGTATCCGAGGCCATCCAACGGTGTAGCACGAATATTATGGAATAGGACCCACTTGTCAGTCACCTAGAGGAAGAACTGGCCGTTTGGAGGCAGAACCAGTCAGTCGACCCCCTAGTCGGCAGACTAGAACATGGCGCCAAACGCGGTCAAACACCACGTGTTGGCTCCTCCCGGCTTGAAGAGGTCATGGGTGACTGATTCGTGCGCTTTCTGTGGTGGGAACCGACCCTTCTCCAAGCTATAAACAGGACCCCTCACCCCTCACTTCAAAACACACCACATGAGTATTCATCCATTGTATCCACTACTCTCCATAGGTTTAGAGGAGTATAGGCCATAGAGAGGAGAGTCTCTAGTCCATACTCCAAGTAGGAGAGGAGTAGAAGGATTCTCCTCCCAATTTCCAGTCGGGAAAGGTATGTCTCCCATATTCCTATTTGTATTTGTGTCTTTATTCCTAATAAAGATGTTATCTTTATTCTTCCATTGTTCATATACTTGGATGAAGCATTTCATGTTTGATTGTGGATTCCATGTATGTGGTAGAAGTAGTATTTATGGTTATGCTATACCATTATCATTATATCATCATAAACACTATAAACCTCCACTATAGTCTAATTAGCTATGATATGATTATGTTAACATGAATCACTTATGCTATGAATTAACATTGGTTCAACGATGATTTAGTTCATTGCCTTAGGATGGCTTGTGCCTAGGAACTTAAGGTAATTACATAATATGCTTTCATGGTGCTAGTATAAAGAGTAGCGTTGAATGTCTCGTATGCCCACGGATTGAAGATGTAGGCAGTAGGTGGTGACAGCCCTATCTGTCCTTTGTAATCCTCCACGTTAGGCTATGCCATTGGCTCCTGGCGGGAGTCGTCCTAGTATTACTAGGGGTAATCCCGTGCCCGTTGTGTTAATCCACGTAGCATGAGAATTCATTATTGACATGATCATTAATAACTAACCTAGGCTATGTATATGTACATTAGAAACATTTTAGGAGTCTCTACCTAGCTCTTAGCCTAGTCCCTCTTTACCATATTTATCCCCTTTGGATAGAATGCTATTGTGTGTGTCACACTACCGCAATTACCCTTTATCCATCCTTGCAAGAATCCTACCTAGGCCAACCTAGCCTTTCAACTTCAAGATTGTTTTACTTCCATCTAGCCTTCCTTTGGGAGAATATAAATGACACCCTTTGGGAATAATCTTCGAGGGGAAATGCTACTTCAATAGTTTCTGTGTTCTTGCGGATTTACATGTATAATATAAAACCCATCAACAAGCATTTCGGGCACCACTGCTAGGGATGAATTGTTAGTACTGCGTATGAAATATCAGCAAGCATTTTTGGCACCGTTGTTGGTGAAGGCAGCCGAAGAATTGCATGATTGAGTGAATAGGATAGGAACCTGGTAGGTTTTAGTAGGATGACCCGTCTTTGTTTTCGTATTTTATGTGAAAATAGGGTAGTGTATGTCTGGTTTCTACTTGCCTGAAAACATTGTTGAAGATCTCGAATCCCTTCTAAGAGATCGACCTCGTGTTGTTACTCCTCAAAAGCTTCGAGCGGCAAAGCAAGACAGCACAACTGCACCAACAACAGAAACACCAATGGCCCAGAAGACCCTTCGTGAGTTTTTAGCTCCCTCTTCTAACAATGTGCCTATTGGGCCCACTGTTAACACGGGAGACATAAACTTTGAAATCAAGACTGGTCTTATCACTATGGTGCAGGCCAACCCATTGTGGGAAGGCTAACAAGGATTCAAGTGCTCACCTGCAACAGTTCCTTGAGATTCTGAAGCACTTTTGAGATCAATGACGTGTCTCCTGATACTGTCTGTCTTAGGTTTTTTCTGTTCTCTCTTCTTGGGAGATCAAAATAGTGGTTCTAAGCGAACCAAAGTGTTGTAGATACTTGCGAGAAATGTTCTACGACATTCCTCGCCAAGTTTTTTCCGTTGGGGAATACCAATGCCCAACATGGAAGAATTTCCAGTTTCCAGCAATATGCCAAGGAATCTATTCCCGAGGCATGGGAAAGGCTTCAGGAGTACATCCTAGCCTGTCCCCACCATGGGGTGGATGACTAGCTCATCATCCAAAACTTCTACAATGGGCTGATCCCTTCCGCCCGTGACCATGTTGATGCTGCTGCTAGCTGTGCCTTCTTCTCAATGACGGTGACCAAAGCCAAATATTTTATTGAGAAATGGTGTCAAACATCAGTTGGAGCGACGAGCGTCTCTATACCCGCTAGCGAGGCATGCACACCTTGAAAGAGGTGGACATGATCGCTGCCAAAATGGACCTCCTTATGAAGAAGATTGATGGACAAGGCAATGGTGAGGTATGTGTCAATGCATATGCCTTAGACTCTCACATCACTTGTAAACTCCACGGCAACACGGGCCATTTGGGCAATGACTGCCCAGAAACCCATGAGGATGCCTTATACGTGGCCAATAATGGAAACAACAATGGCTATCGTCCAGGAGGTCAACGGTGGGGCCAACCACACCCATTCTCTCAAGGTGGGTACAACAACAATGGCAACAATGGAAATCAACCCAACATGAGAGAACTTGCCATGGGCCAGTTGAAGATCAACGAGGCTATATCCAAGAAGGTGTCGGCCAATGACAAAACTCTAGAGGGCATAAATGCCAAAATTGAAGGACTATCCTCTGCCTTCAAGAATCAATTGAGTTTCAACAAGATGTTAGAAACTCAATTGGATCAACTGGCAATTGTTGTTCCTCCAGTGGAGAATGGCAAGATGCCAGGACAGCCTGAACCCCATGTAGAAAATGTCAACATGATTTCTCTACAAGGAGGCAACTGGCTAAAGGACCCTGGATGTCCTACAGTACCATGCTCAATTAGGGCACACCACTTTGACAAGGCCCTTTGTGACCTTGGAGCAAGTGTGAGTGTGATGACCAAGGTGGTTTTCTACCAGCTGAACTTCACAGAACTCACTCAAACACCAATGCAGCTCCAACTGGTTGATTGCTCAGTCCGTTATCTGGCGGGTACCGCTAAAGATGTCTTGGTGAAAATCTGGAACTGCTTCATACCAATGGATTTTGTGATGCTCGACATGGAGGTTGAGAAGGATACGCTGCTCATTCTTGGGCACCCATTCCTAAGCACCACGAAGGCTCACATAGATGTGGGAGCTGGAGAAACCCACTTCCATATCAATGGCAAGGAGAAGAAGTTTAACTTTTGCCCAAAATTGGAGCAATGCTCCATGATCCTTATCAAGTATGGGCCCAATGTTAAACACATTCAAGAGGTCGAAATCACACCTCCAAAGATGGACCCTCTCATCGCATTCATGAGGAATTTGATCTATGCGGAAAACCTGTCTTATCGTCCATGCCGACACTCCAAGAACACGAAGATGTTTGGGCCTCCTCAAGGGCCCAAGTCCACCAAGCCGCCAAAGAAGGTATGGCGAAAGAAGCAAGACAATCCATCCGAGCCCATCCCTCTGTGTTGGGATGACAAGAAATGAAGAAGGAGGAATGTCCATCTCATCAGACGGTGGTGAGACCTACCCAATAGGTTAAATCTGTAGTTATCCTTTTTTTGTTTTTCTTTTCTCTGTATTTTGTTTTCCCCATATAGTCTGATTTTCCCCACTACATATTTGATTTTTTTAGTAAGTTGAGAATCTTATATTCTCAACTATCATTTTTATTTCTTTATTTTTCACAAAAAGGAAATTGTTGGGTTTTGAAAAATGAGTTCTTATTTGGAAAATAATTTTTCGGTGCTGCAAAAGTGGTATTTTACCAACGTGCTAATTTCATGGCCGATGGGGAGCCACCTGCCAAAAGGGGAAAACAGGGGGGCCCACCTATCAGGTCGGCCGACCCCCTGCTCGGTCGACTAGGGGAAAGAGCCATTTTGGCTCTCTCTCCTCCAACGGCTTCATTTGGTTCCCTAGTGACCATTGGGAATTGCACACTATAAATGGTGGTCGTGAGGAGCTTTTCTCCGCATACTTCACCTCATTTCATACCTCCCAAAGTCACTCTTGCTCACATTGTTTTCTTGCTCTTCATTAAAGCACACATGGTCAAATTACCAACTCAAAATGATTTGCTTTTGTTTGCATTTGCAATTTGCTCTCAAGTTCTTCAAGGGAAAATTTGTATGGGTTTTGCTTTCACTAACACCACCTCTTTCGAGTTTTTGCCTTGTTGTGTTCTTGTATGTCGTGGCCATGAAAGGGATGAAGAGGTTGTTTGGAAAGAGGAAGGAGGCTGCATGCTCAAGCCATTGTGGAATCTCAAGTGCACGCCCCTCTTCCGTTGCTACACCAAGTTCATGGAGGAGGAGTGTAGGAGAGGACATTATCATGGGTGAGAGGAGCAACCCAAACCCACTTCTTCATGACGACGACCTTGACATCCAAAGTGAAGTTCAAGATCAAGCACGCAAGCTACTCCAATATTGTTAGTTTTCTCATACAAAAGCTTATGATCCAGATTTGATCTCCAAAATAGGTATGGATTCTGAATTCTTTTCCATTTGGCGTGCATTAGGATGGGAAAACTTTGCCCACATAAAAGGAGAAATGTTCATGCCTTCTCTCCATACAATTCTTTTGCACAGTCGAAATAGGATTTGATGGTATTACTTTTAGATTATTTCAAATATAATACAATATCCTATGGAAAGAATTAAGTGAAATCCTAGGCTTCCATAGACGTTTTTGCTAACAAAAAAAGTTTTTTTGCAAGATTTAACTTGTGAGGTCAGATGTAGTGGACCTAGGAATAGCCACTTGCACAACCCTACTTTGCGCTTCATGCTTGGATGGGTGGTTATGACTATGTTCCCTAGAGGATATGTAAAGTTAATACGTGATGATGAGCTGAAAATTCTATTTGCCATGATTAAAAAGATAAAAGCTGCTCTAGTTATGCCATGATGACACAATGGTTAGATTACATCCCAAGGGTAGGGCCAATTGAATGTACTTCATTGATAACCCGTATTGCTACTAGGGTAGGAGCACTAGAATATTCTTCATTTGAGTGTATTGAAAATGAAAGATAATTAATTAATGAAGATTATTTACTGCAAGGACATATCCTTAAGCATAATCAAGACGACTCTTTAATATTTTACTATCCTTTCTTTGTCAATGAAATTCGGTTACATAACCCGGATTATCATTTGTACATCTGCCGAAGGCTAACCATTGACCTTCTTCCCATCGAGGAAGCCGGAAGAAGTAATGTCTCTGACAGTTTAACTAGAAGCCATACAAGGAGAGCGGTTATGCCTCCGACAACCTCCACGGTCCATGAGTACGAAGAGGAAGAGACCCCAATGGGTGATGCACCTGGGTGGACTCAACCTCCATCGTATGAGATCGAAGGTCCGCCTTGGCATGGATGGCCAGGTGCCGCATGGGAGCCATCCTTATCCACTTCAAGCTCTAGTAGCTTGCCTCCATTGACCATGAGAAGATGTCGTTCCTCTTCGGATAGAAGTCATGATGACTATATCTAAAGGAATGACATAACTCACTATACGTATGGATGAGCTTGAAGTGAGAATGGGTGACATATAAAACACTCTCCAAGGAGATGTCCAATGTACCCAAGACTTGCAACAACACATGGACGCTCAATTCATCAACCTCAAGTCCACGATACAACAACAATAACAACAAGCCAATCTCGTGGCATACTTCATTCATCAAGGGTTCAACCCTTTAGGACAGATTTGCTTTCAAATAAATTAAATGTTGTGCAGTAAGAATGGTTTGGAATTCACATAGATGAAATGATGAATAATTGCTCTGTTTTAATTTTCCTTACTCCCTAGTTTACAACTTACTACTCTCCAACATATTGCCCTCATTGGCTAAAATCCCATTTGGAAATGGTTGGTAGCAAAAGCTTAATCCATTCTAAGTTGTTGTGAGATATGATATGTAAAATCCCAATTTTTCCTTAATATAAAGTTCAGTTACCAGTTGGTTATCAACCATAGTGGAGATCAATTATGGTTCTACACATGAACTTGATCTCATCAATAATCTTTTTTTCACTAATTTTATTAACATAGGGGAATGGAATTCACCAATGACCCTAGGATAATTCAAGTGACCTTTCTGCAAATTCTGGAAATTATTGAAAGGAAATTTGCTAGGGCAAAACAATATGCAGTACTAAATATATTCAAATTATTTCAAGACTTGAATATAGCTATTGTACATTCAGGCCTTGTCAAAATATTCAAATCTGAGTCTATACATTTTTCCGTGGCATCATAATATTCCAAATAGCCTTCCTGCAATGTTTCAAGATTTTTGAATTCCATTTGCTATTTTATTTGAGACGTTTAGAAAATTCAAGTCAAATTCAAATTTGAATTTTAATTTCACATGAAACCTGTTCAAATTTGAAATCCAATTTCAGAATCTGAATCTCCATATTTAATTTGGCCTCTCCACAAAAAATCTAGGATTTTTGGACCAACTTCGGTAGGGGAAATTGAAGTTTCAGATAGGGTAGACTCGAGGTGCAATGGGACCCACTAGTCATACAGAGAATTATGGTAGTGCTCTGCTTTAGGTCACCGTGGCGACACTGCACGCATGCAAAGCTCCAGCGAGCTACCTGCTTGCCTTCTCGCCGCGCGCACTAAAGTCGCAGCCGCTGCCAACGCTTCACGCCAGTTCCATCACTCCTCCATTCTCTTTTCGCGTTTTCCCCTCCGCTCGCGCGGCGCCGACCTCACCTCGGAACTCCGATGATAGCTTTCCATCTAGACAAGGATCGATTGTGAGTTATTTAGAAAAGTTCTTCACAACTTGCTTGCGCACCTTCTCAACGTTTTGGTTCTGTGTTTCCTCACCCGGTTGTGCGGTATTCCGCAGTTTTTCGACGACCGCGGGAGAAGCCGCCAAGAAACGCCCCTGCTCCACCGTTGACAAGCCGGAGGAAGCCTCTACGGACCCCAACTTCTATAAGAGAAGGGTGTGTTATCGCTCCTTACGCATGTTCACCAAGTTTGAAGCCATGCCATGCCTTGTAGCGTCCTTATTTCCATTTTTCCATATGATAGTTCATATCTATGTCTCTAGGTCAGGGATTTAACTCATTTTCTACGTCTATTAATTCTTGACCATATTTAAGGGATAGTTTACCTATCTCCCTGCGAACACTCCAGATCAAAAAGATTTGAAAACTATCGAGTGTTGACCGAGATAGCCAAAGCCGAGTTTTGGTCGCCGCCGGTGAAAAAGTCGTGGTTCGCCGTCGAACTCATTGTTGCAGACTATACCACCCAGCTTGCACCTCCAAATCTTTATCCTCATGCTCCCTGGAACGTTTCTTGCATTTCCCCGAGCTCCTTGCACCATTCTCGAGCGATTCTGGCCATCACCGAAACCCTAGCTCTGCCGCCGCCGTCACGCACGGTGTTTCGGGCATCGCCGGCGTTTGGCGACCCCACCATCGTGCTTAGCACCCTGGAAAATGATTAGGCGGCAAGTGGCGAGGAGAGAAGAGACCGGGAAACGTGAACCGGCGAACTCGCTGGCGCAGCGCCGCCGCGGCCGCGTCACGCGTCGGGATGATGAAGATGATCCGCGGACCCAGCCTGTCAGCGACGCGTGCCATTGCACGGATCAGCTGCGGCACTGGATCGGGTGCGGCTGCGCGGGTTAACCCTGTGGCCCTCGGTGCGGCCCCACGCTGATTGGTCCATTCAAATGAAGTGGGACCGGATTCTTTATTCAAATTTTCCAATTGCAAAATAATTCCAAGATTCCATCAAACTTCTAAAATTCATTACTCCTAGTAGAATTGCTCAAAAATTTCCAATAAATTCTGGTATACTCATCTTGATCCCAAATTTACAGTGGTGCCATTTTTTTACATGAAACTCCCAGAATTTTAATAATAAATACCTTTCAGCTAACTGCTTGGGAAATTAATTACTCCTGTTCTTTTAATTGGAAATTTCCCAACTTTGGTCAGAACACTCATAATAATACACTTGATCTCCAGTAAAATTTGAAGTTCGTTGGACTTCATTTACTTGGTTGATAAGTGTTCCAAATCTCTATGTAATTGAAAAATTGGGAAAAATACAGTAACCATTTCAGAATTTCTCCCAAACTTGTAAAATCAATTTCTCCCTGTAGGAAGATTATAAAATTGTGAAACAAATTTTCCTAGAACCAGTGAGACCCCCTCTACATGGTGAAACGACTGGTAGCCATTATAGACGTCCAAAATTACAAACAAAATTCAGAGAATGATTTTACTTGTAGGAATTTTAGAGACAACAAACTTCCTTGATCATCTACTGTTCTTTGCAAGGGTCTCCATTATAGTCCCTAGTATCTACCATAAAAGTCCCAATGCCAATTAATATCATTATTTTATTTGATCACAGGATATTAGCTTGTGACCTTAAACATATTATTTATTTTAAAAGTCATTCATATATAGTATATGCATATCATGTAGTAACTGAAGTCGAGGAGGAGCCGGAAGCCTTGAAAGTCCATCTGCCGAAGACTAACATAGACCCAGACTCGCATTCAGGCAAGCCCTGGTTTGCATTTAAGTGCTATTTCAAATTTTCTATTTGTATCACTTATGTCTAGGATGAATTTGTGAATTAGGGCTAAGGTGCTTGTTACTCCACTTGCATGACCCATGAAACCCATGGAATATTGGGTAGGTATATAGCCTCACAAGTATCAAATTCCATGCTTATGTTCATAGGAATCCGGTAGAAGTCGAGTAGTTAGAATCTACTCGCGAGATAGGTTTTTATCACACGGGACGAATTGGATCAAGAAATGGTTTATGAATATGAAATTGAGACCGAGCAGTGGGTAGGATGAAGTGAGACGTGGTCTCACGTGCGTAGCCCTACTTGTGTCGATTGAGGACCGACCTGTGTGCGGCCCTGCTAGAGAAGTTTGAACAGTACCGGATGCATACAAGGCATATGGAACCCAGGAAACCAATGTAACTTGATAACTTGGATGTCGAGGCATAGCCCATTGTCGATAGGCTGGGCTAAGGGTACTAAGGTGTAAATTCGTTGGCGGGCACAAACACGCTCCGTGCGGGAATCTTATGCCCGCGATGGTGGGATCGGTTTAGCGTTTGATTTCTCTTGTGAAATGTGGCTGCGTATGACGTGGTGAGGAGCACGACACGCTCCATAGGCATGATTGTATGTGATGTGTTATTCGGGGTGTGTCCTGATTGCAATCACTGTCCCTCGCAGATATTTGAGTACCACTTGTTCACCATGTCGTGATGTAGTAAATACTGAAGAAGTCAGGAGAATATGATGTATTGAATTATAATTGTTTTGGAACTTTGATTGCTGTCCAATATGATCACTAAAGTCTTTTCATTAAACTTGGAGGCTACTGATAATAAATTGAAAGTTAAGGATCCACTTGTAGGCGAGTGTTTTACCGCTTTACCTTACCTATGCTTAGTATTCAACCTGCATATGTCGAGTGAGACGGGTTAGTCTTGGTGAGCCTTAAGCTCACATTTGCAGATAACATGTTTTTGCAAATAACACGACTGATGACGGGTTCGACGACGAGGTTGTACCCCCTCCTTGGTTTACAGCCAAGTGGAAGCCCTGCACGCTGCTGAAAGTTTGGTGAGTGAGGGTTGCTAGTGCGAAGCATCCAGGGCATGGATTACTTTGTTTTTGCATAGCTAGTGCCGAGAGCATAGCTATGATGTATAGGTCACTTTCCTTTTTGCTTAGTATTATAAAACTTTTATTTTGTTTATAAATGAAGACTTGGTATTGTATTTTGTTCTAGTTCTTTTCTTGTATACTGTTGGGTGTCGCATCGCACGACACCACCCAATGAGATCCTTGGATGTCGGGACTCCGGTCCCCGCAGCATGATATCAGAGCATCATTGGGAATAGTGTGCATGAAAAGAGCATATTTTCAAAAACATAGGATTATATGAGTGAGGAATTAGCTATATGCTCATGCAAGGAGTATTATTAGTATAAGATATAAAGGTGGTAAACTAACTTATGTGTCATTATTTCTGTAACGATGCTCCGACGTCAGGTAAGAGGTAAGGTACGCCACCGAGAGCGGATCAATCTCGGTAAACTTAGCATACGAGATGTGGTATGTGATTGTTTCCGTGGTTTAGCATAGAAAGTCAATATGAGTCTCCGAAACATTCCATATTTCTGAGAACATATGACACGCGGTACCCCAACGTGACACAAAATTAGTGGGAGCCCCCGTCGGGTGGTGGATAACCCGAGAGCATGCATCTCTAGAACTATTTATGTTCTATGGGAGCATGCGATACATGTATGCCCGAGCGTGTATAAGCTGGTTCGTGCGGGAGTCTTTACTGTACAGACGTAGTACAACCATGTACCTCAAGACATGACCTCGCTCGAGGGCGACTCACACCAGAGTCGTATGCATTTACTTTTATATATGTTATTGTGACTGCCTCTCGTGTTTCTCCGCGTCGTCCTTGAGGTGTGAAGGTTTGAAAAGGGATTGTGTGTCTTCTGCAGCTACACTAACTACGGTAGTGACCCGTGTAGAACACGTTTGCGAGTGAACGATACTAGGGCCACCTATAAACATATCCGGATATATCTGTTAGAATTTTCTTTGGTGAGGCACGTAGTACCGGCAGTATCAAATTTCATACTTGACCATCCCCAATGACATAATGGCTGCATTATGTTTTGGAAAGTCCAACTATATGATGCTTGTAGGTTTGGACTCCGCGAAATGGGTTTTGACTCGACAAAGGGGTTAGAACCAAGATTCTTAATTTCTGGCAGAAGTTTGCTCAACTTCGCTAGATTGTGATATTGGTTAGTTGTTTTTTATCATAGAGGTATGCTATATTGATGGGAAGCTCTTGAAGACCTCTACAACTTTTCTGTTGACCATCAAGGAAGAAGAGCTTGATAATCTGTTGAAATTTGGAGTATATTTAAACTGCTCCAGATGACCATACCATTGTATCAGTCTCTGTATTTTTGCCATAACTCACTGTAGAAAAATCTTCTACCTTATTGTGATACATATCTGGAAAGGGTAGAAGGATATATACAGATTTGTTATTCAAAGATATTACTGATTCAAATTTGAGTCAAATCAAATTTTGAGTTCAAAACAGTGATCTGCAGGACTGCTGGTGAAAACCAGTTAGTTCATCTGTTAAATTTGGATAGTTATAGCTCTTAATCCGTAATAGTGACATGGTCACATATATACATTTATGGAAAGATTAGGAAGTCCTATATCAACTTTATATTGCACTAATGACCTGAATCTTGGTGTAACTGTGTTTAATTCCTATTGTCGCAAACTTTGTTCTGGCAGACCAGAACTTGAAACAGTTTGCGCATAGTTTCGAATTTGCGTGCTATACTTGTATAAAAAAATTTTCAAGGCTGAACTCTTTTACTTATGGATTGTTAACTTGATGTTATACAATGTTTATTTTGTCATTACCTCCATATATTGTTATGATATACCAGTATAAATTGTGGAAATAACCACATGTACAGGGGAGGTACTGTCAAAATTTCCAGAAAACTTGGGTCAACTTTAAACCAGTATAGATTCTACTTCCTATCTCACCTGGAGCTGTATGAGTACAACCTGGGAAGGTTGTAAAGTATATTGCAACGTTTGTATTCAGACAAACTTCTGGTTCTGACATTTCCTGTATGAAAATTTTAAATTTATACAGGATGTCAGCTGGAACAAACTGTGATTACTACTCCAGCTTTAAATTTTTCTTGAACTAATGGAACTTGTATATTTGGCACTCAAGTATCTTTCCGCAGATGGCGGATTTGAAGGTACACTTACCGAATGGATGGGTGCTCGCGACGTGTGCTCTTCGAAGAGGTTTTCCAGAGTTGTTGATAACGCTGCTTCAACAGTCGGGTATCGCGAAATACCGAGCTATTGCGGCAGGGAATTCGATGACGGAGGTGGGACAAGATGCACCATCTATGTCGATGTGCCTGCTGGTCCGCCATATATTGGATGGGCTCCTTTCTCCATCCAGGTGAAAGGCACTCAGTTGGAAGACACGTGGTGTTTTGCCGCGAGTCTTGCTATTGCAAGGTTTCGCAAGCTTCATTATCGTAATTTGGTGGGCACCTTGTTCGTGCTCTTTTCAGTCGACGGTAGAGCTGGTGATGAGTGGACGACTCGAATGGGTGCAGCTTATGGCATTCACGAAGAGGTACCCTTGATAACCTTGGCGCTATATGCAGCATCATCGTGTCGAGTGAGCTTTACACAACATGCTAGCATTGAAGGGTTGATGGGTGATCTAAAGCAAGCTATGATTTGAGGAGATCACTTTGAGTGGTCCAATGTCTCACTTAGAGCCATGATTGCTCATCTCAATCGATGTTTAAACATTAAGGAGAATCAGTGACACCGAGTTGTTCAAGATCTATCGAAAGCTCGCCAGGAAACGCACTGCGCAGAGAGCGCGTTGGAGGCGAGTCAACTTGAGGTGCAGCAGCTGGATGATCAGTTGAATACGGTGACTCAAGAACAGGATCAATCCAGGGAGGAGACTCAGGATTGGAAAGCCAGTTGCGAGAATGCACGGAAGGAACTGGAAGCTTTTAAGACGTTTCTTCTACAGGCTGATGTGCGATCATTAGTTGCCGCAACATCATCGATGGCGGGTGAGGCAGCAACTCCTGCTCCAGCACCCGCACCTGTGGCACCAAATCCTGAGGATGAGGACGAAGAAGATCCTGAAATACTCGAGTGCGCCGAAGAGGACGTATCAAAGTAGGATGGGGCAGCACTCCTGGCATCATGGGGCCACGTATAGTTAGTAGTTGCTCGTGTATATTTTGTGGCCATGTTTGTGTCATATTAAAAAAAGTAGTGGGTGTGTATAAGATGACAAGGTGTGTATGACGCCTCATGGAGAGCAAGTATAGTAGGGATGCACTTCCATAGTGGGAGTTCATCATTATGGGGTTCACTACTGTAAACTTGGTCATGAGGTAATATATCTTATATAAAGTTTGTACTTTATCAATATATGTGAATGTTATGCACTTATATTCATGCCAATATTCGCACTATTGTTACATGAAATGGATGAAGGAAAAAAAACATGTTGCTGATTTTTTTAAATCATGTGGATGCAGAATGGTGCGTACGCGTTCGACGCCCGAGGTGGGAGGCTTGAGTCGTGGTCGTGAGGACGAATCTCCGACCCGGTAGCAAGCTGCGACACCGCAGCAACAAGATCCACCACCACCACCTCCTGCACTTCCAAGGAGTCTCGTGTAGGTTCTCGCTGCAGTGCTCGGCTCGCGCGAAGAACAAACCGAGTTACTGCGGACCTTGGTTCAACATTCGTCCCGTCAAGGGGGGTGACCATATGCGGGTCCACGGCAGCACTATCCGAGTTCATACTCGGACTTCATGTCAACGCACCCACCGGTCTTCATGGAAGCCAAAGAACTGTTGGAGGCGGACAACTGGCTCCGCTCCATAGAAGGAAAGTTCGGTTCGCTACAAATAACCGAACAGCAGAAGACCCTGTTCACGGCACAACAATTGTAGGGATTTGCTGGTGCATGGTGGGCGAATTATCTCGCCGCATGACCAACAGATTATGTCGTGAGCTGGGGGGAGTTCTGGGAGGCGTTCCGCGCCTATCATATACCTCTCGGGATCATGAGGAGGAAACTTCAAGAATTCTTGGGGCTGAAGCAAGGAGTAAGAAGTGCTTACGAGTACTCCAAGACCTTCAACCACTTGGCCCAGTATGCTCAGGACCAAGTGAGTACTGAAGATAGGAAGCATGAGTGCTTCTACTGGGGTTTGAACCCCAAGATGAAGGACATGCTTTCCTTGTTCAATCGCGGCAGCTTCAACGACATTGTCAACACCGAGATCATACAGGAGGAAGCTACTAGGGAGCTTTCCTCTGACAAGAAGAGGAGTGCTCCGTAGGTCAGCGGAGGTGGTGCTCCTCAGAAGTACTGAATGGTGTATCGATCAGCATCTGGCTAGAGGTGGTAGCCGCCACCGCGACCACCGATATTTTGTGGTCGCCAGTTCAAAAACACCGGCTTTTATCCGTAGAAGCGCAAGGGATTATTCCGCGTGCACCTCCTCCGCGTGCATCGGAATTGCGCCGTTCCTTCCGTGCCGGTCAGACCCCGTACACGTGTTTCACGTGTGGTCGTACGGGGCACTTCGCCAAGGAATGCCCGCGGGACAGGCAGGGCGGGGGACAATCATCGTACAAGGGGGCAAACCAACCCCGCAAACAGCCCAAGAAGCCAGCCACCAGAACCGGCAACGTCCACCACCTCGCCAATGAGGACATTCCGGAAGGCGCACCAGTACTCACGGGTACGTTCACTCTCCTTGGTCATCCCGTAGTCATCATCTTTGACTCCGGTGCCATCCATAATTTCATTAGCCAATCATATGTTATCAAGCATCAATTACCTATCACTCCCACAGAAAGTCCATATTTGATTTGCTCTCTGGGTGGGAAAATAGCAGTGGACATGAAAGTCCATAAAACACAACTTAAGCTGGGTGGGAATATCTGTCCGACTTCTCTAAATATAATAGAGCGTCAAAACCTTAATGTCATTTTAGGGATGTCATGGCTGCACCGTCATGGTGCTATTCTCGACATTGTTCCACGTGTGGTCCATCTGAACGCTCCACTATGTGAACCACACACTCTCATTCTGGACCGCCTTATCCAAGAAATTCCAGCCACCTATAGCACGGAAGCCACAAAACTTAAGGACACACACCAATGGAAGTGTGAGATGGCATAATAGAGGTTCTAGTCACCGAAAAGTGATGAAATCACAAACACGTGGGTAAGGTGCTACAACCTCTGCAGAGTGTCTTAAAACTATCATGATAGTCGTGCTCCCGGTCAAGAGCAACCTGGACCCTCACATAGTTAGAGGGAAACTTGGGATTTGGAATGGGTTGGTACTTGATAGGGTTGGTAATATGGTTATGGCTGGTTATGCATTAATTTCTGGTATTGAATATTGTTAAGGGTAATGAAAAATCTAGAATATGGATGATGGTAATGAAATATGGACTGGTATTATGGTAATTACATGGTTTATGATGGGTTTACCTCACATACATATAATATATTGCTTTTAAAATGTTTTAATGTACTTTTCAGCACTTTGCCTTTATTACATTCATCATTTTCATCACCTACATGTCATAGATTCCACACTTGTTGAGTATGACATGTACTCACCCTTGCAATTCCCCTACCAATGGTTGCAGGTCAGGAGTGGGAGTATAATGATGATAATGCGGAGTTCTAGGCCATGTCTGCCATCAGCTTGCCTGTGGTGTCAATTGGAGCTATGCTATCCCTTATGCTTATTTACTTAGCTGCATAGTTTGCTTATTTAGTTTATTTATGCTGCATTAGTTCAAACTTGTCAATAATATTCATTAGAGCTTGTAATTTGAGGATATAATGAATTTTGTAATAAAGTGGTTAATTAATATTGTTCTACGGTAATTTCTATGTATATCTTTTTGTGAATGCACTCTTGTATGTTTGTTGAACGTCCTGGGCACACATATGAGTTCACTTGGTTCATTTTCAGAACCGGGTGTCACAAATTAGTATCAGAGCCATAGGTCGACTGTAGGATGAAGCCTAGATAGAATGGACTTTTTAGAGCACATTGGAGCACTCAGGAATCAACATGTTTTTGCTTTGTGTGTTCTTTGCTATGTTTTGTTGCTTGTGTGCATAGTAGAGGATTTTGGGTTGCTTTAGCATTGCCATGTCCATATAGGCTAGTATAGTTAGTTGCTTAGTTTCATATCCCTTGATGCATATAGTTGGGGACGTTTTCTAAATTCTTATCTCTTGCTTTTATTAAGATGGTAAGGACTCACAACCAAAGGGATGGCAATGATGAGGAGGGGAATAATGGAGCACCTCAGAACTAAAATGGACAATGACCTGCCCAGGGAGCTATCAACCTTGAGCAGCTATTGGCTATGCAAAACCAGCTCATGCAGATCATGATATAGACTATGGGACAGCTGCAGGCTGGCAACAACAACAATCACCCTCACATGCCTCCACCGCCACCCCCACCTCCTCATAACCGGTTGGGAGAATTCATGAAAACTAGGTTGCCGAATTTTGCTCAAGCTGCTGACCCTATGGATGTTGATGATTGGCTCATGTCTGTGGAGAAGAAACTTGCAATAGTCCAATGCAGTGACCGGGAGAAGGTGCTATTCTCATCTCATCAACTCGTTGGAGCAGCTGCCGATTGGTGGGACTTGCTATGCAATACTCCTGAGAATCAGGAGATGATTACATGGGATGAATTCAAGGAGAGCTTCCATTCTCATTATGTGCAGAAAGGTGTTATGATCTTGAAGAGGCAAGAGTATGAAAACATGAGGGAAGGAAGATCGGGTGTGGGTGGATATCTCTATAAATTAACTCAACTCTCAACATATGCGCCTGAGGATGTGAGCCGAGACAGCCGGAAACAATACTTGTTCATGAGAGGCTTGAACAATGAGATCCAAGTACAATTGCTGAATTGCAATTATGCCAACTTCCAGAAGCTAGTGGACAAGGCAATTGTTGTGGTGAATAAAGTCCGTGAGACGGAGCAAGACACCAAGAGGAAGGTGCCATATCAAGGACAGCAACAAGGAAGTAATGTGCGCCCTCGCTTTGCACCACCCAATGCGCCTTATTATAGATCTTCTACGCCTGCTCATCGCCTTGGTTATGCACCGCGCCCAGCTCAATTTGTGTAGCAATGCCCTGTCGTGCAAGCACCTAGGCCTCTAATGCCTTTTGCACCTAGTGCCAACTTTCCTGGTGCAGATATGCAGAATAAAGTTCGTCCCAATAACTCTGGTGCAGTTAGGAAGTGCTATACATGTGGAGAAGCAGGACATTTTGCACATCAATGTCCTAAGTCAGGCCTTGGTCAAGGAAGCAATGCTCAAAGACAAAACACAATAGCCAATGGAGGACAGCCGCAAGGGAATCGAGGATAGCAGAATTTTGCACGTGGCAATATAAACCATGCCTCTACGGAGGATTCTCAGCAAGCGGATGATGTGGTCATTGGTATGTTTCTTGTAAACTCCAACCCGGCGACTATGTTATTTGATTTTGGAGCATCACATTCATTCATTGCATCAAAATATGTTGCCAAGTATAGTTTTCCTATCTCTCATATGAAGTACACCTTGTTGGTTAAATCTCCTGGAGGAGAGATGAGGACAAATATAGTATGTACAAAAGTAAGCCTTAGAATAAGGGGGGTAGATTTCTTTGCCAACCTCATTGTTATGGAGACTCAAGGATTGGACATTATACTTGGTATGGACTGGTTGAGGAAGCACAATGAAGTTATACAATGTGCCACAAAGACAGTGAAGTTGACTAATGAGGAAGGCATCACCATAGAATTTGAAGCATCTCAACATACACCGAAGCAATTGGAGCTGAATCACATGAATGGTGCTGCAATTGAGGAGATTCCAGTGGTATGTGAATTCTTGGATGTGTTTCCGGATGAGTTGCCAGCTATGCCACCTGATCGTGATATCAAATTTGTTATTGAGTTAATACTTGGAACTTCACCTATAGCTAAGAGGCCATACAGGAATCCTCCTAAGGAGTTAGTGGAGCTCAATAATCAAATTCAAGAGCAATAAGAGAAGGGTTTTATTTGCCCAAGCTCTTCACCTTGGGGAGCACCCGTACATTTTGTGGATAAGAAGGATGGATTGCAAAGGATGTATGTTGATTACCGAGCTCTCAATGAGGTGACAATCAAGAACAAGTATATATTGCCCTGCATCGAGGATTTATTTGACCAAATGAAGGGCGCATGTGTTTTCTCCAAGATTGGTTTGAGGTTAAGCTACTTCCATATGAAGATCAGACCGTGGGATATAGCTAAAACAACTTTTTGGACACGGTATGGTTCTTATGAGTACAACATGATGTCCTTTGGATTGACAAATGCACCTGCCTATTTTATGTACCTCATGAATAAGGTCTTCATGAAGTACTTGGACAAATTCGTTGTGGTGTTCATTGATGACATTATGATCTACTCGTGGAACGAGGAGTAACATGAGGAACACTTGAGACTCACATTGCAGAAATTGAGGGAGCATCCATTGTATGCCAAGTTCAACAAGTGTTAGTTTTGGTTAAGGGAAGTGTCTTTTTTGGGTCATATCATCTCAGGAGGAGGAGTATCGGTTGACCAAGGAAAGGTGAGGGGTTTGTTGAAATGGGAACCACGCCAAAATGTAATGAAAATTAGGAGTTTCCTTGGAATGGTTGGATATTACGGCCGGTTCATCAAGGACTTTTACAAAATAGCCATGCCTTTGACGGAACTGTTAATGAAGGGGAAAGCATTCCAATGGACTCCAGCTTGTCAAGACAAGTTTGAGGAGCTAAAGAAGAGGTTAACCACCGCGCCTGTGTTAGTTTTGCCGGATGTGAGCAAGAGCTTTGATATTTATTGTGACGCATCAAGACGAGGACTTGGATGTGTGCTCATGCAAGAAAGTCAAGTGGTAGCCTATGCATCGAGGCAACTGAAGAAACATGAGCAGAATTATCCTACACACGATTTCGAACTTGCAGCCGTAGTGCATGCCTTGAGGATTTGGAGACATTACATTCTTGGTCACAGGTGTGATATTTATACGGACCACAAGAGTATGAAGTACATATTCACGCAAATGGACCTGAATTTGAGGCAACAAAGATGGTTGGAGGTCATCAAGGATTATGATGTGGGAATCAATTATCACCTAGGGAAGGCTAATGTCGTGGCTGATGCATTGAGTAGAAAAGGAGTAAGTCACCAGCTCACGGTTCGAGAGCTGCCATGCGAGCTATGCAAGGAGTTTGAACAGTTGAACCTTGGATTTGTTAATGAGATGGAGATAATGGAGTTGAACCGGACCTTAGAGCAAGAAATTTGAGAGGGTCAGACCAACAACAACAACAACAACAACAACCAAGCCTTTGTCCCAAACAAGTTGGGGTCAGCTAGAAATGAAACCCAACAATTTTGAAGAAAAGTAATAGAAAATAAGATGAAAGTAAAAAAAATAAGAGTAACAAATTACGAATAAACTAAGGTTCTGGCACATGAATTGCTAATTTCCATGCAGTCCTATCATGAGCCAAATCTCTAGGTATGTCTCACTCCTTTAAATCTCGTTTCACCGCCTCCTGCCATGTCAACCTTGGTCGACCTCTACCCCTCCTAAAATTTTCTCTACTCTTTATAATCCCACTGTTAACCGGTGCTTCTGGAGGTCTCCGCTGAATATGCCCAAACCACCGTAGGCGATGTTGGACTAGCTTCTCCTCAATCGGTGCCACCCCTATCCTATCACGTATTACTTCGTTCCTAATTTTGTCTCTTCTTGTGTGACCACACATCCACCGTAGCATGCGCATCTCCGCAACACTCATTTGTTGTACATGTTGTCTTTTAGTTGGCCAACATTCTGCTCCATACAACATCGCAGGTCTAATCACCGTCCTATAGAATTTTCCTTTCAATTTTTGTGGAACTTTCTTATCACATAAGATTCCAGATGCTTGTCGCCACTTCATCCACCCGATCTTGATCCTGTGGCAAACATCTTCATCAATATCACCATTGCTTTGTAACATTGATCCTAAATATCAAAATGTGTCTCTTCTAGGTACTACTTGTCCTTATAAACTAACATTACCATCCTCGCACCCGACATCACTAAAGTTGCATCTCATATACTCGGTCTTGGTTCTACTAAGTCTAAACCCCTTAGACTCTAAGGTCTGCCTCCATAGCTCCAATTTTCTATCAACACCATCCCTAGTTTCATCTACCAACACTACATCATCAGCAAAGAACATACACCAAGGGATATTCCCTTGTATATCCTTCGACACCTCATCCATCACTAAGGAAAAGATGTAAGGACTTAAGGCTGATCCTTGGTGTAACCCTATTGTGATAGGAAAAGTGTCGGTCTCACTATCTCTTACGCGTACACTTGTCACCACATTATCGTACATATCCTTGATAAGGTTAATGTACTTTGTTGGGACTTTGTGTTTCTCTAGTGCCCACCACATGACCGGTCTTGGTACCTTATCGTATGCCTTCTCCAAGTCAATGAACACTAAATGTAGATCCTTCTTTTGCTCCCTATACCTCTCCATAAGCTGACGGAGTAAGAAAATCGCTTCCATAGTGGACCTCCCAGGCATAAAACCAAACTGGTTTTTAGTGACATTGGTCACTTTCCTCAAGCGGTGTTCAATCACTCTCTCCCAGAGCTTCATAGTATGACTCATGAGCTTAATTCCTCGGTAATTAGTACAAATTTGAACATCTCCTTTATTTTTGAAGATGGGTACTAAAATACTTTTCCGCCACTCTTCAGGCATTTTGTTTGACTGAAAAATGCGGTTAAATAGTTTAGTGAGCCATACTATTGCTACATCCCGAAGACATCTCCACACCTCAATGGGGACATCATCGGGGCCGCGGGCCTTTCCTCCTTTTATCCTTTTTAAGGCCTCTCTAACCTCGGACTCTTGTATCCTCCGCACGAATCATCTGTTGGTGTCATCAAATGAGTCATCCAACTCGAACCTAATACTCTCATTCCCGTCATTGAATAGTCCATTGAAGTAGTCCCGCCATCTATTCCTAATTTCTTCCTCCTTCAATAGAATTTGGCCTGCCTCATCCTTAATGCATTTGACTTGGTTGAGATCTCTCACCTTTCTCTCGCGAAGTTTCGCCATCTTGTATATATCCTTTTCGCCTTCTTTTGTCCCTAGCCTCTCATATAGCGCATCATAGGCCTGCCCCCTTGCTTTACTCACAACACGCCTAGCATTTTTCTTATCCTCTTTATACTTCGCCATGTTACTTGCACTTCTCTCATGATGCCAGCTCTTATAAGACTCCTTGTTCTCCTTAATAGCTTTTTGTACATCTTCATTCCACCACCAAGTGTCTTTATCTACAAGTTTCTTACCTTTTGTCCACCCAAGCACCTCCCTAGCCATCTTCCTAATGTAAGTCGCCATCTTCTCCCACATACTATCTGCATCTTCCTCTTCGCTCCAAGGTCCTTCTGAGATCATCCTCCTTTTGAATGATTGTTGTGCTTCATCCTTTAACTTCCACCACTTTGTTCTTGCGGTTTCAACACCTTTGTCTCGTGACACACGCACGTGGAAACGAAAGTCGGCTACCACAAGTTTATGTTGTCGAACAACACATTCCCCAGGAATCACCTTACAATCTAAACATGCCCCTCTCTCCCTTCTCCTGGTGAGGATATAGTCGATTTGACTAGAATATTGGGCACTAGTAAAGGTCACTATGTGAGATAGCCTCTTCTTAAAGAGGGTGTTAGCTACCAATAGGTCATAGGCTACGGCAAAGTCTAGGATATCCTTACCCTCCTGGTTTCTATCGCCACACCCAAAACCTCCGTGTACCCCCTCAAAACCTACGTTAGTTGTACCTACATGACCATTGAGATCTCCTCCTATGAAGAGCTTCTCGCTTACCGGTACACTACTAACCATATCCTCCAAGTCCTCACAAAATTGTCTCTTAGTGCTCATGTCGAGCCCAACTTGTGGGGCATAAGCACTAATGACATTCAAGATAAGGTCCCCCACAACTACCTTGACTAGGATGATCCTATCCCCTCGTCTACAGACATCCACTACTCCATCCTTGAGGCTCTTATCTATTAGGATGCCTACGCCATTCCTAGTTCCCGTCGAGCCAGAATACCAAAGCTTGAAACCGGTATTCTCAACCCCTCTCGCCTTTTGACCTGCCCATCTAGTCTCTTGTACACAAAGAATATTTACACGCCTCCTAATCGCTACGTCCACTAACTCTCGTAGCTTTCCTGTCAAGGATCCTACATTCCAACTACCCACCCGAACCCTAGTTTCCTCGGCTAGCTTCGTTACCCTTCGCATCCGTCGAGGAAGATGCAAAGACCCTTGCTCACTTAACACTACATTCGGGCGATGATGTAGCGCGCCACTAAGGTGATGGCGATCCGGCCCTCGCTCATTTAACACCACATCCGGGTTCCGATATGGCGCGCCACTAAGGCAGTGGCGACCCGGCCCTCGCCCACTTAACACCACACCCGGGTTCCGGTATGGCGCGTCGCTAAGAGGGTTACGCCCCAACGAATTTCCAATGGGTTTCATTTCCATGAGAATGGCTAAGTTTAGTTGCTGGCTAGCCAAGCCTATCACAACCCCTCCTCCTTTACCCGGGCTTGGGACCGGCTATGTCATTACAACATAGGATAAGGAAATTCAAGAAATAAAAGAATGGACCCAAGAGGGAAGAGAATTCAAGTTTCATGAAGATGACCATGGTACCTTATGGCTTGGAAAAAGGATTGTCGTGCCTAATGTGATGCATATTCGGGAAAGAATATTAAAGGAGGCACATGACTCGCCATACTCAATTCATCCCAGTTGTACAAAGATGTACAGGGACTTGAAGACATGTTATTGGTGGGCTAGCATGAAAAAGGACATAACTGAATATGTAGCTTTGTGTGATGTGTGCCAGCGAGTTAAAGCTAAACATCAAACGGCAGCTGGATTATTGCAGCCACTAAAGGTTTTAAGGTGGAAGTGGAAAGAGATTGGAATGGACTTCATAGTTGGTTTACCGTGTACCCAGTCCAGTTATGACTCCATATGGGTAATCGTGGATTGGTTAACTAAGTCAGCTCACTTTATTCCCGTCATGACAACCTTTTATGGGGAGAAGTTGGCTGAACTATATATGGGAAGAATAGTATGTTTGCTTGGAGTTCCAGAGAAGACAGTGTCGGATAGAGGTTCTCAATTTACCTCTAGGTTTTGGCAGAAATTGCATGGAGCATTGGGAACAAGGTTGAATTTTTGCTCACCATATCACCCTCAAACGGATGGACAAACTGAGACGACCAATCAGATTTTATAGGATATGTTAAGAGCTTGTGCCTTGAAGCATGGAAGAAGTTGGGACAAAAGCTTGCCATATGCACAATGTTCATATAATAATAGTTACCAAGCAAGCCTAAAAATGTCACCCTATGAAGCACTATATGGGAGAAAGTGTAGGACACCTTTTTTATGGAATGAGACAAGAGAAAATCAATTGTTTGGACCTGATGTGTTGCAAGAAGCTCAGATAATCCGCGAGAATTTGAGGGTCGCTCAAACGAGACAAAAAGAATATGCAGATAATAGACGGAGAGACCTAGCCTTTGAAGTGGGAGACTTCGTTTACCTCAAAGTGTCACCCATGAGAGGTCATAAGAGGTTTAATATCAGAGGCAAGCTAGCACCTCGCTATATTGGACCATTAAAGATTTTGGACAAACGAGGAGAAGTTGCATATAATCTAGAGATGCCAATAGACCTTTCAGATGTCCATGATGTGTTTCATGTTTCAAAGCTCAAGAAGTGTTTAAGGGTACCGGAAGAACAAGTGTCAATGGAAGAATTGGAAATAGTGGTAGATTTGACTTATGGCGAGCAACCGGTCAAAATCTTGGCAACCAAGGAGAGGGTCACAAGGAACAAGATTATTATATGTTGTAAAGTTCAATGAAAGCATCACATAGAATCAGAGGAAACTTGGGAGCCAGAAGATGGTCTCAAGAAGGATTTTCCCTATCTCTTTCCTTCTACGTCGAATCTCGAGGGCGAGATTCATTTTAAGGGGGGTAGGTTTGTAACACCATCATTTTCATGCATCATGCCCTGCATCCATCATCGTACATGTTTAAGATTAATCAACATAAAAGAGAATGAGTTTCAAATTAATTTAGAGTAAAACCACACTTATGAATTCTGGGAAGTGCGGACTAGTCCGTTTTTGGTGCGGACTAGTCCGATTTCTTTCTAACCTTCGTCAGACTTGTCTGTTTTGTTGGGGACTAGTTTGTATTTTCTCTCTTTAAAGTTTTGGACTTGTCTGGTCCAATGCGGACTGGTCCAGCGTTCCAATTCCTTGGAAATTTTGCTAAGTCCCTGGACTTGTCCGTTTTCCCTCCGATTAAAATCATACTTGTCTGGTTTTGGCCACACTTGTCTGTTTTTCCTCTAACAAAGTTCAGACTTGTCCGGTTTAGTCCAGAATTGCCCAATATCTCTCTAAAACTTTGGACAAGTCTGTCCCTTTTTAGATATGTCCGATAAATCACGATTTCGAATTGATCTTTTGTTTCATGACGTGTTTTTTGGATCTACCTTAATTGGGCCTATGGACGTCGTCTCCAACTCATTTTGGAGCCCATGTTGGACCCCACACTGCCCTCCACCCTCCCCAAACTCGAAATCCATCAAACCCTAGCCTCCACCTCTATATAAAAATCCCCCACCCCTTGACTTTACATCCTTTTGCCTGAACTGAAAGACCACACACCCTAGTTCATGGAGAGCCGCCGCCAAGGAGGGAGAAGGAGATCCCGAGCAAGAAGAAGATGAGGAGGAAATGAAATAGGATCAAGATCTCCATCAAGTTTTCGTTCTTCATCAACAATCCACCATCAAGTTTCTCCATCAACCCTACATCCTCAAGATCCAAGTGTTGCCTCCAAAACTCATGATTCATTGGGGTTCTAAACACATGGTATACCATATACTTCTTCTTTCTCACGTAATTCAACCCCATTTCTCCAAATTCACTTCGATCTAGAAAACCCTAATCCGCTGTTCTTGCGAATGGCGGACTAGTCCGACCCTATAGCAGACTAGTCCGATTTTGCTGACTGTTTTCTACTGAATTAATTCTAAATTGAATTGAGTCAACTCCAAACCTGAGTATACTTGTTAATAACCATTGTGAATGATTAGTGAACATTTTTAACAACTCATTAACCAGTTTTACTTTGCATTTGCATTAATCATGCATGTCATGACATATTGAGTAATATATGTGCACTTATTGATTGTAATTCCTGTTTTGTATGTTTATTGCGCGGTTTAGATAGATTTGCACTATAGGGTGCTACAGAGGACCTCCAACACCAGGAGTTTTAAGAGTTTGACCAAAACCAAGCCCAAGAGCAAGACAAGTGTCCTTGAACATAATAATCCTATTTCGACAATAAAGGTTTTGTTATCAAAACTGCACGCTTGTGTCAATTTGATGGGACTCCTATGATAGGAAGTTCACTAATTTTATTTGACCACTCTTGTCACCTGGAATACATGGTAGAGAGTCGGGACGAGCTTTTTACCTTTTTGTTTCGCTTAATTAATTGGGATGGGAAAACAACTATACCATTTAATTATGCATCAATGAGATTATGGTTAATGTGGACTGGTTAATATGACGGCAATGACTGTTGTGCAATCTAGACTTCTGTGCAAGCGTGCAATTTGCAAATCTCGGCCGTGCGATGGACATCTAAAGGTGGTTTCACCTTTTACATATAAATGTGTAAAAAGTGCACAAGCAGGTGGAGGGATCTATGTGTAAAAAGTATGACACCTTTAGATGTACATCGCACGATTGAGATTCGCGGATCGCACGCTTGCAGGGAAGTCCAGATTGCACATCAGTCATTGCCTAATATGACATGGTAATGGGTGATCTAAGCATGCATGGTATGTGGATGGGTTGGATGGTATGGTGGGTTAGCTTGCTTTGGATCTAAGGACCGGCTCGTGGAGCAACCATCTAGGATTTACAGTGCCACCACAAGGTCAAGTGCGGCGTAGCTGATTAATTAGGGTATTGCTAGTATTGCATGCATCATTCGGCGCACACTGGGGAAGGGAAGTGGGATTGGGTTTGGATTTGAGGCGTGACTCCCTGGAATCAGAATGGCACAAGAGGGGGCCCTTGGTTGAAGATGTGCTCAGTTGGGGACATCGCCACCAGTGAAACCTCAGTGGGTTCGTACATTATAGTAATCCCTTTGTAAAGGCTATTTTTTGATCTCTTGGTCATACACCAATGGAAGTGTGAGATGGCATAATAGAGGTTTTAGTCACCAAAAGGTGATGAAATCACAAACATGTGGGTAAAGTGATACAACCTCTGCAGAGTGTTTTAAAACTATCATGATAGTCGTGCTCTCGGTCATGAGCAACCTGGACCCTCACATGATTAGAGGGAAACTTTGGATTTGGGATGGGTTGGTACTGGTTATGGTTGGTAATATGGTTATGGCTGGTTATGGATTAAATTCCTGTACTGAATATGGTTAAGGGTAATGAGAAATCTGGAATATGGATGATGGTAATGAAATATGGACTGGTATTATGGTAATTACATGGTTTATGATGGGTTTACTTCACATACATATAATATATTGCTTTTCAAATGTTTTAATATACTGTTCAACACTTAGCCTTTATTACATTCGTCATCTGAATCAGCTACATGTCATACTTTCCACACTTGCTGAGTACAACATGTACTCACCCTTTCGATTCCCCCACCAACAGTTGCAGGTCAGGAGTGGGAGTATAACGATGATAATGCGGAGTTCTAGGCCATGTCTGCCGTCAGCTGGCCTGTGGTGTCAATTGGAGCTGCGGTATCCCTTATGCTTATTTGCTTAGGTTCTTAGTTTGCTTTTTTAGTTTATTGCTGTTGCATTAGTTCAAATTGTCATTAATATTCATTAGAGCTTGTAATTCGAGGATATAATGAATTTTGTAATAAAAGTGGTTAATTAATCTTGTTTTGTTGTAATTTTTTCTATATATCCTTTTGTGAATGCACTCGTGTATGTGTGTTGAACATCCTGAGCACACATATGCGTTCACTTGGTTCATTTTTGGAACTGGGTGTCACAATAGGAATAGTATTTATGATTATGCTATACCATTATCATTATATAATCATAAACACTATAAATCTCCACTATGGTCTAACTAGCTATGATATGATTATGTTAATATGAATCACTTATTCTATGAATTAACATTGGTTCAATGATGATTTTGTTCATTGCCTTAGGATGGCTTGTGCCTAGGCTCTTAAGGTAATTACTTCATATGCTAGCATGGTGCTATTATGGAGAGTAGCGTTGAATCTCTCGTATGCCCACGGGTTGATGAGGTAGGAAGTAGGTGGTGACAGCCATATCTATCCTTTATAATCCTCCATGCTCGGCTATGCCATAGGCTCTTGGCGGAGTCATCCTAGTATTACTAGGGGTAAAACCATGCTCGAAAACATTTTAACACACTAGCGGGGTGATGCATGGGAGGACAGAACGGGAGGCCCCCGCAGTCAGATTTTCATCAAGAAACCTGCATGCCGCTCATCACCGACGCTTTGCTGGTTTGTCTAGTGGTGAACCGCATGCGTCATCAGAAACCTAGTTGGAAGTTGAGGACAGGAATCAGAACATACCTACAGGGGTCTTCCAACCACCACCAGGGACGCACGACGGGGGTTAAGGTACACTGGCACACCCAGACCATACATATGTGCCGGTGAAGATGGAACTCAACAGTCTCACGGTTATGGATAGAAAAAAGGAAGAAGAAAAAGGATGGTGCGCGTTTCGATCTATGAACGTGAGACTGCTGACTTCCATTTTAATTGGCCAGTTCCCAATTCCACTGAGTCATTGTTGTCGTACGTGGTGTTTGGTTGAGACAATGCAACTTGTGGTCATAACTATAAGAATTAAAAAGGGGAGTATATCAGATTCAAAAATCTTCATTACGCTAGGTCGTATGATGGTCGGACACTCTCCAATCCACTTAGATTGAAGTGGAACTACTCCTACCCAAATGAGGAAAAAAAATTTATGGATAGGGTATGCATATCCAAGGTTGTGCATAACATTCCACATTTGTGACCTATGTCCACATGAATGGAAGAATGAAGCAGTTGCATGACTGTGACATGTGTGCACATGAACGAACGAGCTCGTATGATGGCCGGACAAGACAGGGATAATGCCAGGATTAATTCTAGGAATCGTATCCTTATCACTTGCAATCTATGCACCACCTGGGCCCAGGTTGTGCATTGGTCACTTGGCATATTCCCTACGTCTGCCCCAGCACGCGGTGTCCGTAACGAATTCGTGCGAGCGATTTTGACAAGCTATGAACGATTTGTCCCGCCTCAGAAAGTTGAGCTTGTTGCAACTAGAATATAAGGCAACGCACGCTATTGTAGTCAGACATCTGATTGAAAAAACATGTCGTACAAGACTTATGCACGCTCTGTACGACATCGTTCGCTCGTCCGGTCGTCGCCCGGTCGAAGTCGAAAGGAATGTGTAGGAGGTGTGTATGGGGCAGATGTCTTTTAGATAAAGCCCTGGCCCTTTTCCGTGTCAAATTAAAAAACTTCCATGCAATCCACGGTTTCTAATAAGCATAATTTTTCCCCGCATATGATGGGCCCTTTGCGTGTCAAATTAAAAATTTCTCCTTTTATCGAAAAACATCTCCTTTAACAACGCACCAGAGAGCAAGTGCATACCATTCTCATATGGTGCCACACGTACTCCCTTCTTGTGTCTTCAATCGCCGTTCCCTGATCGTGGCACCATCTATATACCACTGGCCCCAACGTAACACTGGCCCAATACACATATGGACGGTGTAATCATTACCACTACTCCTATACCCGGTGTCCGTAACAAATTTGTGCGAGCAATTTTGACAAGCTGTGAACGATTTGTCCCACCCCAGAAAGTTGAGCTCGTTGCAACGTGAATATAAGGCAACGCGCGCTATTGTAGTCGGACACTCGATTGAAAAAAGATGTCGTACAAGACTTCTGCACGCTCCGTTCGATTTCGACCTGGCGAGCTCCGTTTGACATCGTTCGCTCGCCCTGTCAAAATCAAACGGGAAGTGTATGAGGCATGTACGGGTGGATGTTTTTATATAAAACCCGGGGCCATTTCCGCATCAAATTAAAAAACTGTTAGTGAAGCCGATGGGACACGTCGAGCCGTTGCGATAACCAAGAGGGATGCAAACCGCGATTTTTTAAGAATAATTTTTCCCCGCATAAGTTGGGCCCTTTGTGTGTCGAATTAAAAATTTCTCATTTTATCTAAAAACATCTCCTTTAACGATGCACCGGAGAGCAAGTGCATACCGTTCTCAGAGGTGCCACATGTACTTTTTTCTCGTGTCTTCAATCGTCATTCCCTGATCATGGCACCATCTATATACCACTGGCCATAATGTAACACTGGCCCAATGCCCCTATGCGCGGTGTAATCATTACCACTACTTCTATACCCGGTGTCCGTAACGAATTTGTGCGAGCGATTTTGACAAGCTGTGAACGATTTGTCCCACCTTGGAAAGTTGAGCTTGTTGCAACGAGAATATAAGGCAACGTGCGCTATTGTCCTTACACATCCGATTGAAAAAAATGTCGTACAAGACTCAGTCAGGTTCCATTCAACATCGTCCGATCGCCTGGTCGAAGGCGAACGCGACGTGAATGAGGTGTGTACGGGGATGATGTTTTTTTTATATATATGCTCTGGGCCCTTTCAGTGTCAAAATAAAAAACAGCCAGTGAAGCCGATGGGACACGTTGAGCCATTGCGATAACCGAGAGGGATGCAAACTGCGGTTTTTTATAAGCATAATTTTTCCCCGCATACGTTGGGCCCTTTCCGTGTCAAATTAAAAATTTCTCCTTTTATCGAAAAACATCTCCTTTAACGACACGAAATTTCCCCCTTTGATCGGAATACCACCCCCTTTACTACAATAAATTATTTAGATTACAAACTGCGAGAGCCAGAGACGCGCGCCCGTACATGGGCTCACGCGTCATGGGGACGAACACCAAGCATCCCAATGCAGTTTCTGCTTAGGAATACAAAGTGACTCAGCGCAGTTTCAGCCCACAAATAACAAGCGGCCCAGCCCAGTGTTGGGCCTACTATGATAGCTTCACGTACGCTTCGTCCTGGCTGCCTCCCCATCGGACCCTTCGATTCACAATGGCCCCTCTCTCGATTGCACGAAACGCGCCAGGAGGAGCATCCGCCTGCCGCCACGCTCTTGGAGGAGCATCCGCCGGCTGCCATGCTCTTGGAAGAGCATCCGACATCCACCGGCGTGAAGGAGCATCCGCCGGCCACCGCACGTGGAGGAGCAACATCGCTAGATACAATTGCTCACATAATGCTATTGTAGTTCAATCCTGTTTCGGATACGCTGATTAAATTGTTGGAAGCGATGTCTAAAGATAAGACATGGATGGGTAAAGACAGGCGTACGAAGGAGTGGCAGGATGGAATGAATTCATTTTTAAATTTAGCATTCCAGGGCACTCGTGAAGAAGAAGCTAAGCCTTGTCCTTGCACGAAATGTCGTAATATTTGCCACGGAACACACAAGGAAGTTCATCTTCACTTGCTTCATAAAGGGATGTCATTTGATTATAGTTGTTGGGTACACCATGGAGAAAAACGAGTTGATAAAAAAATTGCTGAGCAATCAGCAAATAATGAGGAGATAATTTCTGATGATGCTGCTATGGAAATATGTTGTCCAGACTTCTTAGAGGCACTGATCATGGTGGTACTTCAGCAGATGTTGATGATCTAGAAAATGCTATAAACCATCAGGAGCCAACTGGGTGTGCAAAGGCATTCTATGACTTATTAAATGAAGCCAACAACGAGTTGTATCCAGGTTGTGAGAGGGTGACCCCATTATCCTTCATTGTCAGGTTGTACCAGATAAAGTGTTCAACTGTTTTGAGCAAAAAAGCGTGTGAGTTGATGTCACACCTGGTAATATGAAGACAACCAGATGCTTTCCACATGTATGCCAGGATCAGTTCAACTCATACATATGTAGACAGAAGTGAAATACCAAATATAATACCATGTTCGAGTACATCACCTTATTACATAAATGACCTTCCATGTCTAAAATAAAATTACACAAACAGCGGAAAAACATAACAAGGGCTCCAAACACAGGCGTTGCACGGGGGAGCGCTAGCCTAGAACATCTCTTCGGGATCTCCGTAAAGTCCTGGTTCTCCACCTCAGAGTCTTCGTAGACTGGGGGAAAAAGTATGCAACTAACAAGTTTGAGTACCAATGGTACTCACAAGTTGGGAACTTATGCCATGAGGTTTATAACAAGGAAGGCAATAAATAGGTAAAGCATTATAGCAGTCACAATCTAATCTTAATGTTGTTAAGAACCTACATTCTAGGTGAAATCCCAACCAATATCCTAAAGTTAACCCAGGTAAGACCAAACCCAAACCATCCATTATGTGACCATGTGCTAATTATGAATTTGGTTCCAAGCCGCTCGTGTCCGTGAGCACGGTTGTCTAGAAAGTTTGACAAGACTCTGCAGAGTGTGTATCCTTTACCCACAGTTCGTGATTTCATCCCCTGTTGCCAGGTGGACTAAGGTAAACCTCCCTGATGCCCGTGGTAGCTAACCACAATACAAACTTCTGTAGGTGTGTGGCCAGGAGATCACTATGAGGTGTTTCCTATGGTTCTCCCGACTTGCATTGGGTACTCTAAGGTTTCACCGCTCCGACACCTGGAGTTTATTTTCCCTTCGACAGGAGAAGCCCCCTCTTGAGCCATGCAGATCCCAGGGCCAAACCCATTCCCCGCCCGTTCAAATACCTATGATACATCGGGAGGGACCAAATTACTAAACCAAGTTGTCCCATATACAATTCTGGGGTGATACTAAAAGGCTTAGCAACTTCCTCCATAAACCGGTCCTTAGAATCCGATAGGTGTCAAGCCCCAAACCAAGGTCTTGTGCACGCATGCACCAATCCATACAAAACCCCCTATCAGATTCCTATCTACTAAATTCCATTATAGCCATCAATTCATGAATCAAAGTACTTCAAATGTATCTTGTAGATAAATAGACCACTTTTCAATTTAAGCATAGCTAAGCGTAAACTAAAGAATAGTAAAACACCGAAACCATGTTGACAAGGAATATTGTGGAAAATCTAGGAAAACATAACATAGGATTCATATTTTAATTTAGCGTGCAACTATCTAAAACTTAACAAAAAGGGTGCATGATGGTCAAGGAACTTGCCTCCAAATTGTGCCTCAGGGTCGACGGGAAATTGTTGCTCTTGCAGGTTAAAAGTGGGTTTTGGCCCCGACTCTAATTTACGACGAAGCAAGAAAAATAACATACAATAAGAACACAATAAAATGCAAACAATTCAAATAAACACAAATTCCTACCAAAAGTGATTTTAGGGTTGATTTAATTTGTAGGCATAATATCAATTATTGAGAATTTAGAGTTAAGTGAAATATATTGAGTAAGACATATTTTTATCAATTTTTGTATTTATTAGAAACCTATTTATAATCAATAATGTAAATTTTACAATTTTTACACTATTTTTATTAATTTTTTCTATGTACAAAACAATTTTTATGTACTAAATATACTTAAAAAGTATTTTTATGACTATTTCAGCATTTTAAATGAATTAATAAAAATAATACAGAAATGAAAACAAATAAAACATATTTAAATCTGTTTTTATAATTATTTTATACAAAATAAGGACTTTTATTTGATTTCTAGAACTAATAGGGGCTTTTCTGTAAAAATAGAACTATCCCAGTGGCTAAAATTAATTTTTATTAAGTCTTGGGATTATTCTACAATTTTTCAGAATTTATTTGCTATTTTATAATATTCCAGGGGCTTTAAAACACTTTTTATTAAATTAACCAGTATTTTCCTAATTTACAGAAAGTCCAGTGGCTAGTTTGATAATTCTAGGGGTTAGACTTGAATTCTAGAGGAACTCAGGGAGTAGCCCGCAAGATTCCAGGGGCTAGGGCATAAACTGGCGGCGGGAAAAATGGTTTGAACGTGGGCCGTTGGATTTAAAATGGACGGCCCAAATTTTATTAACCGAAGGGGTATGTTTGGTTTTAATCTTGGCCGTAGGAACAAAATGGACGGACGATAGGGGGCCACGTCACCCGAATGTCGGGAGCGGCGGCACAGGGACGGCGCGCGGCGGCGGCGATGCTCACGCGGTGGCGGGCTCGCTAGCGATGATCGAAAACACATTACAATGGCCACAGGGCACAACTAGCTAGCGCAAAAGGTAGAGGGATACTAGGTGAACTCACTAAAGTTCGTCGCACGGCCGAAGTAGGGTCGGAAGGTGGTCGACGACGGCGTTGTACGGCGGAGCTCCTCGGCGCCCGACGAAGTCGGCGACGCAGAGGCGATAACTCCCGACGAAGATGACTGGCAGTCTCCTGGGGACACGACGAAGATGTTAGGCAAAGTCTCGAGGTGATACAGTGGGTGAATTGATGGGAACATCGGCGCCATTACCAGGCTCGTCGGCGGCTAGGGTTTGGGCATCAGGAATGCTGAAATCTAAAGGGAATCAGCTGGGTTTTTATAGGGGATCGGACGAGTAACGGGTGGCGGTCATGATGTGCACGGCGCGATGCTTGATTGAGGTGAAACGATCGACAATGATAGGGGGAAAAAGTGGGCGGCGCGGTGTAACGCACGCGTGCGTTACGACGTGAGCGCGAGGAAGAAGGCGCGTCCGACAGACGGGGCCGGCCTATCAGCGAGGGGGAGAGGAAACGCGGCGCGGGTGGAGCGGTCCAGTGCGGGGGAATGGGAGGGAAGTGGGCCGGGGCGGGAATTTGGCACAGGGAGCGGTTTTCCTTTTTCTTTTCTTTTTCTTTTTCTTTTCTGTTTTCTTTTTCTTCTCTTTTATGCCTTGAATTTGTAAACCAAATTTCTAGCAAATTTAAATTTTCAAAAATTCACACAATCATTCAAACATGATGCAACTTGCCTTATATAAATTTTATTCCCAAGAAAATGTTTTTATCTCTAGAAAATTTCATTTTACAATTTTTTTCTCTCTAAAAATAGTGGGTGTTACAGTTGATCCTTAAACTATTCTCATATGTGCTTCCAGAGGGCCATTGCATTCTTAATACACTGGATAAAGTTCAGAAGGTTATTAGTGACCCCGGGCTGAGCATTAAAAAGATCGATGCATGTGTCAATGACTGTGTGTTATTCCGGAAGGACTATTCTCTACTGGATTGATGCCCAAAATGTGGTGAATTAAGATGGAAAAATATAACTGGTGGGGATGCAAGAGAGGCTCTACCCTGTGGAAAAGCCAAGAAGCTTGTAGCACGCAAGATTCTATGATACTTCCCTCTTATTCCCCATATCCAAAGGTTTTATATGGCAGAATCAACGGCATCAAACATGCACTGGCACAAAGAAGAACGTATTGATGATGGAATATTACGCCATCCTGCTGATTCGAAAGCATGGAAGCATTTTGATAGCATTCACCCAAATTTCTCATCTCATCCTCACAACATAAGACTTGGGCTAGCATCTGATGGTTTGAACCCTTTTGGAGTAATGAATGTTTCTTACAGTACATGGCCTGTAATTCTAATCCCTTATAATCTGCCACCTACCTGGAAACAACATTGATGTGTATCTGCAGCCTTCGATTGATGAGCTACTGAAATTATGGTTTGATGGTGTTGAAACATACGACAGTAAAATGAAAGAGACATTTCTCATGCGAGCTTCTATATTATGGACAATAAATGATTTTCCAGCACATGCAATGTTATGTGGATGGAGCACAAAAGGTAGGCTAGCATGTCCATACTGCCATGTAAATGCTGACGCCTTGTGGTTGAGACATGGACGAATATATTGCTACATAGGTCATCATCGTTTCCCACCTCAGGATCACCAGTGGCGTCGGGACAAAGCTTCTTTCAACAACAAAATAGAGAATAGAGAGGCTCCAACATCACTCTCTGGTCACAAAGTACTCCAACAATACGAGACTTTTTATCAAGTGAGTTTCGGACAGACGAATAATAATAGAAAGCACACTGAGGAAGATAGGTGGCGTAGTTGGAAGAAGAAAAGTATATTTTTTCAGCTCCCGTATTGGAAGAAATTGCTAATAAGGCATAACTTGGATGTCATGCACATTGAGAAAAACATTTGTGATAGCATATTTGGGAAATTGCTTAATATGGTTGGTAAAACAAAAGATATTCTACAAGCTGGTTTTTATATGCAGCAAATGGGTATACGGCCAAAGCAACATCCGGTGGGTATAAAAGGGAAGTATGATTGTCCGTCAGCATCATATACTTTGCAAAAAGATCATAAGACCACCCTGTGAATGTTTCTGGCGGATGTGAAGATGCCCCATGGTTATGCCTCAAACATCAAGAGAAGTGTGGACATAATAGCACGTAAGGTATCAGGTCTAAAAACTCATGACTGCCATATTATATTTTAGAAGCTCCATCCTACTGCAATACATGACATATTTCCTGAAAAGGTTGTTGAATCTTTAATTGAGTTTAGCAGATTCTTTTTTGGAATTTGTTCTAAAGAATTGGCGGAACCAAATTTGGATAAGATGATTTAACAATTTTCTGAAACAATTCATAAGCATGAGATGTTGCTTCCTCTCGCTTTCTTTGATATCTTGGTTCATCTTCCAATCCATCTTTGAGAAGAAGCTCGCTTGGTTGGACCTCTTTCTTATAGATGAATGTATCCAATTGAGAGGTACCTTGGTACATTGAAGAGGTATGTACGTAACAGAGCTCACCTAGAGGGTTCTATAACTGAGGGATATATTATGTAAGAGTGTATGACTTCTTGTAGTTAGTTTTTGGATAACATCAGCACAAGCTTAATAGGCCAGAACATCATGAAGCTGCAGCTAGGAATGAACCTTCTCTCGAGTCTAATATATTTACAGAAGTTGATAATTCTAAAAAAGGGTTTAAATGGGGCCAACTTACTATGGTGGAACTACATAACATTAGACATTATATTATTTCTAATGGTTAAGTGGCCGCTCCATGGATCAAGTACGTATAACTCAGATGTCTATACTATATTGGATCATGCTTATTGTAGATGGCTAATTTAATTTGTACCCTTTTCAGTGAGCATTTCGAAGAGCTGAAAAAGATTCATTCTTGTGATGTTGAAAACGCCATAGAGATGAGTTTGTTTATTGGTTTTAGAAACAAGTAAGTACATGCAAGTTTTTACTTTGATGAAATATTAAAGAAATATCTGTTCTAAAGTTGGTTTATCGATGACTCCTTTTATACTAATTAATGTGTACAGATTACAACATTAAACAAAGAAGGCAAAGTAACCAATTGTTTGTATGCATTATCTAGAGTACCTGATCGTCGGGCATTTTTTTTAGTCGATCATTCATAAATGGCATCTTCTTTCAAACAACAGAGGTGGAAAAAGATTTAAGAACGCAAAATAGTGGTGTTCTTGTTCGGGATGGTGATCATGAGTGGTATGGAGTAATCAAGAAAATGATTTCTGTTGATTTTGAAAAAAAAATCAAGAGGTTCTGTTATTTGAATGTGAATGGTTTGATCGGCCTCGTTCCAGTCAGATCCAAAGCAGACAAAATGGATCGATTCGGAATGATAGATGTTGACACTACTATTTCTCAATTTAAGTATGAGCCTTACATTCTAGCCACCCAAGCAGAACAAGTTTTTTATGTTAGAAGTGTGAACCAACCTAAATGGGCTACAGTTGTTAAGATGAAGCCACAAAACCTTTTTGCCATGCCCCCTGGAAACAGTGAAAATAATGTCACTGAGATGATGGTGGCTGAGACATTTGATGATCGACGACTTACTGATATAAATGAGGATATGACCGCATGGGATAGGAATGACATTGAGGGAGCAACCAGTGATGCTTCCGCTCTTTCAAATGAAGATGACGACGACAACGATGATGATGATACATATATCAATGATGGTATTGTACCTCCAATATTGGGGGAGGACAGCGAAGATGATGATTTTTTATATAAGTATTGTGTGAGCTAGCTGTACATGAACTACTTCATTTTCATTTTTGAAAAGATAGAAGTCGGTATTCTATTTAGCAGCAAGCTTAGAAGCAAGCCACGAACTGGTGAATTGTGCCATAAGTTCCTAATGCAACATTTGTGTTTCGTGGGGATAAATTGTAAAGCCACGAACTAGTAAATCATGGAAAAAGTTCGTAATGCAACATTTGTGTTCCGTGGTGATAGATCTTAACGCCACCAACCGGTATTTCGTGGCAACAGATCCTAATACGACGATAGTCTTTCGTGGTGATAGATCCTATTGCCACGAACTTGTGAATCGTGGCATAAGTTCGAGATGCAATGTTTGTGTTCCGTGGTGATAGATCCTAACGCCACAAACTGGTAAATCGTGGCAAAAGTTCCTAATGCAACGATTATGTTCCGTGGGGATAGATCTTAATGCCACCAACTGGTATTTCGTGGCAACAGATCCTAATACAACTATAGTGTTGTGTGGCGACAGATCCTGTCACCACGAACTTGTGAATCGTGACATAAGTTCCTAACGCGATGTTTGTGTTTCGTCGCAATAGATCGTAACGCCACGAACTGGTGAATCACGACAAAAGTTCCTAATGCAATGATTGTGTTCTGTGGTGATAGAACCTAATGCCACAAACTGGTATTTTGTGGCAACAGATCCTAATGCAACGATTGTGTTTCGCGGCGATAGAGCCTATCGCCACGAACTGGTGATGTGTGTCAAAAGTTCCTAATGCAACGATTGTTTTCCGTGGCGATAGATGCTAACGCCATGAACTAGTGAATCGTGGCAACAGATCCTGATGCAACGATCTTTTTTCGTGGTGATAGATGCTAACGCCATGAACTATTGAATCGTAGCAACAAATCCTAATGCAACGATCGGGTTCTGTGGTGATAGATGCTAATGCCACGAACTAGTGAATCGTGGCAACACATTCTAATGCAACGATTGGTTTCGTGGTGATAGATGCTAATGCCACGAACTAGTGAATCGTGGCAACAGATCGTAATGCAATGATCGGGTTCCGTGGTGATAGATGCTAATGCCACGAACTAGTGAATCACGACAACAGATTCGTGGCGATAGATCCTAATGCCACGAACTAGTGAATCATGGCAATAGATCCCAATGCAACGATCGGGTTCCGTGGCGATAGATGCTAAAGCAACGAACTAGTAAATCATGGAAACAGATTCGTGGCGATAGATCCTAATGCCATGAACTATTGAATCGTGGCAACAGATCCTAATGCAACGATCGTGTTCCATGGCGATAGATGCTAATGCCATGAACTAGTGAATCGTGGCAAAAGACCAAGCTTACTGTCGTTGCAGTACAATCGTTGCATTAGGGCGGAATCCTTGTAGTGCTATTTCCGTCATCAAGGGTTCCACCCTTATCCTGGAGATTTATGAAGAACAAGATTGGGGCAGGTCTGATGCCACAGGACATGTGGCAGCACTGGAGCCACCCTTAGCTGTAACACCCTCAGTTTCATGCATAACGCATTGCATGCATCCTCGTACATGTTTAACATTAAGAAACATAAAAAGGAACATGATTAAAATGAATTTAGGTCTAATCAGCATCTTGATCCCATCAGGGTGCGGACTTGTCTGACCTTCACCCGGGATTAGTCCAATATCCCTCTTTTGTTTCAAAAATTTCAGTTCTTCAGAACACCGGACTTGTCCGGCACATTGCATGGACTAGTCCATTGCAGTTTCTGATGTTGTTCGGACTTGTCCGACTTTGAGCGGATTAGTCCGATGTTGTTTCAGTCCGGACAAATTTCTTGCCAAGCCCCGGACTTGTCCGTCCTCCAGCACCGGACTTGTCCGATATCGTCTTTGTTCCAAAACGGACTTGTCCGATATCCTTGCAGACTAGTCCGGCCTTCAGAGTCCAACTTGGACTCTAATTTCTTCCATGTTAAGTTATTGGGTAATTGCCTTATTTGGGCCCAAGAACTTCGTTCCCAACCCCAGAGGATCCTAAGTGGACCCCACCATGGCCCATATTCATTATCCACCGAATTCTACTCCAAATCCAACCCAAAACCCCACCACACCACCCTATACAAGCAACCCAATACCCTCACCTCTCCAACACTTTGATAGAAACCCTCGCTGCCATCCTTTTGCCGTGTGCCCCCATCATGAGGAGAGCCAACAGCGAGGAGAAGGAGGGGAAGGATCAAGAAAGTGCGATCTTCATCAACCATCGACATTATTTATCCTCAAATCGTCCTCAACACCTTATTGTAAAACCCTAGCATGAAGATTCAAGCATTGCACCCAATTCTCGACCTTTGGATCTCAAAACACACGATACACCCTCTATATCCAACTTCCCACGTGAATTCAACCCTAAATCTTGCTGTCAAGAAAACTCTATTGTTGTTGTTCTCAAGAGGGCGGTCTGGTCCGGTCCCCAGTGTGGACTTGCCCGGCCATCCGAATCTTTAGTTGCTCAATTTAATCCAAACTTGCTCAAACTTGTTATAATCCATTGTAACTAGATGGTAAACATTAATAGCAACTCATCAACAAGTTTGACCTCACAATTGCACCAATCATGTATATCATGGCATATTGAGTAATATTTGAGCTATATTTGATTGTAATGTTTGCTTCGCATGTTTGTCGCGTGGAATAGACGGTATCGGTGTAGAGAGTGCTTTCGATGACCTGTAGAATAAAAACTTTGAAGCTTTCAATCCAAACCAAGCTCAAGAGCAAGGCAAGTCTCCTTGATCATTTTGATCCACGTTTTTGAATGTTTTGTTTGAAAATTTGCATGCTTGTGTCAAATTGATGGGAAACCCAATTGTAGGAGTTTACCAGTTTTGTATGACCACCACACCCTTGTCACTTGAACACAACGTAGAGAGTCGGGAAGGGTCTTTTATAGTTTTGCTTCGTTGTACTCAATTGGGTTTGGGAAACCATCATATTTCTTAATTATGAACTATTGAACACATGAAGGATGAGAATTGATAATAATGACCCTTTAGCAACACGGTACCTAGGGATCTAAGAAAGCCGGTTATGTGGAATGGGTTGGAGAATTTTAGTTGTTTTGCTTGCTTTAGATCTAAGGACCAGTTCGTGGAGTGACAATCTTGGTGTTACAGTTCCACCACAGGGCCAAGTATGGGTGCGGCTTTGCTGACTAATTAGTGCGTCGCCAGTCCTATTCGGACCATTTGGAAAGCTCGGGGAAGGGGTAGTGTGATGGGTTTGTAGTGATGGTGGGACTACCCTGGGATCCGAATGGCACAAGAGGGGGCTGTTGGATGGATGTGCTTAGTTGGAGACATCACCATTGGTGAAATCTTAGTGGGGTCTGAATAGGCTAGTAATAACTTTGTAAAGGCTATTTTGTGATCTCTTGGCCACACACCAAAGTAAGTGTGAGATACCATAATTGAGATTCCTTAGCCATCGAAAGATGATGAAATTACAAACTTGTGGGTAAAGTTGTACAACCTCTGCAGATTGTGTTAAAAACTATCATGATAGTCGTGCTCCCGGTTACGATCGACATGGACCCTCAAATGATTAGAGTTATGGACTTTTAATTTGGTTTAACGGCTGGAATTGAATTACTATTATAGTAATTGGGTTTGGAATATGAAAATGGTAATATTGAGTCAAATGGGCAGTTATGAGTTTAATATGGTATATTATTGATTTTTTGGTTATTTATGTTTAAAATTATGGTATTGGATACGAATTTAATTGTTTTCGGGTTGTTAAGGGATGGACATCACTTAATGGTCATGCTATTGCACTTTTAACCGTTTTGAATGTGCTTTTGTGCAATTAGCCATATAATTATCATTCTTTGTTTAAGCTACATGTTATACTTTCCAACACTTGCTGAGTACGACATGTGCTCGCCCTTGCTATTCTCCCAACAAATTCAGCCGCGGGCGACAATGTGGAGTACTCGGACGTCTTTGAGGAGTTCTATGCGTGCGTGTTACCGTCAGGCTTGCATGTGGAGTTGGTGTCATTAGTGTTTAGTGTTTTCCGCTGCAGTCTCTTGGAGCTTTTTCCAAGACTATTTGGTTTGTAATAAAGTAATATTATAAGTGTTATTATTCGAAACATGATTATTATCTGGCTATTGTTTGTGAATTATTTATGTATGTGTGTTAAACATCCTGGGCACACAGATGCATTACGCTTGGTTCATTTTCGAAACTGGGTGTCACAAATTGGTACCAGAGCCGTATCTGACCGTAGGATGCAAGCCTAGGTATAATGGACATCCCAAGTCACATAGGACTCCTTCCCGATTCAAAATTTGTCTGTTTTGCATTATTTTGCCATCTACTAGCTATATAATGTGGGAAAAAATTGTGCTTTTGCCGCTGCTGCAATTTTTGCCACATTTCCATATTTTTGAGCAAATGCACATACTCTCATCTTGATTTATGGCTCTTGCAATTTCAGAACTAATATTTATGTTCTCCTCTAATATTCTCATGTTTTCATATAGATGGCTCACACCAAAATGGCAGTCTGCACGAGAGCTCGTTTGCCACCCCTTGGAAGCAAGCTTAGGACTCGCGAGGAGCCACGAGTAGAACCAGCCCTAGAGGAGGAAGAAGTGAGTTCTCCCACAAAGGAAGCTGAGCATGAACATCCCAACATGATGGAGGAAGATCTTGAGGATGTGGAACTCTATGATGATGAAGAGTAGTAAGATCCTGAAGAGGTGGAAATCTATGATGATGATGAGGAGGAAGAGGATACACATAAGGAGGATAAAGATGAAGCACATGAGGAGGAGAAAGCTCATGAGGAGGGGCTGCGGGTTTAGGAGGAGATGGCAGGCACAGAAGAGGTAACCGAAGCTCAAAGGAGTGCATCGCAGCCTAGTGAAGCAAGAAAGGAGGAGAAACGTCTAGTTGTCCGTTTTGCCCAAGAATTCCATTCCGACGGCACTGATGGAGATTTGCAGCTAAGAAATTGAAAGAGTTCCTTCATTTATGCAAAATGCACTTGGAATACTATGTTAAGAGGATTCCTCGCCATGGTCGTGATGAATGGAGGGCTGAAGTTACTTTTGTTGCGAAAGATGAGGTGATCACACGACATCTACATGGAGATCTACCAATGAGCAAGTTATTGATGACGTTGCTTGGGACACACTCACTAGATTGTGCCACATCTATCGACAGCAGGTTAGAGGTACTAGTTTTGCGTTGCACCCGCATCGCAGGAGTGGAACAAGGGAAATCTTAAGACCACAAGAAGGAGCTCAAATCAGTTCTCGTACCATTGGCAGATCTAACAAAGTATTGGTAACTTTGGGAAATCGCTATACTGATGCCATGGAGGAGATCCGCTACCTCCGTAAGAAGTTGTTTATCATGGAAAAGCAAGAGGTTGTCTGTGCCACCATGGAGGTCAACGGTGCAGCAACGTCTCCAGTGCCTACATGGGCAGCCAACTCACCTTGGCGTGTGCCCATGTATGCCTCACCTTTGCTGTCATGGCCAGGACAGCCACGGCCCACAAAGTTATGTCTGGGTCTCCTGTCTAAAAACTAGAAAAGAGTTTAGATCGTTTTAGTTATATTTAGTGTGGTTTGCTGAATTTTCATGGTGTGTGCTTGTGCTTGGCGCTTGGTGCGAGTTGTGGGACATCTAGTGTTTTGTCCACATCTGCACGCAGTAGAGAGCTGTGGGATGCTTGTCCATGTCCCAAATTACATTTTTAGTATTAATAAGAGAGTTGTTTAGTTACATATACCTTGATGTATATAATTAGGGTGTTCCTTTTCAAATCCTAAATTCTTCCGTCTCTACTATTCTTTCACCAACAGATGTCGAGGACTCGCAACCAAAGGAATGCCAATGGTGAGGAGGAGAACAATGGAGCACCTCAGAACAACAATGGACTTGGACCTGGGGCTAGCAACCTTGAGCAGCTATTGGCTATGTAGAATTAGCTTATGAAAATCGTGATGCAAACCTTGGGACAGCTGCAGGCCAATAAAATAAACCAGCCCCACATGCCTCCATCACCACCACCCCCGCCACACCACAATCGTCTGGGAGAGTTCATGAGGACCAGACTGCCTACCTTTTCTCAAGCCAAAGAGCCCATGGAACCTGATGATTAGCTGAAATCTGTCGAGAAGGTACTTGCCATCGTCTAGTACAGTGATAGAGAAATGTCCTTTCCGCCTCACACCAGTTGGTTAGAGCTGATGTAGATTGGTGGGAAGCCCTTTGCAACGCCCATGAAAATCAAGAGGGAATCACTTGGGCTGAATTCAAGGAGAAGTTCCATTCTCACTATGTAACTAAGGGAGTGATGATACTGAGAAGACAAGAATTTGAAAACCTCAAGCAAGGAAGGATGAGTGTGAGTGAATACCTCAATAAATTCACTTAACTGTCTCGATATGCTCCATAAGACATCAGCACTGACAGCAGAAAGCAATATCTGTTCATGAGGGGTCTCAACAATGAAATTCAAGTTCAGTTGCTCAATACTAACTACGCAAACTTCCAGAAAATGGTAGACAAAGCCATTGTGGTTGAGAACAAGATTCGAGAGAAGGAACAAGACAACAAGAGGAAAATGCCATATCATGGACAACCGTAAGGAAGCAATGCCCGCCTTCACTATGCACCGCCTGCTGCACCATATTACAAGTCTGCTAATGCTTATCGCGCTGCTTATCCACCGCGACCGCAACAGCCAATGCAGCAACACCCTCCTATGCAAGCTCGTCGCTTACCCATGCAACCTACACCACGTCGAAATATGAGTGCCTGTGCTCAGAATCAGCCTCGCCCTAACTTCTTTGGCGCCACTGGTGTGAAAACTTGCTTTAATTGTGGTCAAGTGGGACATTTTTCAAATCGATGCCCAAGATTAGGTCAAGGACAGATGAACAATGCTCAAAGGCATAATCCTAGGCCCAATGGAGGAGGAACTCAAGGCAACTGAGGACCACAAAATTTCGCTGGTGGCAAGGTGAACCATGTGTCTTCAAAAGAGGCTCAACAAGCGGAGGGTGGTGTGATTAGTATGTTTCTCGCAAACTCCACATATTATTTGATGTTGGAGCATCCCATTCATTAATCTCATCGAAGTACGTTGCAAGGCATAGCATGCCTATATCATACCTGAAGTATACTCTGTTGGTTAAATCTCCTGGACGGGAGATGAGGACGAAAATAGTATGTCCAAAAGTATGTATTTCCATAAGGGGGGTAGATTTCCTTGTCGACCTTATAGTCCTTAACTCACAAGGCTTGGACATCATACATGGAATGGATTGGCAAAGGAAGCATAACGAAGTGATTCTATGTGCCACTCGGACAGTGCAACTGACAAACGAAGCTGGAGTCCGTATAGACTTCAAGACATTCAATCGGCAACCGAGAAGGCAATGGTAAATCATGCAAAAGGAGTAACTTTGGAGAAAATTTCAATTGTTCATGAGTACCCCGAAGTGTTTCCTGAGGAATTGTCAGGTATGCCACTTGATTGTGACATCAAGTTCGTCCTTGATTTAATACCTGGAACTACAGCTATAGCAAAGAGACCATATAGGGTGCCTCCTAATGAATTGGTGAAGCCCAAGAAGCTGATTCAAGAGCAGTTAGAGAAAGGGTTTTATACGCCCAAGTTTGTCACCATGGGGAGCCCCGGTGCTTTTCGTAGATAAGAAAGATGGATTCCAAAGAATGTGTGTGGACTACCAGTCTCTCAACAAGGTGACAATTAAGAATAAGAACATGTTGCCCCGCATAGAGGATTTGTTCAACCAAATGAAGGGAGCCAGATTATTTTCTAAGATTGATCTTTGGTCGGGATATATCCAAATGAAGATTAGACCATCAGAAATACCTAAAATAGCTTTCCGACACACTGTATGGGTCCTATGAGTATATGGTCATGTCAATTGGATTGACTAAAGCACTTGAATACTTCATGTATCTCATGAATAAGGTCTTCATGGAGTATTTGGATAAGTTCATGCACGTTTTAATTGATGACATCATGATCTACTCAAAAAAGTGAAGAGGAGCACGAAGAGCATTTAAGGCTGACATTGCAGAAATTGTGAGAGCACCAGTTGTATGCCAAGTTTAACAAGTGCCAATTTTAGTTAAGGGAGATATCGTTCCCAGGCCATGTCATCTGTGGAGGAGCAGTGTTGGTTGACCTAGAAAAGGTTAGAGATATGCTAAAGTCAGAACCACCGCGGAATGTGAAGGAAATAAGGAGCTTTCTTAGAATGAATGGATACTATCGTCGATTCATCAAGGACTTTTCCAAGATAGTGAAGCCCATGACTAAACTATTAATGGAGGAGAAGCCTTTTAAGTGGACTCAAGGTTGTCAAGACAACTTTGAGGAGTTAAAGAAAAGGTTAGAGACCACACCTGTGTTGATGTTGCCTGATGTAATCAAGAGTTTTGATATCTATTGCAACGCTTAAATACAAGGACTTGGTTGTGTATTGATGCAAGAGGGCCAAGTACTAGCTTATGCATCTAGGCAATATAAGAAACATGAGCAGAATTATCCTACGCATGATCTCGAACTTGCAGCTATAGTGCACGCATTGAACATTTGGAGACATTACGTCCTTGTCCATAGATGCCAGATCTATTCAAATCACAAGAGTCTCAAAAACATATTCATGCAAACAGAACTGAATTTGAGGCAACGACGATGGTTGGAACTCATTATGGATTATGATGTGGGAATCAACTATCACCCGGGAAAGGCTAACGTAGTGGCCGATGCTCTGAGTTGAAAGGGAGCAAGCCATCAGCTCACCATTAGAGAGTTGCCACCCGAGCTATGCAAGGAGTTTGAACGGTTAAACAAAGGATTTGTGAATAAGATGGGAATAATGGAGTTAAATCCGACCATGGAATAGGAAATTCGAGAGGGACAAACAAAGTATAAGGAAATCCAGAAAATCAAGGAAAGGACCCAAGAGGGGAGGGAATTCAGATTTTATGATGATGACCATGGTACTCTATGGCTTGGGAAGCAGATTGTTGCGCCTAATGAGAAACATCTCTGACAAATTATATTAAAGGATGCAAATGACTCACTTTACTCCATCCATCTCGGTTGTATGGAGATGCACAAGGACCTGAAGACGTGCTACTAGTGGGATGGCATGAAACGGGACATTACTAAATATGTTGCATTATGTGATGTATGCCAACGAGTCAAGGCTGAACATCAACGATCAGCTGGATTACTGCAGCCATTGATGATTCCGAAATGGAAGTGGGAAGAGGTTGGTATGGATTTCATAGTTGGTTTGCCTCGCACTTCAGCAGGTTATGATTCAATATGGGTTATTGTGGATCGGTTGATTAAATCAGCGCATTTCATTTTAGTAAAGACTACATATAGTGGAGCAAAGTTGGCAGAATTGTATATGGGAAAAATAGTTTGTTTACATAGAGTACTAAAGAAAATAGTGTCCGATAGAGATTCTCAATTTACCTCAAGGTTCTGGCAAAAGCTGCACAAATTGATAGGGACACAATTGAATTTCAGTTCTGCATATCACCCTCAAACGGATGGACAGATCAAGAGAACAAACAATATATTGGAGGATATGCTAAGAGCTTGTGGGCTAAAGTATGGAGAGGGAGTTGGGACAAAAGTCCGCCATATGCTGATTTCTCCTACAACAATAGTTATCAAGCAAGTTTAAAAATGTTTCCTTATGAAGCATTGCATGGGTGCAGGTGTAGAACACCTTTATTTTGGAATGAAACAAGAGAAACTCAAGTATTTGGACCCGATGTAATACAGGATGCTAAAAAGCAATTTCAGACAATCCACGAGAATTTGAGGGCTGCTCAGTCAAGACAAAAAGGTTATGCGGATAATAGACGAAGAAGCTTAGCTTTTAAGGTGGGAGACTTTGTATATCTCAAAGTATCTCCCATGCGAGGACATACACGATTTAATGTCAAAGCAAGGTTGCACCTTGCTCTATTGGACCATTCAAAATTTTGGACAAACAAGGAGAAGTAGCATCTAAGTTGGAGATGCCAGCACATCTTTCTGATGTTCATGATGTGTTTCATGTCTCTCGGCTCAGGAAGTGCTTGAGAGTACCTAAAGAGCAAGTGCCAAAGGAAGAATCGGAGCTTGAAGAAGATTTGACCAATACTAAGCATCCTGTGAAATTTTACAAACCAAGGAGAGGGTCACAAGGAACAAGGTTATTCGATTGTGCAAAGTGCATTGGAAGCATTATACAAGGTCAGAAGTCACCTGGGAGCGAGAAGAGGACCTCAGGAGAGAATTTCCCTATATCTTTCGTTCTACATCGAATCTCAAAGGCGAGATTCATTTTGAGGGGGGGCGGAGTTTGTAACACCCTCATTTTCATGCATAATGCATTGCATGCATCCTCATACATGTTTAACATTAATCAACCTAAAAAGGAACAATCTTAAAATGAATTTAGGTCTAATCAACATTTTAATTCAGTCAAGGTGCAGACTTGTCCGACCTTCACCCTGGACTAGTCCAGTATCCCTCTTCTTTTTCAGAAACTTCAGTTTTTAGAACACCAGACTTGTCTGATACATCGCACAGACCAGTCTGTTGTAGTTTCTGATGTTGTCCGGACTTTTCCAACATTGAGCAGATTAGTTCGATGTTGTTTTAGTCCGGACAAATTTCTTGCCAAGACTCAGACTTGTCCAACATCCAGTACCGGACATGTCCGATATCGTCTCTGTTCAAAAACGGACTTGTCCAGTATCCTTGCGGACTAGTCCGACCTTTAGAGTCCAACTCGGATTCTATTTACTTCCACGTTAGGTTAATGGGAATTTGCCTTAATTCGGCCCAAGAACTTTGTGACCAACCCCAGAGGAGCCCAAGTGGACCGCACCATGGCCCCTATTCATTCTCCATTGAGTTCTACTCTAGATCCAACCCAAAACCCTACCACACCACCCTATACAAGCAACCCAATACCCTCACCTCTCCAACCCTTTGAGAAAAACTTTTGCTGCCATCTTTTTGCCGTGTGCTGCCATCAAGAGGAGAGCCAACAGCGAGGAGAAGAAGGAGAAGACTTGGAAGGATCAAGCAAGTGTGATCTTCGACATCGACGTTCTTCATCGTCAAATCATCCTAAACACCTTATTGTCGAACCCTAGCGTGAAGATTCAAGCATTGCACCCAATTCTCGACCTTTGGATCTGTAAACACACGGTACACCCTCTATATCCAACTTTCACACATGAATTCAACCCTAAATCTTGCTGTAAAAAAAACCTATTGTTGTTGTTCTGAACAGAGTGGACTAGTCTTGTCCCCAGTGTGGACTTGTCCGGCCATCTGAATCTATAATTGCTGAATTGAATCCAAATTAACTCAAATCAACTTGAAACTTGTTCAAACTTGTTACAATCCATCGTAACTAGATGGTAAACATTAATATCAACTCATTAACAAGTTTGACCTCACAATTGCACCAATCATGCATATCATGGCATATTGAGTAATATTTGAGCAATATTTGATTGTAATGTTTGTTTTGCATGTTTGTCGCGCAGAATAGAAGGTATCGATGTAGAGAGTGCTTTCGAGGACCTACAGAACCAGAACTTCGAAGCTTTCGATCCAAACTAAGCACAAGAGCAAGACAAGTGTCCTTGATCATTTTGATCCAGATTTTTAAATGTTTTGTTTGAAATATTGCATGCTTGTGTCAAATTGATGGGGAACCCAATTGTAGGAGTTTACATGGTGGTGTGACCACCCATGTCGCTTGAACACAATGTAGAGAGTCGGGAAGAGTCTTTTACACTTTTGTTTTTCTATACTCAATTGGGTTTGGGAAACCATCATATTGTTTAACTATGAACTTTTGAACACATGAAGGATGAGAATTGATAATAATGACCCTTTAGCAACATGGTACCTAGGGATCTAAGGAAGCCAATTACGTGGAATGGGTTGGACCATTTTGGTGGTTTTGCTTGCTTTAGATCTAAGGACCAGTTCATGGAGTGACAATCCAGGTTTTACAGTGCCACCACAAGGCCAAGTATGGGTGCGGCTTTGCTGACTAATTAGTGTGTTGCAAGTCCTATTCGGGCCATTTGGAAAGCTCGGGAAAGGGGTAGTCGGATGGGTTTGTAGTGATGGTGGGACTACCCTGGTATCCGAATAGCGCAAGAGGGGGCCCTTGGATGGATGTACTTAGTTGGAGACATCACCATCGGTGAAATCTCACTGGGGTTCGAATAGGCTAGTAATCACTTTGTAAAGGCCATTTTATGATATCTTGGCCACACACCAAAGTATGTGTGAGATGCCATAATTGAGATTCCTTAGTCATCGAAAGATGATGAAATTACAAACTTGTGGGTAAAGTGGTACAACCTCTGCAGACTGTGTTAAAGACTATCATGATAGTCGTGCTCCCGGTTATGAGCAACATGGACCCTCACATGATTAGAGTTATGGACTTTTAATTTGGTTTAACGGCTGGATTTGACTTACTATAATAGTAATTGGGTTTGGAATATGAAAATGGTAATATTGAGTCAAATGAACAGTTATGAGTTGAATATGGTATATTAATGATGTTTTTGTTATTTATGATGGAATTATGGTATTGGATACAAATTTAATTGTTGTTGGGTTGTTAAGAGATGGACCTCACTTAATGATCATATTATTGCATTTTCAACCATTTTGAATGTACTTTTGTGTAATTAGCCAATTAACTATCATTCCTTGTTTAAGCTACATGTCATACTTTCCCACACTTGCTGAGTACGACATGTGCTCACCCTTGCTATTCCCCCAGCAAATTCAGTAGCAGGCAACAATGTGGAGTACCCGGAGATCTTTGAGGAGTGTCAAGCTTGCCTATGGAGTTGGTGTCATTAGTGTTTAGTGTTTTCCGCTGCAGTCTCATAGAGCTTGTTTTCAAGACTTTTTGGTATTTAATAAGGTGCTATTATTAGTGTTATTATTCGAAACGTGGTTATTATCTGGCAATCGTTTGTGATTCACTTGTGTATGTGTGTTAAACATCCTAGGCACACATGTGCATTACGCTTGGTTCATTTTCGGAATCGGGTGTCACATTAGCAGGGATGTAGGTCCGGCACTGGTAGATACGTGTTGGCCTCTAAAGGTCCACTTTACTTGAAAGTGGGACCCTCTGGTACGAGAGGGTACCTAGTTCGCAAGGTATCGACTGTGGCCCGCGGGCCTACCTCGGGGTGAGGTTTTCATCCCGGAGGTGGGGCCAGTATCTCTTCCCACACTGTTGCTTTGCCAATCCGTGACCACATTCATGCTGGAGCTGAAGGGGCCCTAATCTCATTCTTCATGGATGAGAATATTGTCTCTACCAAAGGGGTGGATTGAAGAATGCTCTAGTTCCCATAGCTTGGCATGCACACCACTTAGCAAGGTGGACATGTTGGCTATGGAACTGCACCTCCCATTTAATTATCATGGAGATCAACTAAATGGACAATTAATTGGAATTATCCAAGTCATATATATTCACATGATTTGTGAAAACCCATAGCAACATGGGGCTCTTGGGGAATCATTTCCCTAAGACCCATGAGGGTTCTTCCTTTCAAACAACAACTCCAATGGCTACCATTCACAAGGAGGTCAAGTGTTGAATCAATATCATCCTTGTAATCAAGGAGGCAATGAGGATTTCAAGGGATTTAAGTTAAACTAGCCTATCTCGAAGTATCTTGTCCATGGCCAAGCAAGAAATCAAGACTACATGAAGGCCTTGGCCTAGCACAGGAAAATTAAAGAGCATTCAAAATGCAAGGTATCCTACAATCACATGTTGGGATTCCTACAATTCGACCAAGCCCATGCAACCTAGGGCAAGTGACATTGTGGATGAAGCGTTTCTGTTTGATTGTGGAGTACACATGTCATCATGCCCAAGGAAACTTTTGATCTATGACCAAAGTATGGGTTAACTCCAAAATATATCAAGAAGGTCGATGTGATACCCCGAAAAAAGGACAAGCCTCACCATGCTCATAAGAAGAATATCTTCAAGAGGGATAAAGTAGTCACCACATCAACAAGTCTTCATCGAGATAACGGAGAGGCTAGGACCATCATATGGTTCACATGTCCAACTGACATGCCAAATGATATTTGGCATGTCAATCAAGAGAAGTTGTCCACATCTTCAACTACGGGATTGGACAACAAATCATCGAACCAAATAGGATGGATGTAAGTCCCACTCATCGGACTTCAATAATTCGATGAGTCTTTGCCAATAGGTTAATTTGTAGTTATCTCATAATTTTTTTTTCTAATTGCATATTTGAATTTCCCATTAATCTTTGCATTTGCATTTAGCATGTTTTAATTTTCACACTTGCATGTTGGAAAATAAAATTTCCAACAGTCATAAACTAAAATTTTTAATTAGGAAATAAATTTATTTGGATATGAACCTTGGGAGTAACCACTTGAATTCATCTTCCTAATTTAACAATATTTCCCTTAAATATTAAGTGCATTTGCAAGTTGTTTCAAGTTGGGCAAAACAATTTGACAAAGGGTACAACATTCTTTTGAGCTAACGTAACCGTTTTTGAGTTGTTTTGTTTGTTCTTAGTGCAGCTAGGAAAAAATTTGTAAAGAGGTTGGAAGGCATCATCAGGCGCATATCCCACCATCAATCTCATATTATTTTTTGGTGGAGGAATGCTCAAGATGGTGGTCCAGTGGAGGAACAAGATGAAGCTCATTCAACTTCAACCTCAACTTGGCATAAGACATTGAACATGAAAGCTACACCAAAATTCATGGTCATGAGTTTCTCAAACAACGACCTTTAACCCGTACTGCTCTTTAATTGAGGTACAAGTTTAAATTTTTCGTCGTTTTAATTGAATTAGGATTGAATGATATTTGCTTACATTGGTAAGGAAAGCTTACACCTTCTCATCATTCAATTCGTATGCATCCTCGCAGAAGTAAGTGTTGGCATTGCTCTTTTTGATTCTTCAAAAACGAATGTACTTCACTTAAGAATAAATTTTAACAAGTACCTAGAGTTTCATAAGCATTGCTAAAATTGACTTAGACATTTTCTGCCTAGGCAATGCTTATGGAATGACTTAATGGTTGAATTGGTATGTAGCACCCTAGGAATAGTGATGCCCATAATTTTGATTTGAAATTCATTCATGCATGGATCACTAAATTTCAAATTCCTAGGCAAGAAAATAAAAATTTTCAAGGGGATAAATTAAGAATCTTGTTATGCATAATCCACATGATAAATATTTTCTCTTGTAAAAAGTTATGATGGTTAGAAATTTTACAAAATGAAGCGATGCATATAGTGTATTTATATCACTTGCATTGCTATGAGTAGGAGCTTTAGAAAATGTGCAAATTGATTTATCCATAAAACCCCACTCCTATCAATGATTCATACATTGTTCACGGATACACTTGAAATTGGACCCAATGCATCTTTGATTTTGTTCTTCCCCATACGTACAAATGAAAATTCATTTACCTAACCTGAAAATTCATTTGTACAAAGTATCGGGAGCTAACCATCCTTCTCTATCATAGAGGGGAAGTTTGCAAGAGTAATATTACTATGCAGGCATTCAGAGATCCGATTGTTAGAAACCCTAAGAGGATTCCATTTCAACATCTCTTGGCCAAGGAGTAAATTAGGATGATTGCAACCTATCATAAATTAAGCCCGAAGGTCAATCATAACTATACGAAGATGGAGATTTGACATGGAAACCCTCCATGGCAACCAATAGGCTGCTACGAATATGTGAGAGCATTAAGATCTCAACTATTCTAAGCACTCATTCAAGCTCAAGGGAATTGCCACCATCATTAGGTGTAAGTTATTCCTTTGTGACTGAAAAGGCATAATGTACTTTAGCCATGGAATGATAAGATCACACTCAATGTATACGGGGTGCAAATTGTTCCTATGTGGCTAAATGGTATGTTATACCTTAGCCAAAGAAGAATGGATCACACTCAACACATGTTGAGTGCACGTTATCCCTTTGTGGTTATAGGTATGTTGTACCTTAGCCATGGAATAACAGATCGTACTCAACAGATGTTGGGTACATGTCACTTCTTTGTGGCTAAATGTTATCGTGACCTTAGCAAAGGAATCACGGATCACACCAAAATCATGAGGGGTACAAGTTATTTATTTATGGCAAGAAGGTATTGAAAGTGCATCTAGGCATCCCTTGTGGGTTTTGGTTGATTTATGACAAACAAATGAGATCCTAACCGAATTGTTGAGATGAGCACAGATTTCAATGAAATTATGAAGAAAGCGCAAAAAGAAGGGAGAGTGAAGAATCAAGTTGAAAGGAGCTCAAGAAGATGAATAGAAAATTTTTTGTGTATGGAGTGTGTCGGAGAAACACACCCCAAGAGCTCAAGCAAAAGAAATCACTCTCACTGCACAAGTTTACACAGGTCTAGACTAGTTCGATGTTCTTCGGACTAGTCCGATAACCTGTCTGTCCAGGATCGGACAAGTCCTCCCAGTGCGGACTTGTCCGCACCGGACTAGTCTGATAACTGCCAGACTAGTCTAATAACCCTTCTGATCAATATCGGACAAGTCCGATATTCCACAGACAAGTCCGGAATCTCGAGTGACCTACTTCGGACAAGTCCTTAGCCCCTCAAAATTCCACGACATCGGACTAGTCCGATATTGTCCGGACTAGTCCGACATCCTCTCTGACAAAAATCGGACAAGTCCTCCAAGTGTGGACTTGTCCTAAATTCACTAAGGGATTCACCACACCAGACTAGTCCGATATGTTCCGGACTAGTACGAACATCTCCAGAGACAGAAACAGAATAGTCCGACATTGGTCAGACAAGTTCGATAATTCAAGACACTTAGGGTTTCCCACACGCTGCACACCGGACTAGTCTGGAGTGCACTACGGACTTGTCCGGACACCGCAAACCCTAACAGTAACATTTGAAAACCCTAATATAAATAGAGGTGCACAGCCCAACTATGATGTCTCTCGACCCCCTGCACCGTCACATCCTCCGAAAGCCTAAAAAAACACGTCTCTCCTCACAATCCAACGCAAGAAATATCATATCCTTGAGGATTAACCATAGATCAAAGGAGAGACACGTTCTTCATGTCTTGAGCTCTTGGGTTTGATTCTCTCACACACTCTCGTTGTTTCATTGCATACTTTTCGAGTGTGTTTGTAGGTGTTTTTCAGTTGTAAATCTTGGGGAGCCCTCAACTTGTATTTGATCGGGTTGCTAAGTGTTTCAGGTTCCGATGAAAAATTAAAAAAGCCTATTCACCCCCCTCTAGGCTACATTCAATCAGTATTAGAGCCGGACTCTTCAAAAGGAGACTAATCGCTCGAAGAGAAGATGTCGGACATCAAGGATGCACACAAGAACTTCAACCAAGAGAAGGTTGAAGATGAAAAGACTCAAAAGTTAGAGAAGCTCCTCGACGCCATTCAAGACATCGAGGATGATGATGAGGAGATGCTTGAACTCAAGGCGCTCCTAAGGAAGAAGGCCCACTCTAAAGGAAAGATAAAGATCGAGGATTAGAAGAAGAAGAAGGGGATTAGTCACACCGACTACTCCCGATATCATTTTATCTATGATCATTTGAATTCCAAAAACAATCGTTACTTGTCTATTGCTCTAGGAAACGCCCAACAATTTGATGGAAATCATTAATCAATGTGGAGGCAAAATATGAAGATGCATTTAATATCACTTAACCCCAACTTGTGGCATATAATGTGCACAGGGATAGCTCACACCATGTCAAGAGCAAGCTATTCATTGGAACGCTCAAGCTGTGACAGCCATAACTTCATCATTAAGCCGAGACGAGTTCACCAAGGCAGATGGACTCGAAATTGACAAGGAAATATGGACACACTACAAACTGCACATGAAGGTGATCATCATGAGCGAGAAGCCAAAATTGAAATGATCGAAAGCGAATTAGGGAGATTCACCATAGAAGAAGATGAGTCACCGCAAGACATGTACAATCGGTTGAAGACTCTCATTAATAAAGTTTGAGCATATGGAAGCAAAAAGTGGAATGATCACGAGGTGGTTAAGATAATCCTTAGAGCCTTCACGCCTTGCAATGTGACTCTATGTTCGATGATAAGAGAAAGCCCCAGGTACAAGAAAATGACCCCAGACGAATTGCTTAGAAATGAGTCGCATTGAAGTCCACTTGCAAGCCCATGTCAAAAGAAGCTTGAGAAGCTCAACACGAAGAGGACAGTGATGACGAAAGCAGCGATATAGATGAAGAGGACATGATCCTCTTTATGAAGAAATTCAAAAAGATGATGAAAAGAATACAAGGTGGTAAACCTAATGAAGGAAGACACAAATACAAGACAAGACCTAAGTTGAGGCATGCTTGCTATAATTGTGGTGAATACGACCACTTTATAGTTGATTGTCCCTATGAAGAAAACAAGAAGAAGACCAAGGATACAAAGCCTCAACCAAAGAAGATGTTCAAGAAGAAAAGGAAAATTGGTCAGGCGCACCTAGGATAGGAGTGGGACTCAAATGATGAGTCCTCATCCGAAGAAGAAGAGGAGATGGCTAGAATAACCATCAAGAAGACAAACATGAAATCCACCCTCTTCCCAACTATTGGTGCAAGAAAGGACAACGACACATGTCTAATGGTGAAGTAAGGTAAAAGAAAGGTAACAACTAAATCTTCCTCCTCGCATTCTTACTCTAGCGATAGTGATGCTTACAGTGATAATGAAGATATGCTTGTTGGCTTAGATAAGAAAACTGATGCAAGAATGAAATTCTTGATGGATAAACTTATTAATAAGGAGGAGTTTGTTGATCGCCAGGAAGATATGATCATACTTCAAAAGGAGGAGTATCTTAAGATCAAAAAGCTCCTTGAACATGAAAAAGAGCGAACGAGTCACTAGATCTTGAGTTAGCTTCAAGGAAGGAAGCTTGCTTGAAGTTAAGCGACTCAAATGTTATCATCAAGGATGAACTTTCTAACTTAACCAAAGTTAACAAGATCCTTGAGGTACAAGTTGAGTCACTCAAACAAAGTGACCCTTCATCCTCTTCAAGCTCACTTTCTCAACACATAAAATCTGAAACTACTATTACTTGTGCATGTGCTAAAATTGACACTAACTTGAAGGATAATTTGAACTTGACAAAGGACAAGCATCCTTCCCGTAATGGCATATTTGACAAGGAGAAGATCAAGTATGCATGCAGTGCATACTTGGCCACAAGACCTCCTAATGTCAAATATGGCATTGGATATTCTTATGGTGAAAAGCAAAATGCTAGAAGCCACAAGAATAACAAGGAGCACATTGCTTTTGTCAAAGGAAACTCCCCTCAAGCTAGAAAGGTTAATAATGTTGATACGTCCAAACATGTTAACACATATGAGCAACAACTATTGTTTAGAACCTTTGACGCATCATATGTACTCATGAAAAGTAACTTTGGTAGAGTTTATGCTAAATATGTTGGGCCACGCCATGGAAACACCAAGTCTCATTTTTGAGTGCCCAAATCACTTCTAACTAACCTCAAAGGACCCAAGCAAGCTTGGGTACCTAAGACCAAGGCGTAATTTGTTTTTGCAGGCCTACTCCTCTGGTGGAGCAAAATGGTTGCTAGATAGTGGATGCACAACCCACATGACCGGAGAAAGGAGGATGTTCATTGAATATGAAGTAAATAAAGATCCAAGCGAAGGCATCTACTTCGGAGACAACAGTCAAGGAAGGGTGCTCGATACCGGTAAAATTGCAATATCATCTCAACACACTCTTTCTCACGTTTTACATGTCGATTCCATAGATTATAACCTATTGTCCATATCTCAATTACGTGACAAGGGTTATAATGCTTGTTCACTAATGAGGGTGTGACCGTCTCTAGAAAGAGTGATGACTCGGTTGCATTCAAGGGTGTGTTAAAGGGAAAGCTCTATCTTGTTGACTTCAGCAAAGATAAAGCCGAACTTGACACATGCTTGATTGCAAAGACCAACATGGGTTGGTTGTGGCATAGACGGCTAGCACATGTTGGTATGAGGAATATTCAAAAACCCCTAAAGGGCGATCACATCTAAGGTTTAAGGGATGTTGTTTTTGAGAAAGACAGGCCTTGTAGCGTGTGCCAAGCGGGGAAGCAAGTAGGAGCACCTCATCCCACGAAGAACATCATGACAACGACAAGACCGCTCAAGCTAAATCACATGGATCTATTAGGTCCAATTGCCTACATAGCATCGGCGGTAACAAATACGGTTTAGTAATTGTTGATGATTTTTCGCGCTTCACGTGGGTTTTCTTTCCGCATGATAAGACAAAAACTCAAGGAACCCTCAAGAAGTTTCTCAAGCGTGTACAAAATGAGTTCTTATTGAAGATCAAGAACATACGAAGTGACAATGGCACGGGGTTCAAGAACACCCAAGTTGAGGAGTACCTAGACGAAGAAGGCATAAAACATGAATTTTCAGAACCATACTACCCTCAACAAAATGGAATAGGTGAAAGGAAGAACGGAACCCTCATTGAGATGGCAAGGATAATGCTTGATGAGTACAAGACTTCAGATCGATTTTGGGCTGAGGCGGTCAACACCACTTGTCATGCCATCAATCGACTCTATCTTCATCGTCTACTCAAGAAAATGTCATATGAACTACTCACCGGTAACAAGCCTAATGTTTCCTATTTTCGAGTTTTCGGTTCTAAATGTTATATCTTGAACAAGAAGCCTAGGACTTCAAAGTTCACTTTGAAGTCTGATGAAGGTTTCTTGCTTGGCTATGATTCAAACTCTTACGCCTATTGTGTCTTCAACAAGATCTCCAGACTTGTTGAAGTAGCACGTGAAGTAGTGTTCGATGAAACTAACGGCTCTCAAGAAGAGCAAGTTGATCAATGTGTGCTAGATAGAGAAGAAGCTCCATGTCAAGCGTTGACAAGAATGGCGTTGACTGATGTTCGACAATAAGCGCCACCTCCAAATGAAAATAAAGAAGATAAACCACGGGTGGAGGTAATGGATCAAGGGGGACCTTCTACACAAGATCAACCTCATGAAGATCAAGGTGACCAACAAATCAATGAGGGCAACCATCTAGGGGGAGAAGAAGAGGACCATGAAGATTCAAGACCACAAGTGCCACATCCAAGAGTACACCAATGCATCCAAAGAGATCACTCCGTCAACAACATATACGGTGACATCCAAAAGGGGGGGGGGGTAATAACTAGATCTCGAATTGCTAATTTTTGTCAACATTACTCGTTTATATCCTCTTTGAAACCTCATAGGGTTGAATATGAATTGAAAGATCCGGATTGGATGGTGGCAATGCAAGAAGAATTGAACAACTTCAAACGGAACGAGGTGTGAGAACTTGTCGAAAGGCCCAAGCTCAACGTCGTCGGCACTAAATGGGTCTTCCGCAACAAAGAAGACGAACATGGGGTGGTGACAAGAAACAAGGCGTGACTTGTGGCCAAAGGGTATTCACAAGTCGAAGCTTTGGATTTTGACAAAACCTTTGCTCCCGTAGCTAGGCTTGAATCATTTAGAATATTACTTGCATATGCTACTCACCATGATTTCAAGCTCTATCAAATTGATGTTGAAAGCGCCTTCCTCAACGGACCAATCAAGGAGGTGTGTACGTGGAGCAACCCCCGAGATTCGAAGATCAAGAGTTCCCTGACCACGTGTTCAAACTACGTAAGGCTCTCTATGGCGTTAAACAAGCTCCTAGAGCTTGGTATGAGTGCCTTAGAGATTTTTTAATAGAAAATGGTGTTAAGATTGGTAAAGCTGATTACACATTGTTCACTAAGCATTTTGACAATGAGTTATTTCTCTATCAAATCTATGTTGATGATGTAATATTTGGTTCAACTAACAAATCCTTTTGTGAATAATTTAGTAAGATTGTGACAGATAGATTCTAGATGTCCATGATGGGAGAATTGAGGTACTTCTTAGGATTCCAAGTGAGACAACAAAGGGAAGGTCGTTCATAAGCCAAATCAAGTACACTCAAGTCATACTCAAGAAGTTTGGAATGGACAAGGAGAAGCCTATAAAGACTCCCATGGCAACAGATGGACACTTGGATCTCAATGAAGAAGGACCAAGCGTGGATCAAAAGGTATATGGCTCCATGATTGGATCTCTACTTTACTTATGTGCATCTAGGCCTGATATTATGTTATGTGTATGTTCGTGTGCAAGATTTCAAGCCAATCCTAAGGAGTGTCATTTGACAGCCGTAAAAAGAATCATGCGATATTTAGTTCATACACCCAACCTAGGCCTTTGGTATACTAAAGGTTCAAGGTTCAATCTCATTGGATACTCCGATGCAGATTATGCCGGATGCAAAGTAGATAGAAAAATATGACAATTCTTAGGTAGATCCCTAGTTTCTTGGTCCTCCAAGAAACAAAACTCCATAGCCTTATCTACGGCCGAAGCGGAGTATGTTGCAGCTGGGAGTTGTTGTGCACAACTCCTTTGGACGCGACAAACTCTAAGGGATTACAGTTACAATATGAGTCGTATTCCACTCCTTTGTGACAATGAGAGTGCTATTAAAATTTCCCATAACCCCTTTGAGCACTCTAGAACCAAGCACATAGACATCCAACATCACTTTTCGAGAGACCACTCAATGAAAGGCGACATAACCATTTCCCATGTTAGCACCAAAAAACAACTAGCCGATATCTTCACCAAGCCACTTGATGAAAAACGCTTTTGCAAGCTCCGAAATGAACTAAACATCCTTGATGCTCGAAACGTGTCTTGAAAAACTTGCATACCTATATGGCATATTCAAAGTCCATTGATTGTGTTATGAAAATCATCTATCTCTATTTCAATTACTTGATCTTGGTGAATTATTGTCATAGCTTAGTTGAGTATTTTACTTATCATATTCATCAAGATTATTGTGTGTTTGGCCCCTATTTTCTTTGTAAGTACCTTCGAATATATACGAATGGGCTAAATGATTCTGTTCTGGTGACCACGAACTAGTCCTGACCGTAGTTCAAACTAGTCCAGTTGACCACAGACTAGTCCGATTTTTCGACTCCATAACTCTAGGGCCGCCAAACCCTAATCCGCTTCATCCTCACAACTTCCCTCATACTCTCTCTCTTCACTCGAGTGCCCCCAAGGCCATTTGGCGATTTCTCCACCAAATCTCTTCAAATCTTCGTGGAAAACGATCTTCATCGCAAGGGGATCGAGGACCACGGATTTGATGGCGTTGCACATATGGACCCACACATGAGAGAAGATGAACTTGATTCGAGGACAACTCCAATTCAAGAAGGGGAGGATGATGAGGACATCACTTCTATGGATACAAACAACACTCCATTAAACATACAAGATGCAATCAATAGAGTTCATACACAACAATTAATTTCAGACGAACCATGGAGAGGTTCAAGGAGTACTTGGAGGAAGTATTAGGGACGTGGAGGACCAGAGAATTCGTTCAAAGAAGATGGAAACTGAGCCAAAATCAAAATCGTGTCCAACTCGGAGTCCAGGAGCAGTACGCACTAAAACGGACGGCCAGGATGCATACGAACTCCATCTTGGACGTTCTACATATGCACGGAAGGAGGAGAGTATAAAATTTCCAGTGGAGCGTGTCCAATGTCAAAATTCGTTGGGAGTCGACGAGAGTAGTTGAAACAAAATTGAGTACAGAATCTGTCAGGGTGCAACACCACCATATCGGGCCATTGGACCTTGTATCAAGTCTAAATCCATTATTTTTGTGTCTTAGGGTTATCTCACGACCCCAACACCCCCATGACGTCCTCACACCTATATATACTCCATAGTAGCCACCATTAACAATTGGGTTTTTCTTAGATCAATAATATCGCTGTTCTACGGTTTGTGAGACCCCAACTTTGCGATTTCAGATCGTGTCTACCTTGTTCTTTCTTGTGTTCTCGGTTGCACTTGCAGGGATTAGCCTTCATGGCGACATCAATCGTGTGCAGCATGGTTGATAACCAATGGAGCGGTGGTGTAGTGATTGCAGGGTTTTTTCGTGTTCTACTCGAGAGCCTCGGATCATCAACGTCGAAATATCCATCGATCGACTTATCCATTACCTTTCGGAAGATCGGGACTCATCCTTTCTCGTCACTTGTCCGCACCAACAATGCTTGCAACCTAAAGAATCGAAGGATTTTGATAAACTTTCTCCAAAACCCTAGAACCTTCGATTTCTTGCATCGTGGACCAAATAGCTTAGCTCTACTTGTTAGTATAGTACACCTTGGTGTATTACATCTACATTGAGCTATTTTTGCATGGACAACCACCATTGATCTGGTATTTAGGGTTTGAGTTGTTGAATACCAGACTAGTCCAGTCCCTGTACAGACAAGTCCGATCCTCCAGACTAGTCCGCAGTTGAGCACTGGACAAGTTCTATTTTAACTGAACTCAACCCTAAATTCCTACTACTCAATGCATTTCCTTTCCATCGATCCTCATCCTTGTACTGTATAACCCTCTGGCAGGATAATGTCGAGCTCCAATGATGAGATCTCCGATTTTGAGACCGAGTTGGACCAAGAGTCCTTGCTTCGGTCCTCGACGGGCCAAAGCAAAAAGAGACAATACCGTGTCGCTCACCCGTCGCCCACTCCACCTCAGGTGCAGCGAAAGGTCGTGGCCAAGAAGACAGCATCAAAAGGAAAGGATGCAGCTGACCCTAGCTCGACACCTCTTCACCAAGCTAAGGGCAAAGGGAAAGGGATCACCACCGGTCCCATTGGCCCTCTCCAAATGAGTGCTCCAAGGCAGGGAAACAGAGTTCCCAATGAAGAAAAGTTCAATGGCAAAAGAAGCGATGCCGCTTCAAAGCTCAGGCCAATTGACTGTTACAACAGATCCAGAAAGGCAGCTGATGCAAGGTTCTAGAGCAACTTCCACGCGGACTATTATAGTTCCGTGTATCATACAATGAAGATTCCGGTGGTCTGAATCCAATGGATCGACTAGACCCACTTTGAGAGGAAGAGCCGTCCAGCCTTTGATGAAGTGATACACGCTGTGGAGAGGCATGGGATCAAAGACGTGTTTGCATTCAGGTGTAACTGGAATGATGAAGTCATTGCTTAGTTTTATGCTACCTGCTATTTTGTCAGTGATGAAGAGGAGAGGGTGACTAGGATGACTCATGGATCCAAGTACACCATTACTTATGATGACTTTGCAAGACTGCTTTACCTATAAGACACTGGCAGCAATGAGCTCATCATCCATAACATTGGCGTCCTGGAGAAGGACAAGATGGAGTTCCTTTATGACACTTGCCTGAAGTACAATCCTCCGTCAACCAAGAACATGAAGCCTTTCTTCATGGTTCTCAATAGGGTGCTGAGAAAGACCATAGCTCCAAAAGATGGAGATGCAGGAAGTGTCTAAGGCTACCTAAGGACACTGATGAAGGTGATAAGCCGAAACGGGAAGTTTGATGTCTTCAACTTCATTTGGAACGACATGGTGAATATCTCCTGCACTCCTAACCATTCCTGTGGCTATGCGCCCTATATCATGTTCATGATAGAAAGGTCACAGGAATCAAGTTTGTGAAGGATGTTGAGCACACTCCTCAGAGGCCCCATAAGCCTTCTCAAGCCACTCTCCCAGTTGCTCCATCTCCTGTGTCTAGTGAGGAGGCCCCTGGGAGGTCCCAAGCTGAAGCAAGACCCCCATCAAGTACAGGAGCTACTACTTCCAAGAAGGGGTCCCTAGTGGCATCTTGAAGTACTTGGCTGCCATCTTCGGCTCCTGCAAGAAGGCTGAGGTGAACGTCCTGCCATCTTCGGCACCGCAAGTGGTTCTCATCCTCCTCCTCCTCCGCAACCTGAAGATGAAGACGATGAGCGGACCGACAGCGAGAAATGAGGGGGAGTCACTAGGACTAGCTGTAGTTTGAGAGACGAGAGCTTCGTTTGGATTTTTTGGTTTCTGTCATGCTTTTGGGTTGTAAAACTTCTATTATGCTCTTATTATGGTTCTATGTCATGTTTACTATGGTTGCTGTTGTTATGAGTATGCTTTTAACTCATCATCATCGTGATTATTGCTCACTCACACATAGTTTTGCACCCCACCATAAAGAGTGCACATATGTCTTATGCTTTCATTGCTTAATTTGTTCCAAGCTCACATGTGCACACTTTATGAAAATCTGGATTTTTAACCATATTCGTGAAATCTCAATTGGTTGTCATCAATCACCAAAAAGGGGGAGATTGAAAGTGCATCTAGGCATCCTTTGTTGGTTTTGGTTGATTTATGACAAACAAATGATATCCTAACCAAATTGTTGAGATGAGCGCAGGTTCCAATGAAATTATGAAGAAAGCGCAAAAAGAAAGGAGAGTGAAGAATCAAGTTGAAAAGAGCTCAAGAAGATGAATAGAATAATTTTTTTGTATGGAGTGTGTCGGAGAAACACACCCCAGGAGCTCAAGCAAAAGAAATCACTCTCACTGCACAAGTTTACACAGGTCCGTACTAGTTTGATATTCTTTGGACTAGTCCGATAACCTCTCTGTCCAAAATTGGACAAGTCCGCACTGGACTAGTCTGATAACTGCCAGACTAGTCTAATAACCCTTCCGATCAATATCAGACAAGTCCGATATTCCATAGACAAGTCCAGAATCTCCACTGACCTACTTCGAACAAGTTCTTAGCCCCTCAAAATTCCACGACACCGGACTAGTCCGAAATTGTCCGCACTGGTCCGATATCCTCTCTGACTAAAATCGGACAAGTCCTCCAAGTGCAGAATTTTCCTCAATTCACTAAGGGATTCACCACGCCGGCCTTGTTCGATATGTGCCGGACTAGTCCGAACATCCCCAGAGGCAGAAACGGACTAGTCTGAAATTGGATGGACAAGATCGATAATTCAGGACACTTAGGGTTTCACCATTTACTAGTTCGGAGTCCACCACGGACTAGTACGGACATCGCAAACCCTAACGGTAACCTTTGAAAACCCTAATATAAATAGAGGTGCACGTCCCAACTATGATCTCTCTCGACCCCCTGTGCTGTCACACCCTCCAAGAGCCTAGAAAACATGTCTCTCCTCACAATCCAACGCAAGAAAGATCAAATCCTTGAGGATTAACCAAAGATCAAAGGAGAGACACATTCTTCACATCTTGAGCTCTTGGGTTTGATTCTCTCATAGACTCTCGCTGTTTCATTGCATAATTTTCGCGTGTGTTTGGTGGTGTATTTTAGTTGTAAATCTTGGGGAGCCCTCAACTTGTGAGAAGGCTCCTTGAACACGGTTATTCTTACCCCTTTGTGATTAGTGGATGAGAATTGGCCTCTGTGGTTATTCGATGAGGGTAGGGTTGGTGAAGACCCGGTTCTTTCGTGGGCTCCTCAATGTGGATTCAGATTTCCTCAGTGGAATCGAACCACAGGATAAAAATAATTGTGTCCATTGCTTTTGTTCTTTCAATTCATCGTAATCTAGTGTTTGCTCAATCTTGTTCAACTTACTTTAAAACTTTGAATCTAAAGTTAACATGTGCCACATCTAGTTTCTTAAAGCAATACATTCAATTTGCAACTTAATTTCCGCTGCATAAAGTACATGGTTTGAAATCATTGATCAAACTTGATCAATCTGGTCCGCACATACCAGACTAGTCTGCACCCTACCAGACTAGTCCGGTTTCTCTATATTTGATCAGGTTGCTAAGTGTTTCATGTTTCGACGAAAAATTCAAAAAGCCTATTCACCCCCCCCCCTCTAGGCTACATTCATGTATGATACACCTTAGCCAAAGAATAACAGAACACACTCAACGCATGTCGAGTGCACACCATTCCATCGTAGCCAAGGGATATCATTACCTTAGCCAAGGAATAATAAGGTACATCCAACCTATGGAAACCTTGAGGTGTGGATGAGCAACATCAACAACACTCACCTCAACCACACTCATGGAACAATGGAAGGCAACCCAACGTCGACACTCAACCCTCCAATGGCAAAGCCATGCTACAACAAGGTTAGGCTAACATCATGGCCTACGTCCATCGTTAGGGTTTCAGCCCCTGTCGCGGACCATGACCAAGAGCAAGCTTGGGGGAGGACCCCCACTTGAGGTAACTTGTATCACACCACTTGCATATTTATTTTCCATTCACCCATCGTCCACCTTGCATATAAAAAAAAGATAAAAACTTAAAAATAAGCAGAGTAGATTTGCTTTCAAAATAAAATAAAAGATGTGCGGTAAGAATGGTTAAGAATTTAAATAGATGAAATGATAAATAGTTGCACTATTTTAATTTTCCTATGTCCCTAGCGTATAACTTACTACTCTCCAAAATATTGCTTTCATTGGATAGAATTTCTTTTGCCGTGATTTAGAAATTGCGGTAGCAAAAGCTTAATCCAATTCTAATTTGTTGTGAGATATGATATAGTGATAGGGCTGCTATTCTTAGTTTGAAAGTGAAACTTAGATTTCCGGAGAAATTCTAACAAGATTTAAGTTACTCTCATTTGATTGGAAATACCTAGCAAAATCATATGATACATTACATTGATAGACCTTACGCATATGCTATTGGTGTTCACATTGAGCTTTGTCAGTCTCATATAGACCAATATGAGATTTCGTTAATTACTTATTGAATTCAAGACTTCACTTGCACATGCTATACTTCTACACTAGAAGTAAGCAAAATCCCATCATACCATCCTTCCACAATAAAAAGTGAAACTCCATACCCTTCATATTTATGTACTCTCTCCAAATATCTTGTATAAAAAGGGAGTAGAAAACATGGCTACAAAAAATAAAAGGAAAAAAATGCATGCTTACATCAAAAGCATGAGAAAAAAAAAGAGAGAAAAAGTAGACATGTTCGTCCCTACAAAATAAGAGAGTCCACACGAAAAGGGGTCATCTCTAATATCAAAATCCACTTCCACTCCATCCCACATGCACAAGTCTTGAATCAAATATTTTTGAAATGATTTCTCCTAAGGCTTGCTTTTTTGACTTAGCAATATTTTGTGTTGTAGATATGCCTACTATATTCCCTACCAAGCTCCACATACAAGCCTTATTTAGTGGTTGGATGAATTTAAGCAAAATGCCTTGGTGAGGACATATTTTCACTACAAATAAAGGAGAGACGTAGACGGTCAAATAGAGGTACTTATAATCTAAATTGAACTCTCCAGAATTTGAGTGGAACTTGATCTCTAGAGTATGTGTGCTCCATTTTCTGTTCTATCTTTCAACCACCGTGAATAGGAGATAGCATAAGCCCCATAATTACTTATGATGGGTTAGTACCATGACAATTTTTGCAATACAAGGAAAAGTATTTTGTTGTGCACATTGTACTTTTGAAAAGTAGAACATTGTAGCAACTCCTGATCATCAACCTAAAGTCTTGACTTTGCCCGGGACGAGCAAAGGATAAGCTTGGGGGAGTTTGTTGACAGCTATTATATACCCATTTCACCCGTCAATATAACTCAATTATGTGAAGGGAATATTATTTATTGCATACATAACCTTTCTATTTAACCTATTTCCACTTGTGCTTGGAGAAACTGGTGCATGCATGTATTTTATACAGAATGGAAGTGAAACAAGGGGATGAATCCTAAAAAATATCATCCCAGCCAATCAAGCGCCGACATGTGGCACCACATGGATCAAATGCCCACAAATAGAAGTATTCAAGGTCATCCAACGGTGTACACCCTATATCAGTAAAGGGGACCCACCTGGAAGACACCCCAAGGAAGCACAGACCATATGGAGGACTTACCAGGTCGGTCGACCCCCCCTAGTCGGCTGACCTGGTCTCTCCTTCAAACTCGGTCAGCTTCCACGCTTTGGCTCATCCCGGATTGTAGAAGTCGTTGATGACTGATTCCCACATTTTTGGTGTCGGGAACCGACCCTTCTCCAAGCTATAAATAGGACCTCTCACCTCTCACTTCAACACACAACACATGAGCATCATTCTATTGTATACACTAGTTCTCTTAGTCCTTAGTGGAGTTAAGCTATGGAGATGAGAGCATCTAGTCCTTAGTCCAAGTTTGGAAAGGCATGGCTCATGTATATTTTCTTATATTTGTGACTTTATGTATAATAAAGATATTATCTTCAGTCTTCTTTTATTCATATACTTCGGTGAAGTGTTTCTTCTTTGATTGTTGATTCCATGCACGTGGTAGGAGTAGTCCTTATGATTATGCCATATCATTCCTAATCTATCATCATAAACACTACAAACCCCCACTATAGTCTAATTAGTTATGATATGATTATGTTGATATGAATAACTTATGCAATGTCTCAGCATTGTTTCAACGATGTCTAGGTTAGTTATTGCCTTGGAGAGGTACTTGTAATCGAGCCTCTAAGATATTTACTTAGTATGCTAGCATGGTGCTAGGATAGTAAGTAGCGTTGGATGTCTCCTAGACCCACAGAATAAAGACGTAGGTGTTTATGGTTCCTACGCACTACTTACAAATCATCCTGGGTGCCAGAAATGCTTGTTAAGAAATTTTAGATTATACATGTAAATCCTAAGCGCACGGGAACTATCGATGTAGCATTTCCCCTCTAAGAGTATTCCTAAAGGGTGTCTTTTATATTCTCCCAAAGTATGGCTAGATGGAAGTAAAGAAATCATCAAGTGGAGAGGCTAGGGTGATCTAGGACAGGTTCTAGCAAGGCTGGATAAATGATAATTGGAGTAGTGTGACACACACAAGAACATTCTATCCTAATTGGATAAATGGGGTAAAGAGGGACTAGGCTAAGGGTTAGGTAGAGACTCCTACTATGCTTCTAATGTACATATACATGGCCAAAGTTAGTTACTAAAGATCATATTAATTATGAATTCTCATGCTAAGTGGATTAACACATCAGACACGGGTTTACCCCTAGCAATACTAGTACGACTCCCGCCAAGAGCTTGTCGCATAGCCGAACGTGGAGGACTACAAAGGACAAACAAGGTGTCACCACCTATTGCCTACCTCTTCAATCGGTGGGTCTACGAGACATTCAATGCTACTCTCTATCCTATGCTAGCATATTACGTAATTACCTTAAGAGCCTAGGCACAAGCCATCCTAAGGCAATGAACTAAATAATCGTTGAACCAATGTTAATTCATAGCATAAGTGATTCATATTAACATAATCATGTCATAGCTAATTACACTATAGTGGGGGTTTGTAGTGTTTACGGTGATATAATGAGAATGATATAGCATAATCATAAATACTACTCCTACCACATATATGAAATCCACAATCAAACAAGAAATGCTTCATATAAGTATATGAACAATGGAAGACTAAAGATAACATCTTTATTATGAGCACAGTCACAAATACAAATAGGAATATGAGAGCCATACCTTTCCCAATTAGGAATTTGGAAGAGACTCCTTCTACTCCTCTCCTACTTGGACTATGGACTAGAGACTCTCCTCTCTACCGCCTATACTCCTCTAAACCTATGGAGAGTAGTGGATACAATGGATGAATACTCAAGTGGTATGAGTTGAAGTGAGGGATGAGGGTTCCTATTTATAGCTTGGCAAAGGGTCGGTTCCCGCCACCAAAACCGTGTGAATCAGTCACCCATGACTTCTTCAAGCTGGGAGGAGCCAACACATAGCATTTGACCAGGTTTTGCACCACTCCCTAGTCGCCGGCTAGGGAGGTCGGTCGACCTGGTCTCAGCCCCGTTGGGGCTGTGCTTCCTCTAGGTCCTTGACAGGTGGGTCCTATCCCCTTATATGGGTGCTACACCGTTGGATGACCTCACATACTTTTGTTTGTGGATCCTTTGATCCATGTGGTGCCACTATCATCACTTGATTGGATGGAATGATATTGTATAGGATCCATCCCTTTGTTTCACTTCAATTCTGCATAAAATGCCTGCATGCACTACTTTCTCCAAGGACAAGTGGAAATAAGTTAAATATAAAGGTGATGTGTGCAAGAAATGATATTTACTTCACATAATTGAGTTATATTGACGTGTGAAATTTCTATATAACAACCGTCAACAAACTCCCCCAAGCTTATCCTTTGCTCGTCCCGAGCAAAGTCAAGACTTTAGGTTGATGATCAGGAGTTGCTACAATGTTCTGTTTTTCAAAAGTACCATGTGCACAACAAAATACTCTACCTAGCATTGCAAAAATTGGCACAGTACTTCACCCATCTCAAGTCATTATGGGGCTTATGCCATCTCCTATTCATGGGTGGTTGAAAGATAGAACAGCAAATGGAGCGCACATAACCTATAAATCAAGTTCCACTCAAATTTCAAAGAGTTTGATTTAGATTTTAAGTATCCCAATTTGATTATCTCGACCTCTAATTTATGTGCAGTGGAAATGTATCCTCATCAAGACATTTTTACTAAATTCATCCTACCTCTACATAAGGCTTGTATGTGGAGCTTGGTAGGGAATATAGTAGGCATATTTGCAACACATAATATTGCTAAGTCAAAAGAGCAAGCCTGAGGAGAAATCAATTCAAAACAATTTGATTCAAGACTCGTGCATGCGTGATGGAATAAAGTGGATGGGGATATTTGAGATGACACCTTTTGAGTGGACTCTCTTATTTTGCAGGGATGAAACATGCTACTTTTTTTTCCTCATGCTTATGATGCAAGCATGCATTTTCTTTTTCTTTTTCTTGTAGCCATGTCTTCTACTCCCTTTTTATGCAATAAATTTTGGAGAGAGTACTAAGCATGAATGATATGGAGTTTCTCTTTTTATTGTGGAATGGTGGTATGGTTGAAATTTTCTTACTTCTAGTGTAGAAGTATATCATGTGCAAGTAAAGTCTTGAATTCAAAAAGTAATGAATGAAATCTAATGTAGGTCTATACTAGTTTGACAAAGATCAATGTGAAGACAAATAGCATATGAATTAGGTCTATCAATGTGATATATCATATGGCTTTGGTAGGTATTTCCAATCAAATGAGGGTAACTTAAATCTTTTTAGAATTTCTCCAGAAATCTAAGTTTCTCTTTCAAACTAGGAATAGCAGCCCTATCATTATATCATATCTCACAAATACTTAGAATCGATTAATATTTTGCTACCCACAATTTCCAAATCAAGGCAAAAGCAATTTTAGCCAATGAGAGCAATATGTCGGAGAGTAGTAAGTTGTAAACTAGGGACTTAGGAAAGTTATAATAGAGCAACTATTCATCATTTCATCTATGTGAATTCCAAACCATTCTTAACGCACATCATTTATTTTATTTGAAAACAAATCTATCCTAAATTTTTCTTATATGCAAGGTGGATGATGGGTGAATGGAAAATAAATAGGCAAAGGGTGTGATACAATTTACCTCACGTAGGGGTCCTCCCCAAAGCTTGTTCTTCACTCACCACCGTGATGAGGGTTGAGCCCTTGATGACGGAAGTATGCCACGAGATCGGCTTGTTGTTGTTGTAGCGTGGAGTTGAAGTTGGTGAATTGAGCGTCCATGTGTTGTTGCCAATCTTGGGTACCTTGGACATGCCCTTGGAGAGTGTTGTAGATGTCACCCGTTCTCGCTTCAAGCTCTTCCATACGTCTAGTGAGATCCGTCATTCCTTGGCTATAGTCACGATGACCTCTAGCCGCTGAGTAATGACATCTTCTCATGGATGTTGGAGGCAAGCTACTTAGAGCTTTATGCGGATAGGGGTGGCTCCAATGTGGCACCTGGCGATCCATGCCAAGACAGACCTTCAGTCTCATACGATGGAGGTCGAGTCCATCCGGGTGCATCACCCTTTGGGTTCTCTTCCTCTTCGTACTCATGGACCGTGGAGGTTGTCGGAGACAAGGCCGCTCTCCTTGCACAGCTTCTAGTTATACTGCCAGAGACACTGCTTCTTCGTGCTTCCTCAATGGGAAGAAGGTCAATGGTTAGCCTCTGGCATTTGTACAAATGATAATCCGGATTATGTAACCGAATTTCATTGACAAAACCAGGATAATAAAATCACAAAGATTCATCTTGATCATGCTCAAGGGTATGTCCTTCCACTAAATAATCATCATCAATTAATTCTCTTCCATTTTCAATATACTCAAATGAACAATATACTAGTGCTCCTACCCTAGTACCAATACGAGTAATCAATGAAGTGCATTCAATTGGCCCTGTTATTGGAATGTAATCTAACCATTGTGTCATCATGGCAATAACTGGAGCAACTTTTACCTTTTTAGTCATGGGAAATAAAAATTTCAGCTTATCATGACGCACTATCCTTACGTCTCCTCTGGGGAACATAGTCATAGCCACCCATCTATGCATGAAGCGTAAAGTAGGGCTGTGTAAGTGGCTATTTCTAGGTGCACCACATTTGACCTCACTAGTTAAATCTTGCGAAAAACATTATTTGTTAAACTTAGACAAAGCGTCTAAATCTAGCAAACAACGTTTATGGAAGCCTAGGATTTCACTTAATTCTTTCCATAGGATGTTGTATTCTTTTTGAAATAATTTAAATGTAATACCGTCAAATCCCACTTTGAGTGTGCAAAGGAATTGCATGGAGAGAAGGCGTGAACCCCTCTCCTCTATGTGAGCAAAGTTTTTCCATCCTAGTGCACTCCAAATGGAAAAGAATTTGGAATCCATACCTATTTTGGAGATCAATTTTGGATCATAAGCTTTTGTATGAGAAAACTCACGATCTTGGAGGAGATTGCGTGCTTGATTTTCAACTTCACTTTGTGTGTCGAGGTCATCGTCGTGAAGAAGTTGATGAGGGTTGCTCCTCTCACCCATAGTAGTGTATTCACCTACACTCCTCCGTGAACTTGGTCTAGCAACGAAAGAGGGCATTCACTTGAGTCTCAACACAACAAACAAGAACACAACAAGGCAACAACTTGAACGAGGTTATGTTACTGAAAGGAAAACCCTCGACGAATTTTCTCTTGAAGAACTTGAGAGCTAATTGCAAATGCAAGCAAAAGAAAACCTTTTTGAGTTGGTAATCGATCAAGAGCACCTCAATGAAGAGCAAGAAAAATAATGTAAGCAAGAGTAACTTTGGGGAGGTATGAAACGAGGTCGTGTGAGAAGAAATGCCCCTCACAGCCACAATTTACAGTGTGCACCTCCCAATGGTCACTGGGGTACCAAATGTAGCCGTTGGAGGAGAGAGAGAGAGACAAAACGGATCCTTCCCCTAGTCGGCCGAACAGGAGGATCGGCCAAACTGACAAGTGGGCCCCCCTGTTCTCCCTTTTGGTAGGTGGCTCCCAAACGGATATGGGATTAGCACGTTGGTGAATTACTAGTTTGGCTGCTTTGAAAAATTGTTTTCTGAATAAAAACACTTTTTTCAAACCCCAACAATTTTCTTTTTGTGAAAATAAAGAAATAAAAATGATTGTTGAGAATATAAGATTCTCAACTTACTAAGAAAACCAAATATGCATTGGGGAAAAACAAACTAAATGGGGAAAACCAAATAAAGAGAAAAGAAAAACAAAGAAAAGTATAACCACCAATTTAACCTATTGGCTAGGTTTCACCACCGTCCGATGAGATGGACATTCCTCCTTCTTCATTTCGTGATATCCGGGCCCAGAGGGATGGGCTCGGATGGCTAGTCTTGCTTCTTTTGGGGAGGCTCAGACTACTCTGTCTTCTTGGGGTGTCGGTGTGGACGATAAGACGTGTTTTCCGCATAAATCAAATTCCTCTTGAATGCAATGAGTGGGTCCACCTTTGGAGGCGTGATTTTGACCTTGATGTGCTTAACATTCATCCCATACTTTATATGTATCATGGAAAATTGTTCCAACTTTGGCCGAAAGTTAAACTTCTCCTCCTTGCCACAGATATGGAAGTGGATTTTTCCGTCTCCCACATCTATGTGAGCCTTCGCGATGCTTAGGAAGGGTTGCTCAAGAATGAGCGGCGTATCCTTCTAGACCTCCATGTCGAGCACCACAAAATCAACGGGTATAAAGTAATTCCGGATTTTCACCAGAACATCTTTAGCGATACCCGTCGGATAACGGGCTGAAGAATCAGCCAATTGGAGTTGCATTGGTGCTAGAGTATGTTTCATGAAGCTCTGCTGCTCGAAAACCACCTTGGGAATTACACTCATACTTTCTCCAAGATCACAAAGGGCCTTGTCAAAGTGGTGAGCCCCAATTGAGCATGAAATTGTAGGACATCTAGGGTCCATTAACCAATTGCCTCCTTGTTGAGAAATCATCTTGGCACTTTCCACAGGAGGTTCGGGCCGTCCTGGCATCTTGCCATTCCCTACTGGAGAAACAGCGGCTGCCAGTTGACCCAACTGAGTTTCCAACATTTTGTTGAAACTTAATTGATTCTTGAAGGATGAGGATAGTCCTTCAATCTTGGCATTAATGCTCTCTAGGGTCTTGTCATTGGTCGATAGCTTCTTGGATATAGCCTCATTGATATTCAGCTAGCAAATGGCAAGTTCTCTCAAGTTGGGTTGATTACCATTGTTGCCATTGTTGTTATACCCTCCTTTAAAGAATGGGCGTGGTTGGCCCCACCTTTGACCTCCTGGATGATAGCCATTGTTGTTTCATTGTTAGCTACGTATAGGGCATCCTCACGAGTTTCAGGGCAGTCATTGCCCAAATCGCCTATGTTGAAACAGACTTCACAAGTGATGTGAGAGTCTAAGACATAGACATTGCCACACACCTCACCATTGCCTCGTCCATCAATCTTCTTCACAAGGAGGTCCAATTTTGCAGCGATCATGTCCAACTCCTTCATGGTGTGCAAGCCTCACTGGCAGGTATGGAGACACTAATCGCTACAACCCATGTTTGACACCATCTTCTCAATCAAATCTTTGGCTTTAGGCATCGTCAATGAGAAGAAGGCTCCTCCAGCAGCAGCATCAACATGGTCACGGGCAGAAGGGACCAACCCATTGTAGAAGTTTTTTATGGTGAGCCAGTCATCCATCCCATGGTGGGGACAGGCTAGGTTGTACTCCTGAAGCATTTCTCAAGCCCTGGGAATAGATTCGTTGGCAGCTTGCTGGAAGCAGAAAATTCTTCCACATAGGGTATTGGGTTTGTCCAACGGGAAAAACTTTGCGAGGAATGTCGTAGAACACTTATCCCAAGTGTCTACATCACTTCAGTTCGCATAGAACCACTGCTTTGCTCTCCTAAGAAGAGAGAACGAAAACAGTTTAAGACGAACAACATCAGGAGATACATCCTTAATCTTAAAAGTGCTGCAGATCTCAAAGAACTATTGCAGGTGAGCGCTTGCATCTTCGTTAGCCTTCCCACCAAATGGGTTGGCTTGCACTATTGTGATAAGGCAACTCTTGGTTTTAAATTTTATGTCTCTCGTTTAACAGTGGGTCCAACAGACACACTATTAGAAGAGGGAGCCGAAAACTCACGAAGGGTCTTCTGGGTCATTAGCGATTTGGTTGTTGGTGCAGTTGCGCTGGCATGCTTTCTACCACTCGAAGCTTCTGAGGAGTAACGACACGAGGTCAATCTCTCAGAAGGGATTCGGGATCTTGGACAAAGTTTTTCGGCATGTGGAAACAAGACATACACTACCGTGTTTTCACGTAAAATGCAGAAACAAAGAAGGGTCATCATACTAAAACCCACCAGGGTCCTATCCTATTCACTCAGTCATGCAATACTTCGCCTGCCTTCCCCGACAACTGCGCCTGAATGCTTGTTGATGGTTCCTATGCACTACTAACAATTCATCCCTAGCGGTGGTGCCAGAAATGCTTATTATAGAATTTAGATTACACATGTGAATTAGCAAGCATACGGATACTATCAATGTAGTATTTCCCCTATAAGAGTATGCCCAAAGGGTGTCATTTATATTTGTAGGATCTAAGAGCACGTGAAAAGCTACCCCTCGGCATAAAATTGATCTATTAAAGAAGTAGTGCGTGCAACTAATCTAAATGTGACCAATTGTGACAAAGTCATTATAAATTGTGAAGAGTCAATTCACAGAGACATCGCAACAAGAATCAAGAAAATATGTTGAGAAAAACTTAAGTTATGATTGAAAGATGGAACGAAGGTCAATCTGTTATACCCGAGAAAAACAGATCTGCCACACTGCAAAGAAACTCATGTAAATCCAAAACCGCAATTCCAATGACTTTGAAATTTTCACAGATGATAGATAATCAAGTTTTGAAGACAACCCAAAAAGAATCACGTCAATTGGATCTATAAAACTCGAGTTATGATAAAACTGAGGAAGCAAAGTAGTACTATGCAGAAACTCGACGAGAAAAGCTTGTCTGAAACAAGTCGGAGGAACAAGGCACAAAAATTCCTTTAAACTATGATCTTTATTTAATATAACTTAAGAGAAACAGCCCAAAATCTGTCTACCATGACCTTTGGCCTCTCTTGCTTATATAACAAGCTAAGAGGCCAACCCAAACCAAACTAGGACTCGTATCCTACTCGGTTTGCACCGAACCTTTCCATAACTGCTCAAGACTCTTCGATAGAAGCAATCATAAGACTTCCAAACACCTTAGAAACATATCCAATATTCCTAAAAATAACTCGAGTTCGTGACCCACACGAAATCCTATCATAACCAACTCAAATCTTTCCATATTTGAGTCAAACCCGACTCAACCGCAGCCTGAGTCCGTATCCTAGTCGGTTGGACCCTTCCAACCAATTCTTTACATCCACATATCTTCATCGCGCGTTGGAACTATGTTGCCATGTCCATGCACTCCTTGCACACGTGCAAACATCTTCGAACAAAGTCCATGATATCTTCATATGTATTATTCTTGATTCAAACATGTTGCGCAACCTCCCGATCAACTCAACCACAATTCCTCCCGAACTTGGTTGTTGAATCTCATCTTCTCCATAAGACTAGTTCAATGGATCCCGTCACCAGCCATGTCTTGAACTCAAGCAACACCTGCACATGAATAAACAAATGATACTTCCTAGCACAAGTCCTCGACTAGTTCCGATAACCACAACACCTTACGTGACCACCTCACATAAGCATGTTGCGAACATGAACCAAGTGAACGCATATGTGTGCCCAGGACGTTCAACACACATACACGAGTGCATTCACAAAGGATATACAAAAAATTACCACATACAAGATTAATTAACCACTTTTATTACATAATTCAGAATATCCTTGAATACAAGCTCTAATGATTATAAATGTCAAGTTTGAACTAATGCAGCGGAAATAAACTAAATAAGCAAACTAAGCAGCTAAGCAAATAGGGTATATAGCGCAGCTCCAATCAACACCACAGGCAAAGCCGATGGCTGGCACGGCCAAGAACTCCGCTATATCACCGTTATACTCCCAATCCTGACCTGCAACTGGTGGTGGGGGAATTGCAAGGGTGAGTACATGTCATACTCAGCAAGTGTGGAAAGTATCACATGTAGCTGATTCAAATGACAAATATAATAATGGCTAAATGCTGAAAAGTACATTCAATATTTCAAAACAATATATATTATATGTAAGTGAACTAAACCCATCATAATCCATACAATTATCATAGTATAAGTCCATATTCCACATCCATCACCATTATACCAGATTTCTCATTACCATTAACCATATCCATTGCCATAAACCATAATACAATCCCATAACCAGTACTAAACCTTAACCATCCCAAGTCCAATGTTCCCGCTAATCATGGAAGTTGTCCGGGTGCTCTTAATCGAAAGCACGGCTATGATGATAGTTTTAATACTTTGCATAGTCTGCACCACTTTACCCACGTGTTTGTGATTTCATCACCCTTCTGTGACTAAAGAACCTCCCTTGTGCCAATTATAATTCCTTTGGTGTATGGCCAAGAGATCACAAAATGGCCTTTACAAAGGGAATACTAGCACGTACGAACCCACTAAGGTTTCACCAGTGGCGATGCCTCCAACTGAGCACATCTTGAACCAAGGGCCCCCTCTTGTGCCATTCGGATCCCAGGGAGCCCCGCCACAAATCCAAAGCCAACCCGAATGCCCTTCCCCAGTGCGCCAAATGATTCGCTCAATACTGGCAATGCCCTAATTAATCAGCTATGTTGCACCCATACTTGGCCTCGTGGTGGCACTGTAGTCCTGGCATATTCTAGAATGAACCGGTCCTTAGATATAGAGCAAGCAACCACCATGTCTTCCAACCCATCCACATACCAGGCTTGCTTAGATCACCCATTACCACATCATATTAACCAATTCATATAACCATAATCTCACTAATGCATAATTAAATAGTATAGTTGTTTTCCCATCCCAATTTATTAAGCGAACCAAAGGTAAAAACCCTTCCCAACTCTCTACCATGTATTCTAGGTTACAAGGTTGGTTAAACAAAGCTAGTAAACTCCCTATCATAGGATTCCCATCAAATTGACAGAAGCATGCAGTTTTTAAAACAAAGCATTTATTGTAAAAACAGGATCAATATGTTCAAGGACACTTGCCTTGCTCTTGGGCCTGGTTAGGGTCAAAGTCTTCAAATTCTTGGTGCTGGAGGTCCTCTGCAGCACTCTCTAGTGCAAAACAGCGACAAACATGCAAAACACAGAATTCAATCAAATGCATGATTAATGCAATTATATGGTAAAACTTGTTAATGAGTTGCTATTAATATTCACTAACTAGTCCTAATAGTTTTTAACAATTTTGAACAGGTTTGGAATTTATTCGAGCCAATTTGGAATAATTCAGCACAATTCAGATTCAGAGATCGGACAAGTCTGTATGCTGGGGTCGGACTAGTTCGCCCTAGACAGACTACAAATTAGTCTTTTTTATTTGAGAGAATTGGCATTGAATTGACGTGGAAAAAGAGAAAGTAGAAGGTATACCACGTGTTTAGAACTCCAAGGATCAAGAATTGAAGATGAAACTTGAATCTTGATGATCTAGGGTCGATGATGAAGAGAACTTGATGGTGAATTGTTAATGAAGAATGAAAACTTGATGGAGATCTTGATCACATGATCCTCTTTCGTTTCCTCCTCTTCTTCTTCTTGCTCGGGATCTCCTTCTCCTTCCTTGGCAATGGTTATCCACGAACTAGGGTTTGTGGTCTTTCAATTGAGGCAAAAGGATGAAAACTTGGGGAGTTGGGTTGCTTATATAAGGGTGGAGGGCTAGGGTTTGATGAAATTCGAGTCTAAGGTGGGTGGAGGCCGTGTAGGGGTCCCACATCTGCTCCACAGGGGTTAAGCATGACATTCTTGGGCCCAATTAAGGTAAATACCCAATAACAAATCGTGGAGGAAAAGATTGAATCCTAGTCAGGCACACCGGACAAGTCCGCTGAGGGGGCCGGACTAGTCCGATGTTGTACAGAGGCGAAAACGGATAAGTCCGGTAGGTGGTCCGAACATGTCTGGTCTTGTCCAAAGAAGAAAATGGACAAGTCCAGCATGGATTAGACAAGTCCAGGAATTTGACAACTTATTCGAAAACTGGACCAAAGATCGGACTAGTCCGCACTCAATCACGGACAAGTTTGGAATGGAACAAAGACTTAATTGGACTAGTCCGCAGCGAAAAAGGACAAGTCTGGAGGGCAACAGAGAGGGAAATCGGACTAGTCCGGGTTACAAACCGCACAAGTCCGTACTTCTACAGACTTTTAAGTGTTGTTTTGATTCTAATTGATTTTAAACTTGTTCCTTTTTATGTGGATTAATGTTAAACATGTATATGAACATATGCAATGCATGATGCATGAAAATGAGGGTGTTAAAAACCTACCCCCTTAAAAGGAATCTTGCCCTCGAGATTCGATGCGGAGGAGAAGAGATAGGAAAATTTCTTCTTGAGATCATCCTCCAGCTCCCAAGTTGCCTCTGATTCCGTGTGATGCTTCCAGTGAACTTTACACCACCTAGTAATATGTTTTCTAGTGACCCTCTCCTTGTTTTCCAAGATTTTGACCGGTTGCTCGGCGTAAGACAAATCTGCCTCTAATTCCAATTATTCCATTGGCACTTGTTCTTCTGGCACTCTCGAGCACTTCTTGAGCTGGGAAACATGAAAGACATCATGAACATCTGAAAGGTGTGTTGGCATATACAACTTATATGCCACTTCTCCTCTTTTGTCCAAAATCTTGAATGGCCCTATGTATCGAGATGCTAGATTCCCTCTTATGTTGAACCTCTTATGACCTCTCATTAGTGAAACCTTAAGGTAAACAAAGTCTCCGATTTCAATGGCTAGTTTTCTTCTCCTATTGTCTGCATAGCATTTTTGCCTTGATTGAGCAGCCCTCAAGTTTTCATCGAATAATCTGAACTTGCTTTTCAGCTTCTAGCAACACATCTGGACCAAATACTTGAGTCTCTCCTATCTCATTCCAGAACAAAGGTGTCCTACACTTCCTCCCATATAGTGCTTCATAGGGCGACATTTCAAGCTTGCTTGGTAACTATTGTTATATGAGAATTCTGCATATGGCAAGCTTGTGTCCCAACTTTTTGCATGCTTCAAAGCATAAGCTCTTAACATGTGCTCCAAGATCTAGTTGGTCCTCTCGGTTTGTCCATCCATTTAAAGGGTGATATGCTGAGCTAAAATTCAACCTTGTTCCCAATGCTTCATGCAACTTCTGCCAAAACCTAAAGGTAAATTGAGAACTTCTATCCGACACTATCATTTTTGGAACTCCATGTCGGCACACAATATGCTGCATATATAGGCCTATCGGTTGTATTGCAGTATACTTGGTCTTGACAGGGATGAAGTGAGCTGACATGGTCAAATGATCCACAATAACCCAAATTGAGTCATAACCGGACTGGGTACACGGTAATGCAACTATGAAGTCCATACCAATTTCTTGCCACTTCCATTCTGGAATCTTTAGTGTCTGCAATAATCGAGCTGGCCTTTGATGTTCCGCCATGACTGCTGGCACACATCACACAGCGCGACATATTCAGCTATGTCCTTTTTCATGCTGGCCCACCAACAACATGTCTTCAAGTCCTTGTACATCTTTGTACAACCGTGATGAATTGAGTAAGGTGAGTCATGTGCCTCGTTTAGTATTGCTTCCTGAATATGCTTCACATTAGGCACAACAATCCTTCTTCCAAGCCATAAGGTACCATGGTCATCCTCATCAAACCTGAATTCTCTTCCCTCTTAGGTTCTTTCCTTGATTTCTTGAATTCCCTCATCCTTGTCCTGTCCTTCCTGAATTTCTTGCTCTAGGGTTGGATTTAACTCCATTATCCCCGTCTCATTCACAATCCGAGATTCAACCGTTCAAACTCCTTACATAACTTGGATGGCAATTCTCGAACTGTGAGTCGGTGACTTACTCCTTTCCGAATCAAAGCATCGGCCATGACATTAGCCTTTCCCGGATGATAGTTGATTCCCACATCATAGTCCTTGATGAACTCCAACCATCTTCGTTGCATCAAATTCAGGTTCGTTTGCGTGAATATGTACTTGAGACTCTTATGATTCGTATAAATCTCACATCTATGACCAAGAACATACTGCTCCAAATCTTCAATGTATGCACTACAGCTGCAAGTTTGAGATCATGCGTAGGACAGTTCTGCTCATGTTCTTTCAACTGCCTGGATGCATAAGCTATTACTCGACCTTCTTGCATCAATACACATCCAAGTCCTTGTCTTGAAGCATCGCAAATAGATGTCGAAACACTTGCTCACATCAGGCAATACCAACACATGTGCTGTTATTATCCTCTTCTTTATCTCCTCAAAGCTGTCTTCACAAGCATGAGTCCACATGAAAGGCTTCTCCTTCATCAACAACCAAGTCATGGGCTTTTCTATCTTGGAAAAGTCCTTGATGAACCGGCAGTAATATCCTGCCATTCCAAAAAAACTCCTGATCTCCTTCACATTCTGTGGTCGTTCCCACTTTAGCACATCTCTAACCATCCCCAGGTCGACTGACACTCCTCCTACATATATGATATGGCCTAAGAATGATATCTCCCTCAACCAAAATTGGCACTTGTTGAACTGGGCATACAACTGATGCCCTCGCAATTTCTGCAATGTCAGCCTTAAATGCTTTTCATGCTCTTCTTCACTTTTCGAGTAGTTCATGGTGTCGTCGATGAACACTACCACGAACTTATCCAAGGACTCCATGAAAACCTTGTTCATAAGATACATGAATATGCGGTGGATTAGTCAATCCAAATGACATGATCGTGTACTCATAGGATCCATACCATGTCCTAAAAACTGTTTTGGGTATGTCTGACAGTCTAATCTTCATTTGGAAATAGTCTGACCGAAGATCAATTTTTGAGAATATTCTGGCTCCATTCATATTGTCGAATAGATCTTTAATACGGGGTAGTGTGTACTTATTCTTGATCGTCACCTCGTTGAGAGATCAGTAATCTACATACATTCTTTGGGATCCATCCTTCTTACCTACGAAGAGCACTGGGGCTCCCCATGGCAAAGAGCATGGGCATATAAAACCCTTTTCTAACTGCTCTTGAGTCTGCTTCTTGAGCTCTGCTAATTCATTAGGAGGCATTCTATATGGCCTCTTTGCTATAGGTGCAGTTCCACGTATTAAATCAATGATGAACTCGATGTCACGACCAGGTGGCATACCTGGTAATTCCTTAGGAAACACGGTTGGGTACTCTCGAACAACTGGAATCTCCTATAATGTCACTCCTTCTTCATGATTTACCATTGCCATCTCGGTCGTCGATTGAACTGCCTTGAACTCTACACCGACTTCTTCTTCATTTTTCAATTGAACTGTACGAGTAGCACACTGAATTACTCTGTTATGCTTCCTTAGCCAATCCATTCCAAGTATGATGTCCAAGCCATGCGAGTTCAGAACTATAAGGTTGGCAATGAATTCTACCCCCCCCCCCCCCCCTTATGGAAATACTTACTTTTGGACATACCCTATTTATCCTCATCTCTCCTCCAGGAGATTAAACCAATAAAGAAAACTTTAGGTATGATATGGTTATGCTATCCTTTGCAACATACGTTGATGAGATGAATGAATGAGATGCTCCAAAATCAAATAATATAGTCGCGGGGTTGGAGTTTGCGAGAAACATACCAATCATAACATTCTCAGCTTGCTCAACCTCTTCTGCAGATACATGGTTCACCTTGCCACGAGCGAAATTCTGCGATCCACGGTTTCCTTGAGTTGCTCCTCCATTGGGCCTTGGATTCTTCCTTGAAACATTGTTCATCTGACCCTGACTTGACCTTGGGCATTGATTAGCAAAATATCCTGTTTGACCAAAAGCATAGCAAGTCTTTCCACCAGTGGCACCAGCAAAGTTAGGGCGAGGCTGGTTTTGAGTATAAGCAGGCATATTTGGGCGTGGCACAGACTGCATAGGTATGAGAGTTTCTTGCATAGGCGGGCATTGCTGCATTGGCTGTTGCGGTTGTGGTGAATAAGCAGGGTTGTATGCAGCAGCAGACGAGTTGTAGTATGGTGCAGCAGGTGATGCATATCGAGGATGGACATTGCTTTCTTGCAGTTGTTCCTGATATGGCATCTTCCTCTTGTGGTCTAGCTCCATCTCTCGAATCTTGTTCCCAACCACAATGGCCTTGTCAACCAGCTTCTGGAAGTTTGTGTAGTCACTATTGAGCACTTGAACTTGAATTTCATTATTGAGACCCCTCATGAACAGATATTGCTTTCTTCTATCAGTGCTTATGTCTTCTGGAGCATATCGAGGCAGTTGAGTGAAATTATTGAGGTATTCACTCACACTCATCCTTCCTTGCCTAAGGTTTTCAAATTCTTGCCTTCTCAGGATCATGACTCCCTCAGGCGCATAGTGAGATCGGAACTTCTCCTTGAATTCAGCCCAGGTGATTCTCTCTTGATTTTTATGGGCATTGCATAAAGATTCCAACCAATCTACAGTAGTTCCCATTAACTTGTGTGAGGCAAAAAGAACCATCTCTCTGTCACTGCACTGTACAATAGCGGGTTTCCTCTCAACAGACTCCAGCCAGTCATCAGTTTCCATTGGATCTATGGCTTGAGCAAAGGTAGGCGGCCTGGTACTTATAAACTCTCCCAATCGGTTATGAAGCGGTGGGGGCGGCTGTGGAGGCATGTGGGCTGATTGTTGTTGTTGCCAGTCTGCAGCTGTCCCATAGTTTGTATCATGGTCCGCATGAGCTGGTTTTCCATAGCCAATAGCTGCTCAAGGTTGAGAGCTCCCTAGTTAGGTCCTTGTCCATTGTTGTTCTGAGGTGCTCCATTGTTTTCCTCCTCATCATTGGCATCCCTCTGGCTGTGAGTCCTATCCATCTGAAAAAAAAGCAACAGATAAGAATTTAGAAAATGTCCCCAACTGTATGCATTAATGTATATAAAACTAAACAACTACCTATACTAGCCTATGTGGACATGGCAATGCTAAAACATCCCAAAATCCTCTACTAAGCACACAAGTACACAAGCAAGCATTTCATAGCAAGCAGCACACCAAGCAAAAACACATCGATTCTTGAGTGCTCCTATGTGCTCTAAAGTGTCCATTCTATCTACGTTGTGGCCTACGGTCAACCTGTGGCTCTGATACCAATTTGTGACACCCGGTTCCGAAAATGAACTAAGTGAAGGCATATGTGTGCCCATGACGTTCAACAAACATACATGAGTGCATTTACAAAGGATATACAGAAAATTACAACATAACAAGATTAATTAACCACATTTATTACAAAGTTCAGAATATCCTCAAATACAAGCTCTAATGATTATAAATGTCGAGATTGAACTAATGCAGCAGAAATAAACTAAATAAGCAAACTAAGCAGCTAAGCAAATAGGGTATATGGTGCAGCTCTAATCAATACCACAGGCAAAGCTGACAGCAGACACAGCCTAGAACTCCACATTATCACCGTTATACTCCCAATCCTAACTTGCATCTGGTAGTGGAGGAATTGCAGTGGTGAGTACATGTCGTACTCAGCAAGTGTGGAAAGTATGACATATAGCTGATTCAAATGACGAATATAATAAACGCTAAGTGCTGAAAAGTACATTAAAACATTTGAAAAGCAATATATATTATATGTATGTGAAGTAAACCCATCATAATCCTTACAATTATCATAGTATAAGTCCATATTCCACATCCATCACCATTATACCAGATTTCTCATTACCATTAAACATATCCATTGCCGTAAACCATAATACCATCCCATAACCAGTACCAAACCTTAACCATCCCAAATCCCAAGTTCCCTCTAATCATAGAAGTTGTCCAGGTGCTCTTAACTCGGAGCACGACTATCATGATAGTTTTAATACTATGTAGAGTTTGTACCACTTTACCCACGTGTTTGTGATTTCATAACCCATCGGCGACTAAAGAACCTCCCTTATGCAAATTGCACTTCCTTTGGTGTATGGCCAAGAGATCACAAAATAGCCTTTACAAAGAAACTACTAGCATGTACGGACCCGGTGAGGTTTCAGGTGGCGATGCCTCCAACTGAGCACATCTTCTACCAAGGGCCCCCTCTTGTGCCATTCGGATCCCTTGGAGTTCCGCCACAAATTCAAACCCAATCCGACTCCCCTTCCCTGGTGCGCCAAATGATCAACTCAATACTAGAAATGCCCTAATTAATCAGCTATGTCGCACCCATACTTGGCCTCGTGGTGGCACTGTAGTCCTGGCATATTCTTGCATGAACCGGTCCTTAGATCTAGAGCAAGCAACCACTGTGTCTTCCAACCCATCCACATACTAGGCTTGCTTAGATCGCCGATTACCATATCATATTAACTAGTTCATATAACCATAATATCACTAATGCATAATTAAATAGTACAGTTGTTTCCCATCCAAATTAATTAAGCGAAGCAAAGGTAAAAACCCTTTCCAATTCTCTACCATGTATTCTAGGTGACAAGAGTGGTTAAACAAATATAGTAAACTTCCTATCATAGGATTCCGATCAAACTAACATAAGCATGTAGTTTTGAAAACAAAGCATTTATTGTAAAAGCAGGATCAATATGTTCAAGGACACTTGCCATGCTCTTGGGCCTTGTTAGGGTCAAAGTCTTCAAATTCCTAGTGCTGGAGGTCCTCCGCAACACTCTTTAGCGCAAAACCTTCTATTCCAAGCGACAAGCATGTAAAACACACAATTCAATCAAATAATGCTCATATAGTACTAAATATGACATGACATGCATGATTTATGCAATTATATGGTATAACTTGTTAATGAGTTCCTATTAATTTTCACTAACAAGTTCTAATAGTTTTAACAAGTTTGAATAGGTTTGGAATTGACTCGAGCCAATTTAGAATAATTCAGCACAATTAAGATTCAGAGGTCGGGCAAGTCCGTATGTAAGGGCCAAAGTAGTTCGCCCTGGACAGACTGCAAATTAGGGTTTTTCTGATATGAGAGAATTTGGGTTGAATTGATGTGGAAAAAGAGAAAGTAGAAGGTATACCACGTGTTTAGAACTCCAAGGATCAAGAATTGAAGATTAAACATGAATCTTGATGATCTAGGGTTAATGATGAAGAGAACTTGATGGTGAATTGTTGATGAAGAACGAAAACTTGATGGAGATCTCGATAACTCGATCCTCTTTCTTTCCTCCTCTTCTTCTTCTTGCTCAAGATCTCCTTCTCCTTCCTTGGCGGCGGCTATCCACGAACTAGGGTTTGTGGTCTTTCAATTGAGGCAAAAGGATGAAAATCGGGGTGTTGGGTTGCTTATATAGGGGTGGAGGTCTAGGGTTTGATGGAATTCGAGTCTAAGGTGGGTGGAGGCCGTGTAGGGGTCCCACATGGGCTCCATAGGGGTTAAGCACGAGTTCTTAGGGCCCATTAAGGTAAATACCCAATAAAAAATCATAGTGGAAAAGATTGAATCCGAGTCGGGCACACCGGACAACTCCGCTGAGGGGGCCAGACAAGTCCGATGTTTGACTGAGGCCAAAATGGATAAGTCTGGTAGGTGGTCCGGAGAAGTCCGGTCTTCTCCAGATAAGAAAATGGACAAGTCCGGCATGGATTGGACAAGTACGAGGATTTGACAACTTATTCGAAAACCGGACCAACGATCAGACTAGTCCGCACTCAATCACGGACAAGTCCGAAATGGAACAGAGGCTTAATCAGACTAGTCCGCAACGAAAACAGGCAAGTCAAGAGAGCAACAAAGAGGGAAACCAGACTAGTTCGACGTACAAAACAGACAAGTGGTGTTTTGCTTCTAATTCATTTTAATCTTGTTCCTTTTTATGTGGATTAATGTTAAACATGTATATAAACTTATGCAATGTATGATGCATGAAAATGAGGGTGTTACAAGAGCTTACCAAAGCTAGTCGGACCTAGCGCCGGAGCTGACCAAAGCTAGTTGGATCTAGCACAAGCAAGTTGGACCTAACCAAAATAAGTTGGACCTAGACAAATATGTCAGACCTTATGTCGGACCTTCCTAGAGCTACCCAAAATAAGCCGGACCTATCGTCGGACATTGCAAGAACTCAGAGCTTGAGTCGGACCTTGTTAAAAGAGTGTTATGGCAGTATTCAAAACTTTTATCGTCAAAGCAAATGTATTAAACTCACATAGGTCTCACAATCGCCCCCTTGACGAATGCATTGCCAACACCACTTAAAATATGAACATTGACTTATTCACATGAAATGTTTTTAAAACAATTTTCTCCCCAAAATATTTCTCCCCATTTGTAAATTAGAAATAAAATGAGAAGAATTCTCCCCCCCCCCCCGAGAAGAATCGTGCTAAAACACTTGTGAATGTGCGCAATATGTGATCAATTTCTCCTCCTTCGACAATGTATTCATCAAGGTACAAAAGAGAAATTTTAATTTTTTATGAGCATATTATAACATATACATATAAAACAAAGCTCATCCAAGTCATACTATCAAGTAACTTACAGTATCACATCAATGAAATACATAAAGTAGTGTAAGACATACTAGAGATCAAATGTAATTTTCAATTTAAGCATGTCATGATCTCACAAACTTAACTATTTCAAAACCGGAAAGCATGACACTTTTTGCTGCAATATTCATTTTTCATTATTATTTAAAGCACAAATTCTTATCATATAACATTTGCAAGAGATTATATGCCGCATCTGCCTTATTCTAAACAACCAAGCCAAGCCTATGTCATTTGATAATCAGAAGCTTAAGGTCATGGTTTTAGTCATACACAACTTCTTCTAAACTCATATCTAGGTGCAATGATAAGCCATCACAAAAGAATAAGTGCGATGCATGCATATTCTCTTGATCTTTTCTCATTTTCATTTTATCATAAAAGCTCAACATATGGATAGTTGATTGATTAATTTTTCATTATTAAAAGCACTTTCGAGCATGCAACAAGATTAAAACAGCAAGAAAGTTTGATCATGACCGAACTTAGTGTAAGTAGTTATTCCAATTACTAGTCATGGCAAAAACTACAAAATGTATAAAAAGAGAAATGTAGTAAGAACTTTCAGCATGTAAAAGGAATCACAAAGTCATATATGCATGAAATATTATGCTCATACTATTTTAAATTCAGATTCACACATAGACTTTCCAAGTTTCAAAACTCCCCCTCAATTTAAGCCATGAGGATGCATAACCCCTATTTCACTATGAATGAAACAAAAAAGAGTGAAATCTAAAGGTTTTGTGAAAATATCAGCCAATTGTTGTTCGGTATCTACATCGTGAAGCACAATGTTTTCTTTTTCAACATTACCACGGAGAAAGTGATACCTAATGTCAATGTGCCTTTGTTCTCGAATGTTGGACGGGATTTTTAGCAATGAAAATGGCACTAGTGTTATCACAAAACAGTGGAACACTATCTAGATCAACCCCATAATCCTTTAGTGTTTGAACAATCCAAAGAATTTGTGAGCAAGCGCTAGCAGCTGCTACATATTCAAATTCGGTTGTGGATTGTGAAACCGAGTTTTGTTTTCTAGAGGACCAAACAACAAGAGAATTACCAACAAAATGACAAGCACCCGAAGTACTTTTCCTATCAATCCTACAACCCCCAAAATCAGCATCCGAAAAAGCTTTCAAAGTAACGATTGAGGAAGAAGGAAGAAAATGCCAAATTCTTGAGTTCCATGTAAGTACCTGAGAATTCTTTTGATGGCTTGACGATGTGAAGCACATGGGATGCTTGAAATCGTGCACAAAGACATACATTGAATTGTATGTCCGGTCTTGATGACGCGAGGTACAAAAGTGATCCGATCATGCTTCTATATTCTTTTTGATCCACGGGTTCACCATCTTAATCAAGTTCAAGTGTCATTGCGGTACCCATTGGTTTCTGAAGAGGTTTGTTTTTGTCCCAGTTGAATCGTTTAAGAAGGTCTCTTGTATACTTTGCTTGATGCACAAGGGTACCTTACTTAGTTTGCTTGATTTGCAGCCCCAAAAAGTACGTGAGTTCTCCCATCATACTCATCTCAAATTCTGAACTCATCATAGCTGAAAACTTGGACACAAGATCATGAGAAGTACAACCAAAGATAATATCATCCACATACACTTGAACGAATAATGAGTCATTGTCATGCTTAAGCACAAAAAGAATTTTATCAACCTTGCCCATGGTAAACCCCTTTTCAAGTAAGAATGCTTTTAACCTATCATACCATGCTCTAGGGGCTTGTTTGAGACCGTACAAGGCTTTGGACAGTTTGTAAACATGATTAGGAAAATCGGATTTTCAAAACCCGGTAGTTTCCTGACATAAACCTCCTCATCTATGTAACCATTAAGAAAAACACTTTTAACATCCATTTGATATAACTTGAAACCTTTAGATGAAGCAAAAGCTAACAAAGTTCTTATGGCTTCTAATCTAGCAACAGGAGCAAAAGATTCATCAAAACCTAGACCTTCAATTTGTATGAAACCTTGAGCAACCAACCTAACCTTATTCGTAACCAAAACCCCATCCTCAATCTGTTTATTTATAAAAACTCATCTAGTTCCAATTATAGTGTGTCATTGGGGTGGAGGTAAAAGTTTCAAAACATTCTTTCTTTCAAAATTTTCTAAATTCTTCTTGCATGGCAATAATCCAAGATTCATTAGTGAGTACGTGTGATATGTCTTTGGGTTCAAAAGAAGCAACAAAAGCAGAATGAGCGTGAGAGTTTGGATCGTAAAACCTGGACCGTGTGACTCGTTCGTGCAAGCTCCCAATGATAGTTTTGGAGGATGACTTTTGAGGATTCGGAGGGGAGTAGACACTTCACAAGCTTCTTATTCTTCATGTTCATCACAGATTGAAGAACTTGTGGCTTAAGGGCGATCTGTACCAGCTGCAATAGTTGTTGGTGCTGGTTGGGGTGCCAAATCAGCATTGCGATCAACGTCATTTTCTTCTAAATCTTCGGGCAGCAGTACCACTTCTTTGTCTTCTTCGATGAAAATACTCTCCCCCTACATATATGGCTCTAGACGTGCAATATTAGAGCTAGTACCTGGGCCAGCTTCATCAAAAGAAACCTCACAAGTCTCCACAATTTTGTTACTATCAAGTAAAAGCACACGGTAGCCTCTAGTATGAGGTGGATAATCAAAAAACATGCCATCAACAGATCTAGCCTCAAATTTTTCAAGATTACCATGTTTCATAACAAAGAATTTACATCCAAAGACCCGAAAGTGTGTGATACTAGGCCTATGTCCAAACCGAACTTCATATTGTGTTTTTCCTATCTTAGCACACAAGAAAACAGGATTTGAGACATAACAAGCGGTTGCAATTGCATCTGCCCAAAATTTTCTAGGAGATTGATATTCATCAAGCATAGACCTAGCCATCTCAACTGAGATTCTGTTCTTTCTCTCTACAACACCATTTTTTTTGAGGTACATAAAGTTAACAAATTGATGATCTATTCCATTTTCAGCACAAAAGTGATCAAACGATTGATTTCTAAATTTGGTTCCGTCATCACTTCTAATTGCTTTTAAAGATCCTGGGTGATCAATTGATAATCTAAGAAATAAAGTTCTAAACTGACTAAATGCTTCATTCTTAGATGCCATAAAGTAAACCCAAGAGTATCTAGAAAATTCATCAACAATCACAAGAACATACTATTTACCTCCGAAAGATTGAACACGCTAAGCTCCTACGTTGTCAAGGTGCAAAAGTTGACCCGGTTCATATGTCATGGTCATTGTGAGAGGAGCATGTGAACCTGCAACCATCTTAGCATGTCTACAAAAAGAGCACACTTTCTTTATCCCCTTTAAGCTTAGGCAACCCACGTATGCGATCAAAAGCACTAACACGCATTAGATGATCAAAGCCCACGTGACCAAGTCTACGATGCCAAAAATATAAGTCCTATCATTAGGAACTAGACACCTATGCTTAGAGGATGACATATCAAATTAAGCTTTAAAAACTCTTCCAAACCGAGAAATGTTAAAAATAAGCTCACTATTTGAATCTACAACTTTGCAGCAATTTTTATTGAAAATAACTTCCGAATTTTCCTCTAGCAATTGTGAAACAAAAAGCAAGCTGTATTTCAAATTTTGACAAGTGCCACATCTTTCAAAGTGTAGTGATCATTTACCATAACCGAACACTTAGCAATTATAGGAGTTGAAGAATTATCGGCAAAAGTAACATTCTCCACACGTGACACAAAAGAAAGGGAGGAGAACCATTCTTTGTTACCGGTCACGTGGTGTGAGCAACCTGAATCCACAATCCAAATGTTCTCCTTCCTCAAGCGTGTAACCTACATAGAAGCACAATACGTCAATAACTCAATACTAGGATTAGTCAAAAGGCATTTAGGAATCCAGTACTGAGTCACACGACGTGCAACAGGAAAAGCGCGCGAAAGCTGAGACAAAACAACATGTTTATGAGCTAGAGTTTGAGCATTTTTGTACCCAACTACTCACTTACGAGGTTTTACATGTGTAGCATGAAAAACAGTAGGTTTGGGAGCAAACTTTGCATGTTTTTGACTCATAATAGCAGGTTTCATGTTTTTGATATCTGGTTTAGCATGTGCAGCAAATGTTGCATGAGAGTTATGAGATCAAGCTTGCATTCTTTCTTTTTTCTGTTGTTTAGCTAGTCTATAACAAAAATCTATGACATGACCATCTCTACCACAGTGGGTACAATTAAATTTAACTTTGTGTTCATGTCTAAATGATCAAGCAATATGTTTATTGGAAGTTGAATGAGACAGCATCCCTGCAGATTTGAAAATCACTTCTTTTTGTTTAGGAGCCGTTTGAATCAAACCACCTCCTAATGACTTTACAATTTTACGTGATGTGCCTTCGCATGAGCATGAAAATCAAAACCTAAACCATATTTGTCATTGCAAGATGTAGAATAATTCAGCAGTAAGTTTAGGTTCTTATTTGCATTACAAAACCGATCTAATGCCCTATACATGTCATCAAGTTTATTGAACAGATCAACGCAATTTTTATAGGAAGATTTTCTTTTTAATTTGCAATTAGAACAATGTTTAAGTTCATGAGAACATAAAGAATTGTTGGATATAGAAATCTCATTCATAGCATCTTGTAGTTTCTTATCAAGATCATCACGAGTAGAACATGCAAATCAATTGTAGAACAGCTAGCATCTTCCAAGTTTTTATCATTAAGTGCCGCAAGGTCTTTGTTCTTTTCAATCTCTAACTCAAGTTTATCAAGTGTAGAGGTGTGTGCACTTCTTAGAGAGGACAATTGTTCATATATTAAATCACATGAGGAAAAAGAATCATCACTAGGAATCAAAGATTTCAAATGATTAATTTCAGATTCTAGTGACTCAATTTTAACAGCATTGTTGCTAAGCTTTTTGTCCTTTTTCTTACCTATAACAGTGGCACGAGAAATAGCATCACACATTTCTTCACAAGTAGGACGTTGTCGCTGTTTTGTTCAGCCACCTCTATACTTGATCTTGACTTGCCTGCCATGAAGCGCAAGTTTTCCAAATCATCTTCATCTTCGTCACTTCTAATGTCCACATCGCTCGAGCCAATTTCTTGAAGTGCAGAGATAAAACTATTTACAAATTGGCATCCTATAAAACCCTTCTTTTTTCTTGTTGTTTTTTGTAGAGGAGTGCTTCGTTCTTGTTTGCTATTCATCACGGGAAGTAGTACTTGAAAGGTTAGGGCTATTCGTGCAAAAATGACTTGTCTTACCACATTCGAAACATCGTTGAGGTCCAGCAGTCCCTCTCCTTCTAGTTCTCACATTTTGAAATGCTTTTGAGAACCGAGTAGAGATGAGTGCATGTTCTTCCTCTAGAAACTCTTCAATCTGTTCAAAGGTTAGGACAACAAAGCAGATGTTCCACAAGATGAAGATTGGCCTGAGATAAGCATGTCACGTTGAGAAACAAATGCAAGAGACTTGTTGGGGTTCTTACGTGAGATTATGTCAATTTCATGAGTTTTCAATTTAGAATATAGAACATCTAATGTAAGTGTACTCAATAGATGTGGCTTCCATCTCCAAGATTGACATGTCTAATGCACTTAGTAATTGCCTAGCATTCTCAGCATTTAAAAAATTAACATTGACGGTATGCAAGTTGCTGTGAATTTTATTAAAGCGAGCAAAGAGGTCATCGATAGACTAACCTGGTTGCATCTCAAAGAGCATGTACTCCATTTTGAACATGTCTTGTCTTATCTCCTTGATCGTGTTGGGTCCTTTGTGGTAATTACATAGAGCTTTCCAAACATCGCACGCATATTAGAGGTGAGCAACACGGTCGAAGTTGCTTTGAGTTAATCCTTGTATGATCAAGTTTCATGCCTTGTTGTTGTTGTCGACATCTCTCATTTTTGTAGCCGTAACTTTATTGTTTGATGGCACTATGCAAGGCTTGTACACCTTTTTCCATGTTGCAAAGCCTTGTGCCTAGATGGAGGCTTCCACACGTGCCTTCCAAACCTCAAAATCAATACTACTAAACATAAAAGGTTTTGTGGATTATTTTTCCATGATGATTAGTCAAAACCATGAGCAAATCACAAGTATTAGAGCACCGTGGCTCTGAACCAAATTTAGGATCGAAGAGCACATGAAAATCTACCAAAGGAGGGATGAATGATAGATTACAACTTAATGAGCGGAAACAATGAAAAGCAATCGGCAAAAAATTGTTTTGTTAAAGAAGTAGTGTGTGCAACTAATCTAAACATTATAAATTGTGAAACAATCACTATAGATTCTTAAGAATCAAGTCACAAAAACTTCACAACAAAAATCAGGAAAATCCATTGAGAAGAACTCAAGTTATGATTGAAAGATTGAACAAAGGTCAATCTGTTCTACCCGTGGAAAACAGATCTGCCACACTGCAAAGAAACTCGTGTAGATCCAAAACCAAGAATCCAATGACCATGAAATATTCAAAGATGATATATAATCAAGTTTTTAAGACAACCCAAAAAGAATCATGTCAATTGGATCTGTAAAAATCGAGTTATGATAAAACTACCGAAGCAAGGTACTGTATGCAGAAACTCGACGAGAATAGCTTGTCTGAAACAAGTCGGACGAACAAGGCACAAAAATTCCTTTAAACTATGATTTTTATTCAATAGAACACAATAATAAGAGAGCAAAATCTGTATACCGTGAGCTCTGGCCTCCCTTGCTTATATAACCAGCCATGAGGCCAACCCAAATCAAACTAGGATTCGTATCCTACTCATTTTCCACCGAAACTTCGCATAACTGCTCAAGACTCTTCTATACGCAGGTAGAAGCAATCTTAAAACTTCCAAACACCTTAGAAACATATCTCACATTTCTAAAAATAACTCAACTTTGTGACCCACACGAAATCCTATGATAATAAACTCAAATCTTTCCATATTTGAGTCAAACCCGACTAAGCCGTAGCCAGAGTCCATAACCTAGTCGGTTGGACCTTTCCGACCAATTCTTTACGTACACATCTCTTCATCACGCCTCGGAACCATGTTTCCACGTCCATGCACTCCTTGCACACGTGTAAACATCTTCCAACAATGTCCATGATACCTTCATGTGCATTATTCTTGATTGAAACATGTTGCGCAACCTCCCGATAAACTCAACCACAATTCCTCCTTAACTTGGCTGTTGAACCTCATCTTATCCCGAGGACTAGTTCAATGCATCTCATCACTAGCCATGTCTTGAACTTAAGAAACACCTTGAAATGAATAGAAAACTAATAATTCTGAGCACAAGTCCTCGACTTGACTCTCGTTAGTTCCGATAACTGCAACACCTTACGTGAGCATGTCACATAAGCATGTTGCAAACCATAGCAAAACGATGTCAGCCATAACCACCAACACACACCAAAATCTTGGTAAAAGAATACTAAGCAAGCTTTCCATAATCCAAAAAGCATGTTTGAAACATTGCAAGTTAAAAGAAGAACCATTGCAATCTAGCACCAGACCTTACCAAAGCTAACCGAATCTTTAGATGAAGCTTGCCAAAGCTAGCAGGACCTAGCATTGGAGCTTACCAAAGCTAGTCGGACCTAGCGTCCGAGCTGACCAAAGCTAGTCGGACCTAGCCACAGCAAGTCGGACCTAACCAAATAAGCCGGACCTAGACAAAGAAGTCGAACCTAGCCAAAGCAAGTCGGACCTTACGTTGGACCTTGCCAGAGCTACCCAAAACAAGCCAGACCTATAGTCGGGCCTTGCAAGAGCTCGTACCTAGAGTTGGACCTTGTTAAAAGGTTTTTTTGGCAGTATTCAAAATTTTTATCATCAAAGCCAATGTATTAAGCACACATAGGTCTCACAATATTCTCCCAAAGGAAGGCCAGATGGAAGTAAAGCAATCATCAAGTGGAGAGGTCAGGGTGATCTAGGCAAGGTTCTAGCAAGGATGGATAAATGATAATTGGAGTAGTGTGACGCAAACAAGAGCATTCTATCCTAAGGGGATAAATGGGGTAAAGAGGGACTAGGCTAAGGGTAAGGTAGAGACTCCTACTATGTTTCTAATGTACATATACATAACCTAAGTTAGTTACTAATGATCATATTAATTATGAATTCTCATGCTAAGTGAATTAACACATCGGCCATGGGTTTACCCCTAGCAATACTAGGACAACTCCTGCCATGATCCTGTGGCATAGCCGAACGTGGAGGATTACAAAGGACAGATAGGGTTGTCACCACCTACTACCTACCTCTTCAATCCATCAGTTTACGAGACATTCAACGCTACTCTCTATGCTATCGCCATGCTAGCATATTAAGTAATTACCTTAAGATCCTTGGCAAAAGCCACCCTAAGGCGATAAACTAAATCATCGTTGAACCAATGTAAATTCATAGCATACGTGATTCATATTAACATAATCATGTCATAGCTAGTTAGACTATAGTGGGGGTTTGTAGTGTTTATGATGATATAATGAGAATGATATAGCGCCACGTATATGGAATCCACAATCAAACAAGAAACACTTCATCCAATTATATGAACAATAGAAGACTAAAGATAACGTCTTTATTAACAGAAAAGTCACAAATACAAATAGGAATATGAGAGCCATACCATTCCCAATTAGGAATTTGGAAGAGACTCTTTCTACTCCTCTCCTACTTGGACTATGGACTAGAGACTCTCCTCTCTACTGTCTATAATCCTATAAACCTATGGAGAGTAGTGGATACAATGGATGAATACTCAAGTGGTGTGTGTTGAAGTGAGGGGTCCTATTTATAGCTTGGAGAAGGGTCGGTTTTCGCCACCAAAAGCGCGTGAATCAGTCACCCATGACTTCTTCAAGCCGGTAGGAGCCAACACATGGAATTTGACCGGGTTTGGCGCTAGGGAGGTCGGCCGACCTGGTCTCAGCCCCGTTGGGGATAGATGTGCTTCCTCCAGGTCTCTGCCAGGTGGGTCCTATCCCCTTATATGGGTGCTACACTGTTGGATGGCCTCAGATACTTCTGTTTGTTGGCTGGAATGGTATTTTATAGGATCCATCCCATTGTTTCACTTCAATTATGCATAAAATGCCTGCATGCACTACTTTATTATAGGACAAGCGGAAATAGGTTAAATAGAAAGGTGATGTGTGCAAGAAGTGATATTTCCTTCACAAAATTGTGTTATATTGACGGGTAAAATTGGTATATAAAAATCGTCAATAGTAGGCAGTAGGTGGTGACAGACCTATCTATCCTTTGTAATCCTCTATGTTTGGCTATGCCACGGGCACTTGGCGGGAGTCGTCCTAGTATTTCTAGGGGTAAACCCATGTCCGATATGTTGAACAACTTAGCATAAATATTCACCATTGACATGCTCATTAGTATCTAACATAGGCTATGTATGTGTATATTAGAAGCATTATAGGAGCAACTCCCCAGCTCTTAGTCTAACATCCATTAGGACCCATCTACCCTTTTGAATAGATTGCTTAGGTGTGTGTCACACTACCCATATATTATCAACTTACACCTGTCTTTATAATTGATTAGTATTCCATAGCTTGATCATAAGAGTAGTGTTTGCTTAACTCCATTGCATTCCTTTGGTATAAATATAATACCCTTGGGAATACTCTTGGGTTAAATGCTAGACAATAATTTCCGTGTGCTTGCAGACCTCATCTCTTTCGAGAGATGATCTATGATGTAAGAAACGTCAACAACTTGCGGGCGAGAGGAGGTGGGTAAAGAGGCTTGAAGAGCTGTTGAATGATCAGCAGGCCACCATTGAAGCTCTGGATGAGAAGACTCATGAAGTTTATGACAAAGTGATAGAAGCCAACGAGTTTGCACATGCTCGCTTGTATTCTTTGAATAAGTTGAGGGATGAGATCTTGAAGTGTCAAGAGTCTGTTGATAATAAGGAGTGAGAGATCTAGAGGAGAGATGCCGTGATCTCTCAGAATCTAGAGATCGGTGAGAAGGACTTATCTCACCGGCTCAACGTGCTCAAGTCCTGTTGCGAAGAGGAGAAGCAGCAAATATGGCAAGCTGGCAGCAAGTCTCCAAGGGAGAGCTTGCTGTCTCCGCTAAGGAGGATAAGATGAAGGCAGAGGAGAAGAACTTGGGAATGAAGAAGAACCGCCTGAACCTTCGCGAAAAGAAAATTGCCAACCAAGAAAAGCAGTTGGCTGAGCAGATGCAGCAGCATGCTAAGGAGGTCGAAGTATTCACCAAGAGAGGCTTGGTGGAGCTGACAACCGCCAAGAAGTCTTTGGAGTAGTTGTGGACCATGCGAAAGATCGAAGTCCAACAAATCTGGGACTTCTTGGGGCGAGCTGGTAATGCACTAGTTCCTTTGGGGTTCAGTCCGATTCGTCCAAGCAACCCGGAGCCAGAAGTCAGCCAAGCCCTAACTGCTCTAAATTGATCCGGAACCAAGCTAGGTGTGCTGGAAGATGTCATCAGCAACAAGCTTGAGAGAGAGGGCAAAAATCTGGCCAAGTCAGTCGAAGAGTATGTGCTAACTTGTTTCCACAACTGGAAACCCTCAATCTCACTCGATCCGATGCTTGAAGGGTCGCTGAAGAGATGAAGGATGCTACCAAGGCCAGTGTGCGAGAAGCTTCCCAGAAGGTTGCCGCGTGGTCTCAATGCAACTCTAGCGAGTAGCTAGGACATCTTCATCCTCTTGTATCTTCACACTTATAAAGACTTTTGAATGAATGTAATTCTCCTGAACTTCATATTTTGTCTTCATTGTTGATATTGTCGTAGCTTGGTTGGCCCCCTGGTAGATGTACTCAATTGATTGAGAACATCTACCATTAGTAACTTGGCAATGTATTGAAGCTTTCATGGTAGCTCTGAGGATCGACTTTGGCCTCTGAGAGCATCTTGCCAACATGTAAAACTTTGATGAGTGGCCCCCTAGGAGATGTCAGAGCTGGATGTCTCGACGGCACCCATCATCAACATTTGAAACATCAACGTCGGGGCCCCGGGTGGTGCCGGAGCTAGATGCTCTGTTGCCGCCCATCATCAACATGTGAAACATCAACGCCAGGCCCTCTAGGTGGTGTTGTAACTAGATGCATCGGTGGTGCCCATAATCAACGTGCGAAACTTCAACGCCAGGCCCCCTGGGACGTCGAAACTCCTATGACGAGCAAGTAAATCATTTGTCCTGCACAAGGGAGACAACAAAAGTAGTAAAAGTTCTTCTTCTTGCATATAGTTTAGTTGTGGCTTACTATCCTTTCTTGAATTATGGGTCCTAATCAATTCAACGTGATAATAAATAGTATATCGGTTGTACTTTCATAGCTTCCTGTGCTTCCCAGACCCACCTTACTTCGACGCAATACCATAATAGGTATAGTGGCGTACTTAGGGTGCTTGATCAGGCTAAGTCTAGAGCCGCCTTCGGATCTATCATTGGCATTGCTTTTCAGGTGAGTAGGCCATTCAACGAACACAAGATCCCAAAAAAGACTACCAATAATGTAGGATCAAAGAGCACGTGAAAATCTACCAGAGGGGGGTGAATGGTAGATTACAACTTTTTCAGCGGAAGCAACAAAAACCCCTCGACAGAAAATTGACCTGTTAAAGAAATCATGTGTGTCACTAATCTAAACGTTTTCATATGTGACAAAAGTGGTTTATATTATAGAGGATCAAGTCACAAAGACACTACAACAATAATCACTGAAATCCGTTGAGAAAAAACTCAAGTTACGATCGAGAGATTGAACAAAGGTCAATCTGTTCTACCCGAGAAAACCCAGATTTGCATCACTATGATGAAAATCATGTAGATCCATAACCACAAATCCAGTGAAGGTAAAATTTTCTCCGATGATAGATAATCAAGTTTTGAAGACAAGCCAAAAAGAATCACATCGATTGGATCTGTAAAACTCGAGTTATGATAAATCCACGAAAGCAAGGTAGTGTTGTGCAGAAACTTGATGAGAAAGACTTGACGAAAACAAGTCGGACAAAAAAGGGACAAAAGCTCCTTTACACTATGAATTTTATTGATCAAAACTCAACAGGAACAGCCCCAAAGTCGTGCACCATGAGCTCTAGCCTCCCTTGCTTATATAACCAGACCTTAAGCCAACCCAATCCTAAATAGGACTCAAATCCTACTCAGATTCAACCGAAACTTTTCATAACTGCTTAAGACAATTCTATACGCAGATAGAAGAAATCTTATGATTTCAAAACACCTTAGGAATGTATCCCATATTCATAAAACAACCCAACTCTGTGACCCACACGAAATACTATCATAACCAACACAAATCTTTCCATATTTGAGTCAAATCCGACTCAGCCACAGCCTAAGTCCGTAACCTAGTCGATTGGACCTTTCCGACCAATTTTTTACGTCCACATCTCTTCATCATGCCTCAGAACCATGTAGCCAGGTCCATGCACTCTTTGCACACGTGCAAACATCTTCCAATGACGTCCATGATACCTTCGTATGCATTGTTCTTGATTCAAACATGTTGCATGACCTCCCCATCAACTCAACCAAAATTCCTCCCGAACTTGGTTGTTGAACCTCATCTTCTCTATAAGACTAGTTCAATGGATCCCATCACCAGCCATGTATTGAACTCAAGCAACACATGTGTGAGACCTATGTGTGCTGAATACATTGGCTTTGACGATAAAAGTTTTAAATACTCCCAAAACATCTTTTTATTAAGCTCCGACTCCTGGTCCGGTTTGCTTTGGCAATGTTCGAAGCTTGATTGCAATTGTTCTGCTTTTGTCTTGCAATATTTCAAACTTGCATTACACTTATGGAAAGTTTTCTTAGCATTCTTTTACGAAGTTTTTGGTGTGCTTTGGTGGTTATGGTTGATATCATTTTGCTATGGTTTCCAACATGCTTATGTGAGGTGCTCACGTAAGATGTTATAGTTTTGGAACTAACGAGACACAAGTCGAGGACTTGTGCTCGGAAGTATTGGTTTTTTATTCATGTGCAGGTGTTGCTTGAGTTCAAGACATGGCTGGTGACGGGATCCATTGAACTAGTCTTATGGAGAAGATGAGGTTCAACAACCAAGTTCGGGAGGAATTGTGGTTGAGTTGATCGGGAGGTTGCGCAGCATGATTGAATCAAGAACAATGCATATGAAGGTATCATGGATGTCGTTGGAATATGATTGCACGTATGAAAGGAGTGCATGGACGTGGCTATATGGTTCCGAGGCATGATAAAGAGATGTGAAATTAAAAAATTGGTCAGAATAGGTTAGGGACTCAGGCTGCGGCCGAGTCATGTTTGACTCAAATATGGAATGTTTTGAGTTGATCATGATAGGGTTTCATGTGGGTCACGAATTTGAGTTGGTTTAAGAATGTGGGATACGTTCCTAACATGTTTGGAAGTCTTAAGATTGCTTCTATCTGCGTATAGAAGAGTCTTGTGCAGTTATGGAAAGTTTTAATTCGTGAACTGAGTAGGATTAGAGTCCTAGTTAGGTTTGGGTTGGCCTAAGGGCTGGTTATATAAGCAAGAGAGGACAGAGCTGGTGGTAGACGACTTTTGGGCTATTCCTCTTGTGTTCTATTGAATAAAGATCATAGTTTAAATGAACTTTTGTGCCTTGTTCATCCGACTTGTTCTAGACAAGTTTTTCTTGTCTAGTTTCTACACAGCACTACCTTTCTTCGGTGGTTTTATCATAACTCAAGTTTTACAGATCCAATTGACGTGATTCTTTTTGGGTTGTATTAAAAACTTGATTATCAGTCATATTTCAAAATTTCACGGTCATTGGATTTGTAGTTTTTGATCTACACGAGTTTCTTTGCAGTATTGCAGATCTGTTTTTTACTCGGTAGAACAGATTGACCTTTGTTCGAACTTTCCATCGTAACTTGAGTTTCCCTCAACGGATTTGGGTGATTCTTGTTGTGTCATCTTTGTGACTTGATTATATCTGATATATATCACTTTTGTCATGGTGAAACACATTTGGTTTAGTCTCACACACGAATTCCTTAAGAGATCGTTTTTCTGTCGAGGGGATTTCATTGCTTTCGCTGAAAAAGTTTTGGATCTACTGTTCACCCCCCTTCCGGTGGCTTTTAACGTGCTCTTAGATCCTACAATTGGTATCAAATCCATGATTCTCTAATCTTTGTGATTTGCACGTGTTTTGACTAATCATCATGGAGAAATACTCTGCCAAACCTTGTGGGTTTAGTGGTATTGATTTTCAGGTTTGGAAGGCACGTATGGAAGCATTCATCCAGGCACAAGGCTTCGCAATATGGGAGAAGGTATACAAGCCTTACAAAGTGCCGTCAAACGATCAAGTTACAGCTACAAATCTGAGAGATTTCGACAACAACAACAAGGCTCGGAACTTGATCATACAAGGATTAACTCAAAGCGACTTCGACCGTGTTACACACCTCCGATATGCATATGATGTGTGGAAATCACTTTGTGGCTACCACGAAGGATCCAACACGATCAAGGAGGTACTGCAAGACATGTTCAAGAATGAATACATGCGCTTCGAGATGCAACCCGGTGAGTCCATTGATGATCTCTTTGCTCGCTTTAATAAAATCTAAGCGACTTGCGTAGCGTCAATGTTAAATTTTCAGATGCTGGGAATGATAGGCAATTACTAAGTGTATTAGACATGTCAATTTGGGAGATGAAGGTTACATCTATTCGTGAATCTTCTGTCTTGAGTACACTTACTTTAGATGTACTATATTCTAAATGAAAAACTCATGAAATTGACATAATCTCACTTAAGAACCCCAACAAGTCTCTTATATTTGTTTCTAACCGTGATATGCCTAGCTCCGGCCAATGTTCATCTTGTGGTACACTTGCCTTGAGCAGATTTAGGAGTTTCCAGAGGATGAGCTAGTACTTCTCTCTACTAGGTTCTGAAAAGCATTGCAAAATGTGAGAACTAGAAGGAGAGGAAGCTCCGGACCTCAACGTTGTTTTGAATGTGGTAAGACAGGACATTTTTCGTTCAGATTGCCCTAACCTTTCTGGTCCTACTTCCTGAGATGAAAAGCAAACAAGGACGAAGCACTCCTCTGCAAAAATATACGAAGAAAAAGAAGGGTTTTACAGGACGTGAATTGGTGGGTAGTTTTATCTCTGCACTTCAAGAACTTGGGTCAAGCGATGTGGACATTGGAAGTGACGAAGATGAAGATGATTTGGCAATCTTGTGCTTCATGGCGGGTAAGTCAAGATCAAGTATGGAGGAGGCTGAACACAACAACCACAATGAAGAGGTATGTTCTACTTGCGAAGAAATATGTGATGCTATTTCTCGTGCCACTGTTATAGTTAAGAAAAAGGACAAAAAGCTTAGGGACAATGCTATTAAAATTGAGTCACTAGAATTTGAAATTAATCGTTTGAAATCCTTGATTCCTACTGATGATTCTTGTTCCTCATGTGATTTAATATATGAACAATTATCCTGATTAAGAAGTGCCCACACCTCCACACTTGATAAACCTGAGTTAGAAATTGAAAAGAACAGAGAGCTTGCTGCACTTAATGATAAAAAATTGAAAGATGCTAGTTGTTCTACAATTGATTTGCATTGTTGTACTTGTGATGATCATGATAAGAACTACAAGATGCTATGAATGAAATTTCTATATTGAACAACGCTTTACGTTCTCATGAAGTTAAATATTGTTCCAATTGCAAATTAAAAGGAAAAAATTCATGTGAAAATTGTCTTGATCTATCCAATAAACTTGATGACATGCATAGGACGTTAGATCGGTTTTGTAGTGGGAATAAGAACCTAAACTTGCTGCTGAATTCTTCCAAGTCATTCAATGATAAAATTGGTTTAGGTTTTGATTCTCATGCTCATGCTGAGGCACATCCACCTAAAATTGTAAAGTCATTAGGAAGTGGTTTTATTCAAATAGTTCCTAAACAAAAAGAAGTGGTTTTCAAATCTGCAGGACTATTGTCTCATTCGGTTTCAAATAAAAATTATGCTTGCTCATCTAGACATGAATACAAGGTTAAATTTCATTGTACCTACTGTGGTAAAGACGGTCATGTCATAGATTTTTGTTATAGACTAGCTAAACAACAGAAAAAGGAAAGAATGATTGCTAGATCTCATAACTTTAATGCAAAATTTGCTGCACTTGATAAACCGAATGATAGGAACATGCAATCTGATGTAATGAGTCGAAAACATGCAAAGTTTGCTCCCCAAATTACTGTTTTTCATGCTACACATGTAACATCTCATAGGACAGTAGTTGGGTAAAAAATCCTCAAGCTTTGGCTCATAAACCTGTTGTTTTATCTCAACTTTTGTGTGTTATTCCCGCTGGATGCCGTGTGACTCAGTACTAGATTCCTAAATGCCTTTTGACTAACCCTAGTATTGAGTCATCGATGTATTGTGCTTCTATGTAGGTTACAAGCTTGAGAAAGGAGGACATTTGGATTGTGGATTCAGGTTACTCATGCCACATGACGAGTAACAAAGAACGATTCTCCTCCCTCTCTTTCATGTCACGTGTAGAGAATGTTACTTTTGCTGATAATTCTTCAACTCCTATAATTGCTAAGGGTTTGGTTAGAGTAAATGATCACTACACTTTGAAGGATGGGGCACTTTTTAAAAATTTGAAATACAACTCGCTTTCTGTTTCACAACTGCTAGATGAAAATCTGGAAAATATTTTCACTAAAAATTGCTGCAAAGTTGTAAATTCAAACAATGAGGTTATTTTTAACATGTCACGGTTTGAAAGAGTTTTTAAAGCTGATTTTGATATGTCTTCCTCGAAGCATAGGTGTCCAGTTGCTAATGATTCAAAGGACTCATATTTTTTGCATCGTAGACATGGTCACATAGGCTTTGATCATCTAACGCGTCTTAGTGCTCTTGATCGCATACGTGGGCTGTCTAAGCTTAAAGGGGACAAAGAAATTGTGTGCTCTTCTTGTAGACATGCTAAGATGGTTGCAGGTTCACATACTCATCTCACACTGATCATGACAACTGAACTGGGTCAACTTTTGCACCTTGACACCATAGGACCTTCACGTGTTCAATCCTTCGGAGGTAAATTGTATGTTCTTGTGATTGTTGATGGTTATTCTAGATACTCTTGGGTTTACTTTATGGCATCTAAGAATGAAGCTTTTAGTCACTTTATAACTTTATTTTTTAGATTATCAATTGATCACCAAGGATCTTTAAATGCAATTAGAAGTGATAACGGAATCAAATTTAAAGATCAATCTTTTGACCACTTTTGTGCTGAAAATAGAATAGATCATCAATTTTCTTCATCATATGTACCTCAAAAAAACAGTGTTGTAGAATGAAAGAATAGAACCTTAGGTTATATGGCTAGGACTATGCTTGATGAATATCAAACTCCTAGGAAAGTTTGGGCTGATGTGATTGCAACTGCTTGTTATGTCTCAAATCGTGTTTTCTTGCTCGCTAAGCTAGGTAAAACACCATATGAGCTCCGGTTTCGACATATGCCTAGTGTTACACATTTTCGGGTCTTTGGTGGAAAATGCTTCGTTAAGAAACATGGTAATCTTGATAAATTTGAACCTAGATCTATTAATGGCATGTTTCTTGGTTATCGTTCTCATACTAGAGGCTACCGTGTGCTTTTACTTGACACTAACAAAATTGTGGAGACTCGTGAGGTGTCTTTTGATGAAGCTAGCACAGGTACTAGCTCAAACATTGCGGGTCCGGATGCATATCTGCAGGGGGACAGCATTTTCGTTAAAGATGAGGAAGAAGTGGTGCTGCTGCCCGAAAATTCAGTAGCTAATGACATTGTTCCAGCTCCTGATTTTTATTCGCAACCAGAACCCACGACCACCATTGCTGGTCCAAATCCTCCTCAAGTCACAAGCTCATCAATTTGTGATGAATATGAAGAATAAGAAGCTTGTGAAGTATCCACTCCCCTCCGGTTTCTCAAAAGTCATCCTGATGAGTAGGTTTAGGCCCGATCTCTCGAAAGGTAAGTCGATTGGGGTGGAGAACTCGATGTTGATGATCCGCAACACTCGAGCAGTTTGAATACCCCTGCAATCACTACACCACTACTCTGTTGGTTATCAACCATGCGGCACACGCTTGACCTCGCCAAGAAGGCTAATCCCTACAAGTGAACCGAGAACACAAGCAAGAACGTAGAAGACACGATCTAAAATTGAGAAGTTGGGGTCTCACAAACCGAAGAACGGTGAAATTGTTATTGTAAGCAAAACCCACCGAATATGACCAGCGGCTGCAGTATTTAAAGGCTAGGGTTCGGCCAAAACACGATTAGACGCGTCCCTAATGGACTCTTATGGGATACAAGGCCCAAAGGCCCGATTCGGTGGTGCAGCACTAGACAGAAATCTGGACTCGGTTGTTTCGACGATTCCCGATGACATTAGAGTAATTTTAGAGGTGAGATCATAACCATTGGAAAGTTGATCTTCTCCTCTTTTCGTGCATATGTATAACGTCAAAAACGGAGTCAGTACGCCTCCTGGGTGTCCGTTTTAAGGTGGACTGCTCCTGGACTCCGAGTTAAACTCAAGTCCGAGTTGTAAACTGTTTCCATCAACCTGTGGACGTCCCAGCTGGTTATCCACACTTCCAAGGCCTCTTTCCTTCACTTGTTGATCTTCTCCATTATTCCCAATAACAATTAGATCATCACATAGCAATCTATTCTAAACTCACATGCAAAAAAAGTTAGGAGCGAATTCACCTGCTAATTTATTAACCGTGCTCATGCTCTTGTGATTGGTCCTTGCATTTCAATGTCTGTCTCCGCTGTTGTGATGTCCTCATAACATCCCCCACAAAAAATTATTGGAAGCTTGCACAAACAAGTCACACGGTCCAGGTTTTGCGATCCAAACTCTCATGCTCATTTTGCTTTTGTTGCTTCTTTTGAACCCAAAGATATATCACACGCACTCACTGATGAATCTTGGATTATTGCCATGCAAGAAGAGTTAGAAAATTTTGATAGGAATAATGTTTGGAAACTTGTACCTCCACCTCAAGGTCACACTCTAATTGGAACTAAATGGGTGTTTATAAATAAACAAAGTGAAGATGGAGTTGTGGTTAGGAATAAGGCTAGGTTGGTTGCTCAAGGTTTCACTCAAGTTGAAGGTCTAGATTTTGATGAAACTTTTGCTCTTGTTGCTAGATTAGAAGCCATAAGAATTTTGTTAGCTTTTGCTTCATCTAAAGGTTTTAAGCTATATCAAATGGATGTTGAAAGTGGTTTTTTTAATGGCTACATAGATGAGGATGTTTTATATCAAACAACCACCGGGTTTGGAAAATCCATATTTTCCTAATCATGTTTACAAACTGTCCAAAGCCTTGTACGGTCTCAAAAAAGCCCCTAGAGCATGGTATGATAGGTTAAAAACATTGTTACTTAAAAAGGGGTTCACCATGGGCAAGGTTGATAAAACTCTTTTTGTGCTTAAGCATGGCAATGACTCATTATTCGTGCAAGTGTATGTAGATGATATTATCTTTGGTTGTGCTTCTCATGATCTTGTGTCCAAGATTTAAGCTATGATGAGTTCATAATTTGAGATCAGTAAGATTGGTGACCTCACATACTTTTTGGGGCTGCAAATCAAGCAAACCAAGGAGGGTACCTTTGTGCATCAAACAAAGTATACAAAAGACCTCATAAGGCGCTTCAACATGGACAAAAGCAAGCCTCTTCGGACACCAATGGGAACAGCAACAACACTTGAACTTGATGAAGATGGTGAACCCGTGAATCAAAAAGAATATAGAAGCATGATCGGATCACTTTTGTACCTCATGGCATCAAGACCAGACATACAATTTAGCGTATGTCTTTGTGCGCGGTTTCAAGCCACCCCACGTGCTTCACATCGTCAAGCCTTCAAAAGGATTATCAGGTACTTACATGGAACTCAAGAATTTGGCATTTTTTCCTTCTTCCTCAACTGTTACTTTGAAAGCTTCTTTGGATGCTGCTTTTGGGGGTTGTAGGATTGATAGGAAAAGTACATCCAGTGCTTGTCATTTTCTTGGTAATTCACTTGTTGCTTGTTCCTCTAGAAAACAAAACTCAGTTGCACAATCCACAGCTGAATCTGAATTTGTAGCTGCTGCTAGTGCTTGCTCACAAATTCTTGGGATTGTTAAAAAATTTGAGGACTATGGGGTTGATCTAGATAGTGTTCCACTATTTTGTGATAATACTAGTGCCATTTGCATTGCTAAAAACCCCATGCAACATTCTAGAACTAAGCACATTGACATTAGGTATCACTTTCTCCGTGATAATGTTGAAAAAGGAAATGTTGTGCTTCACCATGTAGATATCAAACAACAATTGGCTGATATTTTTACAAAACCTTTGGATTTCACTTGTTTTTGTTTCATTCATGGTGAAATAGGGGTTATGCATCCTCATGGCTTACATTGAGTGGGAGTTTTGAAACTAGAGAAGTCTATGTGTGAATCTGAAATTAAAATAACATGATCATAGTATTTCATACATATATGACTTTGTGATTCCTTTTACATGCTGAAAGTTCTTACTACATTACTCATGTTATACATTATGTAGTTTTTGCCATGTCTAGTAATTGGAATAATTACTTACACTAAATCTGGTCATGGTCAAACTTTCTTGCTGTTTTGAACTTGTTGCATGCTCACAAGTACTTTCAATCATACATAATTAATCAAGTAATCAACTCACATGTTGAGTTTTTATGAACAAATACAAATTGAGAAAAGATCAAGAGAATATGCATGCATCACACTTCTTCTTTTGAGATGGCTTATCATTGCACTTAGATATGAACTTGGAAGAAGTTGTGTATGACTAAAATCATGTCCTTAAGCTTCTGATTGTCAAATGACATAGGCTTTGCTTGGTTGGTTAAAATAAGGCAGATGCGGCATATAATCTCTTGCAAATGTCACATGTTAAAAAATTGTTTTTTAAAGAAAAAATTGCAGCAACAAGTGTCTTGCTTCCAGGTATTGAAATTGTTAAGTTTGTGAGATCATGACTTGCTTAAATTGAAAAATACATTTTATCTCTAGCATGGCTTACACCACTTTATGTATCTCATTGTTGTGATAGTGTAAGTTACTTGATAGTATGACTTGGATGATCTTTGTTCTATAAGTATATGTTATAATATGCTCATGACAATAAAAATTTCTCTTTTGTACCTTGCTGAATACATTGTCAATGGAGGGGAGATAAGAGATAATACGTGAATTTTTAAAGATAAGTATGCAAGGGGGGATTTGATTACCTATTGCACATTTTCACAATTGTTTTGGCATGATTCTTCTCAAGAGGAGAATTTGTTTTTCTTCTCATTTTATTTCTGTTTTACAAAGGGGGGAGAAATTGTTTTCAAAACTTTTAATGTGGATAAGCCAAATGTTTGGGATTTTAAATGGTGTTGCCAATGCATTCATCAAGGGGGAGATTGAGAGACCTATGCATGCTGAATACATTGGCTTTGACGATAAAAGTTTTGAATACTCCCAAAATATCTTTTTATTAAGCTCCAACTCAAGGTCCGGTTAGCTTTGGCAAGGTTCGAAGCTTGATTGCAATTGTTTTGCTTTTATCTTGCAATGTTTCAAACTTGCATTACACTTATGGAAAGTTTTCTTAGTATTCTTATACTAATTTTTTTGTGTGTTTTGGTGGTTATGGTTGATATCATTTTGCTATGGTTTGCGACATGCTTATGTGAGGTGCTCACATAAGATGTTGTAGTTTCGGAACTAACGAGAGTCAAGTCGAGGACTTGTGCTTAGAAGTATTGGTTGTTTACTCATGTGCAGGTGTTGCTTGAGGCAAGACATGGCTGGTGTCGGGATCCATTGAACTAGTCTTAGGGAGAAGATGAGGTTCAACAACCAAGTTCGAGAGGAATTGTGGCTGACTTGATCGGGAGGTTGTGCAGCATGTTTGAATCATGAACAATGCATATGAAGGTATCATGGATGTTATTTGAAGATGTTTGTACGTATGCAAGGAGTGCATGGATGCGGATACATGGTTCCAAGGCGTGATAAAGAGATGTGGACGTAGAAAATTGGTCGGAAAGGTCCAACGGACTAGGTTATGGACTTAGGCTGCGGCTGAGTCGTGTTTGACTCAAATATGGAATGTTTTGAGTTGGTTATGATAGCATTTCATGTGGTTCACGAATTTGAGTTGGTTTAGGAATGTGGGATACATTTCTAAGGTGTTTGGAAGTCTTAAGATTGCTTCTACCTGAATATAGATGAGTCTTGAGCAGTTATGGAAAGTTTCGATTTGTGAACTGGGTAGGATTAGAGTCCTATTTAGGTTTGGGTTGGCCTAAGGGCTGGTTATATAAGAAAGGGAGGATAGAGCTCGTGGTAGACGACTTTTGGGCTGCTCCTCTTCTGTTCTATTGAATAAAGATCATAGTTTAAAGGAACTTTTGTGCCTTGTTCGTCCGACTTGTTCCAGATGACTTTTTCTCGTCGAGTTTCTGCACAACATTACATTTCTTTGGTGGTTTTATCATAACTCCACTTTTATAGATCCAATTGATGTGATTCTTTTTGGGTGGTCTTAACAACTTTATTATCTATCATCTTTCGAAATTTCACGGTCATTGGATTAGTGGTCTTTGACCTACATGAGTTTCTTTGCAGTATTGCAGATATTTTTTTTACTCGGTAGAACATACTGACCTTTGTTCGATCTTTCAATCGTAACTTGAGTTTCTCTCGACGGATTTGAGTGATTGTTGTTTTGTCATCTTCGTGACTTGAGTCTCTCTGATATCTATTACTTTTGTCATGGTGAACCACGTTTAGATTAGTCTCACACACGAATTCTTTAACATATCGTTTTTCCGCTGAAGGGTTTTCATTCCTTCTGCTGAATAATGCTTAGATCTACAAATCACCCCCCTCTGGTAGCTTTACACGTGCTCTTCGATCCAGCAAACCGCACATGAATAAACAATTGATACTTGCATGCACAAGTCCTCGACTTGACTCACGTTAGTTCCGATAACCACAACACTTTACGTGAGCACCTCACATAAGCATGTTGTAAAACATAGCAAAAACATTAACCACCGTGATCAGCCAAAATGCTTCAAAAACATAGTAAAAGAATACTAAGTAAACTCTACATAATTTTAAAGCAAGTTCAAAACATTGGAAGGTAAAAGCAGAACCACTGCAATCTAGCACCGGACCTTGCCAGAGCTAACCAAACCTTGAACTGGAGCTTACCAAAGCTAGCAGAACCTAGCGTCGGAGCTAACCAAAGCTAGTCAGACCTAGCGTCGGAGCTTACCAAGCCTAGTCAGACCTGGCACTGAAGCTAACCAAAGCTAGTCATACCTAGACAAAGAAGTCGGACCTAGACAAAGCATGTCGAACCTTACGTTAGACCTTACCAGAGCTACCTAAAACAAGCTGGACCTATCGTCGGTCCTTGCAGGAGCTCGGACCTAGAGTCAGACCTTGTTAAAAAGGTGTTTTTGTAGTATTCAAAACTATTATCGTCAAAGCCAATGTATTCAGCACACATAGGTCTCACGATCTCCCCCTTGATGAATGCATTGGCAACATCACTTAAAATCCGAACGTTAGCTTATTCACATGACAAGTTTTGAAAAGAAAAAAAATCTCCCCCTATAAATATTTCTCCCCCTTTGTAAATAAGAAATAAAATGAGAAGAAAAAATTCTTCCCTGAGAAGAATCGTGCCAAAAACACAAGTGAATATGTGAAATATGTGATCAATTTGTCCCCCTTTGACATTCCCTACAGGAATTCGTCAATAGGGCATCGTCCATATGAGCGTCGATTGCCTATAGAAACCAACACCCATAGGCTAAAGGCGTTGGTCAATTGACACATAGGCAGCAAAATAGTTCGGACGCCTTTAACATGTAAGTGCATCGGGGCCGACACATTTATGAGTTATGGGCGTCGGTTTTAGGGAGCCGACGCACTTAGAAGAAATGTGTCGGCCATCAGAATGGACGCCTTTACGGCACATAAAAGCGTCAGCCCATCCATACCAGTGCACTTAGCGCAACATGTGGCAAGCACACCGAGTGCGTCCTTGACCGTCGGTTCTGCAGAAACCGACGCTTTTACTCCATTTAAGTGTGTCGGCTAGAAGGAGACCGACGCATATACTTCGCCACATGGGCAGCCTACAGAGGGCGACTATGGTTGTCAGTTTAATGCGAAACTGACACACATAACATATTTTTTAAAAAAACTGCCTAATTCCTATCTCTCCCCGGCTGGGGAGCCTCCATTTTACATAGACAGAACAACAATATATACAGCCACAATAGATATAATTCATTAAGATTTCAAACATAGCACCGTACACAAGTTTTCAAATGTTTCAAACTCAAGCACAACAATAAGAAAATGAGTAAACAAAATTCAAATGTCATCGTGGGAGCCTCCGCTCGCACGTCCTGTACTCCCATCTCCACTCGCACCTCCGTCGTTGATGTTAAGGAAAACATCGCCACCTCCATGACGAGATCCCTACAATAAAAAAATAAAAGGGAAACTTAATGAACAACGTAACATGTTGACTTCGACTAACTTAGTAACATAACTTAATACAAGAGAAACATGTTTGTTTTGACTAAAACTTATGAAAGCTCTCTCATTTCATCTCACCCTCTCTATCCCTCCCTCGCCCTCACTCGCTCTCCCACTCTTTCTCCATCTCTTCCCCTCTCCCTCTATCTCTTCCTCTCTAGCTCCCTCTCTATCAATCTCTTCTTTCTCTCTCTTTATCTCCCCCTCTCCTTATCTATGTCTTCCTCTCACTCTACCTATCACATCTTTCTCTCTCTGTCTCTCCCTCTCCCTCTCTCTATGTCTTCCTCTCCCTCTCTATCTATCTCTTCCTCTCCCACTTGTTCCCTCTTTCACTTCATCTCTCCGCTCAGGATTTTGCTTTTATTTTTAATATTGTGCTAATTAATATGTGTTGTTATAATGAAAGTATTGTAACAAGTATACAAGTCATGCATACCGCTGCGTCTCCAACTTGTGATGGGTGAGTCTGCACCGGAGGCAAAGTCACCAGTGAGAAAACTGCTTCAAGTTGTGAGATTGTAATTAGAACCATTTTTAAATCGAATAAATTGGTCAAATTCGAAAATTACAGTTTACCTGGATAATTTTGCTGCAATCCAGAAGCCAACAGTGACATGAATCCGTAAGATTGTGGAACACACGGCTGACCACTCTCGGAACCATGCAACACAAATGTATAGTATATTGCATTATATAACCCGAGTCAATAATATAAGCAGCTTTACATGTGAGGAGGAGCCAACCTATAGTGTTGGCTGCATTGGACGAGGTATCATGTCGAGGTAAGATTGTTGCATCGGACCAAACTGAGAACTAGAGCTACCTTGACCCATGAACTGCATATAGTAAATTAGTTGTGATATCTTGAGTAGAAACATTTTTAAATCGAATAAACTTTTGAAATAATGCATCTGTTGCTGCGACATTTGTGTCTGTTGTTGTAGCAGCATTTGTGTCTGCTGTTGTTGTTGCATATCCTCCTTGGTGCATCTCAATTCTTCTCGTAATTCAGCCTCTGTAGAAGATTCAAATCGACTACCACTAACATTGGACGGTTGTCGTCTAGCATAAGCCTCACGCCCTACATACCCGTCGCCCAATCCAAGCCTACAAAAAATACAAGTGTGAAGAATCGACATTCATTAACATACAAATCATCATTATCTTTACACATACCTCACATGCGGTAGACCTCCACCGGCATCATACGCCGCAGTGACATCCAACAGCTCTCTCAAATAGCCTGAATCAGGTCCATGGTTCTTCTTAAAACACTCAACATACTTTTGATGTGATACATTTAGTTAACAGATTAATGTAATACAAGATAAATTGAGTTGATGGATAAAATCAACAAAGAATCAACATACATACCAGTTTTTGAGTTGACGCCTCATCACACAACACCTTCGGGCGATTTGGGTCTGGACTTTGTGCCCCTTAAGATAAACCTCGAAAAATGTAGGAGGCGTACTAGTTTCAGCTGTCTGAAATATCAAAATTGAACAATTTAATCAATACAATTAATTGAAGCAATCTCACTATGAATGTAAGAACTCATACCATCCTTTGTTCCATCCGAACATAATCATGCAACTCGAAGAAGTGCTTTCCTGACTTGCTCTTTCATTTTTTTTGTGTCTATCAGAAATATTTCTGAACTCAGCTGAACCCCAATACCCGCATGACCACTCCCATACCTCCATGTTCGCACAAATCCAATCCACATGACTCTTCAAGTACTCCTCCCTAGTGAGGTGAATTTTGGTTGCTGTCCACATGACTCTGCAAGTACTCCTCCCTAGTGAGGTGAATTTTGGTTGCTTCTTTGTTTGTCATGAGCTGGAACATCACTGTCTTGTAGTACACGGTCACAGCTTTGATCTGTGCCTTAGAGAAGGAGTCCTTGACACGTCTTTTTGCTGCATTATGAAAAAAGGAACAAGCATATGCTTTACTCACACCCTCCTCAAAACAAGACATACCCTGCATACAAGTAACAATTAATGTCAAAAATATTAGATGCAATGTAATGGAAACAATCAAAACAATCTTACCCAGAAGATCTCCCAAAATTTATCCTGACATGTACCCGAATGGCCATACTCTTGAGGCGCATAGTGATCCCAATTATGCGCTGCAATTTTTTGACCATCCACTAAAACCATCTCAGGATAGCAAAACCGAACAGCGTTTCCCAACATGGTGTTAACAACTCGTCGATGCCCCTTTCTACTCCAACCATGCTCAACCGAGCACCTAGTACCCTTCGGTCTTATAATCATCTGCTCATACATGCTTTCACTTACACTACATAAAAGGTGCCTCCGCAGCCTGTACATAAAAAGTTCATAAAATTAGTTAATTAAAAAGACATAATGAACTTATTAATTAATCAGAAATATTACCTAAAGGGGCATCGATCGTGGGGTCCTAACTCTTCTAGTTTGCCCTTCTTGCAATCATGGCATCTCGCTCGGGATTCTCAGGCTCTTCACTGTCGTCCTCATAATCCCCCTCATAACCACCATCAGAAGAGGTCCACCGCCCAACAATATCTGAGCCTCCTCCCGAGCCTCCTCCTGAGTCACCTTCCTGCTCCGACGTCTTCCTGACAGTCTCCAGTTCCTTCCCATACAACACCTCGTACGTCGGGCAACAATCTACCACCCGTGTTGATCTCTAACCTCGTGCAGGCTCGCTCGACGTTGGCTCTACCACACAACTCATAAACTGCCTCTTCCTCTGTCCGCTGTAAGTAGTACCCTAGAAATATAAATAACGAAGTATGTAAAAAAGTAATAAACTATAGCCAGTTAATTTTAATATTTAAATGTATGTAAAAAAAGAAGTACCTAAAACGGGTCCGGTTGGCCCGAAGTAGAACTGGGAGTGGAGGACGAAGATCCACTACCCTTCTCGCTCTTCTTCTTCCCCAATCTTGACAAAAGCTTAAACATCAGAGCACATTTTTATGGAAATGATTAGTATACAACATTATATAATAAATAAGGAATGTGTACAATAATAATAGAGAATGTGTACAATAATAATAAAAAATGCGTACAATATAAATCAAATATCATAAGCATCAGAATCTGCTTCTGTCACGCATGCATTCAGATATTCATGTATTTCTTCTTCCATCTCTTCCTCTTCACTCTCTTCCATCTCTTCTTCTTCAAATCTCTCCTCTTCTTCCATAATCCTTTTATTCATTTCCATAATCCTTTGTGATTGCCGTACACGATTTCTTGAAGGGCCAGCTTGTTCTTCAGATATCAACTCTAGCAAATCACTAGCTATTTCTGCGAGTCCTGTCCCACAAGATATCATAAAATCTTCTTCTTCCTCAACTTCATCCTGATAGACAATACCGTCATCTTCTTGAATCTCTATATACTCATCATGACGATGACGGTGCACTTCAAGATTAACTGTATACACTACCCACCAATATTTCATACTTGGGTGAGGATAACTTAAATAGTACACTTGTAACACTTGATTCGCAAATACAACATTGTTGTTATGGGCTGTGTATTGTGACTTGTGGTTGACCTCCACCATTCCAAAATCATCAACTCGTGTGCCCGATGTTGGATCAAACCATTCACAGTCGAAAATAACAAGTTGAAGTGTTTTTGGACCACCAAATGTGTACTCTATTATTTTTTTAGAACACTATAGTATTCTATCACTTTTCCACTACCCTCTGCGGCAGTTATAATTGCTCCACTGTTTGTAGTGGTAGCAAGTGGACGACTTGCTTCTAAACATGCCGTCCGAAAACAATATCTGTTGATATCGTATCTGTTAAATTATGTTGCTCTCAATTGACCATGCGACATCTGTCACAAGTCATCGGACATGTTGACATCTTTCATACACTATATAAATAAACAAAGTTAGCATCTTACGATAAACATGCAAACTAAGATTGAAGAAAAAAAACTGATAGAAAATTACATGTTCACGAAAACAGTCGACAAAGCTTTTTCCACTGTTTATGCCATGCGGATGCATCTTATCCAATTGACTTTGTGTATGTCTTTGTGAAGATTTCCAATACAATTTGTCAAACATTTTAAAATATGGTAACACCTCCTCTATGTTGAAAAATATGTGAAGCACGGTGTAGTTCCTCTCTTGCACCGAAATATAATGAGAATTAGCAGCCTTAACCCCTTTACCCTTCCATTAAAAAATCTTAAGCTCACTCGTAGATTGCTCTTCTACATTATGATATCGTGTGACAAATGCATTCACATTGTTGTCACGTGAAAAATATTTGCTAGATAAGTTAGTTATCTCTTTAGCTGCAAATGCTTCTGCAATACAACCCTCCAACACTTGCCTTGTTGCGCACTGTAGCTCTAAGTTTGTTCAATTCTCTTTCTTGACTATACATCCACGTAAATTATGCAGGACCTATTACCAATGCTTCACAAGGTAAATGCACCAGCAAATGTTGCATAACATCATAAATCCAGGCAGGAACACTTTTTCCATCTTACATACAAGCACAACAATTTCTTTCTCCCACCACTGCATCATCCTTTTTGACACTTCCTTAGCATAAATATGTTTATAAACGTAGTTAAGTTTAGCAAACATCTTCAACAAATCAGGTTTGATATAGCCACGGAACATTACCGATATGAATCTCTCCATCATAATGTGGTAAGCATGGCTCTTCTACCAATTAAATTTTCTGGTGTTGAGATTAACACATCATTTTATGTTTGCTGCATAGCGGTCTGGAAACTTTAGTGTTTTCAACCAACTATGTATTTGCTTTCTTTCATCTGGTCTAACATAGTATGGAGCTCGTGGCCTACTTTCATTTCCGCTTGCATTTGTTATAACCTCAAGCCCAGGACGATCGCAAACATCAGCTAAGTCTTTCACCGCACTCAAATTATCTTTGGTTTGACCGGTAAAATCTAAACACATGCTTATGATGCTTTCATCAACATTACGCTCCTAGTGCATCAAATCTATGTTGTGCGGTAAAAGCAACGCCTTTGCATATGGTAGCTCCCAAAGAAAAGAAATATGAGTCCAGTTGTGTTATGTACCATACCCTTCGAAACCACCTTCAGCGGACTTTTTTAACTTTGCATGCTATGTCTCTCGGGGTTATGCTCGATTGTGACGCAACCGTCTTGCTCCGTGTAGCGGCGGCTAAGCTTTGCCCTGAGGTCATCCTGAAGATGTAGATCCGGACACATGACACGTGGCACCATCGGAGCTTCACTTAGCAGAGAGGTAGGTCCGGTACTATGGGGCACGTGGTGCATTGGAGCTTCCCTTTATAGGGAGGAAGATCCAGCGCCGCAGGACACGTGGCAGCGCTGGAGCCACTCGAATCCAAGGAACAGGTGTGAGATCTCCTAATCTTGTTCTCCCAAGGACACACAATTTCTATGGTATAAAACAAACTACTATAGATTAGAAATCAAACTACCATTGAATAGAAATCAAACTTGTATTGAATTAACAAAAGTTTCTTACTCGATTCCAGCAGAACTTTCGTAGAGGTACAAGTTTCGAAGAGGGACTTGAGAAGCCCACGCCTCCTCCTCCTACATCCTCCTCACTCTATTTCTACATGGTTGGCCACTTGGGCAGCACTAAACCTTTAGAGTGGACTACTATTCGCAAACCTGTGTTCTATAAAGTGAGGGGGTGAGGGGGGCTATTTATACACGAGTTCAGATGACTTGGTGGCACAATTAGCACGCGAGTAAGTTGTTACCGCTATCAGGGAGCCACATGGAGTCATGACGTGTCGATTTATCGAGGAAGGCACAAGGAACAATTCTGACGAGCTATGGGGTCGACCGACCTAGTACTGGCCCCCTCGGCTGGTGCTTTCTACTAGTCACTAGTTTGTGGGCCCAGAGTCCTTCCCCGCTGAATTGTCATCAGATTCCCTCAGATACGCGTGGGAAAGGGTCCGTGAATCCACGTGACACTACATGTCATCGGCTGATTGGTTGAAAGGTAATGCTTTGGATTGCTCCTTGCTTTCTTGGGTATTTTGGGGCTTAATTAACATGCTTGCAAATAGACACTAACACTTGTTGAAATTGTTAGTATTAACCACAACCACTATGTTGTGTTCTCAGATTTATAATTTTCATGCGGTGATTTGACGATCATATTTAGCATTTAAGGACCGTCATGAGTGCCATGTATGCAAGTGGAGGTGGAAAATACCATGGACAATGAGATGTTAACTGTTTTTTAATTTTGTGAATTCGAGTTTCAAATCTTACTCTTAATCTTTGCCTCTTTTGTAGGTTTGCCATATTTGATGGAGTAGTCGACTCGAGGGAGGCAAGGACTTCGAGGAGCTCTTCATCACGGCCTTCGTCGGCTGGACCTAGTCGTCGTCTTTCACAATGGGAATTAGAGCTTCAACGTATGCAAGAAGAGCTTAGGCGACTCAAGCGAGGCTGCAGAAGTAGAAAGCTCTGACCAAGGCGAGAGAGTTGTACAAGGCGAAGTACCTAGCACAGATGCATATGGCGATGCAAGTAACTAATTAAAATTACTTAACATGTATACTATTTTAGTGATATGTATGCTCTGAACTCCGCCTATGTTGTAATGACATAGCCGGTCCCAAACCCGTGTAAAGGAGGAGGGGTTGTGATAGGCTTGGCTAGCCAGCAACTAAACTTAGCCATTCTCATGAAAATGAAACTCATTGGAAATTCGTTGGGGCGTAACCCTCTTAGCGACGCGCCATACCGGAACCCGGGTGTGGTGTTAAGTGGGCGAGGGCCGGGTCGCCACCGCCTTAGTGGCGCGCCATATCGGAACCCAGATGTGGTGTTAAATGAGCGAGGGCCGGATCGCCATCACCTTAGTGGCGCGCTACATCATCGCCTGAATGTAGTGTTAAGTGAGCAAGGGTCTTTGCATCTTCCTCGATGGATGCGAAGGGTAACGAAGCTAGCTGAGGAAACTAGGTTTCAGGTGGGTAGTTGGAATGTAGGATCCTTGACGGGAAAGCTACGAGAGTTAGTGGACGTAGCGATTAGGAGGCGTGTAAATATTCTTTGTGTACAAGAGACTAGATGGGCAGGTCAAAAGGCGAGAGAGATTGAGAATACCGGTTTCAAGCTTTGGTATTCTGGCTCGACGGGAACTAGGAAAGGCGTAGGCATCCTAATAGATAAGAGCCTCAAGGATGGAGTAGTGGATGTCTGTAGACGAGGGGATAGGATCATCCTAGTCAAGGTAGTTGTGGGGGACCTTATCTTGAATGTCATTAGTGCTTATGCCCCACAAGTTGGGCTCGACATGAGCACTAAGAGACTATTTTGGGAGGACCTGGAGGATATGGTTAGTAGTGTACCGGTAAGCGAGAAGCTCTTCATAGGAGGAGATCTCAATGGTCATGTAGGTACAACTAACGTAGGTTTTGAGGGGGTACACGGAGGTTTTGGGTGTGGCGATAGAAACCAGGAGGGTAAGGATATCCTAGACTTTGCCGTAGCCTATGACCTATTGGTAGCTAACACCCTCTTTAAGAAGAGGCTATCTCACATAGTGACCTTTACTAGTGCCCAACATTCTAGTCAAATCGACTATATCCTCATCAGGAGAAGGGAGAGAGGGGCATGTTTAGATTGTAAGGTGATTCCTGGGGAATGTGTTGTTCGACAACATAAACTTGTGGTAGCCGACTTTCATTTCCACGTGCGTGTGTCACGAGAAAAAGGTGTTAAAACCGCAAGAACAAAGTGGTGGAAGTTGAAGGATGAAGCGCAACAATCATTCAAAAGGAGGATGATCGCAGAAGGACCTTGGAGCGAAGAGGAAGATGCAGATAGTATGCGGGAGAAGATGGCGACTTACATTAGGAAGACGGCTAGGGAGGTGCTTGGGTGGACAAAAGGTAAGAAACTTGTAGATAAAGACACTTGGTGGTGGAATGAAGATGTACAAAAAGCTATTAAGGAGAAGAAGGAGTCTTATAAGAGCTGGCATCATGAGAGAAGTGCAAGTAACATGGCGATGTATAAAGAGGCTAAGAAAAATGCTAGGCGTGTTGTGAGTAAAGCAAGGGGGCAGGCTTATGATGCGCTATATGAGAGGCTAGGGACAAAAGAAGGCGAAAAGGATATATACAAGATGGCGAAACTTCGCGAGAGAAAGGCGAGAGATCTCAACCAAGTCAAATGCATTAAGGATGAGGCAGGCCAAATTCTAGTGAAGGAGGAAGAAATTAGGAACAGATGGCGGGACTACTTCAATGGACTATTCAATGACGGGAATGAGAGTATTAGGTTCGAGTTGGATGACTCATTTGATGACACCAACAGACGATTCGTGCGAAGGATACAAGAGTCTGAGGTTAGAGAGGCCTTAAAAAGGATAAAAGGAGGAAAGGCTCGCGGCCCCGATGATGTCCCCATTGAGGTGTGGAGATGTCTAGGGGATGTAGCAATAGTATGGCTCACTAAACTATTTAACCGCATTTTTCAGTCAAACAAAATGCCTGAAGAGTGGCGGAAAAGTATTTTATTACCCATCTTCAAAAATAAAGGAGATGTTCAAAGTTGTACAAATTACCGAGGAATTAAGCTCATGAGTCATACTATATAGCTCTGGGAGAGAGTGATTGAACACCGCTTGAGAAAAGTGACCAATGTCACTAAAAACCAGTTTGGTTTTATGCCTGAGAGGTCCACTATGGAAGCGATTTTCTTACTCCGTCAGCTTATGGAGAGGTTTAGGGAGCAAAAGAAGGATCTACATTTAGTGTTCATTGACGTGGAGAAGGCATACGATAAGGTACCAAGACCGGTCATGTGGTGGGCACTAGAGAAACACAAAGTCCCAACAAAGTACATTAACCTTATCAAGGATATGTACGAGAATGTGGTGACAAGTGTGTGCGTAAGAGATAGTGAGACCGACACTTTTCCTATCACAATAGGGTTACACCAAGGATCAGCCTTAAGTCCTTACATCTTTTCCTTAGTGATGGATGAGGTGTCGAAGGATATACAAGGGAATATCCCTTGGTGTATGCTCTTTGCTGATGATGTAGTGTTGGTAGATGAAACTAGGGATGGTGTTGATAGAAAATTGGAGCTATGGAGGCAGACCTTAGAGTCTAAGGGGTTTAGACTTAGTAGAACCAAGACCGAGTATATGAGATGCGACTTTAGTGATGTCGGGTGCGAGGATGGTAATGTTAGTTTACAAGGACAAGTAGTACCTAGGAGAGACACATTTCGATATTTAGGATCAATGTTACAAAGCAATGGTGATATTGACGAAGATGTTTGCCACAGGATCAAGATCGGGTGGATGAAGTGGCGACAAGCATCTGGAATCTTATGTGATAAGAAAGTTCCACAAAAATTGAAAGGAAAATTCTATAGGACGGTGATCAGACCTGCGATGCTGTATGGAGCAGAATGTTGGCCAACTAAAAGGCAACATGTCCAACAAATGAGTTTTGCGGAGATGCGCATGCTACGGTGGATGTGTGGTCACACAATAAGAGACAAAATTAGGAACGAAGTAATACGTGATAGGGTAGGGGTGGCACCGATTGAGGAGAAGCTAGTCCAACATCGCCTACGGTGGTTTGGGCATATTCAGCGAAGACCTCCAGAAGCACCGGTTAACAGTGGGATTATAAAGAGTAGAGAAAATTTTAGGAGGGGTAGAGGTCGACCAAGGTTGACATGGCAGGAGGCAGTGAGACGAGATTTAAAGGAGTGGGACATACCTAGAGATTTGGCTCATGATAGGACTGCATGGAAATTAGCAATTCATGTGCCAGAATCTTAGTTTATTCGTAATTTGTTACTCTTATCTTTTTTTTTACTTTCATCTTATTTTCTATTACTTTTCTTCAAAATTGTTGGGTTTCATTTCTAGCCGACCCCAACTTGTTTGGGACAAAGGCTTGGTTGGTGTTGTTGTTGTTGTATGCTCTGATGTTTTGCAATCACAAGTATTAGCCCTGTAGCATGGGCAACTGTAGGATCGAAGAGCATGTGAAGAGCTACCAGAGGGGGTGAATGATAGGTTTAAACATTTTCAGCGAAAGCAAATAAAACCCCTAGTCAGAAAATCAACCTGATAAAGAAATCGTGTGTGCAAGTGTTTCCAACGTGTTCAAACATGACCAATCAATGTAGATTAAATAGAATCAAGTCAAGAAAGCTAAGCAATAAGAAACATGAGAAAACATCGAGTAAAACTCAAGTTAAGACTAAAACCTTGAGAAAAGGTCAATCAGTTCTAACAGAGAGCAAACAGATCTTCTATTCTGCAAAGAAACTAGTGTAACTCAAAACCATCTAAACCAATGATCGTGAAATTTCCACAGATGATATATAATTAAGTTGTAAAGACAAGCAAAAAGATTCACGTCAATTGGGTTTGTAAAACGCGAGTTATGATCGAATTACACAAGCAATGTCGGTCTGTCCACAAACTCGGTGAGAGAAACTTGTCTGAAAAAAGTAGGACCTACAAGGCACAAAAGCTCCTCTAAAACTACGATCTTTGTTCAATATAACACGAGAGTAAAAGTACAAAGTCATCTTACCACGAGCTTTGGCCTCCCTTGCTTATATAACCAGCCCTTAGGCCAACCCAATCCTAACTACGACTCTAATCCTACTCAGTTTCAACCAAAACTTTCCATAACAGCTAAAGGACTCTTCCATACGGAGATAGAAGCAATCTTAAGACTTCTAAGAACCTTAGGAATGTACCAATAATCCCTAAAACAACTCAACTTTGTGTTCACCATGAAATCTAACCAAAACAAACTCTAAACCTTTTATAAAGGAACCATAACCACCTCAGTCGTACCCTGACGCATAAACCAGCCAGCTGGACCTATCTGACAACATCTTTACATCCATATCTCTTCATCACGTCTTCTAACCATGTTGCCACGTCCATGCACACCTTGCACACGTGCAAACACATTTCAATGATGTCCACCATACCTTTTGTGGGGACCGGAATCCTGACCGCCAAGGATCTCATTGGGTGGTGTCGTGCGATGCAATAATTTACAATATCAAGTCTTTATTTAAAAGCACAGCAGATGTTTTTAAGAACTAACGAAAGGAAAGAGAACTATACATCATAGCTACGCTCTCAGCAATAGCTATGCAAAAGCAAAGTCATCCATGCCCAGGCTACTTCGCACTAGCAACAAACAATTCACGACGTCGTGCAGGGTTCCCACCTGGCTGTAAACCCTGGAGGGGGTGTAGCCTCGTCATCAAACCTGTCATTAGTTGTATAATCTGCAAAAACTCGTTAACTGCAAACATGAGCATAAGGCTTAGCAAGACTAACCCGTCTCACTAGACATATGAAAGGGTGAATACTAAACATAGGTAAGGTAAAGCATAAAGGACTCACCTACAAGTGGATCCTTATAGTCATGTTTTAATTAGCACATGACATTCTTCAGGCACGGCACATTGTAGACTCCACAATCAAACAAGAAACGCTTTGCCGATGATATGACGTGCACAAAGCACATGATGCTATTACAGGTAAAACATGGGGAAACTGTAGATTTTAATTGTACTATCTCTAAGCCAAACAATGTTGTCCAAGCAATTTGTAAACCATTATATCATATTCTCCTGACTTCTTCAGTATTTACTACGTCACGACGCAGTGAACAAGTGATACTCTATTACCGCGAGGGACGGTGATTGCAATCAGGACATACCCGGAACAACACGACACATATGCACTTTCGGAAATGCCAGCGAGTACTTACAGCAGTACCTACATAAAAATTCAGTACTAGTCGTATATGGCCACCTCTCACTAAACACTCGAATGTCGAACCGGTCGATCCGTCACGAGCAGGAGGTCACTGCGTGGGGCGTACTCTAACGTGCCCACCAACTGATTTACACCTTGCCGCCCTCAACCCACGCCTATAAAACAGAGCGGAATGCCTCGACAAACCAGTATCAAGCTATATCAGTTTACTGGAGCCCATTCCCCCAGTATGTCGCCGGTACAATTCAATCTTGTCCAGCAGGACCGCACACGAAACGGTCCTCAATCGACACAAGAAGGGCTACGCACGTGAGACCACGTCTCGCTGCATCCTACCCACTGCTCGTTCTCAATTTCATATTCATGATCCATTTTCTTATTCCAGAATCTCCCGTGTGACACTATCTCGCGAGTAGATTCCAACTACTCTACTTCTACCGAATTCTTATGAGCATAAGCATAGCAGTGTCTACTCAATGGGACGTAGACCTACCCCAAACTCCATAGGATTTGTGGGCCATGCAAGTGGATGTCGAACACCTTAAACATAATGCACAATCATCTGAAGACGTAAGGTGAAATAAAACTGCAAAACACTGTAAGGAACTTAAATGCAAACCGGGGCTTGCCTGAATGCGAGTCTGAGCCTATGTTAGTTTCTGGCAGCTGGACCTCCAAAGCTTTCGGCTGCTCATCGATTTCAGCAACTTCACGATATGCATATACTAGGTATGAATGACTTTGAAAATAATTAATATGCTTGAGATAGTGTGACTATCCTAGGATAAAATAAGATAATTGGCTTTGGGACTTTTATGGTAGATACTAGTGACTATAGAGAAGACTCTTGCAAAGAACAGGAGATGATCAAGGAAGTTTGTTGTTCTTAAAAATTATGGTAAGCAATAATCTTCCCTAAATTTTTGTTGAAATTTTGGAGACGTATCATGGCTACCAGGGGTTGTATCATGTATAGGGAGTCCTACTGGTTCCAGGAAAATTTGTTTCACCATTTTCTAAGCTTCCTACAGGGAGAAACTGATTTTTCATGTTTGGGTAAATTTCTGGAAATTGATTTTCCATTTTTCTCAATTTATAACTACATAGAGATTTGGAATATTGATCAACCCAGTATTTTAAGTCCAAAGATCTTGAAACTTTTACTGGAGATCAATGGTATTAACAATAGTGTTCTGACCAAAATTGGATATTTTCCAATTAACAGAACTGTGGGAATGAATTCTTTAAGAATTTTGCTTATCTGAATTATGGAGAAATTTTCTATGGATTTTCATACAAATCCAAGTGCACCACTGGATAGTATTTTTCATGTTGGCTCTAACAAAATTTATTTTGGAATTTTTGTATAATTCTACTAGGATTTATGGATTTTCCAAGTTTGGATTGAATCTGGATTTATTTTTCTATTGGAAAATTCAAATAAAGGGTTCGGTCCAACTTCATTTGAATCGGGCCAATCAGAACGAAGCCACACTGGGAGCCACGGGGTTATCCCGCGCTGTCACACCGGATCCTTGTCCACAACTGATCCCACGCGGGAGGGGTGTCATTGACAGGTAGGACCCGCACCTTCGTCTACCTCTCGACGCGGCGGCACCTCTCGCCGGAACCGCGGCGGGACTTGGCCAGACTTAGGTGCGTCGACCTCCTTTCGTCCTCGCCATGACCGCTCAAACATAAAATCGACTGCGCAAGCCGATGGTGGTGTCCAATCACGTCGGCGATGGTCGGAGACGGCAGCGCGACGGTGACGACGGAACTAGGGTTTCAGCATTCGTCGGAAATGCTCAGAAATGGCTCAATAGGCTCGCGAAAAGGTCGATTATGTTCCTGGGGGCATCAGGTGTATGATTTGTGAGTTAGATTGCTGGGATATCGCCGGCAAAGCTAAGCTCGACGGTGAGGTACGGTTCTTCAACCGGCGGCCATGAAAACTCAAAATTCGACCTCGTCTCTCGATGTCTTCCTTTCAATTTTTGTGAGGTGATGCGCCAGTAGATCTAGGAGATAATACCTTATTGGATTGTCAAATCATCGTACATAGAAACGGAAATTTACCAGTAATCTATTGATATCGGTATGAACTGTTTTGGGGAAAACTTGAGATAAGGGAGCTAGGAAGCACGACAGTGGCTGAAACTTTACAAGAAGCATCTAGGTACCTTTGCACACCTTATTGCTTCAAAGAGGGAGATGGAAACGTGCTTGAAGTGGCCTGTCCTCGTGGAACAGAAGGTTCCCTAGCGGCTTCACCCACGAGCTCCGAGGAAACTTCAAAATATCGCACATATAAGCAGGGAATCAAACAAAGGACTGGATGGGAAGGAAGAGCAACTAGTTAAGCACCTTTTGCTGTTGGAAGCACCGCGATTCCTGGCATCGTTTGGCCGGCGTGTCAGGAACGGTGGCGGCGATGTGGTGCAGTGGCAGAAATGGAAGAACAGAGGCGAACGCGTCGGTGTGTGTCCACTTCGACCGGGGGAGGGTTTATATAGCTCGGGGAGGAGTAGGAGGCACGCCATGAAGTAGGCAGACGAGCAGCTCCATGGTGCCTTGCAAGCGGCGCGGTGTCGAGCAGGGAAGCGCCAGAAAAACAGCGTGCAGAGCAGCACCGAGGTTGTCCCACTGGCTAGTGGGTCCCACTACCCTTATCCCTGCCCCTTCTCTGCAAACATCAATTCCCTTGCCAAACTTGGTCTAAAAATTCTAGATTTTTTGTGGAGAGGCTCAAATAAATATCTGGAATTTTATTCTGCAATTGGATTTTGAATTGGGGCAAGTATCAATTGAATTTCAGATTTGAATTTAAATATGGATGAAATTCAATGGTGTCACTGAGTTAAATAGCATCTGAGTTCCAAAAAATTTTAAACTATGAGGATAAGTCAAGCAAGTAGTGCTGACCACGATGGTGTGTTCAATTTCTGATGTTCAATTAAGTTGAACAACATTCAAAATTTGAATTCCTAATAGGATGAGAATTTGCTAAGCGTCTCAAATAAAATAGCCAATGGGGTCCATAAATTATTAAACTTTACAGGAGCTCTATTTGGAATATTAGTAAACCATAGAAAAATTTATGGTCTCTGAATTGAATAATTTTGACAGGGCCAAATATAGAGTAGTATATTCAATTTGCAATTAATTTGAATATAGATTGGGTACTGCGTATTAATTTGACCTAGGATCCTCCATTCAAATAATTCCAAACTTTGTAGAGAGGTCAAAATAATTACTCTAAGTTTATGGGTGATGTTCATTCCTCACGTTAATAAATTAAAGCATGAGTAGAAGAAATTATTTAATGAGATCAAGTTCATGTAGACCACCATAAGTTCATGTGCATAACCATGATGGATCTCCACTATGGTTAATAATAAACTTGTAGTTGAACTTTATATGAAGGAGAAAGTGGGATTTTACATCCCCCCCTTAAAACAATCTCGTCCCGAGATTACAAAAGGAAGGATAAAAGGAAAAATATCTAACGAACATATGATGTTAACAAGTCCGGATAGTTGGTTCTAAGATATTCCTCTCTCTCCCACGTTGCTTCATCAGCTCCGTGGTTTCGCCACAAGACCTTGTAGAAATGTAAAGTGCGGTTTCTTGTGGTACGAGTCTTCTCATCGACTATCTGGGTTGGATGCTCGGAGTAAGTAAGATCTGGTTGGAGAGCTTCCAAATCCTCCATACGGACTCCCACTGGGGCCTTGATACACTTTCTCAATTGTGAAATGTGAAACACATTGTGCACCCCTGATAGCAATGCTGGCAGCTCTAGCCGATAGGCTACAGGTCCGTATTGCTCACTTATTGTGAATGGTCCGATGAAACATGGTGCCAGCTTCCCTTTTACCCTGGAGTGATGAATACCTTTCATTGGGGATACACGAAGGTAAACGTGATCCCTGATATCAAAATGAAGTGGTCGACGTCATTTGTCCGTATTGCTTTTCTAGCAAGATTGAGCAGCCTTAAGGTTTGCTTGAATAACTCGTACTCGATCTTCGGCTTCCTTTACCAAGTCTATACCATATGTTACTCGTTCACCGAATTCACACCAATTCAAAGTTGTGCGGCACTTCCGGCCATAGAGAGCTTCATATGGTGCCATTTGGAAGCTAGTCTGATAACCATTGTTGTATGAAAACTCCGCCAATGGTAGATGATCATCCTAGTTCTTACCATGGTGGATGGCACAGGCGCGGAGAATATCCTCTAACACTTGGTTTACTCGTTCCGTTTGACCATCAGTCTGTGGATGGTAAGCTGAGCTTCAAATCAATCTGGTACCCAGAGATGCATGGAGCTGCTCCAAAAATCGAACAACAAACAAGGTTCCACGATCTGATATGATAGTGCGGGGTACTCTGTGTAAGCATAAGATCCTGGCAATATACAGTTCTGCATATTGTCGTGCCACATACTTGACATTGACTGGAATAAAGTGAGCCGACTTGGTGAGTCGTTCGATTGTAACCAAAATCAAGTCATGTTTGCGAAAAGTGAGAGGTAATCCAAAAATGAAATCCATGCTGATGTCCTCCCATTTCCAGGCAGGTATGCTTAACGGTTGTAGTTGTCCGGCTGCTTTCAGATGGTCGGCTTTCGCTCATTGACACGTATCACATTCGGATACATACTTCGCTATTTCCCTCTTCATCTGAGTCCACCAAAATTTCTTCTTCAAGTCTTGGTACAATTTGTTACTCCCTAGATGCATAGAATATTTGGACAAATGAGCCTCGTCCAAAATTTTCTTCCAAAGTTCCACATTGTGGGGTACCACGATGCGATCTTTGAACCAGATGGTACCGTCATCGTGACCTCAGAAACACTTCATTTCCCCCTTTTTCATGCGTTGGCGAATATGCGGTATGCCCTTGTCCTCCTTCGGAGCCTCCACAATCTCCTCCCTTATGGTAGGAATGAGGGCTAGGTTGTAGAGCGCCCCGTACGAAACCATGTAGAGACTCTATTCTTCTTCCTCTATCAAGGTGATAGAAAGGTTATTGATATGGGACTTGCGACTTAGCGCATCTGCGACTATATTTGCCTTTCTGGGATGGTACTGGATTTCAATCTCATAGTCTTTGATTAAGTCCAACCATCTTCGTTGTCGCATATCCAATCCTTTTTGGGTGAAGTTGTACTTCAAGCTTTTGTGATCAGTGTAGAGATGTACTAGGTTGCCCCATAGATAGTGTATCCACATCTTTAATGCCAGTACCACGGCAGCGAGCTCAAGATCATGAGTCGGGTAATGCTGCTCATAGTTCTGAAGCAGCCGTGATCCATAAGCGATCACCCTTATGTCTTGCATTAATACGCAACCCAAACCAATTCCAGATGCATCACAATAAACATCAAATCTTGTTGTGTCTGGTTGGGCTAATACTGGTGTTGTTGTGCGGTGTTTTACTAATGCTTGAAAACCCTCCTCACATTTCTTTGTCCAGATATATTTCTTTTCTTTCTTCAGAAGTTTCGTCATTGGTTTAGCTATCTTGGAAAAGCTTGGAATGAACCTTCGGTAATATCCTGCTAAACCCAGGAAACTTCAAACTTCATGCACAGACTTAAGAGACTCCCATTTGAGTACTTGCCTAATCTTGCTCGGATCAACTGCAATTCCTTCGGCAGAGATGATGTGCCCTAGAAATGGCACTTGGTTGATCCAGAACTTACATTTGCTGAACTTAGCATACAGCTTGTGGCCCCGCAATTGCTGAAGCACGATATTCAAATGTTGTGCATGTTCTTCTTTGGATTTTGAGTATACAAGGATGTTTTCAATGAAGACCACGACAAACTTGTCCAAGTCCGGTGTGAATACAGAATTCATGAGATACATGAAATGGGCTAGTGCGTTGGTTGATCCGAAGGACATGACAAGGTACTCCCATAATCCATACTTCGTCGAGAATGCTGTCATAGGTATATCATCTGGTTGAATCCTAATCTGATGATAACCAGAGCGAAGATCCATCTTCGAAAATACCCGAGCACCTACCAACTGATCAAACAGAATATTGATAAGGGGTAGTGGATACTTGTTCTTGATCGTGACAGCATTGAGTGGACGATAGTACACACATAGTCTCAATGTTTTATCCTTCTTTTCCACGAACTATGCAGAACAGCCCCAAGGTGACGAACATGGACGAATGAAACCCTTGTCCAAAAGTTCATTCGGCTGCTCCTTCAGTTCTGCAAGTTCCTTAGGTGCCATCTTATATGGCTTCCTCAAGATTGGCACTGTTCCCGGTACAAGTTCAATCCTAAACTCGACATCTCTTTCTGGTGGCATACCAGGAAGATCTTCAAGAAAAACGTCTGGATACTCACACACTACTAGAATATCATCGAGTTTACAGGCGTCGGAGTTATCAGCAGTTGGAGGCACATGGATATTACTCTCAAGAGAGAGAGTTTGGGGGGAGTGGAGCGGAGAATTTAGACATATCCTCCGAGAAACGGTGTCAATAATAGCACCGTTGTATTGCAACCATGGCATCCCTTGGATGACATCTAACTTCTGATGCTCTAGTATAATGAGAGAGATAGGGTATATGTTCCCACCCAGATTAAGAGGTACCCTATGGACCATCTTACCTGCAACTACTTTTCCTCCCGGAGAACAAATCATATATGGGGTTTTTGTGGAACGGATAGGCAACTGGTATTGACTGACATAAGAGTTGCTAATAAAATCGTGGGAGGCACCGGAGTCTAAAAGGATGACTACGGGATGACCAATGAGAGAGAACGTACCCGTGTGTACGAGTGCGCCTTTCGGAACGTCCTCAATGGCAAGGTGGTGGACGTTGCCGGTTCTGGTGGCTGGCTTCTTGGACTGGTTGCGAGGCTGCTTTGCCCCCTGGTATGATGATTGTCCTCCACTCCGCGGGCAGTCCTTGGAGAAGTGTCCCGTACGTCCACACGTATAACATGTGTACGGGGTCTGACCGGCACGAAATGGAGGACGGAATCCTGGTGCACGCAGTGGAGGTAGAGGTGCATGTGGAATCATCCCTTGTTGCTGTTGTGGGCGAAAGCCGGCGTTGATGAATGGGCGACCACGAAACATCGATGGTCGCGATGGCGGATGCCACCTCTGGTCGGATGGTGATCGATACACCATGCGGTATTTCTGAGGAGTACCCCCTCCGCTGCCCTGCGGAGCACTCCTTTTTCTTCTTGTCGGAGAACAGCTCCCTAGTAACGTCCTCCTGTACGATTGCGGCATTGACCATGTTGTTGAAGCTATCGCTGTTGAACAAGACAAGCTTGTCCTTCATCTTGGGGTTCAAACACCGAATGAAGCATTCCCGGTTCTGATCTTCAAGTTTCACTTGGTCCTAAGAATTTTGAGCCAAGTGGTTTAATATCTTGGAGTACTCGTAAGCACTCCTTAATCCTTGTTTCAGCTCCAAGAACTCTTGAAGCTTCCTCCTCATAACATCGGGAGGTATGTGATAGGCGTGGAATGCCTCCCGGAATTCCTCCCAGCTCGCGGCATAGCCGACTGGTCGTGCGGCAAGGTAATTCGCCCACCACGCACCAGCGGACCCTTGTAGTTGATGGGCCATGAACAGGGTCTTCTGATGTTCGGTTACTCGTAGCAAACCGAACTTCCCTTCAATGGAGTGGAGCCAGTTGTCCGCCTCCAACGGTTCATCGGTCTCCACGAAGACCGGCGGGTGCGTTGACATAAAGTCCGAGTATGAACTTGGAGAAGGCTGTTGTGGACCCGCATCTGGTCGCCCTCCTTGACGGGATGAATGCTGGACCAAAGTCCGTAGTAACTCTGTTTGCTCATCACGCGAGCCAAGCACTACGGCTAGAACCACCGCTAGACTCCATGGAAGATCAGGAGGTGGTGGTGGAGGAACTCGTTGCTGCGGTGTAGCAGCTATCTCCTGGGTCAGAGATTCGTCCTCACGACCACGACTGGATCCTCCCATTTCAGGCGTCGAGCGCGTACGCACCATTTTGAATCCAAATGACTCAAAATCAGCACATGTTTTCTTTTCCTTTATCCATTTTATAATTCAGTAGCACGACTTATTGACAAGGGAATAAGTGCATGACATTCACATATATTGATAAAGCACAAACTTTATACAAGATATATTATCTCATGACCAAGTTTACAGGACTGTACTCCAAAACGATGGACTCCCCCTACGGAAGTGCATCTCTACCATACTTGGTCCCCAAGAGATTTTATACACGTCTTGTCATCTTAGACATAACCATTGCTATTCTCAATATGATACAAACATGGCCACAAAATGAACATGAGCAACTACGAAACTAAGTTGCCTCGTGACGGCAGAAGTGCTGCCACATCCCACTCCAGTACGTCCTACTCGACGTACTCAAGTTCCTCGGGATCTTCTTCTTCTTCGTCATTCGAAGTTGGTGCCACAGGTGCAGTAGTGGGAGCAAGAGTTGCTACCTCACCCACCATTGATGATGTTGAGGCAACTAAAGATTTTACATTAGCCTATGGAAGAAACATCCTCCAGTCTTCTAGTTCCTTCTGTGCATTTTTGTAACTGGCCTTCCAATCCCAAGTCTCCCCTCTGGATTGATCCCTTTCTTGAGTCACCTCACTCAGTTGTTCATCCAACAGTTGCACCTCCAGTTGACTCGCTTCCAACGCGCTTTCCGCGTGTTGCGTTTTCATACGAGCCTCCGATCGAGCTTGAACAGCCGGGTGCCACTGATTCTCCCTTAAGTTTACACAGCTATTTAGGGAAGCAACTATGGCCCTAAGTGAGTCATTGGCCCCTTCAAAGTGATCCCCTCGAATAAGAGCCTGCTTCAGGTCACTCATCATTTTTCCAAGGGTAGCATGCTGATCAAGGCTTTCTTGACACGCTGATGCTGCATGTGACACCAAAATCATCTTGGGTACTTCTTCATTATGCCCATGTGCTGCAACCATCTGACTGGCCCATTCATCACCGGCTCTACCGTCGACCGGGAAGAGAGCAAATGGAGTGTCATCCATGGCACAGTAATGAAGTTTGCAAAACCTCATTATGGCAACACTTGCGGCATAACACCAAGTGTCCTCCAGTTGAATTCCTTGTACTTGGATGGAGAAAGGATCCCATCCAATATTCAATGGAGCAGCAGGCACATCAACATAAATGGTGCACCTTGTCACACATCCGTCATCGATCTCCCTGCCCCAATAGTCCGGTATTTCACGATATCCGAACCATTGAAGCATTGCTATCAACAAATCCGGAAAACCCTTCAGAAGAGTACCCTTTGTGAACACCCATCCGTTTGGTAAGTATACTATAGACTCATCAATCTGTGAAAAAGATATTGGAACAATGAGAAGGATTCCAACTCCCAAAATATTTTAAAACTGGAGTTGCAATCACAGTCTGTTCCAACTGACCTTCCTGTATTATTTGAAAATTTTTATACAGGAAACTTCAGAAACAGCCGTGAGGTTGAATACAAAAGTTGCAGTACACTTTACAGGCTTTCCATATTCTACTCATATAGCTCTAGGTGAGCTAGGTAATAGAATCTATACAGGTTTAAAGTTAACCCGAATTTTCTGGAAATTTTGACAGAACCTCCCGTGAATATGTGGTGATTTCCACAATTTATACAGGTATATCATGACATTATTTTGAGGTAATGACAAAATAAACAGTGTATAATATCAAGTTAGCAATCCAGTGGTAAAATATTTCGGCCATGAAACATTTGTTACATGGGTATAGTGTGCTAATTCTAAACTATCTGCCAACTGTTCAAGTTCTGATCTTCCAAAACCAAGTTTGCATCCATAAGAATTTTAACACAGCTATACCAAGATTTAGGCCATGAGTACAACACGAAGTTGATAGAGGACTTGCTAATATTTCCATAAATGTATATATATGACCATGTCACTATTCTGGATCAAAGCTAGGGCTATCTAAACTTAACAGATGAACTGACTGTTGTTCAACAGTAGCCCTGCAGTTCACTGTTTTGAGCTCGAAATTTGCATTGACTCCAGTTTGAATCAAGAGGAACTTTAAATAACAAAACTGTAGATCTGCTTCTCCCCTTTTCATATATATATCTCAATAAGGCATAAGATTTTTCTACAGTGATTTATTGAAAAATTACCGAGACTGGTACAATGGTAGGGTTATCTGGAGTAATTTAAGCATACCCCAAATTTCAACAGATTATCAAGCTTTTCTGCCGTGATGGTCAACAGAAAAGTTGTAGAGGTCTTTGAGAAATTTTCATCCATATAGTATACCCCTATATTTATTCCTAACTAACTAAGATTACAACCTGGCAAAGTTGAGCAAACTTTAGCCAGAAATCAAGAATCTTGGTGCTAACCCAATGTCGAATCAAAACTCATTTTACGGAGTCCAGACCTACTAGCACCTGATAGTCAGACTTTCCAAAATATAATTCATCCATTTTTGCCGTTTTTGGGGTTGGTCAAGTATCAAAGTTGATACCGACGGTACTACGTGCCTCGCCAATGAAAATTCTAACCGGTATTTCCGGATACGTTTATAGTGGTTGAAAGTGCATCTAGGACTCCCTTGTGGGTTTTGGATGATTTATGACAAGCAATTGGGATCCTAATTCTTTTGTTGAGATGAATGCAGAAAAATTGATGAAAGATGAGCAAAGTGCCAAAAAGAGGAAATTGAGAAGGAAAATGGATTTGAGCTCAAGGAGAAGAAACTAGTTGTTTAGTATGTGTGGAGTGTGTTAAGGAAACACACCCAAGAGCTCAATCTTATTTAATCATACACACACATGCACAAAGCCATACAGGACCGGACTAGTCCGATGTCCACCGGACTAGTCCGATATCACATTCTGCACAAGATCGGACAAGTCCGGTCATCACCGGACTAGTCCGATAATTCTTCTGTTCCACTTCGGACTAGTCCTCCCCAGTGCGGACTAGTCCTCAACACAATGCACAGGTCACTAGATCGGACAAGTCCGGTCTCCACCGGACTAGTCCGATATCCTTTCTGATCCACTTCGGACAAGTCCGGTGTTTACACGGACTAGTCCGATATACACGCTGATCTAAACCGGACAAGTCCTCCAAGTGCGGACTTGTCATCCTAAACACTAAAGGTTTCACAGGTCCGGACCAGTCCGATGACAATCGGACTAGTCCGAAGTTTTCCAGCAGTGAAATCGGACAAGTCCGTTTTCAAACGGACTAGTCCGATATTCCTGGACACTTAGGGTTTGCTTCTCACAGCACACCGGACTAGTCCGGACACCACCACGGACTAGTCCGAATTTTCTGAACCCTAACGGTAACTTCCAGAAACCCCTTATAAATAGAGGTGCACGGCCCACTTTGAAACTCTCTCGAACCCTAGCGCCGTCACACCTCCCAAGAGCCTCAAAAACTAACTCTCTCCACAAAACCAAGTGCTAAATTGATCACTACATTGAAGATCACTTGTAGATCATTGGAGAGGGCACTTGATACGCGATTGAGCTCTTGGTTTGAATCTCTAACACACTCTTGCATCTCAGTTTGTATACTTTGAAGTGTGTTATTGGTGGTCTTGAATCTTGTAATCAAGGGAGCGCTCAACTTGTGAGATCGCCCCTTAAACTCGGTGATTTACCCCTGTGTGATTAGTTGAAGAGGATTGGCCTTCGTGGCGATCCGAACGAGGGAAGGGTTAGTGAAGACCCGGCCCTTTTGTGGGCTCCTCAACGTGGACGTAGGCTGCCTTCGTGGTAACCGAACCACGGGATAAATCTTGTGTCTTTCAATTGTGTTCTTTATTCTAGTTGATTAACATAATCTAGGGTTTGATTAGATTTGTTGAATACAAAGTTGATAGTTGAAATAAAGTCATATTCTTAATAGAATCTGTTACACAACTATTGAACTGATCACAAAGTTTATATTTCCGCTGCAAAAGTCAACAAACAATCAAATTGACCTAACTTGATCAACCTAGCCCGTAAAATCCGGACTAGTCCGCACTTTACCGGACTAGTCCGTTATATCTGGTTTTTGATCTCGTTGTTGAAGTGTTACAGGAACCGATAAAATTCAAGAAGGCCTATTCACCCCCCCTCTAGGCCAACATTCAATTGGTATCAGAGCGAGGTTCTTCAAGAAAGAGTGCAACCGCTCGAAGAGATCATGTCGGACATGAAGGAAGTCCAAAAGATCAACAACCAGGAAGAGATGAACAATGACAAGCATCAAAAGCTTGAGAAGTATCTCGAAGCCATTCAAGACTTTGACGATGATGATGAGGAGACATTGGAGCTGAAAGCTCTCCTTAGAAAGAAAGCGCTTTCCAAAGGCAAAGCCAAAGTTGAAGAAAAGAAGAAGGGGAGTAGTCACACCGACTACTCCCGATATCCTTTTAATTATGACCGTTTAAATTCTAACAGCAATCACTATCTATCCATTCCCCTTGGAAAAGCCCCACACTTCGATGGGAGTGACTACTCTATGTGGAGGCAAAACATGAAGATGCACTTGATTTCCCTTAACCCAAGTTTATGGCATATTGTGTGCACAGGAATCAATATCCCAGATGACGACGAAGAGCTCACGCCAAGTCAAGAGCAAGCCATCCACAGGAATGCACAAGCCGCAGCCGTCATCACCTCATCTCTAAGTCGAGATGAATTCACAAAGGTGGACGGATTAGAGATTGCCAAAGAAATCTGGGATACCTTACAAACAGCGCATGAAGGTGACAGACATGTGAGGGAAGCCAAGATTGAAATGATTGAGGGCGAACTAGGAAGGTTCGCGATTGAGGAAGATGAGTCACCCCAGGACATGTACAACAGACTGAAGACTCTCGTGAACAAGGTTCGATCATATGGGAGCAGAAAGTGGAATGATCACGAGGTTGTAAAGCTCATCCTTAGAGCTTTCATGCCTCGCAATGTTACGCTTTGCTCTATGATCCGAGAGAGTCCGGGGTACAAGAAAATGACTCCTGATGAACTGCTTGGCAAGATCATTAACTTTGAGATGATGGAGAAGCAAGCCAAGCACGTAAAAGAAATAGCCGACCTCACATCGGCCAAGAAGAAGGGAGTTGCCCTAAAGTCCTCACTCAAGCCTTTATCCAAAGAAGCAAGAGAAGCACAGCTTGAGGAGGACAGCGATGATGAAAGCAGCGAGCTAGATGAAGAAGATATGATTTTGTTCATGAAGAAGTTTAAGAGAATTATGAAGAAAAGACAAGGAACAAAATCAAATGAAGCAAAATACAAAGAAAGGACGAAGCCAAAGATGAGGCGGGCGTGCTATAACTGTGGTGAATACAACCACTTTATAGTCGACTGCCCGTATGAGGACAATAAGAAGAAGAACAAAGAGTCCAAGCCTCAAGCAAAGAAGTTCTTCAAGAAGAAGAAACAAGCTGAACAAGCACACATTGGAAAGGAATGGGACTCAAACGATGAGTCTTCATCGTCCGATGAAGAAGAATTGGCTAGCATAGCCATCGAGAGCGTGTCCAAGAAACCCACACTCTTTCCCACGCTCGGTGCAAAGAAGGCAAATGGGACTTGCCTCATGGCTAAGGAAGGTAAACGCAAGGTAAATATCAAAACTCCTTCCTTACATTCTTATTCAAGTGATGATGATTTAGATAGTGATGAAGATATGCTAGCTGGCTTAGATAGAAAAACTGCTGCAAAAATAAAATTCTTGCTTAACCAACTTGTTGAGAAGGAAGAGCTAATCGATCGTCAAGAAGACATGATTATCTCCCAAAAGGAGAAGCATGTGGAACTTGACAATCTTCTAGTTCATGAAAAGGAAAGAAGCCACTCACTAGAGCTTGAGCTAGCTTCAAGCAAGAAAACTTGCTTGGAGCTAACCAACTCAAATGTAGCAATCAAGGACCAACTTGATGACCTGATCGAGGTCAACAAGATCCTTGAAGTGCAAATTGAGTCACTCAAGCTTAGTGAACCCTCCTCCTCTTCAAGCCTACCTTCTCAATCCTCTTCAAGTAATAATACTCATATCTGCAAATGTGAAAAGATAAACCCCAGGTTGAAAGAAAAGTCCACCTCCACAAAGGACAAAAACCCTACCCAATGTGTAATATTTGACAAGGAAAGGATCAACTATGCACGTAGTGCATATTTGGTCCAAAGACCTCCAAATGTCAAGTATGGCATTGGTTATTCCTATGATGGAAAGCAAAGAGCTGGAAATCATAAGAATAACAAGGGAAAGATTACCTTTGTGAAAGGAGGACCCTCACAACCCGGCAGCACGAAAACTAAAAATTTGAACTCTCATGAAAACCGGACTAGTCCGGTTGTGGTCCGGACAAGTCCGGTCATCCGGACAAGTCCGGTCACACAGACTAGTCCGACCAATAATCAGCAACAACTCCTGTTTAAAACCTTCGATGCTTCATATGTATTAATGAGAAACAATATTGGTAAAGTGTATGCTTATTATGCTGGGCCACGCCATGGGAACACAAAATCCCATGTGTGGGTGCCCAAATGTATTGTCACTAACCTCCAAGGACCCAAGCAAGCTTGGGTACCTAAAACCAAGGCGTAACTTGTTTCTGCAGGCCTACTCCTCCGGTGGATCCAAATGGGTGCTAGACAGTGGATGCACAAACCACATGACCGGAGAAAGGAGGATGTTTGTGGAGTATGAAGTGAACGAGGACCCAAATGAAGGGATCTACTTTGGAGACAACAGTCAAGGGAGGGTCCTCGGTACCGGTAAAATAGCCATATCCTCTGAACATACTCTTTCACATGTTTTGCACGTTGAATCTTTAGATTATAACCTGCTGTCCATATCTCAATTGTGCGACAAGGGTTATAATTGCCTGTTTACTAACGAGGGTGTGATCGTCTCAAGAAGGAGCGATGGTTCTAGTGCATTCAAGGGTATGTTGAAGGGAAAGCTTTACCTTGTTGACTTCAACAAGGATAAAGCCGAACTCGACACATGCTTGATTGCAAAGACCAACATGGGTTGGCTGTGGCATAGACGGCTGGCACATGTTGGTATGAGGAACCTTCAAAAACTCCTCAAGGGTGATCACATCCGAGGTTTGAAAGATGTTGTGTTTGAGAAAAACAGGCCATGTAGCGCGTGCCAAGCAGGGAAACAAGTTGGAGCACAGCATCCTGCGAAGAACATCATGACCACAACAAGACCGCTCGAACTACTTCATATGGACTTGTTTGGTCCAATTGCTTACATAAGCATCGGCGGTAACAAGTATGGTTTAGTTGTTGTTGATGATTTTTCCCGCTTCACTTGGGTGTTCTTTTTGCATGAAAAATCAGAAACACAAGGGACACTCAAGAAGTTCTTCAAGCGAGCACAAAACGAATTTTCATTACAAATCAAGAGTATTCGGAGTGACAATGGCACGGAGTTCAAAAACATACAAGTGGAGGAGTACCTTGATGAAGAAGGAATCAAGCACGAATTTTCAGCACCATACTCCCCACAACAAAATGGAGTTGCCGAAAGGAAGAACCGCACGCTCATAGAAATGGCAAGAACTATGCTCGATGAATACAAGACTTCGGACCGATTTTGGGCGGAAGCAATCAACACAGCTTGCCACGCCACAAATCGCCTCTATCTTCATCGACTACTAAAGAAGACCCCCTATGAGCTACTCACCGGTAACAAACCGAACATTTCATATTTTCGAGTTTTTGGTTCTCCTTGCTATATTTTAAACAAGAAGCCCAGGACTTCAAAGTTCGCTTCGAAGTCCGATGAAGGTTTCTTGCTTGGCTATGATTCGAACACTTACGCCTATCGTGTCTTCAACAAGTCCTCCGGACTTGTTGAAGTGGCACGTGACGTAGTGTTCGATGAAACTAATGGCTCCCAAAAGGAGCAAGTTGATCAATGTGAGTTAGGTAAAGAAGAAGCCCCCTATCAAGCATTGAAGAAAATGGCTCTAGGCGAAGTACGACCACAAGAGTCAACGTCACAAATACAAGATGAAAGTGAACCACAAGATGAAATCAACCATCAAGGGGGAGCCTCAATACAAGATCAACCACAGGAGTACGAACGTAATGAACAAATCAACGAGGACAACAACTCAGGGGGAGAAGAAGATGATCACCAACACACGACTCCCCAAGTACCACACCCAAGAGTACACCAATGCATTCAAAGGGATCACCCGATCGACAACATCATCGGCGACATCCAAAAGGGAGTAACCACTAGATCTCGCATAGCAAATTTTTGTGAACATTACTCGTTTGTCTCCTTTTTGGAACCCCGCAGGACTGAGGATGCATTGAAGAATCCGGACTGGGTAGTGGCGATGCAAGAAGAGTTGAATAATTTCAAGAGAAACGAGGTCTGGGAACTTGTGGCAAGACCCAATGCAAATGTTGTAGGCACCAAGTGGGTCTTCCGCAACAAGCAAGACGAACACGGTGTGGTAACAAGAAACAAGGCACGACTTGTGGCCAAAGGTTACTCACAAGTCGAAGGTTTGGATTTCGATGAAACTTTTGCTCCAGTAGCTAGGCTTGAATCAATTAGAATATTACTTGCATATGCTACTCACCATGATTTCAAGCTGTATCAAATGGACGTGAAGAGCGCCTTCCTCAACGGACCGATCAAGGAGGAGGTGTACGTGGAGCAACCACCCGGGTTTGAAGACGAAGAGTTCCCCGATCACGTGTATAAACTGCGTAAGGCTCTCTATGGCCTCAAACAAGCTCCTAGAGCTTGGTATGAGTGCCTTAGAGATTTTTTAATAGATAATGGTTTTCAAATTGGCAAAGTAGACTATACGTTATTCACAAAAAATCTGGATAATGATCTTTTTATTTGCCAAATATATGTTGATGATATAATTTTTGGGTCAACTAACCAATCCTTCTGTGAAGAGTTTAGCAAAATTATGACAGAGAGATTCGAAATGTCGATGATGGGAGAATTGAAGTACTTCTTGGGATTCCAAGTGCGACAACAAAGGGAAGGAACTTTTATAAGCCAAACCAAGTACACGCAGGACATCCTCAAGAAGTTTGGCATGGACAAAGCAAAGCCAATAAAGACTCCCATGGCAACGAATGGGCACTTGGACCTCAATGAAGATGGAACGAGCGTCGACCAAAAGGTATATCGCTCCATGATTGGATCTTTACTATATCTATGTGCATCTAGGCCAGACATCATGTTGAGTGTTTGCTTGTGTGCAAGATTTCAAGCCAACCCCAAGGAATGTCATTTGACAGCCGTTAAGAGAATCTTAAGATATTTAGTTCATACACCCAACCTTGGTCTTTGGTACCCAAAAGGCTCAAAATTCAATCTCATTGGGTATTCCGATGCAGATTATGCCGGGTGCAAAGTAGATAGAAAAAGTACTTCCGGCACTTGCCAATTTCTAGGAAGATCCTTAGTTTCTTGGTCATCCAAGAAACAGAATTCCATTGCATTATCCACAGCCGAAGCGGAGTATGTTGCAGCCGGGAGTTGTTGTGCACAACTTCTTTGGATGCGACAAACTCTAAGGGATTATGGTTACAATATGAACCATATTCCTCTCCTTTGTGATAATGAGAGTGCCATTAAAATAGCACACAATCCAGTTGAGCACTCTAGAACAAAACATATAGACATAAGACACCACTTCTTGAGAGACCATTCCATGAAAGGAGACATATCCATCTCTCATGTCAACACCCAAAAACAATTAGCCGACATATTCACCAAGCCACTTGATGAAAAACGCTTTTGTGAACTCCGAAATGAGCTAAATGTTCTTGATTCTCGGAGTGTGGCTTGAAAAGTTGCATACCTGTATGTTTCTTCAAAATTTTGATTGAATTGTGAAAATCATCCCTCTTCTCTTTTCTCTCGAAAACTATGTCAATTATTAGATCTTGATGAATTTTGATCATAGTATAATTGTTGTTTGCTTACTGGTCAAATTCATCAAGATTATTTGAATTGTTTTGTCTCTCTAATCTCTAATATTGGACCTTCAAATATATATGAATGGGCTTTGTTTTTCTCTCCTGGTGACCACGGACAAGTCCGTGGTTACCCGGACTAGTCCGCCCATTGCAGACTTGTCCGCAGAGTGCCGGTTAGGCCGGACTAGTCCGACAGACCACGGACTAGTCCGATATAAGTCTCTGGACGACTTCGGACTAGTCCGGTCTTGTCCGGACTTGTCCGATTTTTCGTGTCCTTAACCCTAGCCGCCACCAAACCCTAATTCATTCACTCTCACACTCGCCCCAAGCATTCTCTCTCTTGCGCTCGAGCTCCCAAGGCAAATACTCGATTCCTCCGTCGAAAAGCCTCAAACTTGGGCGGAGATCAAGCTTGAAGACTCGGGGATTGAAGTTAGCGGACAAGTCCGGCCTCCAACCCCCAAAATCTCAAGCCTCCTTCGATTCCTTGGTAAATTTTCTTCAAACCCTAAGAAATCGCAAATTTCTCCATTGCTTATCGTTTGGCCTAGCATTCTTCACTAGCTACATGCCCATTAGATGTACTACGTGTATGCTAGACTATTTTTGGCTTAGGGATCAAATTTTACTCAATCTGTTAGGTTTTTGCGGATGAACACCGGACTAGTCCGGTCCAGGTACGGACAAGTCCGGTCCACCGGACTAGTCCGTGCCTGTGCACCGGACAAGTCCGTTGTTTCTGAACCAAAACCTAATTCCTTCATTCCCTAATGCCTTCCATTGCCATATTATCTCACCAATGCCTTGTATAACCTGTATTTTACCTTGATCACTCATTCTCAGGTCATGTCGAGCTCTGACTACGAAATGTCCGATTTTGAGTCCGAGGTGGCACCTCGGCCCTCGGCGGGTCTTGGCAAGAAACGCCAAGAGAAACCCTCCGAGCCAGCTCCCTCTCCTCCCCAAGTCAGAAGGAAAGTGTGTGTGAAGAAAGCTGCATCGAAGGCCGGCACCTCCTCAAGTGGCCTTCGACAAACCAAAGGAAAGGGCAAAGGAGTTGCCACAGGGCCAGTTGGGCCCCTCAAGCTGCATGCCCCCAGAGAAGGGGCCCGGGACCCAAATGAAGAGAAGTTCACTGGCAAGGGCAGCGAGGTGGCTGCTAAGCTGAGAGAGGTAGACTGCTATGCAAGATCCAAGCAAGCAGCAGATGGCAGATTTTGGTCCAATTTTCACTCGGACTTCTACAAATTGGTCTATTTGCCTATGAAGACCCCAGTGGTGCGCAGTCAATGGATTGACTGGGCCCACCTGGAGAAGAAGAAGTGTGCAGCCTTTGATGAGGTTATTGCAGCTGCTGAGAAACACGGACTGAAGGACTTGTTTGCCTTCAGATATAACTGGAATGATGAAGTGATTGCACAGTTTTATGCAACATGCCACTTCTCCAGTGAAGACGAGGAAAGTGTGACTTGGATGACTCATGGATCCAAGTACTCAATTACCCAAGAAGAGTTTGCCAGTTTGCTGCACCTTGAGTATGGAGGACATGACCACCTCATTATCCACAACATAGGGGTCATTGAGAGGGACAGGATGAAGTTCATGTATGAGCCCAACTCCAAGTATGTCCCTCCCTCTACCAAGAATCTGAAGCCTTTCTTTGTTGTGCTCAATAGAGTCCTCCGGAAGACAATAGCCCCCAAGGATGGGGATGCAGGGAGTGTACAAGGCTACCTCCGGACCCTGATGAGGGTCATATGCAAGGACAGAAAGTTTGATGTGGCTGACTATATCTGGAATGATATGGTCAATATCTCAAGCACCCCCAACCGATCCTGTGGCTATGCCCCCTACTTGATGTTTATGATCGAGAAGGTCACAGGGATCGAGTTCGTGAAGGATGTGGAGCACACTCCACTGAGGCCTCAGAAGCCTCAGCCAGTACTTGTCCAAGCTCCTCCATCGCCGGCCTCAAGCCCCGAGGCACCGGCAAGACAAGAAGAAGCTGCTAGGGAAGCCCCTAAGAAAGGATCCGCCAGTGGGATCCTGAAGTACTTGGTGTCTCTTCTCTCCTCCTGCAAGAAAACTGAAGTGAAGCTTCATAAGCTCAACCAGAAGAGGAAAGAAGACATGAGGTACATAAAAGCAAATGTGAAGCAGCTGAGTGAGAAACTGGAGATCAACCCAATAGGGTCTCCAGTCATTTCTGAAGACTCTGATCTGGACGTCACTGAACTCAGCCCCTTGACTTCATCCGAGCTTGCCTATTTTGGCATTGGGGGCTCGAGCAGCTCCGTTCCTCCTCCTCCCTCTCAACCTCGCCAAGAAGAAAGCGATGAAGATGATGAAGACAATGAGAGGACTGACAGCGAAGAGTGAAGCCCTAGGACCTCCCTCTCTCTCTTTTTGGTGTCTTGATGCCAAAGGGGGAGAGATTGAGGGGGAGCTTCTAGACTTAGCTTTAGCTGCGTAGAATGCGAGGAGAGAGTCTCCATGTATCTTCTATTTGTGATTGTAATTGTTTAACGCTATTTTCATATCATGTTTGGTCCTATGTTAAATTGCTCAGTTAATTTGCAAGTGTGTGATGAAATCTGAATTTTTGCTCCTGAAATGCTATATTCACTTGATATTGGTTGATCAATGCAAATTCTGTCATTCTTGATGCATTCATGCTCTTAGTATGCATCCCACCATAAAGAATGCACATATGAATGATTCTCTTGTTGCTTGATGCATTTTTGAGTCATATGTGCACACTTTATGAAAAATCTCATTTTATACCTCATTTTGTGAAATCTCAATTGGTTGTCATCAATCACCAAAAAGGGGGAGATTGAAAGTGCATCTAGGACTCCCTTGTGGGTTTTGGATGATTTATGACAAGCAATTGGGATCCTAATTCTTTTGTTGAGATGAATGCAGAAAAATTGATGAAAGATGAGCAAAGTGCCAAAAAGAGGAAATTGAGAAGGAAAATGGATTTGAGCTCAAGGAGAAGAAACTAGTTGTTTAGTATGTGTGGAGTGTGTTAAGGAAACACACCCAAGAGCTCAATCTTATTTAATCATACACACACATGCACAAAGCCATACAGGACCGGACTAGTCCGATGTCCACCGGACTAGTCCGATATCACATTCTGCACAAGATCGGACAAGTCCGGTCATCACCGGACTAGTCCGATAATTCTTCTGTTCCACTTCGGACTAGTCCTCCCCAGTGCGGACTAGTCCTCAACACAATGCACAGGTCACTAGATCGGACAAGTCCGGTCTCCACCGGACTAGTCCGATATCCTTTCTGATCCACTTCGGACAAGTCCGGTGTTTACACGGACTAGTCCGATATACACGCTGATCTAAACCGGACAAGTCCTCCAAGTGCGGACTTGTCATCCTAAACACTAAAGGTTTCACAGGTCCGGACCAGTCCGATGACAATCGGACTAGTCCGAAGTTTTCCAGCAGTGAAATCGGACAAGTCCGTTTTCAAACGGACTAGTCCGATATTCCTGGACACTTAGGGTTTGCTTCTCACAGCACACCGGACTAGTCCGGACACCACCACGGACTAGTCCGAATTTTCTGAACCCTAACGGTAACTTCCAGAAACCCCTTATAAATAGAGGTGCACGGCCCACTTTGAAACTCTCTCGAACCCTAGCACCGTCACACCTCCCAAGAGCCTCAAAAACTAACTCTCTCCACAAAACCAAGTGCTAAATTGATCACTACATTGAAGATCACTTGTAGATCATTGGAGAGGGCACTTGATACGCGATTGAGCTCTTGGTTTGAATCTCTAACACACTCTTGCATCTCAGTTTGTATACTTTGAAGTGTGTTATTGGTGGTCTTGAATCTTGTAATCAAGGGAGCGCTCAACTTGTGAGATCGCCCCTTAAACTCGGTGATTTACCCCTGTGTGATTAGTTGAAGAGGATTGGCCTTCGTGGCGATCCGAACGAGGGAAGGGTTAGTGAAGACCCGGCCCTTTTGTGGGCTCCTCAACGTGGACGTAGGCTGCCTTCGTGGTAACCGAACCACGGGATAAATCTTGTGTCTTTCAATTGTGTTCTTTATTCTAGTTGATTAACATAATCTAGGGTTTGATTAGATTTGTTGAATACAAAGTTGATAGTTGAAATAAAGTCATATTCTTAATAGAATCTGTTACACAACTATTGAACTGATCACAAAGTTTATATTTCCGCTGCAAAAGTCAACAAACAATCAAATTGACCTAACTTGATCAACCTAGCCCGTAAAATCCGGACTAGTCCGCACTTTACCGGACTAGTCCGTTATATCTGGTTTTTGATCTCGTTGTTGAAGTGTTACAGGAACCGATAAAATTCAAGAAGGCCTATTCACCCCCCCTCTAGGCCAACATTCAGTGGTCCTAGTATCGTTCACTCGCAAACATGCTACACGGATCGCTACTGTAGTCAATGCCGCAAAAGACAAACAATCCCCTTTCACACCTTCACACCTCAAGGGCGGTACAGGGAAACATGACAGGCAGTCACAATAATATATACAAAAGTAATTTGCATACGACTCTGGTGTGAGTCACCCTCGAGCAATGTCATGTTTCGAGGTACATGGCTATAATACGTCTGTACAGCAATGACTCCCGTACGAACCAGCTTATACACACTCGGGCATACATGTTTCGAATGCTCCCATAGAATATGAATGATTCTAGAGAGGCATACTATCGGGTTATACACCACCCGACGGGGTCTCCCACTAACTTTGAAGCACGCTGGGATACTGCGTGTCATAGGTTCTCAGAAATAGAAAGCTTCAGAGACTCCTATTAACATTTCTGTGCGAAGTCACGGAAAGACTTCCATGCTACCTCTCGCACGGTGAACTAACAGCAATTGATTCGCTTACGGTGGCGTACCTTACCTCTTACCTGACGTCGAAGCGTCGTTACAGAATTAATAACATATAATTTAGTTTACCACCTTTATATCTTATACTAGTAATACTCCTTATAAGGGCATATAGCTAATTCCTCACTGAAATCCTAATTTTTGAAAATATGCTCTTTTCAAGTACACTGTTCCCAATGATGCTCTAATACCATGTCTATGGGGACCGGAATCCCGACCACTAAGGATCTCATTGGGTGGTGTCGTGCGATGCGACACCCAATAGTATACAAGAATAGAACGAGAACAATTTACAATACCAAGTCTTTATTTAAAAGCACTGCATAAATTTTAAGGTACTAACGAAAGGAAAGAGAACTATACATCATAGCTACGCTCTCAGCACTAGTGATGCAAAAGCAAAGTCATCCATGCCCTGGATACTTCGCACTAGCAACATACAATTCACAGAGGCGTGCAGGGTTCCCACTCGGCTGTAAACCCTAGAGGGGGTGCAGCCTCGTCATCAAACTCGTCATCAGTCGTATAATCCGCAAAATCTCGTTAACTACAAACGTGAGCATAAGGCTCAGCAAGACTAACTTGTCTCACTAGACATATGCAAGGGTGAATATTAAACATAGGTAAGGTAAAGCATAAAGGACTCGCCTACAAGTGGATCCTTATAGTCATGTTTTAATTACCACATGACATTCTTCAGGCATGACACGTCATAGACTCCAGAATCAAACAAGAAACGCTTTGCCGATGATATGACGTGCACAAAGCACAAGATGCTATTACAGGTAAAGTATGGGGAAACTGTAACTTTTAATTGTACTATCTCTAAGCCAAACAAGTTTGTCCAAGCAATTTGTAAACCATTATATCATATTCTCCTGACTTCTTCAGTATTTACTACATCACGGCGCAGTGAACAAGTGGTACTCTATTACCGCGAGGGACAGTGATTGCAATGAGGACATACCCGGAACAACACGACACATACGCACTTTCACAAATGCCAGCGAGTACTTACAGCAGTGCCTACACAAAAATTCAGTACTAGTCGTATATGGCCACCTTTTACTAAAAACTCGAATGTCGAACCGATCGATCCGTCACGAGCAGGAGGTCATTGCGTGGGGCATAATATGATGTGCCCATCAGCTGATTTGCACCTTGCTGCCCTCAACCCACGCCTATAAAATGGAACAGAATGCCTCGACAAACCAGTATCAAGCTACATCAGTTTACTGGAGCCCATTCATCCGGTATGTCACCGATACAATTCAAGCCTGTCCAGCAGGACCACACACGAAACGGTCCTCAATCGACACAAGCAGGGCTACGCATGTGAGATCACATCTCATTGCATCCTACCCACTGCTCGGTCTCAATTTCATATTCATGATCCATTTTCTTATTCCAGAATCTCCCGTGTGACAAAATTCCTATCTCGTGAGTAGATTCTAACTATTCGACTTCTGCCGAATTCCTATATTGTAGTGTCTACTCAACGGGCTGTAGACATATCCCAGAGTCCATAGGATTTTTGGGCCATGCAAGTGGATGTCAAACACCTTAAACGTAATGCAAAATCATCTGAAGACGTAAGGTGAAATAAAACTGCAAAACACTGTAAGGAACTTAATTGCAAACCGGGGCTTGCCTAAATGCGAGTCTGAGCCTATGTTACTTTCTGGCAGCTGGACCTCCAAAGCTTCCAGCTGCAACTCGATTTCAGCTACTACACGATATGCATATACTTGGTATGAATTATTTTGAAAATGATTAATATGCTTGAGATAGTGTGACTATCCTGGGATAAAATAAGATAATTGTCTTAATTTGCTGTGTGACTTTTATGGTAGATACTAGTGACTATAGAGAAGACTCTTGCAAAGAACAGGAGATAATCAAGGAAGTTTGTTGTTCTTAAAAATTATGGTAAGCAATAATCTTCCCTAACTTTTGGTTGAAATTTTGGAGATGTATCATGGCTACCAGGGTTTGTGCTCTACTCTAGAAGTACGAATAATACGAGACTTGCGTTGCGAGCGAATACCGGGATAGCGAAAGAACATGCTTTTTTTTCGAATATTATAGATTCTCGTGTAGAGGGGGTCTCACTGGTCCTAGGAAAATTTGTTTCACCATTTTCTAAGCTTCCTACAGGGAGAAACTGATTTTTCAAGTTTGGCTAAATTTTTGGAAATTGATTTTGCTTTTTCTCAATTTATAACTACATAGAGATTTGGAATGTTGATCAACCCAATATTTTAAGTCCAAAGAGCTTGAAACTTTTACTGGACATCAAGGGTATTAGCAATAGTGTTTTGACCAAAATTGGAAATTTTCCAATTAACAGAACTGTGGGAATGATTTCTTTAAGCATTTTTTTATCTGAATTATGGAGAACTTTCTATTGCTTTTCATACAAATCCAAGTTCCCCACTGGATATTATTTTTCATTCTGGTTCTTACAAAATTTATTTTGGAATTTTTGGATAATTCTACTGGAAGTTATGGATTTTCCAAGATTGGATTGAATCTGGATTTATTTTTCTATTGGAAAATTCAAATAAAGGGGCCGGTCCCACTTCATTTGAATTGGGCCAATCAGAACGGGGCCACACCGGGAGCCACAGGGTTAACCCGCGCTGTCACACCAGATCCTTGTCCACAACTGATCCCACGCGGGAGGGGTGTCGTTGACAGGTGGGACCCGCACCTTCGTCTACCTCTTGACGCGGCGGCGCCTCTCGCCAGAACTGCGGCAGAGCTTCGCCGGACTTAGGTGTGTCAACCTCCTTTCGGCCTTGTCGTGACCACTCAACCATAAAATCGACCGCGCAAGCCGATGGTGGTGTCCAATCACGTCGGCGATGGCCGAAGATGGCGGCGAGACGGTGACGGCGGAGCTAGGGATTCGGCGTTCGTCAGAAATGCTCGGAAATAGCTCAATAGGCTCGGGAAAAGGTCGGGAAGGTTCTTGGGAGCACCAGGAGTATGATTTGGGGGTTAGATTAGGGGGACATTGCCAGCAAAGCTAAGCTCGACGGTGAGGTATGGTTTTTCAACCGGTGGCCATGAAAACTCAAAATCCGACCTCGTCTCTTGATGTCTTCCTTTCAATTTTTGTGAGGTGATGCGCCAGGAGATCTAGGAGATAATACCTTATTGGATTGACAAATCATCGTACGTAGAAATGGAGTTTAACCGGTAATCTAGTGATATCAGTATGAATTGTTTTGGGGAAAACTTGAGATAACAGAGCTAGGAAGCACGACAATGGCTGAAACTTCACAAGAAGCATCTAGGTACCTTTGCACACCTTATTGCTCCAAATAGGGAGATGGAAACGTGCTTGAAGTGGCCTGTCGTCATGGAACAGAAGGTTCCCTAGCGGCTTAACCCGCGAGCTCCGAGGAAACTTCGAAATACCGCACATATAAGCAGGGAATTAAACAAAGGACTGGATGGGAAGGAAGAGTGACTAGTTAAGCCACATTTTGCTATTGGAAGCACCGCGATTCCTTGCGTCATTTGGCTGGCGCGTCAGGAACGGCGGCGGCAATGCGGTGCAGTGGTGAAAATGTAAGAACAGAGGCGAGCACATCGGTGTGTGTCCACTTTGATCGGGGGAGGGTTTATATAGCTCGGGGAGGAGTAGGAGGCATGCCATGAAGCAGGCAGACCAGCAGCTCCGTGGTGACTTGCATGCTGCGAGGTGTCGAGCAGGGAAGCGCTGGAAAAACGGCGTGCAGAGAAGCACCGAGGTAGTCCCACTAAATGGTGGGTCCCACTACCCTTATCCCTGCCCATTCTCTGCGAACTTCAATTCCCTTACCAAACTTGGTCCAGAAATTATAGATTCTTGTGGGGAGGCTCAAATAAATATCTGGAATTTGATTCTGCAATTGGATTTTGAATTGGGGCAAGTTTCAATTGAATTTCAGATTTGAATTTGAATTTGGATGAAATTCAATGGTGTCACTGATTTAAATAGCATCTGAGTTCCAAAAATTTTGAAACTATGAGGATAAGTCAAGCAAGTAATGGTGACCATGATGGTGTGTTCAATTCTTGATGTTCAAATAAGTTGAACAGCATTCAAAATTTGAATTCCTAATAGGGTCATAATTTGCTAAGCGTCTCAAATAAAATAGACAATGGAGTCCATAAATTATGAAACATTACAAGAGGTCTATTTGGAATATTAGTAAACCATAGAAAAATTTATGGTCTCTGAGTTGAATAATTATGACAGGGCCAAATATACACTAGTATATTTAATTTGCAATTATTTTGAATATAGATGGGGTACTGCATATTAATTTGACCTAGAATACTCAATTGAAATAATTCCAAACTTTGAAGAGAGGTAAAAGGAATTACTCTATGTTTATGGGTGAAGTTCATTCCTCATGTTAATAAATTAAAGCATGAGTCGAAGAAATTATTTGATGAGATCAAGTTCATGTAGCCCACCATAAGTTCATGCGCATAACCATGATGGATCTCCACTATGGTTGATAATAAACTTGTAGTTGAACTTTATATGAAAGAAAAAGTGGGATTTTACACCTTCATATGCATTGTTCTTGATCCAAGCATACTGTGTGACCTCCCGATCAACTCAACCACAATTCCTATCGAACTTGTTTGTTGAACCTCATATTCTTCCTAAGACTAATTTAATGGATCCCGTCACCAGCATGTATTGACATGAAGCAACACTTGCACATGAATAAACAACCAATCTTTGCGAGCCCAAGTCCATGTCTTGACTCTTGTTAGTCTGAAAAACACAACAACTTAAGTGAGCACCTCACATAAGCATGTTTTAAATCATTGCAAAATGATATCAGCCATAATCAGCCATAACACATTAGAAACTTAGTAATAAAATACTAAGGAAACTTTCCATAAGAAAAAAAGCCAGTTTGATACATTGCAAGGTAAAAACAGAGCCGCCGCACAGTTATTTCAGCAAAGAGAATATATCGAATCGACCAAATGCGGCGCTGCAATGTATAGGCAAAAGATCGGACACTCCAATCTCAAACTCACGTGCAAATCACGTGTTCAGTCCTAAACAAGTAAAGAGTAAATGTTACTCCCAAAAAGGTGTTTATAAATATTAAAAACTCTCGACTCACGTGCAGCTCATGTGATTGAATGTTTGGACAATCCGAAGCGAAAAACATGTGCAAGTCACGTGAGAAATTACCTGCGAGTCACGTGAGAAAAAGTTTGGACACTGCGAAGCGTGAAACACGTGCAATTCACGTAAGGAAAACTTCGGACAATCTGAAGCCATCAAGATAATGTTTCTAGTAATATTTGAACAGCAGAGAATATAAGTATTAAAATACGCTAGTTACAATGAAAATGAAACTCAAAAGTAAGAAAATAAGATATCGACATTAAGGATAACTTACATCCTCACGATTCACTCTATATTCACTGGCAGTCCGAAGATGCTCGCATACATAATACCCGCATAAAACACTCCCAACAGGCTGCTTCGGACAAGGATAATATGTGTTAATTTCCAATGCATTCTTATTAGGAGGTTTCTGACCACCAAGCTGTTTCGCGTAAAACTGCCAAGCGCTTTAATAAAAGAAATGTCATATAAAACTTGTCAACACATTCTAAATGTGTGTAAATTAAAAGTATTGAATAAAAGTACAGTTTTAAAATGGAAAGGAAATCTTTGTAATGATCTGATGGGTAATCGGCTGAGTCCAAGACTGTTGCCAAACCCTGCGTTGGCTTGATGAAGATCATTATGTAGTGTTTACTGCACACACACAAACACACGTGTTAACAATTACCAATAATTTCTATTTCAATGTCATGTGTCGAACTTACTCGAAGTGGTACGGAGCCTTTACGAGGTCCTTGCCGTCTCTGACAAAGTTAAACATTGCATTTCCTATGTAAGCTGCAACTTCTGTCGTTCAATCCTTCTTAAGTTTTGCAATTGATTTTTCAAATTCTTTTCCTTTTTCATGTGCTTGTACTGTACTGAAACTCGACCCGCCTTAGCGTCGAATAGTGTCTTTGCAATCCGTGTAGGGTCAAGGATACCTGTCTTGCGTTTCATCTTTTCATTATCCATGTATTGCATCCTATTGAAGGAGTTCATAATTGTTATAATCTAATGAAATGTGTAGGCGTGTAGTAAGAAAAGCAAATGCAAAATATTAGAGGCACCGACAAACACCAGACGAGTAGCAGGTTGATTTCAAGCACACCCTGATGGAAAAGCATATGCAACTCTTCAAATAAAATAACTCATTTATCTGCTCCATTGCTTTAGAATGCATCTTTTGAAACATGAAATGTGATGCAAGAAAGTTCATATTTTGTGCTGGCAGTGATGTACCACTCGTGCATTCTTTTGAGCGAGATAGGTTGTTTGCTAAGTTGTACAGATGTCATGAACGTCTTCCCATTCTCAAATTCAGGAGGAACATCCTCAATCTTATATATTAGAACTCTTGGTTTAATTAAAGCCGCCCGCCGATTATACATGACATCGTCTCTTCCCACTCCTTGATATCTTCTAATGCTGGCTCATGAGAAGTACGAGTACACTCGATTTCCTAATATTTTCCTTCATATTTTCCAAATACCTTGACAATTCTGATGAATGTTTATTAATTTCGTATGAGCTAACTTTGATAGGCACTGATGATTGAGGAGTAGTCATCAGAAGATGGACACTAGCTTGTTGTTGAACCTGTTGTTAAACTGATTGCTCTTTACTCCCGACAGCTGGCTCTAGTACTACTTCAAGTTGTTGCTCAACTGGTTGCTCTTTACTAGCAATAGCTTGCTCTGGTACTACTTGAAGTTGTTGTCCAACTTGTTGCTCTTGGTTATCTTTACTAGCAAGGTTACTATCATCCTTGCTGAGATATAGGGGAGTGGATCTTCCTTAACTAGGAGCAGATCTTCCTGGACTTCTGCCTTAGAAGACGGGGTTGCAGTATTTTGAGATGCGACGGGGCTAGAAATCGGCTCATCGTCCAACACAATATCGCATCAGTGCCAAAGTATTAATTGGTTGACGGCCTGCCCCAAAGTCGCGATCCCCTCATGTGTGATGTGGTCTATTTCATAATCTTCATAATCATTATCAATGATCTGAAGAACTTGCACCACAACATAATACAACGGAAGTGGTTGCCGTTGAAGTCACGATTAGGCTTTGCCAGAGTAGTGGCAACCTGTTTTGTTTTGTTCCTTGCTCTGCCGATCGGTACAAGAAGATGACAAGATCTGTCCGTAGCAATATCATTAACAGTGAACTTATGGGTTGACCCTGAGCGTTGCACAGAACCTATGCTGCTAGGGTAGGCAGTTGGAGATATCAAATGCTCCTTTGGCACAGGAACCATCACCATACTCGGTGCCACTAATTGTCCCAATTGTCTAAGTTGTTCCATTATTTCTTGCACATTTTTCTTGACTTTTGATCAATCATTTCATCAAGTGTTTCTTGAACTTCTCACGTCTTCTATATGTCTCTTTATCTTTCGGGAAACCATCTAGCCAAGACATTTGAGAAGAGATTGTTCAAACCCTTCCACTGTGTTCAGGGTTTCCTAGGATAGCGGTAAGTTGGCCATTCTCCCGCATGGGCTTGAAGAGACCCTTCTATTCTTTTCAATTACTTATTTCATTTTGTGCTCTACTTCATACACAGAGTCGGGCTTTTCAAGTTTGCCCTCGCTGGTCAAACTTGACCGAGCAAAGACCCATCGCTGAGTTCTCTCATTGCATCCTTCTAACGGGTGAGGATTGCCCTTAATGGTAATTTCGTCTAATACCTTATTCCATTTCTGGACTTTGGGGGCATATCCGGCAGATCCCAAGCGATAATGGTATTTGTTCTTTTTTGGCAAGCTCTGACGTAGTTGCACTTAGGGCTTTAGAATCGGGTGTGGTCTTTTGACGAACAAATTCTTGCCACTAAACTTGTGTGATTTTTCCCATCTTCCTCGAACTAGGGACCTTACCGGCCTTAACATAAGCATTCATTTCACTCTTCTAGCCACAAAACTTCTTGCGCGCAAGAGACCAATGTTGCTTTCTTTACAACTTCATCCGTGCCTTTCGGGAACTTGAATTGTTTCTTTATCCTTTCCCACAACTCGGTCTTGGTCTCCTCAGGTAATTTTCTCCAATTCTCGGTTGTGATTGGCACGAGCTCTCTAACATGAAAACCGTGTGCATTTCGGTACATGGTAACTGAATCCAGTGGTTCTTGGGGAAGCCCACCTGGACCAACCCTTGTTATGTACATGATGCGGTCCAATGGACCCTTATTGGGACCTCGTTGCCCTCGTTTTTGCTTGAGTGAACCTGAGGATTCATTCATTGGAGAACATTTTGTTTTAGGAGCCGAAGTCACCTTGTTGTCATCGCGATTAATATAGGTAGAAAAGAATTACAAGACTTCGTATACTTGACAACAAACATTAACTTAAACTGCTAAAGTTAAGATTCGTGATCCATACCTCGTCGGCCGAATCATATTCCGGGTCGAGATCTTCTGAAGTCTTTTTAATTTTTTATATTCGGCAAAGGATCCGATGAATTGTGAAAGGAGCCTGCACTGCTGGGGTCATTGAACTCCATATTGCGTTCTTTTTGTTTACTACCATCAATAGTCTTCTTAGAGCTTTCCATGCTAGATTAAATAAGACAAAAAATATGCCTCACTTCAGTGAAAGCTACAAAAATAAATGCTCTCAAAATCCTGAATTTGTCAAATAGGTGGAAGAGATCTGGTCTGAGCTAACCGGAGAAAGAGAGGCTTTGAGTAGATTCATGTTCAGATTAAGAAAAATTAAAAAATCAATCTGCAGATACCCAATAGAATTATAATGAATGTCATATTAACTCTACATGAAGTGTTGCATGACAGAAAAGGATGGAAGCATTCTAGGGTTTGACAAGGCATTTTAGGGTTTAAGGCGAGCGACCAAGGTGACTGATTAATTCAATGATTAATCAATAACAATCACAATTGATTAAATCCAATTACAATTTAAGGCATTCTAGGGTTTGATAGGGCATTCACATTGATTAAATCAACAATTAAACAATAACAATTACAATCCACAATTTATGCTCAAGTTATGACAATTCAGTCTTCAGGTTGAGTTCTCCGAACATTCTTCTCTAACCTTGCATAGTAAACACCATTACAGCAGCTTCGTTATTCCGCCATTCTTCCAACACAGGTACTAATTCTGAAGCAGTTGAGAAATACATATAACTTATGTATGGGGGAAGCTACATGACTACGTAATTTATCACATCTGATAAATTGCCATTAGATTTCCCAGTACCCCAGAATGGCCTTCTCTGAATGTTCAAAGTAAAGAGGATACTTGATGAGGACATCACTTCTTTGGATACAAACAACACTCCATTGAACATACAAGATGCAATCAATAGAGTTCATACACAACAATTAATTTCAGAGGTGAGCTCGTTCTTATATATTTCCTTATATGTTTTTGAGCATAGATTGCTACCTAATGATTTAATTGTGACTAGGATACATGGAAAGGTTCAAGGAATACTTGGAGGAAGTATTAGGGACGTGGAAGACCAGAGAAATTGTTCAAAGAAGATGGAAACCGAACCAAACTAAAAATCGTATCCAACTCGTAGTCCAAGAGCAATACGCACTAAAACGGACGCTCTGGACGCATACGAACTCCGTTTTGGATGTTATACAAATGTATGGAAAGGGGAGAGGATAAACTTTCCAATGCCGCTGGTACCATATTAAAATTCTTTAGGAGGCGACGGGAATCGTCGAAACAAAATATAATTCAGAATATGTCAGGGTGTTGCGCCACCCTATTGGGCCATTGGGCCTTGTATCAAGTCTAAGTCCATTATTTTCGTATCTTAGGGTTAGGTCACGACCCCACCACACCTTTGGACGTCCTTCCACATATATATACTCCATAGTAGCCGCCATAAGCAATTGAGTTTTGCTTAGATTAAAAATATCGTCGTTTATCGGTTTGTGAAACCCCAATTCAGCAATTTCAGATTGCTTCTTCTACGTTCTTGCTTTTGTTCTCGGTTGCACTTGCAGGGATTAGCCTTCTTGACGAGGTCAATCGTGTGCAGCACAGTTGATAACCAACAGAGCGGTGGTGTAGTGATTGCAAGGGTTTTTCTTGTTCTACTCGAGAGCCTCGGATCATCAACGTCGAGATCTCCACATCAATCGACTTATCCATTAACTTTCGGAAGATTGGGACTCATCTTTTCCTATCAATTGGTATCAGATTTCAAGGTTGTCCGTTAGGTAATTCATCTATCCATTACATTAGTTTTGTTATTCATACCTAGAGTCCACAAAAAAGACACAAAAAATTTACAGTTTAGTAGATCTATTCATTACTTTGTCCAAACCACCATTGAGCCTTTGCAACTTTCGTTTTCAGTTTGGCTTTGTTGAGTTTGTGTCTGTTGTCGAGTCATATTTCTGGTTTAGAAAGTGTTTTTGGTCTTAGTTTGAGTTTTGCATTGTGTGATTCATCCTTTTGAATCACGTCATCACATCCACATTAGATTCACTTCTGTCCAGTTCGGTATTTTTATCATATATCGCTCATACAAACTCGGATTTTGGTGTTCTTGTACTTTCTGGAAAGCTTAAGAAGTTTTCTATAACTTTCCTATTCATAATATCCCTAGAAAATATAGTTATCGATGTCGAAATTGCATTATATCCGAATCTATTATTGACCTAGAAATTCTGAACAGGCTGTATTTCGGGGGCAATATCTCCTATTGTTATTTTCCAAAATAGGTCTTCCATATATTAAAATTAAAGAGGATAAATATATATACAATCTTGCTGTTGTTAGTTTTTCTATTTGGAGCTTCTAAGTATGCCTATTTTTCCTTGGAAGTTTGAGCAGAAAATCTGCGACAGACACACAAGATATTCTTGATTACTTTTTATTGTGTTCTTCTTTTGCAGCACATTCTGAGAAAATGAAGGAAAAAAAGGCAAGTGCAAAACAAGAAATAAAAGCCGCACAAAAAAGAGGAGAAAAAAAAAACATAAAAACATAAGTGCTTGCATCCTTCGTGTCATCTAGTTTTATCTCATGTCTTGCTTGCTTGAACTACTAGGAACACATTTAGGCAAGCAACATTGACAAGTACTTTGGACACTTATTCAACTTCACTATTTGATTTCATTGTTGCTAATCCTTGCTACATATAAAGTGCCATCCAAACTACACTTTACTCTTGAGCAAAATCGATACACCTTTGCAATCATCCCACGCTTCATAGGTTTCATCATACCGGCAACCGTTTGCCACCTGCAGTGTCGGTAAGAACACTTGTAAGAGCGTGGTAAGATGCTTGAGAGTGTGTGATTCTACTTCCATTTTTCCATTATCCTTTGTAGTTGATAGGGTTAACATATTTTTTGTTGTCCTTTGTTTGCTACTAACAATGTCAGGTAAAAGCAAAAATCATGCATTATATGCTGAGATGATTGACATGATGAAGACGACGATTGAGTTGCTCAATCAAAATCAAACATCAACCAAGGTTTCACATGACATTCATACCCCCTTTACAACACCTTCCACAAGAAGTAATTACATTCTCCTATATCTTCCTTCTTATGATGGTGTTGGTTACGATGAATATATTGGTTGGGAAAGAGAGTTGGATAAAATTTTGGACAATGTCATTTGTGTGAGAGGAGAAAGATTAGAAATGTTGCTAGTGCATTAGTAGGTTGTGCATTAACTTGGTAGAACAATTTAAATGATTTAGAAAATCCTCGAACATGGAAGGATATGAAAATTTGTATGCGAGAAACTTTTATGAATGTATCTAATTGCAAAGATGAAGTGCATCAATTCGATGAGAAATTTCTTGTTGTACCTCCTTTTGTGCCTAACGTTTTGCAGGACAATGTAGAAAATAATATAGATGATGCAAAAGAGAACGTGGCTTTCGATAACACTTGTGAAATTTTAGATGGATCAACTCATAATGCACTCGAAATCACTACTGAAACTGGTAAGGCAAAACATTCTACAAATACAGAAGGTGAGAAGTTTTTGGATGTTCTGAATTTTTCTACCAATCATGCTATCGATGAGGAGCAACAAGATGAACCTTTTCATAATACACCTTTACCACTAGTTGATTTTCCTACTGATTCTTACAACAAAAATGAGTTGTGTGCTGATAATTATATTGTTCCTATGCTAGAACAACCAAATGAATTTGATACTTTATCACTCACTTGTGCTGAAATTAAGCATTTGATTACAACTACATGTGAAATGGATGAGCTGAAATTGTTATCTTCTCTAAATACTTTGGGATATATTGAATTTGACACTCTTTGTAATCTAGATATCGTAGAGCAGATAATATTTTCTCAATCTGAATTACCGTTGTTAAGTAGAAATATTTTTCGTGCTATAGGCAAATATGAACACAGTGGTATGTTTATGGTGTATAAAGTTTACTTATGTTCAAACGAGGAAGCTCCTTTTGTGCTGCAACAACATGGTCAAGTAAATGAATGTACTAACGCTAATAATGTCTTGTCAAGTTTTTCTAGTATTTTTTTCCTTACGGCAGGGACAACAAAAGCATTATTCACTGCGGTTGTTCAATATGGACAATGCTCATTCTACCTCCAAAGCAAGCCTCTTTGCTGGACATATGAGCAAGCCGGGGACGGCTTGTCGTAAAGAAGGGGAGAATGATGAGATCATGCATGTTATCATTGCACCTACAAACATGAGACAATGTTTTTTTGTTTGGGATCCTGGCTCAAGTGACTGTGCACTCTTATTTGATGGACAAGATCAGGATGGTGCACTATGTCGTCCACGACCTTGGCCTCCTCCATTCATGCATACAAGAAGATTTGATGGCGTTGCACATTTGGACCAACACATGAGAGGAGATTAACTTGAGTCGAGGACGACTCTAATTCAAGAAGGGAAGGATGATGAGGACATCACTTCTATGGATACAAACAACACTCCATTGAACATACAAGATGCAATCAGTAGAGTTCATACACAACAATTAGTTTCAGAGGTGAGCTCGTTCTTTTATATTTCCTTATATGTTTTTGAGCATAGATTGCTACCTAATGATTTATTTGTGATTAGGATCCATGGATAGGTTCAAGGAGTACTTGGAGGAAGTATTAGGGATGTGGAAGACCAGAGAATTCGTTCAAAGAAGAAGGAAACCGAACCAAACCCAAAATCGTATCCAACTCGGAATGCAAGAGCAGTACGCACTAAAACGGACACTCAGGATGCATACGAATTCCGTAAACCGCGCAATAAACATACAAGACAAGAATTACAATAAAAAAGTGCACATATATTACTCAATATGTCATGACATGCATGATTAATGCAAATGCGAAGCAAAACTAGATTAATGAGTTACTAATAATGTTTACTAACTAGTTCTATTGATTATTAACAAGTTTGGACAGGTTTGGAATTGATTCGAATCAATTTGGAATTAATTCAGCAGAAAACAGACAACAAGGTCAGACTAGTCCGTTGTAGGGCCAGACTAGCCCGTCATTCTCAGAAATAGCGGATTAGGGTTTTCTAAATTGACGTGAATTTGGAGAAACAGGGTTGAATTCACTTGAGAAAGAGGGAATAGAAGGTAAACCAAGTGTTTAGAACTCCAATGAATCAAGGGTTTTGGAGGCAACACTTGGATCTTGATGATCTAGGGTTGATGGAGAACTTGAAGGTGAATTGTTGATGAAGAACAAAAACTTGATGGAGATCTTGATCACTTGATCCTTTTTCATTTCCTCATCTTCTTCTTCTTGCTCGGGACCTCCTTCTCCCTCCTTGATGGCGGCTCTCCACGAACTAGGGTTTGTGGTCTTTCAATTGAGGCAAAAGGATGTAAAGTCAAGGGGTGGGGTTGTTTATATAAGGGTGGAGGACTAGGGTTGATGTATTTCGAGTTTGGGAAGGGTGGAGGCCAGTGTGGGGTCCCACATGGGCTCCAAAAAGAGTTAGACACGAAGTCCTTTGGCCCACTTAAGGTAAAACCCAAAAACACGTCGTGAAACAAAAGATCAACTTGGAATCGCGATCACTAGACAAGTCCGAAAAAGGCCGGACTAGTCCGAAGTTAGTCAGAGGGATATCGAACAAGTCCGGACTATACATCGGACAAATCTGAACTTAGTTAGAGGAAAAACAGACAAGTCTGGCCAAAATCAAACAAGTCTAATTTTAGTCAGAGATGAAAACGAACAAGTCCGCTAGATGTTGGACAAGTCCGCACAAGTCTAAGAATTTGGCAAAATTTCAAGGTTAGGATGACCGGACTAGTCCACAATGGACCGGACAAGTCCGAAAACTGTACAGAGATGAAACCGGACTAGTCCAGGGCAAGAAGGGACAAGTCCGAAGAAGGTTAGAGAGAAATCGGACTAGTCCATACCAAAAATGGACTAGTCCACACTCCTCAGAACTTTCGAGTGTGATTTTGCTTTAGATTCATTTTAAACTCATTCTTTTTTATGTGGATCAATGTTAAACATGTATATGGACTTATGCAATGCATGATCCATGAAAATGAGGGTGTTACACTTCTATTTTGCGCGACAAGCACGCGAAACAAACATTATAATATATAAATTTTCATATACTCAATATGACATGATATCATGAATGATGCAATATGTGGTAATACATGTTATTAGATTGCTATTATTGCTTACTAACTAGTTACAATTGAGTTTTACATGTTCGAGAAAGTTTCTAGTCAATTCGGGAGAAAATTGGAATAGTTTTAGAAATTTCAGAAGTCAGAGGTGAACTAGTCCGCACAGTGGGCCGGACATGTCCGCACTAGACCAGAAAGTACAACAGACTAGTCTGCACAGCACTGGACAAGTCCGCTATGCCAGGGTTTTCTGAACTTCCCATTTAAGGCATGATTTAAATTAAGATTGGGATCAAAATTGACGTGAAAAGTTGGATCTAGGATAGTTACCGTGAATCTATTGGTTCGAGGGTAGAGAATTAGGTGTAACACGAGATCTCAACGTCTAGATCCAAAGAAGACGAAGAATTGGGGAAGAAGAATGTTGATGATGAACAGTTGATGAAGATCGCAGAAGCGACATCGATTTTGCTTGGTTCCTTCCTCTCCTTCTTCTTCTTTCTCTTTCCTTCCTTCTTCTCCCTTCAAGAGTGGCAGCTATGAAGAGAGCTGGTGCTAGGGTTCGTCTAAAGTGGGCAAATGGGTAAAGGGTGGGTGTTGGGGTGTTTATATAGGAGGAGAGGTGGTGGGGTTGCAGTGGAATCCAAGTCAAAGTCCGTGGGGACAAGTACTTCCTTGGTGGGGTCCCACTTGGGATCCTCAGGTGTGAGGCACGATGTTCTTGGGCCCAATTAAGGCAACTACCCAATAACTCGTCATGGAGGAAAAATAGAGTCTGAGTCGAAACCCGGACTAGTCCGAAGGAGGCTGTAAAAGTCCGTTCGGATACAGAGATCTGATCGAACAAGTTTGAAAGAGAGCAGGACAAAACCGGACTAATCCGTAGCAATTAACGGACAGGTTCAGGGGAAAATGGTAGCGAAACTGGACTACTCCGAGGTCCAGTCTCGACAAGTCCGTACCAAAGATTGATTTTAACTGTTGGTTTGCCTTTAATTCATTTTAATCTTGTTCCTCTTTGTGTTGCATTATGTTAGATATGTATAAGAATAAATGCAATGCATGATGGATGAAAATGAGGATGTTACAAACGTAGCCCCCTTAAAATGAATCTCGCCCTCGGGATTCGATAGAGCGGAGAAAAGATGAGGAAATTCTGCCTTAAGGTCTTATTCACGCTCCCAAGTTGTTTCAGACTCATTATGATGTTTCCATTGTACTTTGTACCATCGAATCACCTTGCTTCTTGTGACTCTTTCCTTCGTTTCCAAGATTTTGATAGGTTGCTCGACATAAGTCAAATCTTCCTCTAACTCCAATTCATCCATTGGTACTTGTTCTTCGGGTACCCTTAAGCACTTCTTGAGTTGGGAAACATGAAATACATCATGAACATTAGAAAGATGTGTTGGCATCTCCAATTGATATGCCACTTCTCCACATTTGTCCAAAATCTTGAATTGTCTGATATAGAGAGGTGCCAACTTGCCTTTGACATTAGATCGCTTATGACCTCGCATAGGTGACACTTTGAGATACACGAAGACTCCCGCTTCGAAAGCTACTTCTCTTCACCTATTGTTTGCATAGCCTTTTTGCTGTGACTGAGCAGCCCTTAGGTTCTCACGTATTATTTGAACCTGCCTTTCAACATCTTGTAGCACATCAGGTCCAAATATTTGGTTCTCTCCTGTTTCATTCCAAAACAAATGTGTCCTACACTTCCTCCCGTATAGTGTTGCGTAGGGTGACATCTTTAAGCTGGCTTGGTAGCTATTGTTGTACGAGAATTCAGCTTACGACAAGCTCTTGTCCCAGCTACGTCCATGCTTCAAGGAACAAGCTTTCAACATATCATCTGATATTTTGTTTGTCCTCTCGGTTTGCCCATCGATCTGTGGATGATATGTGGAGCTGAAATTTAACTTGGTACACATGGACTCATGTAGTTTTTTTTCCAAAATCTCGAGGTAAATTGAGGGCCTCGTTTAGACACTATTTTCTTTGGAACTCCATGTTGGCATACAATATGCTCCATATAGTGTTCTGCGAGCTTCGATGTGGTGTATGTGATCTTGATAGGAATGAAATGAGCTGATTTCGTCAATCGATCCACAATAACCCATATGGAGTCATAGCTAGACTGGGTACGCGACAATCCAACTATGAAGTCAATACCAATTTCTTCCCACTTCTACTCGGGTATTTTCAGCGGCTGCAACAATTCAGCGGATCTTTGGTGCTCAGCCTTCACTCGTTGACATACGTCACATAATGCAACATATTTAGCTATGTCCTTCTTCATCCCATCCCACCAGTAGCACGTCTTCAAGCCTTTGTACATCTTCGTACAACCAGGATTGATGGAATAGGGCGAGTCATGTGCCTCTTTCAATATCATCTCGCAAATATGCTTCACATTAGGCATGACAATTTGTTTCCCAAGCCATAGAGTACCATGATCGTCTTCATCAAACCTCCATTCTCTCCCTTCTAGAATCCTTTCCTTGATTTCTTGGATCTCCTTATCCTTTGTTTGACCCTTCTCGTATTTCTTGTTCAAATGTTTGGTTTACTTCCATTATTCCCATCTCATTCTCGAATCCAAGTTGCAACCACTCAAGCTCCTTACATAACTTGGATGGCAACTCCCGAACCGTGAGTTTGTGGCTTGCCCCTTTCCTACTCAAGGCATCTGCCACTACATTGGCCTTCCCTGGGTGATAATATATCCCCACATCATAATGCTTGATGAGCTCCAACCATGTTAGTTTCCTCAAATTCAGATCCGTTTGTGTGAATATATACTTGAGGCTCTTGTGATCCATGTAAATTTCACACCTATGACCAAGAACGTAGTGCCTCCATATCTTCAAAGCATGAACTACAACTGCGATTTTGAGGTCATGTGTTGGATAATTCAGCTCATGTTTTCTTCAATTGCCTTGATGCATAAGCTACCACATGGCCTTCTTGCATGAGCACGCATCTAAGCCCTTGTCTTGAGGCATCACAATATATATCAAAGCTCTTGCTCACGTCTAGCAATACTAACACTGGTGCGGTTGTGAACCTCTTCTTTATCTCATCAAAGCTATCTTGACAAGCTTGAGTCTATTGGAATGCCTTCCCTTTCATTAATAATTCGGTCATGGGCTTCGCTACCTTGATGAATCGGCGGTAATACCCAGCCATTCCAAGAAAACTTCGAATTTCCTTCACATTTTGTTGCGGCTCCCACTTTAACACATCTCTCACTTTCCCGGGTCAACCGATACTCCTCCTACAGAGATGATATGGGCCAGAAATGATACTTCCTATAACCAAAATTGACACTTGTTGAACTTGGCATACAACTGGCGTTCCCGCAGTTTCTGTAATGTAAGCTTCAATTGTTCCTCATGTTCTTCCTTGCTTCTCAAGTATATCATAATGTCATCGATGAGCACCACGACAAAATTATCCAAATACTCCATGTTGACCTTATTCATGAGATACATAAAGTACGGAAACGCGTTCGTCAATCTAAACGACATAACGGTGTACTCATAGGATCCATACCATGTCTGAAAAGCCTTTTTTGGTATATCTGGCAGTCTAATCTTCATTTGGAAATATCCTGATTGCAGATCGATCTTGGAGAAAATACAGACGCCCTTCATTTGATCGAATAGATCCTCTATATGGGGTAACAAGTACTTGTTCCTGATCATCACCTCGTTTAGAGACCTATAATCCACACACATCCTTTGGGTTACATCCTTCTTGTCTATGAAGAGGACTGGTGCTCCCCATGGTGACGAGCTTGGGCATATAAAACCCTTCTCTAGATGCTCTTGAATTTGCTTCTTGAGCTCTACAAATTCCTTTGGAAGCATCCTATACGACATTTTAGCTATAGGTGTTGTTCCAGGTATCAAATTAATGGCAAACTCTATGTCATGATCAGGTGGAATAACTGGCAACTTATCTGGGAACACATCTGGATACTCGCGAGCAATCAGAATATTCTCCAATCTCACACCTTCCACGTGACTCAGCATTGCTTTATCAGTTGTGGGTTGGGCTGTCTCAACTTCGATGCGAGTGTCACGCTCGCTTGTCAACTGCACAATCCTCTCAGTGTATTGAATCACTCTATTATACTTGCTCAGCCAGTCCATTCCAAGTATTATATCTATCCCTTGTGAATCTAAGACAATGAGGTTTGCAAGAAAATCTACCCCCTTATTTTAATGCTCACTCTCGGACACACTATATTTGTTCTCATGTCTCCACCAGGAGATTTTAGCAACATAGTGTGCTTCATATGAGATATACGCAAATTATACTTGGCAACATACTTCGATGAGATTAATGAATGAGATGTTCTAGAATCAAATAAGACAGCCGTCGGGTCGACATCATCAGATTGCTAGGCCTCCTCAGTAGAGACGTGATTCACATTGCCACGAGCAAAATTTTGCTGCCCACGGTTGCCTTGTGGCGCTCCTCCATTCGGTCGTGGGTAGGTTGGCCTTGTTGCAATGTTCATTGGTCCTTAGCTTCTTTTTAGGCATTGACTTGCGAAGTGCTCTGCCTTTCCACATACATTGCATGTTTTTCTGCCCGTAGCATTAGGAAAACTTGGGCACAACTTATTTTGACCATTAGCCGCTATATTGGGATGTGGTGCAGATGGCACAGGATAGCGAGGTGCTTGCATAGTGGGGCGTTATTGTGGTGGCTGATTTCGGCGCGGTGGAATAGCAGCACGGTACACAGAAGTGGGTGGATTTTAATATGATGCATTTGGTGGTGCATAGCGGGGGCGAACATTGCTTCCTTGCGGCTGTCCCTAGTATGGCATCTTCCTCTTGTTATCTTGCTCCATCTTATGAACCTTGTTGTCAACCGCAATAGCCTTGTCCACAAGCTTCTAGAAGTTTGCATAATCACCATTAAGCAGCTGAACTTGAATCTCATTATTTAGACCCCCCATAAATAAGTATTGCTTTCGGTTGTCCGCTGTAACATCTTTTGGAGCATACCTTGAGAGTTGAGTGAATTTATTAAGGTACTTACTCACACTCATCCTTCTTTTCCTGAGGTTTTCAAATTCTTGCCTTTTAGGATCATGACACCTTCAGGAACATAATCATAACGAAAGCTCTCCTTGAATTCAGCCCAAGTGATTCTCTCCTGATTAGCATGGGCATTGCAAAGAGCTTCCCACCAATCCGCAGCTGCTCCAACTAGTTGATGTGAGGCAAAAAGGACCATCTCTCGGTCACTGCACTAGACAATAGCAAGCTTTTTCTCAACAGATTTCAGCCAATCATCAGCTTCTATAGGATCATTGGCTTGAGCAAAGGTGGGTGGTCGGGTCCTCATGAACTCCACCAATCTGTTGTGAGACGGCGGGGGTGGCGGTGATGGTGGTGGTGCAGGCATGTGGGGCTAGTTATTGCTGTTGGCTTACAGTTGTCCCAAGGTTGGCATCATGGTTTGCATGAGCTGATTTTGCATAGCCATCAAACGCTCAAGATTGCTAGCTTCAGGTCAAGTTGGATATTCTGAGGCACGCCATTGTTCTTCTCATCACCATTGGCATTCCTTTGGTTGTGAGTCACCCTCAACATCTGAGGAAAAAGAGTACAAGATGGAAGGATTTAGAATTTGAGAGAAACGTCCCCAACTATATGCACCAAGGGATATGAAACTAAGCAACCATATATAAGCCTATATAGAGAGGTGGACAAGTGTCGAAACACCCCACAATCCTCTACTAAGCACTCAAGCAATCACCACAAAGAATTCAACACACCATGCTAACTATGACTATTATGGAGTGCTCCTATGTGCTCTAGAGTTTTCATTCTACCTAGGGTTGCATCCTATGGTCAACGCGGATCTGATACCAATTTGTGACACTTGGTTCCAAAATTGAACCAAGTGAACACATATGTGTGCCCAGGATGTTCATCACACATACACGACAACTTCACAATTGATATTCAGAAAATAACCACGTCACAAATAGTAAATAGGTACCTTATTACAATAACTCAATGGTTCTCGAATTACAAATCTCTAATTATTGCAGCAAAATAATAAACTAAGCAGCGCGACTCCACTCCACAGGCAATTGACGATAGCACGCAATCTAGTAATCCACATGATCCTCGTGGTACTCCCAAGCATCACTTGTAACTGTTTTGGTGGGGGGGGGGGGGTTGCAAGGGTGAGTACGTTTCGTACTCATTAAGTGTGGGAAAGTATGATATGTAGGTAAAAACAAGGATGATAATAAATGGCTAATTGCATAAAAGAACATTTAAATTCACAATTTTGTAAAAGCATCCTACAATGTCTAGGTGAGATTAAATCCCATCATAACCCAAGTAATTATCATAATCCATTTCTAACATCCTTATTTACCATCATAATTCATTCATAACCAGCCAACAGTTAATATCATCACCATATGCCAATTTCATACCTCCTCATAACCAAGCATACTCATATTACATAACCCGATCCATAACATAACTGATCCATCCCAAATCCCAAGTCCAACTCTAATCACGTAGGTCATCTAGGTGCTCTTAACCGGGAGCACAACTATCATGATAGTTTTACACTCTACAGAGGTGGTACCACTTTACCCACATGTTCATAATTTCATCAACTTTTGGTGACAAAGAAACCTCCATAATGCCTTATCACACTTTTTTGGTGTGATGATGGACGCTCCGGCCTCAGAGCCGGAGGTAGCTGCAGTTCACCTTAGAGTCGGATGTTGTTGAAGCCCCGGTGATGGAGCCGGTAGTTGATGAAGTTCCGGCGCCTGAGCTGGTTGTCGCGGAGGTGCCAGCGCCCGAACCGGTGGAGGTTGAAGCGCCAGCGCCTAGACCGGCAGTGGAGGAGGCGCCAACACCGGAGCCGGAAGTGGCCTCAGCTCTGGCCGAATCTTCAATGCCTGCCCCGGAGGTGGTGGTTCCGGAGGTACCCGCGCCTGAGCCACGGTTCCAAGGAGAAGTGACTGGCCCTCTGCCAGAGGGAGCAGTTGCTGATGACCTAGCGGCAGGACCTTCAGAGCCGACTCCGGAGATAGGGTCTTCCATTGCAGGACCTTCCTCGACGGCTACCTCAGAGGACGGCCCTAGTGCAGCGGAAGCTCAGGGGACCGCTCTTGTAGAGTGGGACCCAATTTTTGTTATGGAGAACCCGCTGGAGTCAGCGGAGAGGACCCTGGCAGGTCCGAAGCCGATCCCCCTGTCGTTGTCCATCGACAACGCCTCCTCCAGCCTTCGTTGGGTATAGCTTGCTTTTTACCACGACAGCAAGGCCCTCGAGGAGGAGCGTCAGACCCTTAGGAGGTGGTGCAACCGACTCCAATTCGAGACCAAGCTGGCACAGACAAGACTGGCCGACGACAAGGAGTGGGTCAAGAGGGAGAAGGCCCCGATGGAGTACTGGGGCCAGCTACTGGACAAGAGGGAAAGCATGGTGCAATCCCCCGACAACCAGTCTCGGGCCATCCACGAACAGGCCGTGGCTGCTAATGAAGCAGCGAACGATCGCCAGGAGAAGCTCAGCGCGATCCACAACAGCCTCATCAAGCACCTGGAGGCTCTTTAAGAGCGGGAGAAAAGGCTCGAAGATGATGAGCAAAAACTCCTGGAGCTGCGGGATGACCTCGTGAAGAGGGAGGAGGATCTTGCTCAGAGGCTGGCTCTGGGTGACAAGAGCCTCGCGGAGCGCACCAAGAAGCTGGAGGAGCTTTGCAAGAGCGAGGAGAAGAAGGCCTGGCAGCAGGGACAGGACCTCACCAAGAGGGAGAATGAAGTTGCTGCAAGGGAGAAGAGAGTGCGGGGCCAGGAGAGAGACCTAGTCGACCGCCGAAACAAGATCCACGTCCGGGAAGAGGAGCTTGCTAAACTCGAAAGGCAAGTTGCTGAAAAGATTCAGCAGCATGCCAAAGAGGTCGAGCGCCTTGCCCGGGAGGGTTCGGAGCTTGTGGCGACCAAGAGGTCCTTAGAAGAGGTGTGAGGCTCAAGGGCTGAGGAGTCCCAACAATTATGGGACTTCTTGGGCAAAGCCAATGACGCGTTGACACAGCTGGGTTTTAATCCCCTGCATCCGGACGATCCAAAGCCGGAGCTGGACCGTGCGTTTGAAGGCGTTGAGCTCGGCCGGCAACAAACTCAACAAGATGGGTGATGTCATCGCGGATCAGTTGGAAACTAAAGGGAAATCCCTTGCGTAGAACGTCGCAGAGTACATGCTGAGGTTCTACACAAGTCGGGATCCTCACTTCCCATTAGATCTGGTGCTTGAAGGTCCCATTGACGGAAAGGGAGATGCCGCCAAGGCCAGCATGTTGGAGGTTGCCTAGAAGGTTGCCTCGTTCTTCCGTAGGATCTAGGGCTTTCTCTTTGTAGCTTCCACTTGTATCTTCTCTTCTTTTCTCCAATTTTGTAATCTCTTGTCCTCAGATGAATGAAATCCAAGAAATTTATGAATTTCATTTTTTGTCTTCAACCTTTGTCCCACTTGGCCCCCTGGTAGATGTACACAATTTGATTGCGGACATGTACCAAGAGGATGTAACATTTTGTTGAAGACTTGAGTGCTTCAAACATGTAGAGTATAGGTCTGTAGTCGCCGATAGCAGGGCCCCCTGAGGTTGTCGAAGCTTAGTAGCTCCGGCAGTGTCCACTGTCAACACGTAGAGCGTTGACAGCAGACCCCATTAGGGTGTCCTTCTATCATCTTTCCTTCACGTTGACGACTGGCCCCCTGGATTTGCCGGAACTTGGTAGCTCCGGTGACGCCTACTATCAAATTTAAAACATCGTCAACGGGCCACCTTAGGGGATATCGAAGCTTTGATAGCTCCGGCACCATCCACCATCATCATGAGATTTTTATTTTTCTTGCACACCGAAGTCAAGAAAAACAGTTAAATCCATTTCTTATCTATAACTCCTTTGCGGATTACTATTCCCGAAAGAAATCTTTAGGTCGACCGTAATTCTATATACAATCAAGTTCATTTGCTTATATTCTCCTGGTCTGATCGTTTTCTAGACTCACCTTACTCAGGCATGCCGAGGTGTAGGTAGAGTGGCGTACTTAGGGTGCTGGACCAGGCTAAGTCGATAGCACACTCTGGACCTAGATTGGCTTGGCGTTCAGGCGAGTAGGCCATTCAAAAATGTTAAGACCCGAAAGAATTTACAAAGCGACTTGAATTATACATGAATTGTTCGAACAAAAGTTTCTTGAGAATTGCACAACTTTGTTATAGACAAGAAAGAGAAAAATAAAAAATATTGAGCCTGTACAAAATAAATGCACGTGGAGTTTGTTTTCACTTAATGATGTCTTTCATTATAGGTCCGGGGTACAGGGGAAACAAGTACACTCTTAGGGTACGGAACCAGGCTAAGTGTGTTACATTTCTTGTTTGACCCAGGGTAACTAGCTACACTTTTAGTTCTGAGACTGTCTCAAGTGTTGCCTGAACCTTGTGGACCTTCCGGTAAAGGTCCAGCTGTTCTCCCGGAGGAGCTACCTGACTCTGTACAATGACGCTATAACATACATCATATGTAACTACAGACTCACCTCTGTGATATTAAGTGTAGAACTTACGGAGGTGCTCAATGTTCCAAGGATTAGGGAGCGGTGTCCCATCCTCGATTGCCAAGCGAACGCATCCGGGACGGGATACTTTGATCACTCAAAAAGGTCCTTCCCAGCTGGGGGAAAGTTTGTTTAACCCTTCTCGAGTTTGTATTCTCCGTAGCACCAGATCGCCTTCCTCGAGCTGTCGGTTATGCACATGCCTTTGGTGATAGCGCTGGAGCGCTTGGCGGTATCGTGCATTTCGAACACCTGCTCGGCACCTTCCCTCTTCAACGAGGTCAAGATCTTCACACCGGAGCTGGTCCTGCGTGGCTTCGTCGAAGGTCCGGACCCGGAGTGACCTCAAGGTGATTTTCGGAGGAAGGAATGCTTCAGCTCCGTACACCAGGAAGAAGGGTGTCTCTCCATTTGACCGGTTTGGAGTTGTCCTATTTGCCCACAAGGTGGGCGGAAGCTCTTCAACACAATTGGCTCCATGTTTTTTCAAGCGCTCGTATGTGCGCGTCTTGAGCCCTTTTAGGATTTCTGCATTTGCTCTCTCAGCTTGGCCATTGCTTGCCGGGTGAGCTACGGAAGCGTAGCTGACTTGAATGCTGAGGTCTTCGCAATATCCTTGGAATGCAGAGCTTGTGAATTGGGTCTCATTGTCAGTTATGATCTTGTTTGGGACTCCAAATCTGCATACTATGGACTGCAAGAAATTGATAGTTGATTGCTTGTTTATTGTCACAACTGGAGTTGCTTCCGGCCACTTGGTGAACTTGTCGATGGCAACGTACAGGAACTTGTAACCTCCGACGGCTCTTGGGAAAGGTCCCAAGATATCCATCCCCCACACAGCGAATGTCCATGTAGGAGGTATCATTTGTAGGGGTTGAGCTGGTGTGTGAATTTGCTTCGCATGAAACTGGCATGCTTCACATTTCTTCACTAGCTCGATTGCATCCTGGAGTGCTGTAGGCCAGTAAAAACTATGCCAGAAGGCTTTACCAACCAATGTGCGGGAAGACTCGTGGTTCCCACACTCGCCTCCATGGATTTCCGTGAGGAGCTCACAGCCTTCTTCCCTTGTAATGCACCGCACTAGGATGCCGTTGGCACCACTCCGGTAGAGATCCCCTTCTACCAGTGTGTATATTTTAGCCAATCTGACTATTCGGTCAGCAGATACATTGTCTTCAGGAAGGATGTTGTCTTTCAAGTAGCTCCGAATCTCTGATATCCATGCATCGGAGCTAAATTGAGCTTCTGAGTCTTGTGTGCTGGGTTGCTCGGAGCTTCCTACAGCACCTACAACCCTTGATGGACCCCATGGTAACAGGGCCATCGAGGCTGCCAGCTTCGAGGTGCTGGTCTCGCCCCCTTCACTCAGTTCGGTAGGCTGAGCTATTGGTCTTGACAATCTCCGGACGAATGTTTCGTCAGGAGCCAGAGCTCCGGTTGAAGCTTTCGTCGAGAGTTCGTCAGCTTCAGCGTTGTTGAGACACTGGATGGCAAAGATCCAGGACTTCGAAGTCCTTTTGGAGCTTCTGGACTTCAAGTAGATATGCAGCTAGTTGAGGGTTGTTGCACCAGCATTCACCTTTGACTTGTTTTATAATGAGTTGTGAATCACCCTTTACCAACAGCTGCTTGACACCATATGATAGTGCCACCTTGAGCCCATAGATTAGTGCTTCGTACTCCGCCATGTTGTTGGTTGCCTTGAAGTCAAGGTGAACCATATATTTGACCTTCTCCGCGGTCGGAGTGAGGAGAAGGATTCCAGCTCCGGCCCTCTGCTTCTGCACGGAGCCGTCGAGGTAGAGAGTCCAGTGAGGCTCGGTGAAGACCGAAACCTTGGGTTCCGGCTTCTGCTCACTGGGGGCCCCCAGGATTTGATGGAGAGGGGGTCCATTCCACCACAAAGTCCGCCAATGCTTGACTCTTGATCGCTTGTCTTTGGATGAATTCAAGATCGAACTCGGCCAATTCTGCTGCCGACTTTGCAATGTTCCCAGTAGAGTTAGGGTTATGCAAGATTGCACGCAGTGGATAAGAGGTTACCACTGAAATTTTGTGAGCTTGGAAGTAGTGGCGAAGCTTCCTAGAGGCGATAAGAACTGCATAGAGCAGCTTATGCACCTCTAAGTATCGAGTCTTGGCATCATGAAGCACTTCACTGATGAAGTATATTGGGTGTTGGACTGTCCGGACCCTCCCGGACGGGCCCGAAGCTTCCTCCTCATCAACCCGGACCCTCCCGGAGGGGTCCAGACCTTCTTCGGGACCTCCAGGTTCTTGCTAGAGGAACCCAGAGCTTCTTCTAAAGTGATTTGGACCTTCCTGGAAGGATCCGAATCTTCTTGTTCTGCAATTGTAACTCCTTCATTTGAAGGAGGTTGATCCTCTAGCGTCTTGCCTCGAGGATCCAGGTCTGGGGGATGGGACCCAGACTCGCCTTCAGGTAGTTCCGGACCTTCCCAGAGGGGTCTGGACTCCTAAACTGGGGATGGTTCTGGTCTTTCCGCAACCAGGACCATGCTGACAACTTCATCAGTTGCCGAAATGTAAAGCAGAAGTGGCTCACCAGGATTCGGAGCTACCAAAGTTGGTAGAGTGGTGAGGAGTTGCTTTAGCTCTTGGAAAGCCTTTTCTACTTCTTCAGACCATTGGAATGGTCCACACTTCCTCAATAATTTTAAGAAGGGTAGCGCCCATTCCGCCAGTCCTGAGATGAACCGGCTGAGGGCAGCTAGACATCCAGTCAGCTTCTGGACATCCTTGACACGGGTTGGTGGCCGCATGTCTTCAATAGCTTTAATATTCGTCGGATTCACCTCTATTCCTCGGTGGTTCACCAAGAATCCAAGAAGCTTTCCGGAGCTAACCCCGAAGACACACTTGTCTGGGTTCAGCTTGGTGCGTGTAATTCGCAATTTGTCGAAGACAGCTTGCAAGGTGTCAAGGAGTGACTCCTTGTTCTTGCTCTTGACGACGATGTCATCGACATACACTTCCACTACATCTCTGATGAGCTCTCCAAAAATTTTGTACATAGCTCGCACAAATGTTGAAGCAGTGTTTTTGAGACCGAATGGCATGGTAGTGTAACAATATAATCCATCTACTGTGATGAAAGAGGTATGCTCTTCATCTTCCTTAGACATTCTGATGTGATGATACCCATAATATGCGTCTAGGAAACATAGTAATTCACACCCAGAGGTGGAATCCACTATCTGATCTATTCTAGGTAGTGGGAAAAGATCCTTTGGACATGCCTTATTCAGTGTAGTGTAGTCGATACACATCTGAAGCTTCCCGCCGGCCTTAGGTACAACGACTGGGTTTGCCAGCCATTTTGGGTTGAAGACTTCCTGGATGAATCCAGCTTCGAGCAACTTCTTCACTTCTTGATGTATGAAGTTTTGTCGCTCTACTGATTGCTTCTGAGGCTTCTGATGTGCAGGCCGAGCGTCGGGATAAATCTTCAGATTGTGCTCAATCACTTCCCTAGGGATCCCAGGCATTTGTGATGGTTGCAAGGCAAACACGTCGACATTAGCCCGGAGGAAAGTGACAAGTGCAAGTTCCTATTTGTTTTTCAGACCTCCCGATATATGGGTGGTCCGAGCGGCATCGAAACCAATTTGGACGACTTTGATGGGAATGTTGGTGTTGCCGCTTGGTTGCACGCGGGGTGCGGAGGTTGAGCCTCGATGACAAATGCTCGGAGGCTTCAGAGCTTGCTCCTTTCCGGATTCTTCCTCCTACGCTGTAGCAAGCGCGTGGAGTTCTTCCAGAGCAGTAACTCCGGTGGTGCGATCTCCACGGATTCGGAGAACGCCTGAGGGTGTTGACATCTTCAACACCAAGTAGCCATAATGAGTAGCAGCCATGAATTTGTACAAGGTTGGCCTGCCCAGATGGCGTTGAATGGTAAGTTGATTTGCGCCACGTCGAAGACCAACTTCTCGGTCCTGTAATTCTCCCGAGTCCCGAAGGTCACCGGGAGAGTAATGGCGCCGAGTGGAGTGATGGCCCTCGGACCTACTCCGGAGAAAGGTCATGAGGGGCGAAGAACCGAAGATCGGAGTTGAAGCATGACGAAGGCTTTGAAGCTTATGAGGTTCAGCCCTGAACCTCCGTCCACCATTACGTGGTGGAGCTGGATGTTATTGATAGTCAGAGATACCATCAGTGGAAGTTGACCAGCTCCGATCATGTTCCGCGGGCATTCCGAAGCATCAAAGGTGATGGATGTATCCATCCACTTCCGATGAGGCTCTGCCCTGGCGGTGGGAGCTACAGAGGCCATGTCCCACCGCATTGTCTTGAGGACACGATGGGAGGCGATGTCCCACGAACCACCAAAGATGGTGTTCATGGTCTTCCGATGCTCGTTGTCAGAGACATCGGAGTCGTTGTCAACAAAGGTGTAAACAGCCTTCAAGACCTTTTTAGGGTCCTGAAAGCCTAACTCCTCTTCAGCCGGAGCTTCGTCGACTTTTTGTTTTCCTTCCCTTTGATGGAAAGGGGCTTCTTCCCGACGCTTATTGTAGCGCTCGGCGAGGTTCTGGACCTCTCGGCAGCCTTCCAGGTTGTGGCTGTTCGTCTTGTGTATAGGACACCACATCTTGGAGCTGCCACCGTCTTCAGACGACGGCCAAGGTCATTTCTCGGGGTGTGGCCCCCGGCCACTCGGAGCTGCAGCAGCTACAGCAGTAGGTGTCTCGGCCGACGGCTTCTTCTTGCCGTTGGACTTTTTCTATTTCTTGTCACTCCCGGAGGTAGTGGTTTCACCCTTGGAGGACTTTTTGTTGGCCTCTAGAGGTGGCTGGGAGTGCATTTCATGACCCTCCGTAGCCTTGGCACACTTGTCTACCAAGCTGAAGAGTTTCGTGACGCTGGTGACTTCTTTGGTTGTCAGCTTCTCCAACATCTTCTTATCTCGAATGCCCTGTCTGAATGCTACAATAACAGAAGCGCTTGAGATAGAATGAATGGTATTTCGTACCTGGGAGAACCTTTGGATGAAAGATCGCAAGGACTCTCCCCCTTTTTGCTTGACAGCAAAAAGGTCCAGTTATGTGCCTGGTCAGGTGTATGAGCTCCCGAAATTGGCGTTGAACTGTTGGCACAACTCCGCCCAACCGTTGATGGAGTCAGGTGGAAGGCTCATGAAGCAAGACTTGGCGGTCCCAGTCAAAGCCACAGGGAAATAATTGGCCACCACGGCCTCATTTCCCCCAGCCGCAAGGATAGCGGTGGAGTATATTTGAAGAAAGTTGGCGGGGTTAACAGTCCCGTCAAATTTCTTTGGCAGGTGCATGGCCAATGCAGAATAGCCTCCTCCTACTCCTTCAGGAGCAGGGCTGTCCCGAGCCTCTTGCCTCTCGCGAGCACGCTCGATGTGGACGCGGTCGTCCTGTTGACGGTAACGACGATCGAACTCCGCCCGGAGGTCATGAGTCGAAAGCCTCGTTATCGAATGAGTACGTCGCGCCCCGGAAGGCAACGACGTCACTTGTTGAGGTACAGCATGCCTCCTGTGCTGTGAAGCGGGCGGACCGAGTCTACCCGACAAGGTCCGATGCTGTGATTGGGCGCGCCCCGAGGGGGGAGGACCTTGATTGCTGATGCGATCGGCTGCTGCTGCAACCAAATGATCCAGATCAGCTCTCCACTGCTCCATTAAACCCTGGGATGCTCCTGGAGGCAGTGGACGTTGGAGAAGAGCACGCGCAGCATGAAGCGCATGTTCAAGGTTGTTGTTCGCTGATGCAGTGATCAACGCGGACGCCCGTTCTCACTGTCCAGCTTGATTCGTCGGTGCGGATGGTGGCGGTGGTGGCATGACTCCTGCTGGAGCCACAGTACCTGATAGTTGCTGCATGTTGGAGGGATTGCCTCCAGCAGGTTGCACAGCATGGTTGTCGTTGGACGATCCAGCAGCAGAATTCGCCATCTTTGAATCCCAGGCACCCACCTACCTGGCGTGCCAACTGTCGGAGGCTGATTCCGGCAATTCTCCCGGTACTACGGTTAGTAGCCTGCGGAGTTTCTTAGTTCGGTTGTGGGCATGCGGAGATTCAGAAGAAGGTGGCGATTTGACACGAGTATTTACGTGGTTCGGGCCGCCTAAGCGTAATATCCTACTCCACGGGTGTGTGTTGTTGTTGTATTGAGCGTCTGAGCGCTTGACTATCAGAGACTTGAGTGTCTTGAGCGCGTGTGGAAGTGTCCCTCCATGTATCGCTCGGCCAGTCCTTTTATAGTACAAGGGCTGGCCGTTACATCGTCAGCCTGGCCCGACACGTGGCCCTGACGGTTACTGATGTTTAATACACGGTTAATGTACTTAATTACCCTTAACAGCATAGTAACGTCCCTTAATGGTGGCGTTACTGGTATTAAGGGTCATCCGATTGTGTGTCATTAAGATAGCATTAATGACACTTAATCGGATCTGGAAGCTTTAATTGTTCCTTGAAGGTCCGAGCCGTTGGAGGTCCACCAGTCTACTTGTTAAGGTTGAAGGTCCGGCGGCTGGACGCGTGGCAGCTCCGGAGCTTACTGTCTTGGATGAGTAGGTCCGGTGCTATTGTACACGTGTCGGTACCGACGGTACCGGAGCTTCCCTCTGTCGGGGGTTAGGTCCGGGGGTGCCACACAGGTATCTAGTCCGGAGTTTTCCCATGTATGGAATGTAGCTCCGGTTTTACGATACACGTGGCGGCACTGGGACTAACCATAGAAGGGAGACAGGTCCGGTTCCGTATGACACGTGGGGCCTTCGGAGGTCTTCAACTCAGATAGGTGGAGTTCCTTTGCAATCTTTGCAGTCCCAAGGGATATTCGGTATACAGGGTACCGACATAGACGGTCTGAATTTTGCAGTGGGTTCTCCATCTGTTAAAGGAACACAATGTCTATGAAGAAGGTGGAAGATCATGATATTTGGTATAATTTGCTTCCTCAAACAATTAAACTCTTTTAGATTGTTCACAGGAATAAAAACTTACACCACCTATTAATTACACAAATTCTTAAAATGAGCTAAAAACTGAAATGATAAATTACTTTTTTACCAATTTATATATGCAAAATTCAAAGGTAGTGGTTGTCGTTAGAGCATGCTTAATTATGTACGTTCTATCAATCTGTTCCCCCGCGGAACATTCTTTTTGCTGTTCCGACTCCATAGCACAAAACATCGGAACGTTTTGACTGGATTCTCTCCTGGAACGTTTCAAAATTTTCCAGTTACTGTTTCTGAAGATTCATCTTAGAAACTGAAAAATTTCTGGTTTCTCTGTATTTTGAGTATGTTATATCGCGCCATATATATTTTATGTTCTATATGCACATGTAGAACGATAAATATTTTGAAATGGTGCGGGTATAAATTTGTACATATTTTGAGTGTAGGATTATATTGAATCTATGCTTTGGATGAGGGGCTAAAATTGGGAACCAAATTTTCTGCGGCAGTACCGCATGCGCACCCGCGTGCGATCCTACCCGGAGGCCGTTCACTTTCCGCGGCACGAATCTTGAGTTCTCCAATAGAATCGGCTCGTGCGATCCCACTCCGCTCGGCTTCTGCATTCCCGCCCGCTCGGCTAGTTTGTCCCTTCACTCGGCTCTCGCAGAAGTGATGCATCACACCCGACGTTTCAGTTACAGTCTCGTTGTCTTTTGATCACGATCACGATTTCCTTCCCCGAAGCTGACGTGGTTGGCGATTTCTTTTCATCGCAAAGAGGATATACAAGTATTCTGCTTGTCAACATCAAGATAGTGAAAATGCATGTAAATTGAATTTTGACGATGTGACACATGATACGACATTTCAGGAATAGCGTAATGCTGCAAAAAAAAATATCTCGGATCTGTCCTTTTTATTCATGGAGATCATCATATCATCTCTACAAGACAAGAATGTTCTAGTAGCCCAAGTCATTTCTATTGGTTATTTATTTACGTAGAGATGCCAATATGTGATGAACCAGTTGTTTTAGTGGAATTAATACTAACCAGTTGTGTTCTCTGCTGCAAAACTTTGATGATGTTTTGTTTGAGTGAGAGAAAAGTCCTAAACTGAACGGATTAAAATTGAATCGATAATATGTTGGTGGCCAGTGGCGGATTCAGACAACCATCATAGAGAGAGCTGAACACACACACTGACATATATATATAGAGAGAGAGCATATTATATGTACCTAGCTACATAATGGTGTATTCTGTGGCCAGTCCGGTTCAGCGGTCCAACCCGATTTTCCCAAACTTGCCACAGCTTCACCCGCACAACCGACGCGCTTCACCCGCATGAACGACGCGTGCTCCCTTCCAGCCCTCGCACGATACACTCGACCGCTTCTCCCACCGGTCCACCGCATCCACCCCGATCCAGCCCAAGATCTCGGTACCCTCCATGCATCAAGCTGCACGATCCCCCCTCCCCGCCCGCCTCCATTCGCACGCCTGCCGCTGCCAGCGACCCCCCCCCCCCCCTCGACCTTGTTCCCTGCCATGGTTCCACCACCCCTGAGCGCTCGCGGATCCATGTTCCTTCCTCTCTGATTTGAGGCGCGCGCACACACGGTAGCCGGAGATCGGATAGACTCACCGAGCTGGCCATGGTGGCACCGAAGAAAGCAAGCAACGCTGCCATCTCCCACCTGCGACTCCCCTCTTCCGATCGCCTGCTGCTCCTACTGCCTCTCTTGATTTCGGCTCCAACCGAGGAAAGGAGTTGGGTTTGCGCGGAGCTCGTATTCAGGGAGAATCGGTAGGCCTCTCATCCTTATCCTCGTTAATCCCCGTAGGATGCTAGCTGATGACGCATGTTGCTTGACCCTTTATTTCACCTGATCCAGTTTCTTGTTCAGTTCAAGGAAGGTGTTGTGCATTTTATTTTTTGATGGTTTAGATAAGAACTACTTCGTATTTGAGAAATGTCCCCCAAATCTCCTCTAAATTTCCTTGATATGGTGTTTGGTGACTTTTGTAATAACTTTGATATTAATTGGTTCTTGCAGGCTAGCCATAAAGAAAAGATTAAATTTGTTAGATACTTGACGTTTTCAGGATTAGTACCTCTTATTGATTCAGTGACGCACGCCCCGCCATTGAAAATGTACCTTTATGGATCTGGTTATATTTTTAATCCTGCGATTAGAAAGCATTGTTTGGAGTTTTTTTGCATTAATATTGTAAACTTTGTGCACTGAACTGAAGAATTTAAATGCCATTGCTATATCTTTTTAACATATTGTTTTATGCCTGCTATAAAATTTTCATTTTATGCTTCATCTACGTTTGCAGCCGCTTTACATAACCTCCTATTAGTCTCTGTTAGGTTGGTGTTAGATATAGCATAAACTATTCATTTGTTGAAGCTCCCATGTGGATGCTAGGAAGATAAAGTGCTGAACACACTGATGCCAACATGACCTGGTTGCGATTGTTCATAGCAATGCTCATATTTTTAGTATCTATAGTTCCCACCCTTTTTTATTTGTATTGTGACTTGTGTAGTGCACCCATCTGTATCACTTGCAATTTGACATATGTTCCCTTGTTCATTCACACAATGATCTTTATATCACCTTATGTTTTAGCATTTTTTTCTTACGTTGAAACTATCAAATTATGTCAACCTTATTTTGTGTATATATTTTCACCATTTGAGTGATTTTACTTGTCGACTTAATTTGTTCAGTATCAGCACTGTTTTTTTTCAGGATCATGTAGTTAACCTTTGCCAGGGCTTACAATGAATATAACTTGAGTGGCCACGTACAGCTAGTCGTGTACAAGGACGGTATATGAGCTAGGGATATGTCCCTGCATGATTATACCTTATCTGAGACAAAATGTCTGAGCAAATTTGATATACCGAAGGCCCCTAACATTTGGTCAATCTTACACGAAGGTTTTTGGGTTTATTGTGTTTCTACCCCTAGTTTCAACTCTAATTGTGATTTTACCCTTGAAAACTAGGGTTTATGATTTTACCCCTACTTTTTGAAAATGAAGTCACTGTTTACCCTCCATTTCTAACACCGTTAAATCTGATTAGATTAAATGATTTAATAAAATTAATAAACAATTGACAAATAAAAAAGTCAAAACTATCCAACATTGTGCTAATTTATGCAAAGAAGCTTTTTGGAAGATAAATATCAGAATTACTGATTTTTGGAAATTTTGAATTCAAATTCAAACATTTTTAGAAATTTAAAAACAAACAAATTGAAGTGAAATTCAAATAAATTCAAAAAAAATAAATGATATTCAGAATTTTCGAAATTTCAAATTCTAATTTAAATTTCCAAAAATTTATATTCCAGTTTCCAAAATTTTTGTTTTAAATTAAAATTTTCGGAATTTCAAAATCAAAATTCGAGGTCTCAGAATTTCAAATATAAAACTTCTAAAATTTGTATGAATTCAAAAAAAAATTATCAAATTATAAATCTCACATCCAAACAAAATTTCAATGAAATATATCTTATTTTGTAATACTACTAAATACATCTTCAATATGTTAACATGATAAGGGTTCTGTATTTTTTCTCATATTTAACACCGTTAACTATCCTTAACGGAGTAGGGGTAGAGTTTTGTTTTATTTCAAAAAAACAGGGGTAAAATCACAAACCCTAAATTTGAAGGGTAAAATCACAATTAGACTTACAAATAGGGGTATAAACACAATAGCCCCAAGGTTTTTTTATTCTCAATGTTTTCCAATTCGCTTGCTGCTTTTATTGATAGATATTCTGATCAAACATTTGCAGTTAATTGAATAAAGATATGAACATGTAAAGCCAAGTAATACCCTTTGAAGTTTTACATTAATATGATATTTTATCAGGTTTATAAAGATGCTAATCTTAAGTACTTGGATTTGTCAGTTTTATTTCTTTTCTAGGCTTCAGTTATTTGCTTCTTGTGTGTTATCGGTATGACTTAAGGACTGATACACTCTTCTTATTAAATTTTTTGCAGCTGATTATGTCGTTTTGGAATGTGAAGTGTGACCAGCACTTGTTTTCTGTGATAATGCATAGTTGCATACAAAGACATGTAATGAAGAGATTAAATTTGTGGTTCATCTTATCGGGTGCTACATGATCAAGGAGGCAAGATATCTGCATTGAGGCACTGGACAGTAGGCTATTTTTTTCTGGGCGTGTTGTGGTGGTGAAGTGGGTAATGTGAAAGATGAGGTCTACTGTTACGATGTCTCAATCGCTGGAGTATTGGTGCATCCCAAACACAAAAGCACTTTTGATGCTTTTTTGTGTCTGCACCTGGGAGGTCATCCAGCTGTCTTAATGCTTCATATGGTTCCTGGAAATGCTGTCTTCAGCATAGTTGATGTTGATGTTGATCCAGCAGCCATAATAGACGGAATTTTTTGTTACCTCTCTTGCACAGGTGAATTGATGCAGCAGAAGAATGTTGCTGGCATTGTCTGAACTGAACGCTTATTGTTTGTAATTTTAGCTAATTAGGTGTGGTATTATTCAAGTAGGCATTCGGTAGCTAATACACTATTCTTTTGTTCTCATGGCAGTTTTGACTGTGTCGACTTTACACTGTAACAATAGATGTTGAGACTCGGGTCTATTTTTTGTTTTAAAAGGATGTGTACATGAGTTATGTTTATCGTCGATAGATGTGATACTTTGTGGCTGTTATAACTCATTTATTTTCTTTGGCCGGGTGCATTTACCATTCACGGGCAGTTAGGTGTTACAACGAAGGTCCTCATGCAGCTGGACCGTCTTTAGTGTGCCACATGATGCATGTACCAGCTGGTGCAATTTTTCCTATTTGTGCCACAGGTATTCAGTATACAATCCGCAGATTCAGCAAGCTTCTCAGAGCTTTGCAGGACGAGTGAGGCCACATACAGACTTGATGCTGTCAACAACGTAGTTTATATGTGCATGTGATGCCACAATCCCAGCAAATTTCAAATTTTTTTGAGCTCCAGCTCGGTCAAAGTACAAATCTCCTGTTGCTATTCCTCCTTTGGCTGCAAAGCTAGCCAGATCACAATATCATCTCCCTCATCGTTTGATCTCATGTTCCCTGACAACTTGACATATTAATTGGTTATATCGGGATAGTATTCTACACATACCGGACATTTTTGTTTCCTCTGTAGAATTGAAGTCTCTGAATCTGAAACTTGTGAGAATTCCAGATTTGGCACTATAGTGTTGACCGTTATCTTTAGACGACAACAACAACAACAACCAAGCCTTTGTCCCAAACAAGTTGGGGTCAGCTAGAAATGAAACCCAACAATTTTGAAGAAAAGCAATATAAAATAAGATGAAAGTAAAAAAAATCTACATTTTATTTATTCTAGAAACGGGTTAATAAGAAAGAAGATAAGAGTAACAAATTCCGAATAAACTAAGATTTTGGCACATGAATTGCTAATTTCCATGCAGTTCTATCATGAGTCAAATCTCTAGGTATGTCCCACTTCTTTAAATCTCGTTTCACCGCCTCCTGCCATGTCAATCTTGGTCGACCTCTACCCCTCCTAAAATTTTCTCCACTCTTTATAATCCCACTGTTAACCGGTGCTTCTGGAGGTCTCCGCTGGATATGCCCAAACCACCGTAGGCGATGTTGGACTAGCTTCTCCTCAATCGGTGCCACCCCTACCCTATCACGTATTACTTCGTTCCTAATTTTGTCTCTTCTTGTGTGACCGCACATCCACCGTAGCATGCGCATCTCCGCAACACTCATTTGTTGGACATGTTGCCTTTTAGTTGGCTAACATTCTGCTCCATACAACATCGCAGGTCTGATCACCGTCCTATAGAATTTTCCTTTCAATTTTTGTGGAACTTTCTTATCACATAAGATTCCAGATGCTTGTCGCCACTTCATCCACCCAATCTTGATCATGTGGCAAACATCTTCGTCAATATCACCATTGCTTTGTAACATTGATCCTAAATTTCGAAATGTGTCCCTCCTAGGTACTACTTGTCCTTGTAAACTAACATTACCATCCTCGCACCCGACATCACTAAAGTCGCATCTCATATACTCGGTCTTGGTTCTACTAAGTCTAAACCCCTTAGACTCTAAGGTCTGCCTCCATAGCTCCAATTTTCTATCAACACCATCCCTAGTTTTATCTACTAACACTACATCATCAGCAAAGAGCATACACCAAGGGATATCCCCTTGTATATCCTTCGACACCTCATCCATCACTAAGGAAAAGATGTAAGGACTTAAGGCTGATCCTTGGTGTAACCCTATTGTGATAGGAAAAGTGTCGGTCTCACTATCTCTTACGTGCACACTTGTCACCACATTATCGTACATATCCTTGATAAGGTTAATGTACTTTGTTGGGACTTTGTGTTTCTCTAGTGCCACCACATGACCGGTCTTGGTACCTTATCGTATGCCTTCTCCAAGTCAATGAACACTAAATGTATATCCTTATTTTGCTCCCTATACCTCTCCATAAGCTGACGGAGTAAGAAAATCGCCTCCATAGTGGACCTCCCAGGCATAAAACCAAACTGGTTTTTAGTGACATTGGTCACTTTCCTCAAGCGGTGTTCAATCACTCTCTCCTAGAGCTTCATAGTATGACTCATGAGCTTAATTCCCCGGTAATTAGTACAACTTTGAACATCTCCTTTATTTTTGAAGATGGGTACTAAAATACTTTTCCGCCACACTTCAGGCATTTTGTTTGACTGAAAAATGCGGTTGAATAGTTTAGTGAGCCATACTATTGCTACATCCCCTAGACATCTCCACACCTCAATGGGGACATCATCGGGGCCGCGAGCCTTTCCTCCTTTCATCCTTTTTAGGGCCTCTCTAACCTCGGACTCTTGTATCCTCCGCACGAATCGTCTGTTGGTGTCATCAAATGAGTCATCCAACTCGAACCTAATACTCTCATTCCCGTCATTGAATAGTCCATTGAAGTAGTCCCGCCATCTGTTCCTAATTTCTTCCTCCTTCAATAGAATTTGGCCTGCCTCATCCTTAATGCATTTGACTTGGTTGAGATCTCTCACCTTTCTCTCGCGAAGTTTCGCCATCTTGTGTATATCCTTTTTGCCTTCTTTTGTCCCTAGCCTCTCATATAGCACATCATAGGCCTGCCCCCTTGCTTTACTCACAACACGTCTAGCATTTTTCTTAGCCTCTTTATACTTCGCCATGTTACTTGCACTTCTCTCATGATGCCAGCTCTTATAAGACTCCTTCTTCTCCTTAATAGCTTTTTGTACATCTTCATTCCACCACCAAGTGTCTTTATCTACAAGTTTCTTACCTTTTGTCCACCCAAGCACCTCCCTAGCCGTTTTCCTAATGTAAGTCGCCATCTTCTCCCACATACTATCTGCATCTTCCTCTTTGCTCCAAGGTCCTTATGCGATCATCCTCCTTTTGAATGATTGTTGCGCTTCATCCTTCAACTTCCACCACTTTGTTCTCGTGGTTTTAACACCTTTGTCTCATGACACACGCACGTGGAAACAAAAGTCGGCTACCACAAGTTTATGTTGTCGAGCAACACATTCTCCAGGAATCACCTTACAATCTAAACATGCCCCTCTCTCCCTTCTCCTGGTGAGGATATAGTCGATTTGACTAGAATGTTGGACACTAGTAAAGGTCACTATGTGAGATAGCCTCTTTTTAAAGAGGGTGTTAACTACCAATAGGTCATAGGCTACGGCAAAGTCTAGGATATCCTTACCCTCCTGGTTTCTATCGCCACACCCAAAACCTCCATGTACCCCCTCAAAACCTACGTTAGTTGTACCTACATGACGATTGATATCTCCTCCTATGACGAGCTTCTCGGTTACCGGTACACTACTAATAATATCCTCCAAGTCCTCCCAAAATTGTCTCTTAGTGCTCATGTCGAGCCCAACTTGTGGGGCATAAGCACTAATGACATTCAAGATAAGGTCCCCCACAACTACCTTGACTAGGATGATCCTATCCCCTCGTCTACAGACATCCACTACTCTATCCTTGAGGCTCTTATCTATTAGGATGCCTACGCCATTCCTAGTTCCTGTCGAGCCAGAATACCAAAGCTTGAAACCGGTATTCTCAACCTCTCTCGCCTTTTGACCTGCCCATCTAGTCTCTTGTACACAAAGAATATTTACACGCCTCCTAATTGCAACGTCCACTAACTCTCGTAGCTTTCCCGTCAAGGATCCTACATTCCAACAACCCACCCGAAACCTAGTTTCCTCGGCTAGCTTCGTTACCCTTCACATCCGTCGAGAAAGATGCAAATACCCTTGCTCACTTAACACTACATTCGGGCGATGATGTAGCGCGCCACTAAGGTGATGGCGATCCGGCCCTCGCTCATTTAACACCACATCCGGGTTCCGATATGGCGCGCCACTAAGGCGGTGGCGACCCGGCCCTAGCCCACTTAACACCATACCCGGGTTCCGATATGGCGCGTCGCTAAGAGGGTTACGCCCCAACGAATTTCCAATGGGTTTCATTTCCATGAGAATGGCTAAGTTTAGTTGCTGGCTCGCCAAGCCTATCACAACTCCTCCTCCTTTACCCGGGCTTGGGACCGGCTATGTCATTACAACATAGGCGGAGTTGACCGTTATCTTTAGACAACTCAAGTTAATGATTTTTCTTTTTTATAGTTCATAAGCCACTAGAAAGTAAACAGTTACGAAGAAAAAAAAAAGAATAAGTATTTGCTCTACTATTTTTAACTACCAAATTCTTACTATTACCTTCCTGTTATCTTTCTATCTACATTGTAAACATTTGCTTGGTACTGCTGAATACTAGCAATAAGATTGTTAAAGTAGCCAAATGTTTCCATCTTGGGTGTTAAAATTACTAATTTTTCTACTTAACAATGTGAAATAGTTATTATATACTCAAATTTCGGGAACCAGTATGACATTTCTCAATTTGAATCTTCTTCCTTGAATTCGAGAGATGTGCTTACATATTTGCAGTTTTCAGGTACATTTGTACTATTTCTTGCAAGGTCATTAACTAGCATATTTTCAGTGAACCAATCCAGAACCTTGGATCATGCATAGATCTTCATTATTCTGCTTAAAACTGAATATGCCATTTTTCAGAGTAAATTGATAGGCTTGATTTGCAATTACTTATTATACTTTCATTCATTTAAGCACCTTCAAGAAAGTACATCTGCCACGTTACAGACTTAAAGAATCTGGGTAGCCTTTCACATGAGAACGTACAGGAGTACCAATATGTAGCACTCATCAGGGGTCCGAACTGCACATACAAAGACTAGCATCCCCCCCCCCCAGCTGCACCACCAGCAAAGACACATAAACAATCAGTTCCCTCTTGAAGAATGTAGGTTCATCTTCACAAATCAATTCACAATCATCTTTCAGATTCGGTTGTGCTGTATTCTGGCAAGAAAAAAACATTGTAACATTAGCCAGATGCACATTTTTATGAAATAAGTATGAAATTAATTGCTATTCAGGATATTTGAAATATATAAAAATGGAAATAAACCAAAAGGTGAGAATCATAATCAAAGACTTACTACTTATTCAGGCTATTTAATACAAGTAATTTGTTTAATGAAATTTAACATTAGGTACACCAGCACGTTCTTCTTCAGAGCGGATTTACATTTTTGTGATAGGAATCCCAATAGAAGCTGCAAGGGTGTTAGATTGTATGTGTACCTTTAGGTGTTTTGAGCTAGGCCCATGTACCAGCCCACACTAGGCGTATATATATATGTACTCTCTCCCTTTGGGATTAATTAATCAAGTCATTATTCCCTCTATCATGGTATCATTAGTCAAACCCTAACCCTAACCCCCCACCACCCACCCACCCAGCCAGCCGTTGCCCATGCCTGGCGCCCTGCAGCCGCCGCCGGTGCGGCCCCCCTGGCCGGTGTCCCTCTCCTGGCCACCGCTGCCCCCTCTTTGGGTGCCGGCGCGGCCCCCCTGGCCGGCGCCCCTCTCCTGGCCACCGCCCCCTCTTTGAGGGTCGCTGCCCTCTCTCTGAGTGTCGCCCCCTGGCTGGCCCTGCTCCCTCCCTGGCCGCCACCCCTCTGGCTGGCGCCCCCCTAGTCGGAGCCCCCTAGCCAGTGCCTCCATGGTCGGTGCCCCCCGCGTCGGCGCCGCCCTGACCGGTGCCCCCTCCTTGGTCGGCGCTTCTGGACACGCATCCTCCCAGGCCGGCGCCGTCAACGCCCAGATCGGCACTCTAGCCATCGCCCCTTTCCTGGTCGGCGCCCAGATCTGCGCCCCGCTCCTGTCTCGGGTACAGCCGCCACTGGACGGCGCGTCCCCCCTCACTGGTGCGCCTGCCACTGGTTCGGCAACAGGCACGCCCCTCATCACCATCGGTCGACACGCGTACGGTGCCACGACTGGTCTGGCAGCCAGTGGCCCACTCGCCGGTTCCACTGCGGTCCCTTCATGACAGGCTCCGGACCAGACGGATCTGCTATTGGAGCCGTCGCTGCTCTTAGCGTGGCCACTGACCCACTCTACGGCGTCGACAGCACCACCACGATGGCTGCGGACACCTTCAGTGTCTTCGCGGCTCTGGTTGCCTCTCGCGAGCGCGAGCAGACACTTGCTCTCGCTCTGGAGCAGGAGCGTGCTTCATTAGTCGCTCTCTCTCACCAGATCCAGGAGAGTGCTCACCGGCCGTTGAGTGTTGTGTATGAGCCTTCTTCAGACGTTGGTGCGCACTCCGCGTACTAGGTGTCTCTCGCCGCCGCTCTAGACGCCCAGGCTGCTAGAGTTCAGAACATCCAGATGCTTGTTCTGATCGTCCTGAGTTCTAACTCCACCGCCTACGTCCGCTGGCATCATGTGTTCCTTCTCACATTGAGGCGGTACCAGCTTGAGGACCACGTCTAACGGGATGGCTCCCCGTATGATAACTCTTGGACCAGCATTGACAGCTTGGTCCTTGCTTGGATCCTTGGGTCCCTCTCCGACGAGCTACACGACCTGGTCGGGCAGTGCGGTGGTGGTACCGCGCGCCGGGCGTGGCTGGTTCTTCAGCAGCACTTCTTAGGGAATCGTGCGACTCGGGCTCTCAATATCAACACATGGTTCAAGAACAAAGTCCAGGGGGACCGCACCATCTCCGCCTAGTGCGGAGAGATGAAGAGCATGGTTGATGCTCTGCGCGATCTTGGAGAGCCGATTGCCGACAACACACTCGTTCTTCGGGTTCTTCAGGGCCTGAACAAGTGCTACAACCACCTTCGTCCGTGGCTTCTTCGTGTGGAGCCGCCACCGACCTTTGAGAAGGTCTGTTCTGATCTTGAGCTTGAGGAGATCACCAATGGTGGCCCTACTGGCTCAGGGCCAGCCACAACCTTCTATGGCTATGGGCAGTCCTCGTGGCCAACTACTTCCGACGGACCACCTTTGAAACCACCTGCTCCGTCTACTGCCCCCGGTGCCCCCGCAGGCTTCGGGGGTGTTAAGCGTCGACGTTGCGGGAAGAGCGGCGGACGAGGTGCTGATGCTAGTAGCACCTCTGTGTCTGCTCCTGCACCTGCCCCTGCTTCTGGAGGTAGTAGTGGTGGCACCGGCCGGGGAGGTGCACCCTGGCCCACACCATACAACCCGTGGACTGGCCAGATCTCCATGTGGCCTGGACCACCTCTGGGTCTTCTTTCTCCATGCCAGCCACGTCATCAGCTGGCGTATGTGGCCCACCTGGGCTTTGGTGGACTCGCCTACCCTGCAGGTGGATCGTCGACTCAGACCTACGGGGGCACTGCCTACCCCATTGGGTACTCAGAACCGCCAGCACCGCTCCAGGAGCCGCCCTTGGGTGGGACCGCTAGGAACTGGCGTCTTCGTTCAGCACCATGTCTCTCACACCACCTGCTGCTGATTGGGTGGATGATTTCGGAGCTTCGTACCTGTCGGTACCATGCATACCGGGTACCCCATGATACCGCAAAAAAAAGCTAAGGAGTTCCCCCCATTCAAGTTGAAGACATCTAAATACCACACGTGTTGCATAGTACTGGACCCGCCTCCCTCGTTTGGGTAGCTCATACAGTGACACGTGTATCACAAGTGTAAGACCTATGTGTGCTGAATACATTGGCTTGTAGTGAATACACTTGGCTTTGATGATAAAAGTTTTGAATATCACCAAAACACCTTTATCAAATCCGACTCTAGCTCTGAGCTACAGCAAGGTCCGATGGTAGGTCCAGCTTGGTTTGGGTAGCTCCGGTTACGTTCGATGCTAGGTCCGACTAGCTTTGGTCAGCTCCGGTGAAGTTTTGTCTTTAGCTCCGGCATGTCTTTGATAGCTCCGACGTGTTTTTGCTAAGCTCCGAGTTGATTTTTCTAGCTCCGGTTTTTGGGTTTACTAGTTCCGATTAGTTCTGGTTAGCTCCAGCGCTAGGTCCTGCTAGTTTTGTAAGCTCCGGCGGGAGCTTGGTTGTACTAGTTTTGGTAAGCTCCGGTGCTAGGTTCTACTAGCTTTTGTTAGCTCCAGCTCAAGGTCCGGGTTGCTCTGGCAAGGTCCAGAACTTGACCGTAGTGCTTCTTCTTTTCATTTGCAATGTTTCGTACTTGCTTTACGTTATTGGAAAGATTGCTTAGTATTCATTTGCTAAGTTTTTGGTCTGTTTTAGTTGATATGGATGATATCGTGTTATTGTGGTTTTGCAACATGCTTATGTGAGGTTCTCACGTAGGGTGTTGTGTTCGGAACTAACTTGAGTCAAGTCGAAGACTTGGGCTCGTATGGATTGGTTGTTTATTCATGTGCAGGTGTTGCTTGAGTTCAAGACATGGCTGGTGACGGGATCCATTGGACTAGTCTGAGGGAGGAGATGAGGTTCCAACAACCAAATTCAGGAGGAATTGTGGTTGAGCTGATCAGGAGGTTGCGCAGCATGATTGAATCAAGAACAATGCATGTGAAGGTATCGTGGACGTCATTGGAAGATGTTTTCACATGTGCAAGGAGTGCATGGACGTGGCTACATGGTTCCGAGGCGTTATGAAGAGATGTGGACGTAAAGAATTGGTCGGAAAGGTCCAACCGACTAGGTTATGGACTCAGGCTGCGGCTGAGTCGGGTTTGACTCAAATATGGAAAGATTTGAGTTGGTTATGATAGGATTTTGTGTGGGTCACGAATTTGAGTTGTTTAGGAATATGGGATACGTTCCTAAGGTGTTTGGAAGTCTTAAGATTGCTTCTATCTGCGTATAGAAGAATCTTGAGCAGTTATGGAAAGTTACGATTCATGATCTGAGTAAGATTGGAGTCCTAGTTGATATTGGGTTTGCCTAAGGGCTGGTTATATAAGCAAGGGAGCCCAGAGATCGTGGAGCACGACTTTGGGGCTGTTCCTATTGTGTTCTATTGAATAAAATTCGTAGTTTGAAGGAACTTTTGTGCCTTGTTCGTCCGACTTGTTCCAGACAAGTTTTACTCGTCGAGTTTCTGGACAGCACTACCTTTCGTCGGTGGTTTTATCATAACTCGAGTTTTACAGATCCAATTGATGTGATTCTTTTTGGGTTGTCTTCAAAACTTGATTATCTATCATCTATCAAAATTTAACGGTCATTGGATTTGTGGTCTATGATCTACACGAGTTTCTTTGCAGCGTTCCAGAACTGTTTTTTTCTCGGGTAGGGCAGATTGACCATTGTTTGATCTTTCGATCATAACTTGAGTTTTTCTCGATGGATTTGAGTGATTCTTTCTGTGTTGTCTTTGTGACTTGATTCTCTCTGATATCTATCACTTTTGTCACGGTTAAACATGTTTAGATTAGTCTCACACATGATTTCTTTAATAGATCGTTTTTCTGCCGAAAGGGTTTGGGGTTTAATTGTTTTCGCTGCGTAAGATTTTTAAATCTACCATTCACCCCCCCTCTGGTAGCTTAACACGTGCTCTTCGATCCTACAATTGGTATCAGAGCCACGGTGCTCTAATATTTGTAATTTGCGCATGTTTTTGACTAATCATCATGGAGAAGTACTCTGCCAAACCTTGTGTGTTCGCTGGTATTGATTTTCAGGTTTGGAAGGCACGCATGGAGGCTTTCATCCAGGCACAAGGCTTTGCAATATGGGAGAAGGTATACAAGCCTTACGAAGTGCCATCAAACGATCAAGTTACAGCTAGAAATCTAAGAGATGTCGACAACAACAACAAGGCTTGGAACTTGATCATACAAGGATTAACACAAAGCGACTTCGACCGTGTTGCACACCTCCAATCTGCATACGATGTGTGGAAAGCACTTTGTGACTACCACAAAGGATCTAACACGATCAAAGAGGTAAGGCAAGACATGTTCAAGAAAGAATACATGCGCTTCGAGATGCAACCCGGTGAGTCAATTGATGATCTCTTTGCTCGCTTTAATAAAATTATCAGCAACTTGCGTAGCGTCAATATTAATTTTTCAGATGCTGAAAATGCTAGGCAATTGTTAAGTGCATTAGACATGTCAATTTGGGAGATGAAAGTTACATCTATTCGTGAATCTACTGTCATGAGTACACTTACTTTAGATGTGCTATATTCCAAGCTAAAAACTCATGAAATTGATATAATATCATGTAAGAACCCCAACAAGTCTATTGCTTTTGTTTCTCAACGTGATATGCCTAGCTCCGGCCAATCTTCATCTTATAGTACACTTGCTTTGTTGTCCACTCTAACCCTTGAACAGATTGAGGAGTTTCCAGAAGAGGAGCTAGCACTTCTCTCTACGAGGTTCTCAAAAGCATTGCAAAATGTGAGAACTAGAAGAAGAGGAAGCTCCGAACCTCAACGATGCTTCGAATGTGGTAAGATAGGACATTTTCGTTCAGATTGCCCTAACCTTTCAGGTCCTACTTCCCGGGATGAAAAGAAAACAAGAACGAAGCACTCCTCTGCAAAAGATAGGAAGAAAAAGAAGGGTACCATAGGACGCAAGATGATTAACAGCTTCATCACCGCACTTAAAGAACTTAGTTCAAGTGATGTAGACTTTGAAAGTGATGAAGATGATGACGATCTGGCCAACTTGTGCTTCATGGCGGGCAAAACAAGATCAAGATCAAGTCAGGAGGATATAGAGCACAACAGTGAAGACGATGAGGTATGTTCTACCTGCAATGAAATGTGTGATGCTATTTCTCGTGCAACTATTATTGTCAAGAAAAAGGACAAAAAGCTTAGGGATAATGCTGCTAAAATTGAATCACTAGAATCTGAAATTAACCGTTTAAAAACTTTGATTCCTAGTGATGATGCATGTCCCTCATGTGACTTAATCTATGAACAATTGTCCACATTAAGAAGTGCACACTCCTCCACTCTAGATAAACTTGAGTTAGAAATTGAAAAGAACAAAGAGTTTGCTGCACTTAATGATAAAAACTTGAAAAATGCTAGATGTTCTACAATTGATTTGCATTGTTCTACTTGTGATGATCTTGATAAGAAACTACAGGATGCTATGAATGAAATTTCTATATTGAACAATGCTTTACGTTCTCATGAAGTTAAATTTTGTTCAAATTGCAAACTAAGAGGAAAAACTTCATGTGAAAATTGCCTTGATCTGTCCAATAAACTTGATGACATGCATAGGACATTAAATCGGTTTTGTAATGGGAATAAGAACCTAAACTTACTGCTAAATTCTTCCAAGTCTTGCAATAATAAAACTGGTTTAGGTTTTGATTCTCATGCTCATGCTAAGGCACATCCACCTAAAATTGTAAAGTCATTAGAAAGTGGTTTGATTCAAACAGTTCCTAAACAAAAAGTAGTGGTTTTCAAATCTGCAGGAGTGTTGCCTCATTCGGTTACAAATAAAAATATTACTTGCTCATCTAGACATGAACACAAAGTTAAATTTCATTGTACCTTTTGTGGTAGATATGGTCATGTCATAGATTTTTGTTATAGACTAGCTAAACAACAGAAAAAGGAAAGAATGGTTGCTAGATCTGATAACTTTCATGCAAAATTTGCTGCACACATTGAACCAAATGTACAACCTGCTGTTTTGAGTCAAAAACATTCAAAGTTTACCTCCAGACCTTCTGTTTTTGCCTCCGGAGCTACTATTTTTTGTGCTACACAAGTAACACCTTATAGGTCAGTAGTCAAGAATAAAAAATCTCAAACTTGGACTCATAAACCTGCTGTTTTGTCTCAGCTTTCGCGTGTTTTTCCTGCTGCACGTCACGTGACTCGGTACTGGATTCCTAAATGCCTTTTGACTAACCCCAGTATTGAGTCATCGACGTATTGTGCTTTTATGTAGGTTACACGTTTGAGGAAGGAGAACATTTGGATTGTGGATTCAGGTTGCTCACGCCACATGACCGGTAACAAAGATTGGTTCTCCTCCCTCTCTTTTGTGTCACGTGTAGAGAATGTTATTTTTGCCGATAATTCTTCAATCCTATAATTGCTAAGGGTTCGGTTAGAGTAAATGATCACTACACTTTGAAGAATGTGGCACTTGTCAAAAATTTGAAATACAACTTGCTTTCTGTTTCACAATTGCTAGATGAAAATCTGGAAATTATTTTCAATAAAAATTGCTGCAAAGTTGTAAGTTCAAATAGTGAGCTTATTTTTAACATGTCTCGGTTTGGAAGAGTTTTTAAAGATGATTTTAATATGTCTTCCTCTAACCATAGGTGTCTAGTTGCTAATGATTCAAAGGACATATATTTTTGGCATCGTAGACTTGGTCACGTAGGCTTTGATCACCTAACGCGTGTTAGTGCTCTTGATCGCATACGTGGGCTGCCTAAGCTTAAAGGGGACAAAGAAATTGTGTGCTCTTCTTGTAGACATGCTAAGATGGTTGCAGGTTCACATACTCCTCTCACAATGATCATGACAACTGAACCATGTCAACTTTTGCATCTTGACACCGTAGGACCTTCACGTGTTAAATCCTTCAGAGGTAAATGGTAAAACACCATATGAGTTTTGATTTGGACATAGGCCTAGTGTTACACACTTTCGGGTCTTTGGTTGCAAATGCTTTGTTAAGAAACATGGTAATCTTGATAAATTTGAACCCAGATCCATTGATGGCATGTTTCTTGGTTATCCATCTCATACTAGAGGCTACCGAGTCATTTACTTGACACTAACAAAATTGTTGAGACTTGTGAAGTGTCTTTTGATGAAGCTAGCCCAGGTACTAGCTCCGGTGTTGCAGGACCAGATCCGTATCCTCAGAGGGAGGGTATTTTCGAAGATGAAGAAGAGCCGGTGATACTGCCTGGTAGTTCCGAAGTTGACACGTGTCCAGCTCCGAACATTGAACAAGCTCCGGCTATCACCTATGCCGGTCCTGATCGTCCACAAGTCACAAGCTCATTAATCTACGATGAACCTAATGAAGAAGAAGCTTGTGAGACATATGTTCCCCTACGTTTTTACAAAGATCATCCCCCACAACAGATGATTGGAAGCTTGTACGAACGAGTCACACGGTCCAGGTTTTGCGATCCAAACTCTCATGCTCATTCTGCTTTTGTTGCTTCTTTTTAACCCAAAGATATATCACACGCACTCACTAATGAATCTTGGATTATTGCCATGCAAGAAGAGTTAGAAAATTTTGAAAGAAATAATGTTTGGAAACTTGTACCTCCACCTCAAGGTCACACTTTAATTGGAACTAAATGGGTATTTAAAAATAACAAAGTGAGGATGGGTTTGTGGTTAGGAATAAGGCTAGGTTGGTTGCTCAAGGTTTCACTCAAGTTGAAGGTCTAGATTTTGATGAAACTTTTGCTCCTGTCACTAGATTAGAAGCCATAAGAATTTTGTTAGCTTTTGCAGCATCTAAAGGTTTTAAGCTATATCAAATGGATGTTAAAAGTGCTTTTCTTAATGACTACATAGATGAGGAGGTTTATGTCAAACAACCACTAGGTTTTGAAAATCCATATTTTCCTAATCATGTTTACAAACGGTCCAAAGCCTTATACGGTCTCAAACAAGCCCTAGAGCATGGTATGATAGGCTAAAAACATTCTTACTTGAGAAGGGGTTTACCATGGGCAAGGTTGATAAAACTCTTTTTGTGCTTAAATATGGCAATGACTCATTATTTGTTCAAGTGTATGTGGATGATATTATCTTTGGATGTGCTTCTCATGATCTTGTGTCCAAGTTTTCAGCAATGATGAGTTCCGAATTTGAAATGAGTATGATGGGTGAACTCACTTACTTTTTGGGGCTGCAAATCAAGCAAACCAAGGAGGGTACCTTTGTGCATCAAACGAAGTATACCAAAGACCTCCTAAGGCGCTTCAACATGGACAAAAGCAAGCCTCTTCGGACACCAATGGGAACAGCAACAACACTTGAACTTGATGAAGATGGTGAATTTGTGAATCAAAAAGAATATAGAAGCATGATCGGATCACTTTTGTACCTCACGACATCAAGACCGGACATACAATTCAGCGTATGTCTTTGTGCACGGTTTCAAGCTTCCCCACGTGTTTCACATCGTCAAGCCGTCAAAAGGATTCTCAGGTACTTACATGGAACCCAAGAATTTGGCATTTTTCTTCCTTCTTCCTCAACCGTTACTTTGAAAGCTTTTTTGGATGCTGATTTTGGGGGTTGTAGGATTGATAGGAAAAGTACTTCCGGTGCTTGTCATTTTCTTGGTAATTCTCTTGTTGCTTGGTCCTCTAGAAAACAAAATTCAGTTGCACAATCTACAGCCGAATCTGAATATGTAGCTGCTGCTAGTACTTGCTCACAAATTCTTTGGATTGTTCAAACACTTAAGGACTATGGGGTTGATCTAAATAGTGTTCCACTGTTTTGTGATAACACTAGTGTCATTTGCTTTGCTAAAAACCCCGTGCAACATTCTAGAACTAAGCACATTGACATTAGGTATCACCTTCTCTGAGATAATGTTGAAAAAGGAAACATTGTGCTTCACCATGTAGATACCGAACAACAATTGGCTGACATTTTTTCAAAACCTTTGGATTTCACTCGTTTTTGTTACATTCGTAGTGAAATAGGGGTTATGCATCCTCATGGCTTAAATTGAGGGGGGGTTTTGAAACTTGGGAAGTCTATGTGTGAATCTGAAATTAAAATAATATGAGCATAGTATTTCATACATATATGACTTTTTGATTCCTTTTACATGCTGAAAGTTCTTACTACATTACTCGTGTTATACATTTTGTAGTTTTTGCCATGTCTAGTAATTGGAATAATTACTTACACTAAAATTGGACATGGTCGAACTTTCTTATTGTTTTGAACTTGTTACATGTTCACAAGTGCTTTTAATCATAAAGAATTAATCAAGTAATCAACTCACGTGTTGAATTTTTATGAACAAATATAAATTGAGAAAAGATCAAGAGAATATGCATGTATCGCACTTCTTCTTTTGAGATGGCTTATCATTGCACTTAGATATGAACTTGGAAGAAGTTGTGCATGACTAAAACCATGTTCTTAAGCTTCTGATTGTCAAATGACATAGGCTTGGCTTGGTTGGTTAGAATAAGGCAGATGTGCATATAATCTCTTGCAATATCATATGATCCAAATATATGCTTTGAAAAATAATAAAATGCAGCAACTAGTGTCATGTTTTCAGGTTTTGAAATAGTTAAGTTTGTGAGATCATGACTTGATTAAATTGAAAATTACATTTGATCTCTAGCATGGCTTACACTACTTTATGTATTTCATTGATGTGATAATGTAAGGTACTTGATAGTATGACTTGGATGAGCTTTGTTTATATGTATATGTTATAATATGCTCATAACAACTAAAGGGGGAGAGATAATTTGTTTATATCTCATGACTTGCTGAATACATTGTCAAAGGGGGAGAGATAAGCATGAAGAGAGAGAGAATATGTGCATAAGGAGAGATAATAAAGGGGAAGAGATAATATGGGATAATTTTTCTTCTCATTTACTTTTGATTTACAAAGGGGGAGAAATTGTCTTCAAAACTTTTATGTGAATAAGCCAATGTTCGGATTTTAAATGGTGTTGCCAATGCATTCATCAAGGGGGAGATTGTAAGACCTATGTGTGCTGAATACATTGACTTGTAGTGAATACACTTGGCTTTGATGATAAAAGTTTTGAATATCACCAAAACACCTTTTTATCAAGGTCCGACTCTAGCTCTGAGCTACAACAAGGTCCGACGGTAGGTCCGGCTTGGTTTGGGTAGCTCCGGTTACGTTTGATGCTAGGTCCGACTAGCTTTGGTCAGCTCCGGTGAAGTTTTGTCTTTAGCTCCAGCATGTCTTTGATAGCTCCTACGTGTTTTTGCTAAGCTCCGAGTTGATTTTTCTAGCTCCGTTTTTTTGGATTTACTAGTTCCGACTAGTTCTGGTTAGCTCCGGCGCTAGGTCCTGCTAGTTTTGTAAGCTCCGGCGGGAGCTTGGTTATACTAGTTTTGGTAAGCTCCGGTGCTAGTTTCTACTAGCTTTTGTTAGCTCCGGCTCAAGGTCCGGATTGCTCTGGCAAGGTCCGGAACTTGACCGTAGTGCTTCTGCTTTTCATTTGCAATGTTTCGTACTTGCTTTACATTATTGGAAAGATTGCTTAGTATTAATTTGCTAAGTTTTTGGTGTGTTTTGGTTGATATGGATGATATCGTGTTACTGTGGTTTTGCAACATGCTTATGTGAGGTTCTCACGTAGGGTGTTGTGTTCGGAACTAACTAGAGTCAAGTCAAGGACTTGGGCTCGTATGGATTGGTTGTTTATTCATGTGCAGGTGTTGCTTGAGTTCAAGACATGGCTGGTGACGGGATCCATTGGACTAGTCTGAGGGAGGAGATGAGGTTCCAACAACCAAATTCAGGAGGAATTGTGGTTGAGCTGATCAGGAGATTGTGCAGCATGATTGAATCAAGAACAATGCATGTGAAGGTATTGTGGACGTCATTGGAAGATGTTTGCACGTGTGCAAGGAGTGCATGGACGTGGCTACATGGTTCCGAGGCGTGATGAAGAGATGTGGACGTAAAGAATTGGTCGGAAAGGTCCAACCGACTAGGTTATGGACTCAGGTTGCGGCTGAGTCGGGTTTGACTCAAATATGGAAAGATTTGAGTTGGTTGTGATAGGATTTTGTGTGGGTCACGAATTTGAGTTGTTTAGGAATGTGGGATACGTTCCTAAGGTGTTTGGAAGTCTTAAGATTGCTTCTATCTGTGTATAGAAGAATCTTGAGCAGTTATGGAAAGTTACGATTCATGATCTGAGTAGGATTGGAGTCCTAGTTGATATTGGGTTGGCCTAAGGGCTGATTATATAAGCAAGGGAGCCCAGAGCTCGTGGGGCACGACTTTGGGGCTGTTCCTCTTGTGTTCTATTGAATAAAATTCGTAGTTTGAAGGAACTTTTGTGCCTTGTTCGTCCGACTTGTTCTAGACAAGTTTTACTCGTCGAGTTTCTGGACAGCACTACCTTTCGTCGGTGGTTTTGTCATAACTCGACTTTTACAGATCCAATTGACGTGATTCTTTTAGGGTTGTCTTCACAACTTGATTATCTATCATCTGTCAAAATTTCACGGTCATTGGATTTGTGGTCTATGATCTACACGAGTTTCTTTGCAGCATTCCAGAACTGTTTTTTTCTCGGGTAGGGCAGATTGACCATTGTTTGATCTTTCGATCATAACTTGAGTTTTTCTGGACGGATTTGAGTGATTATTTCTGTGTTGTCTTCGTGACTTGATTCTCTCTAATATCTATCACTTTTGTCATGGTGAAACACGTTTAGATTAGTCTCACACATGATTTGTTTAATAGATCGTTTTTCTGCCGAAAGGGTTTGGGGTTTAATTGTTTTCGCTGCGTAAGATTTTTAAATCTACCATTCACCCCCCTCTGGTAGCTTTTCACGTGCTCTTCGATCCTACAACAAGGCCGGACCTAACACCTGTCATAAGGAAGCTCCGACCTTGACACGTGTCCAGTGACCCCGGACCTAACCCCCAATAGAGGGAAGCTCGAGTGCTACCACGTGTATTGTGGCTCCAGACCTGCCTCCCCACGATGGGAAGCTCTGGTGCCACCACGTGTCGAACCTTTGGAGCTAGGACTTCAACAGAAGACAGAGAGATCTCCAATGGCTCGGACCTTCAAGGGATAGTTAAAGCGACAGTTACAGGACCTGATTACGTGTCATTAATGTGATATTAATGACACACGATTAGTGGACTGTTAATAGGGGTAATGCCATCATTAAGGCGCGTTATCACTCTATTAACCACATTTAATACTCGTCGATCATGTATTAGACAGTTAACTACGCCAGGGCCACATGTCGGGTCAGGCAAGTGATGTAACAACCATTCCTTAGACTATAAAAGGGATGTGCAGCACGGTATATGACAACTAAGTTCATACACACACAAGAACCAGTGAATCCCGAATACAAAAACACACCCCCCATGGAGTAGGGTATTACGCTCAGGTGGCCCGAACCACGTAAATCCTCTATGTCATCATCTTGTCTAGAATCTCTGCGCGCCCAAACCGATACAAGAACCTCCGCGGGCTACAATTTAGTAGTACCGGGGGAAGTGTCGTTCGTACGCTTCAACAGTACCATACCACTCCTGATGCTGGCATACTCTCTTCTACACACACCCCTCGTCCTTCGTTTCCTTCATCTATTGTTGTCGGGAATGGGTCTGTTCTTCTGGTCACCTCAGTGGGTAACTTGGGATCTCTGGGTTCTTTTCATCTTAACAACATTCTTGTTGCTTCGGATATCATTCAGAACCAGCTTTCTGTTCGTTGTTTTACCACTAATAATAGTGTTTCTGTTGAGTTTGATCCTTTGGTTTGTCTGTGAAGGATCTTTCCACCCGACGTCTTCTTCTTCGATGTGATAGCCCGGGACCCCTGTACACGCTTCGACTTCCTACTTCCGATGCATCTCCATCTTTTGCTCTGTCTACGACAGCTTCGTCCACCACTTGGCACCGCCGGCTTGGCCATCCTGGCATTGATGTTATGTCCAAGTTGTCCAGTAGTTTAGTTATCTCGTGTACTAGGGGCACACATGAGTCTTTATGTCATGCTTGTCAGCTTGGTCGCCATGTTAGGCTTCCATTTCCTATGTATGTGACTCATGTTGAGCATATTTTTTATCTCATTCACTGTGATTTGTGGACATCTCCCATTATCAGTGTTTTCGGTTTTAAATATTACTTGGTGGTCCTTGATGATTTCTCGCATATTGCTGGGACTTTTCCCTTACGTTTGAAGTCTGAGACCTATGTCACTCTCTCTCACTTCTTCGTTTGGGTTTCCACTTGGTTTGGACGCACTGTCCATGCTCTACAGTGTGATAACGGATGGGTGTTTGACAACTCAGCGCTTCGTGATTTTTTACTCACACATGGCGTCCAGTTGCATATGCCTTGTCTATATACCTCTCCCCAAAATGGCAAGGCAGAGCGTATGATTCGCACCACTATTGATGTCATGCGCTCCCTGATGTTTCAGGCTTCTGTTTCTGCTCGGTATTGGGTAGAGGCACTCCACACTTCCACCTTTCTCATTAATCGCCTTCCCACCAAGGCGATTCGAGCACCTACCCCGTATTTTTCCTTGTATGTCACCACCCCTCTTTATGACCACCTTCGAGTTTTCGGGTGCGTTTGTTACCCTAATCTTTCCGTCACGGCTCCACATAAGATTGCGCCCCACTGTACTCGATGTGTCTTTCTTGGGTACTCTCTTGATCATAAGGGGTATCGGTGTCTTAAACTCCCAACTCACCGTATCTTGATCTCTTGACACGTTGTCTTCGATGAGTCCTCCTTTCCTTTCTCCACTTCCTCCTCTACTTCAGCCACAGAGTTGGACTCCCTATTTTCTACTGACACCGAGGTTGCTACAGTACAACTGCCTTGGCCTTTTTCTGCAGGTACGACACCTGTTGCGCCACACATGGCCCCGGCGTCACCTGTTGGGCCACGTGTGACTCCGGCATCCACGACGTCGACTACTGCACCCCGTGCAGTATGGGCACCACAGGCGCCACCATCTGTACCTCACGCGGCCCCGACGTCTCGGTTCACTGACCCTGCACTTGTCTACCAGTGACGAGCGCGGGTTGGTGCTCAGACTCCAGCAGCACCAGCGTTTTGGGGGTCCCTGGTCGCGCCTCGCGCAGCCCCGGCGTCTCCGACCTCTACTGTCGCGCCATGTGCAGCCCCGGCGTCTCCGACCTCCACTATCGCGCCACGTGCGGCCCCGACATCTACAACCTCCTCTACCATGCCACGCGCGGCCCCGACGTCTTCGACCTCCACTGCCGCGCCACGCGTGGCCCCGGCATCTCCGACCCCTACAGCTGCGACACACGCGGCCCCGACATCTCTGACCTCTACTGTCGCGCCACACGCGGCCCCGGTGTAACCGATGTCATGAGATGCGCCATGCGCGACCACGACACCATGGTTTGCCAACCCTGCTCTTGTCTACCAACAACGAGAGCGGGTTGGTGGACCGACTCCTTCTCGTGTCGCGCCCCCAGTGTACCACCCGCCTTTGCTCCACCGGGACCCAGGGCACATTCACCCGATGGTTACTCGACGTGCAGCTGGGGTCCTCCGACCTATTGAGCGTTTCTCCAGGGTCATCCTCTCGTCGATGATGCCTCCACCATATGCCTCCTCTTCGGTATCGCTGAAAGTGCATCTAGGAATCCCTTGTGGGTTTTGGATGATTTATGACAAGCAAATGAGATCCTTAGGCACTTTGTTGGGTTGTGGAAGGGCATCTTTGAACAAATCGATGAGCATGTTGTAACAATTGTTAGAAAAGAAGAACTTAGACTTAATTGCCATAAGTCTAGGCACAAAATTGAGGATTGACATTTTAGTGTGTCCATGCGGTGCCTCTTCTAAATCTTTGAGATGTTTGAAGAACTCCTTAACCTCTGCTATTTGAGGATCTTCTGTAAGCTCTGGTCGTAAAGCTTCCAACATCTCATCCATCATATCAACCTCTGTGGCATCATCATTGTCCGCTTCCACTTCTTGTACAGCTTGAGAAGTTGTCTCGCCGTGGAAGTTCCACAACTCATAATGTGACACGTAACCGTTTTGATACAAGTGCACCGTAAGTTCCACTTTGTCCAAAAACGTTCCGTTTCGACATTTCGTACATGGGCACTGCGCCTTATCACTATTTGAAAACAAAAAAGCTCATTCCAAAAAAGCTTCTGTCTTGGCGTACCACTCATCTGAGTGACCACCAGTTCTGCTCTTCTTGCCAGTATACATCCAACTGCGGTCTTCACCCATGTTTGGCTCTGCAGTTTAACGCGAAAGAAATTGTCGTTAATGTATTGTTATGTTATGTCACGGCCCTACAACCTAGGCAGATAGATCCTAAACCCACCCAAGAGTGACCGAGCGGAGCGTGCTCATGATGAGACGCGTGATCCGGATTCGAACAAAATTTCGGCAGCATAACCCCGCTATTCTCCACTACACGCCCAAAAATGGTGCAGCAGAGAACAATAGGGTTACGCCACCAAAATCTCGTCCAAATCCGGACTCGCGTCTCGTCACAAGCCACGCCCCCTCTGTCACCCCGAGGGTGTCTAAAAAGGGACAATTCAGAACCTGCACGTCTCACATGCCAATGGCATGTGAGACGTGCCGATCCGAAACGGGTAATACATTGCTATAGGTTACGTTGCTCATTTTCATTTTGAGGTCATTTAAGAGAGTGGAAAGAACTAGAGAAAGAGTGGGAGGAAAGTTGGTCTTAGATGACAATTCCACATCCATTTCCACCGTCCACGCAATCGCGGGTCATTGACGTCCTTATCAACCCGTTCGCTTCCGTGTCGACTTGATGCATATGGTACCACTACAATGGTCTACACGGCACGATCACACTTATTACGTGTCGTGCCCTTCCGGGTTGGTCTGAGTCGACCCAAAACCCCTTTATTTATATATATTAAGTAGTCACTCAAAAACATTATATGAATGCACTAAAGTTCAAACATACACTAAATAGAATAGAAAAAATTATTAATTCTAAACACTCACACAATCAAAAGAACAAGAGAAGCCGGCGGCGGTGCGAGGCCGGGGCGGCGGCGGCGCGGCGGTCCGGCGGCGGGAGTGGGGGCGGCGGGGTGCAGCGCGGCGGCAGTGTAGTCGGGGGCGCGACGGGTCGGGGCCGGCGAGGCTGGGGGCGGCGGGGGCGCGGCGGGCCGGGGGCGGCGAGGTCGGGGCGGCGGCGGTGCGGCGGGCCGACGGCGGGAGCGGGGACGGCGGGGTCGGGGGCGGAGCGGAGTGGCGGCGGCGGCGGTAAGCATGCACGCACACTCTATTCATATAAGCAAGAGGCTGGGTCAGCTGATTTCGATATTGACAATATTGTAGAGCATGCACGCACACTCTAAACATATAAAGCATATAAATCATATACAAAATCTAATTATGCATTTACTATAAAATTTGAACAACAAACATATTAGCCATAATTGACAAGTGTGAAATCACAAGTGTAATACATATAAAGCATATTAGCCAATTATGCAAGACAACATATAAAGCATAGACAATTATATGCAAGACAAAAAACATATTAGCCAAAAAGATAGCTTAAAATCCAATTATGCACAATAGACAATTAGCCACAATAGACAATTTTGCATACTGCACAATAAAAAATTTTGAGCGAACCTTAAGGGGGCGGGGGCGGGCGCAGCAGGGGTCAGGGCCGGCGGCGGCGAGGCCAGGGGTGGCGAGGGCCGGGGGCGGCGGGCCGACAGCAGGTTGGCGTGGCGGGGCTGCGGGGGGGGGGGGGGGGGCCAGGGGAGGCCGGGGGCTGCAAGGGTCAGGGGCGGCGGGCCGGCGGCGGGAGCGGGAGCGGGGGCGGCGGGGCCGGGGTGCGGCGACGGTGTCGGACGGCGGTGGTGCGGTGGCGGGGAGCGGCGGCGTCGGACGGTGGCAGCGCGGCGGCGGGGAGCGGCGGCGTTGGATGGCGGCAGCGCGGCGGCGGGGAGCGGCGGCGTTGGGCGCGGGCGGCGGGGAGAAGAGAAAGCGGCGGGTAAGGAAGAAAAGAGAAGGAGCGCACGGGGTAGGTTAAAATATGTAACTTACGTCGGCTAAATATTCAACTTACATCAGTCGAGGTAACTTATGACGGCCATCCTCTTAGCCGACGTAAGTTAAGGCTTATTTACGTCGGTCCACTTATTTACATCGGCCTGTTGTCCGTGCCGATGTAAGTTATCATTAACTGTTGTCGGGCTAGTTACTTACGTCGGCAGCCGACGTAGGTTAACTTACTTACGTCGGGTTCCTACAGCCGACGTAAGTTAATTAAATTACGTCGGCCAGCCGACGTAAATTAAACTGGCCGACGTAAGTATCAGCGTTTCCTGTAGTGCTTGTTGTTGGTGTGTTAATGTCAATCATGTCATTCTCTTCATGATTATTGTTTCAATGCACTTAGTTATGCATCCCAGCATAAAGAATGCACATATGAATTATGTTTTCATTGCTTGATGTATTTTAAACTCATATGTGCATACTTTATGAAAATCTCCACTTTTTATCATATTTTGTGAAATCTCAATTGGTTGTCATCAATCACCAAAAAGGGGGAGATTGAAAGTGAATCTAGGAATCCCTTGTGGGGTTTGGATGATTTATGACAAGCAAATGAGATCCTAACTACTTTGTTAAGATGAGCACAAGTTTTAATGGGAAAATAAGCAAAGTGTCAAAAAGAAGGGAGAATGAGGAGCATTGTGGAGAAGAGCTCAAGGAACAAGAGTAGTAGATCATTGTGTGTGGAGTGTGTTAAGAAAACACACCCCAAGAGCTCAAACACACATTGCACAAATTTATACAGGACCAGACTAGTCCGACTGACACTGGACTAGTCCGATATCTCTCTGCACAAGATTGGACAAGTCCGATATCACCATGGACTAGTCTGATATCTCTATGACTAGAATCGGACTAGTCCTCCCTAGTGCGGACTAGTCCTCAAAACACTTCACAAACTGCACAAAATCGGACAAGTCCGATCACACAACGGACTAGTCCGATATCATTCTGATGTAAATCGGACAAGTCCAATTAGTCCGAAAACCCTCTGACCTAAATCGGACAAGTCCTCCAAGTGCGTACTTTTCACCCAATTCACTTAGGTTTTCACTAATCCGGACAAGTCCGATGATTACCGGACTAGTCCGAAGATTTTCAGAAGCAAAATCGGACAAGTCCGCTCCTAGCTGGACTAGTCCGATATTTCAAGACACTTAGGGTCTGCTACACACAGCACATCGGACTAGTCCGGTGTCCACCACAGACTAGTCCGATCTTTCTAAACCCTAATGGTCACTTTTAGAAACCCCATATAAATAGAGGTGCACGACCCAACTTTAACCTCTCTCGAACCCTTGCGCCGTCACACCTCCCAAGAGCCTCAAAACACATCTCTCCACAAAATCAAAAGTCAAAAAGATCAATCCCTTGAGTATACACTTTGGAACATTGGAGAGACACGATTCATCACTCTTGAGCTCTTGGTTTGATTCCCTAACACACTCCTGTTATTTCCATTGTAATCTTTTGAGTGTGTTCTTGGTGGAGTTTTCATTGTAATCTAGGGGAGCCCTCAACGTGTGAGAAGGCCCCTTGAATTTGGTTATTTACTCTTTGTGATAAGAGAAGAGGATTGGTCTTTGTGGCGATCCGACGAGGGCAGGGTTGGAGAAGACCCGGTCCTTTTGTGGACTTCTCAACGTGGATGTAGGTTGCCTCTGTGGGAGCTGAACCACGGGATAAATTGTTTGTGTTCTTGCTTTGTGTTCATCGTTCTTATTCATCATATCATCTAGGGTTTAAATCAATCTTACTCACTTTACGTTGAAACATCAAATATAAGATTAACTTGTGGTATACTCTAGTTCATAATCTTACAACACTTCTATTAATTGTATATTTCTGCTGCATACATTGTAGAATCAAATTAATCGATCAAACCCAATTAACCTAGTCGGTACCCACCGGACTAGTCCGCACTTTACCGGACTAGTCCAATATCTCGAGTTTTGATTTGGTTGTTAAGTGTTGCAGGTTCCGACAAATATCGAAAAGGCCTATTCACACCCCCCCTCTAGGCAACATTCAATCGCCTATACCGTCTTTCGTCTGTAGCGCTCTCACCGACCCTCACTAGCATTGTGCTATGGAGGAAGAGTATGCGACCCTACTTGCCAACTAGACATGGGACCTTGTTCCTCGTCCCACTCGTGGCAATATTTTTACAGGCAAGCGGGTGTTCACGCATAAGAGGAAGGCAGATGGCTCCCTGGAGAGATATAAGGCTCGATGGGTACTTCGGGGCTTTACTCAGCGACCTGGAGTGGACTACGACGAGACCTTCAGTTCTGTGGTGAAGCCGGCAACGGTTCGCACTGTTCTGTCGCTGTCCCTCTCGCGTTCTTGGCCTGTCCACCAGTTGTATGTCAAGAACGCCTTCCTCCACGGTACTTTGACGGAGACAGTATACTGTAGTCAGCCGACAAGGTTTTTGGATTCAGCTCATCCGAACATGGTCTATAAGCTGAACAAGTCCTTGTACGGTCTGAAGCAGACACCCCGAGCCTGGTACAGCCGGTTCGCCTCCTTCCTGGTCTCGTTGGGCTTCGTTGAGGTCAAGTCGGACATGTCATTGTTTGTCTATCAACGAGAGGGTGACACTGCCTACCTTCTCCTGTATGTCGATGACATTGTGCTGACAGCATCCAGTCCGACTCTCCTTCAGCGTACTATCTCTGCTTTATAGCAGGAGTTCGCTCTGAAGGACTTAGGCCAGCTCCACCACTTCCTGGGTGTTGCGGTCGAGGACCGACCAGGTGGCCTGTTTCTTCACCAGCGACAGTACTGTCCAGACATCCTCGAGCAAGCGGGCATAACTGAGTGTAAGTCGTGCTCCACGCTGGTGGATACCCAGGCTAAGGTCTGTTCTGCCGACGGGACACCTGTTAGTGACCCGACCACCTACAGGAGTCTTGTAGGTGCGCTTCAGTACCTCACCTTCACCGGGCCGGACATCTCCTATGCGGTTCAGCAGGTGTGCCTTCACATGCATGACCCGCGAGAGCCACACCTCACCGCTGTGAAGCGGATCCTCCGGTACCAGCGCGACACCCTCGACTACGGCCTCCTTCTTCGACATGACTCTCCGTCGAAGTTGGTCGTCTACACTGACGCTAACTGGGCGGGTTGCCCAGACACCCGTCGATCCACCTCTCGCTACGCCGCCTTTCTTGGGGGAATATCATCTCGTGGTCCTTGAAACGGCAACCCGTGGTGTCACGGTCGAGTGCTAAGGCGGAGTATCGTGTCGTGGCTGACGGCGTAGCTGAGGTTTCTTGGCTTCAACAGCTACTTCAGGAGCTCCAGTCCCTCATCGCTCGGACCACGTTGGTCTACTGCGACAACGTCAGAGCCGTTTACCTCTCCACCAACCCTGTCCAGCATCAGTGCACGAAGCATGTTGAGATAGATCTTCATTTGTTCGTGAGCGAGTTGCTCGTGGTGAGGTCCAGGTTCTCTAAGTCCCGACGACATCGCAGTTCGCCGATATCTTCACAAAGAGTCTCCTGTCGTCGTTGTTTTCAGAGTTTCAATCCAGTCTCAACATCTGTTGTGGCTAGATGTTGAGACTGCAGGGGGTGTTGGATTGTATGTGTACCTTTAGGTGTTTTGGGCTAGATACGTGTACCAGTCCACCGTAGGGGTCTATATATATGTACTCTCCCCTTTGGGATTAATAAATCAAGTCATTATTCCATCTATCAAAGGGAAATTTCAGTTACAAATGTATTTAACAAATTATTAGAAAAAAATATAAGTTTAGTCAGCTACTGATAATTATAAGGCAGCCAGAAACTGAATCTCCAATTTATAGAAGACTGGGAGTGGGTAATAAACTTTTCACAGGAATGTCATACCATGGCACCTCGAAATACAACTGTAAAAGATCCTTTTTAGATGTTGTAACACTGGCTAACAAATTTGAATACAAGAAACTGCAATTTAGTATATACTTAATCTCTAATACATCAGCATCTACGTAACTGTACCTGAAAAACAAAAAAAAAAAGAAAAAGACAAAGAAATTGTTAGCATATTGGAGTATCGCGCAACAATGAAAACATCCGGCAGTCTTGAAAGCATTAAAAGGTAGAAGTGTCAACCACATTTAATGTTTAATAAATCCAATGATCGAATGTATTTTCATTTGATGCTCTAGTCATGACTTGTTTGTAACTTGAAGTAAACTGTGCATGTCATTAAAAGAATAACCAGTTTATTACTATGACTTAAGCTCATTCTAACATTTTTGCAAATATACACTATACATAATACAACAAGTTGACACTTGACTCAGCTTTAAACACAAATAATGGGCATATACGACTTACTTAACTCTCTCATGTGACTACTACAGTATGGTTACCCACAATACTAAGAATTTTTGTCAGTTCTAATCAGCTAACTAATGGGCATATGCAACTTTCTTAATTGATATCTACAGAAGGACAACCACCATTAAGGCATCAATCTAAATATTGTAGAGTCAACGAATTTTTATTGGTGTTTCTACAAGACAGCCATGAATTAATTAACAACAGTTATTGTACTCTCATTAGTGTGAGAAATCAGAGAAAAAATAATTAATTACAAAGCAACTAGGGTCAATCAGCATTCCTTATGATGTAGGCCAGGAGAAAAAGAGTATACAGACTAAATTCGTTTAATGAGGCACATACACATTTTAGACCTACACAGCAGTTTTTTCCAATACCAAAAAAAAACTGGCCAATCAAAACCCAGAAAAAGAAATCAATCAATTCATCACCTCTTGATTACTGATTACCACCTTTACATTAAGCACCAAATTACTTGACGATTGGGGCGGGGGTGCCGGGGTCAGGGGAGCCGCACTCATCCGCCTCGATAATGTTGCCGGCGGTTGAGTCGCCGTATACATCCCTCGCGGTGGGGGTGCCGGTGGCGGGGCGGGTTCGCCAGCGGCGAGACCGCCGCAGGCTGGCGCGCCGTAGCAGACCATGGCGGGCGGGTGTCTCCTTGCCGTTGTTTCTTTGGTCCCCAGCCTCGGCGGTTCCTGCGGTTGACGCCTCACAAATTTTTGGTCGTGGATCGAGGTGACCGAAGTTGTGGGGTGCATCGGTCGAGGAGCCGTTCCTGCGGATTGGAGCGGTCGTGGGAATGTTGCAAGGTTAAGAAACAGATTGAAGACGTTGTCCTTTTTTTTTTGTCGTGGATCCTATTTTCCTCCTCGTCCAGGTTACGCCGCCCGTTGTTGCATGTCCGGGACCGTTCCTGCTATAAGATCTGGCTACAGAATTCTGTATTCTACACCTAGCTACAAAATATATATGTCATATATATATATAACACCTTCAACCTCCCGCGCTTCTAATTTCTATTATTTATATAAAAAATTAGAAGGGGCTCTACTCTTCGATGGACGGTAGGAGAGACTAGAGTCCTCCTTGATTCCATAGTGGACCCGCTCCTGCTGGCAAGGTGTACACCGGAACTCTGATATTGCAGTGAACATACTGATTTATAAATGCTGAGAAATTTTTCAATTTTATTCCCGCAAACATAAAAACGTAGAAGCGTTTATTAATATACGTCTATACCAATACCAATCTGAATGAAAATGATACAAAAAGCAGTATGATCTGTTATCAGCATACATCGGGAAGCAACCGAAAGGTCAAGTGTGATGTGTTGCTTCCGCGGGAGCCGAGCGGAACGGAATCGCGGAGAACTCTAGACTTGTGCCGCGAAAGCGAACGACGGGCCTGTTTGATTTATGTACTAAGGTTGCCACAATTTGCCACAAATTTTTACCAAACTTGACTAAGGTTAGATGCTCAAATTTTGAGCCACAACTTGGCAAGCCTAAGGGAATCTTATCACACTTTTTTGGGTCATTGACACGTGAGACCTAGTTAGATGGCAAAGAATTTTGCCACAATTGTGGCTATGAACCAAACAATGACTAAGTTGGTCAAACTTGACTAAACTTAGGCGTGACAAAATGTGGCAAGTTTTGGCTTCAAACCAAACATGCTCGACATCCGCGCAGGGTCCTACGCTTGCGGGCGTGCAGCCCTGCAGCAAAAAATTCTGTTCCTAAAATTGAAGCAAGGAGAGTGTACTCCACATGGGACCCACGTCGCAGTCATACGCGGTAAGTCCTTGCGTCGGTCACGCCGTCATGGGCACGGGACCATTCTCTGCTCATCTTCTTTCTTAGAGCCGAAGATACACAAACTGAAATCCACGCGCATCTAGCGTTTCCTTTAAAATCCACGGCCCTCCCTAACCCCAAGAAACAAGATCCGCCGCCGCTTCCTCGCGCGTCCGCCAACTTTCTCTCGAAGAAGGCTACAGCCCTCGCCCGCCTCCTTCCTTCTATTCTTTCCCTACCCGGACCGCATATCGGCCGCGCCAGCGATGGAGGCGAAGGTGGCCAGGTTCTTTGAGTCGGTGGGCAACTTCTTCACCGGCGGCGACAACATCCCCTGGTGCGACCGCGACATCATCGCCGTGAGAACCCCGGGAACCTCCCCCTCTATCTTTTAGCTCTCTTTTTATTAGACTGATTCTTAGGATTTCGATTATGCCGGGGCAGAAACTGCGGGATGAGCGAGCAAAATTATTTTTGTGTTAATGTGTGATTGTGCTTCCCTGGCAGGATTGCTTAGTGTAGGTGACATGTTATTCTTCCAAAAGATAGGAATGCTTAGATGACATGGCAGGCCGCCCGTTCATCACCATGGCTATTTGTTGATTCGTTGGTGTTTCCATGGTTCATTTTAGTGATGTTATATAGCTTTGTGGCCGTGGCATAGAGAAACCAAGTTGAATGCCTCTATCAGTTATTTTTGGAGGGTATAGAAGCAGGGGATGCATAGTTTTATGTGCTGTATCTGATTGCATCCGTAATTCATTTTGTTGGCTATTGCCAACTGTCAAAGTCAATTTTATTACTGATCGCTCTTGCTAAATACATTGTTCCATTACTCTCATTCTTTCTATTGCATTGTTTTGTTTTGGTGATGCTACTCATTTAACTGGATTCTCAAGGTTCAGATTATGATCGGTGGTTTTTTTCCCCTTAGGGCTGTGAAAGAGAGCTTGTTGATGCTGCAACTGAAGAGCAGAGGAACGATAGCCTTATGAGGCTATCCTGGGCCCTTGTCCATTCAAAGCACCAGGATGATGTGAATCGTGGAATAAGCATGATTGAAGGCAAAATGTTTTGTTTTATTTGCACTTTGCAGTACTAGGGCATACCATGCAAACTAATTTTACTAGCTGTTTCTTCTCCATCCTTTGGCATAAGCTCTTCTCTTACTCTGTTTTGATCAACACATTTTGTTCTACAGCTTCTCTGGATAACTCTAGCAGTCCACTGCAGACAAGGGAGAAGTTGTACTTGTTGGCTGTGGGGATGTACAGAACTGGTGACTACTCAAGAAGCAGGCAACTTGTAGAACGTTGTTTGGAGGTACACCTGTGCTATATTTTAAGCGTCTAGATTAAATATGTTATTCCATGATATATAGTCAATCTCTGCACTGAAAAAGGGGAAAGGGATAAAGAATGTATGTCATCTTTACATTATATCCTGCAACCCAGTACCCAATCCATCACTATTGCTAAATTACATCTGATCCAGCAAGTATGGTTGTCTATGGGCATCCATCCTGTCTTGACCTTTGTTTTATTGCTAATTGACTAGTATGGTATCTTTGCCATACAACCTTGTGATAATCAACATTATACGTTTCTCATTATTTCATACTGAAGCTCTTGCAGCTAAAATATCGTTGCTCAGTTCTCTATTCGATCAGATGCGCAAGACCATATTAATTTATACACAAGTGACATGGGATAGTTCCCGCCTCCAACTTATGCTGCTGTGATCAGATGCAAGGGTTGTGATTGAGTTTGTGTTCACCAATTTAGTATTTTGCACATAATATTCCCTCAATTTTATAATTTTTAACCAGCAATATTCTGTTTATCAACTGCTATTGTCCAATTATGCTTAATTTATATTGCAACTGCTTATCCCTATCATAACATTTCAGTTTTACTTGTTAGAACTTATCCGTCAAATGGACACAACTTTGCAGATGAAAACTGTTTTATTCATGCAAATATTTGTTTACAAACAGTTGAATCCATTTTATAGGTTCTCTGAAATGTTTTTTAATTATATCCATATACGTGCTGTCATTTAACTCAAAATTATGACTATGGTTAAGGATGGCACCCTTCATTGCTATTGTATAATGAGCATTTTAGGTTTTCCTGTGATTAATCAATTACTATTAGTTTGGTATTTAGTTGGGAACAAAAGAATTAATAATCCGCGCTTCTGATATTCCATCATGCATAGCTCTGCTAAATCGTGTTGCCTTAGCTTAGGAATCCTTTATTCGTCCAATGGTTTTTGTTCCAAGTTATCTTTACACTGGAAATGTAATTATGATCTTTAGTTTTTGATTGAAACCTTTTGACATGAATATTTTTTTAAGAAAAACAGCAGGGGAAACCCTCCTGCACATTTATATTAAACCATCGACTCACATATGGTCTATAAGGTACATTTGAATACATATTTTCCGAGATGGAAAAGAAAGAAGGTTCACAGAACCTCTACCCAGCAAAGATGCAACTCCTTTACCAGGGGTTTAAACCTGACACTTAGTAATTTTATGGTAGCTATGAAGTGGGCTTTCCATGTAGTTACAGTGGAGGACTCCCTCTACATATTTTAGCATTTCTTAATAACCATATTTCTCAGGCCGCACTGGAGAACACTTCCATAAACCCCGGAAGTGGACACTGTTGGCATGCTTTGCAGATGGTGTCGAAGAACAGCAGCTCATGATTCCATTGTATCCCCAGAATCTGCCAGCATTGCTCACTGAAGGGGCATTGGAAAAATAGATGATAAGTGAGTTCTTCCAAGCCCTGAGTGCACATAACACATGTGTAGTCTTCATTTTCGATGTAGAAGTTCTTCCTTTTGAGAATATTTCTTGAGTTAAGCCTGTCTTTAAATAGCAACCAAGTGAATATTTTTAGTTTGCTAGAAATTCTAGACCAACATATCCACTGAAAGGGCTGAGGTGGATCAAAATGCTCAAATTGGATCTTGTAACTCTGTGATGAGAAGTGACCCCATTTTCTCTTTGAGACCAGCTATCTTCTATAAGATTTCTGTTTGCAATCTGATCCATTAGTGAAGATAGTTTTGTAGCTCTCGGAAGGCCTCTTCTGACAACGGAGTGTGGAAGTTAGCTTGGGTCTTTGAATTATCCATATATTGAGCTATTGTGATGGTTTGCTTCTTGGCAAATGAGAAGAGGCACGCGAAATCGTTTTGGAGTGTGTGACCTTCCCATGAATCTAGCCAAAGTCTAACCGTATCTCCTCTTCCTACTTTCACTTTCATGGCTATCTGAAAGTCCTCCCAAATCCCAATTTTTTAGAACATCTTGCCACGAAAAGGAACTTCTCACTCTACGTCCATGTGGTGGTGTACCATCGTGATAGTAGATGTTCCAAATTAGCTTCACCGAGGGGGTATTCACCTTATTATAAGCCTTGAATAGGAACTTTTGCAGCAATGTTTCGTTCATGCTGGCAAGACTTTTCAGTCCAAGACCCCCTTTTTCCTTGAGCGTGACCATGTCCCAAGGAACCAATGGCTGACCATTCCCGACCACATGAGAACCTCTCCAGAGGCATACTTTTCTTATTTGGTCAATACGCGGTTGCACAATAGGTCTAGGTTGTAATGTGCACATGGCATAAATCGGCACCGAGGAGATTATTGTATTAACCAGTGTGCATCGGCCTGCCATTGACAACCAGTTAGCCGTGGCAATTAGTCCTTTTTCTATCTTGGAGATCATTGGCTCAAAGTCTTCAAATTTTGGCTTTGAAAGACTCATAGGAAAGCCTAGGTACGTGCATGGGAAATGACCAATCTTGCAACCTAGAGTGTTTGCAAAAATTGTAGCTTCCTCTTCCGGCATGTTTTTTGGGACCATAAAAGACTTGCTCAGATTGACCTTAAGGCCCGTTGCTGCACCAAATATGAATAATATGTTCTTGAAAAAGAAAAGCTCACGTTGGGAGGCTCTCAAGATAACAACCGTGTCATCAGCGTACTGAATTACCGAAAAGTCAGTTGTGCCCATTCCTTGCAAAGGAAGAGAAAGCATCCCTAGACTTGCAGCCTGGTTGATCAATATCTGTAGCAGTTCTGACGCGAGAACAAAAAGTAGCGGCGAAAGAGGATCGCCCTGTCTTACCCCACATTTGCAATGGAAGGTTTTGCCCGATACACCATTTAACAATACCGTTGAGGTGGCTGGGGAGAGGATATCAGAACACCATAAGCACCATAGATCTAGAAAGTTCAGCTGTCGAAGCATGTACACTATAGCCTCATGTTCAATGGTGTCGAAGGCTTTCTCAAAGTCGAGTTTGAGTACCACCAATCTTTCTTTTGAGACTTTACATCGGTAGTTGTATTCATACGTCCAGGCCAAACAATCCTGTATGGTTCTGGTCTTGATAAATCCATATTGGTTTGGGTGTACCAATTTAGTGATCACTCCTTGTAACCTCTGTGATAATATCTTGGTGATTAGTTTCACTATCGAGTTGAGAAGCGAAATGGGTCTGTAATCCTTTAGGGTGGAGGGATAGTTTACTTTAGGAACCAAGGTAATTAGAGAGCTATTAACTGGTCCCAAGCTTGTGCGGCAGTGGAAGAACTCATCACATACTTTCAGCACATCCTCTCGAATAATCGACCAACAATGTTTAAAGAATTTGGCATTGAAGCCGTCTGGTCCCAGAGCTTTCTCACTGGGCATTTCTTAAACTATATTCTCGATTTCGACCATTGAGAAAGGCTCCACTAAATGGGAGAGGTCCACCGATGATGAAATAAGTTGCGCTAAGGATGGCCATATTTGAATGGCTCCTGATTCCCCAGTTCGTTCTTTGAACACATTCCAAATATATGTTGCTTTTCATTGTGCTCAATGAGTTCATGCTCCTCATCAGTCTCAATTGTGGTGATGTTATTTTCCTGATACCTTTCAGTGGCTGCAGAATGGAAGAAGGCCGTTGGTTCATCTCGGGTCCATCGCACCGTGTATCGTTGCTTCCAATAATCATTCTGTCTTTGCAAGAGAATCTCAATGTGCAGTTTTAGCATAGCCCTAAATCTTGCTTCCTGTGGGGGACGCTGCTCCTCCAGCTTATCAAGTATTGCAAGTACTTCATTACATTGTCTAATCCGCTGAGCCAAGTTGCCCTTGCTTTTACTCCAATTTTTCAAGGCGCGTCTCAGTGATTTGAACTTAGCTCCTATTCTTTTGACACTGTCACCCACATTGAGTTGTCTGTTCCATGCACTTTCGACTACCTCTAGGAAGTCCGAGTAGCTGAACCAATGATTCTCAAATCTGAAGACACAAGCCTTTGGAATTCTCGTACCAATTTGTGCTACACACGACACATGATCCGATGTTGCTTTCGCTAGAGGCATCAATATCGTGTTGGGGAAGACAGTGGTCCATTGTAAGGAGGTGAAGCACAAGTCCAACTGTTCGAGTAGCGGGTTTGCTTGCATGTTGCTCCACGTAAAGTTTCTCCCTTTTAGTGGAATCTCTATCAAGCTTTGGCTCTGGATCTACGTGTTGAATACCTGCATGTCACTGAGGTTAGCACCACCCGGCCTGTTTCTGTCCTCTGACGATCTGTAGAAGTTGATATCGCCCAAGAACATCCAAAGATCAGTGGAGCTGATTGGGAGCTGGTTGAGCCAGTTTATAAAGTCAACCCTAGCTTGCCCCATGCAAGGTCCATAGACAGTCGTGAGCTTCCAAGTAGATCCATCGAGGGTAGAAGTGAACCGCACCGTGATAGCAAAACTGAGGACTTCAATGACAAAGCCACTTATAATGCTACTATTCCATCCCATGACAATGCCCCCGACGGCTCCATTCGAAGGGGAAAAAACATATTTGTTGAAGCGTTTAGGCGCCAGCTTTTTAATAAAAGAGGTGTCGAAACTCTCTTTCTTCGTTTCTTGGATGCAAAAAATTGTGCAAGCACACTCCTCAATCTTGGCTCTTACTGCTCTTTGTTTGCTAGGATCGTTGAGCCCTCGAACATTCTAATTCAGCACGTTGATTTGTTTGTGATGATTAGCCATAGTGGAAGACAGAGAATATACTATGAGGGGGGGCTTGAAAAGCTCTGCCTTTAGCCGTATTAGTCGTAAACCCAATCGAGTCAGCACAACGAAATAATAACAGACATATACTTAGGAAGAAATATGAGCATAAACTGGAAACCCCGTTCTACCCATAACAAAAGCAGAGACCAATTATGGCACCAGAACAAGATCAGTACTACCAAAAGCATCACAAACCAAATTATTATTCGGGATAATGCCGCCCAACCCGCATGGTTTGTGACCCGCTGACTGACACAAAATGCTAAATGCAGGTTTGACACTAAGCACCAGTGTTGTTGAGGCGTCGCCTCAACTAAGCGTCCAGGCGCTCTGGTCCGGACGCCATGTCCGGTCGCCTCGCCTGGCCATCGGGCGCTGCCGCTCTCCGCCGTCGGTATGGGCGGGCAGAGGTGCGCCGTCGGGAGGAGGGGGGGAGGGGGAGGGGAGCCGCGAAGATGGGTGCGCCGGTCTGATGGATCAATATGGAGACGAAGGCACGAAGCAGCAACAACGTGAAGATGAAGCAGACGGCTGGATCAAGCAAATAAGAAACGGATGGCTGGATGGGACCAGAAGGCTAGGGTTTAGATAATATTGGGCTTGTTAGGCCTTAGAATATACCTACTACCCCTCCCAGCTGCCGCCTTGCTTTCGCCGTGCAACTCCCACCATCGCCTTCCTCTATCTCGACTCCTTCTGTTCTGTCGGCGACAGGTCCGCTCATGCATGGCGACCTCCCTCCCTTGGCCCGATGCGGCTTCCCTCCATTGACACGGCGCCCGTCCCTCCTCGCTTGTGTTGCCCTCCCCTCCCTGCTGCGCATCTTTGACTCTCGCGTGGCGTGCACCTAGGCGTCGAGGCGGCCGACGAGTGCCTAGGCGTCCAGGCGAGATTTTACAACACTGCTAAGCACTGCACCTCTCTCACTGATAGAGACTCTAGGAAGTTACTCATCCCCAACACTTCTAGTAGCTCCCGAGCCACCCTTAACATCTTTCTCTCAGGTGGTATGCCACAAGTCTTGATTGCCACCTCCCTGATTGCCGAAGTCGAGATCTCCGGATAGGGTTTGGTTCTGTTTGCCAGGTCAGCAAGGGACAGGAACTTGACCGGACCAGGAAACAGCGTGGAGGGGGGGGGGGACCTTCCTTACCCTTCTTCTGAGCAGGTGGGATAACCCTTTTGCTTGTATGACCTTTGCCAGCGATGCCTCTTCCGTTGCTGATCATGGTTTTGCCCAGAGGGGAGTGCTTCATGCCTGATAGCTTTGCTTTTTATACGAGCAATGTGTCGGAGGGTCTCTTGAGAAATTAGCTCATTCTCCATGCCATTGGGGCCCAACTACCTGAGTGGGCTCTCTGCTTGAGAGTCATTAGCGCTTGTGTCTATGGTACGTTTGCCCCTTCTGAAGTATACCTTTCCATAGCGCTTGAATGTCTCCTTATGCCTCGGCTTCGCACTTTGGACCCTCATACGCCCAAACTCCTCATTCATTGCCTGATAGTTGTCTTCCTGTTCAGTAATAGGTTCAAGTGATAGTCTAAACTGTTGTTGGCACTCGTTGGAGCTCCCCGGAAGGGTGTTGCGCATTGAGGTCTCCGCCTCCTTACAGACTATCACTGAATTCCACCACGCACCAGTATGATGTGGGAGTGCTATCGCCAACATTCTTCTTAGAGGTTCCGAGTCGAAGGGACTAGTCCAGGCAGGAGGAGAGTTGATGTTGTCCATCATCAACAAGGTTCATAAGAGTAGCCTCTCTAACTGGCCTTTGGAAACCTACACTGGCTTGCACTGTAATTGATCAGAGGAGCCAGAAGGGGCTCCGAGAGAGGCATTGGCATCCATTGGAAGCTCCTGTTGCTCCGAGAAAGCTTGCTGTTGAACATTGGCCGGTGCATCAGGCCAGGGGCCCAACCCATGTTGGGTTCCATCTGCTGCGCCGCAACATCCCAGTTCGGGTCACCTACATTATCTCCTCCATTCTGAGGCTCATCTGGTGCCCATGGTAGAGGGGGGAAGGGGTGATGATTTCCATATTCAGGGGGATCATCTTCCAGACTAGCAACTGCATGCGGGTGGCACACATTAAGAAGCACCACCGGGCAAGACCATGATATGAAGCGGCCATCCATTGACCCTTGTCAAAACACCAAGCTTCTAGGAACTGATGTAGTCTCATTGTACAAGCATTTAGCAAGAACATACCCTACTGCGCCCGGATTGTTATGCCAACTAAGTAACTTGCCAAATGAGGAAACAACCAAGTCTATGTTCTCCAGAGAGTCGTAATCGAGCGGAAAGCCGAGAATCATTATCCAACCCATTCGAGCAAAGTCACACTCTCTACGGTTGATATCGTGATAATGACGAACAAAGCGAATTCGGATACCATCCACCTCCACAGGATTGTCCAGCATGAGGATCTCACACTGAAGACTACAATCAAGGCCAATGAGAGCAATGCCGAGAGGGGTCAGGCTAGAAGAACGTACCGTCAAATTTAGATTTTCTTCCAAGTGATGAACAATCTGCTGAATAAACACACCATAACCATTCTCATTAAGGATCTGATCTAGGTCCTCTGCGATGACAAACTCTTCATGTGCTGCAATAGGCTCTCCTGTAAGGTGAACTGTTGCCCTAGCGAGGCGATCGACACCACCATCCACAATGTTGAAGACTCCATGGGGAAGGAACCTAACTGGATCCACTGGGTAATTTGGCATGGAGGATGTATCTTTGGAGAGCTCGCCTTGAAGTGACTGGCGCAATGGAATGGCTTGACTTACTTGCAGCGCTCGACAGGTGTTGTCCGCTGCAGATGCTGGCGGTGCACCGGGGCTGCCTTTAAAGCCCCCAAGCTCAAGGCTAGAAGTAACGTTCTGTTGTGTAGCCCCATCCTGTAGACTCTTTACTCTCCAAGTGGCACGACTCTTCGATTGACGGTATTTGGTAGCGCAAGCTCTTTCTTCATGACCGTAATAGAAGCAGAATCTACACCGGACACTAGACTTGCAATGAATGAGACAGTGTAGTGGGCTAAGACAGCGAGAGCGTAGGATCGAAGAACACGTGAAAAGCTACCAGAGAGGGATGAATGGTAGATTTAAAATTCTCCCGCGGAAGCAATGAAAACTCCTTGGTAGAAAATCAATCTGATAGAGAAATTGTGTGTGCGAGTGTTTTTAACGTGTTCAAAACGTGACAAATCTGTGTAGATCGTAGATAATCAAGTCACGAAGACATGACACCAAGAATCACGAGAAAACGTCGAGTAAAACTCAAGTTATGACAAAAACCCTGAGCAAAGGTCAATCTGTTCTAACAGAGAGCAAACAGATCTGCTGCGCTGCAAAGAAATTCATGTAACGCAAAAACCACAGATTCAATGATTGTGAAATTTCACAGATGATAGATAATTAAGTTGTGAAGACAACCTAAAAAGAATCATGTCTTGGATCTGTGAAACTCGAGTTATGAACGAAATACCGACGCAACGTCTGTTTGTCCAGAAACTCGTCAAGAAAAACTTGTGGAGAACAAGTCGGACAAACAAGGCACCAAAAGCTCCTCGAAACTTCGAGTTTTATTCACCATAAACAAAAGAGAAGTAGCCGCAAGTTGTGCTCTCCACGAGCCCTGACTCCCTTGCTTATGTAACCAGCCCTAAGGCCAACTCAATCAAAACTAGGACTTCTACTCTACTTGGATTCAAAATCAACCTTTCCATTTCTACTTAGGACTCTTCCATACGCAGATAGAAGCAATTCCAAGACTCCTAAACACCTTAGGAACGTATCCACATTTCTAAAATAACTCTACTGCGTGTCCAACACAAAATCTTAACAAAAACCAACTCAAATCTTTCCATATTTTAGCCATAACCAACTCAGCCGCAGCTTGAGTCCATAATCCAGCCGGTTAGACCTTTCCGACTAATTCTTTATGTCCACCTCTCATCATCATGCCTTGGAACAATGTAGCCACATCCATGCATCCCTCGCACACGTGCAAACACTTTCCAAAACGTTCACAACACCTTCATATGCACTGTTTTTTACCCAAACATGTTGCTTGATCTCCCGATCAGCTCAACCACAATTCCTTCCGAACTTGGTTGTTTAACCTCATCCTTTCCAAAAGACTAGTTCAATGGATCACCATCATCAGCAATGTCTTGACCTCAAGCAACACCTACACATGAATAAACAACCAATCTTTGCGAGCCCAAGTGCTCGGCTTGACTCTCGTTAGTCCGAAAAACATAACACCTTATCTGAGCACCTCACATAAGCATGTTGCAAATCATATCAAAAATGATATCAGCCATAACCACCAAAATACACAAAAAAGACTTAGCAAATGAATACTTAGCAAATCTTACCATAAGCCAACGGCAAGTTCGAAACATTGCAAGTTAAAACAGAGCAACCAAACTCAATATGAAAACGAGTAACTGTTACTCTTGATGTGAATAATGAAAGTTCGGACAGTCCAAAATCATCGATGGTAACGTTACTCCCAAAAACACATTGAAAAGTTCGGACAGTCCAGACTTATCGACGGTAACGATGTTACTACAACATGCACTGAGACAAGTTCGGACAGTGTGTATCGGGGTGTATCGATGTAAACTCAAAACTTTGCATGTAAACTCATACTTTTAGCCTATTTGCCAATGTATTCAGCACCTAGATCTCACAGAGAGCATAATGGGGCATATCCGCTATCATAGAGGGGATTTCCTCTGACATTGACTTCCCGGGTGGTCTTTGTGGGTGTTGTGCCGGTTCTCTTATGAACCCACTTCAAACAGTCCGGATCCTGCCTATATCTCCCAAGGGGTTGGGCATGATAGATATTTGGTGGATTTTGACAGCCCCCTTAATGGATCTTTGCTATTATGACGACCAAATTCAAATACAGCTGACTTTGTACCCTGGTTGGAACAAACTAAGCCCGTATCTTTTGAATTATGGATTCTTTGAGGATTAACGTTAATATCCCGAGCAGAATTTGCATGCACCCGATTTGCAAGAAAAGTGTTCTTGATGGTAGAGAAGGCTGATGCAATTCTAACTAATCTGTTGCAATCTGATGAATATTGCGTAGTTTGAGGGCTCAGAGACGTACCAGGCTTAGATGTTTATTTTTCAATATTTGTCATAAGGATATGCCTCCATGATGGCTTGCTCGGAGATTCTACTTCCATTGCTTTCTTTTTTGGCAAAGCTTCCTTGATCGGGGAGTTGAAGGAGACTTTCTTTGCAGCTGTCTCCTTGCGCTGAATATGCGACCAGGATCTTTCTTCTTCTAATACCCATAGACGCTTTTCCTTGGTCCAATTCGGTCCGCCATCTCTTCAGAGATGCAAGTAGACGTCAAAGTGCTCAGTGGTGATTCTTTTAAGAGAGCAAATCAAAAGTCCAACTTGTTTGGAAGCGACAGAGAACTGAAAGTGCCGATCACATTCACATTTCACGTGAAACCCCCCGATGCTCCTCCCAGGACTGAATGAAGAGCCCACCCCACAGATTGAGTAGTCAAGCGGAAAGTGTAGCGACGAAAAACAACGAGGAGGAAGAAAAATCCCGCCACCGAGGAAGAAGGATGGTGGCCGGAGCTGTTGAAATGGGAAACCACCTGACTTTCAAAAGGGCGACCCACCTGTTTGTCCCAGCGGTGAAAGTTCGCTTGGGGTCTGTCCCCGTCCATCGAAGGAGGGAGAAAGCTTCACTAGATTGTCGAGGGATCAGATGAAGATCCATGGCGCCGGCCATGGAAGCGCGGGCTGCGATGGGAGAGAGGTAGCTAGGGAGGAGGGGAGAGCGCCACGGAGGAGAGCCATTTTCCAAGAAGGCAGTGTTGTTTGAGAGGGTTATCATTGTTGTTGTAGGTGTATTTTTGACATGAATATTGCCAAGTGATTTCAGTCGATGACATATAATTGCTGTTTTATTTTGCATGAAATATGATTTTGGTTCTTGACATTTTGAGAAGCATATAAATTCCTACTCCCTCCATCCTCAAAAGTTTTGTCACGTTTTAGTTCAAAAGTTTTTAAGGAGATTGTTGCCTTGATCAGTTTGGTATTTAGGTGGGAACAAAAAAATTAATAATATGTGCTTCTGATAGTCCATCATGCATAGCTCTGCTAAATCGTGTTGCCTTAGCTTTGGAATCCTTTATTAGTACAATGGTTTTTGTTCCAAGTTATCTTTACACTGAAAATGTATGTGATCTTTATTTTCTGAATGAAACCTTTTGACATGAATATTGCTAAGTGATTTCGGTTTATGACATATGATTGCTGTGCTTATTTTGCATGAAATATGATTTTGGTTCTTGACATTTTGAGATCTTTGAGCATATAATTTGCTAGTTTTTAAGGAGATTGTTGTTCTGATCAGTTTGGTATTTAGGCGGAAACAAAAGAATTAATAATATGCGCTTCTGATCAGGGTTCCAAAAGATGCATGGCGCTAGGAGGGTGTGCCTAAGCTTTGCCTATTTCTAGGCATTATGTATTGTAGCACTGATTATTTATAAAAACATAAAAATACACATTTATACTAGTCTGGGCTCATTTTGCCCTTCTGATTTCACATGCACCTGCGCCCTTCTGTGGCAGCCCAGCACACGATCCATATGTTAAGAAAAAAAGTTTTCAGCGGCCCCGCCAAGCCCGGCCCAGCATCTCACTACTCCAGCACATGATCAATATCCGCCAGGGACCCCCTGGCAGGATCCCTTCTCTGCGCTGCCGATAGAATCCCACCCCCGCGCCGCCACCCAGGATTGATCTCCGCCGCCATCGGCACTTCCCAGGATTTATCTCCGCCGCCATCGGCACTGCCTAGGATCTGCCCGGCCTGCAGGCAGGATCTGATTTGCCCGATCTCGGGCGGAGATCGATCCTCCTCCCTTCCCCTCAGAGGATCGAATCCGCCTGATCGACCCGGACACGTCCAAAATTCTCGGCGTCGAGAGAAAGACGAGATTCAGGGCGAGGCGGGAGGGCCGCACCGAGGCGTGCGGAAGCGACCACCCAGCAACGCTTTCGTGAACGCTGCTTCTGAATTCTGATATTCCATCATGCATAGCTCTGCTAAATCGTGTTGCCTTAGCTTTGTAATCCGTTATTCGTACATTGGTTTTTGTTTCAAGTTATCTTTACACTGGAAATGTAATTGTAATAATTAGTTTTTGAATGAAATCTTTTGACATGAATATTAGCAAGTGATTTTGGTTTATGACATATGGTATCTATGTTTATTTTGCATGACATATGATATTGGTTCATGACGGCATATAATTTCCAAATTTTAAGGAGATTGTTGCCCTGATATTCTCGAATTTTAACCTGCAATAATTTATTCCGTAGGTTCAACCTGATTGGAGGCAGGCTTTGTCTTTGAAGAAGGCAATAGAAGATAAAATTGCCAAAGGTGAGACAAATCATCAATGCTCTTTTTCCTCTTTCAAAATTATATTCCTTTGTGTCTGTCCTATTCCTGTAACCTTAGCACAGTGTTTTCTATCTATTTTTGTATCTTTGAAGTTGTAATGATATGCTGTGAATTGAATACAGATAAATAGCCCCAGTACATATCTGGGTAACCATAATCATACTGTTGTTATTTGTAGATGGTATGATTGGTATTGGAATAGCGACAACTGCCGTTGGACTTCTGGTTGGTGGAATTGCAGCTGCTGTTGCGAGGAAGAGGTGAAATGAATATGTGGCCTCTGATGAACGATGACGTAGGAGACTCTTCTGTATAATGGAGTCAATCTACTGTTTACCTTGGTATTATAGTCTGAGTTGCAATAGTTGTCATAAGCTAGTGGATCGTAATGCGAGTCAATTTCATGTCACATGTGGCGTTTTATTCACTCCCGAGTAGATGAATACGAATATTACCATTTCAGAACCAATATTTCACTGTAGTTTGTACACAGGAGAACATGGCATCACAGTTTCAGTTCCGTTCAATCAAATATGCCGCAATATACAAAGTGCAAACTGTAACATTCCAGCCACTACGGGTTTGGCGGTCGTTACTTCTGGCAACTTTTTAGATCATAGAATAGTCCTACAGATTAACACTTCTCTTTTCTGCGCATTTTGGCATCACTCGTGCGCACTCGAGAAGACTTCCCGGTCGGTCACCCGTTCATAAATTGCTCTGGGCCAAGTACGCTTAACTTTAGAGTTCTTTGTAGATAGGTTTTTGAAAAATAAGGTATACCTTGGTGATATGAGTGTTCTATCAAACCTATTAAGCTTTGAACCAGAATGTTACAGTCCACCTCTTTAGAAGATTGACGTCCTCGTCGGTCAACTCTCAAGTCAGGAACGTATCCTCTTCGCCACGTCTATACGTTCAATATTGGCATACGTATCATACTGTGTCCCTCCTAGAGCACACACGCGTCATGTGTACTACCCATGTTCCTGACCCGTACGCTACCGTGAAATCGCGAGGGTCGACTCTGATACCATTTGTAACACCTCATTCATTACGGGTCTGACGGTCGTTACTTTTGGCAGCTCTCTAGGATCACAGACTAGCCCCACAGACCAACACTAGTTTTTTCTGCGCATTTTGTCTTCACTTGTGCGCACCCGAGAAGACTTTCCACTCGATCATCCATCCATAAATTGCTCTAGGCCAAACATGCTTAACTTTAGAGTTTTTTCAGGTGGGCTTCCGAAAAAGAAGGTATAACTTAGTGGTATGAGTATTCTATCAATCCTATTAAGCTTTGAGACAGAATGTCAAATGATCAGTGATCACTCTGCTATGGAGATTCATCCATGACTGCTCACTGAGGCCCGACAAGGGTGAGCAGGATGTCCTTGTAGTACCTGGATGTGTCGCCAGTTGCATCTTCCTTCACCTTGTTCATGTCCACTTTGGCGCATGAGACGATCGCTCTCGTCAGTGACTACACATTGGTGATGAACTTAGGGTTAGGCTTAATTGGTAATTAGGTTCTGCTTAGGGTGTGTACAAAAGCATGGTGAAGCACAATCATCTATGCTAATAGGGATTATGACTTGGGATCATACCTACGGGTGCAGAGGATGTAGTGGTCGACATCGCGTTGATGGAGATGGTCAATGCAGTGCCGATGAACATGACGACGAGCTGGGGCAACTCCTTGTCTTGTGCATGTGTAGAAGATCACCGGCTTGAGTCTGTCGGTAGTGATGAGGAGGACAACGTTGGTGAGGCAACACCGATGGACGCTGGCGGTGGTGAAGACACTACTTCCAGGGAGGGGAGGACCTTCTCCGACCTTCTCCTTTTTCAACGATCGGAAGTGCTTAGGACTTAGGGCACGTGATGGTGGATTAGATTATTAATCCTCTTAGGTTAGTTAATTGAGAGGGTGCCCATCTTATTTATGGGTGAAGGAGCGGCCGAGGGGGGCTCCCAACCGAATCGGTTGGGGTGTCCCGATCAGACACCATGGAGGCTAATTAGAGATTGAGTTGGTTACTAAACTAACCAACTCCTAATCTTAATTAATTAACCTAACCCGTGTTCAATTCTAACATTCTCCCCCTTGAGCATGGAACTAATGAACTTAATAACTCAAAACTAAACTTGACATATATCTTCTCATGCTTGATATAAAGGACACGACGCATCAAAGACATCCAATTATGTACTACTTGAATCGAAGACCACATTACATCTCACACTTAAAAGCATACACTAATTTTGAGTTTGACCCCTAAGTATCCAGGAGATCATAGGTTCTTCCTTAACCCATGCGTGTTTTGTGTTCACAGAACACATTTGGTGGAAGTCCCTTTGTATGTGGCACCGCGGGGATTCACATGAATCTATTTGCTCGATTATTAATGCTTAGTAAGATCCTAGATTTACTTCTTTTTCATCACACAACTGATTTCAATATGTTTATACATCTCGCAAAAACTTAGTCTTAGTGATCTATAGCTTATTATATTACTAATCTTATCATGAGGCCTTATTATCTGCAAAAATGCAAGTTAACTTTTATCTCCATTCCAATGATTTGTGTTAGACTAACTTGTGTCGAATTAATCCTGAAACTTAGTCTATGTCAAGGTTACTTATTGTTTGTGCATGCTTAAAACTTCCGATAGTAGAATTCCTTGAAACAGTGTTTTGTTTGAACATTTTCTAATTGGTTCCAATACTAATTAACTTTGACTTTTCTGGGCAGACTATATATTTGCATACATGTCATACTTTTCAAGTACAACTCGAGTATGCCTTATGAACTTAATACCCTTTAATTTCAAACTCAGAGGACATAATATAAATTGTAAATCAACATCATTACTCATGAGTAATATGTCATTTGCAAAATACAAAACTTAGTGAAAAGCTTAATTATCCTCCTTATTCATGATAACCCAAACTTACTAATTGACGTACTGGTCTTGAGATACTAATTGCCAGCAAGGTCTTATTTTGTTCATGAATAAAATGAACTTAACTTGTATATCTATGTTCCTTATGCTTAACGACAAACCTTTCGGTTATGTCGCCTAGACATTCTTCTACAATCTCATTTAAGAAATGTCATTACTACATCCATACGATTTAATACTTAGTCATAATGTGTTACTAATATCTAATCGATTCTAAACGAATCAATAGTTGAGACAAGAACAACTTAATGTACTCAATGTCTCCTTAATGAAAATGACTTTTCCCTTTGGAGTCACGTTTAATCATGTGGATCCATTACGGTCCACTGTTTTCGCTCTTTTATGAATGTCAACTAAGTTACAAACTTTATTGGCTTACTAAAGAGGCGGCGAGATCATCCTTCATTTGAATATGTATCTTATCACGAGATCCACTTATAAACACATTATTCACTAATCGAGGCGATTGTTGCTCTTCATCTTTAGCAACAACTAATAATCAGAAAGCTGAAGTTGCTTCTGTGAGACAGAAATCTTACTAAACATGCCAATGAGTAACTAACAAAAGGTGTTGAGACAATTGGGTTTTCTTAACAACAACAAGTATCATGATGAACGGTTCTTGAATCATAAAACTGGGTGCATGCATTTGCTTCTCCTCATGTCATCTTCGATTACTTTGCTCCCCCTAATTCCAGCATGTGTTGATTCCATTAACTTAACATCCGTTAAGATGATGGAAACATGCTATGTTATTGAATTCGTCAACGAGATGACTACTTACTAATGTTTGAGCTAATCAATTTAACGACAACCTCATATAAAATTTTAATGAGCAGTTATGTTTTGTCCTTATCTAATAGGGTGTTTTTAAGCACGAACTAATTAAAATTTGATTTAGCATTTGAGTAGAGGTTTTAAGCCTCGACTCAAGAGCTAATAGAATATGTTCTAAGATATGCGGGGTATACCGATCGTATTACTCTCTCATGATCGGATCTTAATCTTAATAAACATATGCTGAATTTTGTTTATGCATTTGCTAAGTTTTATTAATCTTCGTGGAGAGGAATCGATTAAGAAATGCACCAATCAATTGAGATCTTGGGCTTTGATCTTTTTACACTTGTGCAATTACTTGTAATCTTTTCGAGTGTATTTGATCATTGTTTCGCTGTAATTCTTGTGGGAGCTCTCAAAGTGTGAGGTTGCCCCACCAACATGGTAATTACCCATGATAGTGGAATCAAGTCAGCCTCGTGTGGTGACTTGACGAGAGAAAGGGTTTGAAGAGACCCGACTCTGTGTGGGTCTTCTCAACGAGGAGTAGATCTCTTTGGTGAGATCGGGCCTCGGTAAAAATCCGTGTCCCGTGTGCTTATTTACTTTTGTATTATTATTACCTAGGGCATTAAGTTGATCAATCTTGTAAACTAAATTACAATTGCTTTCCACGCATAACTTTGTAATATTGATTGTCAATTTAAGTGATCTCAATAGTTATTCAATTTCTGCTGCTATAACATCTAAATTCCTGAATCAATACTTAATTAAATCACAACACTTTAGCACACCGGACTAGTCTGCTCAACCAACCGGGCAAGTCCAGTCCCTCAAGTATTTGATAGTTTGATTAAGTGTGCAGGAAATTTTCAAAGCCTATTCACCCTCCTCTAGCCCACATTTAATTGGTATCAGAGCAGATTCTCCATCTACGAGACTCATTGCTCGGAGAGATCAATGGCCTCTGACAAGAAACAATGATATCCCGAAGGTGCTCAACACCGAAGAAGAACAAGATACAAAAGCCTTCGATATACTCAGGAAAAATCAACACGATGATGAAGAAGTGTGTCACCTCAAGGAACTTCTAAGGAAGAAACTCCAAGTCAAAAAGGAAAAGAAGACGAGCTGGCGACGGGGCGTGGTCATCACGACTACTCCCGATATCCTTACAATTACAATCGTCTCAATTCAAATAATCATTATATTTCCGTTCCCATGGGAAAACCTCCGCAGTTTGACGGAAACGATTATAGCATGTGGAAATACAACATGAAAATGCATCTAATCTCTTTGAACCCTAGTCTTTGGCATATTGTGTGTACAGGTGTAGATATCCCGCATACAGACGATGAACTCACTCCGAAACAGGAACAAGACATTCACTACAACGCACAAGCTATTGCAGCGATCACTTCATCTCTAAGTCGAGAAGAGTTCACCAAGATTGATGGACTAGAAAGTGCTAAGGAAATATGGGATACACTCAAAACTGCACATGAAGGAAATCGGTCAGTCCGAGAGGCAAAAATTGAAATGCTCGAAGGATAATTCGGGAGGTTTGCCATTGAGGAAGGCGAATCACCTCAAGACATGTACAATAGAATGAATGCGCTTATCAACAAGATCTGCGCCTATGAAAGCAAGAAGTGGACTGACCATGAGGTGGTCAAAAGAATGATCAGAGCCTTTATGCCAAGAAATGTCACCTTATGCTCCATGATCCGCGAAAGCCCGAGGTTTCACAAAATGACTACGGATGAACTATTGGGCAAAATTATCAACCACGAGATGATGGAGAAGGAGGCCCAATATGTCAAAGACCTAGCTGAGCCTACTTCCTCCAAGAAGAAAGATGTTGCCCTCAAGGCAACTTGCAAGTCTAAAGGAAAGGAAGCTCATGAAGCACAAGATGATGAAGACACAAGTGATGTAAGCACCGATTTGGATGATGAGGAAATGACACTCTTCATCAATAAATTCAAGTGGATGATGAAAAGAAGGAAGGGCAGCAACTCGAGTGATGGGAAGAGCAAAGAAAAAGGAAAATCCAAGGCTCGACGTACCTGCTACAATTGTGGCAAGTACGATCACTTTATGGTTGATTGCACTTATGAAGAAAATAAAAAGAAGAAGGAAGTGAAGCCTCAAGAGAAGAAGATCTTCAAGAAAAGGAGGCAAGCTCACCAAGCGCACATTGGCAAGGAGTGGGACTCAAACGACGAGTCCTCCTCCGATGAAGAAGAGGAGATGGCCACCATTGCCATCAAGAAGCCTACCAAGAGGTTTACGTTCTTCCCGAACATGAGAGGACGGGAGACTCATAATCACACTTGCCTCATGGCTAAGGAAGGAAAGAAAAAGGTTTGACTCACACCTCCCTTGCTAAATTCCTCTATAGATGATTCTGGCAGCTCTAGTGAAAATGAGTAGATGTTTAGAGGGTTAAGTAATACTGCATTAAAGAAAATGAAAATGTTGTCAGATGAAATTTTTGAGAAGGGGGAGCTTGTTAAATGACAATAAGATATGCTCATCCATGAAAGGAAGAGATATCAAGAGGTTGAGAAACTCCTTGAGCTTGAGAGGGAAATGAGCAAGTCACTTTAGCATCAGCTAGCCTCGAGTAAGGAAACTTACTCAAAGCTAGAAGACTCACATGATGCAATCAAGGATGAACTTGCTAACTTGTAGCGGTAAAATTGAAATCTCTTCCCAACACTCTCAAATGCTTACATGTTGGTTCTTTGGATTATAACCGCTTGTCCATATCTTAGTTGTGCGACAAAGGTTATAACTGTTTATTCACTGATGAAGGTGTGACCATTTTTAGTTGAAGCGATGGATCGATTGCATTCAAGGAAATGTTGAAGGGATAGATTTATCTTGTTGACTTCAACAAAGATAAAGCTGAACTCAATACTTGCTTGGTTGCTAAAACTCACATGGGATGGCTGTGGCATAGATGGCTAGCCCATGTTGGGATGAGAAATCTGCAGAAACTTCTAAAAGGTGGTCACATCCGAGGTTTAAAGGATGTTGTTTTTGACAAAGACAGGTTTTGCAACGCTTGCCACGCGGGAAAACAAGTTGGAGCACCACATCCCGCCAAAAACGTTATGACTACCTCAAGACCACTAGAACTTCTAGACATGGACTTCTTTGGTCCAATTGCTTATATAAGCATTGGCGATAACAAATATGGATTGGTTATTGTTGATGATTTTTCTAGATTTACCTGGGTATTTTTCTTGTATGATAAATCAGAAACTCATCGAATCCTTAAGAAATTTCTGAAAAGAGCGCAGAATGAATTCTCCTCAACCGTGAAGAACATTAGAAGTGACAATGGAACGGAGTTCAAGAATACACAAGTTGAGGAGTACCTAGACGAAGAAGGAATAAAACATGAATTTTTGGCACCGTACTCCCCTAAACAAAATGGGGTGGCCAAAAGGAAAAACAGGACGCTTATCGAGATGGAGAGGACAATGTTGGATGAATACAAGACTTCGGACCGGTTTTGGGCTGAAGCGGTACACACCGCTTGTCACGCCACAAACTGCCTATATCTTCACCGACTTTTAAAGAAGACGCCATATGAGCTCCTCACCGGTAACAGACCAAATGTTTCATTTTTCAAATTATTTGGATGCAAATGTTTTATCTTGAACTAGAAACCGAGGATTTCGAAGTTCGCTTCGAAATCTGATGAAGGGTTCTTGCTTGGTTATGATTCAAATGCCTACGCCTATCGTGTCTTTAACAAATTCTCTGGCCTTGTTGAAGTAACACGTGACGTAGTGTTCGATAAAACTTATGGCTTCCAAGTGGAGCAAGTTTATAAGTGTGTGCTAGATCAAGAAGAAGCCCCATGCCAAGCGTTGAGGAGAATGGCGCTTGGTGATATTCGACGTCAAGAGCAACCAGAAGACTCAAGTGCTCAAGATGGACCTCAACAAGAAAGCAATGATCAAGGGGGAGCTCATGCCCAAGATCAAGATCAGAAGGATCAACATAATCAAGGAAGTAATGATCTAGGGGGAGACATTGACAATGAAGAAAATGAAGTGCAAGTAATTTCACAAGTTCCTCACCCATGAGTACATCAAAGTATACAAAGAGATCATCCCGTCAACAACATCATTGGAGACATTGCCAAGGGAGTAACCACTAGATCTCACATACCTAATTTCTGTGAATATTACTCTTTTGTCTCTTTTCTGGAACCATACAGGACAGAAGAAGCACTAAAGGATCCATATTGGGTGATTGCAATGCAAGAGGAGCTGAACAACTTAAAGATAAATAAGTGTGGGAACTTGTAGAAAGACCAAAGGCGAACATTGTAGGAACCAAATGGGTCTTTCAGAACAAGCAAGACGAACATGGAGTGGTAACAAGAAATAAGACGCGACTTGTGGCAAAAGGTTACTCACAAGTTGAAGGTACTTCGACGAAACTTTCGCTCCCGTAGCTAGACTTGAGTCCATTCGTATTTGTTGGCATATGCTACTCACCATAATTTTAAGCTGGATCAAATGGATGTCAAAAGTGCTTTCGTCAACGGTCCCATTAAGGAGGAAGTGTACGTGGAGCATCCATCGGGATTTGAAGATCAAGAGTACCCCAACCATGTGTATAAACTGCGAAAGGCTCTCTATGGCATCAAACAAGCTCCTCAAGTTTGGTACGAGTGCCTTAGAGATTTTCTAACTCAAAAATGGTTTTAAAATTGGAAAGCTGATTATACTTTGTTTACAAAACACTTTGATGATCATCTATTTATATGTCAAATCTATGTTGATGATATCATTTTTGGTTCTACTAATAAATCCCTTTGTGAAGAATTTAGCAAGATTATGACAAACAAATTCGAGATGTCGATGATGGGCGAATTAAGGTTCTTCTTGGGTTTACAAGTGAGGCAATTAAGATAAGGCACTTTCATAAGCCAAACCAAGTACACGCAGAACACCCACAAGAAGTTTAATATGGACAAGGCCAAGCCCATCAGGACACCCATGGCAACTAATGGACATCTCGATCTCAACGAAGATGGTCCAAATGTGGATCAAAAGGTTTATCGGTCTATGATTGGCTCATTACTCTATTTATGTGCATCTAGGCCAAATATAATGCTTAGTGCGTGTATGTGTGCAAGGTTTCAAGCCGCACCTAAAGAGTGCCATTTAATAGCTGTAAAAAGAATTTTAAGATACCTTGTGCACACACCCAACTTGGGCCTTTGGTATCCCAAAAGATCCAAGTTTAACTTGATAGGATATTCCGATGCCGACTATGCAGGATGCAAAGTCGATAGAAAAGGCACGTCGAGGAATGCCAATTTCTTGGCAGATCCTTAGTTTCAGGTCATCTAAAAAGCAAAACTCCATTGCTATTTCCACAGTCGAAGCGGAGTATGTTGCAGCCGATAGTTATTGCGCACAACTACTTTGGATGCGACAAACTCTAAGGGATTATGGTTACAATCTAAACCATATTCCACTCCTATGTGATAATGAGAGTGCTATAAAAATTGCACACGACCCAGTAGAGCACTCAAGAACTAAGCACATAGATATTTGTCACCATTTCTTAAGAGATCATTCATTGAAACGTGATATTGTAACCTCACATGTTAGGACTGAAAAACAACTTGCAGATATTTTCACCAAGCCATTAGATGAAAAGAGATTTTGTGAGCTAAGAAATGAGCTTAATATACGTGACTATCGAGATGTGGCTTGAAACACTAATACCCGATTGTGATTTCAAAATTTACTCATTTTTGCGAAAATTTGTCCCTTATCTCGATTTTCTCTTGAAAACTATTTAAATTAGTGAACCTTGGTGAATTATGGCTATTGTATGATAGTTGATTGCTTACTGGTCATGTTCATCGGGATTATTTGTGAAATGATGTCATTTAGATCACTATTAGATCAAACAACCATAATCAAGTTGTTCAATTCTGTTTTTTTCCTGCTGACACCGGACTGGTCCGGCGTTAGCACCGGACTAATCTGTTGCTTCAGACTAGTCTGGCCCTGGTCCGGCATATCGAACTTGTCCGGTAGAGACCGGACTAGTCTGTATCTATCGGGGTTAACCCTAGCCCGCCGCCAGGAGCTCACCCCCCTCATCTCACAATCGCTTTTGCTTTCTCTCTCTCTCTCTCTCTCTCTCTCTCTCTCTCTCTCTCTCTCTTCAACCATGAGCTCCCAAGGCATTTTTTGCTTCCATCCATCAAAATCGAAGATTTTTCCAAGGGAAATCCTCTCCTCAGCGCGGAGCTTGCCCATTCCGGACTAATTCAGACCCTACTCCGCTCCTTCAACTCCAATCTTCAAATTTTTCGGTAAAATCTCACTCAAGCCTAGTTCTCACCTTTTCTCCAATCTTGCTTAGTTTTCTTGATTACTAGGGCATACATTACCTCTCTAGATGTATTCCTATTGTATCCCTACTTGCTTTGTATCGATTTGTGCTAGATTTGAGAAAAATAGGAAAGTAGGGTTCTTATGCTAGACCGGTCTAGTCCGGGTATTCAAGTGCGGACAAGTCTGATAATCCGGACAAGTCCGCACTCTGAAAACGGACAAGTCCGATACCCTGACAATTTGAACCCCTAAATTCTTATTTGCACAAAGTATACAATCAATTCTTATCAATCCTTGAATTCCTCTATCAGGCACGATGTCTTCAGGTTCCGAGGATAGCTCTTTTGACTATGACGAAGAGTGTGACCATGCAAGAGTGCAAAGAGCAAAAGAGAGGGTCTTGAAAAAAAGGCACGACCACAATCTTCACTCCTCTCCTCCCAACGATGTACTTCCTAAGAAGAGGAGAGTGGTAGTGAAGAAGCCCCTGAGCAAGGAAGGTGCTAGCAGTTCTTCGACACCCAAGAGAAGTCTCAACAAGGGCAAAGGACTGGCTAGTAGTCCTTTTGGCCCTTCGAAGATGAAGGCTCCCATTCACCGCAACACGCAGCTATCAAGTGATGATTTTACTAGAAAAGGGAGTGAATTGGCTAACAAGTTCAAAAAGATGGAAGTCTATGAGCATCCCAAACAGTCAGTTGACCCCAGATCAGATTCTGGAACAATTTCCATGCTGACTATTATGAGTATGTATATATGAATATGAGGAACCCAGTGATTGAAATTCAATCAGTAAATATCACTTACCTCTAGTCCAAGTTATTCCAAGCTTACCAAGAGGTTCTGAAGACATTGGAGCGACATGGACTAAAGGATCTTGTCTCCTGCCAGTGGGACTGGAACAATGAGATCATCACTCAATTCTATTCCACTCTATACTTTGCTCGTGATGATGGTGACAAAATGATATGGATGACACATGGAGCAAAGTACAGTGTCACTTATGCGAAGTTTGCTAGAATTCTTCATTTTGAAGATTCTTTGGAGAATGACATCATCATCCACAACTTGAAGCCCCTGGAGTATGAGCTTGATTTTCTCTATGATACAAGAATGCCTTACAAGTATCTAACTACCAAATACTTGAAGCCATTCTTTGCAGTTCTAAACAGAATCCTCAGGAAGACCATAGCTCCCATGGAGGGAGATGCTGGAACTGTTCAGGGGAAACTAAGGACATTGATGAAGGTGATAAGCAAGACAAGGACCTTCAATGTCTTTGAGTACATCTACAATGACATTGTTAACATCTCCATCACCCCTAACAGGTCCTGTGGCTATGCACCCTATATCATGTATATGACTGAGAAGGTGATAGGACTTGAGTTTGTAAAGGATGTTCCTCACACTGGTCTCAAGCCCCAGAAGCCTACAATCTGCGCTGTTCCCTCTGCTCCTACCTCACCCGCAGAGGAACAAAGATCTAAGAGGGCTCATGAAGGCACAAGGACTCAAGCTGCTACTACTTCTCCTCCACCCTCTAGAGAGTCCTCCAGTGATGTGCTAAAAATGCTTTCCTCCATCTTTGCATCCTGTGGAAATTAAGCAGCACAAGGAGAGTTTGGACAGGAAGAAACATCAAAGATATGTGAAGGCCAATATCAATGCCATTTGTGAGAATCTAGAGATTGAGCCAGTGGGATCACCTCAGATTTTAAAGGATTTTGAAGAGGATATCACTGAGATGGCACCCCTCTCGGAGCAAGAACTGGCTTCATTTGGACTAGCTGGCGTCTCCGCTCCTCCTCCCCAGCAAGAACCCGAAGATGAAGAAGAGGATGAATATAGGACTGAGAGTGAGAGAGGCAGTGGCGATGAGTGATTACACTCAATTTCCCCTTTTTGGTGCCTTGATGCCAAAGGGGGAGAGATTGAGACTAGTATATTATTTTGTAGCCTTAAGGACTTGTGATCTAGGACATGTATCTCAATTTCAAATTATTGTAATCTCTTGTGGATGTGCCTACTTTACTTAATGTGTGATGTTTAGTTTAATGTTAATGTGATGATTGCTGCTATGATTGCTAAGTTATTATCTTTTGCCCATCACATCATTTGATCACACACTCTATAGGCACCCCACCATAAAGAGTGCATATATGTGAGAAGTTTTTATTACTCATGTGTCATTCTCATATATATGCACACTTTATGAAAATCAATTTTTACTCTTAATTATGAAATCTCAATTGGTTGTCATCAATCACCAAAAAGGGGGAGATTGAAAGTGCATCTAGGCAATCCATTGTGGGTTTTGGATGATTGATGACAAACGAATGAGATCCTAATGAACTTGTTAAGCTGAATGCAGGTCAACACATATTAAATAGTTTGATGCACTCAAAAAGTGAAAAATGAAGTGATGAAGAAATAGAAAAGCCCCATTGATGAATGAAGTGCAAAGTAGACTTAATTGTATAGGATGTGTGTGAGAGACACATCCCAAGAGCTCAAGTCTTTGCGTAGGGGTAAGGGTCTTAAAATCAATCTTAAAATTCACTGAGCACCGGACTAGTCCGTTCAACTTTCTGTAACCTCAATACACAGTGCACCAGACTAGTTTGTTTATGTATTGGACTAGTCTGTTCAACTTTCTGCAAACTCAATACACATGCACAAGACAAGTCCGTTCAAGGACCAGACTAGTCCATTGAACTCTCTGATGTTCCATAACACATCACGCAGGACAAGTCCGTCTGAGGACCGGACTAGTCTGAGAAAGTTTCTGATGTTCCAATACACAGGGCACCGGACAAGTCCGGACACCTACCGGACTAGTCCGGTATACCTCACACAATTTAGGGTTTCTAGTGTGCTGCACATTTCACGCCTATTTTACACAGCACACCGGACAAGTCCGGTCGCCACTACAGACTAGTCCAGTCGTCGGGATCCCTAACGATAACAATTTTGGAAACACTATAAATAGGAGATCCACGACCCCACAAACACAACTCACGTATTCTACTGTTCACAACTGAAACAATAGCGCCGCCACCTGTCCCAAGAGCCCAAAAACACATCTCCCATCGCATCTAAAGTCCTCAAAAGTGAAAAACATTTGAGTATTCATATTTGGGATTGGGAGATTGTCGTATACACTTCATTGAGCTATTGGGGTTTGATCTCTTTACACTTGTACAATTACTTGTAATCTTTTCGAGTATATTTGATCATCTTTTTGCTGTAATTCTTGTGGGAGCCCTCAAAGTTTGAGGTTGCCCCACCAACTCGGTGATTACCTAGTGGAATCAAGTCGGCCTTGTGTGGTGAGTTGACGAGGGAAAGGGTTTGAAGAGACCCAGCTCTGTGTGGGCCTCCTCAACGAGGAGTAGATCTCTTTGGTGAGATCAAACATTGATAAAAATATGTGTCCCGTGTGCTTCTTTATTTTTGCATTATCATTACTTAGGGCATTAACTTGATCAATCTTGTAAACTAAATTACAATTGCTTTCCACTCATAACTTTGCAATATTGATTGTCAATTTAAGTGATCTCAATAGTTGTTCAATTTTCGCTGCTATAACATCTAATTCCTGAATCAAAACTTAATTAACTCACAACACTAGCACACCGGACTAGTCCACTCCACCAACCAGACAAGTCCGCTCCCTCAAGTATTTGATAGTTTGATTAATTGTGCAGGAAATTTTCAAAGCCTATTCACCCCCCTCTAGGCCACATTCATGGGTCGTTGGCATTTCGATTGTTGGTGCAGTTATGCTAGCTTACTTTGCCGCACGAAGCTTATGAGGAGTAACTACATGAGGTCAATCTCTCACAGGGGATTTGGGATCTTCAACAAAGTTTTCCGGCAAGCGGAAACCAGACATGCGCTACCCTGTTTTCACATAAAATGCACAAAAAGGGTTATCCTACTAAAAACTATCCAGGGTCGTATCCTATTCACTCAATCATGCAATACTTCAGTCGCCTTCCCCGGCAACGGTGCTAGAAATGCTTGTTGATGTTTCTTATATCTTAGATAAAAATCCGCAAGCGCACGGAAACTGTTGTGTAGCACTTCCCCTTAAAGAGTATTCCCGACGGTGTCATTTATATTTTCCTAAAGGAAGGCTAAGTGGAAGCAAAGCAATCATCAAATGAAGAGGGTAGATTGATCTAGGTACGGTTCTAGTGAGGATGAGTAATAGATATGTGGAGGTAGTGTGATACACACAAGAGCATCCTATTCTAAGGGGCGCAAATGGCTCAAAGAGGGATTAGGATAAGAGTTAGGGAGTTACTCCTACAATGCTTCTAGTATACATGTACATAGCCTAAGTTAATTACTAATGAACATGTCAATGACGAATTCTTATGCTAAGTTGTTCAACACATCGGGCACGGGTTTACCCCGAGCAAAACTAGGACGACTCCCATAAAAAGCTTGTGGCATAGCCGAATGTGAAGGATTACGAGGACAGATAGGATTGTCGCCACCTACTGCCTACCTCTTCAATCTGTGGGTCTACGAGACATTCAACGCTACTTAACTATCCTAACACCATGCTAGCATATTAAGTAAATACCTTAGGAGCTGCGACACAAGCCATCCTAAGGCAATGACTAACCTAAACATCGTTGAACCAATGTTGGAACATAGCATAAGTTATTCATATAAACATGGTCTTGTTGTAACTAAGTAGACTATAGTGGGGGTTTGAAGTGTTTATGATGATATAATGAGAATGATATGACATAATCATAAATACTACTCCTACCACATACATGGAATCCACAATCAAACAAGAAACACTTCATCCAAGTTTATGAACAAAAGAAGACTAAAGATAACATCTTTATTAAGAACAAAGTTACAAGCACAAATAGGAATATGAGAGTCATACCTTTCCCAATTTGTAATATGGAAGAGAGAGACTCCTTCTACTCCTTCCTATCTTGGACTAAGGGCTAGAGAATCTCCTCTCTACAGCCTAACCTCCTCTAAACCTATGGAGAATAGTGGATACAATAGAATGAATACTCAAGTGGTGTGTGTGTGAAGTGATGGTAGGGGGTACTATTTATAGGTGGAGATGGGTCGGTTCCTGCCACCAAGAGTGCATGAATCAGTCATCATAATCTTGAGGAAGCAAGGAGGAGCCAACACGTGTCGATTGACCGAGTTTGGCACCAGGACCTAGTCGGCTGACTAGGGGTGTCAGCTGACCTGGTCAGGTATCTGTTGGGGTTGTGTTTTCTATAGGTCCCTGACAGGTTGGTCCCCTTTACTGATATAGGTCATACGTTGTTGGATAGCATCGGATACTTCTATTTGTGGGCCATTTGATCCATGTAGTGCCACATTTTCGCGCTTGATTGGCTGAGATTATATTTTATAGGATTGATCCCCCTCTTTTACCTCAATTACTGCATAAAATGTCTGCATGCACTATTTCTCGAAGGACAAGTGGAAATAGGTTAAATATAAAGGTGGTGTGTGCAATAAATGATAATTCCTCCACATAATTGAGTTATATTTATGGGTGAAATTGGTATTATAACAGTTGTCAACAGTTCACATGGCGTCGGACCTGCCTCCCTCTTAAGGGTGGCTTCAGTGCTGCCACGTGTCCCTTGGCGTCGGACCAACCTCCCTCCTAAGGGTGGCTCCGGTGCTGCCACGTGCCCTGCAGCCCCAGACCTACCTCGTTCCTAAGGATAGCTCCAGTGATGCCACGTGTGCCGCAAATTTGGACCTACCTACCTGCTAAAGATGGATCCGTAGCTACCAGATGTCAGACCCTACCTCTCCAACGGGAAGGACTCTGGGATCTCCAATGGCGCGAACATTCAAGTGGCTATAAATCATCCATTTCAAGACTTGGTTAACACCTCATTAATTCCACATTAATGACGCACGATCAGAGGGTGTTCAAGCGTGGTAATGCTGCCATCAAGGCACATTATTACACAAATAAACCGTTGTTAAGCGCCTAGATCATGTACAGGGTGCTTAATAGCCCGGGGCGATCTGTCGGGTCTCAGTTACACTATAACAGCCAGACCTTAGCATATAAAATGTCTAAGCTGCATGGTAGAAGAGGAGCTGATCTCAGACATTCACACACATACTGACTCATGCTCCATAACACTCAAGCATAAAACACACCACCATGGAGTAGGGTATTATGCTCAGGCGGCATGAAGCACGTAAAATCCTCGTGTCACCTTTGTTCTTGAGATCATTGAGTTACACCCCCCCCCCTAAAAAAGAACCTCTACGGACTACTTGATAATAGTACCAGGGGAAGTGTCGATCACACACTTCAACATTTGGCGCGCCAGATAGGGGAACACTTTCTTCAAGAATTTCAAGATCAACGATGGAGAATTCTGCTGCTGCTTCCACTGGCCTGGATGCACGGGTTGGAAGAGGCAATGAAGTTGGTGACACCTCTCGGCGTCCTAGTGGTAATCCTTCCACTGATCCACAAGTTGGAGCTCCAGGACAACCACCTGGAGACAACAGACTACCACCCGCTGGAGCAGCTGTTGCTGCCCACATGCAGGATGGTGTCTTTGCATCGGTCACTGTCGAAGGTCGTAAATGACACTTCCCCTGGACCTGCTTAGAGAGCAGCCCGCGGAGGTTCTTTGGATTCACGAGGGCTAGTCCCAGGAGATCGAACACAACAGGATGGTGAACACAGGGGATTTACGTGGTTCGGGCCGCCGGAGCGTAATACCCTACGTCCACGGGAGTGTTTGTGTATTGACTTGCTTGAGCGTGTATGAGCCTTGGTCTAATTTTTCCGTCCCCTGTGAAGGTCGTCTGCAGAGCCCTTTTATAGTTCAAGGACTCTGCAGTCACAAGGTGGGTCCCAGTACCCGACAGGTGGTCCTGGGGAGAGCCAAATCCTATACAAGATCTAGGATTAATTGCTATCTACTTCCCTTTGTCAGGGGTGTCAATGCGCTGTCCCGCTGCGTCGTGCGCCAGGGCTACGCATAGCTGGTGATGATGGTCGTGCACGTCTCGTCCGTCTTGTCCTTGCGGCCCATTCGTCCGTCTTGCAGCATGGGTCTGTACCGGCTACTTGGACAAGACAGGACACTAGAGCCTTGACTTTCGCCAGCGCGACTCAGCCTGCCTGGGGAAGGCGCGCGTACTTAATGCCTGTCTAAGCAGCGCACGCGTTCCTTTACTGCAGCTTCCTACCGCACTGAGTAGGCCGTCTGCCACGTGGTTGCACCGGAGCCTGCCTCTGCGGGAAGTAAAGCACTTGACGGAACAGGCCACGTGGCGCATTCGGAGCCCACCCCTATGGAGGGGTGGGGGCTCAGCCCTGCAGGCCACGTGGTAGCGCTGGTGCCTTCCCCTGCGAGGACGCGGGCTTGGCCCTGAGGTCCCGATCGGCCACGTGGCGGCTCCGGAGCCCGCCTCAGCGGGAAGGCGTGGGTCCGGTACTGCCAGCCACATGGCAGCTTGGGAGCCTCCCCTGACGGGGAGGTAGGATCTGGTCCTTCCCTCTTCAACGTGGCAGTCTCGGATTCGACCTCTTAGGCAGAGGCGGAGTCCTTAGCAGTTTTCTCCTGTGCGCGGGGGTACCCGGTCTGTAGTGTACCGACAGTGGCCCCCGAGCCCACCTTGGGAGAGTCGTTGATACCGCAGGTGGGGTCTTCTTCCTTTTCTTCCCGCGCAACTCTTCCGATTCCACTTCGAGGCAGTTCCACAGGCGACACGCCCCTGCCGTTGAGGCGACATGTCCCCTTCCGGTAAGTGAAGGTGCTGAACAGGCGCCGCGCAACGTGACTCCTGCCCTCAATCGTGCTTTAACTGCGGTGGTTCCCAAGGCGGCTCCTGCACTTCCGCTGCTTTTGCCCTTTTGGAAACCGCCGAGTTACCTCCCGCATGGCTAGCTGCCCAACTCGCCTTCTTCGTCGAGCGACCCGGGCCCTCATGTCATTGCCCATACGAGTTCATTACTCTTCTACTGAGGCTGCGGCGATCCACACTTTTGCGCCTGCTGGCTTGTAGGGGTGCATAAAAAGAGAACTTTCCCCCTGAGGGTCCTTTCTCCTGCCTCTGCATCCCTGCGCTCGTGCTTTTGCTTCAAGCCCAGTTCTTGCACTCTAGTTCCCAGTCTCCCCGTCCAGAGCCTCCTCCCTCAACCCTCATGGCGAGCATCTTGCCCAAGTCCAGGCTGTCCAGGCCCGCTGACCTGGCCCCCATGCGTCGGCTTCTCGGCTAGCATACTCCTGAGCGGGAGTCGTGGCTCCGTCCCGGGAGGCTCCCGCTGAGCCTCTATGTCGGGGAGATGGTCCTCTTCTCATCGTACGTGCTGGCCGGCTTCGTCCCGCCAGCATCTGCCTTCCTGGTCATGCTCCTGGAGACCTTCGGCCTCCAACTCCACCACCTCGCGCCGAACTCGATCGCCATGCTGGCGATCTTCGCTCACCTCTGCGAGATGTTCGTGGGGGTTATGTCGTCGGTGAAGCTCTTCCGATACTTTTTTGTACTGAGGGCCACCGACAGGAGTTCGAAGGAGCACCTTGGCGCCTACTACTTCCAGCGCCAGACAACGGTCCCCATGAGGTACATTGCTTCCTTCAACTCCGCGAGGTGGGAGCTGTGGCGTGAAGATTGGATGATCGCCAAGGTCGAGGCCCACGACCGGATGTGCCTCCCCACCGGGATCCCCTACTCCGAGCGATCATTCTGGGAGGAGCGCCCAGAGCTGGAGGAGGCGTTCAACCCGGCGCTGGAGAGGATTCAGATGTCGGCGGACCACGGGCTGTCGTCTGCCATGGTGCTAAGGGACTTCATGTCCCGCCGCATAGCTCTGCTTCAACATCGCGCCCGTCCGACGTCGATGTTCACCGGCCTGTCGGACTGCACCTAGCTCGAGACCGGCCCCGACTCTAACCTGGGCGAGCAGCAGCTGCTCGACATGCTGACCCGGGTCTGCCCCGACGACATCTCCGCTGAGGCACTTGCTCTTCCGTCGGCCTGCCGCCCCTTGTGCTCGGACTCCGAGTTGAGGAGGCAACTGCTGAAGTCGATGCCGACCCTTGACGAGTCCGGGCTAGCGCGGCGCCAGATCAGGGACCCGTTCCGGGGGGTCAACATTGCCGACGACGTTGAGGGAGGCGAGGCTTCCTTAAGCGACATTGGTTCTTCAAGCGACGACTCCTCGAGCGGCCCCCAGCACCATCCATGGGGTGGCGTCGTCGCCCCCGCCGACAAGGGGAAGGGGAAGGTGCCGGTTCCGGTGCCGGACCCGTCCCCCAAGAAGCGCGCCCGGTCGCCGCTGCCGGCTCCTTCTGCCCCTTGTGAGGACTCCGGAGCCTTGCCGCGCTCGTCGCAAGGGGGCGCCGATGGCGCCACTTTGCCGCCCGAGTCCTCCACGCGCAAGAGGGGGAGGCTCCTCAACACCGATGGGACCCCAGCGTTCCCTCTCCGTTTGAAGGGGCGCCAGACCTCGGGGGTGCCGCCGACACCACCACCACAGGGGCCCCCAGCACACTCAGGGGCCCCCACCGTAGGTTCGGGGGGTCCGAACCCCAGCAACCCTTTCGGGAAGGGGTGGAACTTCAGCTCCCCCAGTAAGCCTGCTCAGATTTTACCTTGGGTGTTCTTTGTTGTGCGCCTACCCTGTAAATCTCTTATGGTCTGAGTTTGCTTGATTTCAGCGCCACCACAGCTACTCCACCACCCGCGGGCACTTCTGCTGGGGGGCCTGCCGCCCCAGCCGGCTCACGGGGATCGTCTGCTGCCTCGGGCCCTGCTCCGGTGCACCAGGCTACTGCCGCTGGGGTACCTCAGGCCTCCGTGTCCGAGACCCCCGTAGCGGCTGCCGAAGCCCAGCCGCGCGTGCCGATGACCGCCGCCGTGCCTGCCAACGACTCCGCGTCCACCGGCTACTCCGTGCCGGCCGACGCTGCCACGCCCTCCGACACTGCTACATTGGTTGGCGCCACCGCCCCGGGTGCTGCCATCCGGGAGGGGGCCCTGGTCCCCGCCTCCCTAGTGGTCCTTCAAATGGAGGATGACATTGAGGAAGTGGGGAGGCAGGGGCCCGCTGCTACGGGGGAGCCTCTCCCCCTGTCCGAGGCTATGGCCGTGGCCTACTCCATCTTCCAGCAGGCCCAGGCGGCCCTTGCCCAGGAGAAAGGGCGGCTCGAGGACTAGGACGACCGGTTTCGAGAATGGGCGAGGACCCTGGAGGCCCACACCCGGCTGGCGAAGAGCCGAGCGGCCCAGCGGGAGGCGGTCGTTCGGGAGGAGATGAAGATCCTCGAGCAGGAGCGCGACCTCATCGCCCAGCTGGACGCCATCACCCAGAAGCTGAAGGCTGACGCCGAGGCCATCCACGCTGAGGCCAGCTCCCGCCTCCAGGCCTGCGAGGACCTTCAGCACCTGCTGTCCCTCCGGGAGTCTGCTCTAGCCGAACGGGAGCAAGAGTTGGCGGCGAAGTAGGCCGAAGTGGAGGCGACCTGCCGCGGGCTCATCCTCCAGCAGGAAGGGGCGAGAGTCCGCACCGCCGAGTTGGACCACCAGGAAGCCACCGTGGCCGAGGCGCAGCAGGCCCATTCCGTCGAGCGCCAGGCCCTCCTGGACCGCGAGTTCAATGTAACCTTCAAGGAGGGTGACTTGGACCGCCGCGAGGCGGGGGTCGGCGAGCGCGAGAGGGCCCTGGCAGCCAAGGAGAAGCAGTTCCTGGACGGCGGCCCCCGGGCGCTGGCGGCGGCCCAGCAGGAGGTGGAGGAGCTCCGGGTGGCGCGCTCCGCAGAGGCCCGGAAGGTCTGGGAGTTCCTTGGCAGTGCCGACTCGGCTCTGGTGCCGCTCGGCTTCAGCGTGGCGCGCGTTGGGGAGCCGGCGCAGGAGGTGAGTCAGGTGTTCTCGGCACTTGACTCCACCAGCTTGAGGATGCGCTCACTGGGGGCCATCCTTGACAACCAGCTGGAGGCCGAGGGACGGATGCTGGTGAAGGAGGTGGCGACACACATCCTATCCTGCTACCGGAGCTGGTACCCTGACGTCTCCCTACAGCCGGTCCTCGAGGGGCCCATCGCCGAGAGGGAAGAGACCGCCAAGTCTGAAGTTTCGGATGCGGTGGCACTCATCGCCTAAAGGTTCCAGCGGAGCGGCTGAGGGCTCCCCAGGCGTCTGTTTAAGTTTTTGTCTTTCTGTTTTTGTCTTGTGGCTGGCGGTGGTGACAAACTCTTTATTTGTGTGATAAAAAATCTGTCTGTGGTGCCCTTTTATACTCAGCTTGCCTTTATTTCCAGCAATGTCTTCCAGCTGCTTGTTGTTCCTTAACTTCCAGGACCTGTCGTCCCCCAAAGTATGGCCCCCTGACAGGCGTGGCCAGTTGTTATGGGCACACCTGTCATACACTTAGGGCTTAGGGCGGACCGGTGCAGGAGGATCCTAGGATTCGTAGGTAGCATTGCCGTAGCTGAGTATGCAGGTATGTCGACAGCGGCCCCCCTGGGGGTGCCGCCGGAGCTTCAGTTCCGCGGTGGCCACCATCTTTATTGAGAGGTCGACAGCGGGCCCCCTGGGGGTGCCCCCGGAGCTCCAGTCCGGCGGTGCCCACTGTCTTCGCGGGTACTCTGATGGTGGTTGCTGGAATAACTTCCTCAAAGACCTGTACATAGATCAGAAAAGAGAAGTAATTCTGTCCGCTGGTCACTTTACCCCTGCTCTTTTTGTAGTGTCGCTTGACTTACGATCCTGGTCTGACTCGTGGGGCTTGGGTAATTCAATGCTCCTGCACCTAGGAATCGTCGTCCATACTACCCAAGGGTGGTCCATCTGGCCCCCAGTACTCGGCTGTAGCGCTGGGGAGGCAGAGCGCACAGGCTTAGGGTACGGGACCAGGCTAAGCGGGCTGTGGCCCTGGACCTCCCGCTCGGCGTAAGCCTTTTCCGGGGGAGACCATCTGGAGACACAGACCCTCGAGTATTGGAACATCCGAGGCCCCAGGCGCATTGCAGGTACCTCAAGCAACCCCACCTGCAGTCCAGACAGCAAGGCTCCCACTATTGCTAAAGCAGGGGAAAAACGACATCGCTCATGATAGATCACGAGCTATGGCGGGCTTACAGCAACATCATAAAAATTAAAGATAATTTTGAATTGACAAACCCTATACCAGGCAGGGCAACATTCTTTCATTGTAGTTTCTCATAAGATGGAGCAGACTTTACAAGGGGAATAACCCGGCCTGGGTGTTAGATGGAGTCGAGTGCACCTACTTAGGGTTCTGGACCAGGCTAAGCGGAATGTGCACTCGGAGCCCCATCCCCTTATCCTAAGTGCTGTCCTGAGACAGTATGTAACTTTTACAATGAAATAGCATTGCCCCAACCCTGGTCTAGGGGTAGAACTTACAGAGGTGCTTGATGTTCCATGGGTTGGGTAATCGCTGTCCATCCTCCGTAGCCAGGCGGACGCATCCTGGGCGGCAAACCTCTGTTACCCGGAAGTGACCCTCCCAGCTGGGGGAGAGTTTGTTAGACCCTTCCCGGGAGAGTATGCGGCACAACACCAGGTCGTCTACCTTTAGCTCCCTACTCCGCACGGTCCTCTGATGGTAGCGCCGGGGCGCCTACCTGTACCGTGCATTTCGAAGAGCCGCTTGCACTCGTCCCTCGTCGACGAGGTCCAGGTCTTCACGCTGGAGCTGGTCCTGCGCGGCTTCGTCGTACCTCCGGGCACGGGGGGAGCCCATGGTAATTTCTGGGGGGAGGACGGCCTCTGCCCCGTACACCAAGAAGAAAGGCGTCTCCCCCGTGGTCCGGCTGGTTGATGTCCGGCTATCCCACAGCGCACACAGAAGCTCATCCACCCAATTTGCACCATGCTTCTTAAGGTGTGAGAATGTGCGAGTCTTAAGGCCCTTGAGGATCTCTGCATTGGCTCTCTCGACCTGCCCATTGCTCTCTGGATGAGCAACAGATGCATAGCAGACTTGGATCCCCAGGTCCTCGCAATATTCCTGGAACGCTGCATTTGTGAACTGGGTCCCGTTATCAGTGATGATTCTGTTCGGGACCCCGAACCGGCAGACGATCGACTTGATGAACTTTACTGCTGACTGCTTGTTGATGGTGACTACTGGGGCGGCTTCCGGTCACTTGGTGAACTTATCTACGGCGACGTAGAGATGCCGGAATCCTCCGACGGCTCTGGGAAAGGGTCCCAGGATGTCCAACCCCCATACAACGAATGGCCATGAGGGAGGGATCATCTGCAGCGCCTGAGCTGGTGTGTGGATCTGCTTGGCATGGAACTGGCACGCCTTGCATCTCTTTACCCTCTCGGCGGCATCCTGGAGTGTTGTCGGCTAGTAAAAGCCATGCCGAAAGGCTTTACCGACCAGCATGCGGGTGGACACGTGGTTCCCGCACTCGCCTCCATGGATCTCTACGAGCAAGTCGCAGCCCTCCTCCCGGGTAATGCATTGCAGTAGGATGTCGTTGGCGCCACGCCGGTAGAGATCCCCTTCCACCAGCGTGTACCTTTTAGCCATGCGAACTATCCTTTCTGCCAGGGCATGTTCTTCAGGAAGGATATTGTCTTTCAAGTAGTCCCGGACCTCCGAGATCCATGCATCGGAACTTGCTTGAGCCTCTGGATCTTGGGCGCCCGGTAGCTCGGAGCCCCCGGTGGCGCATATGATCCTTGGCGGACTCCATGGTAGCAGGGTCGCCGGGACTGCCAGCTTCGAGGTGCTAGGCTCGCCCCCTTCGCCCGGTTCGGCTGTCCGGGCGGTTGGTCGTGGTAATGTCCTTGCAAAGACTCCTTGGGGCACTGGGGCCCCTGTGGAGGCCTTCGTTGATAGGTCGTCTACAACTGAGTTGTCGGCTCGGGGTACATGGCACAAGTCCAAGACTTCAAAGTCCTTCTCCAGCTTCCGGACGTGCAGCAGGTATGCTGCTAATTGAGGGTCGTTGCAGCTGCACTCTCCTTTGGCTTGCTTGATGATCAGTTGAGAATCACCTTTAGCCAGAAGTTGTCGGACATTGAGGGTCAGGGCAGTCTTCAGCCCAAAGATTAGGGCTTCATACTCTGCCATGTTGTTTGTCGCCTTGAAGTCGAGGCGCACCAGGTACTTGAACTGCTCCCTAGTCGGGGTGAGGAGCAGGACCCCGGCCCCGGCCCCCTGCTTCCGCGAGGAGCCGTCGAAGTAGAGCGTCTAGGGGGTCTCGGTGAAAACTGGAGCCTTGGGCACCGTTTCGCCGTTGTCCGCGCCCCCCGGGTTGCTTGGCAATGGGGTCCATTCGGCCAAGAAGTCCGCCAGTGCTTGGCTTTTGACTGCATGTCGAGGTAAGAACTCCAGCTCGAACTCAGCCAGCTCCGCTGCCCACTTAGCAATGTTGCCAGTGGAATTGGGTCTGTGGAGTACGGTTTTCAGTGGGAAGGAGGTGACCACTGAAACCAGGTGAGCCTGGAAGTAATGCCGGAGCTTCCTCGACGCTATGAGCACTGCATACAACAGTTTGTGTACTCCAAGTATCTTGTTTTTGCTTCATGGAGGACCTCACTGACGTAGTAGACTGGCCGTTGGGAGGTCCGAACCCTCCCCTAGGGGTCCGGGGCTCCTTGCAATGCGTCTGCATCCTGGGGAATGTGGCTCCCAGGGTCTAGTTGGGCCTCCGGGGGCTGGGACCCGTAAGGCACTTGGTCACTGGAACTAACAGCGGGGGGGGGGGGGGGGGGGGGTCTCTTCTGGGTTCGGTCTTTGAGGCTCGGCCTCCCCCTCTGGGGCTCCTTCTGGTGCTTGTTGCGGCAGTAGCTCCGGCCGCTCTGCAACCAAGACCATGCTGACCACTTCCGTTGTTGCGGTGATGTACAACAGGAGCGGTTCGCCGGGTTCTGGCGCCACCATAATGGGTAGCGTCGTCAGGTGTTTCTTGAGCTCCTGGAAGGCCGCTTCAGCTTCCTCAGTCCACTCAAAGGGGCCTGACTTCCGCAAAATCTTGAAGAAGGGCAGGGCTGGCTCAGCCAGTCTTGAGATGAACCGACTGAGGGCTGCCAAACATCCTGCAAGCTTCTGCACGTCCTTGATGCGGGCCGGCGGCCGCATCAGCTCTATCGCCTTGATCTTCTCTGGGTTAGCTTCGATCCCTCAGTGCGATACCAAGAAACCAAGGAGCTTCCCTGCAGAGACCCCAAAGACACACCTGTCGGGGTTCAGCATCGTGCATGTCGAGCACAGCTTGCTGAAGACTCGGGCTAGGTTGTCTAATAGGGATGTGTTATCCCTGATTTTTACCACGATGTCGTCGACATACACCTCTACCAGATCTCTAATGAGGTCCCCGAATGTCTTATGCATTGCACGTACAAAGGTGGGGAGAGCATTCTTCAGACCATAAGGCATGGAGACATAACAATACAGGCCGTCTACTGTTATGAGAGCACTGTGTTCCTCATCTTCCCTAGACATAGGTATTTGGTGAAAACCGGAATACGCACCTAGGAAACACAGAAGATCACAGCCTGATGTTGAGTCTACTATTTGATCTATCCTAGGAAGAGGGAATGGATCCTTTGGACATGCCTTATTGAGGTTGGTGTAGTCGATGCACATCCGGAGCTTCCCGCCAGCCTTGGGAACGACAACAGGGTTGGCCAACCACCGTGGGTGGTGAACCTCCCGGATGAAACCAGCATCGAGCAGCTTCTTGATTTCTTCACGGATGAAGTTCTGCCGCTCGACGGACTGTTTCCTGGGCTTCTGTTGTACCGGTCGGCCGTCGGGGTAGATCTTCAGATGGTGCTCAATCACCTCCCTGGGGATCCTGGGCATTTGTGATGGTTGCCATGCAAACACATCGACGTTGTCCCGGAGGAAGGTGATGAGCGCGCATTCCTATTTGCTATCCAAGTTCCCCGCGATACGGGTTATCTGGGCAGCCTCGGAGCCAATCCTGACGACCTTCATGGGGACATCGTCGTCGTTGGCAGGTTGCACACGAGGTGCAGTAGTGGAGGCTCGTTGCACCGGGCCTTGCTCTCGCCGACTCTCCTTCGAGCCTCCTGGGGCCAGAGCCCTCCCTGCTGCATGTGCTTGGAGATGCTCCAAGGCTAACACTGCGGCTGAGCGGTCCCCTCTGATCCTGAGGACACCGGAAGGCGTCGGCATCTTCAGGACGAGGTAGCCGTAGTGGGCTACAACCATGAACCTGTAGAGGGCTGGCCTCCCGATGATTGCGTTGAAGGGGAGGTTGATGTCTGCCACGTCGAATAAAACGCTCTCCGTACGGTAGTTCTCCGGGGTCCCAAAGGTCACCGGGAGGTGTATGTTACCATACGGGAGGATTTGCCCAGGTCTGACACTCGAGAACGGGCTCGAGGGTGTGAGCTGGGACATCGGCTGCTGCAGCTTTCGGAAAGCCGCCATGGAGATGAGGTAGAGTCCCGCCCCTCCATCTATCAACACGTGAAAGACCTTCACGTTGGCGATGGTCGGGGACACCAGCAGCGGGAGCACTCCTGCCCCTGCCATGTTCTTCGGGCAGTCAGAAGCATCAAAGCTGGTCGCCGTGCTCATCCACTTGTGGTGGGGAGCCGGACTTGGGGCGGGGGCCACTGCAGCCACTGCCCGTCACAGGGTTTTCACCGCATTTCGGGACGTGGGGTCGGTGGATCCCCCGTAGATGACATGGAGTGTCTTGCGGCGCTCCTTATCACTGCTGGAGTCGGAGTCGCCACCCTCGAAGAGGCCTTGACCACCCGCTGGGATTCCTGGAACCCCATCTCGCTGTCATCCTCCTTCTCAGGATCAGCCTTCTGCTTGCCCTCCCTCTGGCGGGGGGGGGGGGGGGGGGGGGGGGTGCACCCTCCTGGCGCTGCTGCCTCTGTTTCTGTTCGCGGAAACATTCCGCGAATCTCTTCACTTCCCGACACTCGCTAGCGCTATGGCTATTTGTACGGTGCACCAGACACTTGAAGTCAAGCTCCTCGGGCTCAGGCGACTGCCTAGGGCGCTTGTCTCGGCGCGAAGCTCGGGCTCCGCCGGGTGCCGCAGCCGCCATTGCCTGAGATCCGGGCTTTGGCCTGTTCTTGCCACTGCTCTTCTTCTTCTTCTTGCCGCTGCTCCTCGCAGAGGCTCCTTCCTCAGTCGGGGTGGCTTCCCTTGCTTCTGAGGATGGCTGGGAGTGCCAGTTGCGCCCCTCACTGCCCTAGCACATCTGTCTGCCACAGAGAATAGCTCGGAGACATCACACACCTCGTGCGTGGCTAGCTTCTCGAGCATCTTCTTGTCCCTCACACCTTGTCTGAACGCGACGATAACTGATGCGCTAGCAACATGAGGGATGGTGTTCTGTACCTGGGAGAACCGCTGGATGAACGATCGCAGTGACTCTCCAGCGCGCTGTCTAACGGCGTGGAGGTCAAGCTCGGTGTCGGGGCGCTTGTAGGAACTGCCGAAGTTAGCCACGAACTATCGACACAACTCATCCCAGGAGGTTATAGACCCCTGGGGCAGGTTCATGAACTATGACCGAGCTGGACCGGTTAGGACGACGGGGAAGTAGTTAGCCATAATGGCCTCGTCGCCTCCTGCAGCTAGTATCGCAGTGGTGTAGATCTGCAGGAACTCGCTCGGGTTGACGCTCCCGTCGTACTTCTCCAGCATGTGCGGCCGGAACTTTCGTGGCCAGACCATGAAACGGAGGTGAAGCGCTAGCGCTGCACACCCTTTGCTGGGGCTGACTGGTGCCGGCGGCAGCAGCGCATACCCCGGGTGAGCAGGCAGGCCTGCGCACACCTGGTGCTGGGGTGGTGTTGCATACGCCTGTACAGGAGGCGCGACGTACGCCTGGTGCGGTGGAGGCGCGACGTACGTCTGGTGTGGTGGAGGCACAGCGTGAGCCTGGGGCACAAGGCCCGGCACGCTGTAATCTGCCTCGAGGTTGCGCCGACGCTCCCTCTGGCGCTCGATGATGACTCGGCAGTCCTCTCCGGCCCTGCGGCGCTGCAGCCCGGTTCTCAGACATGTTGTTGAGATCCTGGTCGAGCGCGAGTCTGCCGTCCACCGGTCGACTGTCAGACAATGACACATGCATCGGCTGGGCATGTGTCTCCCTCGGCGGAGGCGCGTTGAGTGCAGCGGTGACGAGGTGGTCGACGTCGTTGATCCACTGCTGAGCTGCTCCATGAGGAGCATCCCCAGCAGGAGGGTTGTGGAGTAGCGCGCGCGTTGCCGCGAGCGCACTCTCCGGGCTTGCAGCCGGTGGCGCCGTGATTGCTGTCACGGCCGGAGTACGCCGTGGGGTGGCGTGTTGGCCTGCAGCGGACGAAGTGACTACAGGGCGACGCGAAGGTCCTGATCTTCCGGCCCTAGAGCAGTAGCCTGCCCTAGAGCGGGATGACACCTGATCCTCCACCACTGTCTGTCGCCGCAACTGCATCGTGGATGATCCGGCGTTGGATTGGTCGTTCACCATTGTTGCTGGTGGAGATCTTGACGGGGAAAAAGCCCCCTACCTGGAGTGCCAAATGTCGAAGGTCGTAAACGACACTTCCCCCGGACCTGCTTAGAGAGCAGCCCGCGGAGGTTCTTTGGATTCACGAGGGCTAGTCCCAGGAGATCGAACACAGCAGGATGGTGAACATAGGGGATTTACGTGGTTCGGGCCGCCGGAGCGTAATACCCTACGTCCACGGGAGTGTTTGTGTATTTCCTTGCTTGAGAGTGTATGAGCCTTGGTCTAATTTTTCCGTCCCCTGTGAAGGTCGTCTGCAGAGCCCTTAGTCACAAGGTGGGTCCCAGTACCCGATAGGTGGTCCTGGGAAGAGCCAAATCCTATACAAGATCTAGGATTAATTGCTATCTACTTCCCTTTGTCAGGGGTGTCAATGCGCCGTCCCGCCGCGTCATGTGCCAGGGCTACACATAGCTGGTGATGATGGTCGTGCACGTCTCGTCCGTCTTGTCCTCCCGGCCCATTCGTCCGTCTTGCGACGTGGGTCTGTACCGGCTACTTGGACAAGACAGGACACTGGAGCCTTGACTTTCGCAAGCGCGACTCAGCCTACCTGGGAAGGCGCGCGTACTTAATGCCTGTCTAAGCAGCGCACGCGTTCCTTTACTGCAGCTTCCTACCGCACTGAGTAGGTCGTCCGCCACGTGGTTGCGCCGGAGCCTGCCTCTGCGGGAAGTAAAGCACTTGACGAAACAGGCCACGTGGCGCATTCGGAGCCCACCCCTATGGAGGGGTGGGGGCTCAGCCCTGCAGGCCACGTGGTAGCTCCGGTGCCTTCCCCTGCGAGGACGCGGGCTTGGCCCTGAGGTCCTGATCGGCCACGTGGTGGCTCTGGAGCCCGCCTCAGCGGGAAGGCGTGGGTCTGGTCCTGCCAGCCACGTGGCAGCTTGGGAGCCTCCCCTGACGGGGAGGTAGGATCTGGTCCTTCCCTCTTCAACGTGGCAGCCTCGGATTCGGCCTCTTAGGCAGAGGCGGAGTCCTTAGCGGTTTTCTCCTGTGCGCGGGGGTACCCGGTCTACAGGTTACCGACAGTCACCAAATCGACCACCGACCCTGAGAGCGCATTGATTGCAGCTCAAGCTCTTCTTCAACGTACACCTACACCGAACGCACCTCCAGCAGCGCTGGTGTAGTGGCGCAATGACATTGACCATCTGGTCGCTGCTGCAGCCACAACGCTAAACAATCCGCTGCAGCCTGAGCCCAGACCGGCACCTAGACGCAACAGGACCTTGTTGGGACGACTTGGTCCTAGGCCGTCGCAAACGGGACATGCGCTATCATAGCATGTGACGTCCCGTAGCCCTTTGATGGCTCGCCGCACTCGTACGGTGTCCAGACTCCTGACGAGAGACCTCAGGGCGGAGCTCAACCGTCGTTACGTGGAGTAAGATGGTCGCCTCACCATCGAGCATAACCGCGAGAGATGACACATCCTGGAGGAATATTCCCCTCTAAGAGCAAGTGGTGGTTGTGCAGTACTCACACCACACCTTCGCATGGTGGAGTGGCCACCCAAGTTTTAGCCTCACCAGCCGGAGAAGTATGATGAGACTGTCAAACCCGTCGAATTTCTCCAGATCTACTCCACCGCCATCCTCGCGACAGGAGGGAATGAGGCTGACACGACGAATTACTTCCCAGTAGCCTTGACCATAATTGCTCGGTCATGGTTCATGAACTTACCCCCTTGACACTATCTATAGTTGGTGAGAGCTATGCCGTCAGTTCACTGCCAACTTCAGGAGTTCCTATACTCGCCCTAGCACTGAACTGGATCTCTTTGCCGTATGGAAAAATTTGCAAGAGTCAATGCGCTTGTTCATCTAGCAGTTCTCCTGGGTTTGAAACACAATTCCTTCTATCTCAAACGCCTCCATTGTTGTTGCATTCCGACAGGGCATGAGAGACAAGAAGATGTTGGAGGAGCTGGCCACCAAGAACATCCATAATGTTACGGAGCTCTTCAGGCTGGCAGACAAATGCGCCAGGGCTACTGAAGGGCGTGACTGGCACTCCAAGCCAGCCGCGGAGGCAGGAGTGCCATCTGCTTCCAAGGCGGGAACCACTCCCCAAGGCAGTGGTAGGAAGAAGAAGAAGAAGGCAACTGGCAAAATCCACTTCAGTGCACCTACATCTATAGCCGCAACGGCTCCAGGTTGCTGGGGACCACACCCCGACAAGCGCCCACGACCGCCGTCTAACGATGACGACAACAAGAACTGGTGCCCAATCCACAACACTTTGGGTCATAGCCTCGAGGACTGCTGGAAGGTCAAAAGGCTGGCCAAACATGCCCAGCAAGAGCATCGAGAAGACGTTCCTTTCCGCCAGCGGGAGGGAAAATAGAGGGTCGACGAAGCTCCAGCGGAGCAGGAGTTGGGCTTCCAAGATGCTAAGAAGGCGTTAAAGGCAGTCTGCAACAACGTCGATGACTCTGACACCAGCTCCGAAAACGAGCAAAGGAGGACTCTCCATATGATGTATGAAGGGTCATGGGACATTACTTCCCGACACGTGGTGAAAACCTTGCATCAGGAGGTAGGTGCTATAGTTCCCACCGTCAAGGTGGAGCCCCATCGGAAGTAGATGGACACTCCGATCACCTTCGAAGCCATCGACTGCCCCAAGAACATGATAGAAGCTGGGTAAATTCCTTTGATAGTCTCCCCAACTGTCAACAACCTGCAACTCTTCCATGTTCTAGTTGATGGTGGGGCGGCTCTCAACCTCATCAGCTTTGCTGCCTTCAAGAAGCTGTAGGTCCCCATGTCTTCTTCGGAGTGGGTCCAGGAATTATCACTCTGTCAGTTGTATCTCTTTTCCAGTAAAATTTGGGACTCATGAGAACTACTAGTCGGAGAAACTGACCTTCAACGTAGCAGAGATCAACCTTCCCTTCAATGCATCCTTGGTAGACTGGCCCTGTACAAGTTCATGGTGGTAGCTCACTACAGCTACCTAGTGTTGAACATGCCGACTCCAACGGGCATCCTCTGGATCAGAGGAGACCATACTGCTTGAGTCACTGAGTTGGAGAAGCTTCATGCACTAGCTGCTGCATAAGAAGCTGATTCCAACAAGGAGCAATCAGCTCAACCAGCTCTAAGCACGCGCCAGCATGGCTCAACCTCTGCACCTTATCTGTAGCCAAGCAGCGACAACGACATTCCCGTCAAAGTCATCCAAATTCATCCGTGAAGAAATTAAGAAGCTGCTCGATGTTGGATTCATCCGGGAGGTACATCATCCACGGTGACTGGCAAACCCAGTCGTCGTACCCAAGGCCGGCGGGGAAGCTTTGGATGTGCATCGACTACACCACTCTTAATAAGGCATGTCCAAAAGATCCTTTTCCACTTCCAAGAATAGATCAAATAGTGGATTCTACTACTGGTTGTGAATTATTGTGCTTCATGGATTCGTATTCCGGTTTTCATCAAATACCAATGGAAAAGGAAGATGAAGAACATACAACCTTTATCATAGTAGATGGTTTGTACTGCTATACTGCAATGCCTTATGGTCTCAAGAATGCTTTCTCAACTTTTATGCGAGCAATGCATAAAACATTTGGGGAGCTTATCCGGGACCTTGTGGAAGTCTATGTCAATGACATTGTTGTCAAAGTCAAGACCAAAGATTCTTTATTGGATAATCTTCAGTCAGTCTTTGACAAGCTACACATGATGCGCACGAACCTGAATCCTGACAAGTGTGTCTTCGGGGTTTCCTCTAGGAAGCTTCTCAGATTCTTAGTAACACACCGAGGAATTGAAGCAAATCCAGAGAAGATAAAAGCCATTGAAGCGATGTGGCCTCCTACCCGCATCAAGGATGTCCAGAAGCATATGGGATGTCTGGCCTCTCTCAATCGGTTTATCTCTAGACTGGTTGAGCGAGCTTTTCCCTTCTTCAAGCTTCTGTGGAAGTCCGGACATTTCAACTCGTCCAAAGAAGCGGACAAGGCGTTCCAGCAGCTAAAGCAATCTCTCACAACGTTGCCCATCATGGTATCTTTGGAACCTTATGAACCTTTACTGCTTTATATTGCTACAACGACAGAGGTTGTCAACAGGGTCTTGATCATGGAGAGACCAGAAGCATCCCCGAGTTCCTCTTCATAAAGGCTCGAACCCCTCCAGGAGGGTTCGGAGCCACTTGGAGGAAATTAAGGCGAGTCTGGGACCCATCCAATAGACATTGAAGAAGGTCCCGAAGGACGGGGGCCTCCGGACCTATCTCTACAAGAAGATACATCAGACCCTCTGGGAGGGTACCAACTGCTCAAGAAGAATACCTGGACCCCTTCGAGAGGGTCAGAGTACATGGAGAAGATGGAGCAAACCCCTCCGAGAGGGTTTGGACTGTCCAGCAACCTGTCTACTTCATCAGTGAGGTCCTCCACGACACCAAGACAAGATATATTGAAGTGCATAAGCTGCTATACGCAGTTCTTATCGCGTCAAGAAAGCTCCATCACTATTTTCAAGCTCACAAGATCTTAGTGGTAACCTCTTATCCAATGTGGGCTATACTTCATAATCCCAATTCAATGGGAAACATCACCAAGTGGGTTGCGTAGCTAGCGGAATTCGACCTTGAATTTCTGCCTCGACATACCATCAAAAGTCAGGCGCTAGCTGGCTTTCTGGCAGAGTGGACTCCATCTCCATCTAGACTAGGAGGTCTCGACGTTGGTATGCCGGAACTTAAGATTCCGGTCTTCACCGAGTCTCACTGGACCCTCTTTTTGACGACTCCGTGCAGAAGCAGGGGCCCGAAGTAGGAATTCTACTCCTCGCACCAACTGAGGAGCAAGTCAAGTACATGGTCTGCCTTGACTTCAAGGCGACGAACAACATGGCGGAATATGAAGCTCTCATCTTCAGACTAAAGACGATGCTATCCTTTAGTGTCCAACAATTGCTGGTAAAATAGGATTCACTACTCATCATCAAACAAGTTAAGGGTGAATGATGTTGCATCAATCCACAATTAGCAACATATCTTCTTCAAGTACAGAAGTTGCAGAAGGAATTCCAGGTCCTCGACCTATGCCATGTGCAGCGTGCCAACAACGCTGAAACTGATGAACTCTCTACAAAAGCTTCTACCGGGGTTCCGCCCAGCCTGCCAAACTAGTTGAAGGGGGCGAGACCAGCATCTCAAAGCTGGCAGTCCTGGTGGCCCTGTTACCATGGCATCCACCAAGTATTGTAGGTGTCATAGGAAGCTCCGTGCAACCAGGTGTGCAAGATCCAGAAGCTCAAGCTAGTCCCGATGCGTGGATCACGGAGGTCCGGGACTACTTGAAAGACAACATCCTTCCTGAAGAAGATGTATCCGTTGAATGTATTATCCGAATGGCTAAGAGATACACGTTGGTAGAAGGGGATCTCTACCAACGTGGCGCCAATGCCATCCTACTGCGGTGCATATCCCGAGAAGATGGTTGCGAGCTCCTCGCAGAAATCCATGGAGGCGAGTGTGAGAATCATGCTTCATCCCGCACGTTTATTGGTAAGGCCTTTTGGCATGGTTTTTACTAGCCTAGAGCTCTCCAAGATGCAGTCGAGCTAGTCAAGAGATGTGAGGCATGCCAGTTTCATGCCAAGCAGATCCACACACTGGCACAGTCACTGCAGATGATTCCCCCCCTCATGGACATTCGCTGTGTGGGGGATGGATATTTTTGGACCTTTTCCCAAAGTTGTCGTAGGGTATTGGTTTCTATATGTCATCATCAACAAGTTCATGAAGTGGACGAAAGCAGCTCCTGCTGTGACAATCAACAAGCAATCAGTAATCAAGTTCTTGAAGTCCATAATCTGCATATTTGGAGTCCCAAACAGAGTCATCACTAACAACGGGATCCAATTCACAAGTGCAGCATTCCAAGAGTATTGCAAAGACCACGACATCAAGATAAGCTACGCATCAGTAGCACACCCAGCAAGCAATGACCAGGTCGAGAGAGCAAATGCTAAAATACTAAAAGGACTCAAGACCTGCACCTATGAACGCTTGAAAAACATGGTGCCAACTGGATTGAGGAGCTTCAGTCCACACTGTGGGCTAGCCAAACAACACCTAGCTATGCTACACGAGAGACACCCTTCTTCTTGGTGTATGGAGTGTAAGCTGTTCTCCATCCAGAAGTCACCATGGGGTCTCTCGGAGTCCGAACCTACGACGAAGTCGCGCAGGACCAGCTCTGGCGCATGATCTAGACCTTGTCGATGAGGCAAGGTGCCAAACAGCTGTCTAAAATGCGCAGTACTGCCAGGCACTCCGGCGCTATCAGCAAAGGCATGTGCATAATTGGTAGCTTGAAGAAGGCGATCTGGTGTTGCGACGCATACTTCCTAGAGAAGGACTGAACAAGATCTCCCCTAGCTGGGAGGGTCCTTTCCGAGTGATAAAAGTGTCCCGCCCCGGATGCATTCGCTTGGCAACAGAGGATGGGACACCGCTTCCCAACCCTTGGAACATAGAGCACCTCCATAAGTTCTACACTTACCATGGAGGTGAGTATGTTTTTGTTGTAGTATTTCATAGTGTCTATGAACAAGTCAGGTTGGTCCAAAATGTTTAGCATACTTAGCATGGTTTCATACCCTAAGTGTGTACCCTTGCCCCCCTGTTATCCGAACCTATTATGAAACACATTGATATGAAAACAGAATCTACGTGCATTTACATTGTGCATGTTATTATGTGCTCTTTTGTACCTTCTTGCCAATAGTAAAGCTGTGGAATCCTGTTGAAAGTTGGTTTCTAAGAATTCATGTGATACATATTCAAGTATTTTTGGTAGTCTTTTTCGAGACCTAGTGTTCACTGAATGGCCTACTCGCCTAAAAACCAATGCCAATGACACGTCCGGAGTGTGCTAAAGACTTAGCCTCGTCCAGCACCCTAAGTACGCTGCTCTACCTATTCTGGTGTTGCGTCAAAATAAGGCGGGTCCGGAAATCACCTGGACCTATGGAAGCACAACAGAAATACTAGTATTATCACGTGGAATTCATTAGGACCCAGAGTTCAACTAAGGATAGTAAGCCAAAACTAAGCTCGATCTGGGAGCTCTGGCGTCACTTTAGTACTTTTACTCCTTTTCTTGTCTCTCATGTGCAGGACAAATGATTTACATGATCGATCCGAGAGCTCCAGTGTTCCCAGGGGGCCTGATGTTAACGTTCCACACGTTTACAATAGGTCCATAGGTTCAACAAGCTCCGGCACTTCCAGGGATCCCAATGCTAATGTTTTGCATGTTGGCAAGGGTTCCCGTCGATGCTGCCGGGGGACACATTCAAGTTCAGAGCTATCCTAAAAGCTTCAAGACATTGCCAAGTTCCTGATGGTAAATGTCCTCAATAAATTGAGTACATCTACCAGGGGGCCAAGTAAGCTACCACAATGACAATAATGAACACAAAATATGAAGTTCACAAGAATTTCATTCAAGTTCCAAAATTTTTACAATGAGTTTGAAGATACAAAGGCAAATACAAGAGGATGATGAGGATCTAATTGTTGCTGGAGTTGTGTTGAAATCATGCGGCGACCTTGTGGGCAGCATCCTGCACGCTGGCCTTGGTAGATTCCTCCGTCTCTTTGACGGGTCCTTCTAGAATCGGAGCTAGAGAGATAGAGGGGTCCTAGCTGCAGAAGCAAGTCAACACATATTCAGCTACTGACTTGGCCAGGTTCCTCCCCTATGTCTCAAGCTAGTCAATGAGGACGTCTTCCAGCACATCTAGCTTGGTTCTGGCCGAGTTTAGGGTTGTGAGGGACTGGCCAACTTTTGGCTCCGGGTCACTTGGTCGGACTAGACTAAACCCCACAGGTACCAGTGCATTTTCTGCACGTCCCAAGAAGTCCCAAATCTATTGGGCTTCTATCCTCTGCGTGGCTTGCAACTCCTCCAGAGACTTCTTGGTGGTCTTCAGCCCTGTGAAGCCCCCCCTTGAGAACCGTTCAACCTCCTTGGCATGCTGCTGCATTCGCTCAGCCCACTTCTGTGACACCCGGTTCCGAATATGAACCAAGCGTAACGCATATGTGTGCCCAGGAAGTTCATCACACATATACGGTTGCATCACAAACGATATACAGAATTTAACCACGTCTTAACTAATATATAAGTACTTTATTACAATAATCCAATAGTTCACAAATGATAAAACTCTAAATAATGCAGCGGAAAATAAACTAAGCAGCACGACTCCAATCCACAGGCAATTGACCGCGGTACGCAACCTAGTACTCCACGTGGTCATCAGAGTACTCCCAATTGTCTCCAGTAGCTGTTGGGGGGGGGGATTGCAAGGGTGAGTACATGTCGTACTCAGCAAGTGTGGAAAGTATGACATGTGGCTAATTCAAATGTCGAATGTAATAATGGCTAAGTGCTGAAAAGTACAGTAAAACATTTGAAAAGCATTATACTATGTCTATGTGAAACAATCCCATCATAACCACCATATTAACAAAATATAAACCATATCCAATTATTGCCGACATCAACATTATCCATGTCCAGTTAACATAACTCAAATTCATATCCATAACCATAATCCATAAACCATCCATAACTATTACCAACCCATAACCATAAACCAACCATAACCATTACCAACCCATAACCATAAACCAACCATAACCATCCCAAATCCCAATTTCCAACTCTAATCATGTAGTTCATCCAGGCGCTCATAACCGGGAGCACGACTATCATGATAGTTTTTAACACTCTACCCACATGTTCGTGATTTCATCACCTTTCGGTGACTAAGAACCTCTATGTTGCCCTGTCACACTTCCGTGGTGTGCGGCCAAGAGATCACAAAATAGCCTTTCAAAAGGGACTACTAGTATGTACGGGCCCACTAAGGTTTCACCGGCAGGCTTGAATCTCCATTCTCCCACCCACGGGCCCCCTCGTGTGCCATGCGGATCCCAGGGCAGTCCTCCTTGACTCCCATTCCCCGCGCCATCCAATGGTCCATACAATACCAGCAGCACTCCTAATTATTCAGCTACGCCGCACCCATACTTGGCCTTGTGGTGGCACTGTTGACCTGGCATATTCTCGCATGAACCAGTCCTTAGATCTAAAGCAAGCAAACCACCATATCATCCAACCCATCCACATACCAGGCTTGCTTAGATCACCCATCGTATTGACCAGTTCACATTAACCAAAATATCATTGATGCATAATTAAATGTGTAGTGTTTTTTGCCATCCCAATTAATTAAGCGAAGCAAAAAGGTAAAAACCCTTCCCGACTCTCTACCATAAATTCCAGGTGACAAGGGTGGTCAAACAAAACTAGTAAACTTCCTACCATAGGATTCCCATCAATTTGACACAAGCATGCAGTTTTGCAAACAAAACATTTATTTTAAAAATAGGATCAATATGCTTCAAGGACACTTGCCTTGCTCCGACGGATGGGGTTGCTCAAGCGCTTCAAAGTCTTGATTTTGGAAATCCTCGTATGAGGCCTCTTGAGCACGTTCCTCTACGCGTGATCATACATACAAGAAAACATATACAATCAACATGATGCACACACATTAATCAACATGCGATGATATGCATGCATGCGAAAATCAATTATTAATTAACTATGGTTGTTTATTAATTAGATGCAACTAGTTTATATGTGTTCATATGAGTTTACGGGGGTTTTCGAGTGGATTAATGCTGCTGAAAATAAAATTACGACGCAACTACGATCAATTTACGTCTATTAGATTCAATATGGTCGCTAAAATTCGCATCGGGAACATGGCCTATCGTAGATGCGATGGCTTCGATGATCGCGGGATGGGGACAATGCGTAGACGAAGTAGGTGCGCAAGGTCCTCCGGCGGCACGACGATGGCGACGCGATGGCGACGACGATCTCCGGCGGACGGCGGCGCCCTCCTCTTTTTCTTCCTCTTCTTCTCCTTTTTTTCTTCCTTTTCTTCCCCTGGCGGCGCAGCTCTCTGGTGCCCTTCTTCTCTGTACCGGCGGCTAGGGCGTGTTCTGGAGCTAGGCGGCGGCGTTTCTGGGATCGTGGAAAACCTTACGGAACTACGGGTGCTTTTATAGGCGGCGGGGCGCGCATCGGTACCGACTCGTACCGCGATTCGGGCGTCGGGCGGGCGTTGCGGTGCGGGACCGGGAATCGCGCGCGGGAGAATCGGGGCGGGAGCGCGGGAGTCGGCCGGCTCGGGCGGGATTCAGCGGGGCAGGGCGCTGCGCGAGGGAGGCGGGACCCAGCGGGCGGGCGCGGTCGGCCGGGGCGCGCGCTGTCGGGAGGCGTCGGTACGGGCGAGCGGGCGTCAGGCGGCGGCCCAGCGGGGCAGCGCGGGGTCGCGTGGGAGAGCGGGGCCCAGGCAGGCGCGTGGCGCGTGGGTGTGCGCGCGGCATCGGGAGTCGCGCGGGGGCGTCGGCTCGGTCGGCCTGGCCGGCCGGGCTGCTCCCTTTATTTTTTTTCTTTGCTTATTTATTCATTCTTTATTTTTTTATATATATATTTTTTATTATATATATTTTATTATTTATACTTTATTTCATTGTTTATATATGTTATTTATATATACTTTTATTATTATTATTATTATTATTATTATTATTATTCCCTATTATAAGTTTTAGGCTATAAATATTATTTTCTATTTCTTCTTTTTGCTACACCATATATGTATGGTTTATCATTTTTCTTTTATTCTATTAATGTTTAATGCATGAACATGTATGCAATGCATGATGCAAAAATTGAGGGTGTTACAAACCTACCCCCTTAAAGTGAATCTCGCCCTCGAGATTCGATAGCGTGGAGAAAAGATGAGGGAATTCTGCCTTCAAGTCTTCTTCACGTTCCCACGTAGCTTCGGCTTCCGTATGGTGTTTCCATTGCACTTTGCACCAACGGATCCTCTTATTCCTTGTGACCCTTTCCTTCATGTCCAAAATTTTGATAGGTTGCTCGACATAGGACAATCCTCTTGAAGTTCTAACTCGTCCATCAGCACTTGTTCTTCTGGTACCCTGAGACACTTCTTGAGTTCAGAGACGTGAAACACGTTGTGTACACGTCGGCAGCTCAAGTCGATATGCCACTTCTCCTCGTTTGTCCAAAATCTTGAACGGTCCGATGTAACGTGGTGCCAGTTTTCCTTTGACGTTAAACCGTCGCTGACCTCTGATAGGTGACACTTTGAGGTATACAAAATCTCCAACTTCAAACGTCAAACTCCTTCGCCTATTATCAGCATAACCTTTCTGTCGAGACTGAGCAGCCTTTAAGTTTTCCTGTATTATTTGGACTTGCCTTTCAGCATCTTGTAACACATCGGGACCAAACACTTGATTCTCTCCGGTTTCATTTCAAAACAAGGGAGTCCTACACTTCCTTCCATACAATGCTTCGTAGGGTGACATTTTCAGACTTGCTTGATAGCTATTGTTGTACGAGAATTCAGCATACAGCAAACTTTTATCCCAACTTTTCCCATGCTTTAATGCACAAGCTCTTAACATGTCTTCCAAAATTTGGTTGGTCCTCTCGGTTTGTCCATCTGTTTGAGGGTGATACGCCGAACTGAAGTTCAACCTTGTTCCCATTGCTTCATGCAATTTCTGCCAAAATCTGGAGGTAAACTAAGAACCTCTATCCGAGACTATCTTCTTCGGTACTCCATGTCGACACACAATATGCTCCATATACAATTCTGCTAGCTTCGCGGTGGTATATGTGGTCTTGACACGGATGAAGTGAGCTGATTTTGTCAACCGATCCACAATAACCCATATTGAATCATAGCCAGACTGAGTTCGCGGTAATCCAACTATAAAGTCCATACCAATCTCTTCCCACTTCCACTCCGGGATCTTCAATGGTTGTAACAATCCGGCTGGCCTTTGATGTTCAACTTTAACTCGTCGGCACACATCCCAAATTGCAACATATTCGGCTATGTCCTTTTTCATGCTAGCCCACCAATAGCATGTCTTTAAGTCCTTGTACATCTTTGTACAGCCAGGATGAATTGAGTAAGGCGAGTCATGTGCCTCCTTCAATATTGTTTCCCGAATATGCCTCACATTAGGTACCACAATCCTCTTTCCAAGCCATAAGGTACCCTGTTCGTCCTCATCAAATCTGAATTCTTTTCCTTCTTGGGTCCTTTCCTTGATTTCCTGTATTTCCTTGTCCTTTGTCTGTCCTTCCCGTATTTCCTGCTCTAATGTTGGGTTGACTTCCATCGTTCCCATTTCATTTATGAATCCAAGGTTCAACCGTTCAAACTCCTTGCATAACTCGGATGGCAGCTCTCGAACTGTGAGTTGATTACTTACTCCTTTCCGGCTCAAAGCATCGGCCACTACATTGGCCTTCCCTGGGTGATAGTTGATTCCCACGTCATAATCCTTGATGAGCTCCAACCATCGGCATTGCCTCAGATTCAGATCTGTTTGCGTAAATATGTACTTGAGACTCTTGTGATCCGTATAAATCTCACATCGGTGACCAAAAACATAGTGTCTCCATATCTTCAAGGCGTGTACCACGGCTGCGAGTTCAAGGTCGTGTGTAGGATAATTCAACTCATGTTTCTTTAGTTGCCTTGATGCATAAGCTACCACTTGGCCTTCTTGCATCAATACACACCCAAGTCCTTGTCTTGATGCATCACAATAGATGTCGAAACTCTTGCTTACATCCAGCAATACCAAAACTGGGGCTGTTGTCAACCTCTTCTTCAACTCCTCAAAACTATTCTGACAAGCTTCAGTCCATTGGAACGCCTTTCCCTTCATTAGCAACTCCGTTATAGGTTTGGCTATCTTGGAAAAGTCCTTGATAAACCGACGGTAATATCCAGCCATTCCAAGGAAACTCCGAATTTCCTTAACATTCTGTGGCGGTTCCCACTTAAGCACATCTCTCACCTTCCCTGGGTCAACTGATACTCCTCCTCCGGAAATAATATGGCCTAAGAAAGAAACTTCCCGTAACCAGAATTGACATTTACTGAACTTGGCATACAATTGGTGTTCCCGTAGCTTCTGCAATGTAAGCTTCAAGTGTTCTTCATGTTCTTCCTCGCTTCTCGAGTATACCATAATGTCATCAATGAACACTACAACGAACTTATCCAGATATTCCATGAAGACCTTATTCATGAGATACATAAAGTACGCAGGCGCGTTCGTCAATCCAAATGACATGACGGTGTACTCATAAGATCCATATTGTGTCCGAAATGCTGTCTTGGGTATATCTGATGGTCTAATCTTCATTTGGAAGTATCCTGACCGCAAGTCGATCTTGGAGAAAATACAAGCACCCTTCATTTGGTCGAACAAATCCTCTATACGGGGCAGTGAGTACTTGTTCTTAATTGTCACTTCGTTGAGAGACCTATAGTCCACACACATCCTTTGGGTTCCATCCTTCTTATCTACGAAGAGCACTGGGGCTCCCCACGGGGATGATCTTGGGCGTATAAAACCCTTCTCTAGCTGCTCTTGAATTTGCTTCTTCAGCTCTGCTAATTCCTTAGGAGGCATCCTATACGGCCTCTTAGCTATAGGTGCAGTTCCAGGTATCAACTCAATGGCGAATTCTATGTCACGGTCAGGTGGCATACCTGGCAACTCATCTGGAAACACATCCGGGTACTCGTGAACGATCAGAATGTTTTCCAATGTCACACCTTCCACTTGATTCAGCATTGCCTTCTCTCTTGTAGGTTGGGCTGCCTCAACTTCGATGCGTGTACCATGTTCACTTGTCAACTGCACAATCCTCTCGGCACATTGAATGACTCCATTATACTTGCTCAACCAGTCCATTCCAAGTATTATGTCTATTCCTTGGGAGTCCAAGACTATGAGGTTTGCGAGAAAGTCTACCCCCCTTATTTTAATGCTTACTTTCGGACATACTATATTTGTCCTCATCTCTCTGCCAGGAGAACTTACTAGCATAGTTTGCTTCATATGAGATATAGGCAGATTGTACTTGGCAACATACTTTGACGAGATGAATGAATGAGATGCTCCCGAATCAAATAAAACAGTGGCTGGGTTGGAGTTGGCAAGAAACATACCAATCACGACGTCATCAGCTTGCTGGGCTTCCTCAGTAGAGACATGATTCACATTGCCAAGAGCAAAATTCTGCTATCCACGGTTGCCTTGTGGTGCTGCTCCATTTGGTCGTGGGTGATTTGGCCTTGGTGCATTGTTCATAGGTCCATAGTTTCTCCTGGGGCATTGACTTGCAAAGTGCCCGGGTTCTCCACACACATAGCATGTCTTGCCGCCTGTAGCATTAGGGAAGTTTGGGCGCAACTGGTTTTGAGCGTTTGCCGCCATGTTAGGACGCGGCGCAGGTGGCACAGGATAGCGAGGCGCTTGCATGGCGGGGCGTTGCTGCGGTGGCTGATTTGGGCGGGGCGGATAAGCAGCGCGGTATGCAGGAGCAGATGGGTTGTAGTGTGGTGCAGTAGGTGGTGCATAGCGGGGGGGAACATTGCTTCCTTGCTGCGGTCCATGATGTGGCATCTTCCTCTTGTTGTCCTGCTCCATCTCACGAATCTTGTTCTCAACCACAATAGCCTTGTCAACCAGCTTTTGGAAGTTTGGATAATCAGTATTGAGCAACTGGACTTGAATTTCATTGTTGAGACCCCTCATAAACAGATACTGCTTCCTACTATCAGTTTTGATGTCTTCTGGAGCATATCTTGATAATTGAGTGAATTTGTTGAGATACTCACTCACGCTCATCCTTCCTTGCCTGAGATTTTCAAAATCTTGTCTTCTCAGTATCATAACTCGTTCAGGTACATAGTGGGAACGGAAACTCTGCTTAAACTCAGCCCAAGTGATTGCTTCTTGATTATCATGAGCGTTGCAAAGAGCTTCCCACCAGTCAGCGGCTGCTCCAACTAGTTGATGTGATGCAAAGAGAACCTTCTCCCTATCAGTGCATTGGACAATAGCAAGTTTCTTCTCAACGGACTTCAGCCAATCATCAGCTTCCATTGGGTCTATGGCTTGTGCAAAGGTAGGCGGTCTGGTCCTCATGAACTCTCCCAAACGGTTGTGGTGTGGCTGGGGTGGTGGCGGTGGCGGTATATGATACTGATTGTTGTTGCCAGCTTGCAGTTGTCCCATTGTTTGTATCATGGTCTGCATGAGCTGGTTCTGCATAGCTAACAGTTGTTCAATATTGATAGCTCCATGAGCATGTCCCTGGTTGTTCTGAGGTACTTCATTGCGCTCCTCCTCATCGTTGGCATCCGTCTGGTTACGAGTCCTCACCATCTGAAGGAGAGCAATAGGTAAGAATTTAGAAACGTCCCCAACTATATGCATCAAGGGATATGAAGCTAACCAACTACATATACTAGCCTAGGTGGACATGGCAATGCTAAAGCATCCCAAAATCCTCTATTAAGCACACAAGCAAACAATATATATAGCAAACAGCACACCAAGCAAAAACACATCGATTCCTGAGTGCTCCTATGTGCTCTAAAGTGTCCATTCTATCTAGGTTGCGTCCTACGGTCAACGCGGCTCTGATACCAATCTGTGACACCCGGTTCCGAATATGAACCAAGCGTAATGCATATGTGTGCCCAGGAAGTTCATCACACATATAAGGATGCATCACAAACGATATACAGAATTTAACCACGTCTTAACTAATATATAAGTACTTTATTACAATAATCCAATAGTTCAAAAATGATAAAACTCTAAATAATGCAGCGGAAAATAAACTAAGCAGCACGACTCCAATCCACAGGCAATTGATGGCGGTACGCAACCTAGTACTCCACGTGGTCCTCAGGGTACTCCCAATTGTCTCCAGTAGCTGTTGGGGGGGATTGCAAGGGTGAGTACATGTCGTACTCAGCAAGTGTAGAAAGTATGACATGTGGCTAATTCAAATGTCGAATGTAATAATGGCTAAGTGTTGAAAAGTACAGTAAAACATTTGAAAAGCATTATACTATGTCTATGTGAAACAATCCCATCATAACCATCATATTAACAAAATATAAACCATATCCAATTATTGCCGACATTAACATTATCCATGTCCAGTTACCATAACTCAAATTCATATCCATAACCATAATCCATAAACCATCCATAACTATTACCAACCCATAACCATAAACCAACCATAACCATTACCAACCCATAACCATAAACCAACCATAACCATCCCAAATCCCAATTTCCAACTCTAATCATGTAGGTCATCCAGGCGCTCATAACCGGGAGCACGGCTATCATGATAGCTTTTAACACTCTACCCACATGTTCGTGATTTCATCACCTTTCGGTGACTAAGAACCTCTATGTTGCCCTGTCACACTTCCGTGGTGTGCGGCCAAGAGATCACAAAATAGCCTTTCAAAAGGGACTACTAGTATGTACGGGCCCACTAAGGTTTCAACAGCAGGCTTGATTCTCCATTCTCCCACCCACGGGCCCCCTCGTGTGCCATGCGGATCCCAGGGCAGTCCTTCTCGACTCCCATTCCCCGCGCCATCCAATGGTCCATACAATACCAGCAGCACTCCTAATTATTCAGCTACGCCGCACCCATACTTGGCCTTGTGGTGGCACTGTTGACCTGGCATATTCTCGCATGAACCGGTCCTTAGATCTAAAGCAAGCAAACCACCATATCATCCAACCCATCCACATACCAGGCTTGCTTAGATCACCCATCGTATTGACCAGTTCACATTAACCAAAATATCATTCATGCATAATTAAATGTGTAGTGTTGTTTGCCATCTCAATTAATTAAGCGAAGCAAAAAGGTAAAAACCCTTCCCGACTCTCTACCATAAATTCTAGGTAACAAGAGTGGTCAAACAAAACTAGTAAACTTCCTACCATAGGATTCCCATCAATTTGACACCAGCATGCAGTTTTGCAAACAAAACATTTATTTTAAAAATAGGATCAATATGCTTCAAGGACACTTGCCTTGCTCCGACGGATGGGGTTGCTCAAGCACTTCAAAGTCTTGATTTTGGAAATCCTCGTATGCGGCCTCTTGAGCACGTTCCTCTACGCGTGATCATACATACAAGAAAACATATACAATCAACATGATGCACACACATTAATCAACATGCGATGATATGCATGCATGCAAAAATCAATTATTAATTAACTATGGTTGTTTATTAATTAGATACAACTAGTTCATACGTGTTCATATGAGTTTACGGGGGTTTTAGAGTGGATTAATGCTGCTGAAAATAAAATTACGACGCAACTACGATCAATTTACGTCTATTAGATTCAATATGGTTGCTAAAATTCGCATCGGGAACATGGCCTACCGTAGATGCGATGGCTTCAATGATCGCAGGATGGGGACAATGCGTAGACGAAGTAGATGCACAAGGTCCTCCGGCGGCACGACGATGGCGACGCGATGGCGACGACGATCTCCGGCGGACGGCGGCGCCCTCCTCTTTTTCTTCCTCTTCTTCTCTTTTTTTTTCTTCCTTTTCTTCCCCTGGCGACGCAGCTCTCTGGTGCCCTTCTTCTCTGTACCGGCGGCTAGGGCGTGTTCTGGAGCTAGGCGGCGGTGTTTCTGGGATCGTGGAAAACCTTACGGAACTACGGGTGCTTTTATAGGCGGCGGGACGCGCATCGGTACCGACTCGTACCGCGATTCGGGCATCGGGCGGGCGTTGCGGTGCGGGACCGGGAATCGCGCGCGGGAGAATCGGGGCGGGAGCGCGGGAGTCGGCCGGCTCGGGCGGGATTCGGCGGGGCAGGGCGCTGCGCGAGGGAGGCGGGACCCAGCAGGCGGGCGCGGTCGGCCGGGGCGCGCGCTGTCGGGTCGCGTCGGTACGGGCGAGCGGGCGTCAGGCGGCGGCCCAGCGGGGCAGCGCGGGGTCGCGCGGGAGAGCGGGGCCCAGGCGGGCGCGCGGCGCGTGGGTGTGCGCGCGGCATCGGGAGTCGCGCGGGGGCGTCGGCTCGGTTGGCCTGGCCGGCCGGGCTGCTCCCTTTATTTTTTTTTCTTTTTTTCTTTGCTTATTTATTCATTCTTTATTATTTTTATATATATATTTATTATTATATATATTTTATTATTTATACTTTATTTCATTTTTATATATGTTATTTATATATACTTTTATTATTATTATTATTATCATTATTATTATTCTTATTCCCTATTATAAGTTTTGGGCTATAATTATTATTTTCTATTTCTTCTTTTTGCTATACCATATATGTATGGTTTATCATTTTTCTTTTATTCTATTAATGTTTAATGCATGAACATGTATGCAATGCATGATGCAAAAATTGAGGGTGTTACAGCTTCCTTTCTTGGTCTGCAACTTGTTTCTCGTGGAGGGTCAAGCGATCCTTCCTCGCCGCCAAGTTCTTCGCCTCTGCTTTCATCTCATCCTCCTTGGCAGAGACAACAAGCTCCCGCTTGTTGACTTACTATCCCGCCTGCCATACTTACTTCTTCTCCTATTCGGAGCGGGATATAAACAGATCAACGTGGAGAGCCAAATCCTTCTCTTCGCTCTCTAGCTTCTGAGAGATCTCTATGTCTCTCCTTTGGAGCTCCTGTTCATTATTGTCAGCCACCTCTTGGCGTTGGAGGAGCTCCTCCTAAAGCTTATTCAAAGACTCGAAGTGGGCATTTTCTAAGTCATTGGCAGCCACCGTTTCGTCATAAATCTCACGAGTCTTCTCGTCCAGTGCTTCGACGGTAGCTTTTCTATCGTTCAACAGCTTGTCCATGCACTACAGCCGCACCCGCTCACTTGCAAGGCGGTCCCTCTAGTTGGCCACGCGGGTCTGCGTCAGCCTCGTCTTGAAATTCAGAAGCTTTCGCCACCGGCTCAGAGTCTCCTGCTCTACCTCCAAAACATTGCGCTCATGGTCAAAGCTGAGTAGCACTTGGCAAAGACTTGAGCAGGTGTTCTTTATGGAGAGAGACAGAGGGATCGGCTCCGGACCTTCCATCGGGTCCGCCAGCACCCCCACCGCATCAGGAATTGTTGTTGGATCCCATGGCACGAGCATGGACTCTGGTCTGTCTTCATCAACAACGCCGATCTCTAGGAGGTCATCCTCCCTTGGCAACGACGTTGATGCAGCATCAGTCGATGCCCTTGGTGCCTCCATGGCGTCAGCTGGCAGCTCCAGCGTGGCATCAAATACTGGCTCAGGCGGCTCCATGGCGTCAAGTGCCAACTCCGACACGATGTCAATTGCTGGCTCCGGTACAGCCGAGGTCCCAGCCGGCAGCTCCAGCGTCACTTCAGCACCAATCACTAGCTCAAGAGTTGGCTCCGGCACTGTTGCTAGCTCCAGCACTGGCGCGACTTCTTCTGGTCAGTCCGGCATGACTGCGACATCATTAGATGGAACCGAGGTCATCTAGACATCAGTTGACTCCGGTTCTGCTGCACTATCCATCGCGATATCAGAAGAGGCCATGACATCAACCATCGAATCAGCCAGTCTGGTGTCTTCGACCGCGACGTTGGCCTGGCTTGTTGGTGGCGCCCGAGCAGCAACTGGTCTTGAAGCTTTGGAAACAGAGGAATCAACAAGAAGCAAGAAATGAAAAAAGAAGACAAGTTCCTAATGTTACTTTGTACCTGGGGCCTCGACAACTCCAATCAGTGCGGAACTTCTTCCGCTAGCGGCCAGAGTCATCTGATCCCACTGTCACCGATCATGTGGATGGTCCGGACTTCCCCCTGGGAGTCCCCAAAGTAGACACCAGCTTCGCAACTGCAGGGACCTTCGGAGCAGATGCCTCATCTCCTGCTGTCGGAGTCACTGTTGAAGGATTTTTTCCGGACCACCAAGACCGAAGCTGAATACTTTCTGGACTCAATGCTTGTCGTTGGCACCGGGACCGAAGCTTAAGATTTTCCAAACCCGGTACTCGCCTTGGGCGCTGGGTCCTAAGCTGAAGTCGCGGGAGGTACGACCACCACAGAGTTCAAGGTTGGGAGAGGCACCGACGATGACACTGTTTCTGTCAGAACTGGCCTGGCGGAGCTCGCATCAACTCGCTCCAGCTTCCTCTTCCTGCTGGAGGAATCGACATGCTCCTTCCCCTTGCTCAGGTTTGAGTGGAACCTCTTCTGCTGGCTCGACTCTACAACAGACTTCCCTTTGCCACCTGTAGAGGCAGGCTCGAACCTCTCCTGCTCACTGGGGGCCAAAGTTTCAGAGATGATAATTCCTCTAGAGTTGTCACCCCTCTATCGCACGGTGATGTCGGTAGAGGGTTGGCATTTCCTTCAGCAGCTGCCTATTTATCTACGGCACAACAAACACTGACAAGAACTCTGATGGAGGCATGAGGTCGTATCTGGAGATGGAACCACTGTACAACTTCACCAGACTGAAAAGTAGAGCCTTCTCCTCCAAGTCAGTTCCTAGGCCAACCTCAATCCAATTGAAGTCCATCTCTCCGTTGTATGCCCAGGCTGGATACTCTCGCTGCTTAAGAGGAGTCCAGCGTCGAGACAAGAAGTCATCAAGCAGCATCAGTGAATTCAAACCTCCTTCAGCTAGGTGCCGGATCCTTGTGAGCATCGGGTTATACTCTGTCAATAGGTCCGGAATGATCTCCCATAAGTCGGTGTTTGTGGTGGGAAGTCAGGTTGGTAGCTCCAAGTGGTCATGCTGGTCCGTCCGGACTATCACCCAATTGCTCTTCCAGGGCTCCCACTTCCGAGAGGAGAAGGAACTGATATACTTGTATGGAGCATTCCTGCGCCTCACGAAGTAGTAAGCTCCGAAGAGGCCGATACCTTTCCCAGTCGGCCGAAGGGTGAAGAAGGTCTTGAACAGCAGCAGGCGGGGCCTCACACAGACCCACATCTTGCAGAAGTGGGTGAAGATCGCCACCATAAGGATGAAGTGAGGGTTGAGGTGTTGTAGTTGAAGTTCGTACACTTTCAGCAACATCAGCAGGAAGGAGGAATCTGGCGGGACTAACCCAACCAATACATACGCCGTGAAGAAGACGATGTCATCGAAGCTTTTCTTCGTGAAACGAAGGCTCTCGCAGCGCATCGCATTGTCAAAGGAAGGGCTTTGCCAGCCCATGAGCTTCTGGACTCTCACAATGTCTCTCTTTCTCATGAGCTTGGAGAGGAGAAGACCGGGTTCCATGGCCGCGAGTGGAACAAATCAAAAATCACAAGCACGATGCAGAGAAGGAAGCGGAGAATTCTATTCGCAAGGAAACAGATCAGAGCATAAGAGTTCCTTCACTACACAACTCTTCCTTTTATTACTCTCTTCAACGCTTGGAAGGTAACTGCACACCGACCATGGTTACGCACCGCATAGTTATCTCGTTGATGACAAGGGGGTCCGAGTCCACTTTGCCAAAAAAGTCGCACCAGGTGAACTGTTGTCATGATGAGAAGTTGGGAGCTCAAAGAAGGCAACCTGACAAAGCTACAAACATTGCACTGGGAACCGATGCAAAAATCGTATTGGGACCAGCGCTCTTCAAGACGTGGGATCCGTACACCGCGTATCTCACCTGCCAAATCAAGAAGGGCCACGTAGCGGTGGCACAGGAACGTGTCATCGTTTCAACCGCCCAAATGAAAGTTGAAGCAGCAACGCGAGAAGTGATGGTGGCCCCACCTGCATGATCGAAACCTCCCTCGAGGTGGGCCTTGGGGACACTGTCGGTACTCTGTGAACCAGGTACTCTTGCGTACCACAAGAAGCGTCGAGTCCCACATTCTAGGAGAGAAGACTTTTGGAAGCCACATGCCACGTAGCGCCGGACCTGCCTTCCTCTTAAGGATGGCTCCGGTGCTTCTACGTGTCCCGCGATGCCAAACCTACCTCCCTCTTAAGGTTGGCTCCGGTGCTGCCACATGTCTTGTAGCACCGGACCAGCCTCCCTCCTAGGGGTGGCTCCTATTCTGCCACGTGTCGTGCAGCCTCGGACCTGCCTCCTTCCTAAGGATAGCTCCAGAGCTGCCACGTGTCAGACCCTACCTCTCCAATGGGAAGGACTCTAGGATCTCCAACAGCACGGACATTCAAGTGGCTATCAGCCGTTTCAAGACATGTTTAACCCATCATTAATTCCATATTAATGACACACGATTAAAGGGCCTTCAAGAATGGTAATGATGCCATCAAGGCACGTTATTACACAAATAAACTGTTGTTAAGTTCCTAGATCGTGTACAAGGTGCTTAATAGCCCGAGGCCACCTGTCAGGTCTCGGTTACACTGTAACAGCCAGACCTTAGCATATAAAAGGTTTGAGCTATACGGTAGAAGAGGAGCTGATCTTAGACATTCGCACACATACTGACTCAGGCTCAGTAACACTCAAGCATACAACACACTACCGTGGAGTAGGGTATTAGGCTCAGGCGGTCCGAACCACGTAAAATCCTCGTGTCACCTTTGTTCTTGAGATCTTCGAGTTACGCCCCTCCTAAAAAAGAACTTTCACGGATTACTTCATAGTAGTACCAAGAGAAGTGTTGATCACACACTTCGACAATTTTAAAAATAGATTCATCAAAAATTGTTGGGATATCATTAAGGAGGACTTTTACACATTGTGTAGTGATTTCTTTAGGTTCAACTGAATATAAGGTATATAAATAATTCTTTCCTGACACTTGTCCCGAAAGTTGCAAACCCAATGGCTATCAATGACTTCAGGCCCATCTCACTCCTGAATATGACAGTCAAACTCATTACCAAGTTAATGGCAAATAGGCTACAGTTAGTTATCACCTCTGTTGTCCACAAGAATCAATACAGTTTTACTAAAAGTCATACAATTCAAGATTGTATTGATTGGGTGTATAAATTCATCCATCAATGTAGAGTCTCGGGTGAAGAGATTATCATATTAAAATTGGACTTTGCAAAGGCCTTTGAAACAATTGACCATAGAGTTATAATCCTAATGCTAAGGCATCTAGGATTTCCTGATAAATGGATTAATTTGGTAGAGAGGATTATGTAATCAGGTTCAGCCTCAGTTCTTCGTAATGGTGTTCCAGGAAGACCTTTTCTATGTAAACGTGGTGTGCGACAAGGGGACCCTCTATCCCCGTTGCTCTTTGTCTTTGCAGCTGATCTATTACAAAGCATTGTCAACAAAGCTGCCAATATCAACCTTCTTTCACGACCTATGATGGACAATAATGCTGACGACTTTCCATTCATCCAATATGCAAATGATATCTTAATAATTATGGAGGCCTCACAAAAGGATCTATTCTGTCTTAAAGGTCTTCTCGAGTCCTGTGGACAATCAACTGGTCTAATAGTGTACTAACAGAAGTCCTCCATCATTCCAATTAATGTCGATAGCCAAAATGTAAAAAGACTAGCTGGTGTCTTTGGCTGCCAAATGGGTAATTTCCCCTTCACTTACCTTGGCATTCCTTTAAGTATCTCAAGGCCTGGATTCAAAGATTATATGCTACTGATAAATCTGACAGAAAGGAGGCTCTCGGCAACAACTAGACTCCTCAATCTTGCAGGCATGCTACAAATTACCAACTCAGTCATTTCTTCATTATCAACATATACCATGTCTGCTCTAAAGCAGCCAGCTGCAGTCATCCAACAAATAGACAAAGCAAGGAAGAGAAGCCTATGGAATGGTCCTGACTTTAATAGCAACACAAAAGCCCTTATAAGCTGGAGTAAGTGCACTGTCCCAAAAAAGTTTGGAGGGCTTGGAATTATCAATTTACAAAGACAAAATGAAGCCTTCCTCCTCAAGCACTTAGATAAGTTTTTCAACAAAAAGGGATGTTCCTTGGGTGAATCTGATTTGGAACACATACTATCACTCTGGAATTTCAAGAATTTAGGTATGTTGATCAGGGTCCTTCTGGTGGAAAGATATTGTAAGCCTTCTTGAGACCTTCAAGGATATAGCAAAATGTTCTATTGGGGATGGTTCCACTGTTAGAATTTGGAAGGATAATTGGAATGATAATATTCTGGAAAGGGACCTGCCTAGCATAAACTTTCTCAATCAATCAGGATATTACTGTACAAGAATTTTCTCAGGAAATTAGGGCTAACAGATTATTCCACTTTCTGTTGTCATCGCAAGCGATGCAGGAGTTAGAATTGTTGAAGAATACCATATCTGTTACATCACTTGAAGGCAAGGATTAGTGGATATGTATTTGGGGGCAGAAATACAAATCTAAACAGTTTTATTTGCTAAACTTCCAGAATGTTCAAGTTTCTAAGGCTTTGCGACGGATATGGAAGGCTAAAAGCAACAACAAACCGAAGGTATTATGTTGGCTCCTAATGATGGATAGGCTTAATACAAGAAGCATTCTTAGACCAAAAAAAATTCAAACTCCAGAATAATGATTACTCCTGCATTCTATGTTCCAAATGTGCACAAGAGACTGCCATGCACCTATTTTTAAGTGTTCATTCAGCAAGGAATTCTGGTTATGGATGGGGATAAAATGGAATACTGATATGCTGTTTTATGACATGCTACTGGAGCCTCAACCATCAATATCTAGGAAACTGATCATGGATGTTCTAGTGATCGCTTGCTGGACAATTTGGAGACAGGGGAACGATCGTATCTTTGAGGCTAAACAGCCGAATCTGTTAAAATGTAAAATGAACTTTTTAGAAGAATGTCGTCTCCACGCTGTTAGGTGTGGATCGGTAGTTAGACTCCTTTGGGAGGATTGGCTATCCTCTTTGCAATCCCTAGGTTGATCGGCTTACAACAAGACCATTGGTCAATGTAGGCCTAACCTTTTGTATTAACCTTTTGGTCTAATAAATAAACAGTAGGGTCTTCCTGCTGGTACTTTTCAAAAAAAAAAAAAACAATTGATCCTCCTGCTCAACATGTTTCAGAAAAATAAAGTTCTTGCGGATCACACTCATCTGTCTTATGGTTTTCAACTCAAAGTTGCAGACAGAGATGTGCAATTTGGTCGCCAACACACATCTAGCTCATTAACAGAATGACAAATGGACAGCCTCTTGTCACTACTGAATTGCATATGCTAACCTATGTTGCAAAGGGCCAATGTTTTCTTGTGCAAAAAAATCAGAAGTCGGATCTGAACCTCTAGAATTTTCGGTGATATGTTCGTTCGCATTTGACGGATCATCTATTGTTCACTCATGAGCCTGATCATTTCCATTCTGCATGAGTGAGGAAGGTGACCCAAACTAGATGGAAAAATTAATTCACCTTGCCCACAACTTGAAGAATACAGTAGCCACAGTTGTCACTCAAATAATGTCATGGTGGGTACTCATTCTAATAGTACTCCAAGTTCCTTACGTTGGCTAAATGTTTGTGGGATTACGACCAAAGTTTGTTGCGAAGGAGTCCATTTTCACATCTTTACTTTCAGAGGTCAGTTATGTGAACAAGACTACGCACGATTATCTCTAACATGATTCATATTGTGTATAATTGGGTTAAAGACTACAGTAAGGCATAATTTCATCTGTTTTTTTTTCAAATACTCCCTCCGTCTCTAGATACTTGTTGCTTCGTATTTTATTTTTGCATTAAAAAGGGACAATTATTTAGGGACGGAGGGAGTATCATGCTAAATTAGAGCCTCTTACTCAACCAAGCATATTCCACTGTAAAATACTTTTTTAGTAGGAACAAGGTGGAAACCCTAGTTCCACCGTACGCCAAAATCAGAAATAGATGCGCCTAGTGCACCAGAAACTTCAACTAACTCAATTGAATGGAATAATGCCACAAAATCAAACAATATCAACAAACTAACTACCATAACAACAGTTCAACTCCAAATTTGGAACTGAAATTTAACAGGTTTCTCACTCCAATGATTGATGAAGTCCTCATTATTTGTAACCGTACTTGGTGGCCTGTTCATGTGATCTGCTCCAGCATATCCATGACAAGATCTGCTAGGGGTTTCAAAATTAATGAAAATATCTTCCTTGGCATGAGTTATCTGGATGGGACTGTCCTTGTCAGTTGCATCTAAATTTCTTCTGAGTGGCTGGAAATGTTAGGTAGGCTATATAACATCTAGCTTAATTTAAAGTTTTTTAATAGGCAACGAACTTATTTCCTACCTTCCTTGTAAGCTCTAGAACTGGTCTCATGTCACGTATACATTGTGCTTTGGATAAGAACAGAAAAACCGGAATTTTGCAAGACAAAAACTGGATGCTCGATAACTAGCAACTCTTCACTCTACAAATCATCTCTCGTTCTAGATGCATTTTCCGTAAGATCTTCCCAAACTTGAAAAATGCAAATCTCGATGATTTTTTCGCTGAAAAAAACAAATACATTTTTCGTAATATCTTCCCATGTCACACCGGCTAAACCTTACGAATTCAATACGAAATGTGACTCGAGCCTGATAATCAAGGGAGATATCATCTATACTACATAGGTACAGGCCGGCGTTGCATGGTTGTAGACAGTCGCAATACCCCAGCGTCACCCAGCACCCGGTGTTCCACAACGCCGGTGGCACGCACGCACGTACCAACCTCTCGCTCCCTGAGGTGTCAATTAATTTATTTTACTGCTCCTTTCCGTTTCAATGGGGGCACATCTGGATTACCTACACTAAACCTGTTTAAACTATGGACACACCTTTTTCAAAAGAGTCTCTTTATATTTTAGGTGCTTGAAATGCAGAAAAATTTCATATGACGGGTAATTAGCAGGTAATTACAGTGGCGAAGCTAGACCACAAATTAGGATGGTGTCTGTATCAAATTTATGCTTAAATTTCAACTAAATATCTGCTCATAATAAGCATCTTAGTGTTTTTTTTTTTGCTTTACCTGGTGTCAGTGCATCAGGGTAGGCTAATTACTACTTTTAATTATATAGATTGATCGATTATAAAAAAATTTGTTTGGTTATTTTAAAATTAACATAACCATACAAGTTATGGATTACCAATTAAAAAATAAACAAACAAAAAAAAGAGTTAGATCAACGGTTCACCTGAAAATTGTTGAAATCTTAGGTGCCTGTAAGAGAGGATTTTCGTTTCCAAAATAGTTTGGGGGTCATATTGTAAAAAAAAAATATAACGAAATGCCACTATTGCCCATGCATAATTGGCTTCCATAATACATACTTTGCAGGGTATAAAGATCACCTCCAAGAAGCAGCAGAGCACACAACAATCCTCCGTGCGTTCATCACTGCTCTCTTCCTTTCTTGGTTAAGTTAGTGTTTTGCTGGAGAACCCAGCAATGGCGGACGAAGTCCAGCAGCTCACGAGGGCCTTCTCAGGTTTGCATCATCACTGAGCATGCTTGATCGATCGTAGTACTGTAGTTTTTGTGTCCTTGTCGTCTCCGTTGCTTAATTAGAATTCTCTCTGTGTGACCATATTCAATGTCACCAAAATGAAGGTCTGGGAGGTCTCAGCGTGGACGAGGCGACGATGGTGTCGACGCTGGCGCGGTGGCGCAAGCAGCCGGAGAAGCGGTCCGAGTTCCGGAAGAGCTTCACGAGCTTGTTCAAGAGCCACGACGACATCGACCGGTGCGAGGAGTACATGTCAGTTATGATGTCGGAGGTGACGTGGGCAATAACCACGCCCCCGAGTCCGACTCCTCCTACGCACTCTGATCGGCGGCGCAACCCATCAATTCAGTGCGACTTCCTCTCACACGCGCCATATAAATAGAAGAGGGAAGAGTCGGGGCACAATCACCAAGTTGATTAGCCGCCACAACCTCTCCCCACAAAACCCTAACCGATCTATTAGGATGCGGAGTGAGAAAAAGTCCGCACCTCTTTGGAGATCCGCCGACGCCAACACCGACGTCGTTCCTGCGTCAAGCCGCCACTGCACCACTGTCTTCCTGCATCACCGGTCATCCTATGTCAGAAAAATCTCCAGCGATGAGCCCAATGGCATCAAGTGGATCCTTAATTCTCATCTCTCCCTTAATGCTCTAACTCTCTTCTACTCTATGTCATGATCTGTTTGCATGTTTAATTGTTAGATTAGCCTAAGTAATTAGATTGATGTTTGATTATGTCTAAGAGATTCTGATTAGATGTTCATAGTATAGATCCTAAGCATAATTAGAACTAACAATGGCACCAGAGCCGTGTCGATGAACACTAATTCTGTAATTGAGATCAATTAGTTTCTAATCATTTTTTAATTTAGTTTTAGTCTCTGTTAATTAAGATTAGTTCCAATTAAGGTGTTTGTTCGCAACAATTAGAAGGAGGGGAATCAAATTTTAGTTTCAATCTCGGCTAAGATTAGGAACTCAAAAAAAAACTCGAATCGAATCACAATAAGAAAATTAGACGGGGGGAAGAGGACTTATCTCAGTTTTGGGTGCACCTGCCTCTGGTCCTTCGGAGCCCCCTCACCGACGTTGAGTGTCGGGTGAGGGAGTCGGCGTCACCCTCCCCACCAGACAACTCCTCGGTTGAGGAGACCTGGGGAGGGTGGCTTCGGCCGCCATCCACCTTAGTGCACAGGGTTAGGGGAAACCCTAACCCTAGAATCTTCTTCCCCAAACGGTCGCCACCCGTTGATTCTTCCAATGTAGAGACAACAGCGACACTGTGGTCCTCAGGCACTGTGCTAGGGTTTCGGGGTCAAAGCCTTAACCCTAGTCGCACACCTCACGGGCGCGCCTCCCCACCGGCGGCACGACGTGCGCACCATGGAGGAGGCCTTAGCGACGCCAAAGTCCCTGCAAACATAAGCACTCAGAAGTTGTGCTAGGGTCTCAGGCTCAAACCCTAACCCTAGCCGTCAGGTTTCTTTCGACGACTGATCGTCTGCACCACGCGTCGACAACAATGATGCGACGGCGCAGGAAGTCCTCGCGGCAGCGCATCACAAAAACACTCAGACCCTTCGCTCAGATCTGGCAATGCGAGACAGTTTTTACTCAACGGCAGCCAACCAGCACCGTCAACCTCGACGGAGATGCACCTCTCGGTGTGTTTCCCTCACCGGAGTCGACGAAGCGGTGGCCCCGGAGGTCACTCGCCGGTGTCGCCCGCGCTCGCCTCACCGCTCGCCTACTCGCTCGCTCGCCACCGCTCAGAATAAGAGAGAGAGTGGAAAGATGGAAATGAGTTAGGGTTTCCGAAACCCGCATCCGACGACCTTAAATACCGTCTGATATCGACGCACGATAGTTGGATCAACATCGGACAACTCAGATCAGCGCAAGTTTTGAGTCTCCGTCGGACCATGGCCGTAGGATCCGGATGTGACGGCCCTTAGGCTGCGCCGCCGCCGCCGCTTAAGGCTAACGGGCCCGGAGCCCATGCGGGAGCGTTAAACGGGCGCTTGGGCTGCCCTTTCAATTTTAAGTTTTTTTTCAGCAATTTTCTTTCAGCACCATTCGGCCTCGAGCCGAATTGTCTTGGATCACACACGCATCACACTGTCGTCATGGGCCGCTGGGCCAATTTTAGTGATGGGCCAAATTTTAAGTTTTTGGCCCCTTATCCTTTTTCAGCATTTTGAATTTTGAGAATATGGTTAGTATGGAAAATTAATTCCGGAAATTAAGAAAAATGATTAATAAAAACAGTTAAATAGCTGAGAAAATTTAAGAAATTTTGTATGATGATTGTGTAGTTTTTTATTGCATAGTTTCTGTAATTTTTTGATAATTATTGTTTTAAGTGTATTTTCTCAGTTATTTAAATTCAATTAATTTCTATTAAGTATTTTGCAATTAATTTCAGAATTTAAGAAATTAAGTATATTAAGCTTCCGTTGTTATTTGGTACTAAATTTAAATAAGTAACCAACGTGAAAGCTTAAATTTGCTAAAATTTTAAGATTATATGTTTATGCATGGAAATTAAATAAGTAACGAACGTGAAAATTTAATTTTACCATGTTTAAATTAATTTTCATTATATTTGTACTATGTTGAATATGTCTTCATGAAATTTTGAATATGTTCACATGGAATTTAAGGTAACCAACATGAAATATTTCCATATTATTTAAGTTGTTAACTGAAATAGTTTTGCTGAGTAACCAACGTGAAAGATAATTTTATATCATTTCTAATTATTTAAGTGTAATTTTAAGTATGTGATGCATTATATGTTATTTTTTAGTTATTTTCTAACCCCTATATTTATTTTATTATGATGCCTCCAATGTGGTAAGTTTCATTGCCTCCATAAGAACTCTCACGGATATAACTATGGGTCATGAAATGAGAGGCTTCGCATAAACTTAGTCATTGCAAATCTTGACTTTGCCTAAAGAAGGATCGCCCTGTTGATCTTGAAGTCCCTATTGCTCAACCTGAGGAAACTAATGAGCAATTTGCAGTAAGAAAAGAGGAAAATATTAAGTTTAAGAAAAAATACACTAAGGACCTTGAGGCTTGGGAGGAATCCAACAGAAAATGCCTCATGGTCTTTAAGGCCACCATTTCTTAGTCCTTAAGAGAAGCCATTCCTAGCTGTGAGTTGACCACTGAGTATCTTTCCAAGGTCAAAAGTCAGTACATAAGCTACACTAAGACATTAGCAACAACTCTTCTCAAGAGACTTGTTAATGAGAGATACACTGGTGGGGGTGTGAGAGATCTCATCCTTAAGATGAGTAACTTGAATGCAAACCTCAAGACTCTGAACTTAGCCATGCCTGATGAGATGCTTGTGCATTTCATCTTCATGTCTTTGCCTATGGAGTTTGAGGCTTTTGTAATCAATTACAACTCTAAGGAAGATAGTTGGACATTAAAGAAGGTCATGGCTATGTGCGTTCAGGAGGAGGAACACATAAAGGGTAAGGGTGGAGACTCCATCAACTTTGCTAAGGGTAAGGGTAAGGGAAAGACCTACTTTACCTCTCCCAAAATACACGTAGAAACGGAATTAAACCGAGAAGTGAGCTAGTTCAATGGCAACGGCCAAAAGCAAAACTAGAATATATTGCTCGATACTGGATGAAAAGAGGCACGACTTTTACCGTGAGAAAGAGCTCGGGATGGTGATCCTTTTTGCCGATGAGGTCGAGTAGTGACGTCGCTTGTTGAGGGCAGCCGACGGTGGAGCAGAGGCAATGTTCATCCCCGACTCCATTGGCGTCCGCGGAACTTCAAACTACGACCAACACAAAGAGCAAAATGATGAACCAAAGGGTGTGGATGGTAGAGCATAGCCTTGGCGTCATCTTTGCTGTTTGCATCGAAAAGAAATAAGGCAAGGAGGAGGCGCTCACCGGGGAGGAACGGAGGCGGCGGTGCTGTGCGACGGCGGCACGAAACAGAGCGAAAAGGGGCGCTGAGGTTTACCACTCGGGTTAGGAACGAAGATAAGGGTGGGGAGGAGTGATATAGACGCCAGAAACGCCACGCAGTTGCTTGCCGATGGTGAGGTGTTGCCCTTAGCGCGCGTCGATCGGCGGGGAGTCAGAAGACAGGGCACTCACGGTAATGGCTCACTGACCAGTGGGTCCCACATCCCTCTCCAAGTCTATCTCTCTGGAACTTCAATTTCCTTACCATACTTGATCCAAAAATCCTAGATTTTTGTGGAGAGACCAAGTTAAATATGGAGATTACGATTCTGAAATTGGATTTCCAATTTGGAGAAGTTTCAACTGGAATTCAAATTCAAATTTGAATTTGAATGAAATTCAATGGAGTCACTGAATTAAATAGCAAATGAACTTCAAAAATTCTGAAAATTTACAGGGGTCCTATTTGGAATATTATGAGGCCATGGAAAAATGATTAGCCTCAGATTTGAATATTTTTGACACGACCTAAATGTACAGTAGCTATATTCAAGTTTTGAAATAATTTGAATATATTTAGTACTGCATAGTGTTTTGCCCTATCAAATTTCCATTCAAAAAATTCTAAAATATGTGGGTTGTGTGGATACTAAGAAATCTACGTCAAGTTATATATTCACCCTGGTGAATAGAGCTATATCGTGGAAAAGCTCCAAACAAGCAATCACTACATTGTACACAATGTATGCTGATTTTGTTGTTTGTTATGAGGCTACCGAGCAGGCATCTTGCTTAAGAAATTCATTCTTAGTCTTAAAGTGAATGACATCATTCATAAACCACTTAAGTTATACTGCGGTAATCAGCCAGCAATTATGTACTCTCACAACAACAAGTCAAGTGATGTTGTCAAACGCATCGATATTAAGTACTATGTTGTGGAAGAGAAAATCCAAGATCATACAATTAGTCTCGAGCATATTAGTACTAAACAAATGTTTGCGGACCCGCTAACTAAGGGTCTCCCATCCAACATGTTCAGAGAACATGTAACCAACATGTGTTTAAGTGAGACACTGTGATAATATTCTGGATTCTAAGGGGCCACCAAAGTGTAAGATTATTTCTAGTTGTGAGATGTATTGTGGTCGTCGAGTCAAATAGTACGTAAGTGGCTATTTTGATGCGTCGTGCCTTTTATGTCAAAGCAAAAGAAATATATGTAAGATTAGTTTAGCAAATAAGATAATAAGTTAAGATCCCGAGATCAAGGAAGAGAATGTCAATTATGATCTCGGGGGTGACGTGGGCAATAACCACCACCCCCCCCCCCCCCCCCCCCCCGAGTCCGACTCCTACGCGTCCTGATCAGGGGCGCAACCGACCAATTCGGTGTGGCCCCCTCTCACACGCGCCATATAAATAGAAATGGGGAGGACCGGGACACAATCACCAAGTTGATTAGCTGCCACAACCTCTTCCCACGAAACCCTAACTGATCTATTAGGATGCCGAGTGAGGGGAAAGGTCCGCACTTCCTTGGAGATCCGCCGCCGCCAACACCGACGTCGTTCCTGCGTCAAGCAGCCACTGCACCACCGTCTTCCTGCATCACCGGTCATCCCGCTTCAGGCAAATATCCAGCAATCATCCACTTGAGCCCAATGACATCAAGTGGATTCTCTGACCGTAATTTTCATCTCTCCCCTAATCCCCTAACTCTCTTCTACTCTATGTCATGATCTGTTTGCATGTTTAATTGTTAGATTAGCCTAAGTAATTAAATTGATGTTTTATGTCTAAGAGATTCTAATTAGATTATTAGATGTTCACACTATAGGTCCTAAGTATAATTAAAACTAACAGTACATGCTCCACCTGGCCGCGGAGTTTGCGCGGTTCAAGGACCTCATGGTTCTGTGGGCGATGTACTCATGGGAACGCGACGCCCGCCTCGCACACCACGTGCTCCACAAGGCGCACCCGGCCGCCATCGTCGTGGAGGTCGCATGCACGCGGTCCGCCGAGGAGCTCCTCGGCGCGCGTCGCGCGTACCAGGCGTTGTTCCACCACTCCCTCGAGGAGGACGTGGCCTACCGCGCCAGGGACAAACCATACTGCAATGTGCATAAGCTTGTAGCTATCTGCCCTGCTCACTGCTCAGCTCGATCCAGTATTCTGGTGACAAAGCTAATAATATGCTTCTGATGATGTGAAAATGTGCAGCTGCTGGTGGGGCTGGTGAGCACGTACCGGCATAAGGGCCCGCGGGTGAACAAGGAGGTCGCGCGCGCGAAGGCGAAGGCGGTTGTCGCGGCGGTGAAGAGAGACTGCGGCGCGGTGGGGAAGTTGGTGGCGAACGACGAGGTGGTCCGCGTCCTGACCACCAGGAGCAAGCCCCACCTCGTGGAGACATTCAGATACTACAAGGAGATCCAGGGCCGGCACATCGAGGAGGACCTTGCCCTTGCCGGCGTGGAGGACGGGACCCTCCTGGAGGAGACCGTCCTGTGCTTCGCGCCGCCAGCCAGGTACTTCAGCCGGGTGATGGAGGCCGGGTTGCGGGACGGCGCGGACGGCCACGCCATGGACGCGCTGGCGCGGGTGGCCGTGATTCGGTCGGACGCGAACATGGACGAGATCCGCGCCGGGTACCAGGAACAGTTCGGGGTCGGGCTCGAGGACGCCGTGGCGGCCAGGGCGCACGGGCACTACAGGGACACACTTGTTAGCATCCGAGATAGGAGAAGGGGGATTGAGATAACTTGGAGAGGAAGATAGGTGGAACAGTAATCACTTTCTGTTCGAGTTTTAACCCATGTTCAGTACACGGCTTTATAGCCTGCGATAGTTTGTTACAACCAACTAGACGCGACGCCACTCTGGCCCTAAGATGCGCACGCTCTGCTTCCTTTGTCTTGCACCACGGCGGAGAAGTACGTCTTCAGTATGGAATGCGTCTTCAGTGTAGAGAGGCGGACTGGTGTTAACATCCCCCTCCATGAGAGCCTGCTTGACTTCAAGCAGGTGCAAATGGGAAAGTATGCCTCAGGCGAGTAGAATCCTCCCATGTAGCAAGTTCAACTGGAGCGTCGGACCGTTTGACGAGGACCTGATGCACTCGAGAGGCTGCAACTGTGATGTATCGTTCCTGCAAAACTTTTCAGGTACCTGTAAGTGGAAAAAATTCACTGGAAGTTCAGGAATGACCACCGAAGGGTGAAGATGAGTTGTCTTCAACTGAGACATGAAAAACAGGATGCATGAAAGATGAAGCAGGAAGATTGAGGCGATAAGCGACGGATTCGATCTTGTCAGATATCTGGAAAGGTTTGAAATACTTGAATGCAAGTTTCTGGCAAGATCTTGAAGACAAGGAGGACTCGATATATGGTTGCAGTTTCACAAATACTGAATCTCCAATGGAAAATTGCCTTTCAGTTCTGTGTTTATCAGCATGCCTTTTCATCCTTTGTTGAGCTCTCAGCATGTGTTGTCTGACCAGAGAATTCATCAGGTTCCTTTCTTTCATCCATGCAGCCAAGTCTGAATTAGTACAAGCATCAGTAGTAGAGAGTCCAAAATGGTTTGGAGGGTGACCATATAAAACCTCAAAAGGTGATTTACCCAGAGCCGAGTGAAAACTGGTATTGTACCAGAATTCCGCTAAAGAGATTCATTTAATCCATTGACTGGGACAGGCATTGACAAAGCACCGAAGATATGTTTCCATGCATTGATTAACACGCTCCATTTCAGTGTTTTAACTAAGCGCCTGGACGCCTAGGCGCCGGCGGGGCGCCTGGACGCCGAGGCGCCCGCCTAGGCGCCTAGGCGTGCGGCCAGGCGACCGAGCGGCAGCGGCGGCGGACCAAACTCCGGCGGCGGCGGATCGAAATCTGGCGGCGTCGGGCGGAATCCGGAGGGCGCAGGCGTCGGGCAGAGTCGGGCGCAAGCGTCGTGCGTCGGGCGGAGTCATGTGGACGGCTGGGATTGAAAGCGAAGCGTTATTTTAAAAGGCCCAATTGCGGCCCATGTTCCAGAACCCTAACTTTTCCCGTCTCCAACACCAGCGTCCAGCGCCGCCTCCGCTCCGCCTCCGCCGGCCGCCTCCGCTCCGCCTTCGTCGGCCGCCGTACCTCCTCTGCTGTCGCCGATTCCGCCTGGGCCGTGCCTCCGTCGCCCCCTGCTCTCCCTTCGGCGCCTCCCCCGCTCCTCCGCACCTCCGCCGGCCGCGGCCAGGCGAGGCGACCAGCCCAGGCGTCCGAGCCGGAGCGCCTGGCCGCCTAGGCGCCGCAGGCGACGCCTCAAAAACGCTGCTCCATTTGTCCATCAGATTGCGGATGATAAGAAGAGCTCATCCTCAACTGAACCCCAGCCAGAAGGAAAAGTTCTTTCCAAAAGCGACTAGTAAATACAGGGTCTCTGTCGAAACTATAGCTCTAGGTAATTCATGCAGTTTGTAGACATGCTCCATAAAAACTTTGGCTACAGAAAGGGCAATATATGGGTGTAGTGGTACAAAATGAGCATACCTTGAGAACTTGTCTACCACAACAAGAAGACACTTTGCATGGCCAGACTTGGGGAGTCCTTCAACAAAGTCTAGAGATATAGTCTGCTAAGATTCAGAGGGTATTTCTAGAGATTCCGGAAGTCCAGGGTAACGATGTCTGTCTAGTTTGGCCTGTTGACAGGTGGAGCAGTACTTGATGAACTCAGAGACAGTGTTTGAGCCCCTGCCAAGAAAAGGTTTGCTTAATTCTCCTGATGGTTACAGGAACCCCAGAGTGTCCTCCCACTGGACTGTTGTGAAGTGCAGCAATAATGTTATTTTGGAGGTCAGCATTGTTCCCAATCCAAATTCTCCCTTTATACCGGATGATGCCCTGTTTGAGGCTGAATGCAGGCAAAGCATCTTGTTTGACAGATGGTGCAGCAATGATTTCCCGAGCTTTAGCATCATTAAGATAACTGGATTCAATCTCTGACGGCGAAGTAGGAGAGGCTGTAGAGATGGAATTAGATTCTGGAACAGCATGTGATCTTCTTGAGAGTGCATCTGCCACTCTATTTTCAGTGCCCTGTTTGTACTGGATTTTATATTGGAGGCCTAATAATTTAGTGAAGACCTTCTTTTTTTTTTTAAGCCAGCTGGTCCAAGCAGCCAGCAGCGCTGATTTAAGGAGGAGGTGAGCACCCGGAGCGAGCAGAGCTCGAACCCGGGCAGGCGCAGCGCTGCCCCAGCGGAGCTGGCCAGTCGAGCCCCCGTTCGACTCAGTGAAGACCTTCTGTTGTCAGGGTGTATGAAGCCTTTGGTCAGCTAAATGAGCAAGAGTCCTTTGATCTGTGAAGCCTTTGGTCAGCTAAATGAGCAAGACTCCTTCGATCTGTCTTGATAAGAAATTCACCATATTGGAGGTAAGGTCTCCACTGTTGGACTGCCAATAGTATTGCCAAATACTCTTTTTCATAAGTAGACAAACCCAATGACTTAGGACCTAGTGGTTTGCTGACATAAGCAATAGGGTGCTGGTCTTGCATCAGGACTGCTCCGACTCCATTACTGCATGCATCAGTTTGTATACAGAAAAACTAAGGCTGATTTCAAGGATTGGAAAGCTGCTTCATGATCTGGAGTCCAGACATATGGAGTTGAGTAATAGAGTTAATGGCTTGCTAATGATTCCATAGTGTCTCACGAATTTCCTATAGTACCCAGACATACCCAGGAAGCTTCTGAGCTCCTTAACAGAAGTAGGGGCATGCCAACTAACAATAGCATCCACCTTGGTAGGGTCTGTAGAAATTCCCTTGGGACTGACCACATGTCCCAAATAAGAGACTTGATTTTGAGCAAAAGAACACTTGGATAATTTTACTTTCCAGCAGTCCTTGGTCAATACGTCAAATACTTGCCTAATGTGATCAATGTGTTGCTCAAAGTCTGGACTGTACACCAAGATATCATCGAAGAACACAACGACACATTTCCTCGGTAGTGGCTGCAAGGTAGTGTTCATTGCCTCTTGGAAAGTGGCTGGAGCTCCTGTTAATCCAAATGCCAAAACCCTAAATTCATAACGGCCTTGGTGGGTTGAGAATGCTGTCTTATGCTCTTCACCAGGCTTCAATAGTATCTGGTGGAAACCTGACCATAGGTCAAGCTTAGTGAACCACTTAGCATGAGAGAGCTCATAGAAAATGTCCTCCATCAATGGTATAGGGAACTGCCTCTTAACTGTCAGGGCATTGAGATGCCTGAAATCTACACAAAATCGCCAAGAATGGCCCTTCTTTTTGACCAACAAAACAGGAGAGTTGAAAGCACTTGTGCTAGGTTGGATGAGGCCTTTCCTTAACATTTCCTGAACCTGGACTTCAATTTATGTCTTTAACTTGGGTGGGTACCTGTATGGCCTAATATTGACTGGGTTTGCGCAAGGGATGAGTAGAATAGAGTGGTCACAGTTCCTGCTGGGAGGAAGGGCTGAAGGTGCTTCAAACAGAGAAGAGTATTTAGTTAAGAGGTCTTAGACAGCTGCTCAAATGGAGTCTGGCAGCACTGCATTGCAGCAGAGTTGAAGTGGAAGGGATTGGACTATTGTCTCAGCAGGCAATTCTGGAAGGATGCCCTGCAGGAGGATTTGAGAATTCTCATAAGTGATTTTCATCCACTTCTGGGCCCAATGAACTTCCATGGGGCTGAAATTTTCGAGCCAATCCATGCCTACAATTAAGTCGTAGCAATGAAGGGGCAATATCTTGAGGTCTGAATGAAAATGGCATCCCTAAATAATCCGGTGAGCATTAGCTAATATTGATTGGCAGACCAAAGCTTCACCATTAGCTACAGACACCCTGATATGCTTCTGTAGGGGATTAACTCCAGACAGTTTACTAGCCACTTGAGAACTTAGAAAGGAGTGAGAGCTCCCACTGTCTATGAGAATAAGGATGTCAACTTCTTGTATAGTCCCCATCAGTCGCATGGTCTTGGAAGCTTCTTTACCCAGGTAACCAGCTTTGGACAAGGTCATGTATACTTGACTATCAGATGGCTGCTCTTGCTGTTCAGATTCAGATTCTTCTAGCTGAACGATTTCCCACAACTCTTGTACAGCATGTAATTGGACAGAGGAAGAGCACTTGTGGTCTCTATGCCATTTCTCTGCACATATCTTACATAAGCCTTTAGACATTTTGTAAGCCTTGAGGGCATCTAGCTTCTCCTGTGCAGAATTCAGTTTAGTTGTATCAGTCATCTTACTGTCTTCACTTGGCAATGATGTAAGACCACCCTTCTCTGCAGATGGAGGAGGCAACAAAGGATGAACCCCTCTAGAAGATCTCAGAATAGAAGTAGAATCTAGAGCAAAATAATGTGATCTCCTCCTGGGTTGGTCAGCCACCTCTTCCTGCAATGTAGCCAAAATGCAGGCAGTATCCAAGTCTGACGGTCTTTGAATTAAAATAGCAGCTCGTATATCATCTCTAAGGCCATCTATATACTTTTTGGTATAGTATAATGGATCTGTGTTGGCTTGATAGGCATGCAATTGGTCTATAAGCTCTGAAAACTGTTTGACGTACTCGGATATTCAACCTGTTTGTTTAATGTGTAGGATTTTCCTAATCAAAATATCATACTGGTTTTTACCAAAACGCTCCAGAACTAAGGGAAAAAACTGAGGCCAAGTGGAAAATTCTATTCTCCTTTATACAGACTGAAGCCAACAGGCTGCGGCCTCCTCAAAATGAAGAGCAGCGATTTTCACTCAAAGACCTGGATCTATGAGGTACATGTCAAAATAGCTTTCGCGCTGGCTTTTCAATAACTTGAGATTTTCATCGTCGAACTTAGGAAACTGGAGCTTGGGTAAATTACTACGGTGACCGATAGGGGAACGAGATGGGTGCTCATGGCCGGAGACTAGGAAACTAGAGAAACGCGAGTCATCGGAGTGATTCATACCCTTGACCGGGATATGGGTATGGGCGTACACGGACCCAAACCCAGTATCCCGGTGCTTGTAGTCGATGTGGTGCCCGCTTGGGCCGTCGGCGCCGCCGGAGGAAGGAAACTCGGCCACCGACGAGACTCCGAGGACGCCCGTGTACGATGCCGACGGATCTCGTACCTCCCAGTCGAAGAGCTTGTTGAGCTTGACGATTTCCAACTTCACCGATGTCAGGGAAGCTTCGATTTCGGGCTTCCATGCCCCGAAACTCTTGTCGAATTCCTCCGCGGAAGCTTCAAGGGCTGACACCCGCTCGGCGTGCTGTTGTTCCGCCGACGACAGATCCGCGAGGCGCTTGTCCAGCGACTCGAAGTTGTCGGCGAAACCTTTTGCGATTTCTGCTCGCACTTGGCGCGTCATCTCCTCGAGGAGGAGCTTGGTGTTGGGGTCCATAGCGCCTAGGTGCTTCTGGTGGCGCGTGTAGTGCTGGTGCTCCTCCAGCACGGCGGAGCCTGACGTCTTTGATACCAGATGTTAGCACTCGAGATAGGAGGAGAATTGGGATGGAGAGAAAGATAGGTGGAACAGTAATCACTTTCTGTTCGAGTTTTAACCCATGTTCAGTACAAGGATTTATAGCTTGCGATAGTTTGTTACAACCAACTAGACGCGACGCCACTCTAGCCCTGAGATGGGCACGCTCTGCTTCCTCTGTCTTGCGCCACGGCGGAGAAATACGTCTTCAGTACAGAATGTGTCTTCAGTGTAGAGAGGCGGACTGGTGTTAACAGCGCTGCTCTCGCTGGTCAGCGCCGGCAAGTGATCGATCGAAAGGGTCGAGGAGCACGCGGTTCGGTGGGAGGAGCGCCGCGTTGTATGTGTGTTCGCTGGCTGTATCTTAGTCGTGGTCATGGTCGTCGTTATTGTTGCGTTTCTTTATTTGGTTCGAGCGACGAGATGATGTCCATTTGTTTCATCGTGGAACGAGCCAAGATGTTAGATGTAATATGTGCAGCAGCTGAGACTGTGGAGTGGTGTCGTGTACTCGTGGTGCGTCAGGTGAAAGATCGAGGTCAACAATATTCGGGACCGTTTCTTTTTCCTTCATGTGCCGAATTGTTGTGCTCTCCATCAAGAACTCTGAATCTTGACATGTTTATTGCGAGGCTGCTTGGGCACTGCAGCAGAGCACGTTACTGGCATCCTACAAATCGTGCCCGCAAAGCAGATTGAGAGAAAAGTTGATGCTGGATACCCGGTGCAGAGGAGAACTACAGGATCTGCATAACTCTGTACAAGAAATTTCTGCCAACACGGTGCACTTCAATTGTTTCAGAATAACGTTGCGAAGATGAACGCTTGTTCGAGAGTAGCAGCAGATAACGTCAAATATCTTATTGTTAGAGATATAAGGAGTTACTTTGTATTTTCTCCATTGTATAAGGGTTCCTCGCATATTTATAATCTTTTGTACATCTATATAATCAAGTCTCTGGCCTCCATAATAATACAAGCATTATTCATAAACAGTATCAGAGTCAGAAAATGAGGATTAGTTTTTCTATACTACCCTCACCAATTTGATCTTGATGCTTTTTTTTTGCGTCGCTCCTGTCGGTTTTGGCGCTTCTTTCTGTGCCAAACCGCCGATCTACCGAGATCCAGCCCTCGAGCACCGCTGGTGTGCTCTACAGTCGGTCTCTCGAATCGCGTGCTCGACCCGGTAGCCGCCGCTGATTCGCACGATTCGCGCGCTCGACGCTAGTGTGCTCCGCTGTTGGAGCCCCCCAGATCTGTGTGCTCGACTCCTGGCGTGGTTCCTAAGGTCGTCCCCCTAGAACCGTCATATGCTCGACGGCGCATCAGCCAACTCATCGTCTCCCAGATCAGTCGACTTCGGCACAAGCCACTGGGCTTCTTCAGCAGTGCATCGGCCCCGGATCTGACTACTTCCTCGGGGTCATGCTGGATGGTGTCGCGTTGGACGAGCTCGTCCATCCAGCGCCGCGCCATTGGACACCCTCCCCCTCGCCGGGGTACCTTCGGTGCCCTAATTTGCTGTCGTCACTCAGTTCAATCTAAACCCGTGGGCTAAGGCGACTTAGGGTTAACCGTTTTGTAAAAAAAAATAGCAACTTGCGCTGCTTATTCTTTTGTGCTATCGCCGTAGCCCACCGCTACTAATTTTGCTCTCTAGTTGTCGCATGTTATCTCGGCAGGATGAGTTCTTCCTCTGGTGATGTTCCTGTCTTAGGATATCCGATGCTTTTCAATGACATCAACTATCACGATAGGGTTCCCGCATGCATCTACGTATGCGTAGTTTTCGTTTAATGATCTCAAACGCTCGCCCTATTCTGCTTCTCAAGAAGACTACTGATGATGAAAAGCAGAAGTTGCTTGCATATTATGAGACTGTTTTGTCTTTCTACTAGTCCGCCTTTAGTGCCTACATGACATGGTTGGATGAGGATGTTCGGGCTGGTGCTACTCTTGCTGCTAGTATGGAGGATCGTTTGGCTGATGATATTTTTTAGGTAGAGTATGCGCATCAGATATGAGCTTTTCTATGTTATCATTATGAGCATATTGGTCAGTTCACCTATCTTGCTGCTATTCGTCAGGAGCAGCTGTTACGACAGAGAGATACTACAGTTGATGAGTTCTTTGCTCAAATGTCTGCTATCTGGCATTAGCTTGGTAGTCTTGTTCCTCAGTTGTCACTGGACACTAGTCAGTCTTGTTAGAGTCAAAAGGATGCACTTGAGTTTGGACGCACGTATGACTTATTGACCCATTTTCATGATGAGTTTGAGTTTCCGTGCTCAGATGCTTGCTCGTCAACCTTGGGTCTCTCTCATGGACAGTCTGGTGGTGTTCATAATGAGGAGACTCGTCTTCGTGTTGTTAGATTGTTGCAGTCCTTTTGGTTGCTCGTTCTTCGACCTCCTTCACGCACTGCTCCTTGCCTCCTTCACCGATAATACCTTCTTTAGTCGCCAATCCTTCTGCACCTGGAGGGCGTGGCGACCTTCAATGTGATTATTGTGGTAAAGATGGGCATGTGGAGGCTTATTGTTACAGGAAGAGGAAGGCTCAAGCTCGTCGTCTTTCACAGGGTGCTGGTGGTGCTAGTACTGGAGGCTCTCATAAAAGTTTTGCTACTACTATGGATGCATAGTTTCTTATGTTTCTTCATCGCCTCGCTGCCTCTACACCATGAGGAGCTATTGGTTCTGTGACTCCACCCTTTGCACCTTCAGGTTCTGCTGCCGCCTCTCAGTCCTCCAATGAGGGACCATCTTCCACTTCTGCTCCAGGTACTATTCTTGATTCTGGTGCTCCATTCCATATGACTCCTAATTGTACTGGTTCATCTTGAATGAGTCATTCCTCTTGTTCCCTTACTGTTCATACTGCCGATGGTTCCTCTCTTTTTGTTGTTGGACAGTGCACTCTTTTGTCTGACTCTTTGATGTTCCTAATATTTCCTATGTTCCTGGCCTAACCATGCAACTTATTTCCACTAGCAAGCTCACTGATCATGACTGATGACTTATTCTTGAACCCGATCATTGTTATGTTTAGGATCATCACACGGGTCACCTGGTTGGTACTAGCGCTCGTCGTCGTAATTCACAACGTTTCTAGGAGCTTGACCGACTTCTTCTTTCTTTCTGCTATGCCTACCAGTTTTACCGGCTCTGTTTTTGCTGCTTCGTCCGCTTCGTCATATGCTTAGCGGCAGCATCGTCTAGGTCATCTTTGTGACTCTCGTCTATTTGTCCTAGTTCATTGTGGATTGATTTCAGGTCCTGAGTCTTTAGCCCAATGTCAAGATTGTCGGTTAGAGAAGCAGATTCAACTTTCATATCATTCTAGTGAGTCAGTGTCTCAGTGTTTTTTTGATCTTGTTCATTCATATGTATGGGGTACTGCTCCTTTTCATTCCAAAGAAAGACATCGATATCATTTTTATAAATGATTTTTTCTCATCGCAAATGGGTTTATGTTATGAAACATCTCTGTAAGGCTTTATCTATCGATAAGACTTTCTTAGTTATGGTTCGCACTCAGTTTAACACTCCTATTCTTTTTTTTTTCGTTTTGATCTGCTAGTGAGTATCTCACTGATGCTCTTCGTCAGGTTATTTTTGAGCAAGGTATTCTTGCTCAATTTTCTTGTCCTGACGCTCATGCTCAGAATAGCGTTGCTGAGCGCAAGTATTGTCCACATCTTAAGACTGCTCATGCGCTTCTACTTGCTTCCTCTGTACCCCTTATTTTTTGGGTCATGGTTATTTCTACTGTCCTTATTTGATTAACATTAAGCCCTTGTCCGCCCTTCAGGGTGGGATTCCTTTTGAGTGTCTTACTAACAAGATGTCTGACTACACCAGCCTCCATCTTTTTGGAGGTGTGTGCTATGTGTTGCTCGCACCTCGTGAGCGCACTAAGATCACTGCTCAGTCGGTTGAATGTGTATTTCTAAGATACAGTGCAAAGCATAAGAGGTATCATTGTTGGGATCTGGTTGGTCGATGGATCAGGACTTCATGGGATATTGTCTTTGATGAGATTCGTCCTTTCTATCCTCGTCCTTCTCCGGATACTTCTACTGTATCTTTGGTCCATCCTGTATCATTCTTATTTCTTTGTGATGTCCCTGTTGCCAGTGTCCCTCCTTCATGCTCGCAACCACATTCCACGGTGTCTCCTTCAGGGTCCTCTTCTCTGGTCCCCAACTATAGTATGAAGGTTCTCTTGATACAGGTCTATACTTGATGAGTTGTGCCTTTTTCAGATGTGCCATCTTCTTTTGATGAGTCATCTACCCCAGTCGAGTCATCTTCTTGTGACTCATCTTCTCCAACTCAGCTCGCTTCTTCTGATGTGCCCTCTTTGTAGGATTGAAGAGCACGTGAAAAGCGACCAGAGGGGGGTGAATGGTAGATTACAACCTTTTGAGCAGAAGCAACAAAAACCCCTCAACGGAAAATTGATCTGTTAAAGAAGTAGTGTGTGCAACTAATCTAAATGTGATCAGTTGTGACAAAATCAGTATAGATTGTGAAGAATCAAGTCATGAAGACATCACAACAAGAATAACGAAAATCCGTCGAGAAAAAGTTATGATTGAAAGATTGAACAAAGGTCAATCTATTCTACACGGGAAAAACAGATCTACCACACTGCAAAAAAACTTGTGTAGATCAAAAACCACAAATCCAATGACTGTGAAATTTTTATAGATGATAGATAATAAAGTTGTGAAGACAACTAAAAAAGAATCATGTCAATTTGATCTGTAAAACTCGAGTTATGATAAAACTACCTAAGCAAGGTAGTGTTGTGTAGAAACTCAACGAGAAAAACTTGTCTCAAAACAAGTTGGACGAACAAGGCACAAAAGTTCCTTTACACTACGATCTTTATTCAATAGAACACAAGAGGAACAGCCCAAAATACGTACACCACGAGCTCTGGCCTCCCTTGCTTATATAACCAGCCATGATGCCAACCCAAACCAAACTAGGACTCGTATCCTACTCATTTTCTACCGAAACTTTCTATAACTGTTCAAGACTCTTCCATATGCAAATAGAAGCAATCTTAAGACTTCCAAACACCTTAGTAACGTATCCCACATTCCTAAAACAACTCAACTTCGTGCTCACCATGAAATCCTAATGTAACCAACTCAAATCTTTCCAAATTGGAGTCAAACCCGACTCAACCACAGCCTGAGTCCATAACCTAGTCGGTTGGACCTTTCCGACCAATTATTTATGTCCACATCTCTTCATCATGCCTTGTAACCATGTAGCCATGTCCATGCACTCCTTGCACGCATGCAAACATCTTCCAACAACGTCCACAATACCTTCATATGCATTGTTCTTGATTCAAACATGATGCACAACCTCCTGATCAACTCAACCACAATTCCTCCCGAACTTGGTTGTTGAACCTCATCTTCTCCCTAAGAATAGTTCAATGGATCCCGTCACGAGCCATGTCTTGAACTCAAGCAACACCAGCATATGAATAAACAACTGATACTTCTGAGCACAAGTCCTCGACTTGACTGTCGTTAGTTCCGCTAACCACAACACCTTACGTGAGCACCTCACATAAGCATGTTGCAAACCATAGTAAAACGATATCAGCCATAACCACCAACACACACCAAAAACTTAGTAAAATAATACTAAGCAAGATTTACATAATCTAAAAAGCAAGTTAAAAACATTGCAAGTTAAAAGCAGAACCATTGTAATCTAGCACCGGACCTTGCCAAAGCTAACCGGACCTTGAGACGAAGCTTACCAAAGCTAGCATAACCTATCGCCGGAGCTTACCAAAGCTAGTCAAACCTAGCGCCGGAGCTTAGTAAAGCTAGTCGGACCTAGCGCCGAAGCTGACCAAAACTAATCGGACCTAGCCACAGCAAGTCGGACCTAACAAAAATAAGATGGACCTAGACAAAGCAAGTTGAACCTTATGTCGGAACTTGCTGGAGCTACCCAAAACAAGCCGGACCTATCGTCAGACCTTGCAAAAGCTCGGACCTAGAGTCAGACCTTGTTAAAAGAGTGTTTTGACAGTATTCATAACTTCTATCGACAAAGCCAATGTATTCAACACACATAGGTCTCACAATCTCTCCCTTGATGAATGCATTGGCAACACCACTTAAAATACGAACATTGACTTATTCACATGAAAAGTTTTGAAAATAATTTTCTCCCTGAAATGTTCCCCCCTTTGTAAATCAGAAATAAAATGAGAAATCAGAAATAAAATGAGAAGAATTATCCCCTTGAGAAGAATCGTGCCAAAACACTTGTGAATGTCTGCAATGTGTGATCAATTTCTCCCCCTTTGACAATATATTCAACAAGATACAAAAGAGAAATTTTATTTTGTTATGATCATAATATGACATATACATACAAAACAAAGCTCATCCAAAGTCATACTATCAAGTAACTTACACTATCACATCAATGAGATACATAAAGTAGTGTAAGCATTGCTAGAGATCAAGTGAATTTTCAATTTAAGCAAGTCATGATCTCACAAACTTAATTATTTCAAGACCTGAAAGCATGACACTTGTTGCTGTATTTTATTATTTTTCAAAGCACAAATTCAGGTCATATGACACTTGCAAGAGATTATATGCTGCATCTGCCTTATTCTAACCAACCAAGCCAAGCCTATGTCATTTGACAACTATAAGCTTAAGGACATGGTTTTAGTCATACACACCTTCTTCCTAGTTCATATCTAAGTGCAATAATAAGCCATCTCAAAAAAAGTGCGATGCATCCATATTCTATTGATCTTTTCTCAAATTTATATGATCATAAAAGCTCAACATGTGGAGAGTTGATTGATTAATTTTTCATTATTAAAAGCACTTGTGAGCATGTAACAAGTTCAAAATAGCAAGAAAGTTCGATCGTGACCAGATTTAGTGTAAGTAATTATTCTAATTATCAGTCATGGCAAAAACTAAAAAATGTATAACATGAGTAATGTAGTAAGAACTTTCAGCATGTAAAAGGAATCACAAAGTCATATATGTATGAAATACTATGCTCATATTAATTCAGATTCACACGTAGACATTCCAAATTTCAAACCCCCCCCCCTCCCTCAATTTAAGCCATGAGGATGCATAACCCCTATTTCACTATGAATGAAACAAAAACGAGTAAAATCCAAAGGTTTTGTGAAAATATCAACCAATTGTTGTTCGATATCTACATGGTGAAGCACAATGTTTCCTTTCTCAACATTATCACAGAGAAAGTGATACCCAATGTCAATGTGCTTTGTTCTCGAATGTTGCACGGGATTTTTAGCAATGCAAATGGTACCAGTGTTATCACCAAACAGTGGAACACTATCTCGATCAACCACATAGTCCTTAAGTGTTTGAACAATCCAAAGAATTTGTGAGCAAGCGCTAGCAGCAGCTACATATTTAGATTCAACTATGGATTGTGGAACTGAGTTTTGTTTTCTAGAGGACCAAGCAACAAGAGAATTACCAAGAAAATGACAAGCACCCGAAATACTTTTCCTATCAATCCTACAACCCCCAAAGTCAGCATCCGAAAAAGCTTTCAAAGTAACGGTTGAGGAAGAAGGAAGAAAAATGCCAAATTCTTGAGTTCTATGCAAGTACCTGAGAATTATTTTGATGGCTTGACGATGTGAAGCACGTGGGGAAGCTTGAAGTCATGCACAAAAACATACACTGAATTGTATGCCCGTTCTTGATATTGTGAGGTACAAAAGTGATCTGATCATGCTTCTATATTCTTTTTGATCCACGGGTTCACCATATTCATCAAGTTCAAGTGTCGTTGCTGTACCCATTGGTGTCCGAGGACGCTTAGTTTTGTCCATGTTGAAGCACTTAAGAAGGTCTCTTGTATACTTTATTTGATGCATAAATGTACCTTCCTTGGTTTGCTTGATTTGCATCCCCAAAAAGTACGTGAGTTCTCCCATCATACTCATCTCAAGTTCTGAACTCATCATAGCTGAAAACTGGGACACAAGATCATGAGAAGCATAACCAAAGATAATATCATCCACATACACTTGAACGAATAATGAGTCATTGCCATGCTTAAGTACAAAAAGAGTTTTATCAACCTTGTCCATGGTAAACCCCTTTTCAAGTAAGAATGTTTTTAACCTATCATACCATGCTCTAGGGGCTTGTTTGAGACAGTACAAGGCTTTGGACACTTTGTAAATATGATTAGGAAAATCTGGATTTTCAAAACCTGGTGGTTGCTTGACATAAACCTCCTCATCTATATAGAGAAAAGAACTTTTAACATCCATTTGATATAACTTGAAACGTTTAGATGCAGCAAAAGCTAACATAATTCTTATGGCTTCTAATCTAGCAACAGGAGCAAAAGTTTCAACAAAATCTAGACATTCAATTTGTGTGAAACCTTGAGCAACCAACCTAGCCTTATCCTAACCACAACCCAATCCTCACTTTGTTTATTTTTAAACACCCATTTAGTTCCAATTAAAGTGTGACCTTGAGGTGGAGATACAAGTTTCCAAACATTATTTCTTTCAAAATTTTGTAACTCTTCTTGCATGGCAATAATCCAAGATTCATCAGTGAGTGCGTGTGATATATCTTTGGGTTCAAAAGAAGCAAAAAAAAGCAGAATGAGCATGAGAGTTTGGATTGCAAAACCTGGACCGTGTGACTTATTCGTGCAAGCTCCCAATGATTTATTGTGGAGGATGACTTTTGAGGATTCGGAGGGGAGTAGACACTTCACAAGCTTTTTGTTCTTCATGTTCATCACAGATCAAAGAACTTGTGGCTTCAGAACAATCTGTACCAGCTGCAGTAGTTGTTGGTGCTGGCTGTGGTGCAAAATCAGCAATGTGATCAATGTGATTTGCTTCTGAATTTTCGGGCAGCAGCACCATTTCTACGTCTTCTTAGATGAAAATACTCTCCCCCTGCGGATATGGATCTGGACCTGCAATATTAGAGCTAGTACATGGGCTAGCTTCATCAAAAGAAATCTCACAAGTCTTCACAATTTTGTTAGTGTCAAGTGAAATCACATGGTAGCCTCTAGTATGAGATGAATAATCAAGAAACATGCCAACAACAGATCTAGCTTCCAATTTATCAAGATTACCATGTTTCTTAATAAAGCATTAACAACCAAAGACCAGAAAGTGCGTAACACTAGGCCTATGTCCAAACCGAAGTTCATATGGTATTTTTCCTAGCCTAGCGCGCAAGAAAACACAATTTGAGACATAACAAGCGGTTGCAATCACATCAGCCCAAAATTTCCTAGAAGTTTGATATTCATCAAGCATAGTCTTAGCCATCTCAACTAAGGTTCTGTTCTTTCTTTCTACAACACCATTTTGTTGAGGTACATATGGTGAAGAAAATTGATGATCTATTCCATTTTCAGCACAAAAGTGATCAAAAGATTGATTTTTAAATTCAGTTCTGTTATCACTTCTAATTGCTTTTAAAAATTCTAGGTGATCAATTGATAATCTAAGAAATAAAGTTCTAAAGTGACTACAAGTTTCATTCTTAGATACCACAAAGTAAACCAAGAGTATCTAAAAAAATCATTAACAATCACAAGAATATACCATTTACCTCCGAAGGATTGAACACGTGAAGGTCCTACGGCGTCAAGGTGCAAAAGTTGACTCATTTCAGTTGTCATGGTCATTGTGAGAGGAGCATGTGAACCTACAACCATCTTAGCATGTATACAAGAAGAGCACACAATTTCTTTATCCCCTTTAAGCTTAGGAAACCCACGTATGCAATCAAGAGCACTAACATGCGTTAGATGATCAAAGCCTACGTGAACAAGTCTATGACACTAAAAATATAAGTCCTTTGAATCATTATCAACTAGACACCTATGCTTAGAGGATGACATATCAAAATAAGCTTTAAAAACTCTTCCAACCCAAGACATGTTAAAAATAAGCTCACTATTTGAATCTACAACTTTGCAACAATTTTTATTGAAAATAATTTCCAAATTTTCATCTAGCAATTGTGAAAAAGAAATCAAGTTGTATTTTGTAGGATCGAAGAGCAGTGAAAAGATACCAAAGGGGGGTGAATGGTAGATTAAAAAATCTTACGCAGCAGAAACAATTAAATCTCAACCCCTTCGGCAGAAAAACAATATGTTAAAGAAATCATGTGTGAGAATAATCTAAATGTGTTTCACAGTGAAAAAAGTGATAGATATCAGAGAGAATCAAGTCACGAAGACAACACAACAAGAATTACTCAAATCCCTCGAGAGAAACTCAAGTTACAATCGAAAGATCGAACAAAGGTCAATCTGTCCTACCCGAGAAAAATAGTTCTAGAAGGCTGCAAAGAAACTTGTGTAGATCAAAAACCACAAATTCAATGGCTGTGAAATTTTGACAGATGATAGATAATCAAGTTGTGAAGATAGCCAAAAAATAATAACGTCAATTGGATCTGTAAAACTCGAGTTATGATAAAACCACCGAATATAGGTAGTGCTGTGCAGAAACTCGACGAGAAAAACTTGTCTGGAACAAGTCAGACGAACAAGGCACAAAAATTCCTTCAAACTACGAATTTCATTGATCAAACCACAGGAGGAACAGCCCCAAAGTAGTGCACCATGAGCTCTGGCCTCCCTTGCTTATATAACCAGCCCTTAAGCCAACCAGATCTCAACTAGGACTTTAATCCTACTCAAATCACGAATCGAAACTTTCCATAACTGCTTAGGACTCTTCTATACGCAGATAAAAGCAACCTTAAGACTTCCAAACACCTTAGGAACGTATCCCACATTCCTAAAACAACTCAAATTCGTGACCCACATGAAATCCTATCATAACCAACTGAAATCTTTCCATTTTTGAGTCAAACCCGACTCAGTCGTAGCCTGAGTCCATAACCTAGTCGGTTGGACCTTTCCGATCAATTCTTTATGTCCACATCTCTTCATCACACCTTGGAACCATGCAGCCACGTCCATGCACTCCTCGCACACGTGCAAACATCTTCCAACGACGTTCATAATACCTTCATATGCATTGTTCTTGATTCAAACATGCTGTGCGATCTCCCGATCAACTCAACCACAATTCCTCCCGAACTTGTTTGTTGAACCTCATCTTCTCCCTAAGACTAGTTCAATGGATCCCGTCACCAGCCATGTCTTGAACTCAAGCAACACCTGCACATGAACAAACAACCAATACTTCTGAGCACAATTCCTCGACTTGACTCTCGTTAGTTCTGAACACAACACCTTTCGTGAGCACCTCACATAAGCTTGTTGCCGCATAGCAAAAACGATATCATCCATATGAACCAAAACTCATCAAAAACTTAGCAAATGAATGCTAAGCAATCTTTACAACAATGTAAAGCAAGTTCGAAACATTTCACAATAAAAGCAGGAACATTGTGATCAAGCTCCGAACCTTGCCAAAGCTAACCGAAGCTTGAGCTGGAGCTTACCAAAGCTAGTACAACCTAGTGCCAGCGCTTACCAAAGCCAGTACAACCTAGCACCGAAGCTTGCCAAAGCTAGTCCGAACTAGTCAATCCAAAAGCCGGAGCTAGAAAAATATGTCGGAGCTAACCAACATAAGTTGGACCTATCAAAACATATCGGAGCTCAACAAAGACATGCCAGAGCTAAAGACAAAGCTCACCGGAGCTACCAAAAAAAAACATGTCGGAACTAGACAAAGAAAGTCAGACCTATTGTCGGACCTTGCAAATGCTCGGAGCTAGAGTCGGACCTTGCTAAAAAGATGTTACAGCAACATTCAAAACTTTTATTGTCAAAGCCAATGTATTCAGCACACATAGGTCTCACAATCTCCCCCTTGATGAATGCATTGGCAACACCACTTAAGATCCGAACATTGGCTTATTCACATTAAAATTTTTGAAAACAATTTCTCCCCCTTTGTAAAACAGAAATAAAATGAGAAAAATAAATTCTCCACCTGAGAAGAATCGTGCCAAAAAAAAATTGTAAATATGTGCAATGTGTAATCAATTTCTCCCCCTTGCATACTTATCTTTAAAAATTCACATATTATCCCCCCCCCCTTTGACAATATATTCAGCAAGGTTTATTAGACAAATTTTAATTGTTATGAGCATATTATAATATATACGTATAAAAGAAAGCTCATCCAAGTCATACTATCAAGTAACTTACACTATCACATCAATGAAATACATAAAGTAGTGTAAGTCATGCTAGAGATCAAATGTAATTTCCAATTTAGCAAGTCATGATCTCACAAACTTAACTATTTCAAAACCTGAGAGCATGACACTTGTTGTTGCATTTTATTATTTTTCAAAGCACAAATTTAGATCATATGATATTTGCAAGAGATTATATGCACATCTGCCTTATTCTAACCAACCAAGCCAAGCCTATGTCATTTGACAATCAGAAGCTTAAGGACATGGTTTTAGTCATAAACAACTTCTTCCAAGTTCATATCTAAGTGCAATGATAAGCCATCTCAAAAGAAGAAGTGTGATGCATGCATATTCTCTTGATCTTTTCTCAATTTATATTTGTTCATAAAAACTCAATATGTGAGTTGATTACTTGATTAATTCTTTATGATTAAAAGCACTTGTGAGCATGCAACAAGTTCAAAATAGCAAGAAAGTTTGATCATGACCAGATTTAGTGTAAGTAATTATTTCAATTACTAGTCATGGAAAAAATTACAAAATGTATAACACGAGTAATGTAGTAAGAACTTTCAGCATGTAAAAGGAATCAGAAAGTCATATATGTATGAAATACTATGCTCATATTATTTTTAAATTTAGATTCCAAATTTGAAAGCTCCCCCTCAATTTAAGCCATTATGATGCATAACCCCTATTTCACTACGAATGTAACAAAAACGAGTGAAATCCAAAGGTTTTATAAAAATGTCAGCCAATTGTTGTTCGGTATCTACATGGTAAAGCACAATGTTTTCTTTTTCAACATTATCACGGAGAATGTGATACCCAATGTCAATGTGCTTAGTTCTAGAATGTTGCATGGGGTTTTTAGCAATGCAGATGGCACTAGTGTTATCACAAAACAGTGAAACACTATGTAGATCAACCCCATAGTCCTTAAGTGTTTGAACGATCCAAATAATTTATGAGCAAGCACTAGCAGCAGCTATATATTCAGATTCATCTGTGGATTGTGCAACTGAGTTTTGTTTTCTAGAGGACCAAGCAACAAGTGAATTACCAAGAAAATGACAAGCACCAGAAGTACTTTTCCTATCAATCATACAACCCCCAAAATCAGCATCCGAAAAAGCTTTCAAAGTAACAGTTGAGGAAGAAAGAAGAAAAATGCCAAATTCTTGAGTTCCATGTAAGTAACTGAGAATCCTTTTGACGGCTTGACGATGTGAAGCACGTGGGGAGGCTTGAAACCGTGCACAAAGACATACGCTGAATTGTATGCCTGGTCTTGATATCGTGAGGTACAAAAGTGAACCGATCATGCTTCTATATTCTTTTTGATCCACGGGTTCACCATCTTCATCAAGTTCAAGTGTTGTCACTGTTCCCATTGGTGTTCAAAGAGGCTTTCTTTTGTCCATGTTGAAGCGCCTTAGGAGGTCTTTTGTATACTTCGTTTGATGCACAAAGGTACCCACCTTGGTTTGTTTGATTTGCAGCCCCAAAAAGTACGTGAGTTTTCCCATCATACTCATCTCAAATTCTGAACTCATCATAGCTGAAGAATTGGACACAAGATCATGAGAAGCACAACCAAAGATAATATCATCCACATACACTTGAACGAATAATGAGTCATTGCCATGCTTAAGCACAAAAAGAGTTTTATCAACCTTGTCCATGGTAAACCCCTTTTCAAGTAAGAATGTTTTTAACCTATCATACCATGCTCTAGGGGCTTGTTTGAGACAGTACAAGGCTTTGGACACTTTGTAAATATGATTAGGAAAATCTGGATTTTCAAAACCTGGTGGTTGTTTGACATAAACCTCCTCATCTATGTAGCCATTAAGAAAAGCACTTTTAATGTCCATTTGATATAGCTTAAAACCTTTAGATGCAGCAAAGGCTAACAAAGTTCTTATGATTTCTAATCTAGCAACAGGAGCAAAAGTTTCATCAAAATCTAGACCTTCAACTTGAGTGAAACCTTGAGCAACCAACCTAGCCTTATTCCTAACCACAACCCCATCCTCACTTTGTTTATTTTTAAACACCCATTTAGTTCCAATTAAAGTGTGGACTTGAGGTGGAGGTACAAGTTTCCAAACTTTATTTCTTTCAAAATTTTCTAACTCTTCTTGCATGGCAATAATACAAGATTCATTAGTGAGTGCGTGCGATATATCTTTCGGTTCAAAAGAAGCAACAAAAGCGTAATGAGCATGAGAGTTTGTATCGCAAAACCTGGACCGTGTGGCTCGTTCATGCAAGCTTCCAATAATTTGTTGTGGAGGATGAATTTTGAGAACCCGGAGGGGAGTGGACACTTCACAAGCTTCTTCTTCTTCTTCATGTTCATCACAAATCGATGAGCTTGTGACTTGAGGAGGATCTGGACCAGCAATGGTGGTCATCGGTGTTGGCTGTGAAACAAAATCAGGAGCTAGAACAATGTCATTCGCTGCTGAATTTTCGGGCAGCAGCACCACTTCTTCCTCATCTTCAACGAAAATGCTCCCCCCTGCGGATATGGATCCGGACCTGCAATGTTTGAGCTAGTACCTTTGCTAGATTCATCAAAAGACACCTCACAAGTCTTCACAATTTTGTTAGTGTCAAGTAAAAGCACACGGTAGCCTCTAGTATGAGATGGATAACCAAGAAACATGCCATCAATGGATCTAGGTTCAAATTTATCAAGATTACCATGTTTCTTAACAAAGCATTTGCAATCAAAGACCCGAAAGTGTGTAACACTAGGTCTATGTCCAAACCGGAGCTCATATGGTGTTTTACCTAGCTTTGTGCACAAGAAAACACGATTTGAGACATAACAAGCAGTAGCAATCGCATCAGCCCAAAATTTCCTAGGTGTTTGATATTCATCAAGCATAGTCCTAGCCATCTCAACTAAGGTTCTGTTCTTTCTTTCTACAACACCGTTTTTTTGAGGTACATATGGTGAAGAAAATTGATGATCTATTCTATTTTCAGCACAAAAGTGATCAAAAGATTGATTTTTAAATTCAATTATGTTATCTCTTTTAATTGCTTTTAAAGATCCTGGGTGATCAATTGATAATCTAAGAAATAAAGATCTAAAGTGACTAAAAGATTCATTCTTAGATGCCATAAAGTAAACCCAAGAGTATCTAGAATAATCATCAACAATCACAAAAACATACCATTTACCTCCGAAGGATTGAACGCGTGAAGGTCCTACGGTGTCAAGGTGCAAAAGTTGACCCAGTTCAGTTGTCATGATTGTTGTGAGAGGAGTATGTGAACCTTCAACCATCTTAGCATGTCTACCAGACACACAATTTCTTTGTCCCCTTTAATCTTAGGCAGCCCACGTATGCAATCAAGAGCACTAACACACGTTAGATGATCAAAGCCTACGTGACCAAGTCTACAATGCAAAAAATATAAGTCCTTTGAATCATTAGCAACTAGACTGTAGGATCGAAGAGAACGTGAAAAGCTACCAGAGGGGGGGGGGTGAATGGTAGATTTAAAAACTTACGCAGCAGAAACAATTAAACCTCAAACCCTTTCGGCAGAAAAACGATCTGTTAAAGAAATCGTGTGTGAGACTAATATAAACGTATTTCACCGTGACAAAAGTGATAGATATCAGAGAGAATCAAATCACGAAGACAATACAAAAAGAATCACTCAAATCCGTCGAGGAAAACTCAAGTTATGATCGAAAGATCAAACAAAGGTCAATCTGCCCTACCCGAGAAAAAAAACAGTTCTAGAACGCTGCAAAGAAACTCATGTAGATCATAGACCACAAATCCAATGACCATGAAATTTTGACAGATGATATATAATCAAGTTGTGAAGACAACCCAAAAAGAATCACGTAAATTGGATCTGTAAAACTCGAGTTATGATAAAACCACCAACGAAAGGTAGTGCTGTCCAGAAACTCGACGAGTAAAACTTGTCTGGAACAAGTCAGACGAACAAGGCACAAAAGTTCCTTCAAACTACGAATTTTATTCAATAGAACACAAGAGGAACATCCCCAAAGTCATGCACCACGAGCTCTGGGCTCCCTTGCTTATATAACCAACTCGAAAGCCAACCCAATATCAATTAGGACTCCAATCCTACTCAGATCACCAATCGTAACTTTCCATAACTGCTCAAGATTCTTCTATACGCAGATAGAAGCAATATTAAGACTTCCAAACACCTTAGGAACGTATCCCACATTCCTAAACAACTCAAATTCGTGACCCACACGAAATCCTATCATAACCAACTCAAATCTTTCCATATTTGAGTCAAACCTGACTCAGCCGCAGCCTGAGTCCATAACCTAGTCGATTGGACCTTTCCGACCAAATCTTTACGTCCACATCTCTTCATCACATCTCGGAACCATGTAGCCACATCCATGCACTCCTTGCACACGTGCAAACATCTTCCAATGACGTCCATGATACCTTCATATGCATTGTTCTTGATTCAATCATGCTGCACAACCTTCTGATCAGCTCAACCACAATTCCACCTGAATTTGGTTGTTGGAACCTCATCTCCTCCCTGAGACTAGTCCAATGGATCCCGTCACCAGCCATGTCTTGAACTCAATCAACACCTGCACATAAATAAACAACCAATCTATACGAGCCCAAGTCCTCGACTTGACTCAAGTTAGTTTCAAACACAACACCCTACGTGAGAATCTCACATAAGCATGTTGCAAAACCACAGTAACCCGATATCATCCATATCAACCAAAACACACCAAAAACTTAGCAAATGAATACTAAGCAATCTTTCCAACATTGTAAAGCAAGTACGAAACATTGCAAATGAAAAGGAGAAACACTACGATCAAGTTCCGGACCTTGCCAGAGCAACCCGGACCTTGAGCCGGAGCTAACAAAAGCTAGTAGAACCTAGCGCCGGAGATTACCAAAACTAGTACAACCAAGCTCCTGCCGAAGCTTACAAAACTAGCAGGACCTAGCGCTGGAGCTAACCAGAACTAGTCGGAACTAGTAATCCCAAAAGACGGAGCTAGAAAAATCAACTTCGGAGCTTAGCAAAAACACGACAGAGCTATCAAAATCATGTCGGAGCTATCAAAAACATGTCGGAGCTATCAAAGACATGCCGGAACTAAAGACAAAACTTCACCGGAGTTGACCACCGAAATCTCGTCCAAATCCAGACCCGCGTCTCGTCACAAGCCACGCCCCCTCGGTCACTCCGAGGCTGTCCAAAAAAGGGACAATTCCGAACCTGCACGTATCACATGCCAATGGCATGTCAGACATGCCGATCCGAAACGGGTAATACATTGCTATAGGTTACGCTGCTCATTTTCATTTTCAGGTCATTTAAGAGAGAGGAAAGAACTAGAGAAAGAGTGAGAGGAAAGTTGGTCTCAGATGACAATTCCACATCCATTTCCACCGTCCACGCAATCGCGGGTCTTTGACGTCCTTACCAACCCTTTCGCTTCCATGTCGCCTACTACTATGGTCTACACGACACGATCACACTTATTGCATGTCGTGCCCTTCTGGGTTGGTCCGAGCCGGACTAAAACCCCTTTATTTACATATATTAAGTAGTCACTCAAAAACTTTAAATATCAATAAACAATAAGCACCAATAAAAAAATAAATATCAAACAATAGACAATATGTTATATGAGCATGTGTATGATCATTGGCAATGAAGTAGCAATGAAGCAGGATCATCTAAACATAACTAGCAATGTATGATCATATATGAGCACGTATATGAGCATGCACAATTTAAAACATTGCATCATCTAAACATAACTAGCAATAAAGTAGGATCATCTAAACATTACCACATGGCATCATATAAACATTGCATCATCTACTCATTCCATCATTCAAACGTCCATCATGCATTACCAAACATAACTTGAAAATTTAACTATTGCATCAAACATCCATCATCTAAACATTGCATCATCGTCACATTCCATCATTCAAACGCATTCCCATACCTAGTCGGTGGAGGCGTTGAGGGACGACGGTGTTGGAGGAGACAGCGTTGGAGGAGGTCGGCGGTCGGCGGTGTCGGAGGGATGGCGGCGCTGCTGTCCGAGGCTAGGGCACAGATCCGGTGGCGCAGCGGGCCGGCGGTCGGAGGGGCGGCGCTGCAGGGGCGGGGCAGGCGGCGGCGGGGCGGTGAAGGCGGGTCGGCGGCTGGAGGGGCGGTGCTGCAGGAGCGGGTCGGCGGCCGGTGGGGCGGCGCTGCAGGGGCGGGGCAGGGCGGCTCGGGGCGGCGACGGGGGCGACGGGGTGGCGACGGGGGCGGCGGCGACATATAGAAGCCCTTATTTGCGACAGCTTTCTTAATTGCGACGACATCAGTCCGCGACCGTCGCAATTAGGTTTATTTGCGATGGCACTTTTTGGAGCCGTCGCAAATAACACCTTATTTGCGACGGGCTACTTATTTGTGACGGCGCTAGGGTTGGCCGTCGCAAATAAGATGTTATTTGCGACGGCCCTAGGGTTGTCCGTCGCAAATAATAGGTTATTTGCGACGGCTCCTGTGTTTGCGACGGCGGACGACAAGCCATCGCAAATTACACTATTTGCGACGGCTGGCCGTCGCAAATAACTGCAGCCGTCGCAAATGATCACGTTTCCTGTAGTGGCAGTTGTGAAACAGAAAGCAAGTCGTATTTCAAATTTTTAACAAGTGCCACATCCTTCAAAGTGTAGTGATTATTTACTCTAACCGAACCCTTAGCAATTATAGGAGTTGAAGAATTATCGGCAAAAGTAACATTCTCTACACGTGACACAAAAGAGAGGGAGGATAACCATTCTTTGTTACCAGTCATGTGGCGTGAGCAACCTGAATCCACAATCCAAAAGTTATCCTTCCTCAAGTGTGTAAACTCTTCATTGTCGTTGTTGTGTTTTGCATCCTCCATACTTGATCTTGATTTGCCTGCCATGAAGCACAAGTTTTCCAAATCATCTTCGTTAGTTCCAATGTCCACATCGCCTGAGCCAAGTTCTTGAAGTGCGGTGATGAAGTTGTTTATCATCTTGCGTCCTATAGTACCTTTTTTTCTTATTGGAGTTTCTAGAGATGGTCTTGACCTTGTTCTGCTTTTCCTCACAAGTAGAAGGACCTGAAAGATTAGGGCATTCTGTACAAAAGTGTCCTGTCTTACCATATTCAAAATAGTGCTGAGGTGCGGAGCTTCCTCTCCTTCTAGTTCTCACATTTTGCAATGCTTTTGAGAATCTAGTAGAGATGAGTGCTAACTCCTCTTTTAGAAATTCCTTGATCTGCTCCAGGGTTAGTGAGGACCACAAAGCAAGAGTATTGCAAGATGATGATTGGCCGGAGCTAGGCATATCACATTGAGAAACAAATGCAAGAGACTTGTTGGAGTTCTTACGTGATATTATGTCAATTGCATGAGTTTTTAACTTGGAATATAGCACATCTAAAGTAAGTGTACTCATGAGAGTAGATTCATGAATAGATGTGACTTTCATCTCCCAAATTGACATATCTAACACACTTAACAATTGCCTAGCATTTTCATCATCTGAAAAATTAACATTGACACTATGCAAGTTGCTAAGAATTTTATTAAAGCGAGCAAAAAGGTCATCAATAGACTCACCGGGTTGCATCTCGAAGCGCATGTATTCTTTCTTGAACATGTCTTGCCTTACCTCCTTGATCGTGTTGGATCCTTCGTGATAGTCACAAAGTGCTTTCCACACATCATATGCAGATCGGAGGTATGCAACACGGTCGAAGTCGCTTTGAGTTAATCCTTGTATGATCAAGTTCCAAGCCTTGTTGTTGTTGTCGACATCTCTCAGATTTGTAGCTGTAACTTAATCGTTTGACGGCACTTCGTAAGGCTTGTATACGTTCTTCCATATTGCGAAGCCTTGAGCCTGGATGAAGGCTTCTATACGTGCCTTCCAAACCTAAAAATCAATACCACTAAACACACAAGGTTTGGCAGAGTATTTCTCTATGATGATTAGTCAAAAACATGTGCAAATTATAAAGTTAGAGCACCGTGGCTATGATACCAATTGTAGGATTGAATAGCACGTGAAAAGCTACCAGAGGAGGGTGAATGGTAGATTAAAAAATCTCACGCAGCGGAAACAATTAAATCCCAACCCCTTCAGCAGAAAAACAATCTATTAAATAAATCGTGTGTGAGAATAATCTAAATGTATTTCACCGTGACAAAAGTGATAGGTATCATAGAAAATCAAGTCACGAAGACAACACAACAAAAATTACTCAAATCCGTCGAGAGAAACTCAAGTTACGATCGAAAGATCGAACAAAGGTCAATCTGTCCTACCTGAGAAAAATAGTTCTGGAAGGCTGCAAAGAAACTAGGGTAGATAAAAAACCACAAATCCAATGACTGTGAAATTTTGACAGATGATAGATAATCAAGTTTAGAAGACAACCAAAAAATAATAATGTCAATTGGATCTGTAAAACTTGAGTTATGATAAAACCAACAAAGAAAGGTAGTGCTGTGTAGAAACTCGATGAGAAAAACTTGTCTGGAACAAGTCAGACGAACAAGGCACAAAAATTCCTTCAATCTACAAATTTCATTGATCAAACCACAGGAGGAACAGCCCCAAAGTCGTGAACCAGGAGCTCTGCCCTCCCTTGCTTATATAACCAGCCCTTAGGCCAACCCAATCTCAACTAGGACTCTAATCCTACTCAAATCACGAATCGAAACTTTCCATAACTGCTTAGGACTCTTCTATACGCAGATAGAAGCAATCTTAAGACTTCCAAACACCTTAGGAACGTATCCCACATTCCTAAAACAACTCAAATTCGTGACCCACATGAAATCCTATCATAACCAACTCAAATCTTTCCATATTTGATTCAAACCTGACTCAGCCGCAGCCTGAGTCCATAACCTAGTCGGTTGGACCTTTCCGACCAATTCTTTACGTCCACATCTCTTCATCACGCCTTGGAACCATGCAGCCACGTTCATGCACTCCTTGCACACATGCAAACATCTTCCAATGATGTCCACAATACCTTCATATGCATTGTTCTTGATTCAAACATGTTGCGCGACCTCCCGATCAACTCAACCACAATTCCTCCTGAACTTGGTTGTTGAACCTCATCTTCTACCTAAGACTAGTTCAATGGATCCCATCACCAGCCATGTCTTGAACCCAAGCAACACCTGCACATGAACAAACAACCAATACTTCTGAGCACAAGTCCTCGACTTGACTCTCGTTAGTTCCGAACACAACACCTTACGTGAGCACCTCACATAAGCATGTTGCAAAGCATAGAAAAAATGATATCATCCATATCAACCAAAACACATCAAAAACTTATCAAATGAATACTAAGCAATCTTTCCAACAACATAAATAAAGTTCGAAACATTTCACAGTAAAAGCAGGAACATTTCGATCAAGCTCCAAACCTTGCCAAAGCTAACTGGAGCTTGAGGAGCTTACCAAAGCTAGTACAACCTAGCACTGGAGCTTACCAAAGCCAGTACAACCTAGCGCCATAGCTTGCCAAAGCTAGTCAGAACTAGTCAACCCAAAAGCCGGAGCTAGAAAAACATGTCGGAGCTAACCAACATAAGTTGGACCTATCAAAACATATCAGAGCTCAACAAAGACATGCCGGAGCTAAAGACAAAGCTCACCGGAGCTACCAAAAAAAACATGTCGGACCTAGACAATGAAAGTCGGACCTATTGTCGGACCTTGCAGGAGCTCGGAGCTAGAATCGGACCTTGCTAAAAAGATGTTATGACAACATTCAAAACTTTTATTGTCAAAGTCAATGTATTCAGCACACATAGGTCTCACATATTTGAAATTTTTGACAAGTGCCACATCTTTCAAAGTGTAGTGATCATTTATTATAACCGAACCCTTAGCAATCATAGAAGTTGAAGAATTATCAGCAAAGGTAACATTCTCTACATCTGACACAAAAGAAAGGGAGGAGAACTATTATTTGTTACTGGTCATGTGGCGTGAGCAACCTGAATCCACAATCCAAATGTTCTCCTTCCTCAAGTGTGTAACCTACGTACAAGCACAATACGTTGATGACTCAATACTGGGGTTAGTCAAAAGGCGTTTAGGAATCCAATACTAAGTCACACAACGTGCAACAGGAAAAACACGCGAATGCTGAGACAAAATAGCAAGTTTATGATCTAAAGTTTGAGTATTTTTGTACCCAACTACTGACTTATGAGGTGTTACATGTGTAGCACGAAAAATAGTAGGTTTGGAAGCAAACTTTGCATGTTTTTAACTCATAACAGCAGGTTGCATGTTCTTGATATCTGGTTTAGCATGTGCAGCAAATGTTGCATGAGAGTTATGAGATCTAGCTTGCATTTTTTTTGTTGTTGTTTAGCTAGTCTATAAAAAAAATGTATGACATGACCATCTCTACCATAGTGGGTACAATTAAATTTAACTTTGTGTTCATGTCTAGATGAGCAATCAACATGTTTATTAGAAGCTGATTGAGACAGCATCCCTGCAGATTTGAAAACCACTTCTTTTTGTTTAGGAGCTATTTGAATCAAACCACCTCCTAATGACTTTACAATTTGAGGTGGATGTGCCTTAGTATGAGCATTATAATCAAAACCTAAACCATATTTATCATTGCAAGATTTAGAAGAATTCAACAGCAAGTTTAGATTCTTTTTTGCATCACAAAACCGAGCTAATGTCCTATGCATGTCATCAAGTTTATTGGACAGATCAAGTCAATTTTCACATGAAGTTTTTCTTTTTAATTTGCAATTAAAATAATATTTAACTTCATGAGAACGTAAAGCATTGTTCAATATAGAAATCTCATTCATAGCATCTTGTATTTTCTTATCAAGATCATCACAAGTAGAACAATGCAAATCAATTGTAGAACAACTAGCATCTTTCAAGTTTTTATCATTACGTGCAGCAAACTCTCTATTCTTTTCAATCTCTAAATCAAGTTTATCAAGTGTGGAGGTGTGTGCACTTCTTAGAGAGGACAATTGTTCATATATTAAATCAATGAGGAACAAGAATCATCACTAGGAATCAAAGATTTCAAACGACGACTAATTTCATATTCTAGTGACTCAATTTTAACAACATTGTCCCTAAGATTTTTGTCCTTTTTCTCAACTATAACTGTGGCATGAGAAATAGCATCACACATTCCTTCACAAGTAGGCCATACCTCTTCATTGTCGATGTTGTGTTATGCCTCCTCCATACTTGATCTTGACTTGCCCGCCATGAAGCACAAGTTTGTCAAATCATCTTCATCTTCGTCACTTCCGATGTCCACATCGCTCGAGCCAAGTTCTTGAAGTGCGGAGATAAAACTATTTACCTATTGGCGTCCTGTAAAACTCTTCTTTTTCTAGTTGTTGTTTGTAGAGGAGTGCTTTGTCCTTGTTTGCTTTTCATCACAGGAAGTAGTACCTGAAAGGTTAGGGCAATCCGTACAAAAATGACATGTCTTACCACGTTTGAAGCATTGTCGAGGTCCGACACTCCCTCTCCTTCTAGTTCTCACATTTTGCAATGCTTTTGAGAACCGAATAGAGATGAGTGCATGTTCTTCCTCTAGAAACTCTTCAATCTGTTCAAGGTTTAGAGAGGACAACAAAGCAAGTGTTCCACAAGATGAAGATTGGCCGGAGCTAGGCATGTCACGCTGAGAAATAAATGCAAGAGACTTGTTGGGGTTCTTACGTGAGATTATGTCAATTTCATGAGTTTTCAATTTAGAATATAAAACAACTAAAGTAAGTGTACTCATGACAGTAGATTCACAAATAGATGTGACTTTCATCTCCCAAATTGAAATGTCTAATGCACTTAGTAATTGCCTAGCATTCTCAGCATCTGAAAAATTAACATTGACGCTATGCAAGTTGCTGAGAATTTTATTAAAGAGAGCAAAGAGGTCATCGATGGACTCACCTGGTTCCATGTCAAATCACATGTACTGATGAGGACATCACAACAGCGGAGACGCACATTGAACTGCGAGGACCAATCACAAGAGCACGAGCACGAGCGCGGTTAATAAATCAGCAGGTGAATTCGTTCCTAACTTCTATTGCATGTGAGTTTAAGAATAGATTGCTATGTGATGATTTAATTGTTATTAGGAATAATGGAGAAGATCAACAAGTGAAGGAAAGAGGCCTTAGGAGCATGGAGAACCTGCTGGGACGTCCACAAGTTGATAGAAACAGTTTACAACTCAGACTCGAGTTCAACTTGGAGTCCAGGAGCAGTCCACCTTAAAACGGATGCCCAGGAGGCATACGGACCCCGTTTTTGACGTTCTGCATATGCACAAAAAGAGAAGAAGATAAAATTTCCAATGGTTTTGGTCTCACCTCAAAATTCTTCTGGAGTCATTGGAAATCGTCGAAACAAGTTGAGTCCAAATTTTTGTCCGGTGCTGCGCCACCGCATCGGGCCTTTGGGCCTTGTATCCCGTAAGAGTCGATTAAGGACGCATATAATCGTGTTTTGGCTGAACCCTAGCCTTTAAATACTGTATCCACCGGTCATATTCGGTGGGTTTTGCTTAGATCAATAATATCGCCGTTCTACAGTTTGTGAGACCCCAACTTCGCGATTTCAGATCGTGTACGTTCTTGCTCGTATTCTCGGTTGCACTTGCAGGAATTAGCCTTCTTGGCGAGGTCAAGTGTGTGCAGCACGGTTGATAACCAATGGAGCCGTGGTGTAGTGATTGCAGGAGTACTCGAATCGCTCGAGTGCCACAGATCATCAACGTCGAGTTCTCCATCCCAATCGACTTTACCTTTTGGAATATCGGGCCTAAACCTACTCATCAACTGGTATCAGATTTCTAGGTTGCTCGTGAGGTATCTTTGTTTTCCTTCCATTAGATCGATTTTGTTTCGTACCTAGAGTCCACAGAAAAGCCACAAAAAAATTTAGATCGTTTGTCCCACTTCCTAGACTATAGTGCCCGCAGTTTCGTTTTTCAGTTTGGATTGTTGAGTTTGCATTCGTGTGGTCGAATCTTGTTGCTGGTTTAGCTTTGTGTTTTGGGTCCTAGTTATCGTGTTTCATCCTTGTTTTCTTGCTGTTCGACACCTATTCCACAATCCCTAAATAACAAATCAATCCACCACATTCATCGATTTGCCCTAGCTAGCCGCCTTGCGTGAACTCCCACATCGCCAGCCCTAGATTAGGTGACAAACCTTTGTACCACTCATCCTTGAATTATCACACACCACCCCATTAGTTGCTGTGCAAATTCTCGATCGTTTTCATATCCGATTGCGAGTTCTGTTCTCAAACCACGTTGAAATCAACATCAAAAAAAAAAAACGTAACTCGGACAGCCTACCTTAAAACGACCATAACTTTCGCATACGAACTCGAAATCGGGCAATTTTTTTTTTCAAATTCATCTACGCAAAATTTCGCATCTGATTGACGGCCACGTAGCCTCGTTTGGCAAAATTAGGTTGCCCAAATTCCTCTCGGAAGATAGGATATTCGACCTCTAAAGTTTCAGCACGAATTTTAAAGAATCTTCTTGATTTTCTATAGGTCGCATATTACATCCAACTGAGCTGCAAATTTGTGTGCTTCATATATTCGTGCTCCTGAGTAAATAAAAAATATCAAAAAAATATTACAAAAAAGAAAAAAATAGTGAAGAGCATGCATATTAAAGCAATTAGCCTATACTACTTGTGCTGTGATTGTTGGTTATATCATTCTGTCTTCCTTTTGCCTTGCTACTTCCTTGTGTTGTGCTAGGCCCTAGAGCACTTGGTTGACCAGCAAAAGTTTCCTACATTGAATACTTATTCAGCTTTGTTTACTGTTAACGATTTTCTGCTTATTAGCCACTATATTGTGCCGTCCAAGCTCCACCTTTCTCTTGAGCATAAAAAATACCTTTGCAATCATCCCACACTTCATTGGTTCATCTCACCGTCCACACCACCTGCTGTGTCAGTAAGAACACTTGTAAGAGCGTGGTAAGACGCTTGAGCGAGAGAGATTGTTTTCTTCCACCTTTCACATTGTCACTGTAGTTGATAGGGATAATAAATTTTTGTTGTCTTTTATTTCCTACTAACAATGGCAGGAGAAGACAATGATGATGAGTGTGTTCAATATGCTGAGTTACGTGATATGATGAAGACCATGACAGATATGTTCGCCAAATACAATGCAGCAACGGAGGAGTCATTGGCGAACTTGACTCACCAGCTTGATGACCTTGCTCTTCGGATGAATACTTTTGAGGCTCGGTTGCCTCTCGTTGGAAGACATGAAGACAATGCTTATGATGGTATGGAAGATCACAACAATCAGCCAAGACTACCACTTTATCGTCGAGGTATGAGAGGTAATAATCATCATAACAATTATAATCGTCCTCCTGATGATCCTTTCGCTAAAGTGAAATTTACTATACCCCCTTTTTTTCTGGTGCTTATGATGCTAAGGCTTATCTTGATTGGGAGATGACAGTAGAGCAAAAATTTAATGTCCATCTTGTTCCTAAACAACATAGAGTTCGTCAAGCCACTAGTGAGTCTAAGGACTTTGCTATCATATGGTGGAATTAACTTGTTAAAACTAGAACTGATCCTCCAACATGGGACAGATTAAAGGAAGCTATGCGTGTTCGATTTGTTCCTCCATATTTTCAGCGAGACCTTCGCAAAAATTGCAGTGTTAGACCAAGGTAACATGTCCTTAGAGGAGTATTATCAAGAGTTACAAAAGGGTATGCTGCGTTGTGGGGTAGTAGAGGACATGGATGATAAAATAGCTCGTTTTTATGGGGGGTTGAGGTGTGAAATTCAGGACATTGTTGATTACAAGGAATATGATACTGTTAACAGATTGTTTCAGCTTGCTATGTTGGCAGAAAATGAATTGCAAGGACGACAACAACAGCAACAACGCACGAGGAGCAACTTCACACCGCGTTCGACGTCTACACCATCCAAAACAGCACCATCTTCGACCCCCGTGCAGCGACTACACCATCCAATGGCGGCCAACGAACTATACCTGCTGCTCCACCTTCTCGTGTGCCGGAAGGCAACAAGGCAACATCATTCAAGCCTTCATCATCCACTCCTTCTACGAGTCGTACTTCCGACATTAAGTGTCACCGCTGCCAGGGACTTGGTCATATGATGACAGATTGTCCGAGCAAATGAGCATACATGGCACACGACGATGGCGGGTATGATAGTACTTCGGTTGTTGAAGATGAATATTCTCTTACTACTGACTTTACAGATCCAAATGATGAACACACCAAAGATGAGGTACTTGGTACAACGATGACGGAGAACTATAGGAGCATCATTGTGCAGCGTGCCTTAAGCTCCAAAGTGGAGACCAACGACAAGCTACAATGACGCAACCTCTTCCACATGTTTCTCGTCGTCAAGGACTGCCGTGTACACACTATAATTGATGGAGGTAGCTGCAATAACTTGGTGAAGGACGTCGTCAAGAAACTTGGTTTGACAACAAGAGCACACCCTCATCCGTACCACATTCAATGGTTCAACAACAGCGGTAAGGTTCGGGTAACACAAACAGTGAGAATACATTTTTCAATTGGTTCTTACCATGATTTTTCTGATTTTGATGTTGTTCCTATGGATGCTTGTTCTCTTTTATTGGGTCGTCCTTGGGAATTTGATACAAATGCTATTCATCATGGTAGAACCAATAAATATACTCGCATGCATAAGGGAAAGAAAATCACATTGCTCCCCATGACTCTTGCTGAAATTGTGCATTATGAGAAGAGTAAAATTCATGATGGCAAAGCAACAAAATTAGAATATGAAAAACAGCAAGTCATTAAGTTAAAATCATCATCGTTGCTCGCAACTAAATCTGACCTTGCTAATTTATTCGATGCTAAGGGGATGTGCTATGCTTTAGTTTGCAAAGAAGCCATGTTTTCACTTCATGAATTGTCTATTGCATTGCCCCCCTGCTGTTGCTAACCTTTTGCATGAGTTTGAGGATGTGTTTCCCTCCGAGATACCCCCTGGTTTACCACCGATGAGAGGCATTGAACACAAGATCGATTTGATTCCACGAGCAAGTTTACCAAATCATGCAGCATACAGGGCGAATTCACAGGAAACTAAGGAAATTCATCGACAAGTCCAAGATCTTTTGGACCGCGGGTACATTCGTGAAAGCCTTAGCCCTTGTTCCGTTCCTGTTCTTTTGGTTCCTAAGAAAGATGGTAGTTGGCACATGTGTGTTGATTGTCGAGCGATTAATAACATCACCATTCGATATTGTTATCCTATTCCTCGCTTAGATGACATGCTTGATGAATTGAGTGGTGCTATCATCTTCACAAAAATTGACTTGCGTAATGGTTACCACCAAATTAGAATGGCACTAGGAGATGAATGGAAAACAACATTTAAAACCAAGTTTGGACTTTATGAGTAGTTAGTCATGCCTTTTGGTTTAACTAATGCACCCAACACCTTTATGCGTTTAATGAATGAGGTTTTACGTGCTTTCATTGGACAATTTGTGGTGGTTTACTTCGATGATATCCTCATTTACAGCAAGTCATATGATGAACATCTTGATCATTTACGTGCCGTTTTTACTGTTTTGAGAGATGCACGTTTGTTTTGTAACCTCGAAAAGTGCATCTTTTTCACCAATCGAGTCTCGTTTCTTGGCTACATCATTTCCTCGCAGGGAATTGAGATGAATCAGGGAAAAATTGAAGCAATCACTAGCTGGCCAGTCCCAACAACCGTCACGCAAGTTCGTAGTTTTCTTGGTCTTGCAGGTTTTTATCGGCGTTTTGTGTGGGATTTCAGCACCTCTACATGAGCTAACGAAGAAGGGAGTGCCGTTTCGATGGGGCGAACAGCAGCAACAAGCTTTTGTGCTCTCAAATCGAAGCTTACACAAGCACCATTGCTACAACTTCCTGATTTTGACAAGACTTTTGAGCTAGAATGCGATGCAAGCGACATTGGTATTGGAGGCGTTCTCATACAAGGAGGTAAACCCGTTGCTTTCTTTAGTGAAAAACTTCATGGTCCTTCTCTGAATTATTCCACTTAGGATAAGGAATTGTATGCCTTAGTGAGAGTATTACAAACTTGGCAACATTATCTTTGGTCTAAGGAGTTTGTCATACATTCCGATCATGAATCATATCTTAAGTGTCAAACCAATCTGAATAAACGACATGCTAAATGGATTGAGTTCATAGAGTCATTTCCATACATCATTAAGCATAAGAAAGGGAAGGAAAATATCATTGCCGATGCATTATCTAGGCGTTATACCATGCTGTCCCAACTTGATCATAAAATCTTTGGTTTGGAAACAATAAAAGCATTATATCCTATTGATTTGGACTTCAAAGATGCTTTTGCAAATTGTAGAGAAGGAAGAACTTGGAATAAATATGTGCTGCGAGAGGGTCTCCTCTATCGTGCTAATAAGCTATGCGTTCCAGCTAGCTCCGTTCGTCTATTACTTTTGCAAGAAGCACATGGAAGATGTTTGATGGGACATTTTGGAGTGAAGAAAACTGAAGACGTGCTGTCCACACACTTCTTTTGGCCAAAGATGAGGCGTGATGTCGAGCGCGACGTGTCACGATGCACTACTTGCAACAAAGCTAAGTCTCGCCTTAACCCACATGGTCTTTATATGCCTCTTCCTGTTCCTAGTGTACCTTGGGATGATATTTCTATGGACTTTGTTTTGGGATTGCCTAGGACTAAGAGGGGGAGGGATAGTATTTTTGTAGTTGTTGATCGTTTTTCCAAAATGGCACACTTTATACCTTGTTATAAGAATGATAATACCTCACACATTGCTGATTTATTTATGACAAAAATTGTTCTTTTACATAGTGTGCCAAATACCATTGTTTCTGATCGTGATGCAAAATTTTGAAGTCATTTTTGGAGAACTTTGTGGTATAAATTGAGAACCAAGTTGCTGTTTTCAACTACATGTCACCCACAAACGGATGGACAAACCGAGGTAGTTAATCGTACTTTATCCACTATGTTGCAGGCTGTCTTGAAAACAAATTTGAAGTTGCGGGAGGGGTGTTTACCACATATAGAATTTGCTTACAACAGATCAGTTCACTCCACGACAAAGGTAAGTCCATTCCAGGTAGTGTATGGTTTCAATCCCCGTGCTCCTATTGATTTACTACCTTTGCCTCCTTCTAAAACTATAAATTTGGATGCTACACAACGATCTGAATTCATTCTTAAGATGCATGAAACTACAAAGAAAAATATTGAAAAGATGAATGAGAAGTATAGGATTGCAGGTAGTAAAGGTAGAAAGGAAGTAAAACATGAACCGGGTGATTTGGTGTGGTTACACTTGAGAAAATAGCGATTCCTTGACTTGAGAATATCTAAACTTATGCCACGAGCTGCTGGTCCTTTTAAGATTGCTGAAAAGATTAATGATAATGCATATAAGCTTGAATTGCCTTCCGATTTTGGTGTTAGTCCTACATTTAACATTTCAGATTTGCGATCGTACTTGGGAGAAGAAGATGAACTTGAGTCGAGGACAACTCCAATTCAAGAGGGGGAGGATGATGAGGACATCACAACAGCGAAGACGCACATTGAACTGCAAGGACCAATCACAAGAGCACGAGCACGGTTAATAAATCAGCAGGTGAATTTGTTCCTAACTTCTTTTGCATGTGAGTTTGAGAATAGATTGCTATGTGATGATTTAATTGTTATTAGGAATAATGGAGAAGATCAACAAGTGAAGGAAAGAGGCCTTGGGAGCATGGAGAACCAGCTGGGATGTCCACAAGTTGATGGAAACAGTTTACAACTCGAACTCGAGTTCAACTTGGAGTCCAGGAGCAGTTCACCTTAAAACGGACGCCTAGGAGGCATACAAACTCTATTTTCGATGTTATACATATACACGAAAAGAGGAGAAGATAAAAATTCCAGTGGTTCTGATCCCACCTCAAAATTCCTCTGGAGTCATTGGAAATCGTCGAAACAAGTTGAGTCCAGATTTCCGTCCTGTGCTGCGCCACCGAATCGGGCCTTTGAGCCTTGTATCCTGTAAGAGTCCATTAGGGACGCATATAATCGTGTTTTGGCCGAACCCTAGCCTTTAAATACTGCAGCCGCCGGTCATATTCGGTGGGTTTTGCTTAGATTAATAATATCGTCGTTCTACGTTTGTGAGACCCCAACTTCGCGATTTTAGATCGTGTCTTCGACGTTCTTGCTCGTGTTCTCGGTTGCACTTGCAGGGATTAGCCTTCTTGGCGAGGTCAAGTGTGTGCAGCAAGATTGATAACCAACAGAGCCGTGGTGTAGTGATTGCAGGGATACTCGAACCGCTCGAGTGCCGCGAATCATCAATGTCGAGTTCTCCACCCCAATCGACTTTACCTTTCGGAAGATCGGGCCTAAACATACTCATCATGCACTCATTTTTAAAATTTCTTGCCTTACCTCCTTGATTGTGTTGGATCCTTCATGGTAATCATATAGAGCTTTCCAAACATCGTACGCAGATCGAAGGTGAGCAACACGGTCAAAGTCGCTTTGAGTTAATACTTGTATGATCAAGTTTCGTGTCTTGTCATTGTTGTCAACATCTCTCATATTTGTAGCCGTAACTTGATCATTTGACGGCACATCGTAAGGCTTGTACACCCTTTTCTCATATGCAAAGCCTTGCGCCTAGATGAAGGCTTCCATACGTGTCTTCCAAACCTGAAAATCAATACCACTAAACACAAAAGGTTTTGCAGAGTATTTCTCCATGATGATTAAAAACATGTGCAAATCACAAAGATTAGAGTACTGTTAATCTAAACATGATCAACTGTGGCAAAATTAGTATAGATTGTGAAGAATCAAGTCACGAAGATTTCACAACAAGAATCACGAAAATCCGTCGAGAATAACTCAAGTTATGATTCAAATATTGAACGAAGGTCAATCTGTTCTACCCGAGAAAAACAGATCTGCCACACTGCAAAGAAACTCGTGTAGATCTAAAACCACAAATCCAATAACCCTGAAACTTTTACAGATGTAGATAATCAAGTTGAAGACAACTAAAAAAGAATCACGTCAATTGGATGTGTAAAACCCGAGTTATGATAAAACTACCGAAGCAAGGTAGTGCTGTGTAGAAAGTCGATGAGAAAAACTTGTCTGAAACAAGTCGGACGAACAAGACACAATAGTTTCTTTAAACTACGATCTTTATTCAATAGACAAGAGGAACACCCAAAATCCGTACACCACGAGCTCTGGCCTCCCTTGCTTATATAACCAGCCATGAGGCCAACCCAAACCAAACTAAGACTTGTATCCTACTCAGTTTGCACCGAAACTTTCCGTAACTACTCAAGAGAACAGTTTTCGATGGAAACTGAGTAGGATATGAGTCTTAGTTTGGTTTGGGTTGGCCTCATGGTTAGTTATATAAGTAAAGGAGGCTAGAGCTCGTGGTGTATGGATTTTGGGCTGTTTCTCTTGTATTCTGTTGAATAAAGATCATAGTTTAAAGGAACTTTTGTGTCTTCTTCGTCCAACTTGTTTCAGACAAGTTTTTCTCGTCGAGTTTCTGCATAGCACTACCTTTCTTCGGTGGTTTTATCATAACTCGAGTTTTACGATCCAATTGACGTGATTCTTTTTTAGTTGTCTTCAAAACTTGATTATCTATCATCTGTGAAAATTTCACGGTCATTGGATTTGTGCTTTCTGATCTACACGAGTTTATTTGCAGTGTTGCATATCTGTTTTTACTCGGGTAGAACATATTGACCTTTGTTCGATCTTTTGATCGTAACTTGAGTTTTTCTCAACGGATTTTTGTGATTCTTATTGTGGCGTCTTCGTGACTTGATTCTCCACTCTATATTGGTTTTGTCATAATTGATCACATTTATATTAGTCGCACACACGATTTATTTAACAGATCAATTTTCTGCTGATGGGTTTTCGTTGCTTCCGCTGAAAAAATTGTAATATACCATTCACCCCCCTCTGGTAGCTTTTCACGTGCTCTTCGATCCTACAAGGAGAAAATCTAAAAGGAGCCCTAGTATCTAATCATCAGCACTTCCTTCGGAACTTCTACTCTCTCGCTCCTCTTCATACTCGCTTTCTTCATCATCATCAACAGCACCAGCTGCCGCAGGAGCATTAGAGGAACCACCAATCCCCGAGAAGAATGCAAGCTCAGACTCTGACAGCTCGAGAAACTCTAGATGTACTTCGTCTTCACTGTCATCTGACACAGGGGAAGGAGGAAGCTGGAGGTGCTCTCTGATGGCTGCCATGTCTCTCTTTTTCCTCTTTTTAACTTTTGAACTAAAATCTGAGTAGAGTGGCACATAGAGAACATTGCCTTGAGAACCTTCAACAGTCCTGAAGAATAGGACGACTGTTGTGGCACAGGAGGAGGAGGTTGAGCTGAGCGCATCCTAGGTGAGCTAGGCTGAGATGGTGCTGAAGGAGCTCTCATAGGACGATGAAGCTTTGAGGGCTTCTGAGGTACTAGTGGCCTATGCACCATTTGCTTCATAAATTTCTTGCCAGAGAATGTCTCAATAAGCTTCATGATGTATGGATCATAAGAGCAAGACCTGACAGGAGTCACTAAAGCAATGTAGATCTTCTCATAAATGTAGTCAAATACATTAAACTTCTGTTGGCTGGCAAGAAGCATGATGACATTGCAGTTGCTGTGGTTGATCCGGTTGGCATCACGGTCTTTAGGGGCTATCGTATTTTCAATGAGACGATTGAGCACAACATGGAAAGGATGTAGCTCGTGGTTGTAAGGAGGCTGAACGGGGTATCCCTCCGAATAGAAATCCAACATCTCCTCCTCAGTGGGCAGTTTGCTTGACCCTTTTCGGGGCTTGAGTGGATGCTTCACAACTTGCATGTTGCTTTTCTCTCTTTGCACCTTGGTTGTCACGAGCCATGACTAGCGATAGACATAAATGATAGGTAAGAGACAAAGCAAGATGGATAGAATCATTAATTGATAGTTGGTATAGAAGTTAAGTGGTTAATGCTATATAGGATTGGACTTGTCTGACCCAAAAGTCAGACATATCAAACAAACTGAGTCGGACTTGTCCAAAGCAGATGTCGGACATGTCTATCTTGTACAGTTTTAACCCTAACTTCTATCTAAACCATACAAATCAATTTTTATACCAACAAGATTCTACCACAAGATGTTAATCATGCTAGTGAACAAGTTCATTAACAAGAAAACAACAACTTTTCGCAAGATCCGAAATAAATGAGATAATAATGGAGTAGATACCTTGAGATGGGTAAATAAGGGAGAAGGTCAAAAAGTTGAATACCTTCAAGACTTGGATGGATCGACCTAACACACTCGTCGTAAGAGGCTCCAAATCGAAGGGAATCTTGAGAGAAATGGGTAAGAACTCGATTTGGAATGGATGAAGTGAAGAGAGAGAGGGAGAAGAGCCGTTGGCCTCTTTTGGATGGCCTTGGACAACCCGCGTCGGACTTGTCCGACTCCCCCTGAATAGTTTCAGTGTGCAACTAGAGTTTTGAAGAGGGGTCAAATAATCTGGACATTATGGACAAGTTTTCATAAAATATTTTTGCAAACATGGTCAGTAAGCAATCAACACCCAAACTATGACCATGATTCACAAAAATTCAATAATTTCAAATAGTTTTGTAGAGAATCGAGGGGGAAGTGTTTTTTGCAAGCATGCATGGATTTTTGAAGCAAATACAAGTAACAATCAGATGTGCAAGAGTCAAGTCACATTTCGAGAATCTAAGATATTAAGCTCACTTCTAAGTTCACAAAATCTTTTATCATCTAAGGGCTTGGTGAAGATATCGGCCAATTGCTTTTCGTTTCTCACATGGGATATCGCTATGTCTCCTTTGATGGAATGATATCTCAAGAAGTGATGGCTGATATCAATGTGCTTGGTCCTTAAATGCTCAACTGGATTGTGGGCTATTTTTATGATACTCTCATTGTCACATAGGAGAGGGATATGGCGCAAGTTTATACTATAGTCCCTAAGAGTTTGCCGCATCCAAAGAAGTTGTGCACAACAACTTCCGGCTGCACATACTCTGCTTCGACTGTGGATAGAGCAATGGAATTTTGTTTTTTTGAGGACCAAGACAATAGGGACCTACCAAAGAATTGGCAAGTCCCAGAGGTACTCTTCCTATCGACTTTGCACCCTGCATAATCCGCATCGGAATATCCAATGAGATTAAACTTAGAGCCCTTTGGGTACAAAGTCCTAGGCTTGGTGTGTGAACTAAATATCTAAAAATTCTCTTTACGACAGTCAAATGACACATCTTGGGAGCAGCTTGGAATCGAGCACACATACAAACACTTAACATTATATCGGGCCTAGATGCAAATAAGTAAATAAATGAACCTATCATGTAGTGATATACCTTTTGGTCCACACTTGGACCATCTTCATTAAGGTCAAGGTGCCCATTGGTTTCCATTGGAGTCTTGATAGGCTTGGCTTTATCCATGTCAAATTTCTTGAGAATATCTTGTGTGTACTTTGTTTGACTAATGAAAGTGCCTTCCTTGAGTTGCTTCACTTGAAATCCTAGGAAAAACTTCAACTCCCCCATCATCGACATCTCAAACCTTTCGGTCATAATATTAGAGAACTCATCACAAAAAGTTTTGTTAGTAGAACCAAATATAATATCATTGACATATATCTGGCAAACAAACAAATCATCATTGAAATGCTTAGTGAATAGAGTGTAGTCGGCCTTCCCAATTTTGAGGCCATTTTGAGTTAGGAAGTCTCTAAGGCACTCATACCAAGCCCTAGGGGCTTGTTTGAGGCCATAGAGAGCCTTACGCACTTTGTAGACATGGTTTGGGAAGTCTTGATCTTCAAAGTCCGGAGGTTTCTCCACATACACCTCTTCTTTGATTAGACCATTGAGAAATACGCTCTTGATGTCCATTTGGTATAGCTTAAAATCATGGTGAGTAGCAAAGATAAGTAATATACGAATTGATTCAAGCCTAGCTACGGGACCAAATGTTTCATCAAAATCCAAACCTTCAACTTGTGAGTACCCCTTGGCCACAAGTTGTGCTTTGTTCCTTGTCACCACCCCATGCTAATCTTGTTTGTTGCGGAACACCCACTTGGTGCCAACAATGTTTGCATTTGGTCTCTTCACGAGCTCCCACACTTGATTTCTTTCAAAGTTGTTGAGCTACTCTTGCATGGACACCACCCAATCCGAATCTTGTAGTGCTTATTCAACCTTGTGAGGTTCCAATGAAGAAATGAAAGAGTAATGTTCATAAAAATTTGCAACACGAGATCGAGTAGTTACCCCCTTGGAGATATCTGCAAGGATGTTGTCAACGGGATGGTCCCATTGAATGATTTGATGTACTCTTGGGTGTGGTGCTTGAGGTCTTGTATCTTCATTTTTGTCTTCCTCATTTTCTTCGTCTTCCCCTTGATCGATGCCTCCATTTTCATCTTGTTGAAGCGCATCTTGAGGGTCTTGAAATTTATCGCTTGAGGAAGAGTTTGCTTGATGTGTGGAATGGCCACTTGAGTTTTGAGGTTCTTCTTGTGGTCGAATATCTCCAAGTGTCATCCTTCCTATCACCACTTGTGGAGCTTCTTCTTGATCTAGCACATGACGATCAACTTGCTCCACTTGGGAGCCATGTGACACCCGGTTCCGAAAATGAACCAAGTGAACGCATATGTGTGCCCAGGATGTTCAACACACATACACGAGTGCGTTCACAAAAGGGTAACCAGATAATTACCACAAGACAAGAATAATTAACCACTTTTATTACATAATTTAAAATATCCTCGAATACAAGCTCTAGTGAATATTAATGACAAGTTTGAACTAATGCAGCGTACTTAAACTAAATAAAGCAAACTAAGCAGCTAAGAAAATAGGGTAGCTCCGCTCCAAGCAATCCACATGCAAGCTGATGGCATACACAACCTAGAACTCCGCATTATCATCATTATACTCCCAAATCTGACCTGCAACTGTTCGTGGGGGAATTGCAAGGGTGAGTACGTGTCGTACTCAGCAAGTGTGGAAAGTATGACATGTAGCTGATACAAATGATGAGAATAATAAGGTCTAAGTGCTGAAAAGTACGTTAAAACATTTGAAAAGCAGTATATTATATGTATGTGAAGTAAACCCATCATAAACTGTGTAGTTATCATAATACCAGTCCATATTTCATTACCATAATCCATATTCTAGATTTTACCATTACCATTTAATCATATCCATTGCCATACACCACAATACCATCCCATAACCAATACCCAACTATAACCGAACCATCCCAAATCTCGAAATCCTTCTAATCATGGAAGTTGTCCAAGTGCTCATAACCGGGAGCACAACTATCATGATAGTTTTAAGACACTCTGTAGAGTTTGTACCACTTTACCCACGTGTTTGTGATTTCATCACCTTTCGGTGACTAGAACCTCTATTACGCCGCCTCACACTTCCATCGGTGTGCGGCCAAGAGATCACAAAATATTCTTTACAAAGAGACTACTAGCATGTATGGACCCACTGAGGTTTCACCAGTGGTGATGCCTCCAACTAAGCACATATTCAACCAAGGGCCCCCTCTTGTGCCATTTGGATCCCAAGGAGTCCCGCCTCAAATTAAAACCCAATCCAACTCCCCTTCCCCGGTACGCCGAATGATCCATGCAAAACTAGCAATACCCTAATTAATCAGCTACGCCGCACCCATACTTGGCCTCATGGTGGCACTATTGTTCTGGCTTATTCTCGCATGAACCAGTCCTTAGATCTAAAATAAGCAAACCACCATGTCTTCCAACCCATACACATACCAGGCTTACTTAGATCACCCATTACCACATCATATTAACCAGTTCATATTAACCATAATCTCATTAATGTATAATTAAATGATATAGTTGTTTTCCCATCTCAATTAATTAAGCGAAGCAAAGGTAAAATCCCTTCTCGACTCTCTATCATATATTCCAGGTGACAAGGGTGGTTAAACAAAGCTAGTAAACTTCCTATCATAGGAATTCCCATCAAATTGACACAAGCATGCAATTTTGCAAACAAACCATTTATTGTAAAAAAAGGATCAATATGTTCAAGGACACTGACCTTGCTCTTGGGCTTGGTTAGGGTTAAAGCCTTCAAATTCCTGGTACTGGAGGTCCTCCGCAGCACTCTCTAGCGCAAATCCGTCTAAACCGTGCAGTAAACATACAAGACAAGAATTACAATCAATAAGTGCACATATATTACTCAATATGACATGACATGCATGATTAATGCAAATGCGAAGCAAAACTAGTTAATGAGTTGTTAATGATGTTTACTAACTAGTTCTAATAGTTTTAACAAGTTTAGACATGTTTGGAATTGATTCGAATCAATTTAGAATTAATTCAGCAGAAAACATACAGCAAAATGAGACTAGTCCGTTGTAGAGCCAGACTAGTCCGCCCTTCGCAGAAACAACGAACTAGGGTTTTTCTAGATCGACATGAATTTGGAAAAACGGGGTTGAATTCACGTGAGAAAGAGGAAGTAGAAGGTACGCCAGGTGTATTAGACTCCAATGAATCAAGGGTTTTGGAGGCAACACTTGGATCTTGACGATCTAGGGTTGATGAAGAACTTGTAGGTGAATTAGTGATGAAGAACAAAAACTCGATGGAGATCTTTATCCTCTTTCGTTTCCTCCTCTTCTTCTTCTTGCTCGGGATCTCCTTCTCCCTCCTTTGTGGCGGCTCTCCAGGAACTAGGGTTTGTGGTCTTTCAATTGAAGAAAAAGGATGTAAAGTCAAGGGGTGGGGTTGTTTATATATGGGTGGAGGGCTAGGGTTTGATGGATTTCGAGTTTGGGGTGGGTGGAGGCCGGTGTGGGGTCCCACATGGGCTCCAAAAAGAGTTAGACACGACGTATTTAGGCCCACTTAAGGTAAAACCCAAAAACACGTCGTCAAACAAAAGATCAACTCGGAATCGCGATCACCGGACAAGTCCGAAAAGGGCCAGACTAGTCCGAAGTTAGTCAGAGAGATATCGGACAAGTCTGGACTATACATCGGACAAGTCCGAACTTAGTCAGAGGGAAAACAGACAAGTATGGCCAAAACTGGACAAGTCCAATTTTAGTCAGAGGAAAAAACGGACAAGTCCAGACAAGTCTAAGGACTTGGCAAAATTTTAAGGTTGGGATGGCTAGACTAGTCCGCACTGGGCCGAACAAGTACGAAAATGGTACAGAGAGAAAAATGGACTAGTCCGCAGCGAAAACGGACATGTCCGAGGAAGGTCAGAGAGAAATCGGACTAGTCCGCACCAAAAATGTACTCGTCCGCACTCCTCTGAACTTTTGAGTGCAGTTTTTCTTTAAATTCATTTTAAACTCATTCTTTTTTATGTAGGTCAATGTTAAACATGTATATGAACTCATGAAATGCATGATGCATGAAAAATGAGGGTGTTACAAACCTACTCCCCTTAAAATGAATTTCACCCTCGAGATTCGACGCAGAAGAGAGGAGATAGGGAAATTCCTTCTTGAGATCATCCTCCAGCTCCCAAGTTGCCTCTGATTCTGTATGATGCTTCCATTGCACTTTACACCATCGAATCACCTTGTTCCTTGTGACCCTCTCCTTGGTTTCCAAGACTTTTACCGGTTGCTCGACATAAGTCAAATCTACCTCTAGTTCCAATTCTTCCATTGGCACTTGTTCTTCCAGCACTCTCAAGCACTTCTTGAGCTGTGAAACATGAAACACATCATGGACATCTGAAATATGAGCTGGCATCTCCAACTTATATGCTACTTCTCCTCTTTTTTCCAAAATCTTGAATGGTCCAATGTATCGAGGTGCTAGCTTGCCTCTTATGACCTCTGATGGGTGACACCTTGAGGTAAACAAAATCTCCCACTTCAAAGGCTAGTTTCCTTCTCCTTTTGCCCGCATTCCTTTTTGCCTTGATTGAGCAGCCCTCAAGTTTTCACGAATAATCTGGACTTGTTTCTCAGCTTCCTGCAGCATGTTAGGTCCAAACACTTGGTTCTCTCCTGTCTCATTCTAGAACAAAGGTGTCCTACACTTTCTCCCATATAGTGCTTCATAGGGTGACATCTTCAAGCTCGCTTGATAACTATTGTTGTATGAGAATTCCGCATATGGCAAGCTCTTGTCCCAACTTCTTCCATGCTTTAAGGCACAAGCCCTTAACATAGCCTCAACAATCTGATTGGTCCTCTCAGTTTGTCCATCCGTTTGAGGGTGATATGTTGAGCTGAAATTCAAACTTGTTCCCAATGCTTCATGCAATTTTTGCTAGAACCTGGAGGTAAATTGAGAACCTCTATCCGATATTATCCTCTTTGGAACTCCATGTCGACACACAATATGCTGCATATATAGGTCTGCAAGTTGCATTGTAGTATACTTGGTCTTGAGAGGGATGAAGTGAGCTGACTTGGTCAACCGACCTACAATAACTCATATTGAATCGTAACCGGACTGGGTACGTAGTAAACCAACTATAAAGTCCATTCCGATTTCTTCCCACTTCCATTCCAAAATCTTCAATGGCTGCAATAATCCAGCTGGTTTTTGATGTTCCGCCATGACTCATTGGCACACATCACATAACGTTACGTATTCAGCTATGTCCTTTTTCATGCTAGCCCACCAATAACATGTTTTCAAGTCCTTGTACATCTTCATACAACCGGGATGAATTTAGTATGACGAGTCATGCGCCTATTTTAGTATTGTCTCCCAAATATGCTTCACATTAGGAACGACAATCCTCTTTCCGAGCCATAGGGTACCATGTTCGTCTTCATCAAATCTGAATTCTCTTCCCTCTTTGGTCCTTTTCTTGATTTCCTGGATTTCCTCATCCTTTGTTTGACCCTCTCGAATTTCTTGCTCCAAGGTCGAATTTAACTCCATTATCCCCATCTCATTCACAAATCCGAGATTCAACCGTTCAAACTCCTTACATAACTCAGATGGCAGCTCTCGAACCATGAGTTGGTGACTTACTCCTTTCCCACTCAAGGCATCGACCACTACATTAGCCTTCCCTGGATGGTAATTGATCCCCACATCATAGTCCTTGATGAGATCCAACCATCATCGTTGCCTTAAATTCAGGTCCATTTGTGTGAATATGTACTTGAGACTCTTATGATCCATATAAACTTCACACATATGTCCAAGGATATAGTGTCTCCAAATCTTCAATGCATGTCCCACAGCTGCAAGTTCCAAATCATGCGTTGGATAATTCTGCTCATGTTTCTTCATTTGTCTCGATGCATATGCAACCACTTGACCTTCTTGCATCAGCACACATCCAAGTCCTTGTCTTGATGCATCACAATAAATATCAAAACTTTTGATCACATCTGACAATATCAAGAATGGGGCTGTAGTTAACCTTTTCTTCAGCTCCTCAAAACTTTCTTGACAAGCTTGAGTCCAATGAAACGCTTTCCCCTTCATTAGCAGCTTCGTGATGGGCTTGGCTATTTTGGAAAAGTCCTTGATGAATCGACGGTAATATCCAACCATTCCAAGAAAACTCCTTATTTCCTTTAAGTTCTTTGGTGGTTCCCATTTCAACACGTCTCTCACTTTTCCGAGGTCGACCGATACTCCTCCTCCCGAGATTATATGACCCAAAAATGACACCTCTTTCAACCAGAGCTGGCACTTGCTGAACTTGGCATACAATTGATGCTCCCTAAATTTCCGCAACGTAAGCCTCAAATGTTCCTCATGTTCCTTCTCATCCTTCGAGTAGATCATAATATCATCAAGGAAAACCACAACAAACTTATCCAAGTACTCCTTGAAGACCTTATCCATGAGTAGGCAGGTGCATTCGTCAATCCAAAAGACATCACGGTGTACTCATAAGATCTATACCGTGTACAAAAAGCTATTTTGGGTATGTCCGATAGTCTAATCTTCATTTGAAAGTATCCCGACATCAAATCAATCTTGGAGAAAACACAAACCACCCTTCTTCTGATCAAACAAGTCTTCTATGCGGGGCAAGGTATACTTGTTCTTAATGGTCACCTCGTTGAGAGCTTGGTAATCCACACACATCATTTGTGATCCATCCTTCTTATCCACGAAGAGAACGGGCGCTCCCTAAGGTGAAGAGCTTGGGCGAATAAAACCCTTCTCTAGTTGCTCTAGAATCTGCTTCTTGAGCTCCGCTAACTCTTTAAGGGGCATCCTATATGGCCTCTTAGCTATAGGTGCAGTTCCAGGTATTAAATCAATAACGAATTCTATGTCTCGATCAGGTGGCATACCTAGCAACTCGTCCAAGAACATGTCCAAAAATTCACGCACCACTGGGATCTCCTCAATTGCGGCACCGTCTATGTGATTTAGCTCCAATTGCCTCGGTGCATGTTGAGATGCTTCAATTTATATGGTGATCCCATCCTCATTGGTCAACTTCATCATCTTCGTGGCACATTCAATGACTCCATTGTGCTTCCTCAACCAGTCCATACCAAGTATAATGTCCAATCCTTGAGAATCCAAGACAATGAGGTTGGAAAATAAGTCTACCCCCTTATTCTAAGGCTTACTTTTGGACATACTATATTTTTCCTCATCTCTCCTCCAGGAGATTTAACCTGTAGGATCGAATAGCACGTGAAAAGCTACCAGAGGGGGGGTGAATGGTAGGTTTAAAAAATCTTACACAGCGGAAACAATTAAATCCCAACCCCTTCGGCAAAAAAACGATCTGTTAAAGAAATCCTGTGTGAGACTAATATAGACGTGTTTCACCGTGAAAAAAGTGATATATATCAGAGAGAATCAAGTCACGAAGGAAACACAAGAAGAATCACTCAAATCCGTCGAGAGAAACTCAAGTTATGATCGAAAGATCGAACAAAGATCAATCTGTCCTACCCGAGAAAAACAGTTCTGGAACACTGCAAAGAAACTCGTGTAGATCAGAAACCACAAATCCAATGACCCTGAAATTTTGACAGATCATATATAATCAAGTTGTGAAGACAACCCAAAAAGAATCACGTTAATTGGATCATTAAAACTCGAGTTATGATAAAACTACCGACGAAAGGTAGTGCTGTCCAGAAACTCGACGAGTAAAACTTGTCTGAAACAAGTCGGACGAACAAGGCACAAAAGTTCCTTCAAACTACGAATTTTATTCAATAGAACACAAAAGGAACAGCCCTAAAGTCGTTCACCACGATCTCTGACCTCCCTTGATTATATAACCAGCTCGAAAGCCAACTCAACTCAAATCAGGACCCTAATCCTACCCCGTTCACGAATTGAAACTTTCCATAACTGCTTAGGACTCTTCTATACGCAGATAGAAGCAATCTTAAGACTTACAAACACCTTAGGAACATATCCTATATTCCTAAAACAACTCAAATTTGTGACCCACACGAAATACTATCATAACCAACTCGATACTTTCCATACCGAGCTATAACCGACTCCGCTGCAGTCAAAGTCATCAACCGATACGATCCTATCCTTCCAACCAGATCTTCCCATCCATAAACCATCTTCAGGACCATGTTGCCACATCATACACCACATGCATATGTGCAAAAACCTTCCATCGATGTCCAATAACCTTCATATGCACTGCCCTTGATTCAATCATCCTGCGCGACCTCTTGACCCTCTCAACCACAATTCCTCCTGAATTTGGTTGTTGGAACCTCATCTCCTCCCTGAGACTAGTCCAAAGGATCCTGTCACCAGCCATGACTTGAACTCAAGCAACACCTGCACATGAATAAACAACCAATCCGTACGAGCCCAAGTCCGCGACTTGACTCAAGTCAGTTCCGAACACAACACCTTACGTGAGCACCTCACATAAGCATGTTGAAATGCATATCAAAACGATATCAGCCATATCAACCAAAATGCACCAAAAACTTAGTAAAAGAATACTAAGCAAACATTCCAACAAAGTAAAGCAAGTTCGAAACATTTCACAAGAAAATTTGGAACATTACGATCAAGCTCCGAACCTTGCCAAAGCTAACCGGAGCTTAAGCCGGAGCTTACCAAAGCTAGTACAACCTAGCACCGGAGCTTACCAAATCTAGTACAACCTAGCACCGGAGATTATCAAAGCTAGTCGGACCTAGCGCCGGAGCTTACCAAAGCTAGCGGACCTAGCGCCAGAGCTTGCCAAAGCTAGTCGGAAATAGTCAACCCAAAAGCCGGAGCTAGAAAAACAAGTCAGAGCAACCAACATAAGTTGGACCTAGCAAATCATATCGAAGCTTAACAAAGACATGCCGGAGCTATCAAAGACATGCCGTAGCTAAAGACAAAGAAAATCGGACCTATTGTCGGACCTTGCAGGAGCTCAGAGCTAGAGTCGGACCTTGCTAAAAAGATGTTATGGCATCATTCAAAACTTTTATTGTCAAAGCCAATATATTCAGCACAAATAGGTCTCACAATCTCCCCGTTGATGAATGCATTGACAACAACACTTAAGATCCGAACATTTGCTTTTTCACATTAAAAGTTTTGAAAACAATTTCTCCCCCTTTGTAAAACAGAAATAAAATGAGAAAAAGGAATTCTCCTCTGAGAAGAATCATGCCAAAAACAATTGTGAGTATGTGCAATGTGTAATCAATGTCTCCCCCTTGCATATTTGTTTTTTTAAAAATTCACATATTATCTCTCCCCCTTTGACAATGTATTCAACAAGGTTCAAAAGAGAAATTTTAATTATTATGAGCATATTATAACATATACATATAAAATAAAGCTCATCCAAGTCATACTATCAAGTAACTTACACTATCACATTAATGAGTTACATAAAATAGTGTAAGCCATGCTAGAGATCAAATGTAATTTTCAATTTAAACAAGTCATGATCTCACAAACTTAACTATTTCAAAACCTGAAAGTGTGACACTTGTTGCTGCATTTTATTATTTTTCAAAGCACAAATTTAGATCATATGATATTTGCAAGAGATTATATGCGCATCTGCCTTATTCTAACCAACCAAGAAAGTTCGACCATGACCAGATTTAGTGTAAGTAATTATTCCAATTACTAGACATGATAAAAACTACAAAATGTATAACACGAGTAATGTAGTAAGAACTTTTAGCATAAAAAGGAATCACAAAGTCATATATGTATGACATACTATGCTCATATTATTTTAGTTTTAGATTCACACATAGACTTCCCAAGTTTCAAAACTCCCCCTCAATTTAAACCATGAGGATGCATAACCCCTATTTCACTACGAACATAACAAAAACGAGTGAAATCCAAAGGTTTTGTAAAAATGTCAGCCAATTGTTGTTCGGTATCTACATGGTGAAGCACAATGTTTTCTTTTTCAACATTATCACGGAGAAAGTGATACCTAATGTCAATGTGCTTATTTCTAGAATGTTGCACAGGGTTTTTAGCAATGCAAATAGCACTAGTGTTGTCACAAAACAGTGGAACACTATCTAGATCAACCCCATAGTCCTTAAGTGTTTGAACAATCCAAAGAATTTGTGAACAAGCGCCAGTAGCAGCTACATATTCAGATTCAATGGTGGATTGTGCAACTGAACTTTGTTTTCTAGATGACCATGCAACAAGTGAGTTACCAAGAAAATGACAAGCACCGGAAGTACTTTTCCTATCAATCCTACAACCTCCAAAATCAGCATCAAAAAAAGCTTTCAAAGTAACGGTTGAGGAAGAAGGAAGAAAAATACCAAATTCTTGAGTTCCATGTAAGTACCTGAGAATCCTTTTGACGGCTTCACAATGTGAAGCACGTGGGGAAGCTTGAAACCGATCACAAAGACATACGCTGAATTGTATGTCCGGTCTTGATGCCGTGAGGTACAAAAGTGATCCGATCATGCTTCTATATTCTTTTTGACCCACGAATTCACCATCTTCATCAAGTTCATGTGTTGTTGCTGTTCCCATTGGTGTCCGAAGAGGCTTGCTTTTGTCCATGTTGAAGCACCTTAGGAGGTCTTTTTATACTTCGTTTGATGCACAAAGGTACCCTCCTTGGTTTGCCTGATTTGCAGCCCCAAAAAGTACGTGAGTTCTCCCATCATACTCATCTCAAATTCTGAACTCATCATAGCTGAAAACTTGGACACAAGATCATAAGAGGCACAACCAAAGATAATATCATCCATATACACTTGAACAAATAATGAGTCATTGCCATGTTTAAGCAAAAAAAGAGTTTTATCAACCTTGCCCATGGTAAACCTCTTATCAAGTAAGAATGTTTTTAACCTATCATACCATGCTCTAGGGGCTTGTTTGAGACCGTACAAGGCTTTGGACAGTTTGTAAACATGATTAGGAAAATTTGAATTTTCAAAACCCAGTGGTTGTTTGACATAAACCTCCTCATCTATGTAGCCATTAAGATAAGCACTTTTAACATCCATTTGATATAGCTTAAAACCTTTAGATGTAGCAAAAGCTAACAAAATTCTTATGGCTTCTAATCTAGCAATAGGAGCAAAAGTTTCATCAAAATCTAGACCTTCAACTTGAGTGAAACCTTGAGCAACCAACCTAGCCTTATTCCTAACCACAACCCCATCCTCACTTTGTTTATTTTTAAACATCCATTTAGTTCCAATTAAAGTGTGACCTTGAGGTGGAGGTACAAGTTTCCAAACATTATTTCTTTCATAATTTTCTAACTCTTCTTGCATGGCAATAATCCAAGATTCATTAGTGAGTGTGTGTGATATATCTTTGAGTTCAAAAGAAGCAACAAAAGCAGAATGAGCATGAGAGTTTGGATTGCAAAACCTGGACCGTGTGACTCGTTCGTGCAAGCTTCCAATTATCTGTTGTGGGGGATGATCTTTGTAAAACCGTAGGGGAATAGATGTCTCACAAGCTTCTTCTTCTTCATGTTCATGACAAATCGATGAGCTTGTGACTTGAGGACGATTTGAATCAGCATTGATGGTTGTCGGTGCTGGTTGAGAATTAACATCCGGAGCTGAACCAAAGTCTTTAGCTGCTAAATTTTCGGGCACCATCTCCAATTCTTCCTCATCTTCAATGAAAATGCTCTCTCCCTGTGGATATGGATCTGTACCTGTAATGTTTGAGCTAGTACCTGGGCTAGCTTCATCAAAAGACACTTCACAAATCTCCACAATTTTGTTAGTGTCAAGTAAAAGCACACGGTAGCCTCTAGTATGAGATGGATAACCAAGAAACATGCCATCAATGGATCTACGTTCAAATTTATCAAGATTACCATGTTTCTTAACAAATCATTTGCAACCAAAGACCCGAAAGTGCGTAACACTAGGCCTATGTCCAAACCGGAGCTCATATGATGTTTTATCTAGCTTAGCGCGCAAGAAAACATGATTTGACACATAACAAGCGGTTGCAATCGCATCAGCCCAAAATTTCCTAGGAGTTTGATATTCATCAAGCATAGTCCTAGCCATCTCAACTAAGGTTCTGTTCTTTATTTCTACAACACCATTTTGTTTAGGTACATATGGTGAAGAAAATTGATGATCTATTCCATTTTCAGCACAAAAGTGATCAAAAGATTGATTTTTAAATTCAATTTCATTATCACTTCTAATTGCTTTTAAAGATTCTGGGTGATCAATTGATAATCTAAGAAATGAAATTCTAAAGTGACTAAAAGCTTCATTCTTAGACGCCACAAAGTAAACCCAAGAGTATCTAGAATAATCATCAACAATCACAAGAACATACCATTTACCTCCGAAGGATTGAACACGTGAAGGTCCTACGGTGTCAAGGTGCAAAAGTTGACCCGGTTCAGTTGTCATGATCATTGTGAGAGGAGTATATGAACCTGCAACCATCTTAGCATGTCTACAAGAAGAGCACACAGTTTCTTTGTCCCCTTTAAGCTTAAGCAGCTCACGTATGCGATCAAGAGCACTAACACGCGTTAGGTGATCAAAGCCTATGTGACCAAGTCTATGATGCCAAAAATATAAGTCCTTTGAATCATTTGCAACTAGACACCTATGCTTAGAGGAAGACATATCAAAATCAGCTTTAAAAACTCTTCCAAACCGAGACATGTTAAAAATAAGCTCACTATTTGAACCTACAATTTTGCAGCAGTTTTTATTGAAAATAATTTTTAGATTTTCATCTAGCAATTGTGAAACAGAAAGCAAGTTGTATTTCAAATTTTTAACAAGTGCCACATCCTTCAAAGTGTAGTGATCATTTACTCTAACCGAACCCTTAGCAATTATAAGAGTTGAAGGATTATCGACAAAATTAACATTCTCTACACGTGACACAAAAGAGAGGGAGGAGAACCATTCTTTGTTACTGGTCATGTGGCGTGAGCAACCTGAATCCACAATCAAAATGTTCTCCTTCCTCAAGCATGTAACCTACATAGAAGCACAATACATCGATGACTCAATACTGGGGTTAGTCAAAAGGCATTTAGGTATCCAGTACTGAGTCACACTATGTGCAGCAGGAAAAACACGCGAACGCTGAGATAAAACAACAGGTTTATGAGTCAAAGTTTGAGTTTTTTTAATCTTAACTACTAACCTGTAAGGTTTTACTTGTGTAGCACAAAAATCAGTAGCTCCGGAGGCAAAAACAGAAGGTCCGGAGGTAAACTTTGAATGTTTTTGACTCTTAACAGCTGGTTGAATGTTTCTGGTGTTCAGTTTAATATGTGCAGCAAATTTCGCATGAAAGTTATGAGATCTAGCAATCATTATTTCCCTTTTCTGTTGTTTAGCTAGTCTATAACAAAAATCTATGACATGACCATCTCTACCACAGTAGGTACAATGAAATTTAACTTTGTGTTCATGTCTAGATGAGCAAGCAATATTTTTATTTGAAACCGAATGAGACAACACTCCTGCAGATTTGAAAACCACTTCTTTTTGTTTAGGAACTGTTTGAATCAAACCACTTCCCAATGACTTTACAATTTTAGGTGGATGTGCTTTAGCATGAGCATGAGAATCAAAACCTAAACCTGTTTTATCATTGTAAGACTTGGAAGAATTTAGCAGCAAGTTTAGGTTCTTATTCCCATTACAAAACCGATCTAATGTCCTATGCATGTTATCAAGTTTATTGGACAGATCAAGGAAATTTTTCACATGAAGTTTTTCCTTTTAATTTTGCAATTGGAACAATATTTAACTTCATGAGAACGTAAAACATTATTCAATATTGAAATTTTATTCATAGCATCTTTTAGTTTCTTTTCAAGATCATCACAACTAGAACAATGCAAATCAACTGTAGAACAAGAAGCATCTTTTAAGTTTCCAATGTCAAGTGCAGCAAGCTTTTTGTTCTTTTCAATTTCATGTTCAAGTCTATCTAGAGTAGAGGAATGTGCAGTTCTTAATGTGGACAATTGTTCATAGATTAAATCACACGAGGGACAAGAACCATCACTAGGAATCATGGTTTTCAAATGGTTGATTTCAGATTCTAGTGATTCAATTTTAGCAGCATTATCCCTAAGTTTTTTGTCCTTTTTCTTAACAATAATAGTTGCATGAGAAATTGCATCACACATTTCATTACAGGTAGAACATACCTCATCGTCGTCACTGTTGTGTTCTGCATCCTCCTGACTTGATTTTGATCTTGTTTTGCCCGCCATGAAGCATAAGTTGGCTAGATCATCATCATCTTCATCACTTTCAAAGTCTATATCACTTGAACCGAGCTCTTGAAGTGCAGTGATGAAGCTGTTAATCATCTTGCGTCCTATGGTACCCTTCTTTTTCTTGTTGGGGTTTCCAGAGGTGGTCTTGACCTTGTTCTGTTTTTCTTCATGGGTAGTAGGACCTGAAAGGTTAGGGCATTCTGTACGAAAGTGTCCTGTCTTACCACATTCAAAACAACGTTTAGGTCCGGAGCTTCCTCTCCTTCTAGTTCTCACATTTTGCAATGCTATTGAGAACCTAGTAGAGATTAGTGCTAACTCCTCTTATGGAAATTCCTCGATCTGCTCTAGGGTTAGTGAGGACAACAAAGCAAGAGTATTGCAAGATGATGATTGGCCGAAGCTAGGCATATCGCGTTGTGAGACAAATGCAATAGACTTATTTGGGTTCTTACGTGATAAGATCTCAATTTCATGAGTTTTGAGTTTAGAGTAAAGCACATCTAAAGTAAGTGTACTCATGACAGTAGATTCATGAATAGATGTAACTTTCATCTCCCAGATTGTCTAATGCACCAAGAAGTTTCCTAGCGTTTTCAGCATCAAAAAAATTAACGTTGACACTACGCAAGTTACTGAGAATTTTGTTAAAGCGAACAAAGAGATCATCAATGGACTCACCGGGTTGCATCTCGAAGCGCATGTATTCTTTCTTGAACATGTCTTGCCTTACCTCCTTGATCATGTTGGATCCTTCGTGATAGTCATAAAGTGCTCTCCATACATCGTATGTTGATCAGAGATATGCAACGCAGTCGAAGTCGCTCTGAGTGAGTCCTTGGATGATCAAGTTTCGGGCTTTGTTGTTGTTATCGACGTCCCGTAGGTTTGTAGCCATAACTTGTTCGTTTGGTGGCACTTCGTAAGGCTTGTACACCTTCTCCCATATTGCGAAGCCTTGCGCCTGGATGAAAGCTTTCATGCGTGCCTTCCAAACCTGAAAATCAATACCAGCAAACACACAAGGTTTGGCGGAGTATTTCTCCATGATGATTAATCAAAAACACGTGCAAATCATAATGATTAGAGCACTGTGGCTCTGATACCAATTGTAGGATCGAAGGGCACGTGAAAAGCTACCAGAGGGGGGGGGTGAATGGTAGGTTTAAAAAATCTTACACAGAGGAAACAATTAAATCCCAACCCCTTCGGCAGAAAAATGATCTGTTAAAGAAATCGTGTGTGAGACTAATCTAAACATGTTTCACCATAAAAAAAGTGATATATATCAGAGAGAATCAAGTCACGAAGGAAACACAATAAGAATCACTCAAATCCGTCGAGAGAAACTCAAGTTATGATCAAAAGATCGAACAAAGATCAATCTGTCCTACCCGAGAAAAACAGTTCTGGAACGCTGCAAAGAAACTCGTGTAGATCAGAAACCACAAATCCAATGACCGTGAAATTTTGACAGATGATATATAATCAAGTTGTGAAGACAGACCAAAAAGAATCACGTCAATTGGATCTGTAAAACTAGAGTTATGATAAAACCACCGACGAAAGGTAGTGCTGTCCACAAACTCGATGAGTAAAACTTGTCTGGAACAAGTCGGACGAACAAGGCACAAAAGTTCCTTCAAAATATGAATTTTATTCAATAGAACACAAGAGGAACAGCCCCAAAGTCGTCCACCAAAGGCTCTGGCCTCCCTTGCTTATATAACTAGCTCGAAAGCCAACTCAACTCAAATCAGGACCATAATCCTACTCCGTTCACAAATCGAAACTTTCCATAACTGTTTAGAACTCTTCTATACGCAGATTGAAGCAATATTGAGACTTCCAAACACCTTAGGAACATATCCCATATTCCTAAAACAACTCAAATTCGTGACCCACACGAAATTCTATCATAACCAACTCGATACTTTCCATACCGAGCCATAACCGACTCCGCTGCAGCCAAAGTCATCAACCGATACGATCCGATCCTTCCAACCAGATCTTCCCATCCATAAACCATCTTAGTAAACATGTTGCCACGTCATGCACCGCATGCATACGTGCAAACACCTTCCTTCGACGTCCAGTAACCTTCATATGCACTGCCCTTGATTCAATCATCCTGCGCGACCTCCTGACCCGCTCAACCACAATTCCTCCTGAATTTGGTTGTCGGAACCTCATCTCCTCCCTGTTACTAGTCCAAAGGATCCTGTCACCAGCCATGACTTGAACTCAAGCAACACTTGCACATGAATAAACAACCAATCCATACGAGCCCAAGTTCGCGACTTGACTCAAGTCAGTTCCGAACACAACACCTTACGTGAGCACCTCACATAAGCATGTTGCAAAGAATATCAAAACGATATAAGCCATATTAACCAAAAAGCACCAAAAACTTAGTAAAATAATACTAAGCAAACATTCCAACAATGTAAAGCAAGTTCGAAACATTTCACATGAAAATTTGGAACATTACAATCAAGCTCCGAACCTTGCCAAAGCTAACCGGAGCTTAAGCCGGAGCTTACCAAAGCTAGTACAACCTAGCGCTAGAGCTTACCAAAGCTAGTCGGACCTAGCGCCGGGGCTTACCAAAGCTAGTTGGACCTAGCGCTGGAGCTTGCCAAAGCTAGTCGGAACTAGTCAACCCAAAAGCCGAAGCTAGAAAAACAAGTCGGAGCAACCAACATAAGTTGGACCTAGCAAATCATATCGGAGCTTAACAAAGACATGTCGGAGCTATCAAAGACATGCCGGAGCTAAAGAAAAAGCTCACCGGAGCTAAAGACAAAGAAAGTCGGACCTATTGTAGGACCTTGCAGGAGCTCGAAGCTAGAGTCAGACCTTGCTAAAAAGATGTTATGGCAACATTCAAAACTTTTATTGTCAAAGCCAATGTATTCAGCACGAATAGGTCTCACATAACCAATAGCGTAAACTTCATATGAGAGATAGGCAAACTATACTTCACAACATATTTCGATGCAATGAATGAATGCGATGCTCCAAAATCACATAACATAGTGGCCGGGTTGGAGTTTGCGAGAAACATACCAATAACCACGTCATCCGCTTGTTGAGCGTCGTTCATAGAGACATGGTTCACATTGCCACGAGCAAAATTCTACTGTCCACAGTTCTCTTGCGGCTGCCCTCCATTGGGTATCGGGTTTTGTCTTGGAGCATTGCTTGCTTGACCAAGATTTGACTTAGGACATTGAACTGCAAAGTGTCCTGCTTCGCCACAAGTATAGCACTTCCTTGCTGCACCAGAATTATTGGGACGGACTTGATTCTGGACATTTGCACCAGGAAGGTTGGCACGAGGTGCAAAAGGCATTGGAGACCTAGGTTCTTGCATGAGAGGGCGTTGCTGCATAAACTGAACTGGGCACGGTGCATAACCAGGGTGCTGTACAGGAGAAGAAGAGTTGTATAAGGCGCATTGGGTGGTGCAAAGCGAGAGTGCACATTACTTCCTTGTTGCTGTCCTTGATATGGCGCCTTCCTCTTGGTGTCTTGCTCCATCTCACGGACTTTGTTCCCCACAACAATTGCTTTGTCCACTACCTTCTGGAAGTTGACATAATCACAATTCAGCAATTGTACTTGGATTTCATTGTTCAAGCCCCTCATGAACAAGTATTGTTTCTGGCTGTCCTAGCTGACATCCTCAGGCGCATATCTTGAGAGTTGAGTGAATTTGTTGAGGTATTCACCCACACTCGATCTTCCTTGCCTCAAGTTCTAAAATTCTTGCCTCTTTAGTATCATAACACCTTCCGACACATAGTGAGAATGAAAGTTCTCCTTGAATTCCGCCCAAGTGATCCTCTCCTAATTTTCATGGGCGTTGCATAGCAAATCCCACCAATCGGCAGATGCTCCAACAAGTTGATGAGATGCAAATAGCACCTTCTCCCGGTCACTACATTGGACTATTGCAAGTTTCTTCTCCACGGACTTGAGCCAATCATTAGCATCCATAGGGTCAGCAGCTTGAGCAAAGGTTAGTGGCCTAGTCCTCATTAACTCTCCCAATCGGTTATGAGGAGGTGGGGGTGGCAGTGGAGGCATGTGGGGTTGATTGTTGTTATTGCCAGCCTGCAGCTATCCCATAGTCTGTATCATGATCTGCATGAGCTGGTTTTGCATGGACAATAGTTGCTCAAGGTTGATAGCTCCCTGGGTAGGTCCTTGTCCATTGTTGTTCTGAGGTGCTCCATTGTTCTCCTCCTACTCATTGCCATCCCTCTAGTTGCGAGTCCTCACCATCTGAAGAAAAGTAAGAGATAAGAATTTAGAAAACGTCCCCAACTATATGCATCAAAGGATATGAAACTAAACAACTATCGATACTAGCCTATATGGACATGGCAATGCTAAAGCATCCCAAAATCCCTACTAAACAAACAAGCAACAATACATAGCAAACAACACACCAAGCAAAAACACACTGATTCTTGAGTGCTCCTATGTGCTCTAAAGTGTCCATTCTATCTAGGTTGCGTCCTACAGTCAACCTGTGGCTCTGATACCAATTTGTGACACCCGGTTCCGAAAATGAACCAAGTGAACGCATATGTGTGCCCAGGACGTTCAACACACATACACGAGTGCTTTCACAAAAGGATAACCAGATAATTACCACATGAAAAGATTAATTAAGCACTTTTATTATAGAATTCAGAATATCCTTGAATACAATCTCTAGTGAATATTAATGACACGTTTGAACTAATGCAACGGAATTAAACTAAATAAAGCAAACTAAGCAGCTAAGCAGATAGGGTAGCGCGGCTCCAAGCGATCCACATGCAAGCCGACGACAGACACGGCCTAGAACTCCGCATTATCATCATTATACTCCCAAATCTGACCTGCAACTGTTGGTGGGGGAATTGCAAGGGTGAGTACATGTCGTACTCAGCATGTCTGCAAAGTATGACATGTAGCTGATACAAAAGACGACAATAATAAGGGCTAAGTGCTGAAAAGTACATTAAAACATTTGAAAAGAAGTATATTATATGTATGTAAAGTAAACCCATCATAAACCATGTAGTTACCATAATACCAGTCCATATTTCATTACCATCATCTATATTCCAGATTTCACCAATACCATTTAACCATATCCATTGACATAAACCACAATACCATCCCATAACCAATATCCAACCATAACCAAACAATCCCAAATCCCAAAATCTTTCTAATCATGGAAGTTTTCCAGGTGCTCATAACCAGGAGCACGACTATCATGATAGTTTTTAAGACACTCTGCAGAGTTTGTACCGCTTTATCCACGTGTTTGTGATTTCATCACCTTTCGATGACTAGAACCTCTATTACGCCATCTCACACTTCTGTCGGTGTGTGCCCAAGAGATCACAAAATAGCCTTTACAAAGGGACTACTAGCATGTACGGACCCACTGAGGTTTCACCGGTGGTGATGTCTCCAATTGAGCACATCTTCAACCAAGGGCCCCCTCTTGTGCCATTTGGATCCCAAGGAGTCTCGCCTCAAATCCAAACCCAATCAGACTCCCCTTTCCCGGTGCACCAAATGATCCATGCAAAACTAGCAATACCCTAATTAATCAGCTACGCTGCACCCATACTTGGCCTCGTGGTGGCACTGTTGTCCTGGCTTATTCTCGCATGAACTGGTCCTTAGATCTAAAGAAAGCAAACCACCATGTCTTCCAACCCATCCACATACTAGGCTTGCTTAGATCACCCATTACCACATCATATTAACCAGTTCATATTAACCATAATCTCATTAATGCATAATTAAATGATATAGTTGTTTTCCCATCCCAATTAATTAAGCGAAGCAAAGGTAAAAGCCCTCCCCGACTCTCTACCATATCTTCCAGGTGACAAGGGTGGTTAAACAAATCTAGTAAACTTCCTATAATAGGAATTCTCATCAAATTGACACAGGCATGCAACTTTGCAAACAAAACATTTATCGTAAAAATAGGATCAATATGTTCAAGGACACTTGTCTTGATCTTGGGATTGGTTAGGGTTAAAGCCTTCAAATTCCTGGTACTAGAGGTCCTCCGTAGCACTCTCTAGCTCAAATTCGTCTAAACCGTGCAATAAACATACAGGACAAGAATTACAATCAATAAGTGCACATATATTACTCAATATGACATGACATGCATGATTAATGCAAATGTGAAGCAAAACTAGTTAATGATGTTTACTAACTAGTTCTAATAGTTTTTAACAAGTTTGGACAGGTTTGGAATTGATTCGAATCAATTTAGAATTAATTCAGCAGAAAACATACAGCAAAATCGGACTAGTCTGCTGTAGGGCCAGACTAGTCCGCCCTTCGCAAAACAGCAAACTAGGGTTTTTCTAGATCGACGTGAATTTGGAGAAATAGGGTTGAATTCACGTGAGAAATAGGAAGTAGAAGGTATATCAGGTGTTTAGGACTCCAATGAATCAAGAGTTTTGGAGGCAACACTTGGATCTTGATGATCTAGGGTTGATGAAGAACTTGAAGGTGAATTGGTGATGAAGAACGAAAACTCGATGGATATCTTGATCCTCTTTTGTTTCCTCCTCTTCTTCTTCTTGCTCGGGATCTCTATCTCCCTCCTTGGTGGCGACTCTCCACGAACTAGGGCTTGTGGTCTTTCAATTGAGGCGAAAGGATGTAAAGTCAAGGGGTGGGGTTATTTATATAAGGGTGGAGAGCTAGGGTTTGATAGATTTCGAGTTTGGGGTGGGTGGAGGTCGGTGTGGGGTCTCACATGGGCTCCAAAAAGAGTTAGACACGACGTCCTTAGGCCCACTTAAGGTAAGACCCAAAAACACGTCGTGAAACATGTATATGAACTCATGTAATGCATGATGCATGAAAAATGAGGGTGTTACAAGACATTAGTCCCATCAAACACTATGTCATGTGCTACTTCAACAATTCTGAAGGATTTGTTGAAAACACGATAGATGTAAGTGTTTGAGTCAAAACCAAGCAAGAAACCCTAATTAGACTTTGAAGAAAACTTCAAAGTCCTAGGCTTCTTGTTGAGAATATAGAATTTGCTCCCAAAAACACGAAAATAGGAAATGTTTGGTTTGATACCGGTTAGGAGCTCGTAGGACGTCTTCTTCAAAATGCGATGAAGGTACAACCGTGTTTATGTCATGGCAAGCGGTGTTGACCGCTTCCGCCCGAAACCGGTCCGATGTCTTGTACTCATCAAGCATGGTTCTTGACATCTCAATGAGGGTCCTATTTTTCCTCTCATCCACCCCATTTTGTTGAGGAGAGTAGGAGGCCGAGAACTCATGCTTGATGCCTTCTTCATCCAAAAACTCTTCAACTTGAGTGTTCTTGAGTTCGGTGCCATTGTCACTACTTAGGGTCTTGATCCTCAAGGAGAACTCATTTTGGGCTCTCCTCGAGTATTTCTTGAGGACTCCTTGAGTCTCGCTCTTGTCATGTAAAAAAAACACCCAAGTGAAACGTGAAAAATCATCGATAATGACAAGACCATATTTGTTACCACCAATGCTTATGTAGGCAATTGGGCTGAATAGGTCCATGTGTAGAAGCTCCAATGGTCTTGTTGTCATCATGATGTTCTTGTATGGATGTTAAGTTCCAACTTGCTTTTCGGCTTGGCAAGCGCTGCATGACCTATCCTTTTCAAACACAACATTCTTCAAACCACGGATGTGCTCACCCTTAAAAAGTTTTTACAAGTTTCTCATCCCAACATGGGCTAGTCTCCTATGCCAAAGCCATCTCATGTTGGTTTTTTCCATTAAGCATGTATCGAGTTCGGCTTTATTCGTGGAACAATCCACAAGATAAAGCTTTCTCTTGAGCACACCTTTAAAGGTCATTGAGTCATTGCTCCTTCTTGTGACGGCCACACCCTCATTAGTGAAAAGACAATTATAACCTTTGTCACATAATTGTGATATGGACAAGAGATTATAATTGAGTGAATCAACATGCAAAATATTTGAAAGAGTATGATTAGGGGATATAGCAATTTTACCGGTGCCAAGGAATTTTCCTTTGCTATTGTCCCCAAAGTAGATTCCTTCACTTGGATCTTCGTTTTCCTCATACACCACAAACATCTTCCTCTCTTCGGTCATATGGTTTGTGTATCCATTATCAAGAACCCACATGGTTCCACCGAAGGAGTATGCCTACAAAATAGAGTTAAGCCTTGGCTTTAGATACCCAAGCGGTGTTGGATCCTTTGATGTTAGTCAAGAGGCACTTGGGCACCCACACACAAGATTTTGGACTCTTGCGGTGTGGCCCAACATACCTAGCATAAGCCTTTCCAAACTTGTTTCTTAACAAGATATATGAAGCATCAAAATCATGAAACAAATGATGAGGTTCATTTTTAAGCATATCATGTGAAGTTGCAATGTTCTTTCCCTTGTTGTTGTGGTAAGAACCTTCCTTGACAAAAACAATCAAGTCTTTGCCATTCTTGGGAGTCTTAGCATTTTGCTTCCTCTCCCTAGAATAGCGAAGACCATTTTGACAAGAGGATTCCTTGTGTTGGTGTATGCACTACGTGCATATGCCATCGTATCCTTGTCAAAGATGCCACCCTTCGGTGATTGCTTGTTTTGTGCCACCTTAAGCTCATCTTTTAGTTTTAGGATCAAGTTAGAGCACTTGCAAGCTTTAGGTGTTTCGGATTTGATATTTGTGGAAGGTGAGCTTTTGGAGGAAGAAGGTGCATTGACATTTAGAGACTCCACTTGTGTTTCAAGGATCTTGTTAACTTTTGTCAAGCTAACAAGTTCATCCTTTAGCACAATTGTAGTGTTCACAAGGTTTGAGCAAGTTTCCTTGCTCAAAGCGAGTTCATGCTCAAGTGCATTGCTTCTTTCTCTTTCAAGCTCCAAGAGCTCCTCAAACTCTTGGCATCTCTCCTTTTGTTGGATGAGCATGTCCTCTTGACGGTTTATGAGCTCTTCCTTCTCAAATACCTCATCCGACAACATCTTCAACCTTTTCAATGTACTCTTACTCATGTCATTTAGCATGTATTCTTTTTCACTAGCACTATCAAAGTTATAATGTGAAGAAATTTAAGAATATGGTTTAGATTTAACCTTCTTTCTTCCCTCCTTGGCCATGAGGCAAATTGGCCTTGAGCTCTCCAAGTTTGGGAAGAGCTTCTTCTCCATAGTTGATTTCTTCATGGCCATTGTTGCTATCTTCTCTTCTTCATCGGAGGAGGATTCTTCATTTGAGTCCCACTCCTTCCCAAGGTGGGCTTGTCCCGATCGCTTCTTCTTCTTGAAGTACTTCTTCTTTTGGGACTTGCCCTCCTTATTTTTGTTCTCTTCTTGTGGGCAATCCACAATAAAGTGACCATACTCTCCACAATTGTAGCAAGCCGTCTTTGATATTGTCTTGGGCTTGTCTTTGCTCTTGCTTTCATGATGGTAGCTCCCCCTTCTCCTTCTCATCATCCTCTTGAAATTTTTTGTGAAGAGTGCCTCTTCCTCATCGGTGTTGGGGCTCTCTTCATCAGTCTCTTCTTGTGCTTTGGATCTTGATGCCGTTGCCTTGAATGCAACATCTTTCTTCTTGGAGGAGGAGATCTTTTGAAGGTCGTTGTAGAACATGGCCTCTTGCTCCATCATCTCATGGTTGCTGGTCCTTCCTAGCACTTATTCGCGAGTCATTTTGTGAAATCCCAGACTTTCACGAATCAAGGAGCAAAGAGTGACATTTCGAGGCATGAATTCCCGAATCATCCTCTTCACAACTTCGTGGTCCTTCCACCGGGTGCTTCCATAAGAGCGACTCTTGTTGATAAGGATCTTGAGGCAGTTATACATGTCTTGGGGGGTTTCACCATCCATGATAGTGAACCTCCCAAGTTCTCCTTCGATCATATCAATCCTGGCCTAACTTATCACACGGTTGCCCTCATGCGCCGTCTTGAGGGTGTCCCAAATTTCCTTGATCGCCTCCAACCCTTCAATTCGGTTGAACTTCTCAAGGGTCAAGGAGGAGGTGATCACTCCGACCGCTTGAGCATTGTGGTGGAGTAGGACAGCTTGCTCCGAGGTTATGTCTTCCTCATTCTTTGGAAGATGAACACCTGTCAAAACAATTTGCCATAAGATAGAGTTTAAAGAAATGAGGTGCATCGTCATGTTATGCTTCCACATAGTATCATCATTTCCATCAAATTGAGGAGGTTTCCCGATATGAATAGACAAGTAATGATTATTGTGAGTTAGACACTCATAATTGTAAGGATATCAAGTATAGTCTTGTGACCCACTTCCATTGGCATCATTGGTCTTCTTCTTGGGAATACTCAGCTTCTCACGAAGTCGTGCTTTGAGTAGGCGCACTTCCTCGTCATCATTTGGATCATCTTGAAGCACATCGACGTTCTTCATCTTGTCATCTCCATCAACGATCACGGGGTTGTCACCTATGTTGGCCATCTCCTCTCCGAGTTGTTAGATTCTTGGTGGAGAGACCTGCTCTGATACCAATTGAAAGTAGCCTAGAGGGGGGTGAATATGCAATAATCGAAAAACTAGACTCAATTAGAATTTGTCCTGTCAATGCAACTCGGACTTGTCTGACTGAAGTCGGACAAGTCTGATCCTGGCCGAATAAGTCTGACAGACTTCACAAGACAGTGATAAAAATGGGGTTTTTATGCAACCTAGTGAATGGAAATGTGTCCTAGCAGTTATAGTAGATAATGGAAATAAGATTAAGTGCTAGAAACGAAGTAAACCTAGACGATCACTAGAAAGTAAGGACTTTGAGGAAATGTAAACATAGACCATGAACACAAGGATTTTCTCCCGAGTTTCAGTTCCACGAAGAAACCTACGTCCCCATTGAGGAACCCACAAAGGGTCGGGCCTAACAGCCCTATCCTCGCCAAGATGCCTCAAAGGTCAAGCCTTGGATCTTCCACTATCACAAAGATTACAAACTTCACCGGATCAAGAAATCATGCAAGAAATCTTCGGGGCAACGCCTAACCGTCTAGGGGAGAACCCCAAGAGTAACAAACACGCGATCACAAAGAAACTCAGTGAATCAAATGTTGCTCAGCCCCCTCTGGACTTCTCTTGCCAGTTCTCACAATCTCTCCTTCACTCTTCCTAAAAATCTTTGGATTTGGGCTCAAGAGGGTGAAGAACAAGAGAGGAGGGTTTCTTGAGGGATTGAGGTGGCTATGAGAGTTTTTGTAGGGTTAGGCTATGATTGGGGACAAAATCTCCATCAAATTATACTAAAAAAGTGTTTTTAGCCGTTAGTTGACAGCCCACGTCGGACAAGTCCGACCCAAGTTCGGACAAGTCCGACAGACTGGCAACGGAAGCTGTACGGCTAAACACTCAAATTTGAATCTATGCGCAAAAGCCGCATCAGACAAGTCGGACAGACAAGGAGAGGTTTTTCAACCCAGACTTATCCGAGGCACTGAGCCAAAGAAGTCCACCTCAGACTTGTCCGACCCACTTCAGGCATGTCTGAAATCGAATAGAGACTTCTCGGGCTTGTCAGAACCCCATCTTGGACAACTCCGAGTTTTAGACACTTAGAAGGTTTTTCTAAGTCAAGTACCTTGGACATGTCCAACCCACTTTGGACATGTCTGAAAACAACCAGAGAAGGTCTGAACATGTCCGAAATAAAGATCGAACATGTCTTAATTCCACCAGAGGAATTTCGAACTTATCCGACCAAGGTGTCGTACAATTCTGACTCTAGATAACCAGAGGAATTTCGAACTTATCCGACCAAGGTGTCGGACAATTTTGACTCTAGATAGAAGGATTCCGGACATGTCTGATCCAAGTCATCAGACAAGTCTGACTCTGACATAAGGGGTTTTCCTGAAACCTACCCAAGAGGTTTAGCTCCCATTTGACTCACTAAGTTTCCACGCGTCGTGTCCCTCTTAATAGTACAGATTTTCCTATGACTCAAGGAGAAATAGAACACCTATTTCTACTCCACTTTTCGTGCCTTTTCTCCTTTTTCCGTGAATTTCACTCCGTACTATATTTTCTGCAAGAACTGAACCAAAATCATTAGCTCTTTAATTGTTTGTTATAAATCAACCAAAACCCACAAGGGACCTAGATGCACTTTCAGTTTGACAACTCGGTGATCCATGATTTTCTACTCGCACATGGCGTCCAATTGCGCATGTATTGTCCATATACCTCTCCCAAAAATGGCAAGGCAGAGCGTATGATTCGCACCACTAATGATGTCATGCGCTCCTTGATGTTTCAGGCTTCTGTTCCTGCACGGTACTGGGTAGAGACACTCCTGAAAGTGCATCTAGGCATCCCCGTGGGTTTTGGATGATTGATGATGACAATTAAGAGACTAATGAGCTGAGTTGGTCTTAAGCACAGGTGTGATGATTGAAATGAGACAAAATCCCTCAAAAAGGAAAAGGTTGAAACGGGCATCGAAGACTCGAGCATACAAATTAGGGTTTCTATTGTATTGAGTTTAGACTAGCAGTATCAAGTGTGAGTGTGGTTGTATCATGTGCATGGAGATCACCCTAGAGGGCTCAAAGTGGTAGTTGAGAGAAAAACCTAATAGAGAAGCCCAATTGAGAGAAAACCCTCAGTGATCGAACTTGTCCACGCTTAAGGCCGGACTAGTCCAGGGTAGCCAGTTTGGCCCGTTTTGGGTCGGACTAAACATCTCTGGTTGAGTTCGGACTTGTCCGTACGATTACGAACTAGTCTATTCGTCCTTGGTGAGCTGATTTGGAGCTAAGTCCTGGGAGGCCGGACTTGTTCACCAAAGTGGTCGGACTAGTTCGGACCCCCAGAGTAGTCTGTTCTCAGACGGACCAAAGCGTTATGTTTGAGTTCGGACTTGTCCGTTGTGCTATGGACTGGTCCGTTTGAGACTTAGTGTGAGATCCCAAGCCAAGTCCTGGGAGGTCGGACTTGTCCGCCCATGGGGTTAGATTAGTCTAGGCCAACCCAGTTTAGTCCGATTTCAGCCAAACTAAAGCATTTTGTCCTACTTCGGACTAGTCCGGGTTGCCATGACTGTTTGAAATTCAAATTTTTGGCAGGGACGTCACCAGTTTTGTCGATCGGTGACGTAAAATTGTCGGTGGTCCCAAGAGATCAGACTAGTCTGTGGTACAGGGCCAACCAAGTCTGGGTTTGGGCTGTTTGCAATGGCTAGCTGTCGGGACCCCTATAAAAAGGGGACCCCCAGCCCCATTTCACAACTCTGGAACCCTAGCACCGACACAACAGTCCTTGAGCCTTCCAAATCCTTCTACTCCTCCTACTTGCCCTCTAAGACCAAATCTTGAAGAGATTAGGGTTTTGGAAGGAGAGTGAAGGAAGATCATCGTGCTTTGGCTCTTGGTTTGATCTCTTGCACTTGGTGTTGTATTTTGTGGCTTGTGTGAGTTGACCTTCGTGTGCTCCTTTCTGTATTGATTTGTGGGAGCCTCAACTTGTGAGTATCCCCAAGAAACTTGGTGATTACCGTTAGATATAGTGGAAACCAACCCGGCCATTGTGGTGGCTTGGTGAGAAGAGGGTCAAGTGAGACCCGACCCTTGCATGGACTTCTCAACATGGATGTAGGCTTCTTTGTGGAGCTGAACCATGGGATAAATCGTGTCCCTCTTGACGATTTACTTTTTGTAATCACGAGAATTGCTATTAGGGTTCATATCGTGCTTCATCTTGATCATTGTTGAAATCTTGTAACCTAATTGCTTACACTTGTCAATCCAAATTGCACTAGGTTGCTAGACATTGCATCTATCTTTTGTCAACCTAAATTCTACAAACAACTTGTAGAAATGAAGTTTTTAGGTTTTTACGCTGTGCTGAGCGGACTAGTCCAGCCCTGTCCAGACAAGTGCGGCCTCAGGAATTAATCTCGTTTGATTAAACCATTTCAGGTCATATAGCCTATTCACCCCCCTCTAGGCGACTTTCAATTGGTATTAGAGCAGGACTCTCCACCCAGAGTCTAACAACTTGGAGAGGAGATGGCCGGAAGGGGTGACAACGAGATCCCGGTGATCGTTGATGACAACAAGATGAAGAATGTCAATATTCTTCAAGATGATCCCAATGATGATGAGGAAGTGCAACTATGAGCGATTAACTGCTAGTAACCATTATTTATCTATTCCTATTGGGAAACCTCCCCAATTTGATGGAAATGACTACTCTATGTGGAAGCATAACATGAAGATGCATCTAATTTCCTTAAACCCTACTTTATGGCAAATTGTCTTGACAGGTGTTCATCTTCCCAAGAATGAGGAAGACGTTACTCCAGAGCAAGCGGTCCTACTCCACCGCAATGTGCAAGCGGTTGGAGTGATCACCTCCTCATTGACTCGAGAGGATTTCAACCGAATTGAAGGTTTGGAGGTGGCCAAGAAAATATGGGACACGCTCAAGACGGCACCTGAGGGCAATCATGTCATAAGGGAGGCCATGATCAAAATGATTGAAGGAGAACTTGGGAGGTTCACTATCATGGATGGTGAGTCTTCCCAAGACATGTACAACCACCTCAAGAATTTTATCAACAAGAGTCGATATTATGGAAGCACCCGGTGGACGGACCACGAAGCAGTGAAGAGGATGACTCAGACATTCATGCCTAGAAACGTCACTCTTTGCTCACTATTCCGTAAAAGTCCGGGATTCCATAAGATGACTCCTGAAGAAGTGCTAGGGAGAATAATCAACCATGAGATAATGGAGCAAGAGGCTATGTTCTACAACGACCTTCAAAAGCTCTCCTCCTCCAAGAAGAGAGATGTTGCATTCAAGGCAACATTCTCAAGATCTTAAGAAAAAGGAGAGAGTGATGAAGAGAGCCCTGACACCGATGAAGAAGAGGCACTCTTCATAAACAACTCCAAGAGAATGTGGAGAAGAAAGAGGGGGAGCTACCACCGTGAAGGCCAGAGCAAAGACAATCCCAAGACAAGATCAAAGAGGGCTTGCTACAATTGTGGAGAATGCGGCTACTTCATTGTGGATTGCCCACGTGAAGAGAACAAGAAGAAGAAGGAGGGCAAGTCTCAAGAAAAGAAATACTTCAAGAAGAATAAGAAGCAAACCGGACATGCCCAACTTGGGAAGGAGTGAGATTCAAATGAAGAATCCTCCTTCGATGAAGAAGAAAAGATAACAACTATTGCTATGAAGAAGTCAACCACGGTGAACAAGCTCTTCCCCAACTTGGAGAACTCAAGGCCAACTTGCCTCATGGCCAAGGAGGGAATAAAGAAAGTTAAATCTAAATCATCTTCTTCAATTTCTTCACGTGATGATTTTGATGGTAGTAGTGAAAACGAATATATTCTTAAAGATATGAGTAAGAGTACCTTGAAAAGGTTGAAATTGCTAACGGATGAGATATTTGAGAAGGAAGAGCTCATCAACCGTCAAGAGGACATGCTCATCCAACAAAAGGAGAGATGTCAAGAGTTTGAGTAGCTCTTTGAGCTTGAAAGAGAAAGAAGCAATGCACTTGAGCTTGAACTCGCTTTGAGCAAGGAAACTTGCTCAAACCTTAAGAAAACTACAATTGTGCTAAAGGATGAACTTGTTAGCCTGACAAAAGTTAACAAGATCCTTGAAACACAAGTGGAGTCTCTCAAGGTCAATGCATCTTCTTCCTCTAAAAGCTCACCTTCTACAAATATCAAATTTGAAACATCTCAAGATTGCATGTGCTCTAACTTGATTCTAAAACTTAAAGATGAGCTTAAGTTGGCACAAAAAAACCAAGCACCGAAGGGTGACATCTTTGACAAGGAGAAGGTGGCATAGGCACGTAGTGCATACACCAACACAATACATCCCCTTGTCAAGGATGGTCTTGGCTATTCTAGTGAGAGGAGGCAAAACGCAAAAACTCACAAGAATGACAAAGACTTGATTGTTTTTGTCAAAGGAGGTTCATATAACAACAAAAAAGAAAGAACATTGCTACATCTACTAAAATTCCTAAGAAGGAACCTCATCCATTGTTCCATGATTTTGATGCCTCATATGTTTTATTAACGAACAAGTTTGGAAAACCTTATGCTAGGTATGTTGGGCCACACCGCAAGAGTCCAAAACCTTGTGTGTGGGTGCCCAAGTGCCTCTTGACTAACATCAAAGGACCCAACACCGCTTAAGTACCTAAAGCCTGTAGGATCGAAGAGCACGTGACAAGCTACCAGAGGGGGGTGAATGGTAGATTACAACTTTTCAGCGGAAGCAACAAAAACCCCTCGACAGAAAATTGATTGGTTAAAGAAATTGTGTATGTGACTAATATAAATGTGATCAATGGTGACAAACCAGTATATATTGTGGATAATCAAGTCACTAAGATGTCACATCAAGAATCACGAAAATCCGCCAAGAAAAACTCAAGTTACGATCGAAAGATCGAACAAAGGTCAATCTGTTATACTGAGTAAAAACCAGATCTGTAACACTGCAAAAAAATCCAATGACCGTGAAATTTTCACATATGATAGAAAATCAAGAGTTGAAGACCACCCAAAAAGAATCACATCTATTGGATCTATAAAACTCGAGTTATAATTAAACCACCAAAGCAAGGTAGTGTTGTGCAGACACTCAACAAGAAAGACTTGACGAAAACAAGTCGGACGAACAAGGCACAAAATCTCCTTTAGACTATGATTTTTATTGATAAAAACACAAAAGGAACAACCCCAAAGTTGTGTAACACGAGCTCTGGCCTCCCTTGCTTATATATCCAGCCATGAGGCCAACCCAATCCTAACTAGGACTCAAATCTTACTTAGATTCAACTGAAACTTTCCATAACTGCTCAAGACTCTTCCATACACATATAGAAGCAATCTTAAGACTTCCAAACACCTAAGGAACGTATCCCACATCCTAAAATAACCCAACTTCGTGACCCACATGAAATCCTATCATAACTAACTCAAATCATTCCGTATTTGAGTCAAACCCGGTTCAACCGCAGCCTGAGTCCATAACCAAGTCGGTTGGACCTTTTTGACTAATTATTTACGTCCACATCTCTTCATAACGCCTTGTAACCATGTATCCACGTCCATGCACTCCTTGCACACATGCAAACATCTTCCAACAACGTCCACAATACCTTCATATGCATTGTTCTTGATTCAAACATGATGCACAACCTCCCGATCAACTCAACCACAATTCCTCCCGAACTGGGTTGTTGAACCTCATCTTCTCCCTAAGACTAGTTTAATTGATCCCGTCACCAGCCATGTCTTGAACTCAAGCAACACCTGCATATGAATAAACAACTGATACTTCTGAGCACAAGTCCTCGACTTGACTCTCGTTAGTTCCGCTAACCACAACACCTTATGTGAGCACCTCACATAAGCATGTTGCAAACCATAGCAAAATGATATCAGCCATAACCACCAACACACACCAAAAACTTAGTAAAATAATACTAAGCAAGATTTCCATAATCCAAAAAGCAAGTTAAAGACATTACAAGTTAAAAGCAGAACCATTGCAATCTAGCACCGGACCTTGCCAAAGCTAACCGGACCTTGAGACGAAGCTTACCAAAGCTAGCGTAACCTAGTGCCAGAGCTTACCAAAGCTAGTCGAACCTAGCGCTAGAGCTTACCAAAGCTAATCGGACCTAGCGCCAGACCTAGCAAAAACATGTTGGACCTAGCCATAACAAGTCGTACCTAGACAAAGAAAGTCGGACCTTACATCAGACCTTGTCGGAGCTACCCAAAACAAGTCAGACCTATTGTCGTACCTTGCTGGAGCTTGGACCTAGAGTCGGACCATGTTGAAAAAGGTGTTTTGGTGATATTCAACACTTTTATCGCTGTAGCCAATGTATTTAGCACACATAGGTCTCACAACGAGCCCTGAAACAAATTCTCTCGATCTCCTCTGAAACAGGAGGCTTAGTGAACCCCTAGGGTTGTAATCATCTGTTCTCAGCTCGGTAGTTTCTGTTTCTTGTTTCGCCTAGCGATACCTTATCGCAAACCCCCTTGTAAATGTATCTGTTTCGAATTAATATAAGCACAATGTTTCTAAAAAAATATGATGACAATTAAGGGACTAATGAGCTTTGTGAGTGTAAGCACAGGTGATCGAATTTGAAACGGAAACTGGAACTCCCAAAAAGGAAAAAGAGTGAAAAAAAAGGTCGAAAACTCGAGAAGTAGAAATTAGGGTTTAAAACTTTTATCGCCATCGCCAATGTATTCAGCACACATAGGTCTCACAAAGACAAGGCTTAACTCCTTTTTGTAGGCATACTCCTCCGGTGGAACCAAGTGGGTTCTTGATAGTGGATGCACAAACCATATGACTAGAGAGAGGAATATGTTTGTGGAGTATGAGCAAAATGAAGATCCAAGTGAGGGGATCTACTTTGGGGACAATAGTCAAGGGAAAATTCTTGACACCGGTAAAATTGTTATATTCCCTAATCATACTCTTTCCAATGTTTTACATGTTGATTCCATTGATTATAAACTCTTGTCCATATCACAACTATGTGACAAAGGTTATAATTGTCTTTTTACTAATGAGGTTGTGATCGTCACAAGAAGAAGCAATGACTCAATTGCTTTTAAGGGTGTACTCAAGGGAAAACTCTATCTTGTGGATTTCTCCGTGGATAAAGCCCAACTTGATACATGCTTAATTGCAAAAACTAACATGGTTTGGCTTTGGCATAGAAGACTAGCCCATGTTGGGATGAGGAATTTGCAAAAACTTCTTAAGGACGAGCACATCTGTGGTTTGAAGAATGTTGTGTTTGAAAAGGATAGGCCATGTGGCACATGCCAAGCCAGAAAGCAAGTTGGAGCTCACCATCCATCCAAGAACATCATGACGACAATAAGTCCATTGGAGCTTCTACACATGTACCTCTTTGGTCCAATCGCCTACATTAGTATTGGCGGTAACAAATACGGTCTTGTAATTGTTGATGATTTTTCACGTTTCACCTGAGTGTTCTTTTTGCATGATAAGAGTGAGACTCAAGGTGTCCTCAAGAAATACATGAGGAGAGCTCAAAATGAGTTCTCCTTAAGTATCAAGACCATAAGGAGTGACAATGGCACCAAATTCAAGAACACTCAAGTTGAAGAGTTTTTGGATGCAGAAGGCATCAAGCATGAGTTGTCAGCCCCCCTACTCCCCTTAACAAAATGAAGTGGCCGAGAGGAGGAACATGACCCTCATCAAGATGGCAAGAACCATGCTTGAAGAATACAAGACGTCGGACCAGTTTTGGGCAGAAGCGATTAACACCACTTGTCATGCCATAAACTGGTTGTACCTTCACCGCATCCTGAAGAATACGTCTTATGAGTAACAAACCCAACATCTCTTACTTTCGTGTTTTTGGGAGCAAATGCTATATTCTCAACAAGAAGCTTAGGACTTCGATGTTCGCTTCTAAGTACAATGAGGGTTTCTTGCTTAGTTATGACTCAAACACTTACGCCTACCGTGTCTTCAACAAATCCTTCGAGCTTGTTGAAGTAGCATGTGATGTAGTGTTTGATGAGACTAATGGCTCCCAAGTGGAGCAAGTTGATCTTGATGTGCTAGATCACAAAGAAGCTCCACAAGTGGTGATAGGAAGGATGGCACTTTGAGAAATTCGACCACAAGAACAACCTCAAGACTCAAGTGATCATCCCTCACATCAAGCAAGCTCTTCCTCAAATAATCAAGCACAAGTTCCTCAAGATGCGCTCCAAGAAGATGAAAATGGAGGCATCAATCAAGGGGGAGACGAAGAAAATGAGGAAGATGAAGATCCAAGACCTCAAGCACCTCATCCAAGAGTGCATAAAAGCGTTCAACGGGACCATCTCGTTGACAACATCCTTGGAGACATCTCCAAGGGGGTAACTACTCGATCTCGTGTTGCAAACTTTTGTGAATAGTACTCTTTTGTTTCTTATTTGGAACCTCACAAGGTGAAAAAGCACTATGAGATCCAGATTGGGTGATGGCCACACAAGAAGAGTTCAACAACTTTAAAAGAAATCAAGTATGGGAGCTACTGAAGAGGCCTAATGTGAATGTTGTGGGCACCAAGTGGGTGTTTCGCAACAAACAAGATGAACACTGGGTGGTTACAAGGGACAAGGTACGACTTGTGGCCATGGGGTACTCACAAGTCGAAGGTTTGGATTTTGATGAAACCGTTGCTCCCTTAGCTAGGCTTGAATCAATTTGTATATTACTTGCCTTTGTCACTCACCATGATTTTAAAATATACCAAATAGATGTCAAGAGTGCATTCCTTAATGGTCCAATCAAGGAAGAGGTGTATGTGGAGCAACCCCCCGGCTTTGAACATCAAGAATTCCAAAACCATGTATACAAATTGTGTAAGGCTCTCAATGGCCTCAAACAAGCTCCTAGAGATTGGTATGAGTGCCTTAGAGACTTCTTAACTCAAAATGGTTTCAAAATTGGGAAGGCGTATTACATTTTATTCACTAAGAATTTCAATGATGATTTGCTTGCTTACCAAATATATGTCGATGACATTATATTTGGTTCTAGTAACAAATCTTTTTGTGATGAGTTTTCTAAGATAATGACCGAGAGGTTTGAGATGTCCATGATGGGGCATTTGAAGTTCTTTTTAGGTTTTCAAGTGAAGCAACTTAAGTAAGGCACATTCATTAGTCAAACAAAGTACACACAAGATATACTCAAGAAGTTTGACATAGACAAAGCCAAACCCATTAAGACTCCAATGGGAACCAATGGAGACCTTGACCTTAATGAAGATGGTACAAGTGTGGACCAAAAGGTATGTCATTCCATGATAGGTTCATTGCTTAACTTATGTGCATCTGGACCCAATATCATGCTAAGTGTTTGTATGTGTGATCGGTTTTAAGCTGCCCCTAAGGAGTGTCATTTGACCGCCGTTAAGAGAATTCTTAGATAATTGGTTCACACACCAAGCCTAGGACTTTAGTACCCTAATGGCTCTAAGTTTAACCTCATTGGATATTCTGATGCAGACTGTAACACCCTCATTTTCATGCATCATGCCTTGCATGCACACATATACATGTTTAACATTAACCAACAAAAAGAGGAACGAGTTTAAAATTGGTTTGGAGCATTTCAAATTGATTTGGAACAAAACCGCACTTAAAATGCAGGAAAGTGCGGACTAGTCCGATTTTACTGCGGACTAGTCCGATTTCTCTCTGACTAAAAACGGACTTGTCCGTTTTTGCTGCGGACTAGTCCGATTTTGCCTCTGGAAACTTTCGGACTTGTACGATTTTGTGCGGACTAGTCCAATATTCCAAGAATCCTTGAAATTTTGCTAAGTCCCTGGACTTGTCTGGACTAGTCTGGTGTCCCAGCGGACTTGTCCGATTTCCCCTCTGACTAAAGTTGGACTTGTCCGATTTTAGGCCAGACTTGTCTGATTTCCTCTTTGGACAACTTCAGACTAGTCCGGTCCTTTTTGGACTTGTCCGATATTTCGTGACTCCGAGTTGATCTTTTGTTTTACGACTTCTTTCTTGGCTTTCACGTTAAGTGGGCCTAGGGACATCGTGCCTAACTCTTTTAGAGCCCATGTGGTACTCTAAACCGGCCCCTACTTCTCTCAAACTCGAAATCCATCTAACGCTAGCCTCCACCTCTATATAAACAACCCCACCCCTTGGCTTGACATCTATTTGCCACTTTTCCACCCCACCCAAACCATAGTTTGTGGAGAGCCACCATCAAGGAGGGAGGAGAAGATCCCAAGCAAGAAGAAGAAGAGGAGGAAACGAAAGAGTATCAAGATTTCCACCAAGTTTCGTCCCTCATCGCCATTTCATCTCCAAGTTCATCCCCAACCCTAGATCACCAAGATCCAAGTGCTACCTCCAAGTTTCTTGATTCCTTGGAGTCCTAAACACCTGGTATACCTTCTATTATCTTTTACTTACGTGAACTCAACCCCTAATCCCCAAATTCACGTCGATCTAGAAAACCCTAATCTGCTGATCTCGCAAAGTGCGGACTTGTCCGGTCCCTAGCGGACTAGTCCGATCTTCCTGGTTAAATCGTGTTGAATTGATTCTAAAATTTGATCTAATCACATCCAAACCTGTATAAACTTGTTAAAATCTATTAGAACTAGTTAGTGACCATTAAAGCAATCAATTAACAAGTTCTACCTTGCATTTGCATTAATCATGCATGTCATGTCATATTGAGTAATATTTGTGCACTCTTTGATTGTGTTTCTTGTGTTGTATGTTTATTGTGTTGATTAGATGGATTTGCGCTAAAGAGTGCCGCAGAGGATCTACAACACCAAGAGTTTGAAGGCTTTGATCCTAATCTACAGCAAGAGCAAGTGTCCTTGAAGCATATTGATCCTGTTTTAATTAAATGTTTTGTTTGCAAACTGCATGCTTGTGTTAATTTGACAGGAATCCTATGGTAGGAAATTTACTAGCGTTGTTAAACCACCCTTGTCGCCTGGAATTTATGGTAGAGAGTTAGGAAGGGATTTTACCTTTTTTGCTTCGCTGGATTAATTGGGAAGGGAAAACAACACTACACATTTAATTATGTATTAATGATATTCTGGTTAATGTGAACTGGTCGATATGTTATGGTAATGGGTGATCTAAGCAAGCCTGGTATGTGGATGGGTTGGATGTTATGGTGGTTTGCTTGCTTTAGATCTAAGGACCGGTTCATGCGAGAATAAGCCAGGACTACAGTGCCACCACGAGGCCAAGTATGGGTGCGGCGTAGATGATTAATTAGGGCTTTGTTAGTGCTATTTGGACCATTAGGGATGATCAGGGAAGGGGTAGTCAGATTGGGTTTGTTGATGATTGGTGGGACTACCCTGGGATCCGAATGGCTCAAGAAGGGGCCCTTGGTTGAAGATGTGCTCTGTAGGAGACATCGCCATCGGTGAAACCTCAGTGGGGTCTAAATAGGATAGTAATCCCTTTGTAAAGGCTATTTTGTGATCTCTTGGCCACACACCAACGGAAGTGTGAGATGGCATAATAAAGGTTCTAGTCATCGAAAGGTGATGAAATCACGAACGCGTGGGTAAAGTGGTACAAACTCTGCAGAGTGTGTCTAAAACTATCATGATAGCCGTGCTCCCGGTTATGAGCACGTGGACAACTTCCATGATTAGAGGGGACTTGGTATAATGGTATTTTGGATGGTTATGGTTGGAATTATGGTTATTGGCAAATGGTAAAATCTGGAATTATTGATGATGGTAGTGAATTCAGACTGGTATTATGATATTACTTATGATTATGATGGGTTTACTTCACATACATACAATATATTGCTTTTCAAATGTTTTAATGTACTTTTCAGCACTCAACCATTATTATTGTCATTATTTGAATCAACCACATGTCATACTTTCCACACTTGCTGAGTACAACATGTACTCACTCTTGCAATTCCCCCCAACAGTTGCAGGCCAGGATTGGGAGTTTAATGGCGATAATGCGGAGTTCTAGGCCGTGTCTACCGTCTGCTTGCCTGTGGTGTTATTGGAGCTGCGCTATCCCTTATGCTTGTTTGCTTAGTTGCTTAATTAGTTTATTTCCGCTGCATTAGTTGAACTTGTCATAAATATTCATTAGAGCTTGTATTCGAGGATAATATGGTTTGTGTAATAAAACTTGGTTAATTAATCTTGTCTTGTGGTAAATTTTCTGTATACTCTTTTGTGATTGCACTCGTGTATGTGTGTTGAACATCCTGGGCACACATATGCGTTAGCTTGGTTCATTTTTCGGAACCGGGCGTCACAGATTGGTATCAGAGCCACAGGTTGACCGTAGGATGCAGCCTAGATAGAATATATACTTTAGAGCACATAGGAGCACTCAGGAATCGATGTATTTTGGTTGGTGTGTTGTTTGCTATATATTGTTTGCTTGTGTGCTTAATAGAGGATTTGGGGATGCTTTAGCATTACCATTTCCACGTAAGCTAGTTAGTTGCCTAGTTTCATATCCCTTGATGCATATAGTTGGGGACATTTTCTGATTCTTATCTCTTGCTATTCTTCAGATGGTGAGGACTCGCAACCAGAGGGATGGCAATGATGTGGAGGAGAACAATGGAGTGCCTTAGAACAACATTGGACAAGGAACTACTCAGGGAGCTATCAACATTGAGTAGCTATTGGCTATGCAAAACCAGCTCATGCAGACCATGATACAAACTATGGGACAGCTACAGGCTGGCAACATCAACAATCAGCCCAACATGCCTTCACCGCCACCCCACCCCCTCATAACCGGTTGGGAGAGTTTATGAGGACTAGGCCGCCAACCTTTGCTCAAGCTGCTGACCCTATGGATGCGGATGATTGACTCAAGTCCGTGGAGAAGAAACTTGCTATTGTCCAATGCAGTGACCGGGAGAAGGTCTTATTTGCTTCTCATCAACTAGTTGGAGCAGCTGCGAATTTTGGGATGCTTATTGCAATGCTCACGAGAATCAAGAGAGAATTACTTGGGCCGAATTCAAGGAGAATTTCCGTTCTCATTATGTGCCCAAGGGTGTTATGATCTTTAAGAGGCAAGAATTTGAGAATTTAAGGCAAGGAAGATCAAGTGTGAGTGAATATCTCAACAAGTTCACTCAACTCTCAAGGTATGCGCCTGAGGATGTGAGTCGGGACAGCCGAAAGCAATACTTGTTCATGAGGGGCTTGAACAATGAGATCCAAGTGCAACTACTCAATTGTGACTATGCAAATTTTCAAAAACTTGTGGACAAAGCAATTGTGGTTGAGAACAAGGTCCGTGAGATGGAGCAAGACAACAAGAGGAAGGCGCCATATCAAGGACAACAACAAGGGAGTAATGTGCGCCCTCGCTTCGCACCACCTAATGCGCCATATTACAGCTCTTCTATCCCTGCTCAACGCCCAAGATTTGTACCGCGCCCACCTCAGTTTGTGCAACAACGCCCTGTTATGCAAGCACCTAGGCCTCCAATGCCTTTTGCACCTCGCGCTAACTTTCCTGCTGCAAGTGTTTAAAACCAAGCTCGTCCAAATAATTCTGGTGGAGTTAAGAAGTGCTATACTTGTGGAGAAGCTGGACACTTTGCGCATCAATGTCCTAAGTCAGGCCTTGGTCAAGGAAGCAATGCACCGAGGCAAAACCCAAGACCCAATGGAGGACAACCACAAGGTAATCGTGGACAGCAGAATTTTGCTCGTGGCAACGTGAACCATGTCTCTACGGAGGATGCTCAACAAGCGGATGACGTGGTTATTGGTATGTTTCTCGCCAACTCCAACCCCGCGACTATGTTGTTTGATTCTGGATCATCGCATTCATTCATTGCATCAAAATATGTTGCCAAGTATAGTTTGCCTATCTCTCATATGAAGTTTACTCTATTGGTTAAGTCTCCCGGAGGAGAGATGAGGACAAATATAGTATGTCCAAAAGTTAGCCTTAGAATAAGGGGGGTAGACTTCTCCGCCAACCTTATAGTCTTGGACTCTCAAGGATTGGACATTATACTTGGTATGGACTGGTTGAGGAAGCACAATGGAGTTATTGAGTGTGCCACGAAGACGGTGAAGTTGACCAATGAGGAAGGGATCATCATAGAATTTGAAGCATCTCAAACTGCACCAAAGCAATTGGAGTTGAATCATATGGACGGTGCCACAATTGAGGAGATTCCGGTGGTGTGTGAATTTTTGGATGTTTTTCCGAACAAGTTGCCAGGTATGCCACCTGATCGAGACATTGAGTTTGTTATTGATTTAATACCTGGAACTGCACCTATAGCTAAGAGGCCGTATAGGATGCCTCCTTTGGAATTAGCGGAGCTTAAGAAGCAAATTCAAGAGCAACTAGAGAAAGGTTTTATTCACCCAAGCTCTTCGCCTTGGGGAGCGCCCGTTCTATTTGTGGACAAGAAGGACGAATCCCAAAGGATGTGCATGGATTACCGAGCTCTCAACAAGGTAACAATCAAGAACAAGTACACCTTGCCACACATAGAAGACTTGTTTGATCAGATGAAGGGTGCTTGTATCTTCTCTAAGATTGATTTGAGGTCGGGATACTTTCAAATGAAGATTAGACCATCGGACATACCCAATACAGCTTTTAGGACGCGGTATGGATCTTATGAGTACACCGTGATGTCCTTTGGATTGACAAATGCACCTGCCTACTTTATGTACCTCATGAATAAGGTCTTCATGGAGTACTTGGATAAGTTCATTGTGGTGTTTATTGATGACATTATGATCTACTCGAAGGATGAGAAGGAACATGAGGAACACTTGAGGCTTACACTGCAGAAATTAAGAGAGCATCAATTGTATGCCAAGTTCAACAAGTGTCAATTTTGGTTAAGGGAAGTGTCGTTTTTGGGTCATATAATCTCAGGAGGAGGAGTATCGATTGACCCCAGAAAAGTGAGAGATGTGTTGAAGTGGGAACCGCCGCAAAATGTAAAGGAAATAAGGAGTTTTCTTGGAATGGCTGGATATTACCGTAGATTCATCAAGGACTTTTCCAAGATAGCCAAGCCTATGACGGAGTTGCTGATGAAGGGAAATGCTTTCCAATGGACTCAAGCTTGTCAAAATAGTTTTGAGGTGTTGAAGAAGAGGTTGACAACAGCCCCAATTTTGATATTGCCGGATGTGAGCAAGAGTTTTGATATTTATTGCGACGCATCAAGACAAGGACTTGGATGTGTGCTTATGCAAGAAGGTCAAGTAGTAGCCTATGCATCAAGACAATTGAAGAAACATGAGCAAAATTACCCCACGCACGATTTAGAACTTGCAGCCGTGGTACATGCAATGAAAATTTTGAGACACTACATCCTTTGACATAGATGTGAAATTTATACGGATCATAAGAGTTTGAAGTATATTTTCACGCAAACGGATCTGAACTTGAGGCAGCGGAGATGGTTGGAGCTCATAAAAGATTATGATTTGGGAATCAACTATCATCCGGGAAAAGCCAATGTAGTGGCCGATGCTTTGAGTAGAAAAGGAGTAAGTCATCAACTCACAGTTCGAGAGTTACCATCCGAGTTATGTAAGGAGTTTGAATGGTTGAACCTCGGGTTTGTAAATGAGATGGAGTTGATGGAGTTAAAACCAACCCTGGAGCAAGAAATTCGAGGGGCACAAACCGCGGATGAAGAGATCAAGGAAATCAAGGAAAGGACCAAAGAAGGGAGAGTTTCAGATTTGATGAAGACGAACATGGTACCTTATGGATTGGAAAGAGAATCGTTGTGCCTAATGTGAAGCATATTCGGGAGACGATATTAAAAGAGGCACATGACTCACCTTACTCAATTCACCCTAGTTGTACAAAGATGTACAAAGACATGAGGACTAGCTATTGGTGGGATAGAATGAAGAAGGACATAGCTGAATATGTAGCATTGTGTGATGTGTGTCAACGAGTCAAGGCGGAACATCAAAGGCCAGCTGGAATATTGCAACCATTAAAGATTCCGGAATGGAAGTGGGAAGAAATTGGAATGGACTTCATAGTTGGGTTACCACGTACTCAGTCCGGGTATGACTCAATTTGGGTAATTGTGGATCGCTTAACCAAGTCAGCTCATTTTGTCCCTGTGAAGACCAAATATACAGCTGCACGATTGGCCGAAATACACATGGAGCATATTGTGTGTCGACATAGAGTCCCTAAGAAGATAGTCTCGGATAGAGGTTCTCAATTTACCTCCAGATTTTGGCAGAAATTTCATGAAGCTTTGGGAACGAGGTTGAATTTTAGTTCAGCGTATCATCCTCAAACGGATGGACAAACCGAGAGGACCAATCAGATTTTGGAGGACATGTTAAGAGCTTGTGCTTTGAAGCATGGGAAAAGTTGGGACAAAATCTTGCCATACGCAGAATTTTCATACAACAATAGTTACCAAGCAAGCTTGAAAATGTCACCATATGAAGCTCTTTATGGGAGGAAGTGTAGGACACCTTTGTTCTGGAATGAGGCAGGAGAAACTCAAGTATTTGGTCCAGATGTGTTGCCAGAAGCCAAAAAGCAAGTCCAAATAATTCATGAAAACTTGAGGGCTGCCCAATCAAGGCAAAAAGGCTATGCGGACGATAGGAGAAGGAAATTAACCTTTGAAGTGGGAGATTTTGTTTACCTCAAGGTGTCACCAATGAGAGGTCATAAGAGGTTTAACATAAGGGGCAAGCTCGCACCTCGTTACATTGGACCATTCAAGATTTTGGACAAAAGAGGAGAAGTAGCGTATAAGTTGGAGATGCCAGCTCATCTTCCGGATGTCCATGATGTCTTTCATGTTTCCCAGCTCAAGAAGTGCTTGAGAGTACCAGAAGAACAAGTGTCAATGGAAGAATTGGAACTAGAGGAAGATTTGACTTATGCCGAACAACCGGTCAAAATCTTGGAAACTAAGGAGAGGGTCACAAGGAACAAGGTTATTCGATGGTGTAAAGTTCAATAGAAGCACTACATCGAAAAAGAAGCAACGTGGGAATTGGAGGATGATCTCAAGAAGGAATTTCCCTATCTCTTCTCTTTCGCATCGAATCTCGAGGGCGAGATTCATTTTAAGGGGGTAGGTTTGTAACACCCTCATTTTCATGCAACATGCCTTGCATGCACTCATATACATGTTTAACATTAACCCCCAACAAGAGGAACGAGTTTAAAATTGATTTGGAGCATTTAAAATTGATTTGGAACAAAACCGCACTTAAAATGCAGGAAAGTGCGGACCAGTCCGATTTTACTGTGGACTAATCCGATTTCTCTCTGACTAAAAATGGACTTGTCCGTTTTTGCTGCGGACTAGTCCGATTTTTCCTCTGGAAACTTTCGGACTTGTCCGATTTTGTGCGGACTAGTCCGATATTCCAAGAATCCTTTAAATTTAGCTAAGTCCCTGGACTTGTCCGGACTAGTCCGGTGTCCCAACGGACTTGTCCGATTTCCTCTCTGACTAAAGTCGAACTTGTCCGATTTTAGGCCAGACTTGTCCGATTTTCTCTCTGGACAACTTCGGATTAGTCCGGTCCTTTTTGGACTTGTCGGATATTTCATGACCCCGAGTTGATCTTTTGTTTTACGACTTGTTTCTTGGGTTTCATGTTAAGTGGGCCTAGGGACGTCGTGCCTAACTCTTTTAGAGCCCATGTGGAACTCTAAACCGACCTCTACTTCTCTCAAACTCGAAATCCATCTAACCCTAGCCTCCACCTCTATATAAACAACCCCACCCCTTGTCTTGACATCTATTTGCCACTTTTCCACCCCACCCAAACCCTAGTTCGTGGAGAGCCACCATCAAGGAGGGAGGAGAAGATCCCAAGCAAGAAGAAGAAGAGGAGGAAACGAAAGAGGATCAAGATTTCCACCAAGTTTTGTCCCTCATCACCAATTCATCTCCAAGTTCATCCCCAACCCTAGATCACCAAGATCCAAGTGCTACCTCCAAGTTTCTTGATTCATTGGAGTCCTAAACACCTGTCATACCTTCTATTATCTTTTTCTTACGTGAACTCAACCCCTAATTCCCAAATTCACGTTGATATAGAAAACCCTAATCTCCTGATCTCGCAAAGTGCGGACTTGTACGGTCCCTAGCGGACTAGTCCGATCTTCCTGGTTAAATTGTGTTGAATTGATTCTAAAATTTAATCTAATCACATCCAAACCTGTATAAACTTGTTAAAATCTATTAGAACTAGTTAGTGACCATTAAAGCAATCAATTAACAAGTTCTACCTTGCATTTGCATTAATCATGCATGTCATGTCAAATTGAGTAATATTTGTGCACTCTTTGATTGTGTTTCTTGTCTTGTATGTTTATTGTGTGGATTAGACGGATTTGCGCTAGAGAGTGCCGCAGAGGATCTACAGCACCAAGAGTTTGAAGGCTTTTATCCTAATCTACAGCAAGAGCAAGGCAAGTGTCCTTGAAGCATATTGATCCTGTTTTAATTAAATGTTTTGTTTGCAAACTGCATGCTTGTGTCAATTTGACAGGAATCCTATGGTAGGAAGTTTACTAGCGTTGTTAAACCACCCTTGTCGCCTGGAATTTCTGGTAGAGAGTCAGGAAGGGCTTTTACCTTTTTTGCTTCGCTGGATTAATTGGGATGGGAAAACAACACTACACATTTAATTATGTATTAATGATATTCTGGTTAATGTGAACTGGTCGATATGTTATGATAATGGGTGATCTAAGAATGCCTGGTATGTGGATGGGTTGGATGTTATGGTGGTTTGCTTGCTTTAGATCTAAGGACCGGTTCATGCGAGAATAAGCCAGGACTACAGTGCCACCACGAGGACAAGTACGGGTGCGGCGTAGCTGATTAATTAGGGATTTGCCAGTGCTATTTAGACCATTAGGGATGCTTGGGGAAGGGGTTGTCGGATTGGGTTTGTTGATGATTGGTGGGACTACCCTGGGATCCGAATGGCTCAAGAGGGGGCCCTTGGTTGAAGATGTGCTCTGTAGGAGACATCGCCACCGGTGAAACCTCAGTGGGGTCTAAATAGGCTAGTAATCCTTTTGTAAAGGCTATTTTGTGATCTCTGGGCCACACACCGACGGAAGTGTGAGACGGCATAATAGAGGTTCTAGTCATTGAAAGGTGATGAAATCACGAACGCATGGGTAAAGTGGTACAAACTCTGCAGAGTGTGTCTAAAACTATCATGATAGCCGTGCTCCCAGTTATGAGCACCTGGACAACTTCCATGATTAGAGGGGACTTGGTATAATGGTATTTGAGATGGTTATTGTTGGAATTATGGTTATTGGCAAATGGTGAAATCTGGAATTATTGATGATGGTAGTGAATTCAGACGGTATTATGATATTACTTATGATTATGATGAGTTTACTTCACATACATACAATATATTGCTTTTCAAATGTTTTAATGTACTTTTCAGCACTCAACCATTATTATTGTCGTCATTTGATCAACCACATGTCATACTTTCCACACTTGCTGAGTACGACATGTACTCACTCTTGCAACCCCCCTCCCCCCCTCCCCCAAAAGTTGCAGGTCAGGATTGGGAGTTTAATGGCGATAATGCGGAGTTCTAGGCTGTGTCTACCGTCAGCTTGCCTGTGGTGTTATTGGAGCTGCACTATCCCTTATGCTTAGTTTGCTTAGTTGCTTAATTAGTTTATTTCCGCTGCATTAGTTGAACTTGTCATAAATCATTAGAGATTGTATTCGAGGATAATAGGGTTTGTGTAATAAAACTTGGTTAATTAATCTTGTCTTGTGGTAAATTTTCTGTATACTCTTTTGTGATTGCACTCGTGTATGTGTGTTGAACATCCTAGGCACACATATGCGTTAGCTTGGTTCATTTTTCGGAACCGGGCGTCACACGGACTATGCAGGGTGCAAAGTTGATAGAAAGAGCACCTCCGGAACTTGTCAATCCATTGGTAGATGCCTAGTGTCTTGGTCCTCAAAGAAACAAAACTCCATTGCTCTTTCCACGACCGAAGTGGAGTATGTCGCCGTCGAAAGTTGTTGTGCACAACTTCTTTGGATGAGACAAACTCTTAGGGACTATGGCATAAACTTGCGCCATATCCCCCTCCTATGTGACAATGAGAGTGCCCTCAAAATAGCCCACAACCCATTTGAACACTCAAGGACCAAACACATCGATATCCGCCACCATTTCTTGATAGATCACTCCATCAAAGGAGACATAGCAATCTCCCATGTGAGAACCAAAAACCAATTGGTCGATATTTTCACCAAGCCCCTAGATGAGAAAAAATTTTGTGAACTTAGGAGTGAACTCAATATCTTAGATTCTCGAAATGTGTCTTGAGTCTTGCACATCTGATTGTTACTTGTATGTGCCTCAAAATCCATGCATGCTTGCAAAAAACTCTTTCCCCCTCAATTTTCTACAAAGTATTTTGAAATTATTGAATCTTTGTGAAATTTGCCTAGAGGGGGGGGGGGTGAATAGGCGGATAACCTGAAATTTAACTCAATAAAGGCTAATCAAATTATAGAGTGCGGACTAGTATGGCCTGGGGGCGGATTAGTCCGGTCAGGATAAAAAAAATTGATAAAAGGTGAGATTTTTAAGCGATTTAAAGTACTTCAAACGATGAAATGTATAGTATATGAGCCTAGCAATCTAGTAGATGGGGTGCACGAGGTAGTAACAACTACATAGAGGCGGATCCCGAGATTGAAGCTAAGAATGCATGAAACTCCAACTTGATCTAGCAAAGAATGAGGAAGTCAAATCAAAGACACAAGATGCAGGATTTATCCCATGGTTCAACCCCACAAAGGAGCCTACATCCACGTTGAGGGTGCCCACGAAAGGCAGGATTCCACTGAACCCTTTCCTCACTTAGTCACCATGAAGGTCGGCTATTCTTCCACTAAATCACAGGGGTAACCACCAAATCCATGGGGCAACTCACAAACTGAGGCTCCCACAAGTTTACAACTCAAAAAGATCAAATATCAACGCCCACACGAACTCAAATCAATCAGTCAAACCGAGAGAATCAACCCAAGAGCTCAAGATTGAACCAACCCTTCTCTTTACTCTTCCAATCATCAAAAATCACTCTTAGGACTCCAAGAATGGTTGAGAGAGGGTAAGGATGGTTCTAGGAAAGCTATGGCGGCGCTAGGGTTCAAGAGTGGGCCTTTGGAGGTCGGGGGATCCTTTTTATAGGGGTCCCAACACTTAGCCGTTGCCACCAGAAAAAGTGCGAACTAGTCCGGCCTTTGCCCGGACTAGTTCGGCCTGTGGGGACCAGTGATGTCATTCTTGACCAACCACAAAGCCCCTGCCATCTTTTGAATTCAAACGGTCACCAAACCTCAAACTAGTCCATCCAACAATGGATTAGTCGGATCTCACTCAAAACAGTTTGTTCCGGTTCAGAGAAGACAAGTCTGACACATCGGACTAGTCCGGCCCTCGAGGGCGGACAAGTCCGGCCGTCCAAGACATAGTACCAGCAGCCATCTCCAAGTCCCCAGCAGACTAGTCCTTCAAGGGACGGACTAGTCCGAACTCAGTCTGGAACTACTTTTCCGGACTGAACCGGACTACTCTGACCAAGCGAACTAGTTCGGCCACCCTGGATGGACTAGTACGGTCCTTCAAGAATTAGTCCCAAAAGGACACAGACACACTCACGACGGACTAGTCCGTCCCCTAACGGATAAGTCTGAACTTACACAGGACACTTTGGTCCGCCTAACATCGGATCAGTCCGATGTGGCCAGACTAGTCCGTCCTTCCAGTCCGGACAAGTCCGGCCCTGTCCCTAGGGCTGCTTCAACTTATCTCTCAATCTAGTCTAACTTGGACTATGAGCTCTTAGGAGATTCTAACACTTTGACTCATTGAACACACTCAATCTAAGTGACTAAACTCGACACAAAGTTTTTAAACGCTCAAGATCCATTCTTCAAGTTCTTCACATTTTCTTCTCATTTTCCTTTTTGAGCGCATCCAATGTTGTCCATCTTTCAATCATCTGTGCTTACACTTGCAAAGCTTGTTAGTCCCTTAAGTGTTGTCATTAACATCAAAACCCACGGGGATTGGCCTAGATGCAATTTCACTTTCTGAATTATGGTCATAGTTTGATTGTTGATTGCTTACTAACCATGTTTGCGAAGATCTTTTGTGAAAATCTAGTCCAAAAGGATCAAATCTCCAATGAAAAATCAATATATATATATATATATATATGTGTGCTTTTAGCCTTTAGACCGGACTAGTCTGCCCAAATGGTCGGACAAGTCTGGCCTGTCAAAGAAGTCCGGACCCAGTCTGTAGCCCGAACAAGTCCGTGTCCCCAACCGGACTAGTCCAGCCCCTAGGGACTTAACCTCGCCAGGGAACCCACAACCTCCTCACTCTCACTCAAACATTCTCTCTCCTCAAAACGTAAAAAACCGCACCAAAAATCGGCGATTTTTTATTTACTCCACCAAATCTCGATTCCAATCCGTGGATTGATGCCCCAAGGTGCGTGGGAACTCTTCCCCAAGCATCCTAGGCCGATTCTTCATCCACATTGCATCGATTCAAAGATTTGAAGAGGTATTCTTGACCTATAAATCCTTCAAAATACAATTCTTTTAGGTCTTTTGATAGAAACTTCTTCATAAAAGTTGTTCTCTACGTTATTGTGATCATATCCCTGGATTATTATGGTCGGGTCCGTAGATTTTGCAAAAATCCTCAAGTTTAGGGTTCTTATTTTATGCACCGGACTAGTCCGGCACAGGGCAGACAAGTCCGGCTCATGCGGACTAGTCCGACCCTTGGGCGGACAAGTCCGAGTTACACAGTAAACATCCTAACTTTGATCGATTCTACGAATTCTAATGTAGTATTACACTTCCTTGGACTGATAGGCTCTCCTTTACATCACTTCTCAGGGACGATGTCGGATTCCGACTACACGCCCCTTGCTGATCCCGAAGTCGAGGCAGGGAGGCAAGCACACTATCGTAGGGCTCGAGAGGAGTGAGAACTTGCTATAGCCCTCCTCGAATTGTAGTTTGAAGCAAGGATAGCAAAGAAGAAGCAACAAGAGGCACACAACTCAGCTGCTACAGAGGTTGCCCCATGAAAGAAGAGACTTGTGACCATGGGTGAGAAAGCAAAAACTCAAGAAGCTAGGAGATCAAAGGATAAGGGAAAAGCACCTATTGAGGAGGCATCCAAGAAGAAGGCTCCTGGAGTTAAGAATCCTGCTAGCAAGGCTAAGAAGGGGCCCTCTCTACCCATAGGTTCCTTAAGAATGTCTTCTCCTGCAAGAAACCCTAATCGCCAAGCTGCTTTTGAAGCTAACATTTTCAAAGGCAAAGGGAATGAGAAGGCAAGGAAACTGAGGATGGTTAATGTGTATCAAAGTTGGAGGAGCACCACAGACCCTCGCTTTTGGTGTGATTTCCATTGTGACTACTACAGGACAGTCTATACGTCCAAGCAGACCCCGGTGACAGATGCCCAACGGATTGATTGGGACTACATGGCACAGAAGGATCACTTTGCCTTCAATGCCATGATTGAGGCCATAGAGCGCCATGGATTGAAAAACCTTATTGCATTTCAATATGACTGGAATGTGGAAGTCATTGCACAATTTTACTCCACCGTCTACTTTCACACTGATGGAGATCGGAAGATCACTTGGATGACTCATGGAGAGCAATTAACCACCACTTATTGGGAGTTTGCTCAGATTCTTGACCTGGAATATCAACTTGAGAATGAGATTATCATTTCCAACCTTAAGGTAGTTGATTGAGATACCTTGGATTACATGTATCCAAGTCACGGAGTTCAATATGAGGTCGAGCACATTCACAACATCAAGCCCTTCTATAGTGTCCTCAACGTTGTGCTCCGGAAGACAATTGCCCCCAAAGATGGAGATGCAGGCATAATTTAAGGAAGTTTGAGGCACTTAATGGTGCTCATTGATGGAGATGTATGATTCAACGCGGTGGACTACATCTTTGATGACATCTTCAACATCTCTTACACACCCAACCAATCATGTGACTATGCTCCTTATACCATGTTCATGATCGAAATGGTGTCTGGGCTAACTTTCAAGAAGGACATTATTCATATAAGACTGCATCCTCATGTACCTCCTCCAGAGTTTGTTGCACCTCGAAGGAAGAACAGATCCTCCTGCCTCATCCTCTCACTTCGTGGATTCATCACATCCACCTTCTCCTCCATCACATTCTGGAAGTGGCTTCTTCAAGTGCTTCAAGGATAGTCACCTCTTTTCGAAAGGTAGAACTTCAGCAACGTCACATGGAGCATCATCAAGAGAAGTATCTCAAGGCGATGTGCGACAAGCTTGAAGTTCCCATGTGAAACTGCATCTAGGCATCCTCGTGGGTTTTGGATGATTGATGACGACAATTAAGAGACTAATGAGCTAATTTGATCTTAAGCACAAGTGTGATAAATGAAAGGATACAAAATCCCTCAAAAAGGAAAAGGTTGAAATGGACATCAAAGGCTCAAGCTAGAAATTAGGGTTTCTATGGTGTTGAGTTTAGACGAGCCGTATCATGTGTGAGGGTGGTTGTATCATATGCATTGAGATCATTCTAGAGGGATCAAAGTGGTGGTTGAGAGAAAAACCTAAGTTAGAAGCCAAAATGAGATAAAACACTAGGAGGTTGGACTAGTCCGGGCCTCAAGGTCGGACTAGTCCGACGAGTCAGAATAGTCTGTTGTGGGTCAGACTAAACGTTTTGGGATGAGTTTAGACATGTCCGTATGGGTACGGACTAGTCCGTTCTTCTCTTGGTGATTGTGGCTGGAGCTAAGTCCTGGGAGGCCGAACTCATCCGCCAAAAAGGGTTGGACTAGTCCAGACCCCGCAGAGAAGTCCGTTTTGGGAGGGACCAAAGCATTCTGGAAGAGTTCGTACTTGTCCATTGTTGCAAAGACTAGTCCGTTTGTGACTTAGTGTGAGAAACCAAGCAAAACCCTAGAATGTCGGACTTGTATGCCCCTAATGCCAGACTAGTCTGGGCCTCCCAAGTTTAGTCCACTTTGGAACGGACTAAACCATTCTGTTGGACTTCGGACTAGTCCGTTGTTGCTCGGATTAGTCTGTGTTGTCAGTGGCCGTTTGAAATTCAAATGTTGGCACGCACGTCATCTCTTTTGTCGATCGATGACGTGAAATTTTCGGTAGTCCCAAAAGGCCGGGCTAGTCCATGGTATAGAGCCGGACTAGTCCAAATTTGCCCTAGCAACGGTTAGTTGTTGGAACCCCTGTAAAAAGGGGACCCCCAGGCCCCTATTTGAAATCACAAGAACCCTAGCGTCGCCACACCATTCCTTGAGCCTTCCAAATCCTTCTACTCGTCCTACTAGCCCTCTAAGACCAAATCTTGAAGAGATTAGGGTTTGGAGAGGAGAGTGAAGGAAGATCATCGCACTTTGGCTCTCGGTTTGATCTCTTGCGCATTGTGTTGTGTTTTGTGGCCTGTGTGAGTTGAGCTTCAAGTGCTCCTTACTGTATTGATTCTTGGGAGCCTCAACTTGTAAGCAGCCCCAATCAAACTTGGTGATTACCCTTTGATATAGTGGAAACCAAGTCGGCCATTATGGTGGCTTGGTCAGAAGAGGGTCAAGTGAGACCCGGTCCTTGTGTGGACTTCTCTACGTGGATGCAGGCTTCTTCGTGGAGTTGAACCACGGGATAAATCATGTATCACTTGTCTCTTTACATTTCGTGATCACTAGAATTGCTTTTAGGGTTCATATTGTTCCCCACTTTGATCTTTGTTGAAATCTTGTAACCTAATTGCTTTAAGTTGTCAATCTAAGTTGTACTAGGTTACTATACATTGCATTCATCTTTAGTGAACTTAAATTCCGCAGGTAACATGTATAAATCAAGTTTTAGGTTTTCTCCCTGTGTTGAGGGGACTAGTCTGACCCTTTCTAGACAAGTACGGCCTCTGTGATTTAATCTCGTTTGATTAAGCCATTTTAGGTCTTATTGCCTATTCACCCCCCCTCTAGGCGACTTTCAATTGGTATCAGAGCAGGCCTCTCCACCAAGAGTCTAACAACTTGGAGAGGAAATTGCCGGAAGGGGTGACAACGAGATTTTGGTGATTGTCGATGACGACAAGATGAAGAACGTCGATGTTCTTCAAGAGGATCCTAATGATGATGAAGAAGTTTGTCTACTCAAGGTGTGGCTTCGTGAGAAGCTCAATGTCCCCAAGAGGCAAATCGAGTCAATTGCTCCAATCAACACCGACAATGAGATAGTTCATGAGACTACTCCTGGTATCCTTACAACTATGAGCGACTAATTGCAAGAAACCATTATTTATCTATTCCCATTGGCAAACCTCCTCAATTTGATGGAAATGATTACTCTATGTGGAAGCATAATACGAAGATGCATCTCATTTCCTTAAACCCTAGTTTGTGGCAAATTGTCTTGATAGGTGTCCATCTTCTCAAGAATGAGGAAGACATTAATCCAGAGCAAGCTGTCCTCCTTCATCACAATTCTCAAGCCATTGGAGTAATTACCTCCTCATTGACTAGAGAGGAGTTCAACTGTATTGAAGGATTGGAGGTGGCCAAGGAAATATGGGACACGCTCAAGACAACACATGAAGGTGAGATTTACTATCATGGATAGTGAGTCTCCCCAAGACATGTACAACCGACTCAAGACTCTTATAAACAATAGTCGATCGTGTGGAAGCACCCGATGGATGGACCACGAAGTAGTAAAGAGAATGACTCGGGCATTCATGCCTAGAAATGTCACTCTTTGCTCACTAATCTGTGAGAGTCTGGGATTTCAGAAGATGACTTCCGAATAACTGCTAGGGAGGATCATCAACCATGAGATGATGGAGCAAGAAGCTATGTTCTACAACGACCTTCAAAAGCTCTCCTCCTCCAAGAAAAGGGATGTTGCATTCAAGGCAACATCTTCAATATCTCAAGAAAAGGGAGAAAGTGATGAAGAGAGCCCCCACACCAATGAGGAAGAGGCACTCTCCATAATCAACTTCAAGAGGATGTGGAGAAGAAAGAGGGGGAGCTACCATCATGAAAACAAGAGCAAAGACAAGCCCAAGACAAGATCGAAAAGGGCATGCTACAATTGTGGGGAGTATGGCCACTTCATTGTGTATTTTCCACATGAGGAAAACAAAAAGAAGAAAGAGGGCAAGTCCAAAGAGAAGAAGTACTTCAAAAAGAAGAAGCAATTGGGACATGCCCACCTTGGAAAGGAGTGGGATTAAAATGAAGAATCTTCCTCCGATGAAGAAGAAAAGATAGCAACTATTGCTATGAAGAAGACAACCATGGAGAACAAGATCTTCCCCAACTTGGAGGACATAAGGCAAACTTGCCACATGGCCAAGGAGGGAAGAAAGAGGGTTAAATCTAAATCCTATTCTTCAACTTCTTAGCATGATGATTTTGATAGTAGTAGTGAAAATGAACACATGCTTAAGGATATGAGTAAGAGCACATTGAAAAGATTAAGATTGTTGACGGATGAGATATTTGAGAAGGAAGAGCTCATTAACTGTCAAGAGGACATACTCATCCAACAAAAGGAGAGATGTCAAGAGTTTGAGGAGCTCTTGGATCTTGAAAGAGAAAGAAGCAAGGCACTTGAGAGTGAACTCGCTTTGAGCAAGGAAACTTGCTCAAACCTTGAGAACACTACAGTTGTTCTCAAGGATGAACTTGTTAGCTTGTCAAAAGTTAGCAGGATCCTTGAAACACAAGTGTAGTCTCTCATGGTCAATGCACCTTCTTCCTATACAAGCTCATCTTCCACAAATATCAAAACCGAAGCACCTCAATCTTGCAAATGCTCAAACTTGATTCTAAAACTTAAAGATGAGATTAAGTTGGCACAAAACAACCAAGCACCGAAAGGTGGCATCTTTGACAAGGAGAAGATGGCATATGCACGTAGTGCATACACCAACACAAGACATCCCTTTGTCAAGGATGGTCTTGGCTATTCTAGGGAGAGGAAGCAAAACACCAAAACTCCCAAGAATGGCAAAGACTTGATTTTTTTTTTGTCAAAGGAGGTTCATACAACACTAATAATAGAAAGAACATTGCTACATCACCTAAAATGCCTAATAAGGAACTTCAACCCTTGTTCCATGATTTTGATGCATCATATATTTTATTGAGGAACAAGTTTGGAAAGGCCTATGCTAGGTATGTTGAGCCACACCGCAAGAGTCATAAACCTTGTGTGTGGGTTCCCAAGTGCCTCTTGACTAACATCAAAGGACCCAACACCGCTTGGGTACCTAAAGCTAATACTTAAATCTTTCTTGTAGGCATACTCCTCCGGTGGAACCAAGTGGGTTCTTGATAGAGGATGCACTAATCATATGACCATAGAGAGGAAGATGTTTGTAGAATATGAGAAGAATGAAGATCCAAGTGATGCAATCTATTTTGGGGACAATATACAAGGAAAGATCCTTGGCACCGGTAAAATTGCTATATCCCCTAATAATACTCTTTCAGATGTTTTATATGTTGATTCCCTTGATTATAACCTCTTGTCCATATCACAACTATGTGACAAAGGTTATAATTGTTTGATTACTAATGAGGGTGTGACTATCACAAGGAGGAGCAACGACTCAATTGCTTTTAAGGGTGTACTCAAGGGAAAGCTCTATCTTGTGGATTTCTCCGTGGATAAAGCCCAACTTGATACATGCTTAATTGCAAAAACTAACATGTGATGACTTTAGCATAGAAGGCTAGCCCATGTTGGGATGAGGAATTTGCAAAAACTCCTTAAGTGCGTGCACATCCGAGGTTTGAAGAATGTTGTGTTTGAAAAGGATAGGCCATGTAGCGCATGCCAAGCCGGAAAGCAAGTTGGAGCTCTGCATCCATCCAAGAACATCATGACGACAACAAGACCATTGGAGCTTCTACACATGGACCTCTTCGGTCCAATCGCCTACATAACATTGGTGGTAGCAAATATGGTCTTGTAATTCTTGATGATTTTTCATGATTCACTTGGGTGTTCCTTTTGCATAATAAGAGTGAGACTCAAGGTGTCCTCAAGAAATACTTGAGGAGAGCTCAAAATGAGTTCTCCTTAAGTATCAAGACCATAAGGAGTGACAATGACACTGAATTCAAGAATACTCAAGTTGAAGAGTTTTTGGATGAAGAAGACATCAAGCATGAGTTCTCGGCCCCCTATTCCCCTCAACAAAACGGGGTGGCTGGGAGGAAGAATAGGACCCTCATCGAGATGGCAAGAACCATGCTTGACGAATACAAGACGTCAAACCGGTTTTGGGCAGAAGCGGTTAACGGCCATAAACCGGTTGTACCTTCACCGCATTCTTAAGAAGACGTCTTATGAGCTCCTAACCGGTAACAAGCCCAACATCTCTTACTTTCATGTTTTGGGGAGCAAATGCTACATTCTCAACAAGAAGCCTAGGACTTTGAAGTTTGCTTCTAAGTCCGATGAGGGTTTCTTGCTTGGTTGTAACTCAAACACTTACGCCTATCGTGTCTTCAACAAATCCTTCAGAATTGTTGAAGTAGAACATGACGTAGTGTTTGATGAGACTAATGGCTCCCAAGTGGAGCAAGTTGATCGTCATGTGCTAGATCAAGAAGAAGCTCCACAAGTGGTGATAGGAAGGATGGCACTTGGAGACATATGACCACAAGAACAACCTCAATACTCAAGTGATCATCCTATGCATCAAGCAAGTTCTTCCTCCAATGATCAAGTTCATGTCCCCCAAGATGTGCTCCAAGAAGATGAAAATGGAGGCATCAATAAAGGGGTAGACAATGAAAATGAGGAAGAAGAAGATGAAGATTCAAGATCTCAAGCACCTCACCCAAGAGTACATCAAAGCATTCAACGGGATCATCTCGTTGACAACATCCTAGGAGACATATCCAAGGGGGTAACTACTCGATCTCGTGTTGAAATTTTTTGTGAACATTACTCTTTTGTTTCTTCCTTGGAGCCTCACAAGGTTGAAGAAGCACTACGAGATCCGGACTGAGTGATGGCCATGCGAGAAGAGCTAAACAACATTGAAAGAAATCAAGTGTGGGAGCTCGTGAAGAGTCCTAATGCAAACGTTGTGGGCACAAAGTGGGTGTTCCGTAAAAAGCAAGATGAACACAGGGTGGTTACAAGGAACAAAGCAAGACTTGTGGCCAAAAGTTACACACAAGTCGAAGATTTGGATTTCGATAAAACCTTTGCTCCCGTAGCTAAGCTTGAATCAATTTGCATATTACTTGCATTTGCTACTCACCATGATTTTAAGCTATACCAAATGAACATCAAGAGTGCATTCCTTAATGGTCCAATCAAATAAGAGGTGTATGTGGAGCAACCCTCCAGATTCAACGATCAAGACTTCCCAGATCATGTCTACAAACTGCTGAAGGCTCTCTATGGCCTCAAACAATCTCCTAGAGCTTGGTATGAGTGCCTTAGAGACTTCTTAACTCAAAATGGTTTCAAAATTGGGAAGGCGGATTACACTTTATTCACTAAGCACTTCAATGATGATTTGTTTATTTGCCAAATATATGTCGATGCCATTATATTTGATTCTACTAACAAAGTTTTTTCTAATGAGTTTTCAAAGATAGTGGCCGAGATATTTGAGATGTCCATGATGGGGGAGTTGAAGTTCTTTCTAGGTTTTCAAGTGAAGCAAGTCAAGGAAGGCACGTTCATTAGTCAAAGAAAATACACACAAGTCATACTTAAGCAGTTTGACATGGACAGAGCCAAACCCATCAAGACTCCTATTGCAACCAATGGGCATCTTGATCTTAATAAAGATGGTCCAAGTGTGGACGAAAAGGTATATCGCTCCATGATAGGTTCATTACTTTACTTATGTGCATCTAGGCCCGATATCATGCTTAGTGTGTGTATGTGTGCTAGATTTCAAGCTGCTCCTAAGGTGTGTCATTTGACTGCCTGAAAGTGCATCTAGGAATGCCTTGTGGGTTTTGGATGATTTATGACAAGCAAATGAGATCCTAACCACTTTGTTGAGATGAGCACAGGTTCTATTGAGAAAATAAGCAAGGTGCCAAAAAGAAGGGAGAATGAGGAGCAATGTGGAAAAGAGATCAAGGAACAAGTGTAGTAGATCATTGTGTATGGAGTGTTAAGGAAACACACCCCAAGAGCTCAAGCACAAATAATCACACACATTGCACAAGTTTATACAGGACCGGACTAGTCCAACTGACACCGGACTAGTCCGATATCTTTCTGCACAAGATCGGACAAGTCCAATATCACCACGGTCTAGTCCGAAAAACCCTCTGACCTAAATCAGAAAAGTCCTCCAAGTGCGGACTTGTCCCCAATTCACTTAGGTTTTCACGTTTCCGTACAAGTCTTATATCCACCGGACTAGTCCGAAGACTTCCAGAAGCAAAATCACACAAGTCCGCTTCTAGCCGGACTAGTCCGATATTTCGGGACACCTAGGGTTTGCTACACATAGTACACCAGACTAGTGTGGTGTCCACCACGGACTAGTCCAATATTCCTAAACCCTAACGGTAACTTTTGGGAACCCCATATAAATAGGTGTACATGACCCATCTTTCATATCTCTCGACCCCCTGCGCCGTCACACCTCCCAAGAGCCTAAAAAATCACATCTCTCCACAAAATCAAACGCAACAAATATCAATCCCTTGAGGATACACTTTGGATCATTGGAGAGACACGATTCATCACTCATTGAGCTCTTGGTTTGATTCCCTAACACACTCCTGTGATTTTCATTGTAATCTTTTGAGTGTGTTCTTGGTGGAGTTCTTGTTGTAATCTTGGGGAGCCCTCAACTTGTGAGAAGGCCCCTTGAATTTGGTTATTTCTCTTTGTGATTGGTGAAAAGGATTAGCCTCCATGGCGATCCGATGAGAGTAGGGTTGGAGAAGACTCGGTCCTTTCGTGGACTCCTCAACGTGGATGTAGGTTGCCTCTATGGGAACCGAACCACGGGATAAAATCATTGTGTTCTTTGTTTGTGCTCATTGTACTTGCATTTCATATATATATATATATATATATATATATATATATATATATATATATATAGGGTTTCGATCAATCGTGTTCACTTTACGTTGAAACATTGAGTTTAAGATTAAATTGTGATACACCCTAGTAGTTGTGCAACACTTAAATTACCAGTATAATTTCGCTGCTTACATCCTAGAATCAAATTAATCGATCAAATTTGATTAACCTAGTCGGTACACACCGGACTAGTCTGCACTTGACCGGGCTAGTACGATATCTTGAGATTTGATCTGGTTGTCAAGTGTTGCAGGTTCCGACAGAAATTCAAAAAGGCCTATTCACCCCCCTCTAGGCCACATTCAATTGGTATGAGAGTGAGGTTCTTCAAGAAGGAGACTAATCGCTCGAAGAGATCATGTCGGACATGAAGGACATACACAAGAGCAACAACCAAGAAAAGGTTTATGAAGACAAGAACCAAAAATTTGAGAAGCTCCTCGAGGCCATTCAAGACTTTGAGGATGACGATGATGAGACGCTGGAACTCAAGGCGCTCCTAAGGAAGAAAACCCTTTCCAAGGGAAAGGTGAAAATCGAAGATGAGAAGAAAAAGAAGGGGAGTAGTCACACCGACTACTCCCGATATCCTTTTAATTATGATCGCCTAAATTCTAACAATAATCATTATCTATCTATTCCACTTGGAAAAGCCCCACACTTTGATGGTAATGACTACTCAATGTGGAGGCAAAACATGAAAATGCATTTGATTTCTCTCAATCCAAGTTTGTGGCACATAGTATGCACAGGAATAGATATCCCCGATGATGATGAGGAGCTCACACCTAGCCAAGAGCAAGCGATCCATCAAAACACCCAAGCTGCTGCAGTCATTACTTCATCGCTTAGTCGGGATGAGTTTACAAAGGTGGATGGACTCGAGATCACGAAGGAGATATGGGATATGTTGCAAACTGCACATGAAGGCGATCATCATGTGCGAGAAGCGAAGATCGAGATGATTGAAGGTGAGCTAGGAAGATTCACCATCGAAGAAGATGAGTCGCCACAAGACATGTACAACCGACTAAAGACGCTCATCAACAAGGTGCGAGCATATGGATGCAAGAAGTGGACCGACCACAAGCTAGTGAAGCTCATTCTTAGAGCCTTCATGCCTCGCAATGTTACCTTGTGCTCGATTATACAAGAAAGCCCTGAGTACAAGAAGATGACCCCAGATGAGCTACTTGGGAAAATCATCAACTTTGAGATGATGGAAAAACAAGCCAAACATGTTAAGGAAATTGCTGATCTCACCTCGGCAAAGAAGAAAGGGGTCGCTCTAAAGTCCACCCTTAAGCCCTTGTCTAAAGAAGCTCGAGAAGCTCAACTAGAAGAAGACGGTGATGATGAGAGCAGTGACTTGGATGAATATGACATGATACTATTCATGAAGAAATTCAAGAGAATGGTGAAGAAGAGACAAGGTGCTAAATCAAATGAAGGAAAGTACAAGGAAAGATCAAAACCAAAGTTGAGGCGGGCATGCTATAACTGTGGTGAGTATAGCCACTTTATAGTTGATTGCCCATATGATGAGAATAAGAAGAAGACCAAAGAAGTGAAGCCTCAACCCAATAAGTTCTTCAAGAAGAAGAAGAAGCAAGCTGAACAAGCACATCATGGGAAAGAATGGGACTCAAATGATGAGTCCTCATCCAAAGAAGATGAGGAGATGGCTAGCATAGCCATCGAAAAGAAATCCATGAAGCCCACTCTCTTCCCCACTCTTGGCGCACGAAAGGAAAACGACACTTGCCTCATGGCAAAGGAAGGTAAATGCAAGGTAACTACCAAATCCTCTTCCGTGCATTCCTATTCCAGTGATAGTGAAATTAATAGTGATAATGAAGATATGCTCATTGGGTTAGATAAGAAAACAGCCACAAAAATGAAATTTTTACTTGATCAACTTGTTGAGAAGGAGAAGTTGATACATTGTCAAGAATACATGATTATCTCCCAAAAGGAGGAATATGTTGAACTTGGAAAACTTCTAGAACTTGAAAAGGAGCAAATCAAGTCACTAGAGCTTGAATTAGCTTCAAGCAAGGAAGCTTGCTTGGAGTTAAGCGACTCAAATGCTACAATCAAGGATGAACTTTCTAACCTAATCAAGGTTAACAAGATCCTTGAAGTGCAAGTTGAGTCACTCAAGCAAGGTGACCCTTCATCCTCTTCAAGTTCACCTTCTCAACCCATTAAAACTGAAGTTGCTTCTACTTGAACATGTGGTAAAGTTGACACTAGCTTGAAAGACAAGTCAACCTCTACCTAGGACAAGCATCCTTCACAAAATGGCATATTTGACAAGGAGAAGATCAAATATGCACGTAGTGCAGACTTGGTCACAAGACCTCCAAATGTCAAATATGGCATTGGTTACTCTTATGGTGAAAAGCAACATGCTAGAAGCCATAAGAATAACAAGGAGAGCAATGCCTTTGTAAAGGGAAGACCCTCTCAAACTGGATAGTCCAAAGTTAACACATTGAACACACATGAACACCGGACTAGTCCGGTCGCGGTCTGGGCAAGTCCGGTCCTCCGGACAAGTCCGATCTCCCAGACTAGTCCTGTTTATAAACATCAACAGTTGCTATTTAGAACTTTTGATGCATCTTATGTGTTAATGAGAAGTAATATTAGTAAGATTTATGCTCATTATGTTGGGCCACGCCATGGGAACACCAAGTCTCATGTGTGGGTGCCCAAATCCCTTGTGACTAACCTAAAAGGACCCAAGAAAGCTTGGGTACCTAAAACCAAGGCATGATTCATTTTTGTAGGCCTATTCCTCCGGTGGATCAAAATGGGTGCTAGACAGTGGCTGCACCAACCATATGACCGGAGAAAGAAGGATGTTCGTTGAATATGAAGCAAATGAGGATCCAAGCGAGGGCATCTACTTTGGAGAAAATAGTCAAGGAAGGGTCTCGGTACCGGTAAAATTACTATATCATCTAAACACACTCTTTCTCATGTATTACATGTTGATTCCTTAGATTATAACCTGCTGTCCATATCTCAATTATGTGACAAAGGTTATAATTGCTTGTTCACTAACGAGGGTGTGACCGTCTCTAGAAGGAGTGATGGTTCCATTGCATTCAAGGGTATGTTAAAGGGAAAGCTTTACCTTGTTGACTTCAGCAAAGATAAAGCCGAACTTGACACATGCTTGATTGCAAAGACCAACATGGGTTGGCTGTGGCATAGACGTCTAGCACATGTTGGTATGAGAAACCTTCAAAAACTCCTCAAGGGCGATCACATCCGAGGTTTGAAGGATGTTGTTTTTGAGAAAGACAGGCCTTGTAGCGCGTGCCAAGCCGGGAAGCAAGTTGGAGCACCTCATCCCGCTAAGAATGTCATGACTACAACAAGACCGCTCGAGCTACTTCACATCGACTTATTTGGTCCAATTCCTTACATAAGCATCGGCGGTAACAAATATGGTTTAGTAATTGTTGATGATTTTTCTCCTTCACTTGGGTTTTCTTTTTACATGACAAGGCAGAAACACATGGAATCTTGAAGAAATATTTCAAGCGTGCTCAAAATGAGTTTTCATTGACGATCAAGAACATTCGAAGCGACAACGGCACGGAGTTCAAGAACACACAAGTTGAGGAGTACCTAGATGAAGAAGGCATAAAGCATGAGTTTTCAGCTCCTTACTCCCCTCAACAAAATGGAGTTGCCGAAAGGAACAACCGAACCATCATAGAGATGGCGAGAACAATGCTCGATGAATACAAGACCTCGAATCGATTTTGGGCAGAAGCGGTCAACACAGCTTGCCAAGCCATAAATCGACTTTATCTTCATCGACTATTCAAGAAAACATCCTATGAGCTACTCACCGATAACAAGCCTAATATTTCATATTTTCGAGTTTTCGGTTCCAAATGCTATATTTTGAACAAGAAGCCTAGGACTTCAAAGTTCGCTTCGAAGTCCGATGAAGGGTTCTTGCTTGGTTATGATTCGAACACTTACGCCTATCGTGTCTTCAACAAGACCTCCTGACTTGTTGAAGTAGCACGTGGCATAGTGTTCGATGAAACTAATGGCTCCCAAAAGGAGCAAGTTGATACATGTGTGCTAGATAGAGGAGAAGCTTCGTGTCAAGCATTGAGAAGAATGGTGTTAGGCAAAGTTCGACCACAAGAGCCACCTTTACATAAGCATGAGGAAAACGAACCACAAGAGGAGGTCAATGATCAAGGGGGAGCTTCCATACAAGATCAACCTCAAGAAGACGAAAATGACCTTCAAGTCAATGAGGGCAACCATTTAGAGGGAGAAGAAGATGATCATGAAGATTCAAGACAGCAAGTACCACACCCAAGAGTACACCAATGCGTCCAAAGGGATCACCCAATCGACAACATCATCGGTGACATCCAAAAGGGAGTAACTACTAGATCTCGCATAGCTAATTTTTGTGAGCATTATTCTTTTGTATCCTTTTTGGAACCGCGCAGGGTTGAGGATGCATTGAAGGACCCGGATTGGCTAGTGGCCATGCAAGAAGAACTCAACAATTTCAAAAGAAATGAGGTGTGGGAACTAGTCGAAAGACCCAAGTCCAATGTCGTCGGCACCAAATGGGTCTTCCGCAACAAACAAGACGAACACGGGGTGGTGACAAGGAACAAGGCACGACTTTGGGCCAAAGTTATTCACAAGTCGAAGGTTTGGATTTCGATGAGACCTTTGCTCCCGTAGCTAGACTTGAGTCTATTAGAATATTACTTGCATATGCTACTCACCATGATTTCAAGCTCTATCAAATGGATGTGAAAAGCGCCTTCCTCAACAGACCAATCAAGGAGGAGGTATATGTGGAGCAACCCCCTGGATTTGAAGATGAAGAGTTCCCCTACCACGTATTTCAATTGCATAAGTCTCTCTACAGCCTCAAACAAGCTCCTAGAGCTTGGTATGAGTGTCTTAGAGATTTCCTAATTGAAAATGGTTTTAAGATCGGTAAAGTAGATTATACATTGTTTACAAGGAACTTTGACAATGATCTCTTTGTTTATCAAATTTATGTTGATGATATAATCTTTGATTCAACTAACAAATCTTTTTGTGAGGAATTTAGTAAAATTATGACAGATAGGTTTGAGATGTCTATGATGGAAGAGCTAAAGTACTTCTTGGGATTCCAAGTGAGGCAACAAAAGGAATGGACGTTCATAAGCCAAACTAAGTACACTCAAGACATACTCAAGAAGTTTGGAATGGACAAGGCAAAGCCCATAAAGACTCCCATGGCAACGAATGGCCACTTGGTTCTCAATGAAGATGGACCAAACGTCGATCAAAAGGTATATCGCTCCATGATTGGATCTCTACTCTACTTATGTGCATCTAGGCCAGATATTATGTTGAGTGTATGCTTGTGTGCAAGGTTTCAAGCCAACCCAAAAGAGTGTCATTTGACAGCCATTAAGAGAATCTTGCGGTATTTAGTTCATACACCCAACCTAGGCCTTTGGTACCCCAAAGGTTCTAAATTCAATCTCATTGGATATTCTGATGTAGATTATACCGGATGCAAGGTAGATAGAAAAAGTACCTCCGGTACATACCAATTCCTAGGGAGATCCCTAGTTTATTGGTCCTCCAAGAAATAGAACTCCATTGCCCTATCCACGGCCGAAGCAGAGTATGTTGCAGTCGAGAGTTGTTGTGCACAACTCCTTTGGATGCGACAAACTCTAAGGGATTACGGTTACAATATGAACCGCATTCCACTCCTTTGTGATAATGAGAGTGCCATTAAAATTGCCCATAATCCCGTTGAGCACTCTAGGACCAAACACATAGATATCCGGCATCACTTTTTGAGAGACCATTCAATAAAGGGAGATATAGCCATTTCACACGTCAATACTGAAAAGCAACTAGCCGATATTTTACCAAGTCACTCGATGAAAAATGTTTTTGCGAACTCTGAAATGAACTAAATATCCTTGATGCTCGGAGTGTGGCCTGAAATCTTCTATACCTGAATGTTATCTTCAAAATTCATTGATTTAGTTGTGAAAATCATCTCTCTAAATTTTCCCAAAAAACTATGTCAATTACTAGATCTTGGTGAATTATGATCATTGCTTGATTGTTGTATGCTTACTGATCATATTCATCAAGATTATTTGATTTGATTTGCTTCCCTCCTTTCTTATTAAGTACCCTTCGAGTATATATGAATGGACTATGCCCATCTTGTCTGGTGGCCACGGACTAGTGTGTGGTTACCCGGACTAGTCCGCACGTGCAAACTAGTCCGCAGAGCGCCGGTTGCCGGACTAGTCTGACAAACCACGGACTAGTCTAATATAGCCTGTGGAAAAGTTCGGACTAGTTCGATCATTTTTGGACTTGTCTGATCTTTTGTGTCCTTAAACCTAGCCGCCGTCAAACCCTAATCTCCCTCACCCCACACTTGCCTAAAGTTTTCTCTCTCCACGCTCGAGCTCCCCAAGGCGATTCGACAATTTCTCCATCAAAAGTCTCCAAGTTTGGGTGAAAATCAACCTCCTTCGCTTAGGGATTGAAGACCACAGACTTGTCTGCCCTTAAACCCCCTCTTCTCTGAGATTCAAGCGATTTTTCGATAAATTTTCCCCCAAACCCTAGAAATCTCCATTTTCTTCATTGTTGATCGAATAGCCTAGCTTCTGTCACCTAATGCAAGTGTCCTTGATGTATTAAATTGTTGTTAGGCTAGTTTTGCATTGAGCAACTCCATTTGTCTCATAGTTAAGGTTCTTTAGGATGAATACCGGACTAGTCCGGTCCATGCACGGCAAGTCCGGTCACTCGGACTAGTCCGTGCCTGTACAACGGTTGTCCGATTTTTCTGGACTCAACCCTAACTTCTCAATTCCTCAATGCAATTGCTTGTCATCTATTCTCATCAATACCTTGTGCAATCCATTCTCAGGGCATGTCAAACTCACACGATGAAGTTTCTGACTTCAAGGCCAAGATGGACCACGAAGCCATGCTTCGGTCCTAGACAAGCCTAAGCAAGAAGCGCCAAGAGCAACCTTTCGAGCCGGCTTCCTCTCCTCCCTAGGCTCGAAGAAAAGTGCTCGCAAAGAAGCCAGCATCCAAGGCTTCTGCTGGAGGTGGCCCTCACCAAGCCAAGGGCAAGGGCAAGGTAATTGCAATGGGTCCGATTGGCCCTCTAAAGCTGTCAGCTCCAAGGGAAGGGGCCAGGGACCCTGCAGAGGAAAAATTCAACAAAAAGGGCAGTGACACGGCAGCCAAGTTCAGAAATGTTGATTGCTACAGCCGTCCGAAGCAAGCTGTCGATGGGAGGTTTTTGGAGCAACTTCCATGCAGACTTCTACAAGTCTGTATATCTCCCGATGAAGACACTAGTGGTTCGCAACCAATGGATCGATTGGGCGAATTTTGAGAAGAAGGGCTGCTCACCGTTTGTTGAGGTGGTCAAGGCTATTAAGAGGCATGGATTGAAGGATCTCTTCGCCTTCAAGAGCAATTGGAATGATGAGGTGATTGCCCAGTTTTATGCTACTTGCCACTTCTCAAGTGATGAGGAAGAAAGTGTGACTTGGATGACTCATGGATCCAAGTACACCATCACATATGAAGAATTTGCGAGGATGCTACATCATGACACCTCGAGCAATGACAATGTAATCATCCACAACATTGGTGTCATCGAGAAAGACAGAATGAAGTTTCTTTATGAACCCAACTCCAAGTTCAACCCTCCTTCCATGAAGAACATGAAGCCCTTCTTTGTGGTGTTTTTCGAAGTGTGTAATACGACACTTCCCCTGGACCCGCTGAAAAGCAGCCCGCGGAGGTTCTTTTGTGGTTAGGGGACACAAGATCAATATCAAGATGGTGACCTCAGAGATTTACGTGGTTTGGGCCGCCTGAGCGTAACACCCTACTCCATGGGGTTTGTGTGATTGTATTGAGCGAGTTAGTTCGCTAAGGTCTGGTTGCCATCCTTGAATGTCAGTAACGGTCTTGATCAGCTTGTATTCCTGTTGGCAACGAAGGTTCGGAGGTTCCACACGTTGCAGATCCGGTGCTTTCCCTTGTGGGAGGGTAGGTCCGGGACTAGTACACACTTGTCAGTACAGGAGCTCCTCTCTGACGGGGGCTAGTTCTGGGACTGTTGTACACGTGCAATCGCTGGAGCCTCCCTCGGTCGGGAGTTTTGTTCCGGGCTTATTTTACACGTGTTAACCCGGGAGGCAGCCATATGAGAGGAGCAGGTCCGGCGCAACATGACATGTGGGACCTGTGAGGGCCTTCATCTTCGATGGGTAGAACTTTCTTGCGCTTGTTGCGGTATCGTGGGGTACCCGGTACGTAAGGTACCGACAGTGGCCCCGGGCCCACCTCTGGAAGAAACCCCTTGGGTTAAGTTGTTTTGCCGGAGGTGGGGCCATTCTAGATTTCCGCACTTTGATTCTGAATAATCCTCTAATGCGCCAATAGAGTAGCGGTTTGGGGACGAACCATCGACGCGTGGCTCGCCATGAATATGGCAGATGAGATTTTTGGGTGTGGATCTCACGCAATTGAAGGTCGCCGGTTCCTAATACAAAAACCGTATCAGTTCCTCGCGTGCTGTCAGAGCACCGACTTTGGGTTTTCCGCCGCTCATTATGGCAACGGTTGGCCTTGGGTAAGGAACTTGATCTTTCGCCGGGGTGGCCCCAGGTCCACACGTCATTGACAGGGTGGATTTTTGAAAAGTGCTCTTGATCTCATTGCGGTTTCCATCCAAGCGTCGCAGATGCTTACTTAAGAAGGAAAGTGCGCACAGGTTGAAGACTCTTTACGCCTTTGATCATCTTTGCGCTCAGAGCCTCTCAACCTTCGCCTAACTTTCCATCCCTTGCTCCACATTGCCTCGATGGAGTTGGGTCTCCGCAAGAGCCGTCACACGAGTAATGACGATCTGAAGAAGGTCCGGACCTACATGGGGTGGTCAAGCGACTCCTACAACCATCTGGTCCGCGCCGACAAGCTCCCGTTCAATAGGAAGCGCGATGGTGACATGGTGTACTTCTCTGCGTACGCCATGGTGGGGTTGGTCCCACCTTTCTCAACTTTCCTCTTGATGGTGTTAGACTTCTATGGTCTGCAGTTGTACCACCTTGGCCCCCATTCTATTCTTCTTGTGTCAAAATTTGTCCACTTCTACGAGATGTGGGTGGGTATTCCCCCCTGCGTCGAGCTTTTCCGTACCTTCTTCACCATCCACACCACCGAAAAGAGTTCCGAGTATCTTGGCTTCTACTATTTTGTGAAGTGCAAGAAATGCCCCTACAAATACTTGAGGTCGTTTCCTTCCGGCAAGTGGGACGACTAGAAGAAGGATTGGATTATCGTCACGGCAGAGGAGCACGAGAAGTTGGAGCTGCCTGAAGGTCTTCCCAATGTTGACACTTACGCATGGAGTGTGGTTCCGGTGCTGTTAGGGGCCTTCAACCCTGCCTTGACCAGGATCCGCGAATGTGTGGAAGAAGAGGTGACCCCCCAGATGGTCTTCTGCAACTTCCTGGTCAACAGGTGGGCTCTGCTAAAGAAGAGGGAGAAGCTCGCCTGGGCCCTCAACAGCGTGATGGATGATGACCAGATTGAAACCGTTCTGAGGTCCAATTTGGACGGCTTAGCTTTGGAGCTTCATCTCAAGAAGTTTTAGCATGGCATTGACGTCGAGGGCGATGACTTAACTCTGCTAACGGCTTTCCTCCCTTTGAACATGGAGGCAGAGTTCAGCAGGGAGCTCCGGAGGAGCATGCCGGTGCTTGACGACCTTGGTGAGGTAGAGAGGCGTCCGACCACCAGATTGGTGATCCCCGGAGCTTCCGACGGTGGCCCTGCTTCCGCCCCGAGCCAAAGAGCTGAAGTCATAGGCAAGGGAAAAGAGTTGGCTGAGCCCTCCAGCCAAAAGAGGAAGTTGAAGCACTCTAACGGGAGGTCCATCAGACCTGCTCCTTCCACAACAGCTCCTTATCCCCAGCGGGGGAGGTCTTCTGCAACAACCCCAGCTCCAGTGCAAGTGCCTTCGAGAGGCGCAAGCTCCGGGCAAGCGACCCCGGCCTCAGAGCCGACTAAAAGTCCCAGACCTGAAAGTTCTTCTCATCGAAGGGAAGCTCCGGCTGAAAGAACTCCGGCAGCTGCGGGTATTCCTCAACCAAGGTTTGAAGCAGTTGTCTCACCTGATTTGGTGGGCTCTAGCTCCGGACCTCAAAATAAGAGGTTCATAGGCGACTGGGGTGGTAGCATCCCGAGGTAAGCATTGATTGCTTACTCTAAAATGCTAGTCTTGTTTTTGATGTGTTCTTAATATTCTTTTCCTTCTACTTCCAGGGAGTTTAAGAAAGGATCTGGAGATTTAGCGCCTATTGCAACAGCTGATGTTGCGCTTGTTGAAGCTCCGGCTTCGACTATTGAGCTTCCTTGCCATGCAGAGGCGGGAGATACGACAGCTCCGGCGCCAGCTGTCGTGAATTTGGACTCGAAGTCCTCTCTCGAAGCTTCTGTGGTAGCGCTGGACCGCAGGAGGGAGGTGGAAGATGTGCCCCTGGTGGCAGAGGAGGATGCTCCAGCACCGGCAATGCCAGAAGTTTTGCCTTCTGAGCCGGAGATTGCTGAAGCCCTGGTTGTTGGGCCAGAGGTAGATGAAGCCCCGGCTATTGAGACGGAGGTCCCCCAGGCTCCGGCCCTTGTGCCAGAAATGGTTGAAGACCCAACAGCTGAGCCGGAGGTAGTCAGAGAACCGGCGGCTGAGCCAGAGGTTGGTGGCCCGGCGGCTGTGCTGGAAGTGGTCACCGTACCGGAACCTGAACCAGAGGCGGTCAAAGCCCCGGTTGAAGCTCCAGTTGCGGCTGCTCCAGAAGTGACGGTCCCAGAGGTACATGGGCCAGAGTCAGAGCAGCCCGAAGAGGGGGCGACTGGTCCCTCAACTTTAGAGCCGTCAGCTGAGGGCCTAGAGATGGCGCCTTCAACTGCCCCAGAGGTGGAAGTTCCCCCCGTGGGTTCTTCTGCTGCCACTGAAGGGCTTCAGGAGAGTGGCCCTAGCACTACAGTGGCACAGGGGACCACTATTGTTGAGTGGGACCCAATTTTTGTGCTGGAGAACCTGCTCGAGCCTGCGGAAATGATCCCGGCAGGCCCGGAGCCTATCCCTCTGGCGTTGTCCATAGACAACGCCTGCTCAACCCTTTGGCAGGTCCATCTAGCCTTCGACCATGAGAGCAAGGCTTTGGAGGAGGAGCACAACACCTTAAGGCGTTGGCGCAACAGACTCCATTTTGAGACCAAGCTTGCTCACACAAGGCTCGTTGACCAGAAGGAGTTGATACAAGGGGAGAAGGCCCGGTTAGAGTATTGGGACAAGTTAATGGAGGAAAAGGAGGCTGCTATCCGGGCGCTCGACACTAATCCAGGGAAATCCTGGAGCAAGCCAAGGAGAGACACGATGCTGCTGACGAGCATTTTGAGAAGCTCAATGAATTAAATGAAACTCTCCTGAAGCGTCAAGCAGACCTGGATGCGAGGGAGAAGAAACTCCTCGAGCAACAGGAGGATCTTGTGAAGAGGGAGGAGGAGGTCACCTAGAAGTTGACTCTGGGTGAACAAAATTTGGCAAATCGCGGCAAAAAGCTAGATCTATGGGAGGAGGCAGAGAGGAAGAGGAACTGGAAGGTGGGGCAAGAGCTCTCAAAAAGAGAGTCTGAAATTGCCGTTAAGGAGAAAAAAATAAAGGGCAAGGAGAAAGACCTGGCAGAGAGGCGGAACCGCATTCACCTCCGGGAGACGGAGCTGGCTGACCAGGAGAAGCAAGTTGCCGAGGTCAAGCAGCAACATGCTAAGCTAGCTGAGCGACTTGCTCGTGAAAGCTCGGAGCTTAGGGCCGCCTGGAGGTCACTGGAGGAGGTACGGAGCTTGAAGGAGACCGAAGCTATTCAAGTGTGGGACTTCCTCGGACGAGCGAATGACGCGCTATCAATGCTGGGTTTCAGCCCAGTACGTCCGGACAACCCGGAGATGGATCTGGACCGAGCGCTGGTGGCCCTCAATGGCGCTGGCGGCAAGCTTGATGCAATGGGTGATGTCATTGCGGATTAGTTGGAGACAGAGGGGAAAACTCTAGCTACAAACATCGCAGAGTATGTGCTGACGTGTTATGTAAGCTGAGATCCCCAATTCCCACTGGACCCAGTGCTCAAAGGTCCCGTTGCTGATGAGGAAGACGCCGCCAAAGCCAGCGTCCAAGAGGTTGCCCATAAAGTAGCTTCGTCCTTCCGCATGTCTTAGATCTTCTAGTAGCTTGGACTTTTCTCCTTTTGTCCCTTGTAATCTCAATTTTTAATCTAGTTCTTCTGATAAATGAAATCCTCCTTTTTTTTCCTTGAATTTCACTTTGTCTTTAATATACTATGTCGTGTCTTGTTGGCCCCCTGGTACATGTGTACAGTTTAGCTGTGTACATGTACCAAAGGTTATGACAGTATGTTAAAGTCTTCAATTTTGGAGCGTAGAAGACAGGCCCCCTTAAATGGTTGGAGCTTGGTAGCTTCAGCATCAACATGTTGGATGTTGACGGCGGACCTGTCTTGGGAAATGTCGGAGCTTAGTAGCTCCGGCTTCATCCATCATCGCTATAAATTTTTTCTTTTCCTGCACATTAAAGTCAAGAAAGAAAGTAAAATTCGTCCTCTTGTCTATAAATTATTTGTGGCTTATTGTTCTTATTTGAACTTTAGATCCAAATAAATTCAACATGATAACAATGTGACACCTATGTGTGCTGAATACATTGGCTTTGACAATAAAAGTTTTTAATGTTGCCATAACATCTTTTTGGCAAGGTCCGACTCTAGCTTTGAGCTTCTGCAAGGTCCAACAATAGGTCTGACTTTCGTCTAGATCCGACATGTTTTTGGGTAGCTCTGGTGAGCTTTGTCTTTAGCTCTGGCGTGTCTTTGTTAGCTCCGACATGTCTTTGATAGCTCCTGCATGTCTTTGTTAAGCTCCGATATGTTTTGCTAGGTCTGACTTATGTTGGTTAGCTACGACTTGTTTTTCTAGCTCCGAGTTTTGGGATGACTAGTTCCGACTAGTTTTGGTTAGCTCCGGCGCTAGGTCTGACTAGCTTTGGTAAGCTCCGGCGCTAGGTTGTACTAGCTTTGGTTAGCTCCGGCGCTAGGTTGTACTAGCTTTGGTAAGCTCCAGCTCAAGCTCCGGTTAGCTTTGGCAAGGTTCGGAGCTTAATAGCAATGTTCCGACTTTTAATGGAAATGTTTCGAACTTGCTTTACATTGTTGGAAAGTTCGCTTAGTATTCTATTACAAAGTTTTTGGTGCGTTTTGGTTGATATGGCTGATATCATTTTGCTATGGTTTGTAACGTGCTTACGTGAGGTGCTCACGTAAGATGTTGTAGTTCCGGAACTAACGAGAGTCAAGTCGAGGACTTGTGCTTGGAAGTATTGGTTGTTCATTCATGTGCAGGTGTTGCTTGAGTTCAATACATGGCTGGTGACGGTATCCATTGAACTAGTCTTAGGGAGAAGATGAGGTTCAACAACCAAGTTCGGGAGGAATTGTGGTTGAGTTGATCGGGAGGTTGCGCAGCATGTATGAATCAAGAACAATGCATATGAAGGTATTGTGGATGTCGTTGGAAGATGTTTGCACGTGTGCAAGGAGTGCATGGACGTGGATACATGGTTCCGAGGCGTGATGAAGAGATGTGGACGTAAAGAATTGGTCAGAAAGGTCCAACCGACTAGGTTATGGACTCTGGCTGCAGCGGAGTCGGGTTTGACTCAAAATATGGAAAGATTTGAGTTGGTTATGATAGGATTTCATGTGAGTCACGAATTAGGGTTGTTTTAGGAATGTGGGATATGTTCCTAAGGTGTTTGGAAGTCTTAAGATTGCTTCTATCTGCGTATAGAAGAGTCCTAAGCAGTTATGGAAAGTTTCGATTCGTGAACGGAGTAGGATTAGGGACCTGATTTGAGTTGAGTTGGCTTTCGAGCTGGTTATATAAGCAAGGGAGGCCAGAGCTCGTGGTACACGACTTTAGGGTTGTTCCTCTTGTGTTCTATTGAATAAAATTCGTAGTTTGAAGGAACTTTTGTACCTTGTTCGTCCGACATGTTCCAGCCAAGTTTTACTCGTCGAGTTTCTGGACAGCACTACCTTTCGTTGGTGGTTTTATCATAACTCGAGTTTTACAGATCGTTTTTCTGCCAAGGGGTTAGGGTTTAATTGTTTCCACTGCGTAAGATTTTTTAAATCTACCATTCACCCCCCTCTAGAAGTTTTTCACGTGCTCTTCGATCCTACAATTGGTATCAGAGCCACGGTGCTCCAATCATTGTGATTTGCACGTGTTTTTGACTAATCATCATGGAGAAATACTCCACCAAACCTTGTGTGTTTGCTGGTATTGATTTTCAGGTTTGGAAGGCACGCATGGAGGCTTTCATCCAGGCGCAAGGCTTCGCAATATGGGAGAAGGTGTAAAAGCCTTATGAAGTGCCACCAAACGATCAAGTTATGGCTACAAACCTACGGGACGTCGACAACAACAATAAAGCCCGAAACTTGATCATCCAAGGACTCACTCAGAGCGACTTCGACCGTGTTGCATATCTCCGATCGGCATACGATGTATTGAGAGCACTTTGTGACTATCACGAAGGATCCAACACGATCAAGGAGGTAAGGCAAAACATGTTCAAGAAAGAATACATGCACTTCGAGATGCAACCCGGTGAGTCCATTGATGATTTCTATGCTCGTTTTAACAAAATTCTCAGTAACTTGCCTAGTTTCAACGTTAATTTTTCTGATGCTGAAAATGCTAGGCAACTTCTTAGTGCATTAGACATGTCAATCTGGGAGATGAAAGTTACATCTATCCTTGAATCTATTGTCATGAGTTCACTTACTTTAGATGTGCTTTACTCTAAACTCAAAACTCATGAAATTGACATCTTATCACGTAAGAACCCAAATAAGTCTATTGCATTTGTTTCACAATGTGATATGCCTAGCTCTGGCGAATCATCATCTTGCAATACTCTTGCTTTGTTGTCCTCACTATCCCTGGAGCAGATCGAGGAATTTCCAGAAGAGGAGTTAGCACTAATCTCTACTAGGTTCTCAAAAGCATTGCAAAATGTGAGAACTAGAAGGAGAGGAAGCTCCTGACCTCAACGCTGTTTTGAATGTGGTAAGACAGGACACTTTCGTACAGAATGCCCTAACCTTTCAAGTCCTACTACCCATCAAGAAAAACAGAACATGGTCAAGACCACCTCTGGAAACCCCAACAAGAAAAAGAAGGGTACCATAGGATGCAAGATGATTAACAGCTTCATCACTGCACTTCAAGAGCTCGGTTCAAGCGATGTAGACTTTGAAAGTGATGAAGATGATGACGATCTGGCCAACTTATGCTTCATGGCAGGCAAAACAAGATCAAGATCAAGTCAGGAGGATGCAGAACACAATAGTGACGACGATGAGGTATGTTCTACCTGTAATGAAATGTGTGATGCAATTTCTCGTGCAACTATTATTGTTAAGAAAAAGGACAAAAAGCTTAGGGATAATGCTGCAAAAATTGAATCACTAGAATCTGAAATCAACCGTTTGAAAACCTTGATTCCTAGTCATGATTCTTGTCCCTCATGTGATTTAATCTATGAACAATTGTCCATACTAAGAACTGCACACTCCTCCACTCTAGATAGACTTGAAACTGAAATTGAAAAGAACAAAAAGCTTGCTGCACTTGACATTGGAAACTTAAAAGATGCTTCTTGGTCTACAATTGATTTGCATTGTTCTAGTTGTGATGATCTTGAAAAAAAACTAAAAGATGCTATGAATGAAATTTCAATATTGAATAATGCTTTACGTTCTCATGAAGTTAAATATTGTTCCAATTGCAAATTAAAAGGAAAAACTTCATGTGAAAATTGCCTTGAGTTGTTCGATAAACTTGATAACATGCATAGGACATTAGATCGGTTTTGTAAAGGAAATAAGAACCTACACTTGCTGCTGAATTCTTCCAAGTCTTGCAAAGATAAAACTAGTTTAGGTTTTGATTCTCATGCTCACGCTAAGGCACATCCACCTAAAATTGTAAAGTCATTAGGAAGTGGTTTGATTCAGACAGTTCCTAAACAAAAAGAAGTGGTTTTCAAATCTGCAGGAGTGTTGTCTCATTCGGTTTCAAATAAAAATATTGCTTGCTCATCTAGACATGAACACAAAGTTAAATTTCATTGTACCGACTATGGTAGAGATGGTCATGTCATAGGTTTTTGTTATAGACTAGCTAAACAACAGAAAAGGGAAAGAATGATTGCTACATCTCATAACTTTCATGCAAAATTTGCCGCACATATTAAACCGAATGCCAGAACATGCAACCTATTGTTATGAGTCAAAAACATTCAAAGTTTACCTCCGGGCCTTCTGTTTTTGCTCTGGAGCTACTGATTTTTGTGCTATACAAGTAACACCTTATAGGTCATTATTTAAGAATAAAAAACCTCAAACTTTGACTCATAAACCTGCTGTTTTATCTCAGCTTTCGCGTGTTTTTCCTGCTGCACGTCGTGTGACTCAGTACTGGATACCTAAATGCCTTTTGACTAACCCCAGTATTGAGTCATCGACGTATTGTTCTTCTATGTAGGTTACACGTTTAAGGAAGGAGAACATTTGGATTGTGGATTCAGGTTGCTCACGCCACATGACAGGTAACAAAGATTGGTTCTCCTCCCTCTCTTTTGTGCCACGTGTAGAGAATGTTACTTTTGCTGATAATTCTTCAACTCGTATAATTGCTAAGGGTTCGGTTAGAGTAAATAATCACTACACTTTGAAGGATGTGTCACTTGTTAAAAATTTGAAATACAACTTGCTTTCTGTTTCACAATTTCTAGATGAAAATCTAGAAATTATTTTCAATAAAAACTATTGCAAAGGCTTAGGTTCAAATAGTGAGCTTATTTTTGGCATGTCTCGGTTGGGAAGAGTTTTTAAAGCTGATTTTGATATGTCTTCCTTGAAGCATAGGTGTCTAGTTGCTAATGATTCAAAGGACTTATATTTTTGGCATCGTAGACTTGGTCACGTAGGCTTTGATCACCTAACGCGTGTTAGTGCTCTTGATCGCATACGTGGGATGCCTAAGCTTAAAGGGGACAAAGAAGTTGTGTGCTCTTCTTGTAGACATGCTAAGATGGTTGTAGGTTCACATACTCTTCTCACAATGATCATGACAACTGAACCGGGTCAACTTTTGCACCTTGACACCGTAGGACCTTCACGTGTTCAATCCTTCGGAGGTAAATGGTATGTTCTTGTGATTGTTGATGATTATTCTAGATACTCTTGGATTTACTTTATGGCATCTAAGAATGAAGCTTTTAGTCACTGTAGAACTTTATTTCTTAGATTATCAATTGATCACCCAGGATCTTTAAAAGCAATTAGAAGTGATAACGGAACTGAATTTTAAAATCAATCTTTTGATCACTTTTGTGCTGAAAAGGGAATAGATCTCAATTTTCATCACCATATGTACCTCAACAAAACGGTGTTGTAGAAAGAAAGAACAGAACCTTAGTTGAGATGACTAGGACTATGCTTGATGAATATCAAACTCCTAGGAAATTTTGGGCTGATGCGATTGCAACCGCTTGTTATGTCTCAAATCGTGTTTTCTTGCGCGCTAAGCCAGGTAAAACACCATATGAGCTCCGGTTTGGACATAGGCCTAGTGTTACGCACTTTTGGGTCTTTGGTTGCAAATGCTTTGTTAAGAAACATGGTAATCTTGATAAATTTGAACCTAGATCCATTGATGGCATGTTTCTTGGTTATCCATCTCATACTAGAGGCTACCGTGTGCTTTTACTTGACACTAACAAAATTGTGGAGACTTGTGAAGTATCTTTTGATGAATCTAGCCCAGATACTAGCTCAAACATTGCAGGTCCAGATCCATATCTGCAGGGGGAGAGCATTTTCGTTGAAGATGAGGAAGAATTGGAGCTGCTGCCCGAAAATTCAACAGCTAAAGACTTTTGTTCAGCTCCGGATGTTAATTCTCAACCAGCACCGACAACCATCAATGCTGATTCAAATTGTCCTCAAGTCACAAGCTCATCGATTTGTGATAAACATGAAGAAGAAGAAGCTTGTGAGACACTTGTTCCCCTACATTTTTACAAAGATCATCCGCCGCAACAGATTATTGGAAGCTTGCACGAACGAGTTACACGGTCCAGGTTTTGCGATCCAAACTCTCATGCTCATTCTGCTTTTGTTGTTTCTTTTGAACCCAAAGATATATCAGACTCACTCACTAATGAATCTTGGATTATTGCCATGCAAGAAGAGTTAGAAATTTTTGAAAGAACTAATGTTTGTAAACTTGTACCTCCTCCTCAAGGTCACAGTTTAATTGGAACTAAATGGGTGTTTAAAAATAAACAAAGTGAGGATGGGGTTGTGGTTAGGAATAAGGCTAGGTTGGTTGCTCAAGGTTTCACTCAAGTTGAAGGTCTAGATTTTGATGAAACTTTTGCTCCTGTTGCTAGATTAGAAGCCATAAGAATTTTGTTAGCTTTTGCTGCATCTAAAGGTTTTAAGCTATATCAAATGGATGTTAAAAGTGCTTTTCTTAATGGCTACATAGATGAGGAGGTTTATGTCAAACAACCACTGGGTTTTGAAAATTCAGATTTTCCTAATCATGTTCACAAACTGTCCAAAGCCTTGTACAGTCTCAAACAAGCCCCTAGAGCACGGTATGATAGGTTAAAAACATTCTTACTTGAAAAGGGGTTTACCATGGGCAAGGTTGATAAAACTCTTTTTGTTCTTAAGCATGGCAATGACTCATTATTCGTTCAAGTGTATGTGGATGGTATTATATTTGGTTGTGCTTCTCATGATCTTGTGTCCAAGTTTTCAGCTATCATGAGTTCAGAATTTGAGATGAGTATGATGGCAGAACTCACGTACTTTTTGGGGCTGCAAATCAAGCAAACCAAGGAGGGTACCTTTGTGCATCAAACGAAGTATACAAAAGACCTCCTAAGGCACTTCAACATGGACAAAAGCAAGCCTCTTCGGACATCAATGGGAACAACAACAACACTTGAACTTGATGAAGATGGTGAACCCGTGGATCAAAAGGAATACAGAAGCATGATCGGATCACTTTTGTACCTCAGGACATCAAGACCGGACATACAATTCAGCTTATGTCTTTGTGCACGGTTTCAAGCCTCCCCACGTGCTTCACATCATACAGCTGTCAAAAGGATTCTCAGGTACTTACATGGAACTCAAGAATTTGGCATTTTTCTTCCTTCTTCCTCAACCATTACTTTGAAAGCTTATTCCAATGCTAATTTGGGGGTTGTAGGATTGATAGGAAAAGTACTTCGGGTGCTTGTCATTTTCTTGGTAATTCACTTGTTGCTTGGTCCTCTAGAAAACAAAACTCAATCGCACAATCCACAGCCGATTGTGAATATGTAGCTGCTGCTGGCGCTTGTTCACAAATTCTTTGGATTGTTCAAACACTTAAGGATTATGGGGTTGATCTAGATAGTGTTCCACTTTTTTGTGATAACACTAGTGCCATTTGCATTGCTAAAAACCCTGTGCAACATTCTAGAACTAAGCACATTGACATTAGGTATCACTTTCTCCGCGATAATGTTGAAAAAGGAAACATTGTGCTTCACCATGTAGATACTGAAGAACAATTGGCTGACATTTTTACAAAACCTTTGGATTTCACTCGTTTTTGTTACATTCGTAGTGAAATAGGGGTTATGCATCCTCATGGCTTAAATTGAGGGGGAGTTTTGAAACTTGGGAAGTCTATGTGTGAATTTGAACTTAAAATAATATGAGTATAGTATTTCATACATATATGACTTTGTGATTCCTTTTACATGCTGAAAGTTCTTACTACATTACTCATGTTATACATTTTGTAGTTTTTGCCATGACTAGTAATTGGAATAATTACTTACACTAAATCTTGTCATGGTTGAACTTTCTTGCTGTTTTGAACTTGTTGCATGCTCACAAGTGCTTTTAATCATAAAGAATTAATCAAGTAATCAACTCACATGTTCAGTTTTTGTGAACAAATATAAGTTGAGAAAATATCAAGAGAATATGCATGCATCGCACTTCTTCTTTTGAGATGCCTTATCATTGCACTTAGATATGAACTTGGAAGAAGTTGTGTATGACTAAAACCATGTCCTTAAGCTTCTGATTGTCAAATGGCATAGGCTTGGCTTGGTTGGTTAGAATAGGCAGATGCGCATATAATCTCTTGCAAATATCATATTGTTGGTACCCTACGTACCGGATATCCCTTGGGACAGCAAAGAGCTTAAAGGAACTTCACCTGTCTGAGTTGAAGACCTTCGAAGGCCCCACGTGTCATACGGAACCGGACCTGCCTCTCTTCTATGGTTAGTCCTAATGCCGCCACGTGTATCGTTAAACCGGAGATACATTCCCTAAACGGGAAAGCTCCGGACTAGATACTTGTGTGGCATCCCAGGACCTAACCCCCGACAGAGGGAAGCTCCAGTACCAACACGTGTACAACAGCACCAGACCTACTCGTCCAAGGCGGTAAGCTCCGGAGCTGCCACACGTTCAACCGCCGGACCTTCAACTTCAACAAGCAGACTGGTGGACCTCCAACGGATCGGACCTTCAAGGGACAATTAAAGGCTTCTAGACCTGATTAAGTGTCATTAATGCTATCTTAATGGCACACGATCGGAGGGCCCTTAATACCAGTAACGCCACTGTCAATGCGCGTTACCACACTATTAAGGGTAATTAAGTGCATTAACCGTGTATTAGACATCAGTAACCGCCAGGGCCACATGTCAGGCCAGGCTAACGGTGTAACGACCAGTCCTTATACTATAAAAGGACTAGTCAAACAATACACAGAGGAGACTTCCGCACTCTGCTCTGAGACACGCCCACAAGCGCTAAGACGCTCAATACAACAACAACACACACCCGTGGAGTAGGGTATTACGCTCAGGCGGCCCGAACCACATAAATCCTCGTGTCAACTTGCCATCGTGTTCTGAATCTCTGTGCGCCCACAACCTAACTACAAACTCTGCGAGCTACCAACTGTGGTGTCGGGAGAATTGCCGGAATCACACTCCGACAGTTGGCACGCCAGGAAGGGGTGCCCAAGATTCAAACATGATGAACTGTGCTGCTGGATCGTCCAACGGCAACCGTGTTGCGCAACCTGCTGGAGGCAACCCATCCAACATGCAGCAACCAGCAGGTGTTGTGGCTCCAGCAGGAGTCATGCCACCGCCGCCACCATCTGCTCCTGCGAATCAAGCTGGACATCGAGATGGGGCGTCTGCGTCGATCACTGCATAGGCGAACAACAACCCTGAACACGCGCTCCATGCTGCGCGTGCTCTTCTCAAACGTCCACCGCCTCCAGGAGCATCCCAGGGTGCAATGGAGCAGTGGAGAGCTGATGTGGAACATTTGGTTGCAACAGCAGCCGATCGCATCAGCAACCAAGGTCCTCCCCCCTCAAGGCGGTCCCCATCGCAGCATCGGACCGTGTCGGGTAGACTTGGTTTGCACGCTTCAC